>JAZHRO010000012.1:6142500-7392500 GCA_037157565.1 Thalassia testudinum | reverse complement strand
ATGTAACTCAAGTGCAGAGTTTATCCATTTAAGCTTAGGACATGTATGTATGTGAATACACCTGTAAGTCTATGCAACATCTGTTTCATTCACTAGGCACATTTATAAAGTCCTAGTAATTGATTAACTAGCTACTTGTAACATGCATTTAACGAAAACTAAACACACTGAGATGAGAAGGACCACTCTCCTAGGGGTACGGGAGATATGCGGCATGCGAAACTAATCCTAACACCTCCGCAGGTTCTTCATGTGCCACGGACTTAGAACCTACGCCAAACCAATGGTCAAAAGGATCATTAAGCACTTTGATCAACATTTTAGTATGCTAAAATAATTCAAAATAGTATAAAAATGATTTAAGTATGGGGGAAATCTCAAGAGATTTCCAACGATACTTGTCACATGGAAATCATACCCCATTTGGGCCCTGAACCAGCCCAAAAATCCTTCCTGGTTCGCTTGGATCGGACCGGGTTGGTTCGGTCTGGTTGAACCGACCGCTTGCGTACTTCAGCAAGTGCCTGACGCCCGTATCAGACATCTAAGACACTCCTTAGAAGTCTTATATAGCACGAAACTCCAATTCTCTCCCTTAGACGGCCAGCGAGTGTCCCGGTCATCCTGAAACCACTCTGACGTCCGATACCCTGTCCAGACATCTGAAAGTACCTCGAAATCCACTTGCGCGTGACTCCCTACGCAAGCTTGCTCTACATGAGTGCTGCTTCCTCACGCGAGCTCGCTCCTCGAGCCCATCCTCACCGTAGACACCTCAGGAAGGCCACGCCTCGTGCCTCACGCGTCCTCGAACGTCTGGAGCTCATCCCGGCCGTCCGCAGGACGTTGCAAACGTCTGATGGATGCAGGGCTCGCCCTCACCCCGCGTAGTAGCATGCATGCTCCAACGTAATCTCACTCACCGCATGCTACGTTTGGCTGGCAAACCGCGGTCAGCCCTTCCCCTTGCCTGTCATGCCACTACAGCCTCGCATGCCACACCGCTGCAACCCTCTCTCTCGCCTTCTCCTTCTCTCAGCCCCTCACTCTCTTCTCCTGCCTTCTCTCTTTGCTCTCTCCCTCACTCTCGGCTTTGCAAAGGGGAGTAGGGCACGTTGCCTGAGGTGGTGTGGGGGTGGACTGGGATTACGAGGGAGAGGGTTTTAAAGGGGTGTTGGGTAGGGTTTTAGGGCTCATGGGGTTGGGAAAAATTACAGAAAGCATCCTAAGTTCGTAGAGTTATTTACGTGGGGTCAAAAGGGTAAGAAGTAGGGGCGTAAGAATTGCGTTAAACCCCTCTAAGAGCTAAATAACTTGGACAAGGGTCTCTAAGTGTGTTTCTTGGTGCACAAAATTTATGACGAGGCCCCTCAAGTTTAGGAAAACACCAAATAACCCTTGGGAAGGGTCATTTCATCTACGTCCTTACACGACGGATGATCAATGATTAAGTAGTGCCTTCTACACCAATAAATCTTTCAGTAGGCCTTTCGAGGCCCATCAAAGTTCAACTTCCCCGTTTTGTTAACACGATTAAAGTTAACATGGGGAAGATTGAAGGAGATGTATCATTTTATAAACGCACTAATCCTACATGGAGCATGGAATTGGGATTGGAATGAGCACATGTTACATCCTTGGGCTAGGGATCACCTGTGGGAGCAAGCGAGTATCAATGCAGAGCACATTATGCATCAAACTGTACATTTCTTGTTTGTTCTTTACTAATATTATACTCCTCGCAAAAGTTACCCGAAGATTATAGGTGGTTACAAGGATGATGATACATCCAGTACGAGTTGCTGAGGAGGGTTATCAACGCCAAATTTTAGATATTTCCATTTACCATTTCAACTTTCAACTTTAACCTCATGTAATAAACCGTAATAGTAAGGAGATGAGATGCTTATAGAGAATATTTAAATTTCATGCATGATATTGTAGGTAGTTAGCTTTCATGTAATGATGTTACGTAATATTATCATTATTTCCTTTGCGTATTATTCATTGATAGAATAATTAATTTCATGGAAAGCACAGACTAAATAAGGGAGTAATTGCTTAAATTTAACCTTCAATTACTTCCTACCACACAGGATGTAACATCCTAACGTGCAACACCAATGGTCCCCGGAAGCTTTTTCCCATTTTCTTTGAGTAGGTGTCTTTTTTATATATATTCGAATGATGTCTAGAAATCACTACGACAAATAGGATCTATGTATTTTGGAAGAACCATTAATAAGATCTTCTGTTTTACAAGTTAATATTTGCCAATTTAAACACTGACACATTGCGTTACCCTACCCTTTCAAACGTTAATATAGTCAATTTATATTTAAATATTTTAGCATTTCATCTACATCTGCATCAGCATAGTATTATCATACAAATTCATTTATCTATTTACTTCTATTTTTCACCATATATGAATAAAAATTATGGTGGTTAATGGTAACTTAAAAATGCATACTACTGTTATCGTCTAACTTAAGTTATGACATACTACGTATTTTGCACCATAACAATTTTCACTTGCATAAACAAATTTCTTTTCATTATTGACATATTACATTAAATAGAATGTAGCATGCTTTACATGTTCTTATCTCTGTAGCAGCCATGGGTGCTTCTGCATAGTTTGTATCTTAGGAAACGGGAGTGGAGATATAGGAACCACCACTTCACTCGTGATGCGTGGCTGTAAACTTTGATGGAATTTTGCAAATAAACCCACCTCCACCCTTCCATTAATTTGATGTACAAAGGATGGAATTATTTTCATGATACTTATCGACTTATTCAAGAACTCATCCAACATGATGATTGGGGGTGGGATTGGTCTGATTACCAGGCCAAACCAGTTCACACGCATGACCAGTGGGAGCACGTAAGCACTTGTAAACTGATGAGAACCGCATCATGAACCCTAAATAGCACAATCTAACCTAGATATGCGAGAAAAAGCTCCTACATAACTCAAAGAAAGGCTTGACTCAGAGAATTCTGAGTTTAAGACGAAAATATGTCATAAGGGGTAAAAATGCAATTTCACCAACACAATCTGCAAATAGGGTAACTCAGGATCCAAACATAGGTCAAACTAACCTAATAAGAAGGAAAGTAGGATGATCTGATCCAACAAGGGCTACAGCAACTCCAAGGAATTAAATGACATTCTATAACCCTAAAACAAACCCACTTCAATTCACGAGGTTTGAGGTAGGGTAAAAATTGAATAAACCCTCTAAAATTCATAAAAAAATAATCTCTAGGGTTTAGAACCTTCAATTTTGCCTTGAAACCCATTTTGACTTACATTGAGAACCATGCCCAATTAATGATTTAATTTGGGTTTTTACGTAAATTGGTCGGCCAAACAAGGTCTGACCTAGAAATAAAATTCACCATTAAAATCCTTATTCCCAATTTAGTCATGCATAAAAACTTGAGCCTAAGAAGAAACCTTCTTGACCAACTTTGCAATTTGATCCTCATCTATTACTTTTTGACCCTCAACTTTCGAAACCCTTGCATTTTGACCCCTATTTTCTTTGTCGTTCTATGCATCCAGGTCCCTGCTGCAAGTCTCTGTGTGGCACCATGCTCCGGCGACTTTGCGCGGAGCACGGCGCCGCGTAGGGTGAGGGAGGTGTCCTGCAGATTGAACCCGGTGTTCCCTGCGACATCTGCTGTCGCAGGGACATCGCCATGCCATCTGTCGACGCCCACACCTTCCGTGCGAATGCGCGGAAGGTATGGGTCACACTTCCGGCCATTCTTCGGCGAGGGAGGCACGTCGCCTCCCTGCGCCCACCCCTCCGCCACCGCCTTTATAAAGGCCAGCGTCGCTAGCCGATTCTCCTAGCTTGGTCCTGACGGAGAAAACCCTAACCCTTCCTCTCTTCCCACTCAGACAGAAACCCACCAGCTCCGGCGGCCCCTCCTCCTCCGTCTCGTTGCTCTGCTGCAATACCAGCAGCAGAGCCACCTTTGCCTGATCTTCCCGCGTCGCGCCGTACCCAACGCGCGCCCTCCTGCTCTCTTCCTCGCCGCCGCTCTCCCCCTCTGGGTGTTTCTTCTCCCCCTGCTCCGGCGCCCTTCGTCCCTATAGGTAAGTAACAGTTATTTCCCTTCCTCCCCTCTTTCTTTTCCCAACTTAATTCACTCAATTACCCCTCGATCGCGCCTGACCGCCTTCACCTTCTCCATCTCCGACCACTCTCCGGCAAGTTGCCCCCGTCAATCCACCGCTCCACACAACTCGCCACCTACCCCAAAAGCTCCGCCTCACCTCACCCGACACCCCCCGCCCCTCCACTGCCACTCCACACCTCCACAACCCTCCCCCGATCAAACCCATTTTTGTTGTTGCAGTCCGACCTAGGGCTGCCGCCAGGCACCGCCCTGCAACCTGCTATACCCCGCATTACCTTCGCCGTGCCACGGCGAAGGTCCCCCTTGTAATTCCCTACTCGGAGGGGGTGAGATCAGCGTGACATAAAAAATGCGGAATTGAAATATAAAACAATCTCACAAAATATCAATCACACGAGTACAAATTATTTTTAGGTGGAAACTCAAACTGGGTGAAAATCACCACCTAACCCTCTCGAGTTAGGAATTTCCGATCAACCAAGTTGATCAAAATCCACTAAACAAATCACTTTAAATGAGGGTAATTCAACCTCAAATACAATCACGCTACAAGTGCGAGGGTAGCCTTCCTCAACCCCTTCTCTTCACGAGAAGGATTTTGTCCCTCGAAGGAGACGAGAATTCGCAAAGCAAATACCCAACCAAATAACAAAGATAAAAGAACAATAATCCTATAGAGCCAACAAAGTAATTTTAAACCTAGCTTCTATAGGAATTAGGAAACTCCCCTTTGAAAGGAGTGCGTCGACGACGCGTATGCGTGAACAACACGACGGCGCTACGTCGCTCTCGTGAACTACGGCGGGAGAGCGGGTGCGCAAAGCTTGATGCTCTCAAGATGAAGAATTAGAGCTTGGAGAGCAAGAGAGTCTTTTTGGACATAAAAGACTGTGAAAGTGTGTAGCTAGGTGTGTGTTTGTGTTGCAAAGGTTCCCCTCTATTTATAGATGCCTTAGGAAGGCTTTGGAAGGCTTAGGAAAGGCTCCATAGCCGTTGGGTGCAAAGCCCAAGTGAATCAACCCGAAATCAGAAACAATCATTGCATTGACAGGGTAATCAGACGTATAATTCTGGCATCAGACGTCTAGAAGACCACTTTAAGACGTCTGATTTCAAGGTCAGACGTCTGATTTCGTGCGGGTTCCTTCCTGACTTGAATCAGATCTAAACAGGGTTCTAGCGCAAGTCCATCAGACGACAGACAGGACGTCTGGAAACCTACTTTTTCGTGGGAATGGATTTGCAACGGCTAGAAAATCTCTGAGAAGAGATTTTTGGGTCAGTCGAGGCAAAACGGTCAATTATCAGACGTCTGGAAAGGCTTAAGGACGTCTGGAAAGGCTCTAACGGTCATATCCTTGAGTGTTTGCTAAGAGAACCAACGGTCCACTAATTGGACGTCTGGCAAAGTCATCGGACGTCTCCTAAGACATCTGGTCTAAGGTCTGGACGTCTGATTTCATCAGACAGAACTAACTTGTCCAGCCTAAATGTTATCAGACGTCTGAATCAACAGTCAGACGTCTTAAAACACTTTACCAGACGTCTGATTTTGGAATTAAACGTCTAGAAATGCTGTTTGAACCCTATATTGGTTTTCTAAGTTCTCTACAGAAAACCTAAGTATCCTAGGGTTGTGCGGGTGTTCCTAGGACTACTGTTAGGATACTTTGAGGCTCTTTAACATAATTTTCTAAGAAAATAAAGAGCAAGAAAATAAAGACAAAAGTACATGAAAGGAATAAAATGGAATTCTATCCTATTCTTCTTGTCCTTCCATCTTCAATCTATCGCTCCTCGCGAATCCCCTCTATTCTCCATCAAGCTCCTCCAATCCGTCCTGGATGCGAGCTCGAATTCCGTCTAATCACGTCTACATTTGCAATTGACCTGAAATCTAAGACTCCAAGTGCAAATGTTAAATAACATGTGTTTTGTTATCATCAAAACAAATGATCATGGTGCTCTAGCACCAACACCCCTGTGGTCTGATTAGGCCGAGAGGCCCTGTTTGTGTTCGGTAGATCTTCAGCCCCGGCCGCCATTGGCGACAAGGCGAGGAGCTTCCAAGCGAGCTTCGGGCCCTGAAGCAGCAGGATTCCAGCTGAGGCAAACTGGAGGGACTTGGGTGAAGGCAAGGAGCGGATCTTCGAAGAGAAATGAGGGCGTTGCTGCTGAGGTCAGGTCGTGTCCGTCCTGCGGGTGCGCGTGCGCGAGGGATAAAGTTTAGTCCCACATCGTGGGATTTCGAAGCGCCGCACCCATTTAAGTTGATTTTGTGTTTTCACTTAAGCGCCTCAAAACACGGGGTGAGGTCCCCTCGCCCACTCGCCCGCCTCGT
The DNA here is from genome assembly GCA_037157565.1 of Thalassia testudinum. Classification (NCBI taxonomy): domain Eukaryota; kingdom Viridiplantae; phylum Streptophyta; class Magnoliopsida; order Alismatales; family Hydrocharitaceae; genus Thalassia; species Thalassia testudinum. Next base: position 7,386,001 of record JAZHRO010000012.1, on the reverse strand, counting down.
CCGCAACCCACTCCACGCGGACCTGGCCAACCCGTTTACCCTGCACTCCTCGCGCACCACCCACGCCGGTGCGCCTGGTCACGGGTACGCTACCCGACCCAATAACCTGACTCTGGGAGAGCTTCCTATGAGCGATTTACAGAGAGAGAGACGTGCGAGTAGAGGGTAGGGCTAGGTTTTGCTGTGCCTCGTGAAGGAACAGGGTGCGAAGGAAGAAGGTTCACCACTTGGCCGTAGGAAGAAGAAGAAGAGGAGCGGAAGAAGAAGCTCTGAAGAAGCCTTGCAGCTGAGCAAGGCAGAAGACCAAGGAAGAAGAAGCAGGAAGAAGAAGAAGAGAAGAAGAAAGAGCAACAAAGGAAGAAAAGAGAGGGGAAGCACTGTAGTAGACCGCCGTTTAAGTCACCTGATTGCGATATCAGATGACGGATAAAGCCTCAGAGGAGATAAAGCAGAGAAGAAGAAAAAGAAAAGAAAAGGTTCTGCAAAAGAAGGAAGAAAGAAGATAAAGAAAAGAAGAAGAAGAACTGAAGAAAGGAAATGGAAGACAAGCAGAGGAACTGAAGACAACCAGAAGACCAAGGAAGAAGGCCCGTAAAGAAGACAAGAGAAAGAAGAGAAGAAGAAGACAAGCAAAGAGAGAAAGAAGAAAAGAAGAAAAAGCCAAAAGACAGAAATCTATTTCTCCCTCTCTCTCTCTTATTTTTGTAATAAAGAAACATTGTACTTCTAGAATTCCAGTAGCTCCCTGAGATCGACCTCGGGAAACTATTTCCGAGTAAAATTTTAATGGTAACGACAACTGTAGCTATCTTATTTTATGCCACAACGATATTACTGTAATAAGCATTAAAACAAACAAGACTAGCCGCAGTTGCGAAAACCGTCACCATTTTCTTGGCATCATAAACCTCATCATATTTAATTCATAAGATCATACATGTTCCTATCGATTTATGTGGGAATTTCTCCACAAGTTGACGAATGCTTCCAATGCCTTCATGGGCTTTGCTTCCTGAAGTACACTATCGTTGGCATGATTCTGGAGTAGTTATATCCCTTTTCGTATTTTTACTGTAGTTTGTTTCTTCATTTATTATTGTAATGAACTTTTAACATTGTATCTTTATCTACTATGTAGAATTTTCGTTATTATGATCGATTTGAATATTTTTACTTTATTATGATCACTTCCGTTCTATCTTCTTTTCTAGACTTCATTTGTTACTTTGTTTCGTAATTAAATCATTTTTATATTATTAATTGTTTCCTCAACTTAGTTCTCAATATATGTATTTAATAAACCTATTCTTATACTGCCATGTACCTCTCATTTCATCTCAAATATCAGAAACAGATAACACTTGAAATGAATTTATCATAATATATGGATAGTGGAAATTATCATATCCAACTTAATCAATCTATTATGCTTCTTATGCATTAAATATAATAAAGTGACATATGTTACTGTAAGCTGCTATGTACAAATGGATTTTATTTGTAATTTATTTTTTGGCAATTACTTCATTCCGCATAACAAAATTCTATCACAAATTTTGAGAGTAGGAATGAACTATATTTTGTCATGGAGGCAATAGTGGGTACTCCTACTTTCTCTTCTGAAGAGGAAGTAGGAGGGTCACTACCACAACGGTCACTTTAGCCATGATGCATGGCATGCGACCTACAATAAGTTAATGGAGCAAACTAACTACTATGTACGAATGCAATGGTTGTACAAATGCTAGACCCATTATCGTCATACTCATCTCTTCATTACGACCATGATAAACGAAGAGGATTGGGTTTGGGACGAGGGATCGTGCATGCTCCTTCCAAAAAACATAATGAAAATCAATGGTTGGAAGTAAGTAACGTAACTTTCAAATCGTTCTATTACCACTTATCATTTTATCATGATCTAATTACCCCCAAATTTTAAATCAGGTTGACAAGGAGCACCAATGGCTTCAAGGACATTGCTTTCCTCAGTTTACTCTTGTGGGAATGATCCTGCAGTAGTGTCCTAGCCCTTTATTTCACTTTATTTATATCTTCATAACTCTGTAATATGTTATGCACTTCATGTAGGATAATAACATTCACATATGTATTTTGTTGCCGCATTCATATTTACAAACTATGTCGTCGATCAAACATAAACAACAAATGCGTACGAATTATGTATTCATCCATTGTTAATCAAACGTATCATTCGCATTTTGCCAAACACTTCAATCAACAAAAGACACTTTGAAAATATATCCATGATCCATTAAGAAAATTATGCTAATTGAACACCACATCAATAAAACGTATCATATAAATTTAATTTACAGTAAACATGACAAAATTTTAACAATTTCCACACGCGTGACCTCTAAATATAATATGGAAAATGCTTGACATACACGGGTTTCTACGCCAGTTTCGGACACCCACTCACACACCCCCTTCGTTTTTTACTGGGTTTGTGAGCGAGCGTTTGAAATGGGTGTATAAATCCGTGTACATCAAACGTTTTCCATTTAATATATCTCACGCAAAATATCTATAAACTCCATAACACCCTCCTCATTTAAAAAAGGCTAAAATTAATTTCGAAATACATCACTAGGTTACTTCGTAATTTTCCATTTCATAAAATATAAACATATTTAATACTTAACATCTTATCCATAATATTATTCTTCATTCAAATAATAGTACCTAATAACTACAACCTATTATATTTTTTTAAAAAAATCACCTACCATCAAATCAAAACCCACCTCTCTCCTCTCTTACAAAATCAACATACTAATCATTACAATCACACCAACCAAACACCTTTTCATACCTAAGAAGGTATTTAGTTGGTGGGTTTGTAATGATTGGGAGACTTGTAATGATTGGTATGATGGTTTTATATGGGAAGAGAGAGAGAGAGTTGGTGGGTTTTGATGTGATAGATTGTAATTATTAGGTAATCTTTTTTGAGTTATATGTGGGATGAGAGAGTATTAGTGGGTTTTGAAATCCGTGTGGACACAGCTTTTGCTAGTGTCTCGTATTCTGTGCAACCCACACCCAAGCATATTCCTAACCCACTTGTTAACCCTATTTCCAGCCATTAACCTGCAAGTAAACGCAACCTAAATAATGAATGTCACTCATGTGGGTGAGCTTTGATAACATTATCTTTATTGTTAGATCAATTTGGGAGGGGGAGCGAGTACCTCGGGTTCGAATCCCAACTTTATCTAGGGGTGCTGTTGCGAGGGCGTTATCTCCACAAGTTTGCCTCCAAGGAATTCTAAGTCATCAAAAAAAGAATAATCCTGTCATCAAGAACAAAAGTAAATAGTTTTCTTATCAAAAAAAGAAAACCAAGTTCAATCTAAATATGAATGTGTGATGAATCTATATAAGATGACTCTAGCCCTAGCATATATACTCCTCCCATTGAAGTTAGAAAATGCAATCAAACATTTGGGTTACTGTAAATGATCAAGAAGTGGTAACTCATATCATAGGAGGACACTTTTCATAGAGTTCCATTACTATTTGCAGAATTCATGGGTGGCTTCGAGATTTCTTATGGGCACAGGCATCTCAGGTAATTCAGTCTTATGGTTCTTCATCATCCATGTATGATCTTAGATTATTGGTTGTTCATTTTGTCTGGACTTTTAGTTTCATGTTTCTATTCAGCGGGTGTGGTTATTAGCAAGAACTTCTTGATGGAGTCAAAACGCTATGAACTGCAAGTATTAAGAGCGTCATTCATGAATATGGGTAAAAATGCTATTAACTTCGGGGCTCGTAACAAATGAAAAGTGACTCTTGCTACTCAGCGTAGGGCCTTAAGCATTATACAAGGATGTGCTGTAGGAGCGACTCGTTACCTTCTAAGTCGTCAAGAGTCTTGATCATTAAATAAGAAGAGCAAGAAAAAATGGAGGGAAGTGACACTCATGGAATTTGTGCCTCTTTTTTTTTTTTTGGAGGGAGGTGCTCTTAAGTTGAGTTTTGAGGTATTCCAAACATTTTCCCAAATGTATGTGTTACAAAAATTAGATTTTTTGTTCAAATTAAAAGATGGGTTCGTAGAATAATCCTTTTTCCTATCCTTAATAAAAAAAGAAAAATAAATCGCAACACTGTAAACCCGTTCTGTACATATTTAATGTGAAAATAGTGTCATAATATAACTATTAGACTTTAATTATTTTAAATCTCTTAAAACGCCAACTAATATTGATTTCCCTCTTTTCGAACTCCAATTTCTTATTGAGGTACAATACTCAATGGAAAAGGAAAATATGATATGGAAAAACAATAATCAAGTCACCATTTCATCATAATTATCATTGGATTTGCACTAGTTACAATTACTAGACGCACACAATATTTATATCTACAGTAAAAGAAGGTTCTAAAGTAAACATATGTCAAGTTCATGTTTCAATTTTTCATTATAGCTACCTCCATTTTGATTTTTTTTACCAATTATCTATGTATACTCTCTATACAAAGTTCAGGCACCACAAATGCAGATTACATGATGTTTTCCCACTGTCCCTTTCTTCCATTCCTCAAAATCTCATGGTAACACTTCTTTTTCCCTCACATCAATCCTTCTTTTTTCCTCACTGGCCTATCACCTTGATATGTCATTGATACGCCTATAAGTTGAGATCCCAATTCCATCATCTCATGCAATGATTCACTTTTCACCATTTCATCCAGCTATAGGCATACCCTATGTATCCCCTTACTTGTTACGAGTGTCCTTTTCAAATGTTCCTTGATTCTATTATCCTTCCAAACCATACACTGTCCCTTAACAGTCCACTCTTTTTCTCGTTTCTCCCTCTCTAATACATGGCTAACTCCATCTTTTGTCATGGCCTAATCTTCTTCTACCATCGTCCATTTTCTTTACAACGTTCCTTAATTGTCAATTTCACACCTCCCTCTTTTTTCTTTTCCATTTTCGTTGCATCCATTATGTTGATCGACAACTACAACTCCAGCTACAAGTGTCTCATCTTCAAGAGCTTCATAAGGATCTTAAGCCTGTGCCTACGATGATCAGCTTTCTTAGGCCATTTAAACTTACATACACGAGTAGTATATATTTTAATGTCATTGAATAAATATTATATCGTGAGGAGTTCACTGCTACAATTTTCAAAGATTTGTTCTATCTAATGGGAAGAGTTTGTGACATGTGAATTTAGGGGAAATGGATTGCATGGTCCTTATGGACTATAAAAATGGGATTTTCAATGTAAATTCATATCCTCTATGGAATAAATTCCCTATGTTAGCCTTTTATGATATTTCTTCAACTGCAAACATCCCAAGTAGTTCTAAGGACTTAGAAATGGAATTGAACATGTCATGCCTTATTCTTTCTTTGTTCATTTGAAGGCCACAAGTTATGTTGGTTTATTCCTTTGGCTTACCCTCTATCTCAAATTTTGCATCTACAAAAGGTAGCATATTTTGTTTAATGGATACGTGAACAAGTTGCCCCAACGTAACAAGCCAATTATTATTCTAAAGGTAGATATCCATTTTCATCAATGGACTACACAAGTAAAGAGGGGATATAAGTAAAGGTCCATTTGCACTCTTCTATGGGCAACAATAAAATTTTTCAGGGAAGTAATCACCAATCCTAGTTACATTTTAGAGTTTGTCATTGCTAAAGGATTTATTCAAGATGACTTTCATGTGTTAATTGCAAGTACTACTAAGGCTCTTCAATAGGGCATGCTATTTTACTCTTTGAGATCATTACCATGTACATATATGCATCCTAAGATTAAAAAAAAAAATCATTTGGTGGACCACTTACTACAAAGTAGATATCCTTCGGTTCAAAGATAAGGATTTTTTCACATTCATTAGGCCAAGTTGTATCTAAAAGTGCCCTAGAATGATTTAATAATCTACACTAGAGGGAGGTGAATAGTGTCTAATGGATAGCAATATCAAATTAAAAATCAATCCACAAAAGTATGATACAATAACAACTTGATTTATAGTAGAAACCCTTACAGGTAAAAATCATCACTTAAGCCTCCAATCTTAGGATTTTCCCAATTAGGCAAAGGTATTCAATCTATTATCTACACCACTTGAACGAGGGTATTACAACATCTTACAACAATCACTTTGCTTATACCTATAAGGAAAGTAACAACTGATCAGAATTGTTAACACGTTGGTTCACAATCAAAGTAGAAAATTAAAGTTAAAATTAAAAGCCTATGAAACCTCAAGAAATTTAAATATGCAAATTGAGTGTTTTGCAGAAGCACAGAATGATGTGCTTTGAAGAGTGTAGAAGAATGAGTGTGAAAGCACAAGGAGAATAGAAGTGAAAGCACTTTTTCTCTTGGAAAATGCTTTTGAAGTTGTATTTTGAAGAGACTACCAAAGGGTCTTATTTATAATTGAAAAATGACCAGATTAGGAAATTTTTCGAAATCATCTGGTAGATCAAAATCTTATAGTTGGTCGATTAATTTTATGTTTGGCAATCAATTATTATGGTTGATCAAATTTCTAAATGGTCTATCAATTTGCATGATTTAAAGAATTCTTATTTTAATTGATTAGTCAATTAATTAACCTATTTTGATCGATCAATCTATTTGATCAATCAAACATCTAATTTTGGTCAATCAATACAAGATTAAACTATATTGTAAAAACTTTATCGACTTAGCCAAGCGATAATTAATTTTTGAGATTCCTTACATTGGTTTAGACTTAAGAAATATAAAAGATTCCTTTCTCAAAAAAAGAAATAGAAAAGATTCACAAATGGACTTGAATATGAACTCTTGATCCATGATTGTAATTAAGTTTCACAAGCATGATCCTAAAAGATTAATCCATGATGAGGTGTGATTCATCATAACTAAAATGTCCAAGTTAAGTTAGAAACTAAGTTAAACACTATCAAATTAACATAATAAAAGGGTTAAGTGTGAGAATTAAGAAAAATAACCTAAAACATAAAAAATGTGTTAAAAATGCATAATTATGCCACTTTTGAGAGATTATGTACTTAAATATATAAATAGATGATTCAAATGCCAATTAAACACAAAATGAACTTAAAATCACAATTCAACTATGGTAATATCTTCTAATATGTTCAAAAAATATGCCATAAAAACTTCATTGCATTCTGGCACCATTAGGACCTTGGAGTTAGTGTTTTACATTTAGGTTCTTCCTATATAAATCAACCTTTACATTTCCTTAAGCCAAAAATTGTTAGGGACCTTCTTGTAGGCATTAAGGGACCCATCCACTATCATTCCTAGTCACTAATGGGTTTCCTAGAAATTCTTCTAACGGTTCGCACCTTGGGTTTACCATGCAACTTGCCCAAAACACCTAGAGCTTGAGCTCCTCTCCTCATGTTCTTACAATGAACACAAGCCCTCTCGGCCGTCCATTCCATCCTAGCTTGGTCCAAGGGTGGATCTGCCTCCAACCTGTTGGAGTCGGTTTCTAGAGCTTCACGCTTAAAAGTAAATCTCATCTAGCGGTCCACATTCATCCAAATCACGCACACGTGCCCCAACTACCATCTTCACCCTTCATTCTCAATGGCCTTCACCCACTGAATCCGGTCACCTGAGCTCACAAAAGCCTATAAATACACCTCCCTCTTCACTTGAGCTCTTTTACCAACTCCTCTCCTACTCCCTTGGGTTGGTCATTTGTCTACTCCAGTATTCCCTACTCTCCTTCATTCACTGCGTGTGATAGGGGTAGCACCTCCTTCCCCTAAGTCCTCGTTGCCATTAGGGATCGTGAAGCACCTGAAGGCAACCCTGGAGTTCCACTAGTGGACCCTTCTTCGCTAGAGTTTTCCTTCCCTTTTGTCGTCTTCAGTCGTTGGCTGTTGGCCCTAAAGGTCCCCTTCATCCAATTAGTTTAAGATTTTAATCGCTTTCCTAGATTAGTTTATTATTTTCTAGTATAGATTAGATTAAATTAGCTAGCTTAGAGTAGCTCTACTATTTCATTGCTTTAGATTATAGTAGAATTAACATAGTTATCTCTTAGCCACATTCCACCCTCTCTGATCGGAATATAAATTGATCCATACATTGGATCACAAGCCTTCCTCTACACCTCATAATCACCTTCTCTTTCTTCCCTTGACATTTTTATTCGTAATTCACCCACTTATGAGAGCATCTAATAGATCTGGAGCTCATTAGTTCTCAGACCTATTGGAACGCTCAAAACCAATTTGAGGGCATCTCATTCAGCCCATACATTCACAAATGGCCTCCTCATACTTTGAATTGAATGCAGTTCACTTGATTATCTATGATTCGATTTTCACACCTAATCAGTAAATTTGGGATTCAGTTGAGTTTTAATTGGTTTTGATTGAGTAAATTGAGTTTATCTTAGTCTAATTTGATGGATTGCGATGCATGTGAGCCACTTTGGTTTAATTCTTATTAATTTAATCTCTTCACCCAATTTGAACGTCAGTTACTAATTTCTTCTCCGCTTGAGGTAGCTAAGGCCTGGGAATTTGGTTGCACTGAAGTGAGGTTTTATCAATGACCCAATTGCTTCTTAAGGATTGCAAAGGTATCTTGAACACCAATCAATGGTGTGCACGGTGCCTAAGTGATCATATCATTGAGGTGAACTCAAAACTAAAGCCCACCTGGGCGACATCAACTTTGGATCTTAAATTGTTTTAATTTGTCTATCAAAGTTTGAATGGTGTTTAAGACATTTGAATAAAGGTCTGAGACTATTTTTGAGTTGATTTCAATGTTTGAGCTGATCCTTCTTTTGATGTTTTCTATAGCATAAGACGGGAATCAAATCCTTTTGATTTGATTCTGATAAATTCCAGCTCCTTTGTTGAATGATTACAACATCTGGATTGATCTTTACTTGATTGAATCTAAATCTGGGATGTCAAATTGCTTTACCCAGATCAAAAATGGTTTTTAGATTTTAAGCATTCAACGAAGATTCTAATGCACAGATCTAACTTTGAAATTGGTTTTAATGATTTTAAAGTATGATGGAGTGTCTTGATTGGTGTTTAGGGTCACAAATCCACTCTGAGACATGTTTTTTTCAATAAATCAATAGCTACAACAACAGCCACAGTGTCTAAACCTGATTTAGGGTTTTTATGCTTCAATCGTGGATTTCAAATAGTTTTTGAATGACAATGTGTGTAATGGATTCCATGGAGTAGAAGTTATATGGACACAAAATTTAGATGCCTGAGCAGATATTATGAAACTTAAACCATGCTTCAGTTGTTCAATTGGGGAATTTGGACATTAGCAGATTGAGATAATTGATTAGAACTGAATGGTGAAGCTAATTCAAGCCATTCTTGATATATTGGAGGTTTATGAGTTTCTTGGATAGAATTTGGTTAGAATAAGTATTCATGTACTTTTGTTAGTTTCAATTTGAACTAAACAACTTTGTAACTCTGTTTGTAAGATCTTCAGACCTCCTATTAATTGGATGAAATGCATTTAATCTGAATTTCAATGTTTAAAACATGATCTGATGTTTGATTTTTAATCCTATTGATGTTTGGATGTTTATAATGTTAAATCATGTATTTCCAACAATTTTCAGACACTTTCTAGGCTTGGATTTGATTTCTAATCATTTATAGTCTTTTTCCAACATATTTCTGACAAAATACATGAAAAATACAAAAATTCTGAAAATAAATAAATAAAATGTGTAGTGAGTGAGAGTAATATGTATGAAATATGTGTGTATGTTTAGATTTGAATTTTAATGTGTTTTGTATATAAAACATAACTACATAAGTTTTATACTTCTCAGGTGGTATAAATAAAAATTCAAAAACAAAAATCACAAAAAGAGTTGGATTCCACTTTTCTTACCTGTCTCTCCTCTTTCTCTATTCTTATAAAGCCTAAAAGCAAAATAAAATAAGAAAAAGTACAAAATCCCTAAAAATCTCTTATGTACATAGTGTATATATGTATTTATATTGTAATATTATATAGCATAGTAAATTATATGTACATATTTATATGAAGTAATTATTTAGGTCTAATAATTATATGTAAATAAGGTATAATGTTTATAGATAACTTAAACATAACTTATTTTATTTATTAACTTATAATATCTAGTACTATTTATATATGTAAACTAATATGATATATATATAACCTATATGTGTACACTAATATATATATATATAAGTATATTACTTAATATATTAATTACAATATGCATTATGTAAAATAATATACTTTTGTTATATATATTTAGTTATGTGTTATATATATATTAATATAGGTTAATAATGCATATTATTAAGTTAAGCTAATTTAAATTAGTAATTTAATTAACTAATAAAATAATTTATACTATATTCTTATAAATTATATTTTAACTTATTTTAATTATATTTATTGTTACGACTCAATCCCAGATCCCTACAAGACCCAAGATCGGTTCACCTCGACTAATCCCAAGACCCAATCGTTCAACAAGAAATAATCAGATAATATGCATCAATCCATCTACCACACAAGTACAGTAGCTAAGGAGAAAGAAATTGGCACAAAAGGAGAAACAGAACAGTAATACTAAAATATTACATGCCTTCAAGAATAGGAATATAGCCATCACAACAAAACTAGTACAGATAGAGAACACAATGGAAAAGTACTGAAAATATAACTACAAGAACTCACTACAACTAGTAGTAGAAACTATAGCTGGGCTCGACTAGGCCCAGCGTCATTAGCAGCCGGTGGCTCAGATTGCTCAAATCCCTGACCTATACAAAGTTATATATCCGGAGTCAGCTAACGCTGAGTAGAGTGGTGCCTAAAACATAAAATTCATTTAACAGGTAGCTTAACATATTACTTTTCGATCCAAATTATCTTATAACGGTTTTCTGTGTAGAGATCTTTAATCAAGGTCCATCACATTACTTAATCTTCTTGTTCCCTAAAGGAACGATTTTGCTTGCAGTTTTCCTGTGATGTAGGATGCACACGTGGCACTCTCCTGGCTGGGAGAGTCCCTCCGTGGTAGTCCTACACTAGATCTACCACCCTGAGGTCATGGTCGTGACATAGCGGTGACTATGGCACACGTGATAAGCGCACGGATAGCTACCCCACATTGGCACGCTGTCAGTCGTTTCCGTTAGCGAGTACCCTCAAACGTACAGCACGGAACAGCATAAGGCCTTGCCCTCTCAAAATAGAACCGGGGTCTCGCCCCTCCACAATCCACGTACCCTCATCTGACTATCCCGGTTTGCCCAACGGGCTAACAAGATTGGTGTAGGGTGGCCATGCCTAACCCCGGGCCCCCTGAGGCAACTAGCTCCCACCTACACTAAGTAGCTCACCTCGGTACCATGTACGCGAGAGCCAACAAGAGTCGACGTAGAGTGGCCAAACTCACTCAGGGGCTCAACCCAAGGGCGGCAAGCTCCCCTCTACACTACAAGGGATAGTTGCTCTCTTCGGTACTACGTACACCAAGGTCAGCTCACTTCCCTTAATGGCTGCCTGTGGGCGATAGTTCCAGAACCATCCGGTTCTCCATGCTACAGTATTCTTGTCTCATTCTATATTCCCCATAGGGTTTGTACATGACTTTCCCTTTATCCAATTTAATATATACAGAACAGGTAGCTCAATCATAGTGCAGGTTTGTTCGTAATGTGGTTCATTGCAGATAATACAAACAGCTCATGATTTACTCAATTATTCACATGCACTTTTCTCTAGCCCTAGTGTTCATATCACAACCTAGGGTTCAATTGGATAGCTGTATTCTAGAGGATACATTTATTTCTTCATAGGATTCATCTCACATCCTAAGTTTTAACTAATTGCATAAATTTTATTTAACTTGGAGAATTAGTTAGAACCACTCTACCAGGATAACCGGGTGAAATGGGGGCTCGTACAGCAGCTTCCAATGTCTCCGTAGGTCCCGTACACTCGACGGATTGGAGACCTAAGACATGGATTGACAGGTCAAAAAGGGTTCAAGTGCTACAGACAAGATACCATTACATGGAGAAAAATGTATGGGAAACAAAGACGTTTTGTTTACAGAAAATCGACATCATTTGGACCTTGTACGGGTCTAAAAATACGAGGTCTGACAGAAATCAGACGTTTGGGAGAGATCCCAGATGTCTTAAACCAACTCGCAGGCATACCTCTCTCGGGGCACCCTTATCGAACGTCTGGAACGCAGTGCTGACGTCCAGGGGTTCCGTTAGACGTCTGGAGATACTCCCGGACATTTGAAACTGCCTCGGTCCTCGCTCCGCCGCGCCTTCCAACCTCTGTCACATGCGTACGCATTGTCAGGACTCGGCAGACAAATAACAGAAAAAGTAAATCTCTACCAGACATCTCATAATACCTTAGACGTCCTCCCCGACATCTGGAGGTCACTTCGAATGTCTGATTCCGTGGAAAAAATGACTCCCGCGGAATCGCTCTAGGCTCTCCTCGCCGCAGACGTTGCAACAGAGCAGCACGACGCCCTCTACTCTCGGCTCAGACCCGCTCTCCGCTCTCCACTTGCTCTCTCTCCGGCTCCCTGCTCTCCTCTCGCTCAGCTGTGATGGTGTAAGACGGAGAGGAGGGGGTTTATAAAAGGAGAGGAGGTGAGGGGAGAGGTGTGGGCATCGCAGGGAGTGGTGCGGGGTGTGGGTGATGGTCGTTGCAAGAGTGGTGAGGCGTGAGGAGTGGCAAGGGAGTGGCATGCGTACGGTACGTGCCGAAAGAAAAAGTATTTTCAGATGCCTGTCTTTCTCTTCAAACATCTGGGGAACATTCCAGACGTCTTAAGGGACTAAAAGGTGATGGGTCATTTCATTTATTATCTTATTTATAATGTAAAATACTATGTACATTGTATAATTTATATGTAAACTATATAACCGTGTAAAAAAAAGGTAAATATACAAATAGATCTAATTAAATTATCTAAAAATATTAATTAATTATGTAATTATGTCAATTTTTTTTGAAAAAGTAATTATATAAATTAACTAAAATATGTCTCAATTGAGTAGCTTATTCAGTAATTTATAATGTATATTAGAATTAATAACCGACTACAATGCCTAATTATATCTAACCTTAATTAATTTAAAAATATAATTATATATTTAATTGATGTAAACTAATTATACTAATAAGTAGCCCTATATATTTGCTACATAATCATATAATTTATTTGTAAATTGGATCACTAATTAACTGCAAATTGAATACTTATTTATCCTAATAAAATACAACCTCTGCAATGAGCGTGCCACAATTAGAGTGCAGGATTTTGTCTCACATCGTTGGCTAACGAGTGGGAAGTGCGCTATATCAAGAATCACCCCAGTAGCCTTGTCGGCTAGTATGAGGGTCGACTCCCCTTATGCCCATTAAATTGATTGAGCATTGTGAGAGAGGGAGAGAGAGGAATGGGCTTGTGTTGTGGGCTTGTAATAAAAGTGCCTTTGCCTCCACCGTAGGAGCGATCATGTTAGTGGTATCGATTCGACTTAATGGGTCGTTGATCCGCAAAGAGATGGCTCATTTTATTTGGTCCACATATAAGTTAAGTGTTACATTAAACTAAAAACTATGTGTAAAGTGTTAAGTGATAAACGCAGTTGAGTGTCTGCGTGCGTGGGCATTGTTGTGTGTAAGTGTGTTATATATATATTATGTGTTATGTGTGTTTATAAGTTAGTATATATTTGTATGATATGTGTTAATCAAATATATAAGTTAGATATATGTATAAGTAATATATATTAGTATTATGTGTATATGTATGTAATATATAAATATGCATTATGTATATATATATATATATAGTGTGTGTGTATTTATACTTGTAAGTATTAGTATTACTATTGATTTATATAGATATATATGTATATGTATTGTGTATTTTATAATATGTATATTATTACATCCACATATAAGTTAAGTGTTACATTAAACTAAAAACTATGTGTAAAGTGTTAAGTGATAAACGCAGTTGAGTGTCTGCGTGCGTGGGCATTGTTGTGTGTAAGTGTGTTATATATATATTATGTGTTATGTGTGTTTATAAGTTAGTATATATTTGTATGATATGTGTTAATCAAATATATAAGTTAGATATATGTATAAGTAATATATATTAGTATTATGTGTATATGTATGTAATATATAAATATGCATTATGTATATATATATATATAGTGTGTGTGTATTTATACTTGTAAGTATTAGTATTACTATTGATTTATATAGATATATATGTATATGTATTGTGTATTTTATAATATGTATATTATTACATCCACATATAAGTTAAGTGTTACATTAAACTAAAAACTATGTGTAAAGTGTTAAGTGATAAACGCAGTTGAGTGTCTGCGTGCGTGGGCATTGTTGTGTGTAAGTGTGTTATATATATATTATGTGTTATGTGTGTTTATAAGTTAGTATATATTTGTATGATATGTGTTAATCAAATATATAAGTTAGATATATGTATAAGTAATATATATTAGTATTATGTGTATATGTATGTAATATATAAATATGCATTATGTATATATATATATATATAGTGTGTGTGTATTTATACTTGTAAGTATTAGTATTACTATTGATTTATATAGATATATATGTATATGTATTGTGTATTTTATAATATGTATATTATTACATCCACATATAAGTTAAGTGTTACATTAAACTAAAAACTATGTGTAAAGTGTTAAGTGATAAACGCAGTTGAGTGTCTGCGTGCGTGGGCATTGTTGTGTGTAAGTGTGTTATATATATATTATGTGTTATGTGTGTTTATAAGTTAGTATATATTTGTATGATATGTGTTAATCAAATATATAAGTTAGATATATGTATAAGTAATATATATTAGTATTATGTGTATATGTATGTAATATATAAATATGCATTATGTATATATATATATATAGTGTGTGTATTTATACTTGTAAGTATTAGTATTACTATTGATTTATATAGATATATATGTATATGTATTGTGTATTTTATAATATGTATATTATTACATCCACATATAAGTTAAGTGTTACATTAAACTAAAAACTATGTGTAAAGTGTTAAGTGATAAACGCAGTTGAGTGTCTGCGTGCGTGGGCATTGTTGTGTGTAAGTGTGTTATATATATATTATGTGTTATGTGTGTTTATAAGTTAGTATATATTTGTATGATATGTGTTAATCAAATATATAAGTTAGATATATGTATAAGTAATATATATTAGTATTATGTGTATATGTATGTAATATATAAATATGCATTATGTATATATATATATATATAGTGTGTGTGTATTTATACTTGTAAGTATTAGTATTACTATTGATTTATATAGATATATATGTATATGTATTGTGTATTTTATAATATGTATATTATTACAAGTTAGTATGTAATTAAATTAAGTATAGTGTATATAGTTGGCCTAATATTTGTAGATACTTTTTGAGGCTTATATATATATTTATGTTTAATCTTTCTTTTCATCTATTTTTAGCCTTGATTGTATATAGTTTTTTAAGGCTTTTATGCATAGCTTTATATTTTTGGAGATTTATTAATTCATTGCTGCTTTTATATTTATAATGTTTAAGGTAAATTTGTAAATAAGATTTCATTCATTTATTAATTTACATGCTTGTACATAATTAGTTCTAATTAATATTCAAACCAAGTTGCCTTTGCTTTGTACATATTTTTAATGCATGTATTAAGATAATAATTCATTTGTTTAACCTATAAATAACTAACTCAAATTAATTGGTTCTTTGATTATTTCACTTCTAGCTCATTATTTTGTAAATAAACTTAATATTTTTGGAATAAAAGATAATTTTGGATATTAGAAAGTGATATATATCAATAACTGTCTCTTAGTGAACGACTTAGAATAAAATCAGTAAAAATTATATATAAATAAAATGACGTCTATCTAGATTGCGACACTATACTATTACAATAATAATAAACCCTAATTAACTAGCGATCCAGATGCTACATCAGTCCACAATAAAGCATAATTTTCTTTCATCAAAACAGATGTCTTAACAATATCAATGTCAAAAATATTTTATTAAGTGTTCTACAACTAGGATTCATATATACTTGCATAGGCTTTTATGAGAGCTCTCTATTAGAAAATAATAGACCATTTTCTTTGATGTTCATGAACTCAACAAAATTTTAATTAAAGTTTAAGACAATTTTACAATTTATGACTATTAATGAGTATTGTCATTTTGCAGCAAAGTGAAGATAATTCCACTTGTATATAATTAAAAAGAAAAGAAGCATATTAATCCTATTACAATTCTTATTGGTGTGTCCATAAATTTCCATCCTCAAATATACCAATATGTCCATCCCCCTCCAAAGCAAAACATCTACTAGAGGAGATTGGGGAGTGCCAAGATCTGTAACGTACTTGAAGAATATGAGGAATTAGATGGAGAGCCACATGAGGATCTCTAAGGTCATGTCATTGTTGAGAAACTCTTTGTTGGTGTCTTGTAACGACCCGGTTCCCGAGTCCCTACGAGACACGAGAACCGGACCGACTCGACTAATCCCAAGACCCAGTCGTCCAACGAGGAAGTAACCAAAAGACAGTAAAATAAACCACATTCAGCATGAATATAACTAACAGTAAGAAAGTACAGCAGTAAGGAAAGAAACTACTACAGTAGGCACCACCACAACAGTAAAACAACATTTATCATATAACAAAAACTGCAGGTAAAGAAGGTACAGCGGAAACAAAACTACTCACTAGAACAGAAACAAAAAGGGGTACAAAGCTGGGGTAACTCTACTGGACCCTACTCGGCCCAGCGTCCTCTGCAGCCGCCGACCCTGGCTGCTCAACACCTGGTCCTGAAAAAGGTAACGAGTGTAACACGTCAGCAAAACGCTGAGTAGAGTGGCAAACTAACTAAAGGCAACAGTAGAGTGTACAGTAGCTGTTATGTTCTATTACTTCCTTTATTTACATCTTTCAATTTTTCTCACTATTTCATTTATTTCTCAGATCCTTTACTTGATCTCGAATGTCCTCGTGGGACGATCTTGATTGCAGTCTTTTCCAAACGTAGAAGTAGCACGTGGTACTCTCCTGGTCGGGAGAGTCCCCCGTGGTGATCCTACCCTCAGTCAACCACCCCAAGGTCACTGACAGACGTAACGGTGACTACGGCACGCGCGATAAACGCACAGGTAGCTAGCCCGCACTGGCACGCGGTCAGTTGTTTCCGTTAACGGGTGCGCCCAAAGCACAGCACGGAACCAGGGCAGAGCCCTCTCAGTAACAGGGGTCCAACCCCTCCACAGTAACAAAACCGGGGCCTTGCCCCTCCACAGTCCGCGCACCCTCGCCTGACTACCCTGGTTTGCCCTAGTGGGCCTAACAAGTCGATGAAGGAGGCTAGCAGAACCCCGGGGCCCGTGGGGTAGCTAGTACTCTCCTAACACTACTAGCTCTCCTCGGTACTACGTACACGAGGGCCAACAAGTCGGTACAGAGCGGCCAATCCTAACCCCGGGTCCCTGGGGCGGCTAGCCCCACTCTGCACTAAACAGGTACAGGTACTTCCCTTGGTACTGCGTACCCAAGAGACAGTACAACTACATCTCAGTTCCATTCTTTTTTCTTTCCAGGAGTTCCACTCCTAACTCCCCGTAGGGTTCCAGCTCTTTATTTCAGAACATCATATGTTTCACTTTCCAGATTCACGTGCTCAAATTCCATGATCTCAAACATGTTTCTTTATTCATAACAGGCAGCTGTTAATTAAATTTACAGGCAGCTTTATATATTCCTTTCCATTTTTCCAAGACTGCAGTAATATACATTCCACTAGTTTTTCCATCCTAGGATTCATGCCATATCCTAGGATCTATCATACAATCTAGTTTTCCGGCCCTAGGATTCATGCAACACCTAGGAGCTATCATTCCATATATTTCTCATTCCTAGGATTCATGCAAGCCCTAGGTTCTAGTTATGGTTTCATACTTTAACAGATTTTATTAATACTTAAAACCACTCTACCAGGTACAACGGGAGTAATGGGGGCGTGATCGGGAATCCCGCGCGCCTCCGCGACTCTCAAGACTGCAACCGAACGAGGTCCTATCACAAGGATCAAACACAAGGAGTGTCTCAAAACAGTGTATAGCTACTGTAGGCGGGTAGAGGAATTAATTCTGAAACGAACGCAACTTGAATCATGGAAAACGGAGCCCAAACGGGCCCTAAACGGGTCGAGAAAGACGATACTGTGCAAAATCAGACGTCTGGAAATCCCTCCAGACGTCTTAAACGGTGGATCAGAGAATTACCTGCTCAGCGTGGTTTCCCAAACGTCCAGAAGTCTGCAGGGACGTCTTTCTTAGATCCCAGACGTCCGATGGTCACTTTGGACGTCTGGAGGTCACTCCCGCCGTCTGGTACAACTTCCAGACGTCTGATTCGCAAGGATGACGAATCAGCAAGCCTGCGCACAGCCAACCCCCCTCCCTCAGTACGGTCAGTCGACAAAAAGGAAGGAGAAAGCGGAAACTCACCTTTCAGACGTCTGTGTGATCTCACAGACGTCGACCTTGCCGTCTGGATATCAATCCAGATGTCTGATTCTGGAAATTTTTCCAGAATCAGAGCCCTGCTCGGCCTCCGCTCGCGACGCCGCCCGCGTCGCACCTCGCGCGTACGCTGCTCCGCCCGCAGCAGGTCCCTCTCCGCGACGCTCTGCGCCCCCTACGCCCTCCGCCGGCCGGCCAAGCCGCTCCTGGCGAGCTCGCCCTCACGGCAGAGCCCCGCCCTCGCACGCCGCAGCTCCTCCGCGCTCACTGCGGCTGCCGCTGCCGCTGCGCCCTCGCGTCCGCTCGCTCTCGCGCACAGGCAGGAGAAGAAGGAGGAAGATGGTGGAGACGGGAGGGGAGGCGCGCCCCCCCCCCCTTTTAACGCCACGCGGAGAGGAGAGAGAAGGCGGTCGCAGCCGCCTGCAGCCGCAGAGAAAGAGGGCAGAACGCAGGTCTGCGCGCACAGGCGCGCAGACGAATATCCCGTGCGAGCATAACTGTTCGCCAGACGTCTGTAAACTATCCCGGACGTCTGGTCAGACGTCTGGATGTGATCCCAGACGTCTCGACAGACGTCTGGGCCACCTCCCAGACGTCTTAAAAGGCGTCTGGGGCACGCGCTCGTTACATGTCTCTACATGAAGTTTTCTTATTTTCTCTCATCCTCTCCCTTCCCTCCTACCTTTGCATCATGATCGATATTTCTTTTGGGCATTTCATGATGATCATGCATTGATATTGGAGTCTTGAGATAGATAGATCAAATAGGAGTTAGAGCGGAGTCTTATTCCTACATTAAATAAGAAAAAGTTTAGGGTTTAGTAAAGTGGTGTCATTCATAGTTTTGCTAGTTCGATATCTTTGTGTATATGTATTAGTGCATAGAAGCACATGCTTTGCAGAAAGAAAATGATCAATTAACTCTTTCTATGGCATTTAATATGCTCGTATTATCTATTAGAATAATAAAATGAGAATTCTTACAATGGATTGTATGACAGTTTGGAATTAAGTGCAATAATATTAACCTCAAAAAATGTGTAACTATGAAAGCATAAAGAAATTGGTTATACTAAATCTACAAAGGCAGAAAGAAATTAACTATACCAAATCCAACTTATTGTATGGAGAAGGGATGGGAATAAAGAATCATACAGGAAGATGGAAGAATTGTAGACTGTTGGGTTCAATGGAGTGACAAATCAACAGTTAGTATTATTGTATATAATGTATATGATGAGAAAATTGACCTAATATAACGAACGCGTGCCCCAGACGTCTTTTAAGACGTCTGGGAGGAGGCCCAGACGTCGGTCCAGACGGCTGGGATCACATCCAGACGTCTGAACAGACGTCTGGGATCGTTTCCAGATGTCTGGAAAACAGTTATTTTCGCACGGGACAGTCGTCTGCGCGCCTGTGCGCGCAGACCCGCGATTCCTCTCTCTCTCTTTTTCCCTCTCTCTCTCTGCGGCTGCAGGCGGCCTGCCACCCCCTCTCTCCTCCTCGCGCGGCCTTAAAAGGGCCACGCCTCCCCTCCCGTCTCCACAGTCTCCTCCTTCTTCTCCTTCCTGTGCGCGAGAGCGAGCGGACGCGAGGGCGGCAGCGACGGCCGCAGTGAGCGCGAAGGTGAGGCGTGTGAGGGCGGAGCTCTGCCGTGAGGGCGAGCTCGCCGGAGCGGCTTGGCCGGCCGGCGGAGGGCGCAGGGGGCGCGGAACGATGCGGAGAGGGACCTGCTGCGGTCTGAGCAGCAGGAGCGCGAGGTGCGACGCGGGCGGCGTCGCGAGCAGAGTCCGGGTCGCGCCCTGATTCTGGAAAAATTTCCAGAATCAGACGTCTGGGTTGACAGCCAGACGGCGATATAGACATCTTGAAGCTCATACAGACGTCTGAAAGGTGAGTTTACCGCCTTCTCCTTCCTTCCTGTCGACTGACCGTACTGAGGGAGGGAGTTGGCTGTGCGCAGGTTCGCTGACTCGCCATCCCTTGCGAATCAGACGTCTGGAAGTTGTACCAGACGGCGGGAGTGACCTCCAGACGTCCTGAGTGACCACCGGACGTCTGGGAGCTAGGCCAGACGTCCCCGTAGACTTCTGGACGTTTGGGAAACCACGCTGAACAGGTAATTCTCTGATCCACTTTGTAAGACGTCTGGAAGAAGTTCCAGACGTCTGATTTTGCACAGTATCGTCTTTTCGACCCGTTTAGGGCCCGTTCGGGCTCCGTTTTCCGCGATTCGAGTTGCGTCCTTTTCAGAATTAATTCCTCTACCCGTCTACAGTAGCTATACACTGTTTTGAGACACTCCTTGTGTTTGATCCTTGTGATAGGACCTCGTTCGGTTGCAGTCTTGAGAGTCGCGGAGGCACGCGGGATTCCCGATCACGCCCCCATTACTCCCGTTGTACCTGGTAGAGTGGCTTTAAGTATTAATAAAATCTGTTAAAGTATGAAACCATAACTAGAAACTAGGACATTGCATGAATCCTAGGAATCAGAAATATATGGAATGATAGTTCCTAGGTGTTGCATGAATCCTAGGGCCGGAAAACTAGATTGTATAATAGACCCTAGGATATGGCATGAATCCTAGGATGGAAAAACTAGTGGAATGTATAATACTGCAGTCTTGGAAAAATGGAAAGGAATATATGAAGCTGCCTGTAAATTGAATTCACAGCTGCCTGTTCTGAATAAAGAAACATGATTAGGATCATGGTTTGTAAGAACGTGAAACTGGAAAGTAAGACATAAGATGTTCTGGAACCCTACGGGGAAGTAGGAGTAGAACTCCTGGAAAGCGAATGGAATAGACTTGGGGAAGTGAGCTGGCCCTTGAGTACGGAGTACCAAGGAGAGCGACTGTCCCCCTGTTTAGTGCAGAGCTGAGCTAGCCGCCCCAGGGACCCGGGGGTTAGGACTGGCCACTCTGTACCGACTTGTTGGCCCTCGTGTACGTAGTACCGAGGAGAGCTAGTAGTGTTAGGAGAGTACTAGCTACCCCACGGGCCCCGGGGTTCTGCTAGCCTCCTTCACCGACTTGTTAGGCCCACTAGGGCAAACCAGGGTAGTCAGGCGAGGGTGCGCGGACTGTGGAGGGGCAAGGCCCCGGTTTGGTTACTGTGGAGGGGTTGGACCCCTGTTACTGAGAGGGCTCTACCCTGGTTCCGTGCTGTGCTTTGGGCGCACCCGTTAACGGAAACGACTGACCGCGTGCCAGTGCGGGCTAGCTACCTGTGCGTTTATCGCGCGTGCCGTAGTCACCGTTACGTCTGTCAGTGACCTCGGGGTGGTTGACTGAGGGTAGGATCACCACGGGGACTCTCCCGGCCAGGAGAGCACCACGTGCTACTTCTACTTTTGGAAAAGACTGCAATCAAGATCGTTCCCACGAGGACATTCGAGATCAAGTAAAGGATCTGAGAAACAAATGAAATAGTGAGAAAAATTGAAAGATGTGAATAAAGGAAGTAATAGAACATAACAGCTACTGTACACTCTACTGTTGCCTTTAGTTAGTTTGCCACTCTACTCAGCGTTTTGCTGACGTGTTACACTCGTTACCTTTTTCAGGACCAGGTGTTGAGCAGCCAGGGTCGGCGGCTGCAGAGGACGCTGGGCCGAGTAGGGTCCAGTAGAGTTACCACAGCCTTTTGTACCTCTTTTGTTTCTGTTCTAGTGAGTAGTTTTTGTTTCCGCTGTACCTTCTTTACCTGCAGTTCTTGTTATATGATAAATGTTGTTTTACTGTTGTGGTGGTACCTACTGTAGTAGTTTCTTTCCTTACTGCTGTACTTTCTTACTGTTAGTTATATTCATGCTGAATGTGGTTTATTTTACTGTCTTTTGGTTACTTCCTCGTTGGACGACTAGGTCTTGGGATTAGTCGAGTCGGTCCGGTTCTCGTGTCTCGTAGGGACTCGGGAACCGGGTCGTTATAAGATGGTATCAGAGCAAGGTTGTCCCGAGAAGTCAATCAACTGACTGGAAAATAACCAATTCACATGTTTATAGCTAGAGTAGCCACCACAACATGTCTCTTGACATGAGCTCCTAGAAGTTTTGTTAGGTACCGTCTGTTTTGACGTTTCCGTTTTGTTTCGCGTCTCCTTGCAGGAGATGCCTCGTCGCGGGACTGGCGAGACTGGCCGCGGGCGCGGCCGAGGGCGAGGTCGGCGAGGTGGACGTGCTGTCGTTGACGTCTCGGTGGACCAGCCACCACTCCCTGGCATCCAGGCCCAGGACCTCGCCAGACTGATACGGGATATTGTACGAGAGGAGCTCCACCCACCGCCCCGAGTACCTCCTCCTGGGGTTGCAGAGGGGGAGTCCTCTGTGGGACCACGCGACGGACGCGGCGCTGGACACGAGGGAGGGGATGGGCCCCTACCGCCCCCACCTTCCTCCGACACTTCTGTACACGAGGCACCTTCGCCTGGAGGTGCACCAGCACCTCCCCTACAGCGCCACTTCGAGCTTTTCGGACAGTTCCGGAAGCTAAAGCCCCCCTCCTTCAAGGGGGATGAGGACCCGACCGAGGCAGAGGACTGGCTTGAGCAGCTGGAGAAGATCTTCGACACCCTTCGCCCCCCGGTGGAGTGCCGTGTGGCCTTTGCCACGTACCAGCTGGAGAGTGCGGCACACCGGTGGTGGAGGGCGGTCCGGGGACAGGAGAGGGACGAGCCGACGTGGGACCAGTTCGTCACCCTCTTCTGCGAGCAGTACTTTCCCCAGACGTGGCAGGACCAGAGGAGGCGGGAGTTCCACACTCTCCGCCAAGGGACGATGACCGTGAGCGCGTACCGCACGCGTTTCTTGGAGCTGTCCCGCTTTGCAGCGACAGCGGTAGCCACTGAGGAGGAGCGCCTTTGGAGGTTCACCGAGGGGCTCCGGCCTGCGATCCGGGGGTATGTCAAACCCCTGAAGCTGCCGACGTTTTCGAGGGTGGTAGAGGCAGCTATGACTTACGAGGAGACCAACCCGTCCGCGCGAGAGACCGACGGCAGGCGGAAGAGGCCCTTTCAGCCAGACTTCTCACAGGGCCGGCGAGAACGGAGACACGTGACGTCCGCAGGAGAGCCGTCACGTTGTGCCGGGCCATCAGTGGCCTTTGGGGGCCCTCGACAGGGGCCAGTCGCCAGCACCGGACCCCCGCCTAGCCGACAACATGGACTCACTGAGGGCAGGAGTCGGGTTCCCCTCTGCTACCAATGTGGCCAGCCGGGCCACGTCAGGAGGGACTGCCCATCTAGGGCAGGAGGTCAGCAGATACTTCCCGTGCAGAGCACTGGAGGGCGTGCAGGAGGCCGCGGTTCCCAGGCACGAGGAGGAGGACAGCAGTCGCGAGGAGGGTACCGGCCAGCACCTACCCGTCCAACGCAGAGTGTGGCTGCTTCGTCCGCACCTAGAGCTGAGGGGCGTATCAACGCCCTAACACACAGGGACGCCAGAGCTTCGGGATCCGTGGTAGCAGGTATGGTTTCAGTTTCTGGCAGACTCGTTTACACGCTTTTCGATTCCGGCGCTACGCACTCGTTTGTCGCAGCCAGTTTCGCAGTTAGTTTGGACCAGGATTATACACTGTTAGAGAATCCGTTCGTAATCAGAGGTCCGAGTGGTCAGCTGTTTGTAGCTAAGGAGGTGTACACGGGTTGCGAGGTCAGCATCGGGGGACATAGCCTGCCAGCTGACCTGATTATGATACAGATGGAGGACTTTGGAGTGATTCTAGGGATGGATTGGCTGTCCGCTTACCACGCCTTGGTAGACTGTTTTGAGAGGAAGATTGTCTTCTCCATTCCGGAGTTGCCTTCTTTCGAGTTTCACGGGCAGCCAGTGGACGGAGGTTTCAGGTGCATTTCGGCACTTCGGGCGGCGAGACTTTTGAGCCAGGGGTGTGAGGGCTTCCTAGCTTGTGTGGTGGCAGAGCACAGCCCCGTGGCAGACTTCCAGAGCATCCCGGTGGTCAGAGAGTACCCCGACGTGTTTCCAGACGAGTTACCAGGACTACCGCCCGAGCGTGAGATCGAGTTTGAGATCTCACTAGTACCAGGGACCAGCCCCATCTCCACCGCGCCATACAGAATGGCACCGCTTGAGCTGCGAGAGCTCAAGTCCCAATTGCAGGACCTTTTGGAGAAAGGTTTCGTGAGGCCCAATGCGTCTCCCTGGGGAGCCCCGGTACTGTTTGTGAAGAAGAAGGATGGGACCCTACGCCTTTGTGTGGACTACCGACAGCTGAATAAGGTCACCATCAAGAACAGATATCCGCTGCCGAGGATCGACGATTTGTTTGACCAGTTGCGGGGTGCCACGGTGTTTTCCAAGATCGACTTGAGGTCTGGATACCACCAGTTGAGGATCAGGGAGACCGACGTCTCCAAGACAGCTTTTCGCACCCGGTACGGACACTACGAGTTTTTGGTCATGCCGTTTGGGCTGACCAATGCCCCCGCTGCTTTCATGGACCTGATGAACCGGGTGTTTAGACCGTACTTGGACCAGTTTGTGGTGGTTTTCATAGATGATGTACTCATCTATTCTAGAGATCGGACGCAGCACGGACAGCACTTGCGGATGGTTCTGGACACTCTGAGACGACGCAGGCTGTACGCCAAATACAGCAAGTGCGAGTTCTGGTTGAGGGAGGTGACCTTTTTGGGTCATGTGATCTCTGGAGACGGCCTGGCGGTGGACCCCGCCAAGGTCGAGGCAGTGCTCAGGTGGGAGAGACCGCGTTCAATCACTGAGATTCGCAGTTTCCTGGGACTGGCAGGTTACTACAGACGGTTCATCAGAGGATTTTCACAGATTGCGCGTCCTATGACACAGTTGACCCGGAAGGACGTGCCTTTCGCTTGGACAGACGCCTGTGAGGCGTGTTTTCTGGAGCTGAAGGAGAGGTTGACCTCGGCTCCCGTGCTCACCATCCCTGACAGTAGTGGCGGGTTCGTTGTGTACACGGACGCTTCCTTGCAGGGGTTAGGAGGTGTGCTCATGCAGAGGGGTCACGTGGTCGCTTACGCTTCGCGGCAACTGAAGCCCCATGAGCATACCTACCCTACCCATGATCTAGAGTTGGCAGCTGTTGTCTTCGCGCTGAAGACATGGAGGCACTACTTGTACGGTGAGACCTTCGAGATTTTTACAGATCACAAGTGCCTCAGATATCTTTTTGACCAGAAGGAGCTCAACATGAGACAGAGACGTTGGTTGCAGCTCCTAAAGGACTACGATTGCAGCATCTCCTACCACCCGGGAAAGGCCAATGTGGTGGCCGACGCCTTGAGCCGTAAGGCACCCGCACGCTTGGCCAGTCTACAGTTACAGAGTTGGAGCCTTTTGGAGGAGGTGGGCAGTTGGCGACCTCTAGAGTTACGAGGGTACTGTGGGGCAGTGACGGTGACACGGCAAACCAGGCCAGAGTTGATAGACTGCATCATCATGGGACAGATGGCCGATCCGTACTTGCAGTCTTTGTGCGACAGAGTACTATCAGGGGACCCAGGGGACTTCTCTTTCACAGACCAGGTGCTACGCTTGAGGGGACGGTTGTGCGTTCCCAGAGACGAGGAGCTGTTGAGAGAGCTCCTGACTGAGGCACACGGTTCCAGATTCACCATACATCCCGGAAACACGAAAATGTACCATGACTTGAGACGCGAGTTTTGGTGGAGAGGGATGAAGCGGGATGTGGGTGAGTTCGTGCAGCAGTGCTTAGTGTGCCAGCAGGTGAAAGCCGAGCATCAGAGGCCTGCAGGGCCGCTTCAGCCGCTTCCAGTACCAGAATGGAAGTGGGAGAGCATCACCATGGACTTGGTGGTGGGCTTACCTGTTACCCAGCGAGGACACAACGCAGTCTGGGTAATAGTGGATAGATTGACGAAGACGGCACGATTCTTGCCGATCCGAGTCACTTTGGGACCAGCACAGTTGGCAGAGAGGTATATCCGTGATGTGGTGCGACTACACGGAGTTCCGCGGGAGATCGTATCCGACCGGGATACCCGCTTTACGTCCCAGTTTTGGGCTGAGTTTCAGCAGGCTTTGGGGACGAGGTTGAGGTTTAGCACGGCTTACCACCCCCAGACGGACGGACAGTCGGAACGCACGATACAGACACTTGAGGACCTTTTGCGTGCCTGTGTACTGGACTGGAGGGGCTCTTGGGAGGAGCACCTGCCCCTGGCAGAATTTGCATACAACAACAGTTATCACTCAAGCATCGGCATGGCTCCCTACGAGGCTCTGTACGGACGGAAATGCACTGCACCCTTGAGTTGGGTTGAGGTGGGGACCAAGTGGGAGGTTGGCCCCAGGTTGATCCGGCAGAGTCAGGAGGTAGTTGAGCAGATCCACAGACGACTCCGCACTGTCAGGAGCAGACAGAAGAGCAACGCGGATCGCAGACGTAGAGAGGTGCAGTCGAGGTTGGGGACCACGTCTTCCTTCGTGTTTCGCCCATGAAGGGCTTACAGCGGTTTGGGGTGAGAGGGAAGCTCGCGCCGAGGTTCGTGGGGCCCTTTGAGGTCCTGGAGCGAGTTGGACCCGTTGCTTACAGACTTGCCCTTCCCCCGCAGCTTTCTGGTGTGCACGATGTGTTCCACGTGTCCAACCTCAGGAAGTACGTAGCCGATCCCAGCCACGTACTGAGTCACGAGAGCGTCGAGGTGAGCGACGACCTGACCTACCCCGAGCGGCCAATGCAGATCCTAGACCGAGCCGTCCGCAGGTTGAGACGAAAGCAAGTACCCCTGGTAAAGGTTTTATGGAGGAGCCAGCAGTACGAGGAGGCTACCTGGGAGCCTGAGGCGGCAATGCGGGAGCGGTACCCGGAGCTTTTCGCGGGTACGTCTTTTCGGACCGGCTTCGGTCCTCTTTGAGTTTGTTATGGTTATTTGGACATCTTTTTCCCGCACCCTAGTTGCGC
The DNA here is from genome assembly GCA_037157565.1 of Thalassia testudinum. Taxonomy (NCBI): domain Eukaryota; kingdom Viridiplantae; phylum Streptophyta; class Magnoliopsida; order Alismatales; family Hydrocharitaceae; genus Thalassia; species Thalassia testudinum. Next base: position 7,358,370 of record JAZHRO010000012.1, on the reverse strand, counting down.
AAGTTTCGGGGACGAAACTTCCTTTGAGTTTGTTATATTATAACGAACGCGTGCCCCAGACGTCTTTTAAGACGTCTGGGAGGAGGCCCAGACGTCGGTCCAGACGGCTGGGATCACATCCAGACGTCTGAACAGACGTCTGGGATCGTTTCCAGACGTCTGGAAAACAGTTATTTTCGCACGGGACAGTCGTCTGCGCGCCTGTGCGCGCAGACCCGCGATTCCTCTCTCTCTCTCTTTTTCCCTCTCTCTCTCTGCGGCTGCAGGCGGCCTGCCACCCCCTCTCTCCTCCTCGCGCGGCCTTAAAAGGGCCACGCCTCCCCTCCCGTCTCCACAGTCTCCTCCTTCTTCTCCTTCCTATGCGCGAGAGCGAGCGGACGCGAGGGCGGCAGTGACGGCCGCAGTGAGCGCGGAGGTGCGGCGTGCGAGGGCGGAGCTCTGCCGTGAGGGCGAGCTCGCCGGAGCGGCTTGGCCGGCCGGCGGAGGGCGCAAGGGGCGCGGAACGACGCGGAGAGGGACCTGCTGCGGTCTGAGCAGCAGGAGCGCGAGGTGCGACGCGGGCGGCGTCGCGAGCAGAGTCCGGGTTGCGCCCTGATTCTGGAAAAATTTCCAGAATCAGACGTCTGGGTTGACAGCCAGACGGCGATATAGACGTCTTGAAGCTCATACAGACATCTGAAAGGTGAGTTTACCGCCTTCTCCTTCCTTCCTGTCGACTGACCGTACTGAGGGAGGGAGTTGGCTGTGCGCAGGTTCGCTGACTCGCCATCCCTTGCGAATCAGACGTCTGGAAGTTGTACCAGACGGCGGGAGTGACCTCCAGACGTCCTGAGTGACCACCGGACGTCTGGGAGCTAGGCCAGACGTCCCCGTAGACTTCTGGACGTTTGGGAAACCACGCTGAACAGGTAATTCTCTGATCCACTTTGTAAGACGTCTGGAAGAAGTTCCAGACGTCTGATTTTGCACAGTATCGTCTTTTCGACCCGTTTAGGGCCCGTTCGGGCTCCGTTTTCCGCGATTCGAGTTGCGTCCTTTTCAGAATTAATTCCTCTACCCGTCTACAGTAGCTATACACTGTTTTGAGACACTCCTTGTGTTTGATCCTTGTGATAGGACCTCGTTCGGTTGCAGTCTTGAGAGTCGCGGAGGCACGCGGGATTCCCGATCACGCCCCCATTACTCCCGTTGTACCTGGTAGAGTGGCTTTAAGTATTAATAAAATCTGTTAAAGTATGAAACCATAACTAGAAACTAGGACATTGCATGAATCCTAGGAATCAGAAATATATGGAATGATAGTTCCTAGGTGTTGCATGAATCCTAGGGCCGGAAAACTAGATTGTATAATAGACCCTAGGATATGGCATGAATCCTAGGATGGAAAAACTAGTGGAATGTATAATACTGCAGTCTTGGAAAAATGGAAAGGAATATATGAAGCTGCCTGTAAATTGAATTCACAGCTGCCTGTTCTGAATAAAGAAACATGATTAGGATCATGGTTTGTAAGAACGTGAAACTGGAAAGTAAGACATAAGATGTTCTGGAACCCTACGGGGAAGTAGGAGTAGAACTCCTGGAAAGCGAATGGAATAGACTTGGGGAAGTGAGCTGGCCCTTGAGTACGGAGTACCAAGGAGAGCGACTGTCCCCCTGTTTAGTGCAGAGCTGAGCTAGCCGCCCCAGGGACCCGGGGGTTAGGACTGGCCACTCTGTACCGACTTGTTGGCCCTCGTGTACGTAGTACCGAGGAGAGCTAGTAGTGTTAGGAGAGTACTAGCTACCCCACGGGCCCCGGGGTTCTGCTAGCCTCCTTCACCGACTTGTTAGGCCCACTAGGGCAAACCAGGGTAGTCAGGCGAGGGTGCGCGGACTGTGGAGGGGCAAGGCCTCGGTTTGGTTACTGTGGAGGGGTTGGACCCCTGTTACTGAGAGGGCTCTGCCCTGGTTCCATGCTGTGCTTTGGGCGCACCCGTTAACGGAAACGACTGACCGCGTGCCAGTGCGGGCTAGCTACCTGTGCGTTTATCGCGCGTGCCGTAGTCACCGTTACGTCTGTCAGTGACCTCGGGGTGGTTGACTGAGGGTAGGATCACCACGGGGGACTCTCCCGGCCAGGAGAGCACCACGTGCTACTTCTACTTTTGGAAAAGACTGCAATCAAGATCGTTCCCACGAGGACATTCGAGATCAAGTAAAGGATCTGAGAAACAAATGAAATAGTGAGAAAAATTGAAAGATGTGAATAAAGGAAGTAATAGAACATAACAGCTACTGTACACTCTACTGTTGCCTTTAGTTAGTTTGCCACTCTACTCAGCGTTTTGCTAACGTGTTACACTCGTTACCTTTTTCAGGACCAGGTGTTGAGCAGCCAGGGTCGGTGGCTGCAGAGGACGCTGGGCCGAGTAGGGTCCAGTAGAGTTACCACAGCCTTTTGTACCTCTTTTGTTTCTGTTCTAGTGAGTAGTTTTTGTTTCCGCTGTACCTTCTTTACCTGCAGTTCTTGTTATATGATAAATGTTGTTTTACTGTTGTGGTGGTACCTACTGTAGTAGTTTCTTTCTTTACTGCTGTACTTTCTTACTGTTAATTATATTCATGCTGAATGTGGTTTATTTTACTGTCTTTTGGTTACTTCCTCGTTGGACGACTAGGTCTTGGGATTAGTCGAGTCGGTCCGGTTCTCGTGTCTCGTAGGGACTCGGGAACCGGGTCGTTACACCTAAATATACTTATACCCATGCTTCTATTTTATCACAAGTAATGTATTCAAATGAAATTTTATGGATTGCGAGATTACTTCAAATAACCATGTCACATATTAAATTGCAAGTGAATCTGGCAGCATTAGGCCTTACATCAAAGATGATCAAGTTTTGACAATTTTCAATGATCAAAATAATGTTAAAATTTGACCCATTGGATGAAGAGGCTAAGAATGTCTGTTTTGGATTAAAATTGGGATACCTTTTATTTCTAATGAATAGTTTCATTCCATGAAGTTTCTTTTCAAGCTATCAACTCTCATCCTTCATATAGATGCATATTGTATTATAGTTGGCTCGAGCTTTTGGGCCTAAAATTTGGTCAAGCTTGGGGTTTTTGACTTGTTGATTCGAGCCCAACCCAAAATTAAATGGACCTAAAATTGAGGTTAAGATTGATCTAAACTAGTAATGAGCTTGAGTCAAGTTAAGCCATTTGTGATGGGCTTTACGTAGGGTTAGGATGATTGACTCAACACTTCATCTAGATTGAAAAAGAATGACTCATGTCTACTATTCATACTTCTAATGAAATAAGCAAGAAAGTTTTCTTTATGTATCAATACAAGTCTGCTGGCCCTCATAGTCACCCGTATATCTACTTTGAGCATTGTTCCAAATAGATGAGCTTGTTGCCATCAATTTTATAAGGAATATCTTTTTTGATGGATTACCTCTTGGCAACTAAATGAAACCTCCTTAATTAAGGAGAAGCCTATTATTGAAGAGCTAAAAAACCCTACCAATGAAAGTCTATCCACTACTCTATACAAGATCACAATGAAAATAACTGGCAATATGATGAAAATTATTATCCAACTTATCATTTCTCCTTAGCCTTGTTGTTGATAATTTTTTGTTACAAGTATAATTTCCCATTTTACAAGGTAACTTTATAGCTTATAATTCTTGAACTCTACGAGGAGAGTCCTGATAATCTTAGTTTGAAGGGGTATTTTGTCTGTATGTACTTGAGAAAATATACAGAATATGTATATAAAATGGATTTGTAGAGCAACTATGGAGATCTATATCCATTGTATATGGGAGAAAAGGATAGAGATGTAATTGATTGCATAATATAGTTGCTAGGTTGAAATGAAAAGATGGAAGTGGGTGTCAAGGAGAGGAAAGAGCATTAAACGAAATAACCACATGATCTTGGAAATTTTCTTTAAATCACAACAAAACATTTAATATAAATCAACTATAATTATCTAAAATAATGATGAAAGTTTAGAAATAAAACCAATATTTGGGGAGGTGAGATTTCTCACTTAACTCGAAGAAGGATTGCCTCCACACATTTCTAATATTTATTTCGTTGTTTTTTTTTCTTGTAACAACTTGTATCTTTATTCACAGGAACGACATTCATTCTAATTATATGCAGTTACAAGTAAATCTCTATAGAAGTTAAAGTACTACAATTTAGACATATTGTGAGTGTCTGAAAATCATTTGTCAGTTTACTTGACATACAAATACTTATCGATGAAGATTCTTGTAGACAAGGTTCGATGTTGGAGGATCAGTCAAATTTGCATTCATTGTGGTACATTCCCTTTTAAGGATTTCAAAATAAGAGTTTATGAATTAAAGGAGTTTCATAAATACCACTATCATACCAACACATATTTACTTATCAACATATATATCCTCATAAACCTAAGAAGTTTCACACTCATGCCTATCCGATAGTGCCAGTTTTCAATTAGCAAAATATAAGCTAATTTATGCCAGTATTAGGGTTAAGTAAGATCTTACTTATTCATCTAAAGATAGTGAATTGGTCAAAACATAAAAAAAGGATAATCTTGTTAATGTGATCTATATTTTACATGACCTTAACGTTACTTATCTATAATTAAGGGGATTGAAGGGAGAAAAGAATATTTTTGCTTAAATTCACAAAAAATGAAAGTTCTTGGTGGAGCTTAATTATTATGTCATTGTTATTAAATTTGAGGACTATAAATGTAAATTTACAAAATCAAGGGATATCCATGCAACATCAATTCTCTCCAAATTAAATTCTTCTATACACTAGTGATGAAGTTTATCAATGTTCCTAAATAAAAGAAGGATGTGAATAGGGAAATGTGCATTGCACACGTTTTGCAACACATGTCCCTTCTCAACAAAATACACTGATGGATTTTGATATTCAATCATGTGTTTTGATTTTCTACCAATTGAAAATCAAAATACACTTGTTGAAATGAAAATGATTTTCAACCGATTTTCACCTATGCAAAGTGATTCTTTACCTATGAAAAGTGAATTTTCACCTTTGGGTTTATGGTTTAGTTTTTAGTGCCCTAAACTCTAAATCTTAAATTCTAAACCGAAAGATGAAAATTTATTTTCCATAGGTAAAATCACTTTCTATCAACCCTAAACCCTAAATTCTAAATCTAAAACCTAAACCCTAAATCCTAAACCTAAAACCCAAAGGTGAAAATCACTTTCCACTTTCTAAGTGAAAACATATTTTCCACATGTTGAAAGTTAAAATACACCAATGTGTTTTCATTTCAATTGGTGTATTTTGATTTTTAACCGATGTGTTTCGATGGAAAATCAAAACACATTGGTTAAAAATCAAAATACCTTTGTTAGGTGGGGGACGCACGTTGCAATTTGCGTTGCCACATGCATTTCTTTAATTTTTGGCATAAAAGAATCAATACCTTAACAATTCTAACTTCCAATCCTCAGCATTATGTGCAAGCTTAAACATGAAGTAAAATGATTAAAATTAATTTGTATATGTATTAGAATAGCATGTATTTCTATTTGGGTCATCTGATCCTCACATGGGAACAAGAAAAGGACCATTTGGAAGAGATGCAAATAACTATTATTCGGAATTATGATTTCTTCGTCACTCATGACCTAAACTTTCTTCCCAACTCTTGTTCACACCATGTAACTTTTGGGGTCATTTGTTTTGCAAAATTAGGGGAGAATTACGCTGCCATTTTCTCTTTGGCAAGCTCAATTCTAGAGTTAAACGGCATCAGAATTGGGGCGTTAATTTTGGGTTTCACGAATTCCACACCCCTCCTAGAATTCATGAATTTTGCTTGTTTATTCCATCTGAACTTTCATCCTTTATCCATTGTTTATTCCATGACATTATTTCCCCTATTAAACATCTTAAGTGGAATAAACACTCATAATTTTTTGATGTGATAACAAACACAACCAAACACTTAGGTAGAATAAAAATACTTAATTTCTTTCACTTTTTTACACTCCTTTTTTATCCCTCTTAATTATTCCCTAAACCAAACGTTACCTTGGGGAGGACTGAGGCACTGAGGCACTATTTGCAACTGAGAAATCCTGGAATAATTGAATTTCACACTCTTAGTGGAATAAAATTATATAAAATGTAAAGACATGTTTTTTGCAATGCACATGAAAAAAGGATATAGGATTGTCTGGTATTTCTAAATCATATGTTTGGTGGATCCTTCATCGCCACTCACTTACCTTAAAACTAAATACCAATGATTTTTGCATTTGCATCAAATATCACTGGTGACCAGTGATTTTTGCAATTTAACCAAATATTATCAGTGATTTTTGAAATGTTACTAGTGATTTTTAGTTTTAAACCATATATCATCAATGATTTTTAATTATAGGTGAAAATCACTGATGATTTCTTGATCTTTGGCGGGTAATGGGTCACACCACAAACATTATAGGAGACGTGTGACCTTTCGCTTAACAATGATAAAGATCATTAGTGATATTTGAATGCACTGGTGCATTCCGCTGGTGGGTCCCATGTTACAACCCGATTCCCGAATCCCTACAGGACACGAGACCGGACCGACTCGATTGATCCCAAGACCCAGTTGTCCAACGAGAAAGTAACCAAAAAGTAGGAAAGTAAACCACATTCACTATGCTACGCAACTAACAGTAACAAAAGTACAGCAGTAAAGAAGTAAAACTACTACAGTACACACCACCACAACAATATAAAGTAAACGAATGCAGGAATATAAAGTACAAAATGTAAGAATATAGAGGTGTAAGAACTACTCACTACAACTGAAAAAGGAGTACAACAGAAAGCTACAACTACTGGGCTCTACTGGGCCCAGCACCCTCTGCAGCTGTAAGCTCTGGTTGCTCAACACCTGGACCTGAAAGGGGGTTATGAGTACAAAACGTCAGCAAACGCTAAGTAGAGTGGCAACCAACTAACTAAAGCAATAAAGGTGGACAGGTAGCTGTTGTTTTTCAATTTCTTTCTTTCTTTAACTAATTATTCTTTCTTTCACCACTTGGTTTATTTATTAGGTCTCTTTCTTGATCTCGAATGTTCCTCGTGGGAACAATCTTGATTGCAGTCTTTTCCGAAGAGTAGAAGTCGCACGTGGTGGTCTCCTGACCGGGAGAGTTCCCGTGGTGGTCCTACACACAGTCAACCAGCCCAAGGTCACGGACAGACGTAACGGTGACTACGGCACACTCGATAAGCACATGGGTAGCTACCCCGCACTGGCATGCGGTCAGTCGTTTCCGTTAGCGAGTGCGCCCAAAGCACAGCATGAAACCAGCATAGGGCATAGCCCTCTCAGTAACAGCGGTCTAGCCCCTAAGAACTAAATAGGGGTCTCGCCCCTCATAGTCCGCGCACCCTCGCCTGACTACCTTGGTTTTCCCAGTGGACCTAACAAGTCGGTGTAGGGTGGCTAGCTCTCTCCTTACACTAGTATTTCTCCTCGGTACTGTGCACATGAGGGCGACGAAGTCGATATAGAGTGGCCAATCCTAACCCCGGGTCCCAACCCAAGGGCGGCTAGCTCCGCTCTGCACTAAACAGGGGGACAGTCACTCTCCTTGGTACTCCGTACTCAAGGGCCAGCTCACTTCCCCACTCACATTCCCAGTTCCATTCCATTTATTTCCAGGAGCTCTACTCCTAATTCCCCGTAGGGTTCATGCTTATATTCCTCAGGTCATTCCATACTAGGTGTCATCATTTCTATTCCCATTCTCAGGTTATACACATGCAATTTGTAATTCTATCGTTCACATTTCCATATTCAGTTTATTCACAGATAGCTCGTGTTTCCAACATTCACCTTTCCATTTTCAAATTTATATACATGTAGCTCATATTATGTGTGCGACAGGAAAATTACATTCAACAATTAACTAGTACAAGTACTATATGTTTCGCAGGCAACTGTTATTCATTCACAGGCATTTGTTATCATTCTATCTACTCATTCAAGACTGCAATCCATTCATTCAATACAGGCATTCCAGTATTTCTAGTCCTAGGATTCTTGCCACATCCTAGGTTCTAATTATTCATTCCACACATGCAATCATGTTTTAATTAAATTAAGGGGAAGCCACTCTACCAGTAAACCTAGGAGTAATGTGGGCTTGGACGACAGGCTCACGTGCCTCGGCAAGCCCCGAACCCGCAATGGAACCGGTCCTATCACAAGGATCAATCATAAGAGAATACTCAGAACAGTATAGAAAGTCTTCTAACAAGTAGAGGAATTCATACTGGAAACATTGGTATCTTAACTGCGAAAATCGAAACTCAAACGGACCCTAAATGGGTCAAAAACAGTGTTTCTGACTCAAATCAGACGTCTGGAACAACTTCCAGACGTCTTAAAAGTGTCCAGTGCCATACCTCAAGTCCTGCGCCACTCCTCAGACGTCCAGGAACTCCGCTGGATCGTCTGGACCCAATTCCAGACGTCTGACCACCTCTCCGGACGTCTGGAAGCGCTTCCCGTCATCTGGTAGATCGCTCAAACGTCCAAATTGCGTGGGAGGGCGTGTCTCGCGCCTTCTCGAAGCGAAACCTACGCGAATCCACCAAATCTCCTAAAAAAGGCATGCAACAGTGCCTCGGCGGAGCGGCTTGCATGGCCGTATCCACAAAGAAGACGTACCTTCGCGAAATCTACTCAGATGTCTGTAACCTCCTCCAGACGTCGGCTACGTCATCTGGACGTCGCTCCAGATGTCTGATTATGGGAAAAACCTAGAACCTGCTTTCGCCCTCTCGCGCCACGCGTGGCCGCGCCGCACCCTCGCGCCTGCTGCTCCAGTTGCAGCAGTGTCGGGGAGGACCTCCCCGATGCACTCTTTCGCCTTGCGCATGTGCCGCTCCGGCCGTGAGCTCACCGACGAGCTCCCACGCAAGCTCACAAGCTAACTCCTCTCCCTCTCACATTGCTCCTCTCCTTACGCCACTCTCGCACTCTCACTTGCACTACTGCTATCACTAAAGGGAAGGAGGAAGGTGGCTGGGAAGTGGGGTGGAACGAGGAAGAGGAGGGGGCTTTATATAAGGGTGTGGGTTTAGGATTTCGTCGGGGGCGGAAGGAGAGAGAAGAAGAAGAACGAAGAGGTATTGTCTGCGTGCAGCACCCGCGCAGACGCGAGCTCGTTCCCAGGATTTTCGATTTTCAGACGTTTGGGAATGAGTCCAGACGTCTTACAAGATGTCTGACCCTCAGTCCAGACGTCTGACTTAAAGTCCTAATGCCTTAAAAGGCTTAACAGCACGGGTCTTAACACCTCACCTAAGTACATTCTCAGGTGTGTGAAGGAGATGCATGACGTGATTTCTACTTTTACGTTGTAAAACATGTTACATTCTGTCTATACTTATCTATAAAATTAATCTACTTGGGGATTTCACTACATCATACTAACTTCTATCACCTCTTTTATTTTTTATCTTCATTCCACTAACTAATTTCATCTATCAAACATCAAAGGTGGAGCAAACTCCTTTAATCCTTTGGCAAGACAACCAAATTATCCAAACATGAAAATCTTGTAAATCACCTTCTTATTCTAATCATCTACAATTTATCTGGCTTCATTTGATAGAGGTTTAAAACTTAATATTAGGTAAAATTTATAAAATCATAATAGTAATATAAGTAGTGGGACGATGTAGTGTAGATACCGTGGTTGAGTTAATATATTATTATTTATTTTTATTTTTATTTATATTAGTTGTGAGTAAATTGATAAGGATAAATTGGGTGAGAATTACCTGTTATGGGTGAAAATAAATTAATAAAAATAAATATCATAGACGATGGTAGATACGATTGACGGGAGGTACCCAGGATAAAACCTCCTTACCGTCTGCATATTACAGCGCCTTAGGGGGTCTCATTTTACCACCAACAAATTTCCCCCTACCAAACGGGGAGAGAGCTGGAGAGGGAGGGATGAGCAGCGGCGGAGGTGACCAGAAGGGGGTAGGGGTGAAGACTCCCGCGGACTTCCTCAAGTCCATCCGAGGGCGCCCAGTTGTCGTCAAGCTCAACTCTGGCGTCGACTACAGAGGTAGTAGTAGTTCCCTCTCCTTCTCTCTCTCTCACACACACACACACACACACTCTACTAACCCTCGTCTGTTAGTTCTGTTTCCTGCTCCTTTCCATCGGATCCTTTCCAACCCTGTTCCAACGAAACGCTTTCGGGGGTTATCCCACCAATACAAAAGTTAATGACTTTTTTGAGGTGAACCTCGTAAAGGAAAACTGGCCTTGTGTTTTTGTTTATTTATAGGGGGTGTCTGGTAGCAGGGTTTTATCACTTAACCCGCGTTTGGTGAGGGTTATGCTAGGGTAACTTTTATCCAAGTTAAGAGATGATAAACTCATGCAGTTGCTGTTAACCCACCATTTGTTCCTCTTTTTGGTAATTTTCGACTAATTATAACTAGCAAAACCACAACTTATTTCATCATTTTATTCCACCAAACCAAACATCCCAAGTAGAATAACCCTACTTTATTCCTAGACAAGACATCAAAAACTACCGAATGCCAAAACCCACTTATTCTACCATTGTAGTTGACTCTTTCTCTATTCCTCTACTTATGCCTTGTCCGAAACAGGGGCTTAATGATCTTTACTGAAGTGGATAGTTTGAAAGTAGATGTTTTTGCTTCATAGTGAAAGGATGCCTTTGGACTGAGAAATCTTTTTGTTACTGTTGCCAAAGATGTAATGTGGTATGAGCAGCTGCATTAGTATAAAATTATTATTATGCATTTTCTTTTCGAAAGAGCAAAGCTCAGGGTAGTTTCATTAATTGGGGACATCAAGATTGCAAGCAAGAGGAGAGGTGGTGCAATAGAGTGGGACCACCTTCCTTTGATGCGGTTAGATAAGCAGTGAGCAGCCAAGTTTGAGCCAATACAATGCCTTTTTGGGGATCAGAGGAGATGGTAATGTGCTTAAGGGGAGGTAGAAGGGCATTGGCACTGTTCTAGAAGTCCTTTATCTCTTGAAGTGGGATATTGTGTCCCTAAAAATCGTTTTTGATGGTGTTTTCTACCATCACTTGTCAGCCTTTGCTGGTAAGTTCCATGGGAAGTAGTGATAGGCATATATTGACCCCAGACTTTTTTTGCTAGCATTCTTACAATTAGTTACCAGTCTACATTGGTAAGTTCCCATGCATAGTAGTGTTAAGCATATCTTGATGAATAGCATGGATTTCTGCTTCTTGAGCATCTGCAATAATAAAAGAAGCAAAAGCTTCTGCAAAGTTTTGATCTGAGAGGCAGCAAACGCCTTCAGACCTTTTCCATCAATTAAATCTGCATCAACGTGCATTAAGAGCTTCCATGCTATGAGAGGGTTGTGGATTCAGGGCTAGGCAGGTCAGAGAGCTTATCTTGCGAATATGAGTCAATATCTTGCTTAGTGAAGTAACCTTGTAAAAAATAAGGTTCGAAATGTCGATTTCGATGTCGTGCCGATGAAATTCTAGGTGTGCATTTCGTGGGCATGTCGAGGGCACGACGTGGGCATGCTGATGCATACTGACAAAAATAATAGAAATAGTCAAAAAGACCACTAGCAACCTCGGCATGGGCACCTATTTCGTCGGCATACTGACAATGCTGATGGCATGCCGACGATATCCCTGTAAATCGACACTTTATCCGTGTCGGCACGGCCCCTGCTCAAAAATGGCCTTGCTGATGGCATGCTGAGGGCATGTCGACGGCATTTAAAACAATGGTAAAAAATACAGTACAATTGATGGTAAGGGCTTGGTGATGGAGGCTTTATTTCTTACATCTCAGTTGAATAATTGTAGAATATGCATGAGTTCTAGGGAGGGTCAAAGCTTGGGAAAGATTCATCTTCCTCAACATGTGTTGAGAAGGCCAAAATGTTACCCACCTTGCAAATCTGCATGTATGCTTAAAGCAAATTGAACAGCTCATCGGAAAGTCCAGGTAGCAAGGAGATGCTCCATGGTTTTTTGTTTAGATGACAGAAATAGCAGATACCATGAAATAAAGGGACTCAGGCGGAGAGTAGCCTCACGGAGTACATTAACAGGAAGCTTCCACATGAAAATTTTGACACATTGCTTCAACTTTGAGTTGACCAATGTGAAAGTTTTTGGAATTAGATTTTATTGAATTGAAACGAGAAAATTAATCCCTCTTTATATAGAGAGGGGATTATGAGGAAATCCTAATTTTAATCATACTTTGGAAACAAATTTAGAATAAATCAAATCCTAATCAAATCCGTATAAAATAGGAAGAGATAAGTTAAACCAACTTTTTCCTAATTTACCTAATACTAAACTATCTCTAACACCCTCCCCCAAGTTGGAGTGTACAATGCCCAACTATCTTGCAGGAGTAGAATAAAAGTAGGAATCCCCCTTGTAAATGTAATCCTTAGGCTAGAATAGGTAGGTAGTCAAGCCAGCAAACAGGAAATTAGTTAGGCCATCAGGCAAGCAGGCAGGCATCTCTAATCAGTGGAAACCCTTCTCTCTTGAAGAAGAGAAAAGAAAAAACAATTGAGTTGAGGCCTTCAGATTGGAGATAGTAGGTAGGCATTTGAAGCAGATTGTTAGAACCTTGTTGTGAAGAAACACCCTTGAGGTGAAAAAATCGGCAAGGCAGTAGTCGGTAGACAAAGTAGGAGATGAGCGTGGTGCTCAATTCCCCCACCAATCATTGTAGTTATCTGCATCCTTGAAGGGGTTGGTGGACGTAGAGGTAGGTACAGGAAAGGTAGTGAAGTTTGAGGTGATAGCAGTAGTTGTTAAGAAAGAAGGCTCACTCTTCAGTAGAGTTCTTAGTTCCAATTGAAAAACAAATATCCAATTTGCGATGGTTGTTCTCACATCAGCCATCAGGAGGAGGGGCACACGTGAGAGAGAATGTGGGAGAGAGAAAGAAGGATTGCGCAAGAGAGAGAAGAGAGTTAGGCGGCGATCCCCAACTAGGAGAGAGTTGGGTGACAGTTGTTGGGCCATGTGACCGGGCGATGATCTGATCAGGAAGAGGAGCAATCGTGGCAAAGGGAGATGCATGGTAGCAACCAAGATGTGCTTTGGTCACGTAGGCTTGGAGGAGGCCAAACACACATATCCAATTGAAGTTGTAGATAAGCCAACTTGATAGTGAAGAAGCCCTTGATGTTTGGTCTTCCGACTAGAAAATCATTTTCTTTTTTGCCCCTTAATAGCATCAGAAGATCAAGCAAATTTATTTTAGTAGGGTGTTGAGAATTTTAAGTACAGTGTCAGTCTCAAAATATCATGTATCACCGCCGATCCCCAATGATTCTTGGAGTGCAAAAGATCATGAACCAAGGAAGGGGCAACCAAGGGGGATGAGTAGGGATCAAGGGAATGGCTGCAATCTTTCCAATTACTACTCTAGATTTTGATATTTATTTCATAGCAAACTATACAACCTGGATGTTTGGAGAAAGTGTGGCTTTAAGATTGAATAGTGTTTTCGAAGAGGCTGAGGAAAAGCCCAAATAATTACAATTCTGAAATTTATCCTTCAAGAAATATTTGGCTATAAGTTTATGCTGTGGTAGATTCCATTCTTTTTGTTTAGAAGTCTCTACGACTGTTTGAGCAAAAGAGCTTTGTTCATCAAGTTTGTTCTCTGAATTCCAATACCCTCCACCTTTAGGAGAGCAATATTACACCAGGCCTTGATGAGGCAGTGTTCTTCCTCTTGTTGTAGGTAAGTAGAACTTGCGAATGTATGCCCATTACCGCACAAGTTCTGGGGGAAGTTTCATAAGGCTATGGTGTGCATGTGAGTGGCACAAAAATTGGGGAATATAACAGAATGTCCTGCTTGAGAAAGATCTCTTCGTTGTCATCCACTCAACTTAGATTTTACCTCCACCAGGGATTTATGAGCCAGGTGCTTCCCCTACTGTTGAATGAGGGGCATCCCAAAAACATTGCATCTTTAAAGCTTTTGAATATCTGCAACTCAATTTTGACTACATATCTGAGTACTGAAGAAACTGCTTACTCAGTGAGCCTTAATCTTTGTGGCCTCTAACCCTATAGCTTTCCAAAAGATGATGGTCTTATCGGCAAACATGAGGTGAGAAACTGGTGGAGCAATTGCCTTAACACTATATTGTAATAAGTATTCTGAAATTTGCAATTTTATCAACAATCTAGACAGAAATTGTGAACATAAGATGAAGAGGACAAAGGATAGCCCTGTTTAACCCCTTTAATGCTGTAATTGTAGTGCTAGGAGAGCCATTAATGAGAATAGAGAATGCAAAAGTGGTAGTGCAAGATTTAGTAAGAGATATAAAATCAATGGAAGGGGAAAATGCCGTAACAAATCTAAAATGGACCTCCATTCTACCTGGTCAAATGCTTTTTCTAAATCCAACTGGATAGTCATGTGCCTTTTATTGTTCTTTCTAGAATGCATGGAGTGAATAACTTATCTGGATAACATTTTCTGAAATTTGTCTGCCTACTGAGAAGACACAGATTTTGAAAAGTAGGGTTTTCTACCTTTCTTCAACAGCCTTTGAGATTAATTTGTACACCGCATTTGTTAAACTGCTAGGTGTATAATTTTTTTTGCTCAGTAGCATATCATTTGTGGGGATCACAGTAAGGTGTCTTTTGACCCCAGGGGCAAGCCTCCATCCAATAAGGGTTTTTGTACAATTATACCATGTCCTTGCCCATGTTATTCCAATTCTTTTGCTAGAAGACAGGAGGAAAACCACCTGGACCAGGACTTTTCATACAGTCAATCCTGTAAAATGTAGCACAAACTTCCTTTTTGGTAGGTATGCTCTCAAGTACGTGTGGTTCCTCTTCCATTGCATAGTCCTCCAGTCTGAGCACAATTAGCTTCATATCACTGTTATTTGAATTACTAGAAAGTGGCCTAAAATCCATTGAAGCATATTGGGAGATGGACCAGTGTATTTCTCAGATTCTAGTGATAGCATTCTTTCTTCATCACCTCTTTTGACTCTTATATTCTTCAACTGCTGGAACCAGAGACACTCCTCAGCGAGGTGCATGAATATACTCTTCTTGCAGCAATTTCACGATACTCTTTTTAAACTTCGTTGGCAATAGGATCCAATTGAATAATTTCAAGGCACTGTCCGATATATGCCTTCTTATTCTGCCAACTATTAACATCTTTTGCAACCTACTTTGAGATTTCTTTATTCACTTCTATGTAGTAAACTTGTTCCTTCAGCTTTCAAGCTCTCCCAACAGCACTTGAAATTTTCTTTGTGACCCTCCTTTTTAAGCCACCAGAGGCCAATACACCAAATGTAATTTCTATCCTTGGTTTTTTCCCCAGTCAGAGAAAGATGGGGAGCGGCAACTCTCGATTGCTGGTAAATGGAGATCACCTGCATGAGGAAAGTAAGACCACATAGCTCTTGTAGCAAGAGCCCTGTCCAATCTTTTCCTCATGTTTGAGTGGTTTTTTATTATTAGACTGAGTTTAGGTGGGTCCCACAAACCCCAAATCCATATGACCACCTTGTAAGCAAGGTAGTCTTAAAAGTTATGTGAGTTAAGCTGTCCTACACAACCTTTGCAGATGAATAATTATAGTTGCGGATGGATGTCAAGGGTGACAGGAAGTTTGAGACATACTATTCCAAATGGATATTTTGTCCTGCCCATCTAGAGTACTGTAAAGACAGGGAGGTCCAACTGTTTAGATTTGCCATAGATATCAAAAAGCACGGGGGAGCCATGATAACCCATGCAATGAAGTACATTTATTAGGAATTTGCCATGAAGGACAATCCTCCTGATTTGCCCACAGCATCAACAACCGAAAACTCATAGCCTTGGAGCCCTTTTTTTTTCCCTTGTTTTTATAAATTATTTAAATGGGATGCCATAATGCATCTCCTGAACAAAATCAAGGTTGGAGTAGAGGCTGTAATGGGCTTTGGAAGATGAAGAATCACAGAGGAACTTCCTTAAACTTCTGCAATTCCATAAAAGAATGCTTATTTAGATTGAGCAGTTTGTTGGAATCTAGGGGGTGAGCCATCGGAGTTCTAATTGAGATCTCAACGGTGGATTTGTCCATTATCTTTTATTCTGTCCCTTGCATCAAGCTTCAAGCATGTCAATTTCAGTAGACCAAGGATGTTGGCTTTCATCAATTGGAAGGTCTTAATTGGTCTTTGGATCAGTTGTTAGAGCTTTACAATAAGACCTGTGCTTCTTTCTTGAGGATTTCAGCTGCTTCTTATTAGAAGATTTCAGGAGAATAACTTGGAATTTAAGTGATTTCTCTTCTTCCATGAGAGGGGAAATGAACATGATAGGGCGCGGGCTTCCTTTTCTGTGTCTCAGAGGGCACTGGAGAGTGTTTAATTTGATGAAATCTTCCCTACTTAAGCTGTTAGATTCTCTTAAATTTTGTGTGATGTAAATGGGGGGAAGGGGTGGATCTTGGAACTCCATATTTTCAGGATAGGCTTTTGATAAGTTAGTAGTTTGGGCTGGAGGTCTTGGAGATGGGTTTCGGCTAGTTGAGGGCCATCCCATTAGGAACCTCCTTGTTAGTACCATAGAATTTTTGGCTCGTAGAGGTAAGAGAAAGGGCAAAAAGAATCATGTGGATGAAGGGGGTGCAGCTGACTTTGTGGTGCCATAGAGGTAGTGGAGGGAGTTATGGCTTGAAGTTTGGTAGGGTAGGGGAAAGAGCACTGAATTAATGGTCTTTGGTTGATGGGGTTTTACTGTTTGACCTTTCTAGCTTTTAGTGAAGCTGGGGGGTTAATATTGCTTGTTAACCATCCTTTTCTTTTTTTTAAAAAATTGAATTAGTGGTGGAGGGTGCAAAAGAAGCGATATCCAAATAAGAAATAGATTGTGCATTTTGAAGAAAGACATCTCTCCAGCTGCCATATTAGACATGCAGGCTGTTTTCCTCCTTCCTTGAGTACAAGGTTTTAAATGCTGATTTGATGATTTTGGAAATATCCATTTCGAAGGCATTTTGATGGCATGTCAATGAAATGCCAAAATTTCGATGGCTTCGAACCCTAAAAATTAGGCATTTCAGAGACACCAGAGGAAATCTTGAAATTTTATCAAAACATCTATAATTGTATTAAATTTATATAATCGTGCTACCAATACTTGATAAAAAGTTGAACATTAATCCTATTGAAAAAATATTTAAGCAGGAAATCCTAAGATTTAACAATTTAACTTTATAAAATATATAGATCATACAATAAAGAAACTAGTTAACCTACTATAAACTCATGGATCTAGTAATCTTTAAAATCTATAATTTATCAATCAATCTAGAGATTGTAGCATATATCTAGCTTTAAAGAAAAATGAAATAGATACTTTTTAATTTTGGAGAAGCTAAAATACCTTAAAGTTCTAACAAATAGGAAGGGAATACCCTTGGAAGAGTTCCTAGCGCCCCTAACAAACATGCAGTAATAGTAATGGATAGAAATGGGCTAGTGAGCCGTCCATTCATGTCGACCTTAAAATATGAAAACAGTATAAGAATTGTACTTTATAACACCTATTTTGTCGACATTGTCAACATACCATAGAAATTTGGCACAATATTGTTGAAACTCTTGCATTTTGACAGTACTTGTGTGTCGATTTTGCCTCACATCAAAAAAAGGCTATTTCCTGGACATACCGTGGGCATTCAGAACACTACTTGAGCAGTGCTGGTTCCTCCTCTAGTGGTCTAGAGTGCTTCAGCTGTGTGGTTTCTGACTTACTCTCACTCACTCTCTTTCTGGCCTGAGTTTGTACTGAACATCTTTGGACCAAAAATGTCATCACGTTTTTCCTGCAAATCCTTCAATTGTTTGACTGTGGCTTTGATAGAATCATCATACTTTGGCTTGATGTGCTTCTCTACCTCGGTCTTGAGACCTTCTGATGTACATTTGGAATTAGCTGTTTAATCTTTAAAAAATTGGTTTGTTAAGCATAGGCATGACCTATTCTTCTGTAAAAAAACCCAAAATCTTATCAAACTTTCATAGTTTAGAGGGACTCAGAGGAGATCTTCCATAATTCATGGAGACCTCTGTGTCAAGGAGAGAACTATGTCCGGCATAACCTTTGCCCTCAAAATATTCCTTGCTTGTGATAAGCTCATGCGCAGCATCAATTAGTGCCCCAATTGCACTTGCCAACTTGAAAATAGCCCTTTCGTCACAAAATTTAGAAGCAATATCACGGATCTATAGCCAAATACATGCTTCCTTGAAGGCATAATCTGCTGTCTTCATGAGAGGCTTGCCTCTTTCAAGTGTGGCTGGATTTCTCTCAAAATTACGTGGGGCCCTGTCCAAATGATTTTTGCCTCAATTATGATGTTGTACCTTGTTTTGCCTGGATTGTGCTCCCATTTCTTGGAAGAAAGAAATGGTATACTGTTTCAGAAATTCATCAGCATTTCCAGCAGACCTTTAGAAGCAATAGGCCTTCTGTCTATAAACCTTGAAATGCAGGCATCTTTTTGAGACCACAGCATTAGAAGTATCCTCCCTTCTCATGTACAATGGAATCTTCTTTTATAGTCCACAACTGTTCTTAAGGCATTTGAATAGTTCTCTGTCCTTCGTATGCGCCAGGTCCAAAGATCACTGGCCATCATGGTGTAGGAAGAAAAAGGTTGACATGTTTCAAGTGAAGATAGAGAGAGGATCGAAAAATAGGTTTAGGGGAGTAGCAAGTCAATGAATGCAAGGGAGAAGTAACTATAGGTAAAGCAAATACTAATTTCGACTAAAATGGCAAACTTGTAAGATTTGGGAGGGTCATTAATAATTTAATAGAAAAATAGTTACAATAAAAAATAGAGAAGTGGTTGGGGGGGGGGGTGTGGATAGGGTTCTAGCACTACTCTAGGACCAACAAGAAACACTAGAACATATTTGAGGTTGTGGGGCTGCACCCTAGGTGAGCACACCAAGGGAGGAGGTTGCTCGGAAAGAGAATACAAGGAGAGAACACCCTTAAGCAGAGAGACAAGGAATGGATGTGAGGTTTCTCTTCACCAACTCAATGGTTGGGAGCTATTGATCAACTTATCTTTCATTTTTATGTGAAACTTAACTTTGGTAACATTTAGATTGGATGGTCACTCCTCTTATGTGATCATCCACTTTACTGTTCAAAAAAACAGTTCGGTAACATTCTCATTTGGCAAAATATGACTAACACTCTCTGCATTCCCATTTCACACATGTTGGTATGGTCTGACGTTAATGGCTCATTTGGTTTTGCATTTGAGTTGCAGTTGTAGTAGTTACATGCTGTGGCCGCTCAAATAAATGCTTGTTTAAGCGTTTAAAATAGTGGCCAATGCCCTGTTACCGCTATAACCATTTTAGTCGTGGCTGTGGCTTTTTCTTGCGACCAAGTTGCTGTTCTGTGGCCGCGGCAACCGTGGTTGTGTTGCAAAAACATATGGGTCCTAAACAAGGCCATGTTGTAAACATGTTGTGGGCATGCCATGGACATGTAGAAGTTAATGGTTTAGGGTCTTACCTAGATATATGGGGTAGACTATTTTGGGGCATTTTCACTAGTTGCTTAGATTAACTCTATCTTTTATCATTTTGCATGTTGTTGTCAATAGAGTCTAACCAGCAAATCAACTTGATATTGGAAACACATTCCTTTATAATGAGATAATGAAGCTGTTGAGAAAAATAGTCTTGTTATTGATTGAAGAGAAATCAACCTCTCTTTATAAAGAGAGGGGATTACAATGATAATTCTAATCCTACTAACTAATTTGGAAATAGGTTCAAATCAAATCAAATCCTAACAAAAAATAGAAGAGATAATGGGAATACCAAAACAAACTTCTTAGCCAAACTTAACTAATCTAAACTTTCTTAATTGTTTAACACTTTCTCCTAAGTTGGAACGTGCAATGCCCAACTCATGGGAGTAGAACAAAACTAGGACTCCCCTCGACGGATGTAATCTTAGGATTGGAGTAGGTAGTCAGGTTATCACATTTAATAAGTGGAAACCCTTCCCTCTTTTGAGAAGAGAAAGAAAAATGGGTTGAGGTCTTCAAGCAGAGGATGTCAGGTAGGTAGGACTAGGTTGTGATGAACACCTAGGAGGTGAAAAAATCGGCAAGGCAGAAGTGCAGGAGACAATCCCAAGTAGGTATGGAGGTAGTGATAGTTGCCTCACACCAGTGAAAAACCCTTCTCTCGGGGAGAAGGAAAAATTGGGGTAAGGCATTCGATCAGATAGAAGGGAGGGGATGAGCATGATGCTCAGTTCCCCCTATCAGATTTTAGAGTCATTTGAGAAGCCAAGTGATGGTACTCTTCAATTCCTATTGAAAAAGAAATATCCAATTTTCAATGGTATGGCTTGTTCTTGTGTTAGCCATTAGGAGATCTCTACACTTCATAAGATCATGTATGAGCTTGTGTGGTGGCTTACGGGTACACAGATCGAGGTAGTGCCTTCCTCAGTGTTGCTATAGGTGGCATTGCAACATGGTGGAGGCGATGTAGGGTCCCAGGCGACGACCCAAGAGTTCGATGGATGGAGAGAAGAGAGGGTTGCAGTGGTCCCTCTGTGTGCTAGGGGTCACGTAAGAGAGAGAGAATGATAGGAAGAGAGAGAAGGGTCGACAATGGCCTCTTGTCTCAGGTAGTGCCAAGAGAGGAAGATAAGGAGGGCTAGTGGCGATGCTCTCGCTTTCTCGGAGCTATGCGAGAAGGAGAAAGAGCACGAGATAGAGAGAGAGGAGAGGATGCGGTGGTAGCCCCTCCTTTGCTATGTAATGCATGAGTGAAAGACAAAGGGATGGCAGCGAGATAGGGAGGGAGGAGGGGCCAATGGCTTTGCTCCTTAGGCAAGAGAGGAAGGAGCGACATGCTCCTTAGGCAAGGAGAAAAAGAGAGAGATTGGCTGTTGGGATCCCTAGGATCTTTCTGCTAAGGTTCAAAATGTCGATTTCGATGCCGTGCCGACGAAATTCTAAGTGCATTTTGTGGGCATGCCGAGGACACGCCGTGGAAATGCCGAAGGCATGCCGGCAAAAATGACAAAAGTAGTAAAAAAAATTAGCAGCAGCCTCGGCATGACTAGCGATTTCGTCGACCATGCCGACGACATGCCGACGATATCCCTGCATTTCGACACCTTTACCATTCGGCATGGGCTTTTCCCAAAAAAGGCCTTGCCGACGGCATTTAAATCATTTGATACAATGTCGAGAAAAAGTCTTGCTATTGATTGAAGAGAAATCAATTCTTCTTTATATAGAGAGGGGATTTCAATGGTAATCCTAATCCTACTAACTAATTTGGAAATTGACTCAAATCAAATCAAAACCTAAAAAAAAAATACAAAGAAATAATAGGAATACCAAAATAAACTAATTAGTCAAACTTAACTAATCTAAACTCTTTCTTAATTCTCTAATAGAAGTGATTTACATGTCTAAGCCTCTTGGATGTGAAGAACGTGAAGGTATATTTACGTACTGAAGAAGACTATTTACGACCTTAAATAAAGTTTAAAAGCTCTTGTTGAATGACTGGTATGGATGCTATAACGCTGTGATTTGAAAAATCAATACTTGATCATTCTATCTTTGTTTAACGCGATTCATCGTATTGTTATCTTTTTTAGTCCATGCTGGAGATACGATAGTGGTGCTGATAGTGCAGGGATGCAAAAATTATTTCTTCAACAGGTACTGAGGACCTTAGGAAACATTATTACTTTCTTTAAATGGAAGCAAATTGAAGCCTTAAAGGTCCAATTTTATCTTAATGAAAGTATATGTTAGACATTCTTCGGGAAGCAGATCTTCTCTATGTGAAGTTGTCGTATGCTCCATTAGATCCTTTGGTGACACTTCGTGCTTTAGATGTTCTTGCCTTTGGTGATCCAAATCTTACAGGAGACGGGGGGGGGGGGGGGGGGGGGATCCTTTTTATCTTGCTTATGTTAGCTAGTTCATGGATAAATTGCAATATAGCTATTAGAAAGATGTATGTTTGGTCTTGAAATATTTGAAGGGCTTCCCAAGATATACACTTTAAATGAAATGGTCATCTTAACACACTTTAATGTTGACTATTCTAACTCTACAGAGGAATGGGATCTACCACTAGCTTTGCCACTTTTTGTGGAAATTTAGTTCTTGGCAAAGCAAGAAAGGCAATCATTTCTCAATCTAATGTAGAGGCTAGCTATAGAGTGATGACTCATACAATGCGTGAATTAATGTGGATCAAGTTGTTTATGATTGATCTTGATTTTGGTGTGCCTTTGCCTATGCCTATGTATTATGATAACAAGGTTGCAACATTTTTGGCACCCAATCATGTTTTTCAAGAATGTACTAAACATGGTGGCTTGACCTCCTAGAAGAAGAGATGATTGTGGAATATAGGGCTTAGGTACAATCAATGATCGAAATGACGATTTCGATGCCATGCCGATGAAATTCTAAATGTGCATTTCGTGGGCATGTCGAGGGCACGCCATGGAAATGCCCGTTTTTCGATGGGCATGCCGAGGGCACACTGTGAGCATGCTGATGCATACAGACAAAAATAATAGAAATAGTCAAAAAAACCAATAGCAACATCGGCATGGGCACTTATTTCGTCGGCATGCCGACAATGCTGACGGCATGCCAACGATATCCTTGTAAATCGACACTTTATCCGTGTTGGCACGACCCCTGCTCGAAAATGGCCTTGGTGACGGCATGTTGAGGGCATACCGATGGCATTTAAAATGATGGGTACAATTGTGGTTGATATATATTTTTGTTTTTTTGTTTCTTCTCTACCCCCAAAATATGCTTAATGGTATACGGTAGGGACTTCTTTTCTAAGAATGAAGTTAAAGGTCGCTTCCAACTTGGTTCTTAATTTTAGCAAGGGACTCAACATTGAAGGTAGATAGCTCACATGTATTTAGGTCTAGAATAATTTCCTCTATAACTCTAATCACTCAACTAATTCTTGACTTCTAGGGAGTGAAGCAGTGAGAGGAAGTAGGGGTTTCCCAAGCATGTGTAGCAAGTGTCTTAAGGTAGATTGCCACAATTGAAAGAAAAGAGTGGAATACTTTATTGCATATTCATAAAAAATTACTTTATTACATAACCCTACATCCCTATATATAGAGATGTGGATAAAATACAGGTAGGTCCTCAAGGAATAAAGAAAACACAAATAAAGCACTTATTACACATCTCTCAACACTCTTCTTCAAATTGGAGCATAGATATCAATCATGTTCAGCTTGAAATATCCTGTTAAAGAAAGCTCATGGAAGTGCCTTAGTGAAGATGTCAGTTGTCTGATCCACTAAAGTTACATGAGTTGTACGAATAAATCCCTGCTTGATAAAGTCATAAGTATAGTGAGAGTCCACTTCCATATGCTTGGTCCTCTTATAGAATATAGGATTATTTGCTATATAGGTGGTTGCTCTATTATCATACCTCATCTCCCTTGAGGCCTCCACAGAAATGTGTTGATTTGATAAGAGTAATTGTATTCACATCATCTTAGTAGCAGTTTAGTTTATTGCTTGATATTTAGATTTTGCATTGGACCTGAAAACAATTGCTTGCTTCTTATTCTTCCATGCTACTAAATTCCCAGCCGCATAGGTATGAAATCCTGTAGTAGACTTACTGTCTGTAATGCAACCATCATAGTTGGCATCTATGCAAGCTATAATATCTAAAGAAGTGCCTTTTGTAAATAGAATCCCCTTCTTTGGGGAATTTTTCAAGTACCTTGGTACTATCATGGGAGCATCCTAATGTTGCTTGGTAGGCTTATCTATAAATTGACTTAACTTCCTAACAGCTAAAGAAATATCAGGTCATGTGATCATCAGATAGAGAAGTCTCCCAATTAGGCCTCTATATTGACGGGTGTCAACAAGCTTAGACTGCTCATTATACAAGATATTTCCTGGCTTGGCTCCTAGCATGCCTATATCTTGTAGCAAATCAGTAGCAACATACTTCTTTTGAGATAGAACGATCTCTCTCTTGCTATGAGCAACCTCTATCCCAAGGAAATAGCATAGTGGTCCCAGATCTTCGATGATGAAATTTTTTGCAAGGCACTTCTTTGAACAAGCAATGCCTTGCTTATCATCATTTGTGAGAATGATGTCACCAACATATACTAGCATGGCTACTAGTCCCCGCTTTGTCTTCTATACAAACAGAGGGTGATCTGACAAAGATTTGTGAAATCCCAGTTTTCCAACGACATCTGACAACTTCTAAAACCTGGCCTTAGGACTTGCTTTGGGTTATAAATCGCCTTGTGTAAGCGATAGATCTTGGAACACTCCCCCCGAGACTCATAGCCCATTAGTTGCTACATATAGACCACTTCTTGTATTTCGCTATACAGGAAAGCATTCTTGACGTTCAACTGATGGAGTGGCTGATCATGTTGAATAGCCATAGAGAAGAATCTGGATAGTCGATAGATGTGCTACAGGGGAGGTGTTGAAGAAGTCAACCTTGTAAGTATGTGTGAAGCCTTTGGCAGCCAAGCAGGCTTTGTAGCGAGCCACTGTACCATTTGGATACTTTACAACAAAGACCCACTTGTAGTCAACCACAATAGCTCCTGGTGGATGGTCTATAAGATTCCATGTATGTTGAGACATAAGGGTAGATATCCTTCATGGCTTGCCGCCATTTTGGATCAATAAGAGCCTACTGATGGGAAGCTAGAATCTGAGTAGTGGACAGGGCATTGCAGAACTGTCTATAAAATGTCCTAAGATAGGTTGTGAAGACCAAGTTAGAAAGAGGATACCTGGTACAACTCATGGGAACCTTTTGCATTGCAATGGGAAGATCCAGATCCATGGACAGCTGTGGTTGAATATTGGAAGATGGCATTGGATGTGGAGCACTATCATCCTTCTGCTGAGTACCTGGAGCATCACTAAGTACCACATCGTCAGATTGTAAAACCTTTGTGCTCACCTAAGGTCGGATTGGTGTTGGCTTAGAAGAGGAAAGGCAAAGTCCGTACATGAGAGGAGGATCATGAAACTTAACTGGCTTAGAGATAGTAATAGCCTCCAAGGGGATATGATATAAGTAACATGCACAGGTGCCGCATTGGGAATATCACGAACATGACTCCAATGAGGGAGGCATGGACTTGTGGAATGTTACATCTGCATTGACGTAATGATCCTGACTAATAGGATCATAACAATGATACCCCTTTTGCATATGGGAGTATCCCAAGAAAACACACTTGAGGGACTAGGAGGCTAGCTTGTCATGATGAAGGGCAGGGAGGTGGACAAAGGTAACACACCTAAAGAGATGGGGTGGCAGATGAAACAAGTTCCCATCAAGATGCAAGGTTTGTAAGGGAATCGCTCATGTAGAGCAGAAGAGGGTATGTGCTTGATGAGATAATAAGCCGTTAAGACTGCATTACCTCAGTAAGTAGAAGGCACACTATTGTGGATCAACAGAGTTTGAGCAACATCTAAGAGGTGACGATGCTTTCGCTTTGCGATCTCATTCTACTGAGATGTGTGGGGACAAGTAGTTAATGTATAATGCCCGGAGACTTGAAGAAATATGCATGTGTTGATTACAAAATTCCAAATCATTGTAACAAATCGAACAACTTTAATAATGGTATCTATTCTCATCAATGCACAAATGAGTGATGAAGGGTGTGACCAGGGCGGGGGGGGGGGGGGGGGGGGGGGAGTTGAGAGGAGGGTTGGACAATGGTGACGTGGCATAGAGATTTGCATTGGAGGCGATGAGAGGAGCTCCCTCTCCATGTGACATGTCTTGACGAGGAGGACTAAACCATGCGAGGTCGGTTGAGGTGCTTCAAGTGCTTGAGGAGGGCGAGGGGTGTTGCGATCCTCCTAGGTGCTGGGCATGCGGCGAGTTGGGTCATCGGAGTGCGAGTTATGCCTGTGTGGGGGTTCAGGGAGGTCACATCTGTCGTTGCCGTCGCCGAGGAAGGTGGTGTTGGTGGAGGTCGACGCCCCTTGGTTGGAGGGTGTAGCGCGCCTAGAGGCTGAGGATGGCGAGGGCCTCGTGGGTGTTGTGGTCGAAGGAAGAGTGTGATTGGTGGAAGTGGCTACGACGATCCATGTGTGTTTTGCAGGGAGGAAGGTGAAGGTGGTGGGGGCTGATGAGGACAAGTTCATGTTGATGGGGCTTCGCGGGTCCGAGAGGGAGGAACTTTGCTTTGCTGAGCTATGGGTGGCTAGTGACTGCATGCGGTGGAGGTCTTGCATCCATGAGGGAGCTTCTAGGGAGAGGCCTCCCTAGAAGGCAATCATTGAGTTGATGATAAAAGGCATTCCGTGGTGTTTAAGGACGGTGGAGGTCATGGAAGCCATTGTCTCCCCCTTCTCACGACTACGAGGATGCTGAGGTGTGGGGTGTTTGACAGGCCACTCGTGGCTGTGGTCGAGCTGAAGGTGGGGTTGCCATGTTGGAGAAGGTGATCCTCCATTGTAGGGGTCACTCATGGGTGATCCCCTGTGCATCGATGAAGCCTCAGTCGAAGGGGAGATCCTTCGCTGAGGTCGTGAACCACGCGTGCGAGGCCATGAAATTGGAAGGAGAAGGTGACATGGCGGTGTGCAGTCAGACTGTTAGGGTTTTGTAGTCAAGGCAGAATCCGAAGAGGTTGGGTGTTGATGTGGGCCCCCTCGGAAGCTACGACGCTGAATATGGCTAACACTACGAATGGGGGTACATGCGGATCAGAAGGGGATCCGATTGGTTCCAAAGGGGTTCATGAGACCCTTGCATTTGGGTCCTCGGACTATGTGGAGGCGAAGTGTGATTTGGAGAGCCCTACATTTGAAGGGGCTTCGCAACCTCAACAGAGGGAAGGCTAGACACTGCACGGGGCTGAGGGAGTTCTACGTGTTAGAGGATGGGGGTCAGAGGGAGTCACGAGGTCCGGGGGATTTGGCGGTAGGTGGGGGGCTTGATGACCTTGCCTCTGCCTCGCCAAATCTGGATGCCTTATTTGAAGGTAGGGGCCCACTGTCATTGGAAGATGACTAGAATGAGGGAGGGGCGAGGTCTATCTTGCCTGATGGTGACTGCGTATGGTGCGGAAGTGGGGTGGCAGAATCCGCTACCATAAGTGGACTTTTGGAGGTGCAGGTTAGGGAGGAGGTTAGGCATGGATGGTGATCGATGCGTGCAGTAGGGACTCTGGTGACACTCGAGGGATTGCGACGGAGGTTGTGGCCACAGAGGTTTCCATGGTGTAGCATGTGGCGGAGGTGGCTGGTTTTTGCCACTCTAAGAGGAAGGGATGTGCCGCTATCCAATGATGGGGATCCTATCATGGAACGTTAGGGGTCTTAATGATTCCTCGAGGAAGGTGGTGTTGGGGGGCTACATTAGATAGTGGAAGGCTGATGTTCTACTGTAAGAAATGAAGTTGACAGCGTGTGACAAGAGGTTGTAGGGGGGGGTTGGAGGTACCTGGATGGAGTTTCGGGTGTTGGACATAGTGCGTCGGGTGGGGGGACAACTGGTAGGTTGGAGAGAAGACATTTTCACCATAAAGGATTGCTTTATGGGAAACCATGTTATCTCGACTAGGCTGGTGAAGAGGAGAGATGGGTCCAAGATGGTGGTTACTGGAGTGTTTGGGCTAACTGAGGCACTGATGAGAGATGTGATGTGGGAGGAACTGGCATCAATTGCGATGGGTAGCCTAGGGATGCCATGGATTGGAGGGGATTTCAACATCACGTTGCAATTGGATGACAAACTTGGTGGACGTGGGAGGCAGGATCCGGGTTTCGACTAGTTTGCGTAGTTCGTGGCAATGCATGGATTGGTTGACATGGTTTTGATGTCTTGTGCTTACACTTGGAGGAACACCAATGGCTAGAAATCCAAGATTGACAGGTTTCTATTGAGTGTTGAGCTGGCAGAGACCTACCCATTTTTCAGGGTCTTACCGATAGAAAGGCTGTTCTCTGATTGTACGCCTTCGATGTGGTCAAACGAGGACATGTCATGTGTCACGTACTTCAAGTTTGACAGATATTGACTTATAAAGACTGGCTTCAGAGAGCGGGTAGAGGAGGAATGGAGGTCGTATAAGGTGGAGGGGTCGGTTGTGGCTCGTTTGTTAGGGAAGCTGGCAACCCTGTGAGGTTTCCTGAGGACCTGCAGAAAGGAGCTTAGGGGATCGAGATGTAGGAGGAAGACAAAAGCTATTTCCAGGTTAGGCAGGTAGGAAGATAGCGAGGTGTTGTCCCTGGAGGACAGGGAATGTAGGGCAATGCATATGTGGGTGGTGTAGGAGGATAAAAAGACAGAGGTCGAGTGGAAGACGAGGTCCAGGCAGAAATGGCCAAGGGAGGGAGATTCCTAGACCATATTTTTTTCATCAAGTAGCGTTGATTAGAAGGAAGAACTGGATATAGAGGTTGCTCATTGGTGGGGAACCTCGTTCGGGCAGGGAGGAGGTTGAGAGAGCACTAGCAAACTTCTTTAGAGAGTTTGCGGGGAGGCGCAAGAAGGACAGGTAGAGGTGGAAGGGGTAGGACGTACAAAGGGTGTTTGGGATGGAGGTAGAGGCACTCACAGCTGGCTTCTTCGAGGATGAGGTAAGAGAGGCGGTTTGGGGCCTTAATGCAGAGGGGTGTCTGGGATCGAATGGGTTCTTGATTTTTTTCTACAGGGAGTTCTAGATGCTGGTTAAGGAGGATGTGATGCAACTACTAATGGAGTTTGCGAAGGGAAATAGGGAGTTTGACAGAATAAACAGATTTTATCTCTTCCTGTTGCCCAAGGAGGAAGGGGCGAAGGCCATTAAGGACTTTAGATTGATTTCCTTGTCAAATGTTGCTTACCTCATTGTGGCAATGGTCCTAGCTAACAGGTTGCGGGGGATTTTTAAGGGATCATTTTGCCGATGCTGACAATTTTTGTCCTGGGTAATGATTTAAATGCCGTCGGCAAGGCTTTTTTGGGGAAAAGCCCATGCCGACATGGTAAAGGTGTCGAAATGTAGGGATATCGTTGGCATGTTCGGCATGCTAGCGAACTTGCTGGCCATGCCGAGGCTACTGTTGATTTTTTTTTACTAGTCATTTTTGTCGGCATGCATCAACATGCCCTCGGCATTTCCACGACGTGCCCTTGGGCATGCCCATCGAAAAATTAGCATTTCCACGGCGTGCCCTCGGCATACCTATGAAATGCACACTTAGAATTTCATCGGCACGGCGTCGAAATCGGCATTTTGAACCTTGGTCCCGGGGAGAGGCATCCTTGACGGCTTTGTGATAGCTATGGAGGCCCTGACTGCATGGAGAAGAGCGAAGAAGATGACTTTCCTCTGGAGGGTTGAGTAAAGCATATGACTCTATCTAGTGGGATTTTTTGTGGGCCTTAATGGTCAAGAGGGGCTTTCTGCAGTGGTGGATTGACTGGGTGAAGAGGTGCATCATGCCCACCTTTTCTGTGCTTATCAATGGAAATCTGACGAGCGGGTGGGTGCAGCCTAGACGGGGGGTTAGACATGGTTGTTCACTCGCACCTATGCTGTTTGTCTTGGCGGTGGATGCCTTTGTGAGGGTCGCTCTTAGATCTTGTGCTGGGGTTCTGTTTAGAGGCTTCGTTGCAGGGGCCAACAAAGAAGTCCCGATTCTACAGTACGCGGATGACACCTTGTTCCTAGTGTAGGAGTCCTCATCGAAGGTGAGCAAGCTTCGCATACTTTTGGAGGCATTTGGGGAGTCCTCGAGACTGCAAGTCAACTATGGGAAGTCGAGTTTTGTGTTGTTCCATATGCCTGAGGGGGAAGTTGTTGCTTGCGGTGTTGCGCTTAGGATGGATTTGGGACACTTGCCTTTGTCCTACCTAGGCCTACCACTTATGGATAGATAGCTCAGGCTGCAGGATTGGCTACCGCTATTGGAGAGGATGGAGAGGAGGTTGTCAGGGTGAGCCTCCAGGTTGCTTTCATGGGGGTGGGGGGCAGATTGGTTTTGATTAAAGCTATTCTCTTTATTCCGGCCTACTTTTGGTTTTTAGAGTGCCCCGTCAGATGGAAAAGAAGCTTACAGGCTTGATGCAAGATTTTTTCTAGACGAACTATGGGTCATCGGGGAAGGAGGAGAGATTGGTGGCTTGGGATGAGGTCTACCGCCCCGTGAAGGAAGGAGGGTTGGGGGCCAGAGATGTGGAGCATGTCAACATGAACCTTCTTATGAAATGGATTGCTAAGCTGGTGGGTCGGGAATAGGGTCTTCTTGGTAGGTGTTCCAGGACTGCTATGGTTCCTTTCTCTCTTGGGAGGCTCTTGGGTCTCCGATCCCTAGGGCTTTGCCTTTCTTGAAAGATATGGCATTGGTGGCCCCGAAGGTGCGTGGATTCTTCTCAGTGTACGTGGGTGAGGGCACCTTCAAGTTCTGGTTGGATGATTAGCAGGGGAAGGAGCGCTCTGTAGCAGGTATCCTCGCCCTTTCATTAGGGCCACGAATAAGGAGGCTATTGTCGGGAGTTGCTGGGATGGTTCTTGATGCCCCACCTTTTGGGGGGTGCTGTTGGAGTAGAGTGCACGAAGTTTCTACATCTTTTGCAGGACTTGGAAGGGTGGGAACTTGGAGGGAGGGATGTCTAATACTAAGATGGTGGGGCCTTTACGGTGAAAAATGAGTTCTACAAGCTATGTGGTGTTAGTGGCACAAGAAGGGGGGTTGAATTGTGCAACAAAATTTAAATACAATCACAGCAAGAACACAAGTATTTAAAGAGGAACTCTTGCGGGAAAAACCTCTACCTAGATCTCTCAATCTAGGATTTTGCCCCTACTCTCGTAGGAATTACTAACAAGAAGTAATCTTACAAAACCCCTCTTCCTGGACAAACCCCAAGAAGAGTTTTGCCCATCTACTAAGAGGAAACGGGAAACCCACAAACCGGGTACCCAAATAAACTATCAAAAAGTAATATAAATCTATAAGCCTTGAATGAAAGAATTAGAATACTCCCTTATTCAAACCTATGAGCAGCGGGAAGAAAAATTGCTCTCAAAACAGTAGCACAAATAGAGCACACAAGAGAGTACAAATGAGATCAAGAGCTTTCAAATGAGTAGAAAGTGAATTTCTTTTTTTGTAAATTCTTAAGGCTACCTATGGGGGGTATATATAGGTGTAGGAGGTTATATTTAAGCTTAGGTAGTCATTGGAATTTAAATTGAATTGGAATAAATTCAGAAATAACGTCAATAAAGCATTTACTCAAAATTTGACTATATCAGATGTTTGAAAAAAATCATAACAGATGTCTGAAAATACTATTCCAGGCATCTGAAAATAAATCAGGACATCTAACAAAACTCCAGGAAAGCAAAGTGGTTACTGGATCAAATACAGGAATGTTTGAACAAAAGTTAGACATCTAAATATAAATGGTCAGATTAGACGTCTGAAAAAGCATCAGGGATAGAGTGCTCGTTACTGGAATGAAGTTAGACCCAAATAGGGATCTAACAAAATATGGTCAGATGACTTAAAAAGAACCAGCAGATGTCTGAATAAATTTAAGGATGCCAGATGGCTTTCAACGTTCCAAAATCAAAGTGTAATAGAATTACTTAAATGTGATCAAAATAAATGTTGGAAAGAAAGTGAACGTTGGATGGATATAGACGGCTCAAGATAGTGTCAGACGTCTGAATAACTCCTAAGATTATGACCGTTGTTTTAAAGAGTTAAAGAGATTATCAAAATCTCAAGGAGGCGTTTGTAAATCAATAAACTAGACGTTCGAAATAAATAGTAGACGTCTGAAAAACTCAGATGACAGAGGTTGTAGGATCTGGCAATGAATATAGGTTTTGGACATGATCCTGGACGTCTGGAAAAACACATTAGACGTCTTAAAAATCAGATTTAGATGTCTGAAGGAAAGAGACGTCGGAAAAACCAACAGAAATAAGATTTTAAAGAATGCGAGTAGATCAAAAGACACCAATGCTTTTTACATTCTAAAAGGTTAAAAATAGACTAAAAATAAAATCTTTTGCCCTTCCTTTTCCTCGATCTTCATCTTTAAGTACTTCCTGCAACATGTTAATCTTTTCCAAGAAATAACTCATTTGTCATTATCAAAAAATACAATTATAACAACAATCTCCCCCTTTTTTTATGACAAAATATTGATATGACATACTCTTCCTAAATAAAAGCTTCTGAGCTCCTTTTAACAATCAATCATGTCTCCTCCTTTTTGGCATTAGCAAAAAAAACTTTTAGAAATGAATATATGAAAGTTAGAAACATACGTTTTTTATAACAAGGAAAGTAAATTCCTAATTGGCACAAAGCAGCCATCTAAAGACAAGAATCAAAGTCTGTCTTTCCTTTAGAGTATGCAGACTCCAAGTTCTTCATGCGGTCTTCGAGATGAGTTAGTTGCATAGCATATTGATTGGTGAAGCTTCTTAGATAGTTATGATCTTTATGTTGCCTCTTCATTTGAAGGTGCATCCCATCAAACATGGCCTTTTGAAAAGCTTCTTGATTTCCCTGTACATTCTCCCAAGAATAATCCTAAGAAGTGGAATAAAAGGAATTCGTAGAAGGATTAGGAAGCATGAGAGGAACTTGTGAGGTAGTAGGAGAAGGTGGAGATTGAGGAACTTCTTCCTCTAGTTGTTCTTTTTCAATTCCTTTCATAAGATTCATAAGAAGTAAAGTAGTGTGGTCAAATTTCTTAACAGATTCATCTATAAACTGGCGTTTCAAATCAAGGTTAAAATGAGGAAGCATGTTGGAAATAAAGGCACCCAAAGGAAGGTTCCTACGGTGTGTGCTAGATAATGTGTCCATGATTACATCACACCAATTCAATTTGGTACGGTTAAATAAAGCATATAGGATGTAGGCAATCTCCCTAGAAATGTGATCAAATGATCCTGATTTTCCA
This sequence comes from Thalassia testudinum, assembly GCA_037157565.1. Taxonomy (NCBI): domain Eukaryota; kingdom Viridiplantae; phylum Streptophyta; class Magnoliopsida; order Alismatales; family Hydrocharitaceae; genus Thalassia; species Thalassia testudinum. The sequence goes on along the minus strand of JAZHRO010000012.1, from coordinate 7,325,262 downwards.
TGTAAGTTCCAAGAGATAAGTCTAGCTAAAATGTGAGGTACAACCTTAAGATGACGAGATTCAAGTTTCATCCCTTCAAAATAAACATCATCTTTGATTAATGTCTTAACAGTGGGGAAAGTAACTTCTTTTGCAATGTCCCGCCAATGAACTCCAGAGTCGGTGCAACAATAGAAGAAATTACTTCATTAGTAACGGTAAATGATGCATTCAAAACACTAGATTTTAGGATAGAGGTAGTAGGTGTGGAGTCATTCAAAAGATTGGCATAAAATAATTTCACAAGCTCGGGAAATATACTAGGAATTTTTCCACTAGGAAAAAATTCCTCATCAAAGAAATGTTGAATTCCTTAAGCTTGAAATAGGGCTAGGAGACCATAGTCCTTAAAATCATCCCATATAATTGGTCTGCCACACCTAATCTTAAATTTTTCAAAATTGTTAAGTTTTTGGGAGGCCTTTTTGGTTAAACAAAATTGTTCCATCACATTAGGTAGTTCTTCTATAGGAGGTGGGTTACTAGGTCCAGCACTCTTTTGCTTCCTACAATGTATAATGAGGAACTGAGAGAAGAACAAGTTTTTAAGACACAAAAATAGCCTCAATCATACGTGTAATGTAAGTCAGGCGCCTGAAATTACAAATCGGAAGATCGAAAAAAATTAGATGTCCGAAGGTTTGAGAAACAGAAGTTATAACAGTAGACGTCTGAAAATGTAACAAGACGTCCAAATGGAAAGAATTATATCGACAAGAAAAAGCGAAATCCCCAAAAACCAAAATATGAGTTAATCACAAACATAGATGTATCCTCATACAAGTTTGTATTAAAGAAAATACACGATCTAGCTATGAAGATGTAGTGATTACCAAAGAAAGAAGATATGATCTTCCTTAACAAGAGGCCTTTGTAGATAAAGGGATGAAGATACGGTTATAGACGTCCGGTGAGCACAGGAGACGTCTGATGAGACATAGGAGGCACCCGGAGATGATCAGGAGGCGTTCGGTGCTCTCAGGTGCTCTTCAATGGAGGAATATGGAGAATGAGAAGTGAAAGTGGAAAAGCTCTTTTGAGTGTGGTAAAAAGATATGAGAATGACCATGAGGTGGTGTTGCACTTTTAAAAGAGCAGATTTCAAATTTCAAAAGGAGGTCAAATATCCAATGAGTAAAAGAAAGATGTTCTTTCAAATTTCAAATCCAAGAGCATTCAAAAAATATCGGACATCTTTTGATAAAGACATACATTTGAAATTAGATAATCAAAGATCGTTTGAATTTGAATTCAAAACCCTTCATTTGAAATTAAAAAAGATGATTGTCAAACGATCAAAGAATGCATTAAACAACGATCAGAAAGAAAAATTGACGTCTGAGAAGCATTCAAGAGGTCTGAATTTCCCAGAAATTCATTCCAATGAAGAAAATTGCATATACAAGACAATAAGATGTCTAATATGGATATTCAGATGTTCGAAAAACTTAGTTTTCTAAATCTTTTAACTTGCAAATTCCTAGATGCCTTCTAATGTGACTATATCTTTCTAAATTAAGTGGTTTTGTCAAGATATCTGCAAGTTGGTCCTCGGTGTTTACAAAATCTAACTTAATTTCTCCTTTTAATACATTATCCCTAAGAAAATGATGTCTACATCTATTTGTTTAGTTATTTTTAGATAAATTTATAGCACTTGTATTATCACAACATTTTTTAGTTTGTTTAAAAACAAATCCTAAGTCAGATAATGTTTGTTTCATCCAAAGTACCTGAGAACATGACAAAGCAGCTAAAATCTATTCAGCTTTAGTGGTGGATAATGTAACACAATTTTGTTTCATAGAAAACCAAGAAACAAGTGCATTACCCAAAAAATGACAGGTACTGCTAGTACTTTTTCTATCAGTCCTACTACCAGCATAATCAGCATCACTATATGCTAGTAAGTCCAGAGAATGAGTTCTAAGATAATACAAACCAAAATCACTAGTTTCTTTTAAATATTTAAAGATTCTTTTTAATGCAGACATATGAGATTCTTTAGGTGAGTTTTGAAAATGTGTACAAAGACAAGTAGCAAACATTATATTAGGTCTACTTGCAGTAAGACAGAGTAAAGATCCTATCATACCTTTGTATATCTTTTCATCAACTTGCTTACCATTTTCATCCAAGTTGAGACTTATGTTTGTAGCCATTGGTGTGGTTTTGTCCTACACATTTTCCATTCCATATTTCTTCAATATGTCATTGGTATACTTTGTTTTACATATGAAGATTCTTTCATCCATTTATGTGATTTGAAATCCAAGGAAGAATTTTAATTCTCCCATGAGACTCATCTCAAATTCATTCTTCATAATCTTTGAAAACTCCCTACACAAATTTTCATTAGTAGAGCTAAAAATAATATCATGTACATAAATTTGAATAACTATTAAATCTTTAAGTTGATTCTTGATAAAAAGAGTTGGATCTACTTTTTCCATTATAAAACCTGATTTATGAGATAATTTCTTAATCTTTCATACCATGCCCTAGGTGCTTGCTTGAGACCATAAAGAGCCTTTTTAAGCTTAAACACATGATTAGGAAATTCAAAATTTATAAACCCAGGAGGCTGGGCTACATATACTTTTATGAATCCATTTAAAAAAGCTGATTTTACGTCAATTTGATATAATTTAAGACCTACATGCGATACAAATGCAAGAAGCATTTGAATCAATTCAAGCCTAGCTACAGGAGTATAAGTTTCTTACTATAACCTCTTGTTGATTATAACCTTATGCAACAAGTTTGGCCTTATTTCTTACTACTTGACAGTCTTCATTAGTTTTATTTCTAAAAATCCATTTGGTTCCTATAATAGAATTATCACTTGGTTTAGAAAGTAATACCTATACTTGATTTCTTCCAAACTGATTTAGTTCTTGCATAGCAAGTATCCATGAAGAATCTAAATAAGCTTGATCAACAGTTTTGGGTTCAAGTTGAGATACAAAAGTATTTAGAACAAAATTAACTTGTGATCTAGATTTGATTTTGTCATTAATCTCTCCTATTATTTGTTCTTTTGGATGATCTTTATGAAACTTTCATTCTTTAGGAAGATTATTTGTATTTTGATCTTTAATGTGAGATACATCTATAAAGGGTGTCTTCATTATCATTATCTATTACTTCAACTTGTTTATTATCTATAGAAGAATTTTCATCAAACTTGATATGAAGTGTTTCTTCTAATGTTAGAGTTTTCTTATTGAATATTCGATAAGCTTTACTTCGGGACGAATATCCTATAAAGGTACATTCATCTCCTTTAACATTAAACTTATCAAGATTTTCTTTAATGATAAGTATATAATACTTTCAAATTTTTTGAAATAACTAATTTTAGATATTGTATTATAATAAAGTTCATAACTTGTTTTATTAAGCATAGGCCTAATTAGGATTCTATTTAGTACATAGTAAGCCGTGTTAGTGGCTTCAGCTCAAAAATACTTTGGAAGACCAAATTCTGTAAGAAGTCTGCGAGTACATTCTTGAAGAGTTTGATTTTTCCGTTCCACTACATTTTGTTGTGGAGCTGTAGGAAATGAAAACTTATGTTTTATTCTTAGTTCTTCACAAAAATGAGAAAAGTCTTGATTTTGAAATTCTCCTCCATGATCGGATCGAATTCGAGAAATCATATATCCTCTCATTTTAAATAAGTTTTAAAAACTTACTAAAAGTTTTTAGGGTTTGGTTTTTAAGTTTAAGAAAATATATCAATGCAAATCTTGAATAATGTACAATTACAAGACATTATCTACTATTATTTAAACTATTTGTTCTAGTTGGTCCAAATAAATCTAAGTCTAAGAGTTCTAAAGGTCTAGATGTAGAGACTATTTTTGCTTTTGAAAGAACTTTTATTTAACTTACCAAGTGTACATGCATTACAAAAAGTATTTAGATTAAACTTTTTCTTAAACAATCCTTTACCTAATTCATATTTGACTAATTTATTTAAGTATTTGAAGTGTAAATGACTTAATCATTTATGGAAAGTAAACATTTCATCATTTGAAGCTACTAAATAATCATAAGTTCCATTTTTATCTATTTCAACAATATATATATCCTTATATCTTTTTCTAACTAGAAGAATTTCATTTGTTATATTATCAAATCTCTTAAAAAATTTAGCACTAAACAGAATATCATATCCTTTATCAAAATTTGGCTTACACTTAAGAGATTGTGTTTTAATTCTTTTACTAATGCAACATGACTAAAAGATGCATTACCTTTACCAATAATACCTGTACCTATAATCTGTCATTTGTGGTTATTCTCGAATGTAACGGAACCACCCTCTTTGTATATTACCTCCGTAAAAAGTTTCTTTTTGCCCGTCATATGCTTGGAACATCTGCTATCCCTGATCCAAGTTTTGTTTTTGTCCTACAAAACATGCTCGTCTTTGAGTTGGTCTTCTTGGCTGCTCTACTATCTTTCTATAGGCATGTAGTCCTTCTTTGGTTCTCTTAAAGATATATCTTGATAAATCTACTTCTTCTTGACCTACAAAACAAGATCGAACAAGTTTCTTTGGTATCCATTTTTTCTTGGATCCATATCGGTTACTTTTTGTTTTCATAGTTGAATATGAAAACTTCCTTTCTTCCTTTTGACTAGATATAAAATTAGTTTGTTTTCTTTTTGATGAAATAACTTCACGAGAATATCCAAGACCAAATTTGCAAGAAGAAGATTTTTGTGATGATAAGAGTTCATCTAAGTTTTCTTTCCCATTAATAAACCTAGTACGATCTTCTAATAACCTTTCTAAGATCTTGAACATTAGTTTTAAGAAGATCTATTTTATTCTTTAAACTTTTAGTCTCATCACATAGAAAATTTTTTTCTTGCATAATCTTATCTTTCTCATTTTGAAGATCTTGATATTTTTCTTTAAGATCTTTATTTTCTAACTTAGTCTTTTTAAAAGTACAATATAAATCATCAAAGGCTTCTACAAGTTCTTCTAAAGATAAATCATTTACCTCATCTTTTAATGCCATAAGTTCAAGGCATGCGGTTTCTTCCATGGTTAAATTAGTCTCTGATTCACTCGCTTGAATCTAAATCATACCATGCAGCCTGCATAGCTGTCTTTTTCTTGTACTTGTTAAAGGATTATTTGAATCCTTCTCTTGTTTCTTTTTGCTCCTTTCTCCATTCTTCTTAAGAAGTGGACAATCTTTTCGAATATGTCCCTTCTTTTTACATTGATAGCAAATGATTGGTTCCACCTTCGAATCCTCTCTTGATCCCTTTTTCCTGAAATTCTTGTTATATCTCAAAAATTTTCTAAACTTACGAGTAAGCATGGCAATTTCTTCATTTTCTTCATCACTATTTTCGGATTCTGAATACACTTTAAAAGCTAATTGCTTTTTCTTCACTTACTCCATTCCTTCTTTTGATTTAGCCCAGTCTCATATGCCATGAGATTTCCAAGAAGTTGATCTATGTTTAAGTTTTCAACTTCATTGGCTTCTTTTATAGCTGTGACTTTAGGTTAAAAAATATTAGTCAAAGAATGTAAAATTTTATCTTCAAGCTCACCTCTTATGAGGGTCTTTCCTAGAACCTTCAAGTTGTTGACGATGAAAGTGAAATGGGTGTACATATCATTCACACTTTTGTTTTCCTGTATTTCAAATTTATCGAATTCTTGGGTTAGTAAAACAACTTTGGAATTCTTTATTTTATTGGTTCCCTCATGTGTAACCTCAAGAGTTTTCCAGATCTCGTTTGCAATTATGCATTGAGAGATCCAATTAAACTCTTCAGGACTCAGTGCACAATAGAAGGCATCCATAGCCTTGGAATTGAGTGAGAGCTTCTTCTTACCATCATCTGTCAAAGCTCCATTTTCTAGTTTCACCGGCCTTTCAAATGATGTTTCCACCATTTCCTAGATAGAATAATCTCCTGACTGAAGGAAGACTATCATCCTCTGCTTCCAGTATGAGTAATTCGTACCATCGAAGTAAGGCAGTTTTGTTGTTGAGAAACCACAATTATTGCCTGTTGCCACCATCCTGATGCCATTTGATCGTCTTGTACAAGCTTTAACACCTACACACAAGAATAAATAAGGCTCTGATACCAAATGTTAGTGGACAAGAAGTGGAGTTGAATTGTGCAACAAAATTTAAATACAATTGCAGCAAGAACACAAGTATTTAGAGAGGAAATTCTTGTAGGAAAAACCTCTACCTAAATCTCTCAATCTAGGATTTTGCCCCTATCCACGTAGGAATTACAAACAAGTAATCTTATAAAACCCCTCTTCCTGGACAAACCCCAAGAAGAGTTTTACCCCTTTACTAAGAGGAAATGGGAAATCCACAAATCGGGTACCCAAATAAACTATCAAAAAGCAATATAAATCTATAAGCCTTGAATGAAAGAATTAGAATACTCCCTTCAAACCTATGAGCAACAGGAAGAATAATTGCTCTCAAAATAGTAGCACAAATGAAGCACACAAGAGAGCACAGATGAGATCAAGAGCTTTCAAATGAGTAGAAAGTGAATTTCTTTTTTTTTTTTAAATTCTTAAGGCTACCTATGGGGGGTATATATAGGTGGTCATATTTGAGCTTAGGTAGTCATTGGAATTTGAATTGAATTGGAATAAATTCAGAAAGAATAGTTATAAAGCATTAACTCAAAATTTGACTATATCTGACGTTCGAAAATTCATGATAGACGTCTGAAAATAAACCAGGACGTCTAACAAAACTCCAGAAAAGAAAGTGGTTACTGGATCAAATACAGGGACGTTTGAACAAAAGTTAAACATCTGAATATAAATGGTCAAATGTTTGAAAATGAGGTTAGACATATGAAAAAGTCAAGGTTCGAAATGCCGATTTCGATGCCGTGCCGATGAAATTCCAAGTGTGTATTTCGTGGGCATGCTGAGGGCATGCCGTGGAAATGTCTGTTTTTCGATGGGCATGCCGATGAGCATGCCAAGAGCATGCTGTGGGCATACCGAAGGCATGCTGATGCATACCGAAAAAAATAGCAAAAGTAATTAAAAAAATCAATAGCAACTTGGCATGGGCATCAAATTTGCCAGCATGCCGACCATGTCGATGGCATGCCGACCGTGCCTAGGGCATGCCGATAATGCCGACGGCATGCCGACGATATCCCTGTAAATCGACATTTTATTCATGTTAGCATGACCCTTGCTCGGAAATGGCCTTGCCGATGGCATTTAAATCAATGGAAAAAGCATCAGGGATAGAGTGCTCGCTATTGGAATGAAGTTAGACCCAAACGGGGATCTAACAAAATATGGTCAGATGACTTAAAAAGAACCACAGACGTCTGAATAAATTTAAGGACGTCTAATGGCCTTCAACGTTCCAAAATCAAAGTGTAACAGAAGTACTTAAATGCGATCAAAATAAACGTTGGAATGAACGTGAATGTTGAATGGATATTGACGGCTCAAGACAGCGTCAGACGTCTGAATAACTCCTAAGATTATGACCGCTGTTCTAAAGAGTTAAAGAGATTATCAAAATCTCAAGGAGGCATCTGAAAACCAATTAACCAGACGTCTGAAACAAATAGTAGACATTTGAAAAACTTAGATGACAGAGGTTGCAAGATCTGGCAATGAATATAGGTTTTGGACATGATACTGGATGTCTGGAAAAACACATTAGATGTCTTAAAAATCAGATTCAGACGTCTGAAGGTAAAGAAAAACATATGAAAAACCAACAGAAAGACTTTAAAGAATACGAGTAGATCAAAAGACATCAAGGCTTTTTACATTCTAAAAAGTTAAAAATAGATTAAAAATAAAATCTTTGCCCTTTTCCTCGATCCTCATCTTTAAGTACTTCTTGCATTTTAAATCCTTCCTGCAGCATGTTAATCTTTTCCAAGAAATAACTCATTTGTCATTATCAAAAAATATAATTATAACATGTGGAACCTCTCAGGTGACGGATGTGGAGCTCAAGCAGGATTGCAGGTTGCCCGTTGAAGATAAAAATTTTCGCGTGGCTCTTGAGAAGGGGAAGAGTGCTCAACAAGGTGTGGAGGGCAAGATGGGTGGTGTTGAGTGACATTAGTTGCCTGTTCTGTGCAAGCACAGATGAGGATATTCAACACCTATTCTTTGGTTTTACTTTTGTTGAGCAAGTTTGGAGAAGGATGGGGATTAGGTCGATTGATCATGGCAGGCTGGAGAAGTTCTGGTCCTACTTTTGAAGAGCTAACAGCTAAGGAAGTGGTAGTACGTTCAGGTCGGGAAAGGAGAAGGCTAAGGTGTTGATAGTCTTATGGGAAGTGTGGTTGGAAAGGAATGGGGTCGTTTTCAGGGGTGAAACACCTTATGTCGAGAATATTGTGGCCTCGATTTCCTTCCAGATTGCATTTTGGGATTCTGCAATGTACTTTCAAATTTTGTTACTCTATTTTGAACAATGAATCTGGGTGGTTATCATCTAGATAACCACCCTCTTAACTTTTCAAAATAAAAAAAAGAATAGAACTTTTGCTTCAAAAGAAAAACCTAAGATAATTTGAAAAATCATCCACAATGACTAGATAATATCGGTAACCCAGTTTATTTGGAACATGACTGAGACCCTAAACATCAACATGGACTAATTAAAACAACTCCAATGACCTAGGACTCTGACTAGTATAAGAAGTACTCCGATGATACTCTCCAAGTTGACAAGTATCACAGGTAATGACAATACTAGCAGATATATATGATGTGACACGATGAAGTATGTTTAGAGATAAGTGACCCAAATGGAGATGCCACTAAAGAGGATATCTAGTAGAAGTGGCACCACCAAGATTCGCTGTAGTAAAAGGAGACTAGAACAAGCGATAGTCTCCCACTTCTTCGAAGCCGTCACCAATCGTCCTCTCCGTTAGGATATTCTGAAAAGTATAAGTAACAACATCAAAGATGGTCACCCAGTTTAATTCTTTAGTAATTCGACTAACTGGAACAAGCATAATATTAATCAATCTCATGTTGCGGGTAACATTAACCTCTCCTTGACCGGTAATGGGAGAATGCCTCTCGTTTGCCACTTGTCCTATATGTCTAGGAGGGACTGAGTGAAGATGATAGAAGCGCCGCCGATCTCCACTCAAGGGATGTGAATTGTGTTACTGGAGAATGCACTAGCCAATTTGTCACATAGATCATTACTTTGTGCAGAGAGTGCAAGTGATATACTTAAAGAGGTGGCAAGTGCAGCTGCATAAGAGGCAGAATAGGTGGCCAGGGTGTATGGAAGTGGTATACGTGGAATACATTTATGGCTGAAAGGTGTGTATTGAAGCTTCTGAAAATGGATCAATCCTCTGCTAGTGCTAGATCTGTATCAACAGTTATTCTGCATTCTCTGTCGCGTCCACCATATGCAAGGAGGAAATGTTGATATCCAATCACGTCCACCATACTCGAGAAGGAAATGTTGATATCCTGATCAGAAATTTTATCATTGTGACTTCACCTGATACCTTGTGGAACTATTTTATAGTTTCGTATCTTAAATCATGATTGATCTGTTAATGCTCTTAGCAAAACCGTCTGAAGATGCAAAGAAATTTTTGCTGTTTTGCAGGTATTCTTGCATGCTTGGATGGATATATGAACATTGCAATGGAGCAAACTGAGGAATATGTTAATGGTCAGCTCAAGAACAAATATGGAGATGCCTTTATACGAGGAAACAATGGTATTCTCTCAACCATTTATACCATCGAAATTGATACCTCCCGACCCTTCTTTATTCACGAACATTCTTGGACATTTGAATTCTTAATTATCTGCCTCCTTGCAGTTCTTTATATCAGCACCTCGAAGAGGACTCTTGCTGTTGGGGCGTGAGGTGTCATCGATGTTTGATTATAATACAATGTCTTTTCCTGTAAGAAACGTCAGACGTACGAGTATAATCCTTTTTGAGAAAAGATGAATGACTATAATATGAAGAGTGATTTTCCTGTTTTCTATTGTTCACTTTGTTTTTCTGAATTAACTACCTAGTCCATGTTATCGTGTTTTGTACTTTTCACACCCACAAGCTGAAAATTTTTGAGAGAATATGCTTCTCTTAGTAATTGAGAACTGCACAGAAATCCTACCCATTATGGTATATCTTACAATCAAAACCACAGCGGGAGCTTTCTCTTGTTCACAAAAAAGCACCAAATAGGGCAATCTGTGTTTATTACTGATAGTTGCCCTTTTACCTGTCAGCATTATGGGTTTGGAAAGCTCAGTCTCGATGGATGTTTGGTGGTAGCTACCATTGTGAACTATAGGATAAGGAAGCTCATTAATTTTTATATTGAAATGGAAATATCTGTTCTAACGGTCCTTTTCTGATAGAGCCACGATGATTCTTATTCTTGTTCTTAGATGTGAAGTAGCCTCCATATTCTCGAATGGGAAAATGCAACCTGAAGCACATTCGTTAGTAGGCTAATTTACTTTGGATGTTAACTCCTTTTTTTATAGGTTAATCTCTATTTACTTGAGTGGTTAACCTACATAAACTTGATATCGATTTTGAGGGGTTTACATTTGTTTTGCTAATACTAATTCTGATGGATGTTAACATTAATTTAAGTAAACATTACAATTTAATATCAATTTAAGTAAATAAAAATTGATATTAACATTACTTTATAAATAAATAAAAAGGAACCTCAATTTCATATTTTTTAATATTAATTTTCTAACCTTCAAAGTAAATTAGTTCTTGGATCTTAATTTAAGATTTTTTTTTTTTTTCTTTCCCAAGGATTTTATTCTATTTTTTTTTGTTTATACTTTGATATCATTATCTTTTTGTTTAGCCGAAGGTGTGCTTCCGAACTTATCAGTGTTTTGAGCACTGGTCGGTCCTCCAAATATCGTGTTCGTATCAACTAAATTTCTTTCTAAAAGTGATGAAATGGAGCCCTTTTTCTCTATTTGAATCGCTGCAAACTTGTTGCACCTGCCAGAGGTCGCCGTGAGTGAATGACGTATAAAGAATAAAGCAGTCACCATGTTAACCCTAACGACAGATGCCCTCTGATGAAAGAAAGACCTTGATGGGAATCAAAGGTATTGGCTGCGGGAAATAACGAAGGGTCACAACTTTTTTTCTCAAAGATCCAAAAAGTTGGATTTTATTGAGAAAGGTGGATTAAAAGGCTCGACTTTACTTGCTTGGATCTTGACGTAAAGGCAGCCTTTTAGTTGCAGGGGGTATGCTTGCTGCGAATCTTGATTTTTCCTAGGGAGTTGCCATGAAATGGACGACGGAAGATAGATGGCAGAAGGATGCTATAGGGTTGTTTACAGGTTATAAAAGGAGGAAGTGAAAGATAAGAGGGTATGACACTGTAGCATCTATGACTTAACAATAATGCTGGTGGTATAAAATTGTAGCATCTATATGTCAGAGCTATATTTTCTTAGCAACACTGCAACGTTGTATCGATGTTGTAATAATGTAGTAGCATTGATTCTATGGTAGTATCACAGACACTATACATGACATGGCATCGATGCTATGGCAACGCGGAAGTGTTGCAGCATGAATATTGTGGAATCAAAGTTATGCAACATTGACGGCATAATAAATATCGCATAAAGCATGATGATATTGGCGGGATTTTAACTTATAGGAACGTAAGAGGGTGCATTTGCGTGTGTGAATCAGTTTGTTTACATTTTGCCAAAAAGGTTAATTGACTATTCGGTATACCTTAGCATATCCATCTTTTAAGGTACTGTTTGTTTGTAAGGATTACATCGTTTATACTGTGTTTGAGTCTTTTAATTTTAAGTTACAACAATCTTGCGATGGAACCCTTAATCTTGGAATTATCTAATTTCAGAGGAGAAGGTGAAATGAATTTATCTCGAAATTGTGTGAGAGATCACCCACACTTATCTTCTCATATCTTATGATTTGGCATATATTTCCTTGGAATACAAAAATTTTATAATTGTATGTATATGTCATAATTCTATCAATTATAAAATTAATCTTTCAAAATAAATGGTATCTAAGTTGGCTAATAAAAATTGACTTGCTCCAAGCAAAAAAAGATGTTTCAATGGATGCTTATCGGTGAAATTTGATGTTCAAAAGAAATCCCTCTAGTTATAGAATTTTCCTTCACAAAGGCACACACACAAAATACGTACACACATGCACATGTGCACACACACAGATAGTGTATTTTATTGTGATTTTTTTTTTTTTAAATTGAAACGAGAAATGCCAACAAAACAAGTTAAAAATAGGTGCTCGTTGGGTATATTTTTTAATCTTATTTTGAGTTCTATCTGTAAAGTTAAATTTTGAGTGGCACATGTTTTGTATCGAAGAAAGATATATTTAAGGAAGGATTGAGGTGCCAATTGGAGGTTGAGGTACTATAGCACATGCTGGAGGTAGGGATGTCTCATTTAGCTCTTATAACTGGGTTCGTGACATTAGGAAAGGCATGTAATTGTTGAGGATGATCAGAGCACGTGGTGACTGGTGGCAGTAGCAGCAAGGTATACGGTAGTTGAGGGTGGATGGAACACTGTGTGACACGTTTGTGCTAGGGTTAAGGTGCAATCTGACTAAGAAAGGGGTGAGGAGATGTTTGATACGAGTCCGAAGATCTACCGTGGTTTGTCTTGGATGTAGATATGGCAGAACTAATAGCTTTGTTGGGGTCTATGACAATGTGAGGAGCATGTGCTTGTCATAAACTACCATAGCATGACATCATTAGATGTAACTAAAAAATATAGGGTGTTTGTTAGAGGTAAATGGGCGGGGGTTGTTGTGGTGGTGTGGCGCGGAGGTGGAAGTGGTTTGTAACGTGGTAGTGGGTGAGGTGAGGACACTGGTGACAATTGGAGCACAGAATGGTTGGAGCAAGCATAGCATGGAGTGGGCGGAGGAGATAAGAGAAGCATAGGTTTGAAGGTTGGAGCATGTGATGGTCGACAACATTGCAGAGCACGTTCCTGGAGGAGGCGAGGGATTGTAATAGCAAGTTAGTGTGTGCTTTCGTGTATGTTGGGAACGTGTATACCAATACTCATCTTGCTTATTTGCTCACTTTTAATGCAATATTACTCACTTATCCACATGGTAGTAGCGGATTTAACATCTTTGTTGGAACAGAGCTAGAGTGAAGGTCAACGCTTGGCATGTTAAATAATACATGTAATTTATATTTCTTAAGCATGCATAAAAATCTTGTAAGATCTCTCTCTGTCTCTCTCTCTAAAACCATTCATTTATGAAGAGACAAATCAAATAGAAGCACCCCAAATGGATATACATCGTACGAAAGAGAAGATTACGCATAGGGAAACAAAGAAGGACCCGTTTTCAAGTCATGGATTTTAACCGATGGAAAGGATCTTCGGATCAATCTAGATATCACTTCGATTTCGTTAGAAAGGAGGATTTAAAATATGAGAAAGGAATCGATCGATTCAGTAAGGAGTATTGATTGGGGGCAAGATGTACGCCGTAGATATCAATCCAGCAGGACTGGATGCGATGCTAAGACATTACAAGTCCAGTTACACGTACTTAAGCACATCTCTCACAAGAAAGTCATGGCTGGGATATATGGTAGATGATGAACCAACCAACAATGGAGTCATCGTGAGGGTGAACGCATATTACTGATGAGTGGGTGAAGCTCTCTGCATTTAGGATGTTGGGTAAAGTTTCCCCTTGGATAGATTTTAAGAGGGAGATAAGTTTTAGTGGTGTTGGTGTAAGATGTGATACAGTGGAAATGAATGTGATATAAATGTATTATAAATTGTACGTTGATGTGATTTAAATATAGAGAAGAGTGTTGTAGTTTATTTATTGAGCTTTTTATATATATATATTTTTGTAAACTTTCGAGAAAATGTTTATATCCTTATATATTTGATATTTACACATATTCTCCTCCAAAATTATTTCATTACGACTTTATATCTGAAAACATTTAAAAAATAATTTTAAAAAATAAAAAAAAGAAAATTTATGTTTGTCTCCTTATATTTATCTTCTTATTTATTTCAATTCCTCTTCCCCCTTCCTTCCTCCTCCACCTACCCCACCTTTCCCTCCTCCCTAACCTCCTCTTTCTCCATCAACGACCACCATCATTGACCTCTTCCTTCTCAACTCCTCGAGTGCCCATCTCCTCCACAACGATAACTCCTTTGACACCAATGAATTGCTTTGACCAGATGTCGTGACTCGATGCACGTCACCGTAGGAGCAGTTCTCTATCGTGGGGTTGTGGCTGGTCAGCTCCTCTAGATTGTCGACAGAGTGCGGGAGCACCGGAAGCTGTAGTGTAGGCTTGCAACATAGCTCGAATAAGGAGAGGTCCACGACGGGGTTGAGGTCAACGAACATGTGACTGTAGAGTCAGCACTCGTTGGGAAACACCGTGCGGAATGCGATCCTTGTTGTGGGGATCTTTGGCTAGATTTCCTAAGAAACTTTTATAACTAGTCGACCCTCAGCCAGTTGGTCCTTCTATAGGGCGCTGACTGATACTATAGTAGGCATCGACTTATTACTTGTTCCTGGGATTTAAGTTTGAGAAACCCTTAGTAGAGAGTCAACGAGGTGTTGTATGTTACCTTTCACTTAATTAGGTTCACCAATGACTAGTTAAAGTCTTTAGACTTATCTAGAGTGTTCTAAACACCCTTATAAATACCTAAAGTCACTCCTAAGCCAATACACACATAAGAGAAGAGATATACATTATTAAGAGCTACTACTTCCTATTCCACATACATGGAGTGAGATCAAATTGTGAAGTTGCTCTCCAAGTAACCTTTTTCCAATCTGAGAGCATCGATTTGTTACGTGTTCACACCAATCTGCTTCCACTTTAGGGAAGTTATCTTCACCCATAGCAGCTTAGTTTCATACATTATTTTTGAGCTCTATAGGTTCTTTGTTTTGTATTTTTGTTGGGTATTTATGTTGCAAACTTTCATCTTCTCGTGAGACAAAATACTCTTCATGAAGAAGAGTGGGGTTGAAGTACATTACCCTCGTTTTAAGTGGTGAAGTTGTATTGAGGTTGTGCCACTAAGTGGTAGATTAGTGAATTTGATCTACTTGGTAAATTAGAAAATCATAGGTTAAGAGACTTAGGTGGTAGTGACTTTTATCTTGGTTAGATTTTCACCAAAATATTCTTGTCTCGTGTGGTGAATGTGTTTGTGCGATTGTTTTATTTAATTGATTTTTATTATCTTTCTCTATTCACCCCCCCCCCCCCCCCCCCCTCCCCCCCCCAAGTGTGCGAATCTACACAAAGTGCCCTCAATTCTTGGTTATATTATGCCCCACGCCTAAACATCGTAAACTACACACAACTTTCTCTATGGACCTCGAATTCCTATGAAATAAGTACCATTAAAAAGCTTGCAACGAGAGGAATTCAATAGTACCAAATACAACATGCTCCAAAATTTTTCACTAAGGGTTGATCAATTACGTGTGTTTCCCATTTTTTATGTACACAGAACCAATTTGTGCCCTACAGGTGTCGATAGGTTCACATCAACATGCTCAAGTATAAAATGACTCTGAAATTCAAAGTCTAGGATTTTACAACACAACCCCCTTCCTCCCTTGGTCAAATCTACCTTTATTAGATATAGAAGACGACAAATCACCATTAGTACCATGTTCACCACCTAATGCCTCTATAGGATTATTGTCTACACACAAAAGCTCAACCAAGTCTATCA
The DNA here is from genome assembly GCA_037157565.1 of Thalassia testudinum. Lineage (NCBI taxonomy): Eukaryota > Viridiplantae > Streptophyta > Magnoliopsida > Alismatales > Hydrocharitaceae > Thalassia > Thalassia testudinum. Next base: position 7,309,406 of record JAZHRO010000012.1, on the reverse strand, counting down.
CATAGGCCCCCATTCCCAATGAAATTGGTGAACCGTCACCTTCTTGTCTAGACTTTGACATTTCCCTTAGCCAAAATTTTCATTCTAACCCGAATTACAAGCCCCATGGAGAAAGATTCCCATATCCACCAAATATGGATCACCTTGATCCATGTGTTGCATGCAAACAAAGTAATCATCATAGACCTTTGCCTCCCCTACATCTCTTGCCATCAAAAGTTTCGTCAAAGCACTCGGAATAGTGCAAGGGAGTTCCCTTCTTCAGATGATGAAAATCCAACAAGATAGTAGTCATGTTTATGAGAGGGCGAGGAGTTGCAAGCTATTACTATGTCGGGAATATTCCAAAAGGTGAGGTAGTTTATAATGAAACAACAAAAGGATATCTCTCACTTGGCACAAAAAACCCATTAGATTATGAAGTTGCTGAAAGTTTCTTTGCCAACATGTGCCTTTCATCTACTCTACAAATAAATTTCATGTATGCAGTATAAACTAGTTGGATTTCTGCTAACAACCTCTTCACTATCTTTACTCTCAATAGAGCTTGAATATCCACTATTATATTAGATTTGAGAGTCTAATTACATTAATCGGACGGCAATTGATATATGGTTACATAGAAATTTATGTTAAAATTATTGAGATTTGATAGAGATTTTTAGTCTCATATTGGAAGTAGGTAAATCCTTTGATAGGTGTAAAAGATTTTTGCCTCCTATGACTTATGTAATAAAGAGTAGAAGGTGAGGTTGGGAATCATGCACGCCCACATGCGCGCCCCACCCTACCCCTACTTGGCCTAGCTCTTTACTTGGAACTTGAACTTTTTTGTTATGGATTTTTAATCTCATAATTTTGACTTGAATTAATCAATCGGTTAATATTGGTCGATGAATTGATTTGGTCGACTAAAAAGTCAAATTTGATCTATCAATTGATTTTGATCGATTAATGGGATTAAATTAGTCGATCAATTATTGTATTTCCATAAAATATAAATTTTCATAAATGTCAGGTTGTGAGCTCTATATAAGAGTTACGGGGGGCTCTCATTTAACACACAACAAGAGCAGAAAAGCTCTCTCCACTCTCCCTTTCTCTCATTCTTATCTCTTTTTCTTGGTGTGTTTGTTCGACGTATGATTGGTAGAAAAATCTCCAATCAAGTTTTTCGATCTTGTACAAGGGTTGAGAGTGATCTATGAGAAGTTGTTGCTTGATCAACCAACTAAATTGGTAGATCAATTAGGAAATTGGTTGATCAACCAAATTGTCTTGACTTTGTTCTCGTAAGGTGATTTTCGAGAACGTCTAAGATCGGAGTACGCTGAATCTTGGAGGTGGATCATCATATCCTAGGAGGAGTTTATCAGATCCCAACGTACTAATACTATGGGGTCGATATCTTCTCTAAGGAAAGTCCAAGGGCACTTCGATCGGAGTAAATTCTAACCTTTTTTCATTTTATTTATTTATAATATTGCATGTTCTTTGTTCTTTATTTTATTCTGTATCTTACCAAATTATGTTTTACTAACTTAATTTAATATTTTTGATCTATGTGAAATCATTGGAAATGCATATGTTTTTATTTATTTATTTCATATATGCGTTAATTTTAACAATCTTAGAGAAGGTATCACGTAGATCTAAAATATTTATGATATTGGAAATGACTTTTAAATCACATGTAAACTTATTCGGTATGCCCAAGAAGTTTGGTGGGTAGAATTACAAGCGTTGGCAACAACGCATGAGAATTTGGTTGCCTACCATTGATTTGATTTCGGCATTGGAAATCAAATGCCCAATTTTGGACAAGGGAAAGCCTACTCTTGAAGGCCAAAAGGCAGTGGATGAGTGGAATGAGCACAATCACATTTGTCATGGTTGCATCTTATTGGTTTTGTTCAATGTGCTATTTGATATATACAACACATCCATGCCCACTACGAAGGGGTTATGAGAGGAATTGGACAAGAAGTATAATAGCGAAGATCTTGGTATTAACAAATACTCTATCACAAAATTCCTTAAATTTCAAATGGTTGAAGGCAAATCGATATCAGAGCAGGCATATGAATTTCTGTTATTGCTTCATGATTTAGTAGAGGCTGAAATGAAGCTTTCTGAGAAGTTTCAAATCATGTTCACCATTGAGAAATTTTCTAAATCTTGGGAGGACTTTGGGATGTCTCTCAAGTATAGGAAGGGAAAGATTTCTTTTGATGACTTGATGGTGGCGATTGCTATTGTGGAAGAGCATAAGAAACAAAAACCTTTAGTGCTTATAAAGTCTAAGGTAAATGTCATGACGTCTAAAGGTAAGAAGAATAAAAATAAGAATAACAGAAATAAAACGAAGGCCAAATCCAAGATCCAAAAGAAATCCACGAACAAACCATGCTGGCACTGTGGATAGGTTAGGCATCGGAAGAAGGATTGTCCTTTTAATAAAGTTTAGTAGAAGACCACATAAGGGATCCTTAAGTGAATGTAATTACCAAGGAGGCTGAGCTTAGCGATGGGTATGTCTTAATAAAATTTAAACTCTATGTTATTCATGATCCTACTGAATGACTCATTAATATTGGAGCCAATGTACATATTTGTACTGATAGATCGTTCTTTTCTTTTCATTAGGCCTACAGTGGCGGGACTGTGAAGATGGAGAATGACTCTATAGCCAATGCGCTGGGGTTCACATGCATAGACTTGAGGTTTTCTTTGGGGCAAGTTTGGACATTGCGTAGGGTGCTGCACCTTCCTACTGTAAAAAAGAATGTTCTTTCTGAGTCCTTGTTAGTTAGCGAGGGTTTTGAGTTAAACTTTAAATGTAATAAAGGTGTAATGTTGAGACATGAAACTTTCTATGGAAGGGGCATTTGGTATATTTTGATTTATTATTTAGAGTGAGATGTGATGTGGATATATCATCTAGAAATACTTTGAATAGTATTAGCTTTCATTCAATTCAATCTGTTTACAGTAATATTGAATTTTGTGATATATGATCTGTTAGATTGGGTCCTGTAAATTTTAATTCTTTGAAAAGAATGATGAAATTAAATATGATTCCTAAATACACCATAGATAAAACTAAGACATGCGAGATACATGTGTAAGCTAAACAAACTAAGAAACCTTTTCACTCTATTACTAGATATACTAAGTTCTAGATTTGATGCATACGGATATCTACAAGTTTAATGGTGTGTTGACTAGAGACAATAAAAAGTATTTTATCACCTTTATATGTGATAGTAGTAGATATTGTTATGTGTATTTACTTAAGTTTAAGGATAATGCATTAAGTAAGTTCCTTATCTTGAGAAAAAAATAGAAACACAAATTGGAAAACTCTTAAGCGATTGAGGTCCGATAGAGGAAGGGATATACATTTAACTTATTTAATGAACAGTGCGAAGCTTTTAGTATAGTTCATAAAGTGACAACCCCATATTCCTTACAATCTGATATGATAGCAGAGCGAGAGAATAGGACCCGCACTAATATGGTCAACACTTTCCTATAAAGCTTAGGATTACCTACTTACATGTGGGGGGAATGTTTGAATATGGTATGTTATATTTTGAATAGAGTTTTCCTCAAGCATAAAGAAAGTAGTCCATTTGAGATTTAGAGAAATATGAAACCAAGTCTAAAATACCTTAAAGTGTGGGGCTACCTTGCGAAGGTGGTTGTCCCAAAACACAAGAAGAAGCTTAGACCTAGGATAGTTGGTGCGGTTTTTCTGGGTTACGTTGACAACTGCTGTGCCTATAGATTTTTGGTTATACAATTTGAGATTTCAAGCATAGATGTTAATACCATTGTTGAATTTCGCGATGTTATATTTTTTAAGGATATCTTCCCTATGAAGACTGGATTATCTCAAAATGTGACTTCAAATAATTTAATCACTACATCTGGTTCTATTCCTGATCAAGGGAAAATGATGTCCAATGTGGGGGCTAGCTCTTTCCACTTTGAATTCAATGTAGATTTTGAATATACGAGAAGTAAACGATCAAGAATTGCCAAGGATTTGGAAAGTAATTTTATTGCTTACCAAACCAAGGGCGATCCCCCTACTTATTGTGATGTATGGTTTCTTCTGAAGCAAAGCATTGAAAAGATACCATTAAGAATAAGATGAACTTAATCATCTCTAGTGGCACTTGGGAGCTAATTGATTTACCTCTAGGGTGTTATACTCTAGGGTGTAAGTGGGTGTTCAAGAGAAAACTCAGGCTTGATGTATCTATTGAAAAATATAAAGCTCGACTTGTTGGCAAGGGGTTTAAGCAAATGGAAGGCATCAATTATTTTGATACTTATTCTTCGTTAACTAGGGTAACTACTATCAGGATGGTTGTTGCATTGGCTTTCACTTATGATCTCACTATCCACCAAATGGATGTGAAGATCGCCTTTCTTTATAGCGATCTTGAGGAGATCTATATGAACCAGCCTGAGGGATTTGTAGCTCTTGGGAATGATAAAAGGTTTGTAAGTTTGTTAAATCTTTTATGGTTTGAAACAAGCACCCAATTAATGATATGAAAAGTTTAATAAGACTGTCCAGTCTTTTGATTTTGTGGGTCATGAATTCGACAGGTGTGTTTACTCTATGGTTAAAGGTGATATGTGTATTATCCTATGCCTATATATAGATGATATATTACTATTTGGGTCAGATATAAGAATTGTGAATGAAACTCAGTTGTTCTTTAGTAGCAAGTTTGAGATAAAGGATATGGGTATTGCAAATTTGTTCTTAAGCCCTAAACTGATTCGGTCAACAGAGGGGATAATTATTTCTCAATCTCATTATGTTGAGAAGATTGTTAAGAAATTTGACTACCAATATTGCAAGGCTGGAAGCACTACTTTTGATTCACCAAAAACTCTCTATAAGAATAAAAGTGGAATGCCCGTTTCACAACTAGATATTCACGGATTATAGAACGCTTGATGTATTTGGCTAACTGTACTAGATTGGATGTTTCTTTTTCTGTGCCTAAGTTGAGTAGATGCACAAGCTGTTCTGACCATACTTATTGGGATACCTTGGATCAAATACTTAGGTATTTAAAAGGGAACTATTTTCCTTAATTTGTATTATGGTAAATATCTTTCAATTTTGGAAGGATATAGTAATATAAGCTGGATTGGTTAAATGGAGGATTCCAAGAGCAGTGGTGTTGTAGGGTATTCCTTTACACGTGGAGGTGGTGTAGTTTCTTAGTGATCTGCAAAACATGCCATTTTAACCCGGTCTACCTTTGAGGTTGAGTTATGTGCTTTGGATACCACTGAAATTGATGCTGAATGGCTAAAGGGATTTCTGAAAGAAATCCCTATAGTGGGTAAGCTAATTCCTACGACATCTTTGCATTATGATAGCATGACTACTATAGCAAAGATTAAGAGTTGAAAGTTAATCATAAAATAAGGAGACATATCCAAATCAAACTCAAGTCTGTAAGGAATTTGGTATCTCAAGGAGTGATTGTTGTGGAATTTATAAGATCTAAGGATAGCATAGCAGATCTATTTACTAAATGACTTGATAGATCTTTAGACCTTAAGTCTAGGCTTGAGATGGGATTGAGACCCATTGAGAGTTCACCATAGTAGCTATTGAGATCGGAAAATTACACGATCGAAGTTGGATTTGAAAAACCTATCGTTGTTGTGCGATTTGCGAAGTAATCCGTCAATAGATAAAATTTTACCAAAATTCGTAAAGAAATTTTGGGTCGAACATAGGGAAGCTACATCTTTCTTAAATCTGCAATTATATTTTTTTGTATTTTTGTTTGAAAACAAGATCATTACAATGGAATTGATATAAACAATAAGAGAGAGAGAGAGAGAGAGAGAGAGAACAATCACTTGATATAATAATAATGTTTTTACAACTAAAAAGAGGGAAATGATTATAACTAGAAAGTGAGAAATTCTATTTTAGAAAGCAATTAAAAAAGAAAGGAGAGAGATGTTATTCTCCTCGACGAATGCTTGGAAGATGAGCCGGACGGAACAACGTCTGGAAGACGGAGGGTGGAGCAAGAAGAAGAAGGACGAAGCAGGAAGAAGTGGGAATGAGGCAGAACGTCGTCGCTGTCGTGGGATCCACTTCCGGAATAGGGGCGAGAAAACTTGGATTTGGCTCTAGAGTAGCATCCCGGGTGTGGGACAAGCTTCTCTTAAGCTTTGGAGAGGGAGAGAGGTGAAGGAAGGGATGATAATTTCGTATGGTAGGGGTCTCCTTTTATAGTTGCAAGGATTGGGGGCAATTTGGTCATTCCATATTCAAAAAACATTAAAATTAGGTTTTTAGTGATGGATTTATCCGTCACTGAAGGTTTGATCGTTGGTAGTGGTAGTGCGACCGAAGCTAGGTCTTTTGTTTGTTATAGTAATGTCATTGTGGTACAGATAAAATAGCTACAGTTTGTCGTCATTGCCACTATTACAATTTTACTCAGAAATATTTTTCTTCCGAGGTCAAACTCAGGGAGCTACTAGAATTCTAGAAGTACAATGCTTTTATTACAAAAATAAGAGAGAGAGAGAGAGAGAGAGAGTTAGAGGTAGATTTTGTTTCTTGGCTTTTTCTTCTTCTCTTCTTTCTCTCTTTGCTTGTCTTCTTCTCTTCTTTATCTTCTTTTCTTTTCTTCTTCTTCTTTCTTCCTTCTTCTTTTTGCTTTCAGCTGCAGCACCTTTTCTTTTCTTTTTCTTCTACCTTGCCTTGTCTGCAGAGCTTCATCCGTCGTTTGATTTCTCAATCAGACGGCTTAAGTGGTGTCTGCTACAGTGCTTCCTTTGCGCTTCTTCTTCTTCTTCCTTCTTCTCTCAGTCTTCTTCTCCTTCTTCCTACGGTCTTCTCCTTCTTCCTTCTTCTTCTTCTTCTTTCTCACCCTGTCCTTGCACAAAGAGCAAAACCTACCTTGTCCCTCTACTCGCACGTCTCTCTTTCTCTCTGCAAACCACTCACAGGACACTTTCCCAGAGCCGCGGGTAATCGGGTCAGGTTTTGTGCCTGTGACCAGGCACACCGGTGTGTGGGTGATGCGCGAGGTGTGCTCAGATAGGGTCGGGTCGGGTCCGCCGGATCTGCGTGGTGAGCTCGCGGACCGGGCGGGTGAGTGGGTGTGGGACCTCACCCCAGTGCTTTCGGAGGCGTTAAGCAGAATTCACAAAAACAATATAAACCGTGTGTATGCTTCGTCGCTTACCGATGTGGGACTAAAACCCACTGTTCTCCTTCGCGCGCCCGCAGCAAACCTCAGCTTCGCTTCCTCAGCTGCAGGCTCTATTCGCATCGATTGCTGGGTTAGCTACCTTCGCACTACCCTCCCGACCCCGCAGCACCTGGAGCCCTGGAGTTCTGAAGCCTGGAGCATGCGTGGAGTTGCTTCAATGCAGTGTCAATGGCGGTCGGGCGTCGAAAACTGCCATACACGAAAAGGGCCTCTCGGCCTAATCAGATCAGCAGGGGACCTTCGCCGTGGCGCGGCGAAGGTGGTGCGAGGTGCAGCAGGTCGTGGGGTGGCCTAGGTGTGCGTGCCTAGGTCTCCCTATGACCGGTGGTGTGGGTGTGTTCGGGGAAGCGATGAGTGGGTGTAGAGCGGCAGTGGGTGGGCAGAGGTTGTTCAGCGTGATGAGGCAGAGGTTATGCGAGGGTCGGCGAGACGTGTGGGGCGGCGGAGCGATGGGAGCGTCTCGCCGGAGGGTGGCTGGAGACGAAGAAGGTGACGGTGGACAGGAGCGGTCGAGGGTTTAATCGAATGAAAGACAGTGAGGAAAAGAAAGAGGGGGAGATGGGGAATAGTTCTAACTTAGTTACAGGGACGAAGGGGCCAGAGCAGGGCGGCAGTCGTATCTATTGTCGCCGGAGAAGAAGATACCCATCGAGAGAGGGCGGCGGCGAGGAAGGGAGCGGGAGGGCGCACGCTGGGTACGGCGCGGCGCGGGAAGAGCGGGCGAAGGTGGCTCTACTGCTGGTATTGCAGCAGAGCGACGAGACAGAGGAGGAGTCGCTGGAGCTGGTGGGTTTCTGCCAGAGTGGGAAGAAAGGAAAAATGGGGGTTTCTCCGTCAGGACCGAGCTGCTCCTGTTGGCTGGCGACGGCGGTCCTTATAAAGGCGAAGGCGGAGGGGTGGGCGTAGGGAGGCGACGTGCCTCCCTCGCCGGAGAATGGTCAGAGTTGCAACCCATACCTTCCACGCATTCGCACGGAAGGTGTGGGCGATGGCAGAGGTCATGGTGGTGTCCCTGCGACAGTAGACGTCGCAGGAACACCCGGTTCAACTGGCAGAGGGCCTCCCTCACCCTGCGCGGCGCCATGCTCCGTGCAAAGTCGCCGGAGCATGGCGCTGCTCAGAGATTTGCAGGGGGGACCTAAGTGCAAAGAACGACGAAGAACCTAGGGGCCAAAATGCGAGGGTTTCGAAAGTTGAGGGTCAAAAGGTAATAGATGAGGACCAAAATGCAAAGTCGGTCAAGAAGGTTTCTTCTTAGGCTCAAGTTTTTATGCATGATTAAATGGGACCTAAGGATTCTAATGGTGAATTTTATTTCTAGATTAGACCTTGTTTGACCGGCCAATTTACGTAAAAACCCAAATTAAATCATTAATTGGGCATGGTTCTCAATGTAGGTCAAAATGGGTTCCCAAGGTTAAATTGAAGGTTCTAAACCCTAGATATTATTTTTATATGAATTTTAGAGGATTTAGTCGATTTTTACTTTACCTCGAACCTCGTGAATTGGAGTGGGTTTGTTTTAGGATTACAGAATGTCATTTAATTCCTTGGAGTTGCTGTAGCCCTTGTTGGATCAAATCATCCCACTTTCCTTCTTATTATGGTAGTTTGACTTGACCTTGAGTTACCTTGTTTACTGATTGTGTTGGTGAAATTGCATTTTTACCCCTTATGACCTATTTTCTTCACAAACTCAGAATTCTCTGAGTCAAGCCTTTCTATGAGTTATGTATGAGCTTTTTTTTCTCGCATATATAGGTTAGATTGTGGTAGTTAGGGTTCATGATAAGGTTCTCATCAGTTGGCGACGTGTGCATGTTGCGTGTGCCTCCTCCTCTCTTGCGCCTTAACACCAAGCGCACGTCCGAGAAATCTCAACCGTCCGATTGCGAGATCGGACAGCTCAAATTGCTCCTCGCCTGCTTCAGCTGCGCATGCAATTGGGCGTGAGGTGGTGTGTTTGATCGTGCGTGTGACCGATTGGGAAATCTGGGCCATTCGCAGCTGATCGCGCGGTCGAGATAAAACGCGCGCGTGCCGCTGATCACGAGTTGAGCCCGCGCCCTACGCTTGCGCAAGGGTCCTCGATCGCTGCGCTACGACTGATTCTTTGTCGCGCTTATGTTTTAAGCGTGCGCACCCTGTGGCCGTTGGATCAAGATCCAACAGCCCAGATCTCGCCTCGCTCGAGCCTTTAGAGGATGAGAAGCAGTGCTGCGACTAATTTGGGCGACTGTGATGGTGCCATGTGGCGCCACCATAGCTCTCCATCATCTGTGACATATAGAAGGTGACACGGATGTTGGATTGAGTCGATTTTTATGCCGTTTGGCAACGATCATCTATCCAAACCCATCCGTGTGGTTGGATTTGTCATATGAAGTGCAGATTGACACCATCTTGGCCCTTGATCTCTGGGCTTCCTCGGACTATATCTAATGCTAGGGATGTCCGATCAAAGCAATTTTGGAGTCGTTGAACTCCCGTCGTCGTCCTGATCAAATCCATCCATACTAAAAATCACCCTGTCCCTGACCATAAAATGAGACAATTACTATATAATTTATATAATTTGACCTAAATGCATGATTTTGTATGTTATACAATATTTACAATGCATAATGCTAATATGACACTAAGAAGATGTATTAATAGATATTTTTGGCTATTTAGATGTATGTACATCACACCTCCATGCCTTGCTTTTGCTAGTCCATAGCAAAAACTACATGCTATTTATAAAAGAATTAGGATTGGATTACTCGGGCAAAAGTCATTTTCAACATTAAGAAATTTTTACTTAGGACCTGAGCTTTCAAAGACACAACAACGCCCGGGTATCTACCAAAATACAGACCACCTCAAGCCCTCGCCTTATTCAAAGAAGGATCTCTTTTTCTCCTTTTTCTTCTTTTCTAATTTTTTTTGGATTTTTGAGTTTAGGGTTACAAAGCGACTTTCTGCGGCCACTCAATCCACCGAAGACTTGATGAAAACCCTAAGTTCTAAGCATCTTTTTGTGAATGTGATAGACTTGTTGATGGACAATCAAAACGGACTTCGAATTTCTACGCCACTAGGTGACCTTAAAAGGAATTCTGCCTAAAGGTGTATCTATAAGACTGGTAGCTTTCTCCCTACTTTCTTTTTATGGGGTCAACACAAGGGTGAATCCAGTGTATATCTCCTCGCCTTATCCTACTTCTCCGCTTCTTCCTAAGTGTTTTAGGAATTAAACGTGTATTTCTTGAGTTGGGTTCTAGACAACCTACCAATAGGCTGTTACTTATGATAATTTGCCAGCAATACTCGTGCGATGAAGTGTGGCTTATTATTTTTTTTATTTTCTCCTTTCCTTTTTCTTTTTCTTCTTCTTTTTTAAGTAGGTGGCTTCCCTGGTCTAAGATTTACCTAAAGGCAGCAGGAAAAGAATGATCCAGTGGTTGGGCTCTGGACAACCTACCTTTGGGTTGTACCCACGATAACTTGCCAGCCATACCACCTTAGAAGGTTCATTAGCTACCCAATTTCCATTAAAACCGCTGAAGAACAAGTCAGTGCAAATAGTATGTAGATGCCTAGACTTAAAGTTCCCTTAAATTAGAGGGCGGGTTGATAAGTCGTGTACTTATCACCCAAACTTATTTAATAAAATTAAAATAGAATTCAGGATGACGAGAACTCGATAAATAAATCCACATTTTAGTGGATACCCGGGCTGATTAAGCTCAAGGACCTGAAGGGTTTTATTATTCAGATCCTACTGTAATATTTCTTAAGATTGAAAAGTCCTAATGCCCAAGTATTCTTTCCAAATTCAATTTTTTTATTAGGAAAAACAAGTCGAATTTACAAGAATTTTATAGAGCTGACAAAATGATTCAGAAATGAATCCACCATTCATGCCTAGTTGATGCAATATCCGCATTGGGAATAAAAGACATGAAATGAAGTGTAGAATGTAGAAGATATCACCTGAATATGATGCTTGGGTCAGCTCTGAGTCAGACTGCATAACTGCTGAGTTTAATGTCATCAGCTAGGCGAAGTCTAGCCAGAGAAATCACAACATGATGAGAGCAACCGTGTCTGAGACGAGTTCTGGAACAATACGGTTAATAAAAGGCTCCAAACGTTGACCGTTGACTTTAAATGAATTACCCATCTTTGGGTCAGAAATCTGAATGGTCCCGTTTGGAAAAATCTGATCGCTGATGAACGGGCCGTTCCATTTTGACCTAAGTTTACCGGAAAGGAACTTAAGTTGAGAATCAAAGAGCCAGACCTTTTGGTTCGGCTCAAAGCTCTTGTGAGATATCAATTGGTCATGAAGAGCTTTGGTCCGAGCCTTGTAGATCTTGGCATTCTTGTACGCGTCGTTTCTAAGCTTCTCCAACTCAGATAGTTGGAGTTTCCTCGACTAAACTCAAATCCAGATTACACTGCTTGATTGCCTAGAATGCCCTATGTTCAATTTCTACAGGTAAATGGCACGCCTTTCCATACACCAGACGAAACGGTGACATGTCGATAGGCGTTTTGTATGCCGTACGGTAGGTAAAAAGAGCATCCTCAAGCTTTTGAGTCCAGTCTTTACGATCAGGCCTAACCGTCTTCTGAAGAATATTCTTGATCTCCCGATTGGAGATCTCGGCATGTCCATTCGTCTGGGGATGGTAAGGTGTGGAGATTCTATGATTTACCTCATATTTTGCCAATAAATTACGGAACTGGGCATTAGTGAAGTGAGAACCACCATCATTGATGATAGCCCTCGGAATCCCAAATCGACTAAAGATGTTCTTCTTGACGAAATCAATGACCACCTTATGGTCATTGGTTTGGGTGGGAATGGCCTCGATCCACTTGGACACGTAATCAACAACGACGAGAATGTACTAGTGTCCAAATGAAGGAAGGGTCCCATGAAATCGATGCCCCAAACGTCGAAGATTTCGACGGGAAGAATCGGGTTTAGAGACATCATGTCTCTCTTGGTTATGCTCCCAAGTGCCTGGCATCGAGGACACGACCTCGAGAATTCTTGGGCATCCTTGAATAAAGACGGCCAAAAGAATCCAGATTGCAAAATCTATGCAGCCGTCTTTTTCCCGGAGAAATGTCCACCACAAGCAGATGCATGGTAGAACACGAGTATACTTTTGAATTCATTCTCCGAAACACATCGGTGAATAATTTGATCAAAGCCGATGTGGTACAGTTTAGGGTCCTCCCAAAAGTAATATTTGGCCTCAGATTTGAGTCTATCTCGTTGTTGCCTGGTCTAATCCTGAGGGATTTGACCAACGGCCAAATAATTTACGATGTCTGCAAACCATGGAGTTTGGACACCTGATACTGCAAGGATAGTTTCGTTTGGAAAAGTATCAACAATCAGAATATCTGGACGAGAAGAATCACTCAGAAGTCTCGAAAGATGATCCGCCACCACATTATGTGCCCCGGATTTATCTTTGATTTCAAGATCAAATTCTTGAAGTAGAAGAATCCATCGAATAAGCCAGGGTTTGGCATCCTTTTTGGCCAAGAGATGTCTCAAGGTCGAGTGGTTGGTATATATTATGACATGAGACCCTACGAGATAAGCCTGAATTTCTCCAAAGTAAATACTACAGCTAGAAATTCCTTCTCAGTAATAGTGTAATTCCTCTGGGCCTCGTCCAGAGTTTTGCTAGCGTAGTAAATGACAGAGGGCTTCTTGTCAATCTTCTGACCCAAAACTGCCCCGACCGTGTAATCTGAAGCGTCGGTCATGCTCTCAAATGTCGCTATCCAAACCGGTGGTTGCAACATCGGAGCACAACTGACTGCCATTTTAGGAAAATCAAATACCTTACGGCATGATTCATTGAAATCAAATGGCGTATCTTTGGCGAGAAGGTTGCTCAGAGGGAGAGCAACCTTAGAAAAGTCCTTGATGAGCCTCCTATAGAATCCCACATGACCAAGAAATGATCGAATTTGTTTGACATATGTGGGAGGAGGAAGTTTAGAGATAGCATCAATCTTAGCTTTGTCAACTTCGATTCCCCGTTCAGAGATTACATGACCCAAGATGATGCCTTGTGTCATGAAATGACTCTTTTCCTAGCTAGGAACCAGTCTTGTTTTGATGCATCTTTTAAGGATTGTTTCAAGATTAGCCAGGCAAGAATCAAATGATTCTCCGAAAATAGAGAAATCGTCCATGAAGACTTCCATAAACTCTCCCACCATGTCAAAGAATATGGCTAGCATACACCTTTGAAAAGTCACGGGTGCATTGCATAAGCCGAATGGCATCCTACGGAAAGCAAAGGTTCCGTAAGGACAGGTGAAAGTCATGTTTTCTTGATCTTCGGGATGGATAGGGACTTGATTGTATCATGAGTGACCGTCTAGGAAACAGAAGTACTTTTGCCCAGCTAGTCTTTCAAGGATTTGATCGATAAAGGGCAAAGGGAAATGATCCTTTTTCGTGGCTGTGTTCAGCTTTCTGTAATCAATACAAACCCTCCAAGAGGAAACTGAACGAGTTGTGATAGATTTTCCTTTCTCCTTAGTCAACTATAATCCCGGCTTTCTTGGGAACAATTTTCACGGGACTTACCCAAGGACTATCAGAGATCGGATAAATGATTCCTTCATCGAGCCACTTGATAATTTCCTTCTTGACCACTTTTCGCATATTAGGGTTTAATCTCGTCTACATTTGGCGAGAAGGACGGGATCCATCTTCCAAGAATATTCTATGCTTGCAGTAAGATGGCTCGATCTCCCTAAGATCATGAATGATCCAACCAATTGCCTCCTTGTGTTCCTTTAGGACCTTGGTCAGTTTAATCTCTTGCTCCTTAGTTAATCTGGCACTGATAATCACAGGGAGCATCTTTTGAGGTCTTAAAAATCGATATTTCAAATTCTCAGGCAATGGTTTCGGTTCGAGTTGGGGTGGGTTTAGGATTGAAGGTAAAGATGATGCTGATGAAGATTCATCAAGAGGAAGAAGTTGAAAGTGAACAAAATCAATAACCTCTTCAAAATGTGGCAGGTTTGCCATAAAGGGTTGCAAGTAAGATCCAACACAACAGGAGGAACTTTCGATTGCAAAAACCACCATACAAGTTTCAATGTTCAAATTATCTTCCTCAAGTTCCTCTATAAATCCACAATCCTCAATTTATGATCCCTAAAGGCGATTTCCATGCTACCGCTCTTACAGTTGATATTGGCTTTAGCGGTAACCAGGAACGGACGCCCTAGAATGATGGGCGTGTTCCTTAAATTTTCAGGTATATCCATGTCAAAAACAAGGAAATCTACAGGAAAATAAAAATTCTTAACCTTGACAATAACATCTTCAATAACACCTCGCGGATTTGTGGCTGAACGGTCTGCTAACTGCTGCGTTACTGAAGTCGGCCGAAGTTCACCTAATCCAAACTTTTCGTAAAGAGAAGTCGGAATGAGGTTAATAGATGCACCTAAATCCAGAAGTGCTCTATCAAAGGTGTAATCTCCGATGACACAAGAAATCAAAGGAGCACCTAGATCTCTCTTTTTTTGAGGAAGGTGATGTAGGATAATAGAACTAGCCTGCTTGGAGTGTACCACCTTCCTTGGAATAGATTCCCTCGACTTACGCTTCTATGTGCATAAATCCTTTAAAAATTTAGCGTAAGCCAGTATGTGTTTGATAACATCGAGGAGCGGGATATTAATCTCGACATTCTTGAATATATTCAAGAGCTCCTCGTTACTATCAACAGGCTTCTTCTTCCTAGGTTTAATCAAGGCCTCAGGAAAAGGAACATGAGTTAAATCTTTGGAATCAAGTTCCTGAGCCTTGATTTCTTCTTCAGAGTTCTCCTTTCTCTCCTCAGGCTCTCCAGGATTTGATAGATCAGAACAGTGTGGTTGTGGATCCTGAGTTTGTTTTCCACTCCTCAAGGTAACAAAATTAGCAGATGCATGCGGGTTTGGATCTTGGGGAGGGTTAGGAAAGATTGGAGGGGCTTCATTAGCCAGAAACCTTTGATTTGAAGAAGAAGCAAAAGAGGAAGGACCGTGCTCAACCACCTGAGCATGTGCGTGCAGGTCCCTCTGATTCGCATACCCTTGGGCTTGATTGCCTAAATTCTGGATATTACGCAGGTTGGTTACGGGTTGAGATGACAGAGATCCAAGTTGACGAGAATTAGCAATGAACTCGGTTTGCAAGTTGTCCAGCGAGGTTTTCATTTGCTGCATGAGCTAGAGAATAGATCCTTGCATTTCTACCATCTATCGGTTCAAATCAGCCTGCCCTACGAGTTGACGGGCATTCCAAGCTGGCTGATTGACCGGATTTGGGGGTAGCTGAGTGTAAACATAATCCTGACCCATTGGTCTTTGCAGAGCATAGTTGCTGGGTTGGAATTGGGTTTGCTGGCCTGGGTTTTTCCAAGAGAAGTTAAGGTGGTTCCTCTAACCCGGATTATAAGCATTAGAGTAAGGGTTGGACCTAACGTTCTCCTATACAGCATAAACATCCTCATAGGGTGAGGATGGAGAGAAAGAAAGGGAGGGATCAGAGAACTGGGATCAAAGGTCCCAGTTTGGAACCCGTGGGGTTCCGAATAATGCTGACTCACATGTTGAGCCACATTAAGTTGATTCACGAACTCCCGTCTAGAAGGAGCTCGCGACGAATGGAATCCCGAATTCTGGGATTGAGTGGATCAAGACTTGTTCATTGAGTTTCCAGCCATCCACTCCATCCTTTTAGTAACCAAGTCCACCTTATCTAGTTTATTGCAAATCAATTCCATATCGAATAATGAGAGTTGTGAACTTCATTAACATTCGATCTGGATTGTTGGGACCGGTTAAAAGTATCCATGGAGGTATGATTGATTGAATTTTCACTCATCTCCTCAAACAAATCGTGAGCACTATCTGCATCTTTGTTGAGGAAATTGCCTCTGCAAGAAGTGTCCATGTGATTTCTGAGTTGCTCAGTCAACCTGTGGTAGATCTGCATGAGCTACCATTTCGGCATCTCGTGGTGTGGACACCTCCGCAATAAGTCTTGGAATCGCTCCCAGGCAACATGAAACTGCTCCCCCGGCCGTTGGGTGAAGGTAGTAATCGCCCATCTCAGAGCATTGGTACGTTCGATAGAGAATAATTTCTTCACGAAAGCCGATTTCAGATCATTCCATGTTACAATTGGCCTTCCTATGGTCCTGTACCAATGGGCGGCTTTATCCCTAAGAGAGTGAGGAAAGAGCCTCATGATCATCTGCTCTTCATTCACGTTTCGCGCCTTGGTGGTTTGGACTAAAGTGGTCAAGTCCACTAAGTGCTGAAACGAGTCTTCAGAGCCAAGCCCATGAAAGTGTTTGATTGGGCTTAATACCTGGGGCTTGATTTCTACGTCTCCAATAGAAATCTGGACGCTGGGACATTCCCCGTAATTTGAAGGATCATAAAAATCCTTCAAGGGTTGAGCGCCTTGCATTCTCTGCATTTGTTCCAGCTACCTTTGAAA
Organism: Thalassia testudinum; assembly: GCA_037157565.1. Taxonomy (NCBI): domain Eukaryota; kingdom Viridiplantae; phylum Streptophyta; class Magnoliopsida; order Alismatales; family Hydrocharitaceae; genus Thalassia; species Thalassia testudinum. The sequence goes on along the minus strand of JAZHRO010000012.1, from coordinate 7,292,594 downwards.
TACCTCCTGTGGATTCTGAGGAAGAAGAGGTTGTTGATCGGCCATGGGATCAATTTGGCCAAAATCCAATCTACGCCTCCTAGAATACTCTAATGGTCTTTCCAATCGGGGATTTAATGACCTCCTTCCCAACATAAAGTAGAAAGAGGTTTGAAGGACTAGGGATAAGAATCTTGCAACACAACAAAACAAGCCTGTCCTTAAGTGAGGTAGCCTAAGGATCTACAGACTCTCAGAATCCATCTTAAGATTATAAACGATTTACTCTACTTGCGTTCAATCAATCCAACCAGTTAGAAGGAGGGACTGGGGAGAAGGTTCTTCCTTTGGCTTGCGCCTCCGGTTCCTAATGTACCCCCAACTGCGGTCATTTGACGCTACTCCCCTGCCTAGACATCAGATTGATCGGTACAAACAGGTTAATCGTAAACAATCTCAGACTGGATCCCGAAGAGCAAATCAGTCCATAAGGCCAATGTCTACTTGATTTTATTTAGGCCTGGGATTGTAGTGCTTATGGAATGTGGTGGGCCCTTAAAATGGGTTGTGCCCTTAATGATTGATTGAATATGTGTAATTGCATGCACAACTGGGGTTTTTAAGTAAGATTATTTTTGATAAGTGGATTTTAAGGTTCAAATCTTGCTTAAGTAACTTTTAAGGTTTGGAATTAGGTTAATTAAATCAAGTTTCGAGACAAACCAGATTTTCAAGCACGGGTGAAGATCTTTTTCCTTTTGAAATCAAAAGTAAAGTGGAGTGCCTGGCATTGACCTAAATTGAAAACCCTAAGAGGAAGCTACTTGGTGAGTTGATTTTAGATTAACTGGTGTGGCTCAAACAGCTCAAACAATTGGCCGAAATTACACCACTGAGTTAGGCACACAAAATGATTGACCTAGACTGATTTCTACTCTTTTATATGTTGATTTGCGTGTACCGATTCCATAGATCAGAATCCAGTTGGGTAGATAAAAATTAATTAGGTTATGTGCCATGAATGTGGGTGTATGTAGTGTATGTTGATTTACCTCGTAAGAATATCTTTTTGTTATTTTTTTTATATATGAGGTTAAGATGAATGTGAGTGAAAATCCAAGTAACCAAATTAACCCTAGGATTTATGCAAACACCTAGGTTAGTTGGAGTTTGAATTAATGTTGTGAGATGAAATCTATGGAAGGGGAAGAATGGGGAGCACTTACAGTTGTCTTCAACTGCACTTTACTCTGATCTACCACTTGACGATTCCTTGTTAAGGTACTTGCAAAACAACAGATGAGAAATAAAGCAATTTAGAAAATAGTAAAGTGCACAAAATGCAGAAAAAAATTTGAAAATTGTTGCCTCCCTAGCAACGGCGCTAAAATGTTGAGATCGGAAAATTATGCGATCGAAGTTGGATTTGAAAAACCTGTTGCTGTAGTGTGATTTGCGAAGTAATCTATCAACGGATAAAATTTCATCGAAATTCGTAAAGAAATTCCGGGTCGAACACAGGGAGGCTACGTTGATCTTAAATTTGAGATTATATTTTTTTGTATTTTTGTTTGAAAACGAGATAATTACAATGGAATTGATATAAACAATAAGAGAGAGAAAGAGAGAGAACAATCACTTGATATAATAATAATGTTCTTACAACTAGAAAGCGGGAAATGATTACAACTAGAAAGCGGGAAATTCTATTCTAGAAAGTGGTTAAAAAGAAGGGAGAGAGATGTTATCCTCCTTGACAAATGCTTGGAGGACGAGCTGGACGGAGCGACGCCTAGAAGACAGAGGGTGGAGTAGGAAGAAGGAAGACGAATGTGGAAGAAGCGGGAATGAGGTAGTATGTCGTCGTTATCGCGGGATCCACTTCTAGAATGGGGGCGAGAAAACTTGAATTTGGCTCTAGAGTAGCATCCTGAGTGTGGGACAAGCTTCTCTTAAACTTTGGAGAGGAAGAGAGGTGAAGGAAGGGATAAGAATTTCGTAGGGTAGGGGTCTCCTTTTATAGTTATAAGGATTGGGGGTAATTTGGTCATTCCTTATTCAAAAAACATTAAAATCAGGTCGTTAGTGATGGATTTATTTGTCACTAAAGGTCTGATCGTGGGCGACGTGCACGCATCGCGCGTGCCTCCTCCTCGCCCGCACCTTAACGCCAGGCACACGTCCAAGAAATCTCAATCGTTTGATCGCGACATCAGACGGCTCAAATCGCTTCTCGCTTGCTTCAGTTGCACATGCCTACACGTGCGATCGGGCATGAGGCGGTGCGTTTGATCGCGTGTGCGCCTGATTGGGCAATTTGGGCCATCCGCAGCTGATCGTGCGGTCGAGATAAAACGCGCACGCGCTGCTGATCGCGAGTCGAACCCGCGCCCCACGCTTGTGCAAGGGTGCTCGACCGCTGCGCTATGGCCAGTTTTTCGTCGCGCTTACGTTTTAAGCGCGTGCACCCTGTGGCCGTTGGATCAAGATCCAGCGGCCCAGATCTCGCCTGGCCCGCACCTTCAGAGGATGAGAAGCAGTGCTGCAGCCAATTTGGGCGGCTGTGATGGCACCACGTGGCGCCATCATAATCGTCCATCTTCTGTGACATGTAGGTGTCACGGATGTTGGATTGAGCCGATTTTCGTGCCGTTAGGTTGCGATCATCGATCTGAACCCATCCGTGCGGTCGGATTTGTCATCTGAAATGTGGATTGACACCATCTTGGTCCTCAGACTATGGGCTTCCTCGATCTATGGGCTTCCTCAGACTATATTTGATGCTACGGATGTCCGATCAAGGCGATCTTGGAGTTTTTGAACTCCCGTCGTCGCCTTGGTCAGATACGTACAATTGGATCTTCCATCTGAAGCCCTGATTAAAAATCACCCTGTCCCTGACCATAAAAGGAGTCATTTACTATACAATTATATAATTTGACCTAAATGCATGATTATACATGTTATACAATATTTACAATGCATGATGCTAATATGATACTAGGAATATGCATTAATAGATATTTTTGGCTATTTAGATATATGCACATCAGTAGAAACCCAACTTAACTGAGTGGAGATCCACAAAGTAAGTTCAATGTGGTAACAAGTTGTATAGGAAACTGGTTGGCACTCATTGTTAAATAGTGCTGCATTTGAGTCCAATCCTTGGAAGTGAGAGTACCTTAAACTGCAAATTTAGGAAGAACAAAGGCTTTCAATGGGTTCAAGTCTTATGGCTAGATGTGAGCAGTGCATCATTGGAGAACGCCACCTATGTGAGTGTTACCGTAGGTCGCAATTAAGAGAATATGATCTTTTCCGAATACGCTCATGAAACAGGATAGGGTGCATAACCCTTAAGAGCACCAACCCTGAAAATTATCACAAAGAACTTCACTCTGTTGTTACCACTATACACCTTACATCAAAGGTCTAAAGTTTAAGACTATTTTCACTTTATTCCTGTGGTGGTGAAGGTGGATGACTTAGGTAAGGACTTAAATCGGAAGGTACCTTTACTAAGAGTAGGGTATGGTGGCCAAGTAATTTATCGTTGGATTGCAACGATGAATTTGTAGGGAAATGTTGGATTTGAGAGCCTAATTGCATAAATTGGGATGCAATTGATATAAACGTTGGGTCGTGGGCTCTCATTTGACAAACAGTAAGAGCAGAAAAGCTCTTTCCACTTTCTTTCCCCCTCTCTCATTTTTATCTTTCTTTTTTGGTGTATTCGTTTGACATAAGATTGGTAGAAAAATCTTAAATCAAGTTTGTCGATCTTGTACAGGGATTGAGAGTGATCCATGAAAGGTTTTTGATTGATCAATCAACTAAATTAGTAAATCAATTGGGAATTTGGTTGATCAACAAAATTACCTAGGCTTCATTATCTTGAGATGATTTTTTAGGACATCTAAGGTCGGAGTGTTCTAAATCTTGGAGGTGGATCTCGTATCCTGGGAGAAGTTCGTCAAACCTCGACGCACCAGTATTCTGAAAGGCAACACCTACTCTAAGAGAAGTCCTTCATGAATGCTTCCATCTGAGTAAATTCTAATCCTTCTTTATTTCTTTGCATGCTCTTTATTTTTTCTTGTATTTTGAATCTTCCCGGATCATTTTTAACTTACTTGATTTAATATTTTTTATTTATATAAAATTATATATATATATATTTATTTATTCCCTGTATACATCTCATTTCACCATATTATACTTAATTAGAACTTATAGAACCTAAGTTCACACCTGCGAAACCCACACAACATATACTTAATTGGTAATTTCCTATATTTTACGAGAAAACATATCAGGATCATTAGTGAAATCAAATGATGCAATAGACCCTAGAGGAACGTCTAACTTTGATAAGGCCATCACTTTAACATCAAGCACCTACGTAAAAATCTTATTTATATTTATTTCAAGAGGCTTACTAATTTGTGTGGCTAATTTAACAATGGACTCAATGCTTCTATGTTCCAGCAAAAACTCTAATATTCTAACTGATATGTAACCCAATGAGAATGTTAATCATTAAATTTTCTTTCCAAGTTAACTTCCTTCGTGACCACGACGGCATCCGCATATAACCAGGGGCTGGGCCCTGATAGCAAACCTTAAACAGATCATCGATTAATTCAAACTTCACTGCCCGAAGATTGTCTCAAACTTCACTAGAGCTTTCCATGATGATCTGGGAGCTTCTGCCAACCCTAGACTTTTCACCGTTATGTCCAAGTATACCCTTACGTACATGTACCTTCTACAACATTCTGATTGACAATCATCGATGTACTTTGGTTGAATATTCGATCTTCATGCTAGGCTTCCTTAACCGTTCTTTTGACTTCCTTCTCCATCAGTTCTATGTTTTCGTCATTCCATTCTATACCAAGTTCTGCTGCATCTCAGCTCTCTTTACCAAGAAACAAGGGACCTTCCACACACTCACTCAAATGCCAGGGGACTGAAATGGGAAAGCAAAGGTTAATGCAAGCTCAAGAGTTTAAGGGAGGGGAGAGTTGGTCGAAAAGTTGCGAAGAGAGCAAAGGCATGCTACGCTGAAATAACTTGTGGTTGTGAGAGAACTCCACCAGTGGGAAAGAAGCTTGTGATTTGCTCCGACTGGCAGTGATCTACAATTTTTTGACCAAAGTTCGACGCCGTTTCTTTTTTTTTTTTTTATTAAAATATCATATTTAATTAATTTTTAACATGTACGTTGCTTCATAGGTATAAAAATCAATCATATAAAAGTCTAATATGATCTTTAATGGGTACATCTTGATTTTCGATAAATGAAAAATCAACACGTGTTGCAAAATGCATTAATATATTACCTGATGTATCTTGATTTTTGATCAATGAAAAAAAAGAAATACTAATAAAAAATCTAAATACACCGTACACCGTAAAATATATTATTCAATATATTTCAATTTCCAATTTATGTCTTAGATTAGATTTATTATATATATATATATATATATATATATATATATATATTATTTCATATTTTCATAAAAATATATTTAATATTGGAATAGTATAAAGATAAAATTTAAAATCAACGTATATGTTAAATAATATAAAAATAAAATAAAATAAAATAAAATAAAAAAGAGAGAGAACAACGAAAAGTATACCATAGCAAAGCTAAAAAAATAACAAAACTACGGAGACAACTACAATAGCTGTCCTACCGAGAATCTATCAATATATAGATGCCATCCTAAGACGATTCATCGTATATCCATATATTGGATTGAACGAGTAAATCCCCTTTCTGAAGTGGAAGGGTTAAGGATCCCGCATTTTTCTCACTCTGGCAGCCCCAATCTTTTTCAATGGAAATCAAAGAAAGAAACACATAAATAAGCACCAATAAATAATTAGCAAGAAGCCAAAAATATTTTAAAAAAAAAGAGCGGAAGGAAATACAAACAATTAAAACCTAAGCTTCACGCGTTTTGAAATAGGGGACGAAACGGAAGCAAAGGAGCAGAAGAAGTACCTCTTGTATGGCAGATGCAAACTATAGGACGAGTAGGGCATGGATTCAACGTTTTGAAAGCATCCTTTCACTTATTAATCAAATTCAACTCATCCGAACATCGGCATGAACTTGGATAACTAGTTTAATTTTTAAGGGACATGTGTCTAATCCGGTCTCTATTTTTTCTGTGGGAGTTGGAAAGTAGGAAACGTAGTAGCAAGGAATAAATAGGCTAACTTGCATTTATCGGTATTCATCCAAATTGCCCACAATGCATAATAGACAAAATTAATGGAAGCAACATATTTCCAACTCTGAATACCATCCCGAGAAGTGGTTGGCTTACAAGGACATGAAACTATAGTCGTACTCTTTATCCACCATTTTAGGACTTATTTGTTACGTGAGACACAATGACTTATCTCATATTTGACAAATTTTATCTCATGATAAAATTATTTTCAGAAGAAAATTTTAAAATCTAAGATAACTTATTTTAGGAAGGGGTGGGATAAACTTTTTTTCTCCTCTCGTAAGATATCATTCTTATTCATCTTCCCAAATACCCATAATTTGATATATATATATATATATATATATATATATATATATATATATATATATATATATATATATATATATTTTTTTTTTTTTCAAATATCAAAATTAATTTTTCTTCGACTTATTTCTTAATTTGAAGACTTATAAAATTTATTTTATGAAACAAACTGACCCTTTAAATGAATGATGACTTCCCCACAGGAAAAATCCCACGCAGGGAATCCCATCGGTGGATTTCGAGAAAAAAGACAAAACCGGACGCAGCGGCCGCTGCTCAGTTGGTGGAGTGGGGAGATTGCGTGAGGTTTCCTGTGTGGAAGGTTGATTCGGTGATCGAACAACCCACCATATTTCACATCTAAAAAAAGAGTTGGATCGAGCCAAGAAGCACGCAAGTAACAGTAGTGAACCAGGTATTATTAACTTCGGATCAGCTCGATTACGTTGCTCGCATATTTAATGCAACTCCTGCTCCATCGAAACGTTGGATTTAGCCACAGTCCATCTGTCAATCAAGAAGAACCCAAACAAAATGTGTCCACCGAAATCCCAACCTTTATGCGTATCACAACACTCTCGAGCCTTCCTTCGAATTTCTCAATTCGAAACTGTTATCAAGCACCTTCACCCTCACAGGGTCAGCAAAAACTAGCTCCTCGAATCGAATGTGCAGTGGTCTATCCATGCAGATCAAATGGTCCAACCTGAATCTACCATCTTAATTTGAACTTGTATATAGGAACGAAGCTAGAATCTTTTACTTTGAAGCGTTAAAGAAAGAATTCTATTTTTATTGGTTATAAGATCCCACGTGCATTGTTATAAAAAGAATTAAATTAATATTAAGCAAAAATTGATGGAATTGTGAAAGTCATATTTATTTTCATGTTTATTGCTATTTAAGATTACCAATTCCTTTTGTTAGAATTTAAAAAATCATCAATGAAGGCTTCTGTTAGTTCAAATCTTTTTAATAGTTTATAATTCTTAGTAGAATCTTAATTAAATATGATTGGTCCATTTGATAGATTAATTTCCCGCATTTACTTTCTCTATGCAAATCACATCTGACATTTTCTTTAATGTTAACTTATACTTATATTTAGAAAATTAAGTAATATATTTATCATGCTCATATAGATATATAGAAATTTATATACAGATTTAGATCAATTTTTTCGTCACATCATATTTTTGTTGGAATGTAGGAACTGCACCTAAATTTTTATCAAGGATGCATTATCTTTAACATATATAAAGGAACATAAACCGTAGAACATGTGTTAGCTTGCTTCTCCTCCTCCCTCCACCTCTATAAAGGATGGTAGGCTAGGCATATGGAGATATTTCCTTTTTTGCTTTCCCCTTTTTCAAGTTAGCTAACTCTCATAGTTTGTTAACCAACTTAACCCATGAAAATGAGTGTTTAACTTGATTTGATAGGGCGTATATTCTAACCTAGGTTAAGAGCACTTAACCTAAGATACTCCTAGGTTCTTGTGGGATAAGGATTTTAGAAGTTATCCCACAATTTTAAGCAAGTTAACCCTCTCATCTCTATCCCTCCTGCGACTTCACATGGAGCAAATGCTAGCGCTTCATTCCCCTCTTTGCATTTACCCATCCCTTCCCTCTCTTCCAATGCTTCCCGCACCCCATTGATTTGCTTCCTAGTCACAACCCCTACTGTCAACCCCTCCTCCCTCTCCATATCCATCTCCATCTCCTCGATCTCCACCCTATTGGTGCCAATAGCATCCAATAGATCGAGTAAGTCCAAGGATCCAAAGCTCCTTCGATCAGAGGTCAACTCCTCCCTCAGCCTTGCCCCCTATTCCAACTTCAATAACTCCAACTTCTACAAGACTGCTGGTCCCATGAAACCCCACCACCATCCACAAACCCCCCAAAAATCTGCCAAAGAACCCAACTTGGACCCTTCCTCTGCTACGAAAGTTGAGTGTAGATACCCGAAGCCGAAACGCTCCTCGCTTGATCACATTGATCCATTCAGAACCATTGGAAAGGGGAAAGCGAAGGGCTTTCTACTAATGAAGGCAAGCTCACTGTCACAGCAGTGATACAAGGGCACAGACAACTGGAAAGGAAGGTCCTTGGGAAGGAGGGGGGGAAAGGGCTATAGGAGCTGAGAGATACGGTGGCGATGAAGGAGGCTGCAAAGAAGTTGATGAAGCAATATATGAAGGATTACCATGTAGATAAGAGGAACATGAACATGCACATGGTCCTAACCAGGGGTTAGATTTAGGCTTACGGCTAAGTTTCTATAGTAAAAATATGGAGACATGAGATTTTTTCTAATTTCAACTTTGCACTTGTAAATGATTTGTCTAGTAATGGTTGTCTACCAAAGTAGTTTCTACGAATGCCTCTTATTCATGTTCACATGGATGTTGCGACTTAGAATTCCAATTTGCGATCAAGTGCTTGACTAACAAGCTTTAATCAACATATAGAAATTTGTTAACTAAAAGATAAACAAATGTCACATGATTTTCAAAATGCAATCCCTCCCAAGTCCATATCCTCCAAATAAAATTATTTGTTGCTTGGATGATTAGCCAAATAAGAATGATGTGAAGTAAAAGGTTGTTAGATTACTTACTAGGTGAACTTTAGTCAATATTATGATGTGAAGGAAAGCGATAAAATAATCTCAATATAAAATTGCTATTATTTACTATTTACAATATTTATTAAATACATAAAATAATCTACAATTAAATAATGAAAACTTATATTGATTTCTTTCTAACTATCAACTAGCTTTCAAACATATAGTTTGAGAGATAAAACTATCATTCAGCAGCTTATCCCTACATCTAAGTCCCAAACAACCCAATAACAAATACAAAATAACCCTTTTGCTAATCTCTTTGCATTCCTAATAATAATAGGTTAGCCTAACAAGATAACCATTTTAACTTCCAAATAAAATTACAATATAACTCACTTGCATAAAAGTTATACCACTAAATATATCCCTCCTCCCAAACTCGGTGTAAGACAGCATTGTCATATATTCAATCAAAGATAAATCTTAGTCCAATGCTAAGATCATATAAATATTATGCATATTCATTGGTCATTATTGTCTGGTTGATAACCTCCCCCGACCTCATCTCATTCACACGTTCTCACTTTCCTACCATTTTACCAACATGTATATGCGTTATGAAAGAGATAATATATATGTCAAGGCTTGGAGAAGTTATATTTCATGTGATATAGTCTTAATATTTGAATATTTTATTTGAACTTACAACTATTAGTTTCCTCCTTTTACTTAACCATTAATTACTACCGTCTTGGTTACGTTTAACCATAATTGTCTCGTTTCATTTACGAGTTCATAAAAGATATAATACTTTTCATGATCACTTAGGAGCTCCTTTTACGAGTTCATATTTAAAATATATTTTTTTTAATATTGGAGGTGCCAGGCACCCATCGGAATCTCCCTTTCTCCATCCCTACTTGCACACATAGTGCACTTTTATTCCGATAAAAAACAGTCCAAGCGACCAACAAATGGCTCATATGTTGGTTGCATCTTTTTTGCACAAGGAAGAGCAATCGTGTACTAAAAGAGAAGGATGCACAAGGACTTGCAAAAGAAAATCTTACGAGATATTTACCTGCGGATGGCAGCTAATACAGAAGAAACAATATAAAAAGAGCCGGTGACAACAATGAGGCCATCACCGTTTTCAGACCTAAGCTCAAGCAACCGGCTTGCAGCCCTCAGTGAATCAACAATTGGCTCAGTTTCAAAGCCAATTAACGTTGATCTCTTCTCTGGTAGGTCTCGTAGTTTGATGACCTGTTTGTGTGTAACCATGCCAAGGTCAAAAGCATCAATACCGGAGTCTGATGCAGCACGGAGACAAGAATCCTTCAGCGAGGAAGCTGAAGTCATCCGAGATTTGGAACCCGCAATATCAGCTTCTGTAAGCAAGAAGATATCTGGTCGTAGTCCTGCCGCAAGCATGAGCAGAAGCTTCATTTATTGGCCAACGGCAAGTTGACTTCTTCTTTTTGTAAAACAAAGCATACTTAAATGGCTAGGAAAACCAATGAAATAGAAAGCAGCAGTGGGAGGCCAACATATGGAAGCTATATGCAACACCAAAAATGGAATCAGCATCATTTGATATCGAAGACAGTAAAAAGTTAGGGAAAATGGTGTTTATCATATAATTAAATAGCAACAAAATACAAAATCATAATTTCTGTAAAAATGAAACATCGATAAAAATCTCATTTGACGGTCATACTAGATTATGGTGATTTCAGGGACCGTCCCTCTTAAAACACATATGGGTAGGCCCCTGAGCAAGTCTCCCAATTAAATCTGACTCTGATATTTAAGCTTTTGATTTAGGAAGCCTAAAGGGAAATTATTTAGTTTTAAGGATTGATTTCACTTCACTTGCAAAGAGGTATGTTTTTACTTCATTCTGCTTGATGTCCTCTAATTGTAGAGAAATTGGGAGCTGCTGTAGCTGGCACTTGACCATTTTAATGTTTATTAGGCCCATGAATAGCCACGGATCCAATGGCTATGATTGGGCTCCCTAGCTCCCCCAGTTCTCTCCCTCCCCACCTCTCGCATCACCCTCTTCTCACCAGTACCCACACCAACCATGGCACATCTCGGTCATCCCCACCCACCATCCTAAATCTCCTTGCATGTCTTCCTCTTTTCTTTTTTTGAAAGAATTCTTCCTCCTTTTTTGATGCCATCACCAATAAAATGTCACCAAATTTTTTTCTCGCCAAAACAATTAATACCTCCAACCATACGCCCACCATCACTCATTATGCTATAAAACATTACAAAAATAAGAACCCCTTGATATTTCAACCATCTTCTCAGTGATGAATTTATACAATGAAGTTCCTTGAAAAATTAGTTGTAGTTACCATAATAAGCAACAACATTGCTACCTCACCATACTGCAGGGCCTAGAGATTTTTTTTCTTATATTTGGTATTCAACTGAAGTCTGAGAATGTAACTTTACACTGGCAATTAAATTATGGCATCAAAAAAGAGGTCTCTAAACTGCACTTTTTTGCTTGGTAGGCAACTGGAGGCTTATAACAGGGTGTGTCAAGATGTGAGTTGATGCAAAAGTTGCTTGCCAGTAACAAAGTGCCATGTTTTCATCGACTATCATCTCTACCCACCATCAAAGTCACTGCAATCAAAATTGTTGCCTTCTGTAGCATCCTATGCAACAGGAACCTGAAATGCCATCACCATCAAAGGCAACTTCACCTACCAGTCTCACATCACCATCAAAATTGCCATTCTCAAATGAAAACCGCCACTATCCTCCATGCCTCTTCATGACATCAACACATCCACCATCATGTGAGAATCACATTCTTGCCCTTTTAAGTATCATTACACCAACTGAACAAGCAATTTTCGTGGAAGAGAAACCCCAAAGCATTTTTTGACAAGATGGTTACCTTATTTGACATGAGATGAAACACAACCCAATTATTTTTTGCTTTCATCTTCCCACCTATTCTGAACACACCAAATCAACAATGTGGCACTCAGGGAGAACCTGCAAACACCCTCACGGGAGTCGCAACTCTATGCTTAGCTCCCTTAGGACCTTTAACCCTATACCCTCAAGGCCCACCCGATCTAGAGGAGGATGAATGAGAAGAGGAAATGGACTGTAACCGTGTTGCCCAAACAAGCGAGAGCTCAACTTGTTGGCACAGATCAAATGACAAATGATCCATCAACATCTAAGGCCCCAAAGTCAACCCCTTGTCCTTCCACAAAGCAGGCATAGAGGATGAAGTTAGGGATTTCAAAAACCACGCACATAGACCACTTTCGTAACCACATGTTCGTGAAGAAGTGTCTAAAGGACATCTAATACATGGTCTCCCCCTTATCCTCAAGGGGAGAGATCAACCCTCCAATGACGACTCCGCTTAGCTAGAGGCCCTCTTCATTCAATAGTTCATCTATTGGATGACCAAGAATGACCCACCCATGCTCACCACCACCATGCAATAAAAGGGGAAGAACATGAAAGATTACTTGCAACAGTTCCTAAATTTCTCCAAGAGATACCAAAATGGCTATCCCTTACAATCACTCCTTGTGATGCTGTGGAACCATGGCAATTAGGATTCAAGGCCCAGCCACACATCTCCTACAAGGAATAAATGACTTACAACATGGTGTCATTTTTTTGGCCCTTCTAATTTTGGTTTTGGTATTATGGATGCTTGTAAAAGTGGTTCTTGAAAGAGCATGAAAGACTACTTGCAGCATTTCCTAAATTGCCGCAAGTAATAACACTACCCGATCAGTTCATTGACATTCAGAGCCTAATGAATGAACTCTAGAATGGGGAATTCTAATAGATCAACTAGAAGAAGCCTGCCACCCCAGGCAAGCTCATGCAAAGGGTCTCCTCTCTCACTAATAAGTAGGCTAAGGTTGCAAAGTTTCAAATTCACCAAGCCTATCAAGAAAGTGAAGCCCCAAAGGATTTGGAGACACAACAGCTGGCTTTCCTCTTCTAAGAAATGAAGAAGCATGAATCCCTCGAGTACACCCCACTCTGGGTGGCTCCACTAGTGCGGTGGTGCATCAAACCGAGGGAAAGAAGCCCTGGTCGAACAAATTCTAGTTCCACAATGCCAATATATCAACGAGTGTTGCAGTTTGCAGTAATGGATTAGTGAGCTCATCAAATCGGTAAGCTTATCATCAAGCAGTAGTTGGCCTTCAAAACATGCATTACCAACAATGGCAACAGCAAGTGCATTCACTATACCAAGAGGATCGGGAAAAGTTCCAAAATATTCCACTTAGTCGAGACAACCATTATATCAGGGGGCTTCAGTGGCAATGACGTCAGGGAGTTTAGCTACTCCTTTACTGTTTACTTTCCCATCATCAAGCCTGACCATCAAGTTCTACATGAACCCAATCCATCCATAACTCTTCCCTACCCTATACTGCTCCTGACTGGAACCTAGCCCAAGTCACAAGAAGCATAATCTTTGACCTAGATACGCTGCCCTCGCTAGCCATGGATGACAGGGAAGCTTACCTCCCAGCCACTAGGGAAGATCTCCAATCTATATCAGCACTTCTTAGTCTGTCTGTGATGAGAACTTGGTGATGTGTGGAGGCTCCACTAGGACCCCCCTGGTTGTGACCATAGTGGTTGCCAGGTGCCAAGTCCAATGGTTGTAAATGGAGTTACAATAAGACTATCATCAGGTTCAGGGAACACCATATCCTCTCTCTGAAGGCATAATCAGCATGCCCATCTCTTCATTTTCAAAGTTGGTTTTGAACTGGGTCTCCCAATTCATGCTGGTCGACATCCGTAACAACGACAACAACATAGTTGGACATCTGACCACCATGACTTCTGTTTCAAGGAGACAGTTTATGCTAACTAAAAGGGAATCTGCAGATTACTTCAAAGTCTAAGTGGAGTAGCCTTTTCTAAAGATAATGACTCCTCCAAGCATCGCCACACAGGCAACTCAAGGAAATTCAAGAGGGGGCATTGACCCCTCAGATGAGGACCTTTCGTCCGTCAGCCTTTTCAAAAAATGACAGTATTAGTTGGTCCATTTGTGTGATGGCGGGGGGAACCCTTGTGACAATTAAGTTAAGTATTTTCTTCAATTCTTGCACAAAAACTTCAATGACTTCACATGGGCAGACACAAGCATCATCTTGCATCAGCTAAATGCCGATCCCAACTCCCCTAATTCACCAATCGTTATAGAACTAGGATGTGGAGCACTAGGAGGAGGCAACAGCAAAAATCCAAAAGCTCCTTGGTGCTAGCTTCATCAAGGAGTGTACATACTCACCCTTGTAATTTAATGTCATTGTGGAGAAAAGGAATTGGGCATGTGTCAACTTCAAGAATCCCAATAAGCTCAATTTTAAAGATCCTTATTATCTTCAACGGATTGACCAAATGGTGAATGGCAGCTTCAAAACAACACTACATGTCATTCCTAGACACTCTGATATAGCCAAATTTCCTTAAACCTGGTTGGTTATGCCCTCACTACTTTTTTAACCAACCTAAGCACTTGCAATATTGTATGGTGCCCTTTAACCTCAAGAATGCGAGCTTCACCTAACAATATTGTTACCTTAGAGATGCACCTTGCAGACATCCTTACCAAGGCTCTAGCAAAGAAGAGACGTGTTCCTATGTGACAAGTTGGGGCTACAGGATATCTACACCCCAACTTAATGGAGAGTGTGAATGCATATTTGTTATGTAGAGAGTTGTCATGATATTTTTTATTTTCTTAATAGATATGGTTGTAATTTAACCAGAATCTCTCATATAAAAGAGACTAGGGTTTCTTAGTTTCAATAAAGACAACTCTTCCTTTCACAAACACCTTGTAAGCTTTATTTCTATGAAGATAACTGGAAACTCTTTTAAAGTTTAATCAATGAAATGTTGGTTAAGGACTCTACCTTCCATGAGCACTTAACCAATTTATCTGTTGTGTAAGTATCAATTACAGATGAATTCAAAGAAGTGCATCCACAAAACTAGGCCATAACATTCATGGCTTTCTTATTGTCATGTCGTAGGATCAAGGTCAATCCAAACAAAGACAAGGTGATCACGAACTCAAACCCCCCTCATGGTATGAGAAGTTAAATTCCTCAGGAATAATTGTAACACTCGATTCATGCCCTAGACAAATGTCGCTCTTTCCTCACCATTACTAAGAAGAGGCAAAAGCATATCCACTGAACTCCTGAATGTGAATTGACCTTGAAGGAAGTAAAATAGGAATCTAAAAGCCTTGGAATCCTAATAGCAGTCTCAAGAATCTCAGGGCTCCTTGAGCACCCTCTGAAGCCTCCCCAAGCACTCGCCTTATCCCTGAAGCTTTCTGAGTGTTGTATCTTGATGAAGAATGGGAAACTTTAGTACTTGTGGTAAGGTTCTCTTACTTTGTGCCTATTAAAGCCATTGCAAAGAGTAAGGTGCAAATGAGTGGGATCGGTTCCCAGCCCCTTCCTAAAAGGATTCAGGCCATGGCAACAAGCCCCTCGAAGGGTTCAGATCGCAATATAAAGCATGTCAGAGGATCTGCATGCTGCACAAGGTAAAAGCTTCAACATTACAACATTATCTAGAATTAGACTGCTAAAGATTTAGGCATGCTCCCAACATCAACAGCAACAGACCAATGGATGCCTTGGAAGACAAAACAATGCCAAAGATCTTTGCTCCTGCTAATCATTCTTGGTATATTAGAGAACAAAGAACCATCTCTTGATGTGCGAGGGATCTTACATAAGATGCACATGGTTATTGAAATCTCCCTCCATGTGGGCTGCCCGAGGCCAATAAATAAGGACCCTTCGGTTGTCTTTAAAGAGGATATTGACCATTGAATATTGGAGCTTTGAGCATCAAACTAGATAAGCTCTTGCACTCTGTGCAAGCCACTGCTATTGAGAGATTTCATTTCTCCCAAGATGTAGCACCTCTTCTTAGGGATGAACTCGATTGTCAACCCTCAATATTCTCTCATTTGTGTCTTTCCTCCCTCCTCCACGCCTAGATCTCACATCAGAGTGTGGATGTTGGTGGTTGCTCTTTTAGATCCACTATGCTCTAGAGGACCTATCATCATGCGGTAGCACCATCGCCCCATCACAAGTCACACACCCCTACCAAGCAACCACTTCAATGAAGGGATCTTGGTCTTCAATAAAATGACAACAAAACCAACAACTATCAATAAATTTTAAATCAATTTATTTTACCAGTAGTCATACTTACATTACTTCATTTAATTAGGATCATTTTATCTGTATATGAAGCTTACCAAGTAAATAACCGAGTCACCTTATCATATAGGGTTAGGCTGTTATAAAACACTTTTGTTGGGCTATATTTTTGCTGAATCGCCCTGGGTTTAAGTTGGATTCATCCCCTTCTCAACTACATACTGCATAGGCTTCCCATGAAAGAATGATACATAAGATTTCCCAAATTCAGAAAGAACATTAAGGAGAAAAAAGTACTTCGGAAAATCTCAGTTCTTAACTCATCGAGGATAAATGAAGAAATACAAGTAGAAATAAAAAGGGATTTTTACGTAAATGCTATTAAAATCTTTGAAATTACTTAAATATCATTCACTTCAATATATCGCCGTTTATGCCATTGAAAAAGTCACGCTGTTTTCGTATTTGTTAGTCATAGCCGTTAAACTTAATGATTTTATACTGAAATGTAATAAACATTTATTTGTTAGTCTTCAAAATTTATTTTTTTATTTTTAACCCCCCCTCCCCCCCCCCCCCGCCCACACACACTTCACCTCCCTCCAACCTCTGACCACCTCCCCTACCCCCTCTCTTCGACGAACTCGCCATCCACAACATTGACAATGTCAATCTCACATAAGAGGTGCCCGCGGAGGAGGTCGCGATGGAGAGGAGGAAGAGCACCAGGAGGAGGGAGAAGAGAACCATTGGTGGTGGTTGATGATGGCTTTGAGTTGAGGTGGGGGGTTGACAATTAAAAAAAATGTATTTTAAGGATTAAAAAAATAATTTTTGATGACTTAAAAATAATTTTTTATTATATTTCACTCCAAAATTGTTAAGTTCAATGCTATAACTAATGGAGTGGCAAATATGAAAATGATGTCATGTTTTCGATGGCATAACCGGTAATTTAGTGAAGTAAATGGCATTTAAGAAATTTTAAAAGATTTTAGTGGTAGTCATGAAAAAATCCCAAATAAAAGAGTTTTTTTCAAAAAAAAAAAGACAGTAATAGCAATTATACCTGAGAGAAGCTTCCTACAAAATGCTACATGATCCTTATCCGATGCCATTGCCACCACCAGGGCCAAAGGTTTATGTCTGCATGTTTTTTTGACTATGTTGGCAACACTTTCGGCTGACACTTCAGTATGAGCTGCGATTAAAATCAGCATACGTTTAACATCTATGTAAAGCATATTATGGTCAAGGAATGAGGCTTCAACTGACCACCATCAATCAGCACAGAGACTCCAGATAACTCAAGTGATTTCACTTCACTGCATGCAAGGAATTGGCCTCTTCCAGGTAACATTGTTTTTTCCAAGCCAGCACGAATGGATTTGTCTGATACGCTCCATCCTAGCACAAAACACTTTATAAAAGATGGTGTGCATGCATGCATACAAATGTATGCAAAAAGCAGGTCATGAAAATGACTGCTGAGTTACTATGAAGAGAACATTTGTCAAATGTTAGTAATTAGCAGTTCAGTGAATCCAAAATACTTGGATAGTTGACTTAAGAACATCAGCTACTTCCTTTCCTTTTTTTGTGGGCCCGGTGGGGTGTTGATGACCAATTGAGGACAGTGATCATCATCACATCCATGTCTATATTTTCCTAGAATCTCCTTTCCCTCTAAAATCACGCTGTTCATGTATGACCAAATAGCCCAAAAAACAGCGAAAGGGATATCCACTCGAATTTAGATGGGTAAGTAAACAAAGCTCCTCCAAAAATCTTCCATCCAAGGCCTGTCAATTCAAGATACTTCACAAGGGAGCACAAGAAGCAGAAGAATTTACCACTCCAAGTGGGAGAACACAGTACCTTTTGCATACTTACGGGCTATTTGGAAGGAAAGAAATGTGGGTGTCTTTATGGGTTATAGGCCATATATTGGCTGCCCGGACCTCTCTGTGGATTAGAATGTTTTATAATTCTCTTATAACTATATGGCATTTTATAAACGAAGCCTGGATGACTACTGCCCTCAAGTAGTCATTGTTTCCCTTTCGACAACAAAAAAAAAAAAGAAAAAAAATCAAGATACTCCAATATGCTTTCGGACATCCTTGGAAAATGGACAAGAGAAGAGCAAGTGTTCACAATCCTCACCTCTCCAGACAAGAATTATGTTGTACCTGTGTAAGGTACACCACAGTCAAAACCCTTCCTCTATGAAGCAACCAAAACACCTTCACATTTAGAGTGCTCCAGAAACAATCTCCCCAAAATCAACCATAGGTTTGTCTAAATGCCAGTAAGAAGACTTAACCTCAAAAAAGTTGTCCTCCAAATTCCAGCCATTTCCTTGTTGCAAACAAAGTTGCATCAAAAGCATCCTAAAAGTTCGTTTTGGTGGATTTTTTTTTTCTTTTGAGAGAAAAGAAGATGACTACTCCACTTCAATTAACTAAAAGCAAATTACAAATTCTGTATCCAAAATTTAGACAAAAAAGAAATCTCCCTGATCACATTTTCCAACCAAGCTCGATCCCCAATAAAAAGTGTTGCATTACGCTGAAGCCAAGGGACCGAAGAGCCACAGCAGCCACAATCCAGGTGCGCATACTAGACTAGATGCCACCTTGGAAAGAAGACCAAAATTCATTCATGTTAGTGACATTTACTCCCTTGAGGTGCAGATCCTCCCATACTAAGGAAGCAAAGCCACAAGAGCAGAACAAATGGAAAACACTTTCATCATCCTCACAACATAAAGAGCACAATGTATCAACATTCTCCACCCACTGACTCCTACACATCTTCATAACTGTGAATGGAAGGAGTTGTCTCTATATTCAAGAATAAGAAACCCTTGTCTCTTTTATATGAGAGAGACTTGGGTAAATTACAACTACATCCAATAAAGAAATAAAAATAAAA
This sequence comes from Thalassia testudinum, assembly GCA_037157565.1. Lineage (NCBI taxonomy): Eukaryota > Viridiplantae > Streptophyta > Magnoliopsida > Alismatales > Hydrocharitaceae > Thalassia > Thalassia testudinum. The sequence goes on along the minus strand of JAZHRO010000012.1, from coordinate 7,273,312 downwards.
TGGCAACTTTCTAAATATAAAATATGCGCTCAAACTCTCCCTTAAGTTGGGGCGTAAACATCTTCTAACCCAAACTTGTTACATCGGAACATGTCTTCTTCATGGCCTTAGTGAGTATGTCAATAAGCTACATCTCTAAAGAAACATAGGGAGTGTTGATCTTTCCTTCCAAGACCGCATTGCACATAAAATGATAGTCAACTTCATTATATTTAGTTCTTTCATGGAATACAAGGTTAAAGGTTATACATGTGGCAAACTTGTTATCACAATATAGTAGAACAAATGCCTATACAGATATGCCAATGTCATTTAGGACGCTCACTATCCACATAATCTTGCATGTTACATGAGCCATTACACAATACTCTGCCTTTGCACTAGATCTGGCAACCGCGACTTGCTTCTTACTCCACCATGACACTAAGTTCCCAAAAAAAAATTGCAAACCTAGATGTAGATCTCCTATCATCAATGGAGCCAATATAGTTTGCATCGAGTAAGCAACCACATCAAGAGACCCATGATCTCTATAATGAAGTTTTTGTCCCAGACTTCTTTAACATATCTCAAAATGAGACACACATCATGCCAGTGACTGTACTTCAGTTGCTTCATATGCTGATTGACTTGCTTGATTGCAAAACTGATATTTAGGTGAGTCATCATCAAGTAAAAAAGTTCCCCAATGGTACTCCTATAACGTGTAACATCCTCAAATAATGGATCATATTGTCTAGTAATGTAGCGTTCCTTGACATCTCTACAGGCACCCCGGATGGCTTGGCACTTGAGAGTCCAGCCTCCTCCAAGATCTGCAAGGTATACTTTCTTTGGGACAATAACAGACCAGAGGTCTGTCTCACGACCTTTATCCCAAGAAAGTATCTTAGCTCTTCAACATCGCTCATCGCAAATGTACTGCACAAGAACTCTTTTGTCTATTGTATACCATCCTCATTGCTACCGGTTACCACCATATCGTCTACATAAATAGCCAAAATGATCACCTTTTGTGCCTCTATGCTTCTATCCCTCTTGATGAAGATGGAACGATCAAAGGAAGATCGACTAAACCTGATATTCTGCACCTCTGAGCTCAGCCTTTCAAACCACGCTCTGGGGCTCTACATTAGGCCATATATGGCCTTCTTCAGTCTGCATACACACTCCCCCTAAATCACAACCTGGCGACTGTTGCATGTATACCTCTTTTGTAAGATCTCTATACAAGAATGCATTCTTGATGTCTAACTGATAGAGAGGCCAACTATTGTTAACTGCCATAAACAAAAGAATACGAATAGAAGAGACTCTTGCCAAAGGGGAAAAGGTCTCAAGGTAATCAATATCGTAAGTCTGCTTGAACCCCTTTGCAACTAATCTTGCCTTGAAGCAATCTACTGATCCATCTGCTAAATACTTGATTGTGTAGACCCATCAACAATCAACAAGTGTAGCACGTAGCGGACATGGTATTAAGTCTCATGTGCCACCCAAAGTCAAGGCGGTCATCTCCTCATCCATGGCAACTCTCCAACAACCATCTTAAGCAGCCTCAACGTAGTCTCTAGGTACAATGGTACTGGTGAGTGCTAAGGCAAAATGCTCCACATCCTACTGCAAGTGATTAGTAGTCGTGTAATTGGACATAGGATGCAAAGACATGACCTACTGGACTTCCACAGAGTAATCGGCTTGTCATCAACATCATCTTAGGCAACCAAAGGTGGTCCTCGTGTTAGATGATCCTCTATAGGCTCTGGTGTAATAGGTAGTGGGGTACATCTCCTATGATACACAAGCATCTCTTAAGGAGCAAGATCAATATTGGCACCTTCTTCAGAGTAGTATGGAACCTTCTCAAAGAAGGTGGCATTTGCAATCACAATATACCTCTGGTGCACAAGATCATAGCATTTGTAGCCTTTTTGAGTATGAGTATCCCAAAAGACACTTCACAACTCCAGGAAAGAACTTGTCCTGTGTTCCAAAGGCCTCAATAAAACATGTACAACTAAATATACAGAATGGCAAAGCAAACGGTCTCTTTGACTCAGGATGCAGTAGCTGGTATGGTATACCTCCATGAAGTACTGAGGATGGGACTAGATTGATAAGGTATGTGGCTTTAGAACTGCATCTCCCCAAAACTATTTTGGAACCTGCAATGTCTAACAAATGACAGTTTGCATTCTGCAACACCATTATGTTGTAAGGTATGGGCACAAGAGGTCAGATGTGTTTCTTAGCTAGTAAAGAAAGATTATAGATCTAATTATATAAACTCTAAGGCATTGTCACTACGAAACACTATCGATGTGGAGTATCATGTCTGAATCTTTGCAAAGTACCTCTATACAATCTGGAGGATATCAGAATGAGTCTTCATCAGAAAGACCGTCGACAAAGACTACAAAGTACCTGTGGCCTCCAACACTAATAACACATGCAGGACCCCAGATGTCACAATGCATAGGGCTGAAGGGGGAAGCACAAATCTGTATGGTGCACTGAGGAAATGTATTCTGGTGATGCTTCCCTGACTGACAAGCCTCGTAGTCAACGGTGGTGATGGGTGGCAATTCACGGAACATCTTTCTAAAAAAAAATTAGGAAACATCTACCACATCTTCCCCACGGATGGATGACCAAGTCTCTGGTGTCATAACAGTAGATCTACTGAGATAGAGAATGCTCCTGCAAACTGTACTAAGATATCGAGGAAGTACATACCATCCTTCTCAATTCCACCACCAATAATCTCCTTCGTCTTCTTGTCTTGAAAATAGCAATATTTATCATCGAAGATAACACAACAATTAAGATCCTTGCAGATGCTACTCACGGACGAGATTCATTGAAAACTCAAGGGCACAATACACATTAGGGAACTCCAATGTAAAGGATATTTGTACGTCTCCTACAGTAGTAACAAGGAAGATAGACCCATTAACCACCTTCACCGACTTGGCCCTCCTAGGTTTGGTCAATGTTTTCAACAAGGTGGAGTCTCAAATTAGATGAATCAATGCTCCAAAGTCAATTATACATTGCCTAGGTTGGACTCTAGGCACGGTTTTTCTTCTATCGATGAATAATGTTAGGCCTTATACCTCCAATCTCCAACAATACCATAGGTGCACAATCCACGTTCCTCCAGATACCACCAAAATTTGGTAGAACATAAACAAATATTGGGAAATGATCCCAAGTACAAGCATAATATGTGAGACAATCCCAAGCACGAACAAGGTGCACCAATCACTTCCATGTTGGTACTCCTACACGATCAACACAAACAGTAGCAGGTCTAAATCCAAGATCACCGCTGCCACACCGTACCAAATCTAAATCATAATATCGGTTGTACCCCTTCGATCTTTTTGTTATATTTTTATATTATCGTCCTTAGTTGTATTTTCTTATCTTTATGTACAGGGTTGTTTGTACTTTTCCCACCTCTATATATTGAAAGGTAGGGCTTCTGAATAATGTGATACATTACATTTTATTCCACTTGGTATAAGAACAACAATCCTAAATTGGGGCTCGATGTCCCACCAAAAACCCTAGCCTTCCTCACCCTCCACCGAGATGCCCTCTCCAAGGGCACAGCTGGCGCTCTATTTCCTCTCTGGCGACCCTACAGCAATGTTGCCAAGGCCCAGCTAGGTCCTAGAACTGCCATAGGGGCTGCCTGCATTGCACGCAACACTGCAACAGACCTTACTGCGACTGTTGTGCCTCTTGCATTGCCTGTGAGGCACCTTTGTGATCTCGCGTAGGGGTGCGTAGAGGTTTCTTCTTGGTAGGGGCGACTGTGTCGCTCTCCTCTCTTCTATTCTAGACAACAGACCCGAGAAGAGAAATAGTCACTCCCGGGATTTCTTCTTGCCTTAAAAGTGATTGCTACGCCTACAATACCATATTTTTCACATCACAGATGATATGAAACGAAGTATTTAGATTTGATTCACAGTTGAAGGAATATCTCTTGAATGATCTCAGATCTGGGAGTTGTTAAACTTGATCATTTAGTGTCTCTTCATCAGTTTTCATGGCTGGAGTGGTGTGATGTCTTCTGAACCTGGGGCATGTGCAAGCCTCGTCCTTGATTCTTGGGAAGAAGCTTTTATAATGATAGGAGAGACAACTAACACTGTCATTGTTTCTGGGAGCGAGTATGAAGCATTGGGCCAAGTGTATTGGCAGTATGGTGCTTCTCAAGCAGGCATACTTGTTTGTCTCAAGTTGCAGATTTTAAGAGCTTCGTAACATATTTGTGGTGATGAGAGACAATTCACCATCATTCATCCAATTCCACCAGGAAAATCTATGCAGGTTGCTAGTAGGAGACAATCTCCCATAACTGGTCAATGGGAGGTTTGTGTAACCCTACACATGAAGTTGGAGAATGTTCTTTTAGCCCCTAACTTCCCACTGAATCTACTATCCGTAGGCAGGATTACAAAGGGGTTGAATTGCAGGGTGATCTTCGATGCTTTGTCTCTCACTTTTAAGGATATTTTCACCGACCGCACTATTAGGTGTGGCCATGAGGAAGGTGGTGTTTATCGTCCTCTGCAGTCGCCCTATGCAAGACATGCTTCACTCTCATCAAGAAGCGCTACTAGCTACTTGTGGCATCTTAGGTTTAGTCACTCCCCTTGCTAAAGCTTAGAAAGATGCTACCACATATTTCTCCTACCAATACCTTTCAATGTGAGGCATGTCAACTTGGGAAGCATCATAGTACTGTTGTAAGAACTCCATATTATTTTTAGTTGTTTTTGGACTGTTTGCTAGTTTCTTATTTCTAGTTTTCTGATATAATTTTCCTAACACCTCTCTCTTTATAAAGAGGTGTAGGGTTTCTTTTGAAAATAAGATCATTTGTTTCCTTTGACTTGGTATCAGAGTGGCGGTCCTAGGTTGCTGCTCTGGTATCCCATCGAAATAGGTCTCCTACCCAAACCACCTAAACTGTAATATCTCCTCCCTTCTCCTCTCCATACCACCGACCTACCTATCAACGGTAGTAGTGGCCTTAACAACGGCAGCGAGACCACCTGCAACGACGACAGGAGCATTGCCGACCGGTAGTAACACCACCGGTGGGTGCTGCGCCACCCTTGCACTGGCAAAGGGGGGCGATAGCGGCCTTTAAGCACCACTAACCCTAGCACGTGTCTCTTTGTCTCCGGAGAGGTTGTCATGTGATCTTAACGTGATTTCCAAGAAGTAGATTGCTTGGATTTCATGCTAAATCGCCCGTTTCATTGATTCATAGTGATTCTGCAGATTTGAAATGTTTGTTTCAGATTTGATTTTGGCAATTTCTTGATCTTCTAGGCATCATGGTTACGTCTTCTTCATCTGAAGACAACTCCGGATAATGAGAACTACAAAAACCTATTCTTCATTCCCATTGTGAAGTTGGATGAAACCAACTATGCTTGTTGGTCACAGACGTTTCTCATGATGGTTGAGGGTCATGACAAGGAGCACATTCTTCTTGAGCCAAAGCCCCAAAATAAGATGGGAAAATACACCACGTGGAAGAAAGATAATGCTATAGTGAGAGCGTGGATTATGAATGCAACTTTGCCTCATCTTGGAGATGGAATTCTAGTAAGGTGTACCAGATCTACAATGGCATGTTTACCCTCAAGCAGGAGGGTTAGCCATTACCTCAGTACTGTGCCACCCTAAAGGGGCTCTTAGAGAAGCATAACGCATGTAAACCTGTATGCATGTGTACTAGTCAGCGAAAGTACAACAAGGAGACGATAGTTCAACACTTTCTGCCTAGGTTGGGCCCGAAGTATGATACTACTTGCTCTCAAATACCGACTCTGTCGGACCTTCCATCTCTTGAGTAGGCATATAGTTGTCTCAATAGGATCACCCATCACCATCGCCTCTTCTTCACTAGAGACAACTGGATAGACCTCTGTACTTGCAGTTGGTGTAGGTCATGGTGGTTTTGGTTCTCCATCTACTTGTGGTCGTGGATGTGGCAGAGGACAGATTGGTAGAGCTCACCTCACATGCACTTTTTGTGGCCGATTTGGCCATGTTGAGGCTTCATGCTAGACTAAACATGGGAAGCCTCATGTAACCAATCACACAATGACTACTTTTAAGGTAGAGTCAAATATCGTGTCTCGAGTAGAGTATCATGTTGTGGTCCAACGACTTGCCTAGGTTACTCAGGAGACGCCCTCTTCATCTTCTAATATAGCTGCCATTGACTCCTCAAGTGTAGATTGTGCTTTTGGTGTTTCTAATATGGTTTCTGACAATACCACTTGGCTTGTTGATTCTGATGCTTCACGCCATTTAAGTGGTGATTACAGTTGTTTTCAGTAGCTTTAGTTAACCCCTCCTAATAGGATAGTTTAGGTCGTTGATGGGCGTCATTTCAGGGTTGATGGTTAGGGGGAGGTGACAGTTTCCTCCACTTTGAGATTGCCTAATGCTTTATTTGTTACAGAGTTTCCTGTTAACTTATTGTCTGTTAGCAGAATTACAAAAGATCTTAATTGTAGGGCAATCTTTGATGATGTTGGCAGTGTATTTCAGGACAAGCTCACGGGGAGGATAATTGGTGATGGACATGAAAAGGAGGTTGTGTATCGCTTGTTTCATACACCAGTTGCAAGTTCCTGCCAAGGTGAGGTGTGTTTTGCTACAAGGAGTGCTTTGCAATGGCACAATCATCTTGGCCGGCTACCTTTAGATAGGCTACACTGTATTATCCCTCATCTTTCACTAGGCACTGAGATCCATTGTGATGCATACTAGATGGGGAAGCATCACTAAGCCGCCTATCTTGCTAGTTCTACTACTGTTGAGTCTATTTTTTATTTATTGCATCTAGATGTTTGGGGTCCCAATCGTATTCCGGATCAACTAAGCCACCGATATTATTTTGTGATAGTTGATATTGTTCTAGAATGTCATTTATTTTTGTTAAAGAATAAGCCCGATGTTGGATCAGCAATTGAGACATTTATTATTGAAATAAAGAATCAGTTTGCTTCTATTGTTAAAGTTGTTCGTACAGATAATACTCATGAATTTTATACTGCTTGAATGACTAAATTCTACAGATCACAAGGTATTATTCATGAAACTACCTACCCTTACACGTCTCAGCAGAATAGGATGATAGAGGGGAAACACAGGCATCTTTTCGATGTGCCTAGGACTTTACTGATTCATCATAATGTTGTTCCCTCAGTGTATCGGGGAGATGCAGTGCTTACTGCATGTTATTTGATTAATAAGATGCCCAGTTATGTAGTATCTGAGTAAATACCATGACAAATATTGTATCCAGAGCAGGAGTTGTTTCAATTGCCACTCCAGATTTTTGACTGTGTAGCCTTTGTTCACATTATTGGGCCTAGCAGAGATAAATTGGCCCCTCAGGTAGTTAAATGTGTTTTCCTAGGTTATATAGTCATACCCAGAAAGGTTACAAATGTAAAGATCTATTGCAGAAGAGGCATTACACTAGTGTGGATGTCATTTTCCATGAGGCAATACCATAGTTTTTAGTGACTGGGCGTCATTTATCTTTTGAGGCAGAGGTGGCACTAATGCCTATTCCTCCTGCTCAATTAGGAGATTTTCCTATCTCTCAGTCTATACATCACAAGGCACTACAAACAGAGTTGTTACTCAGTTCAGAGATCTTCCTTTGTCATATAGATTACCTGTGACATATCAGTAGCACACCCCCTACTTCAGCACCATCATCCTCTCCACAATAAGTATGTGTTGATGATACCAACTGTCGTATGTCTGGTGGTGATCCTGCATGTAATGATACTAGTCCTGGTGGTGATGTACCATTGGCTTCTAAGCCTCCTGTTGAGGATGTTGAGCCCCAACTCGATGATCTTGATCTTTCAATAGCTATTCGAAAGGCGTCCCAAAGCTGTACCCAGTATTAAGTGACTGGGGTTGTATCTATTGGCCGCCTCAATCATGCTTTTGCTCTCTTCACTGAGGCCTTGTCTTCTACTCAAATAGCGACTACATATCAGCATGTCATGCTTAATCCAAAGTGGTAGCAGGCCATGGAGGATGAGATAGCTGCACTTTAGTCATAGGAGACATGGGAGCTTGCTTCGCTTCCACCTGGTGCATGTACTGTTAGCTGTCGTTGGATCTATTTCTCAGCATAAGGCTCGCCTTGTGACGAAGGGATTCACCCAGACATACGGAGTGGATTTCTTTGACACCTTCCCTCTTGTTGCCAGGCTTCCTAAAATATGGATTCTCATAGCAATTGCATCACATCTAGTAAGGCCACTACATCAATTAGACATGAAGAATGCTTTCTTATATAGTGATCTTCATGAGGAGGTATACATGCAGCAACCCTCAAGTTTTGAGGTTAAGGAGTATATGTAAGCTCAAGCAATTTATGGACTCAAGTAGAGTCCACGAATCTGATTACAGAAGTTGTCAGAAGTTGTTGAAGGTTTGGGGCTCAACCAATCTTCATTAAATCACTCCTTATTTGTACGAAAGACAGAGAAGGGGGTTGTTTCCTTTCTTGTCTATGTAGACGATCTAATTATCACTAGTGATGATGCAACTGGGATAACTGAGGTCAAGTAGAGTTTGGTTAATAGATTCGACATGAAGGACTTGGGTCCTCTACGATATTTTTTGGGCATTAAGGTGGCAAGAGGCAAAGAAGGTATTGTACTCAATCAGAGGAAAAATGCACTTGATGTATTATAGGAGACTGGGATGTTGGGAGCAAAGTTAGCCAACAAATCCATAGACCTAAGATGCACCTATATGATGCAGAGTTAGAAGCCATAGAAAGCAGAGGATACAAATAGTTGATCGAGAAGCTTCTTTATCTTGCCATTACACGTCCAGATATTTCTCTTATTGTAGACAAGCTTAGCTAGTTCATAGATAAGCCAACCAAGTAACATTAGGATGCTGCAATGCAGGTGTTCAGGTACTTGAAGTGAGCACTAAGACGGGGATTACCATTCAGAAGAGGCGAGTCAATGATTATTGTGGGATATTCTAATGTAGACTATGTTGGATGTCTTCCAGATAAGTCTACCACCGGCTTCTACACTTATGTAGCTGGTAACTTGGTGACATGGAGAGGCAAAAAATAGAGTGGTATCTCGATTCAGTGTCGAGTCAGAGTACAGAGCTATGGCACAGACGATAGCTAAGTTAATCTGGGTAAGGTTTCTCCGACTTAATTTGCATGTTGAGTTTGAGGAGCCCATGGAAATGAGATGTGATAATCGTGTAGCTACATATATTGCTAATAATTGTATGTTTCATGAGAGCACGAAACATATGGAGATTGATTGTCATTATACCATAAATCTGATTCAGAGAAGGCTTCTCTACACCACACCTGTTACCACAGAGAACCAAAGTCCAGACTATAGATATGTTTACTAAGCCTCTTGCTTAGTTCACTTTTGATGCATGTCGTGACAAGCTGAGCATGATTGACATCTATGCTCTAGCTTGGGGGGGGTGTTACAAGAACTCTCCATATTATTTTTAGTTGTTTTTAGGTTGTTTGCTAGTTTCTTATTTCTAGTTGGTTCTCTGATATAATTTTTCTAACATCTCTCTCTATATAAAGAGGCGTAGGGTTTCTTTTGAGAATAAGATCATTTGTTTCCTTTGACTAGTACCTTCCCTAAGAGTCAGCATCAGGTGTCCCAAGCCTTATTCCAGTTGCTCCATATGGATATTTGGGGACCCAGTCGAACTCCAGATTGTTTGGGATATAGATACTATCTGGCTATTGCGGATGACTTTTCTCATCTTGGATATTTCTGTTGAAGGGAAAATGTGAGGCAGGTGACATGATTCGTGCATTTTTAGCAAAGATCAGGACTCAGTATGAGGCGAAGGTGAAAATCATTAGATCAAACAATGCATTGGAGTTCTACACCACTTCATTGTACAATGTTTATTGTAAGCATGGCATCATTCATCAGACAATGTGTCCCCACACATCTCAACAAAATGGTGTGGTAGAACGAAAGCATATGCACATTCTTGATGTTGCACGGTCACTCTTGATTCAGAATAGTATGCTTGACAGATACTGGGGAGATGAAGTATTGACAGCTTATTATCTTGTTAATCAAATGCCTTCCAGTATTCTCGATGAGCAAATCCCCTACTTCATCTTGTTTCCTAATAGTGATCTATTTGAAATGCCTCCTTGGGTCTTTGGATGCATTGCATTTGTGCATAACCCTGGGTCCAACAGGGATAAACTTGCTCCTCGCGTAGTCAAGTGTATTTTTCTTGGGTATTCGTAGACTTAGAGAGGATATTAATGTTATGATCCTATTAGAGGACGTCACTATGTTAGTGTAGATGTCACCTTTCATGAGTCTATTCCATACTTCTCCATTGCCGAGAGACATCTTTGTCCTAAGCTTACTAAGGCACCCATGCTTATCCCTCCTATACCACTAGGGGTGATTCTTATCACTGAGATTGGATCTTCACTGTCAGTGCCATCACATTCTGGACTTGAGAGATTTCGTGAGCCTCTGATCACTTACAGTCTTCCTATTACATATCGGCAGGTATCCTCTTCGTCAAATTTTGCTCTATCCCAGCTTCAAATGCCCATAGGAGACATTCACAGTGATGAAGCAAGGAGTTCCCAGTATGATAGTGGAGGATCTATACCCCGTGCTAAGACAGAGTCAAAGCAGTTGTAGGATGCAATGCCAGTCGATCTTGACCTTCCGATAGCTATTTAAAAGGTTTCCCAAAGTTGTGCCAAAAATCCAGTTGCAGGAGCCTTGTCCACAAAGGAGCTTGGGACTACCTTTCTGCAGTTTTCTTGTGCATTATCAACAGTGTAGATTCCTTCCATGTATCAGCAGGCCATGTTCAATCCAAAGTAGCATCAGGCCATGGAGGATGAGATGACTACTCTTCATTCCCATGATATCTGGGAACTTACTACTTTATTTGAGGGTGCATCAGTGGTTGGATGATGATGGGTATTTGTAGTCAAATATAATCTAGATGAGTCAGTTGTCAGATACAAGACCCGCTTGGTTGCAAAGGGGTTCACACAGACATATGGCATGGACTTTTTTGATACCTTCTCTCTAGTTGCACGTCTATCTACAGTGCACATTTTGATTTTTGTGATAGTTCAACATAGTTGGCCACTTCATCAGTTAGATGTCAAGAATTCTTTACGGGGATCGTTAAGAGGTATATATGCAGCAGCCCACTAGTTATGAGGTTCAGGAGTGTATATGCATATTGAGGAAGGTCATATATGGTCTAAAGTAGAGTTCTAGAGCTTGGTTTCAAAAGCTCTCAGAGGTGGTGAAGGCCATGGGCTTCAAAAGGTTCTCATCTGATCATTCATTGTTCGTCAAGAAGACAGGGAGAGGTATAGTTGTGTTCTTAGTTTATGTTAATGACCTGATTATTACTGGTGATGGTAGTACAGGAATTACAAAGGTCGAGTGTTTGTTAGGGAGCTTTGTGATGAAGGACCTTGGACCAGTGAGGTACTTTCTTAGGATAGAAATTGCACACAGCAGGAAGGGCATAGTTCTTTCTCAAAGAAAGTATACACTTAATTTACTTCAGGAGACTGGCATGTGAAGAGCCAAACCAGCCAACAATCCCATAGATCCCAAGACTCATCTGTATGATGAGAAGTTAGAGGTAGTTAACAGTAGACAATATAGGGGGCTAGTGAACAAGCTCTTGTACCTCACCATCACCATGCCTGATATCTCCCTTGCAATTGGGAAGTTGAACCAGTTTATGGACAAGCAGATCAAGCAACACTGAGATGCTGCAATGATGGTGTTGAGATATTTAAAGAAGACGCTAGGACGTGGGATTCTATTTAGCAAGGGGGTGTCCATGAGTATAGCGGGCTATTTGGATGTGGATTATGCAGGATGTTTGGCTGACAGGAAGTCCACTACAGGCTTCTATATGTATGTGGCAGGGAATCTTATGACGTGGAAAAGCAAGAAGCAAGCTGTTGTGTTTAGATGCAACGTAGAGTCTTGAGTATAGAGCCATGGCTCAGATTGCAGCTTGTGGGTAAGGCCACTCCTTATAGGCTTGCACATATCTGTTGACATGCTTATGGAGATGAGATGCAACAAGCAATCTACCACATACATGGCTAACAACCGCATGTTCCTTGAGAGGACCAAGCATATGGAGATTGATTGTTATTATACTCATGACTTGACCCAGAGGAGACTTGTCTACACTACTTCAGTATCTTCTGAGGACCAAGCAATAGACATTTACCAAGCCATTGGCATGATCAACATTTGATGTTTGTTGTTCCAAGCTAAGCATGATTGATATTTATGTTCCAGCTTGAATGAGAATGTTATACCCATTCAGTCTTTTGGTTATCTCTTCATATTGTTGTCATTTGTTGTATTTTCTTATTTTTCTGTTTGGGGTTATTTGTACTTTTCCTACCTCTATACATTGAGAGGTAGGGCTTCTTAATAATGTGATGCATTTCATTTTATTCCACTATATAAATAACATCAGATCTAATTCAGATCAGCAGCAGATCGCCAACACCATACCCAACATGGCCTAGCAGTAGACCTCTACATCGCCTAGAAGCGGCAGTGCTAGATCTGATTTTGTCGGGCAGGACCAGATCTGCAGCACACAATCGGAACCCCACCAGATCCAATGCTAGATCTAGAACAGCGAGGGGGGGACGGGCGGGGGGTGCAATCTGATCTACAGCCTTGAGGCATGAAACCAGGATCACACCATGATTGTTGCGTAAGAGAGGGAGCACTTGGTGGGATATCTAGACCATCAGTTTAGGGTTGTTGCTCTAATACCATGTGAACGGAAGTTCTCTATATTCAAAAACGAAAAACCCTAGTCACTTTTATGTGAGAAAGACTCGGGTAAATTACACCTACATCCAATAAAAAGATAAACATAATATGACAACTCTCTAAACATAAAATATGCACTCACAGTAACCAAGCAACTCCTTAACCACAAGAACACCTTGATCTTGAGGGAAACCTTAATCCATCAAAAAAAATGTACAGTCACCAACAAGAACATCATCCTCAGGAGCTGACCCTCTCAGGAGCTTATAAACGTTAGACACCCAACAGGTCACCTTCGTCCACAAATGTCTGTCAAGACTATTCACTAATGGACAAAGATCCTGCAGCAAAGATAATAACAATCGTAGCTCCTGGGTACATGCTTCTGAAAGTATCCCATCAAAAGCAGGTGACCAAGAAAGCGAAGTCTCATCCCAGAAATCTGCTACCACCTGAGATTTAAATGCTGCCAAATCATAGAGACAACGCATCACCCCCACCTCTAGGGGATTATTTACTACTAGGTTGGATCAGATGTTAGCCTGTGGAGGAACCATTTATGACTATTGGGAAAATTCCCCTTTCAAGGTAATAATTGATGGGGCAGTCTGGTCACATCAAGTGTTTTGACAAATTTCACTGTTATGGGAAAACCTGAGGACAGGCCCCTCCCTTGTAAACAAAGTAAATTCAACAGGTCTCTAATGAAAAATCTGGTTTTGCAATGAGGTCATTTATCCATGCCTTTGTGGTCCTTTTCTATATCTTCCATCTTTATATATTGTATATTCCTTTTGGCTCCCCCACTTCTTTCGTTCATGACAATTTTGTGACATATATGTATACAACCAAACCCCCTGATCTCCACTTTGGCCACCAGGAAGAGACATTGGCTAAGGCTCCCCCACTCATAACCTCAATGGTCCTCTAATCTGATAAATTCCTGTCGAGGATTTGTGTGGACAAAATCACCCCTTCTTCCAAGTCAAGATCCTAATGGTAAAAAACACCTCATGATCCAACGTCAAACCTTACTACCTTGGAAAACAATAGGGGAGAACCCCTTTAATTGACCAATCTTCAAGCTAAAAACCAAACTTGAATCCATCCTTGAAATAAGCAAAAAAAAAAAAAAAAAAAGAATTGCAAGAGGTGAAATCCTCGATATACCCCTCTAAAATGCAAATGCCCTCTTGAAGGCTCCAATTTTGGAGCTTCATTCCACTTTCTGTCATAACAATTTATAATTACCATGGTTAAGAGATCCATTTCACAACCTAAAACTCGTCTTGACCACTTCATCAACAAAGTTTCACCTAAGCAACATGCAAGTCCAATACCCAAAGCCACCTTTTGCAAGAGACCTACAAAAATCTTTCAAAGATACCAGACAAAAACCTTTCCCACTGTTACCCACCCCTTCCATGGAAAACCACTATCACATGCCATCCCACTTATCCTATAGCTTCTTTGATAATGGGAAAACCGATACATAAAAAATGGGAGTGGCTAAAACAAGACTAACTTCTCTCTCCAGGACAATAGATGTGACTTCCATCCTGTCAACGTCTTTTCTACCTCTTCCACCTCCACATTCAAATACATCCCTCACTAATATATCAAATAATGACAGCCCCAAGTGAGACAAACTCCTCAGAGTCCTAAGAACAACAGAACATCTCCTTGCCTCATCCAAGCTAAATAGGATAAAAGAAGACTTCTCCCTGTTACAACAGTGATCAAATGTTACCCATGCTTCTGGTTTTATGAAGGAAGAAAAAAGGGGGGAGAGACTTCTACCTAATTTTCTTTTTTTTGTTGGAAAGGTTCTACCTAATAATCTTGAAACTTGAAAATTCCCTAAAGAGAAAATATCAACATGGTCTTGGTGCACTCAACTGAGCCTTCCTAACAGAAAAGCACAATATTGTCATACACTGTGGAAAAATTTGGAGAATATCATTTCAGTTTTTGATAAAAAAGAGGCCCTAGCCCTCTTTATATAGAGAGAGGCAAGGGCAAATATGGAAACATAATAAAATATTTACTAAATATAACTATGACCTAAATTTAATAAACACCTAATCAAAAAACTAATTTGATTTATTTCCTAGCACTCCCCTTCAAGTTGAGACGCGAGAGACGGCGAAGACTTGGATCCTTAAGCAGTGGAGATCAACTCTTGTCAATGTAGTAGTCTCTTCAACGGGTGTCTCTTCTTGTTCGCCCTCACAGAGCCAAGCAATGCTTGGTTTCTCTTGAGGGGCATAAGAGTACTACTGCCTATACACTTAATATCTTGAGATGGCTCTCGCCTTCCTTGTATCTTCCACTCAACATATAAGGACCTAAAAGACAAATATCCAAAACTTTAAGGGTTACATGCAAATGCCAAAAAAAAACAAAAGACAACTTCTATTACTTCACAAGACCTAAACGTAAAAGACCTTAAACACCCCCTTTTTTTTATTCAAATCAGAGAGAGAGAGAGAGAGAGAGAGAGGAAGATCCTCTCGATTTCCTTGTAGGCATCCCTCCTAGTCTTGAACAACCTCCTGATCAGAGGCCCTGTGAACCTCTCGTAGGCCCTTAATTCAATGATCCTCGCGAGCTCCCCCGCACCCAGTATCGGAACCATACGATGTAGGCGTAGACCATAAGGACGTGGCCACGGGTGCTGTCCACCGCGATCCCAAGGGACGTCTTGCTCGCCACGTCAACCTCTCGGAGCAGCTCATGCTTGCGGGGGTGTCGTTGCTCGCCACGTCAACCTCTCGGAGTAGCTGGTGCTTGCAGGGGTGCTGGGACTCGACGCTGAGGGCAAGGACCTTAGAGACGCTGGCCTTAAAAAGGTGGAGACGAGGAAGCGTCGTGTGGAGGCATCCCACCAGGTGCACTCACGAAGCCACCCGAGGTGACGGTAAGAGATGGTGGAGGGGTTTGACGCGACCCCGCACTCAAGGGCCACGATGGATGCGATTGGGATGGTCTAGAGCCAACGTGAGGCGTGTCCACCAGCAGCAACATCGGTTATTCTTGGTTTTGGTGGTGAAGCGTCGTGGAGATTTTTTTCTACCGGCAGCGGCAACTGCAATAGAAGGAACGAAGAGGAATACGAAACAGAAGAAGAGTAGGGGAAGGAGAAGAGGAGAGGAGAGGGCTTCTCCAGTGGCTCGCTAGAGGCCAGCAATGCTGCCAGAGGGCCTCCCCCTATAGGGTTTCTTCTTCCCTTTTCTCTTTCCCACAGGATCAAACTTGCTCTAATACCATGTGGAAAAATTTGGGGGAATATGATTTCTATTATTGATAAAAGAAAGGCCCTAGCCCTCTTTTTATAGAGGCAACGGCATACATGGAAGCACAATAAAATATTTACTTAATATAACTATGAACCAAATATAGTAAACACCTAATCAAGCAAATAATTTGATTTATTTCCTAACACTATGATCAAAATTGTATTTGGTTCAGGATGAAATCTTTAGGAAAGCCAAGATCACGTGTAGCAAAACTGGGTGTGGCAAGGGCATCCATAGTGAACACAAATAATGGAGCCCAAGGATACCCCTATTTAACCTATGTAGCTAAATCTACTCCCCTTCCAACTTCCTATGAACACAGACAGAGAAAGGGTTAGCAACAGTGCATCTCATCATCCATGCAATCCAAGTATCCAAAAACCCCCTCTATTATAACAAACTCCAAGGGAAAACTAACTGATATAGTCATAGTTCTTAACAAAATCCACCTTCCACAAGAATACTATGGTCCCAATTCTTGTCCAAAAGCAGATAATCTGTCTTGATAACCACATTGTCCACTGCCTCCCCTAAATGAAGGCAAATTACACATGGCTAATAACATTTCCTGCCACGTACCTTAATCCATTTGCAAGAACCTTAGCCATTAGCCATGCTGTTCAAAGTCTAAATTGAGTATTTCTAACTTGGGAACGACCTGCTGCTTATCTTCCATTCCTAAACCTCCTCCTTACTTAAAGCCCCTTGATCCTTCATCCTATCAGTAACTTGTATCCTCTCCAAATTAAAGCCCTTGGATCCTTTATCCTATCAATGGCTTGTATCCTCTCCAAATCCTTTCTCCACCTCAATGACACTGCTACATTTTCCTTCATTTTATAATCAATAAGAGAACTCCACAAGCCCTTGCAACTGCTTTACTGTAGGCACAGTTGCAAAATGCAAGGGGTTACCCTCCAACAATCTCTTGAAATCTAGCTCCAACAACCACAACCTTCAGACTTGAACTGGAAGGCCTCAGGGATTCATCACCACTTCAAGCCAGTGGAAAAACAACCTTGTAAACACCTCCACCATGAAAAAGATGAAGGCCCCAAGAAACTCCGTTAAGCACAGAAACCTATTGGTTCTATATTGTGAAGAATGAAGAGCCATGCGGCACTGTCATGTGACAGCCAGTCTGGGCATCCAAGTGGGCGCCGGTTTTGGGTGTTTTTGGGTCCTGTTTTGGGTTTGCTTTAGTTGTAAGTTTTGTCTTTAGTTGGTATATTAGTTTTTAGAAAATTTGCTTAGAGGATTTGCTTTAATTAATTAGGATTTGAACTTTATAGGATATGTGATTTGATTAGGATTGGTTTATTTCCTATTTTAAGGGATTGTGATATATTATCTCTTTATAAAAGACAGCCTTTATAATCATTTGATCCTTGAGTAATGCAATAATATTTCCAGCAATTTCCAACTCCTCTCTCTCTCTCTCATTGCCGGCCGTCATCTCCCTCTCTCTGTTCAATGTGGAATAGTCCCATCTTAGACCGTTTTTGCCACGCCAAGGTGCCTCCATGCCTCCACATTGCGCCATTCTTTACATGGTATCAAAACCTATGGTCTAGGCTCCTTGCTGTGCGTGCATCATGAAGAAGAGTCCATGCACTGTGTGTGTTCTCCTCTTGACCACACGTGTGTGGTCTTCATCTTCGACAAATCATCATCAAATCCAATGCCTTACGCGGACTAGGAGGATTGTAGATCGAAAAGATGATGGACACCACTGCCATCGATACCACGTTGTCAGTAGGAGAGGGCAAGGTGGTTATTCAAAGAACAACCATGAAGTTGCAAGGTGCTTCCAATTATGTCTTGTGGGCTCGCGCCTTCAAGATATTCGTTGGGAGTCAAGAGAAACTCAATGTTCTCCTTGAAGAACCACAGGAGCAAAAGGACAAAGCTAAGAAAAAGAAGCAAGAGAATGAGAAATCCCTTGTCATGAACTAGTTGATGAACTCTGTGATCCAACCATCCCCTCGAACATGCTTTATAAAAGAGCGCGTACGAGATTTAAACGCTCTAGAGAAAAGGTACGCCCGAAAATCTAGTAATGCACATATTATTGATTTGTATACTCGTATATGGATAGCTAGTCAGGGAGATCTCTCCTTGACTAAGTACTGAGAATATGGAGGCCTTATTCGAGGAGTTGGAGATCTACGAGCCTCTTTGTTGCGACAAACAGGAGGAAACACGTGTGGTTTGGTAGGCTGCCAAGTTTTTATCGGGATTACATCCCTGTTATCAAGCCACTCGTGATCAGATCCTCGCATTTGACGGGAAGATGATCTTGAGATCATCTTTTGCCATCTTGAGAAGATGGAAGTTCTAGATGATGAGGTCACGCCTAGAGGCGACAACTCCACACTTGCAATTCCAGAGACAAGTGAAGGGCTTGGAAGGGAACGTGGCTGAGGTCGAGGTCGCGGCTACTCTAACTGCTAGTATTGTGGACGTACAAATCATCCATAAGAAAGATGTTGAGACAAGTTTGGGAGGCCTCCACGTGGGGCTACTAGCACCTCACGGATGGACTCCTTAACCCCCGAACATCTCGATACGATACGGGCCATGAATCGAGAAGAAAAAAAGATAACGGCGGCCATTGCGATGACTATTGAGGTTGCCACAGAAGCAACAACTCTGAAGGTCGTAAGAGGTTACACCGAAACTTCTTCCAAAGACAAAGTTGAGAGTACAACGCTCGAAGAAGAAGAATGATGGGGCATCTACCCTCATCACCAAGTTCAACAAGTCATCCTCTCAACCTCGATTTGAGGGTGAGTGAAGAATGAAGAACCACGTGGTAGCCAGTCTGGGAATCCAAGTGGGCACCGATTTTGGGTGTTTTTGGGTCCTATTTTAGGTTTGTTTTAATTGCAAGTTGTCTTTAGTTGGTTTATTAGTTTTTAGAAAGTTTGTTTAGAGGATTTGATTTGATTAATTAGGATTTGATCTTTCTAAAATTAGGATATGTGATTTGATTACGATTGGTTTGCTTCCTGTTTTAAGGGATTGTGATATGTTCTCTTTTTATAAAAAAGAGACTTTGTAATCCTTTGATCATTGAGTAATGCAATAATATTTCCAACAATTTCCAACTCCTCTCCTCTCTTTCTCTCACTGCTAGTCATCCTCTCTCTCTCTCTCTCTCAACGTGGAACAATCCCATCTTGGACTATTTTTGCCATGCCAAGGTGCCTCCATGCCTGCACGTTGCGCCATTCTTCACATATACATTGACAGAGATGCCTCTATACTCAACCCTTATAAGCCAAATTTGACGATGAACTACCAAAACTGACCTAATTCTACATAATTATCACCCCTGTCATCCTATCTCAAAATAATATCAAATCTCTACCCATAATATGCGGAATTATTGAGAAGAATGTATCGTAGCCCTAAGCACATATTAAAGTGTCACCCCTTACCATAGAAAACCCATAGACATTCACCACCATTGCAAATTGAAGTCCATTCAATATTCTCTTCAACATAACATCAAATAATTCCACTCCACCAAACTTCCTCCTTAAAGAGGTTTTCATTCCAAGCAATCCATGACCTACACAACCTCCATATTGAGTGCATCAGAAAAAACTGATCCAATCTCCTGCCCTCCCCCTACTGGTAGCTACTCCCCTGAACCATAGGCCTTGAGCTTTATCTCCTGAAGAAAGGCAGTGTTGGCTCCCAATGAATAGAGATATAGCCTCAACATCCTATCCTCTTAAGGTATCCAAGACACCATATATTCCACTACAAGATCTTTATGAGCCTTCGAATTGGGCCCCCTGAATAAGTTCGGTGCCATCTGCTGCACCCAACCCACTCAAACACAAGAAGGATCTTTCTATCCCTAACCAACTTTTCTACCTCATCATTGGGGATCTTCAGCTATCCCTTTCCTTCAAATCGGGATCACCAAGTGTGTCACTTCAAAGTTTCAAGCATTTATTTACAGGCATAAACAAAGCAGCATCCTCAGCCACCTTTGAAACCTAGATCCAATATCATTTAAGCAGAAGCCCTAGTGACAAGAACATATCATGCAGATATTCGGATAACCCAAAGCAACATCAAGAAGCAATTAGATCCCTCTATAAAACCTAAGCCCTGAATTGAGAGTAAAAGAATCCAACTACAACTTCAAAGAAACCACTGAGAGAGAAAAAGGTCAACAGCTTACAAGCAGATCTCCTAATTAGGGCCATATATGGCCTCTGCAATATTTTCTGTCCATCGTGTCCATGCAAATGTCACATGATCAGTGCTCATCCAAAACTTCCTAATTGTCAACTTAACAACCACAATATTAAAGGGGACTATTCCACTTCCTGTGAAGATGCCATAACCGTGTCACCAAAATTTCACAAAATGGTTGCCAGATTGTTGTCACCACACACTTCATAAATCAGCAGACACCAATTTGCAACCATAGTAGTGAAGGACCTTAAGGAAACCTCTTCCCCTGAACAATCAAAACAGACAAGGCAAGAGTAGCTACCTTGCCGAAGGATTGACTCTAGAACATTAGTCGAAGAAGCGACTCCACTCAAACAACCAATCTTAAGAGGCCAATCCTCCATGATTGGCATCATCACATTGTTGTAACAAACTAAACAAACTAGTGACCACCTCAAAGTACCACAACCACAAAGGAATGCCATGATATTCAAGATGAGCCATCAGCCTAGGTGGAACTCACTCCCCAAATGCTCCAATAAACTCTGACCACCTTGCAGCTTCATCAAGTCCTTGTCCATGACAAGCATGCAAACCTCCAATGACCGTTGAGCCTCCACAAAGTGGAACCACATTATGAATTTTGTACAACCAAAGTGAGAGACGATGACTTTCTCAACCACTTCAATATCCTTGTCCACACATAAAAGGATGTCTTGTGCTACAAGCACTACCACCATGCATCTTCAACCAAGCATGAGTAGAACCACTTCACATTTTCTTCAAATGCCTTCGATAAAGGCACTTCAGAAAGAACACTATCCCTCCGATGGCATACACCCCAAAGGTTGTGAAAAACGTAGATCGACACCACCCCAAGAAGGGTGCAGCTAAGCCACACAAGTGGAATGACAATGTCCCATTCCATGTTGGAAGCACCTCAAAAATTTTTGCATTTGCATGCAAAATGCGTACAATCTTAATGTTGAAAGAATGGAACAATCCCTACCTACCTTCCCATGAGATTCACGGAAAACCACCACATCTCCCAGATGTTTGACCACCACCCTACCATCAGCTCTCTCCCTTATTCACTCTTCCAATCACCATGTGCAAGACATCAATTCACATGAAAGTCAGCTACTGCCCAACAGTATTTTTGCATCTATGAAGTTACTTCTTGTTGACAATCTAGAGTCGAATCAAGAGCAAGTTTGAGCATCAAGCAATACAGAAAAGGAACTTGGGTACACTTGGTATGAGAATCAACTCTTAGCTAACAGGAAACAGATAGATTGTTCACGTGCCCCATCAGCAATCAGTTTACGCATCTTTTAGGCAAAAGAAGTCCACAAATAAATGCAGAGAGGGATCTTAAAGTGGACAAGGAAAGAGACGCATAGGAGAAAGCATCTCAACCACAACACTCACGATTATTGGAGGCAATCACTCTACCGAATGGAGAGGCCTACTACTAGGGCTCTACAAGAAGGGTAAGTTTAGCCAGAAAAAGATTATCACTTGTGCTGAAGTGTAAAGATCAGTTGCTTACTAAATTCAGCATGTTCATGCTCAACCAGAGGCAGGTTCATATCATAGGCTCAGGCTTTTTTATGTTACCAAACAAGGGCTTAAAATACTTGTTGCTTGCCCTTAGCCGTAGGATTATAATCTTGATCTTAACAATGCCTTCTAGATATTTTTGTTACGTTATGTTGGAGGCGTATTTTGTGCTTCGTTTTATTTATTGGACTTATGTTTTATTTTTTCCATTACCTCTCTCTATATAAAGAGGTGTAGGGACAGTTTAGTAATTCAAGAACTCTCATTTTCTTCGACTTGGTATCAGAGCCAAGTTGGAGACACCACCCAAAAAAACCCTAACCATATCAACAACCTCGCCCTCGCCGCCATTGCAGTTGGCAGCTGGCACCGCCAGCCACCACCAGCCTCGTAGCTGTAGCTAGCGCCGCCAGCTTCTCCAACCATCGCTGCCAACCTCTAGGAAGAAGGGAGGTTTCTCTCCCTGTTGGGCAGTAGGGAGGGGCAAATCACTTGCCCATTTCCTTAGGAAGGTCCTTGACCTTGGTATGGTGTCTTGCTAAGGTTTAGAACTCTCCGGGAGATGATTTAAAGTGTTTTCATTGATGGTATGATCAACTCAGTCTTTTGATTACTATTTAGGGTGTGTATTCCCCTTGATGTAATTTTTGGGGTGTGTATTCCCCGTGGCTTGTTGACAAAGTATTGAAACCGCATGTGAGCGGATTTAAGAATGTGTATTTCCCAATTTTTTGTTCAAAATCAGATGTGTTTGAAGTTGTTTGAAGGTTGTTGAGTTACGTTATATTGTAAGGGGCATTATATCCTTTTTATTATTTCATTGGGTTTATGTTGTAACTTTTCCCTCACCTCTCTCTATATAAAGAGGTGTAAGGATGGCTTAATAATTAAGAAACATCATTTTCTTGAACTTAGTATCAGAGCCAAGTTGAGGACTCCACTGAGAAAACCCTAACCCTATTACTAAGCCCCACCACCATCGTCGGCCAGCGGCAACATCGCCATCACCGCAGGCCAACAACAGCGGCAGCATCATCACCGGCCAGCATATGTTGCACTGCCACTGCTGGTAGCAATGCTACTACCTACAGCAGCAGTAGTGCTGGTTCACCAGCAGTGTCGCCTCCGCCCAACGCTGCGCCACCGATAGCACCACCCAACACCTTCTCTTCGTGTCTTCTCACTGCCGAACCCCTTCCAGCGGTAATGAGAGGGCTGTAGACCCTGTTTTCCCCTTGCAACAGGGTCTAGGAAGGTCCTTGGATCGTTAGTGATGGACTTTTAAAGCGAGGACCTTCCGAAGAGGAGTTTGGAAATTCGTCTCTGATGGTATAATCAAATTAGAATTTTCATTACTGTTTTAAGGTATGTATTCCCCTGTTGATGCATGTTTTGGGGTGTGTATTCCCCTTGGATTGTTGACCGCGTGTGATCGGAGCTTTTTGGGGTGTGTATTCCCCATTTGGTGTATATTTTGAGGTGTGTATTCCCTGTTTCTATCAGATTTCAAATTTATGTTTGTGCTTTGTTGTCACTATGCCCCCACATTGTCAGAGTCCGGAGTGACGTCAGAACAGACGGGAGACAATGTCGTCCACAAGAACTCGTTCTTTGCTCCTATTGTGAAGCTTGATGAAACCACTTATCCTTGTTAGTCTCAGACATTTCTTGTAACTGTGGAAGGACATGAGAAGCAGCATGTTCTCATGGAAGCACTACTAGAGCAAAAGACAGGGAAATATGTAACCTGGAGCAAAGATGATACCATGGTGAGAGCCTAGATACTTAATAGTGTTATACCTCGCATTGGAGATGAAGTCATGTATTACGAGATGGCCAAGGAGATGTGGGATGGTCTGAAGGTTGCTTATTCTTATGAGCTCAACTCTACCCAGGTCTTTTAGATCTATTATGATCTCTGTCACTTGAAGTAGGAATCCATGAGTCTCTTGTAGTACTATTACACCATGGACTCTTGGAGAAATATAATGCATGCAGGCCCATGTGTACCTTAGGCACGTATAGGGATTAAAGGAAGGAGTTCTCTGCACATATGTTTCTAGTAGGGCTTAATGGCAGTTATTCCGCTGCACACCCACAGATTTTGACATTATTTGATTTTCCTCCTATTGAGAAGATATATAGGAGACTTAGCAGGTTGCACATCTAGTCTATGTCAGAGGGTGTTACTAGTAATACCTGCTCTGCTCATGCAGCTGTGAGTACTCGTGGAGGATGGACAAGAGGGCAAAGGCAGGGGGCGTGTTGATGGTTGTCGTGGCAAGCCTACCTGCTCTTATTGTGGGAGACTTGGCCACATTAAGGCTAAGTGCTGGAACAAAATTAGGCAACCTGCAGTTGCCAACCAAGTTTTTATGACTACACCTCCAGCCATGTCTAGTAAGGCAGTGACCCTTGCAGAGGCAGACTGTGATGCAATTGTACAACGTCTGGCCCAGTTGACCCATGAGCAATCTCAGTCCTCAGGCACAGTTGTTTATGCCTCCGCATCAAGTATGAATAGTTCATGATTGATTAATTGAGGTGCCTCAAATCATTTGATAGGAAATTCATAGTGTTTGGGAATATGCAAAAGATACCACATGATCGTTTAGTACAGCTTGCAGATGGTAGGCATGCCCCCATCTGTGGTAAGGGAGGGGTGTCAGTTACTCCATACATCACTCTGACATTTATTATGTGTCTGAGATGGCAATGCAGTTGCTATATTATTTGTTAGTACTATTACTAAGTAGTTGAATTATTGTGTCATTTTCTATGCGGTTGGATGTACGTTTCAAGACCGCATGATGAGGAGGACGATTGGTGGTGGCCATGAGAAGGGGGTGTATACCAACTGGTTTAGAGTCCTGTTGCTACAACCTGTCAGACGAGTACTACTGTGGGGAGTGCCTTGCAGTGGCATAGACGACTAGGCCATCCTTCACTAGACAAGCTATGCTAAATCATCCCTCATCTTTCTCCTGCCATGAAGATTCAGTGTGATACCTGTCAACTAGGGAAGTATCACCGTGCTAGTTTTCGAGCCTCTATCCAGTCTAGTAGTTCTACTTGTTTTGATTTATTACATTGTAATGTTTAAGGTCCTAGCTGTGTGGCAGATCAACATTGTTATCGGTATTATTTGTTATTTGTGGATGATTTCTCCGATTTGTCATGGACAATTTTGATGCGGAATAAATCAGAGGTTGGATCCATTATTCAGCAATTTGTGATGTTTGTAAAAACTCAATTTGGTGTATGCATTAAGAAGATCAGAACTAATAATGCCTAAGAATTCTGTACTAAGAATTTGACAGACTTGTATGGGTCACTTGGCATTGTGTATCAGACATCATGCCCTTACATGTCACAACAGAATGGGATTGTTAAAAGAAAACACTGTCATATTCTAGATACAGCTAGAGCCTTGCATATCCAGAATAGTATCCCGCATAGTTATGAGGGAGATGCAGTTCTCACTGCCTGTTATCTCATTAACAGGCTTCCTCTTGTGCTTCATGAGCAGATCCTATGGAGCATCCTATATCCTGATTCAAATTTGTTTTTCATGTTGATAAAGACTTTTGGTTGTGTGGCATTTGTATACCTCCTTGGGCCTGGTCGTGACAAATTGACTCCTAGGCCGGTTAAGTGCGTATTTCTTAGTTATTCACGCACTCAGAAAAGATATAGGTGTTTTGACCCTATACACCAGAGGCACTATGTTAATACGGATGTAACTTTCCATGAGTCTTCCGTATTTTTCCGCCTCATATCATCAGTTGAAAGAGGATGAGATGGCTATGCCAATGCCTGTACCTCATGTAGACATGAAGGATTTTTCTCAAAGTAGTGGTGTACCTACTACAGAGTAAACTATGGGCACGTTCAGAGTTGTACCACCTGATAAAACCTTCAAGGGTGCTACGTATCAGCTTCTTGTTAGTTACAAAGAGAAGACACACACCTCTTCAGTTCCTACTGAGCCACCATCATCCTCCTCCACTCAGGTATGTGTTGAGGCTACTGACGATACTTCTCCTGATATTGTGTCTCTAGGCTCCCCTTCTATGCCCACAGATGAGGATATCGCCATCGCTATCAGGAAAGCTCCACGATCTTGTGCCCAGTATCATCTTGCCAGGAGTGTTGTTTCTACTGATTCTCTGGGTTCGAAGTTTCATGCATTCACTATTGCAATTTCCAGTGTTGAAATACCTATCTCGTACCAGTAGGCTCTACTACATCCACACTGGAAGGTAGCTATGGAAGAGATGTCTGCTCTTACTGATAGAGGCACTTGGGAGCTATCTACTTTACTGTCTAGCACGCACCTTGTTGGAGTAGATGGGTCTTTGCCTTGAAATACAACCCAGATAAGTCTATTTTTCAGTATAAGGCTTGCCTTGTGGCCAAAAGATTCACCTAAACCTATAGGATGGATTTCTTTGATACATTCTCCCCAATTACTCAACTCTCCACTATTCAGATACTTGTTTCTGTTGCAGCTCCTTATGGATGGCATTTACATCAACTGGATGTCATAAATGCGTTCCTATACATAGATTTACAGGAGATATATGCAGCAGCCGCCTGGATTTGAGGTTCAAGGAGAGTGTGTAAGCAGACTTCGTAAAGCCATTTATGGTCATAAGCAGAGCCCTGAGCTTGGTTTCAGTGCCTGTCTGAGGTATTATCTGTTATTGGGATGAAGAGGTTCTCGTCTAACCATTTATTATTTGTGAGGGAGACTAGCAGTGGTACAGTGGCTCTACTTGTGCATGTGGATGACCTTATTCTCACAGGTGATGATACAGATGTCATTTCTCAGGTGAAGGAGTACTTGGCATGCCAGTTTGCCATGAAAGACCTTGGAAAGCTAAGATATGTTTTGGACATTGAGATTGCCACAAGTAAAAGATAATTATGTCACAAAGAAAGTATTCTCTTGACATTCTTCAGATGATGGGCATGCTAGGATCCATGGATGCCAATATTCTTATGAATCCTAAAGTTTATCTCTTTGATAATATTGTGAAGCTAAAGAACAAGAAGGCATATTAACAACTGGTAAGCTAGATATTAGTCATGCAGTAGATAAGCTAAGTCAGTTCTCAAACAAACCCACTGATATTCATTGGCAGGTTGTGATGCAGGTGTTGAGGTACATCAAGGGATGTCCAAATAGAGGCATTCTATTCCAAAAGAAGGCTCCTATGTCTATTGTTACCTACTCAGACGTAGATTATGCATGAGATGTTTGAGATAGGCGATCTACCATTGGCTTATGTACTTTTGTATCGAGAACTTGGTAACTTGGATGAGCAAGAAACAAAGTGTAGTTTCACGCTCTAGTGTTGAGTCTGAGTACCGGGCTATGGCACATACTGCAACTGAGATGATATGGATAAGATCTTTGTTACGAGATTTTCATGTTACTATTCAGGAGCCAATGAAGATGCATTGAGACAACCGAGCTGCAACATATATTGCAAACAATCCCATGTTCCACGATAGAACGAAACATGTGGAAATGGATTGTCATTACACTAGGAGTTTGATTCAGCAGGGTTTGCTTCATACTACTTGTCTTGCCTCTCCAGACCAGACTGCTCACATGTTTACCAAGCCACTGCCTCGCCCTCAGTTTGAGAAGTGTAGAAACAAGCTGATCATGGTCTCAATATATGCTCCAGCTTGAGGAGTGTTAAGTTACGTTATATTGTAAGGGACGTTATGTCCTTTTTATTATTTCGTTGGGTTTATGTTGTAACTTTTCCCTCATCTTTCTCTATATAAAGAAGTGTAGAGACGACTTGATAATTAAGAAATGTCATTTTCTTCAACTAAGGTATTTATGGTGTGATTGTACTATGGCCTCATCATCATTGGAGATTGGAGTAACGTCAGAACAGATCGGAGAGAGTGACCCATTATTTTGCACTGATTGTGAAGCTTGATGAGACCAATTACCCCTGTTGGTCTAAACGTTCCTTGTCACTGTGAAAGGACATGAGAAGCAACATATCCTTACTGAAGCACCACCAGAGCAGAAAATGGAAAAATATGAAACCTGGAACAGAGATGATGCTATGTTAGGGGCTTGAATATTAAACAGTGTAATACCCCGTATTGGAGATAAAGTCATGTATTATAAAATAGCTAAACAAATGTGGGACGGTCTAAAGGATGCCTACTCTTACGAACTGAATTCCACCCAGGTCTTCCAGATTCACTATGATCTTTGTCATCTGAAGCAGGAGTCCATGAGCCTTTCATAGTGTTATTCTACTATGAAAGGACTTTTGGAAAATCATAATGTGTGTAGGCCGACAGAGATTAGAGGGAGTTTTCTGCTCATGTTTTTGGTAGGATTTAATGATGCACGTTCATAGATGTTGACATTATCTAAGCTTCCGCCTATTGAGGAGATCTACAGGAGGCTTAACAGGTTACAAGTCTAGACCACTCCGAAGGTTGTCACTAGTAGCGCTGCTTCTTCTCATACAGTTGTGAGTACACGTGGAGGACGAAGTGGAGCTTTCCGAGGCAAAGGTAAGGGGCATGGTGATGGTGGTTGTAGTAAACCTACCTGCTCTTACTGTGGGGGGATTAGCCATGTTGAGGTCAAGTGTTGGAACAAGCTTGGATGGCCTGTTGTTACCAAGTCACTGTGAGTGCTCCACCAACTATGTCTACTGATACAATTATACTTGCAGAGGCAGAGTATGATGTAGCAGTGCAATGCCTAGCACAGTTGACCCATGATCAGCCCCAGTCTTCAGGCACAGTAGCGTATGCCTCCGCATCAGGTACGAGAAATTCTTGGTTGATAGATTCTAGTGCATCAGATCATTTGTTTGGGAATTCCCAGTGTTTTGGGAATATGCAGAAGGTGTCACAGAACCACTCGGTTCAGCTGGCAGATGATAGGAATGCCCCTATCCGTGGTAAAGGGGGCTGTCTATTACCCCTACTATGCACCTCTCTGATGTTTATTATGTAGCTGACATGGCAATGCAATTACTCTCTGTTGGTACTGTCACTATGCAACTGAATTGTCCTGTTATATTTGATGCGGTTGGGTGTACTTTTTAGGATCGCATGACAAGGAGGATGATTGGTGGTAGACATGAGGAGGGGGTATATACTAACTAGTGTAGAGTCCAGTTGCTGTAGCATGTCAGACGAGTACTACTGCGAGGAGTGCCTTGCAGTGGCATAAACAATTAGGTCATCCTTCTCTGGACAAACTACACCAGATCATCCCACATCTCTCGCCTGCCATGAAGATTCAATGCGATGCCTGTCAGCTAGGGAAGCATCACAGAGCCAATTTTCCAGCTTCTATGTAGTCTAGTAATTCAGGTTGTTTTGATTTGCTTCATTGTAATGTTTAGGGTCCTAGCCATGTGGCAGACTGACAGAGTTATCATTACTATTTATTTTTTGATGACTTTTCTCGCCTATCATGGTTATTTTTTATGCGTAATATATCAGAAGTTGGCTCTATTATTTAACAATTTGTAGCTTTTGTAAAAACTCAATTTGGTGTTTGCATTTAGACTATCAGAACAGATAATGTATTGGAGTTTTGCACTAAGAGCTTGGCATCATACTTCCTACCCCCATACGTCACAATAGAATGGGGTCGCAGAATAGAAACAACACCTAGATATAGCTTGAGCTTTGCTTATCCAGAACAGTGTTCACGCACGTACTAGGGAGATGTAGTTCTCATTGCCTGTTATCTTATTAACAAGCTTCCTTCCTCTGTACTTCATGAGTAGATTCCATGGAATATCTTATACCCAGATGTAGAGTTATTTTTAGTGCCGCTGAAAACATTTGGTTGTGTTGCCTTTGTGGATCTGCTTGGACATGGTCATGATAAATTGGTTCCTAGAGCGGTTAAGTGTGTTTTTCTTGGTTACTCATGCATTCAAAAGAGATATAGGTATTTTGATCATATACACCAGAGGCATTATGTTGGTGTAGGTGTGGCATTTCACAAGTCCATTCCATATTTTTCCACATCAGGCCATCAGTGGAAGGATGTGGAAACGGTTGTGCCTATGCCTATACCTCCCATAGCCATGGAGGGTTTTTCTCAGAGTAGCAGTCTATCCACTACAGAGCCACTTGTGAGCAATCCAGAGTGGTACCACCAGATAAGAAAACTTTCAAGGGTACCACGTATCAGCTTCCTGTAAGTTATCTAGAAAAAATACACCCCCCCTCAGTTCCTACAAAGTCACTATCGTTTTCCTACACTCAGGTATGTGTTGAGGCTACTGACAGTGCTTCTCCTACTGTTGCTTCTCCAGGTTCTCTATCCATGTCAATGGATGATGATATACCTATTCAATTCGGAAGGCTCCCCGCTCATATGCTCACTATCGTGTTGCTGGGAGTGTTGTTTCTGCTGATTCTTTGAGTATTGAGTTTCATGCATTTACTGCTGTGGTCTCTAGTTCTGAGATACCTACTTCCTATCAGCAGGCTCTGCTGAATCTGCACTGGAAGTCTACGATGGAGATGTCTACTCTCCGTGACAGCAGCACCTGGGAGCTTACTACATTACCTTCTAGTGCACACCTTGTTAGTGATAGGTGAGTCTTTTCCTTGGAATACAACTTAGATGGATCTATTTCTTGATATAAGGCTCGTTTTATGGCCAAAAAATTTACCTAAACCTATGGAGTGGATTTCTTTGACACCTTCTCCCTAGTTGCTCATCTCTCCACCATCCGTATACTTATTTCTGTTGTAGCACACTATGGATGGCACTTACAACAACTAGACGTCAAAAATGCACTTCATTATGACGACCTTCAAGAAGAGATATATATGCAACAACCTCCTGGTTTTGTGGTTTAGGGGGAGTGTCATTGCAGGCTACTAAAGGCCATTTTATGGTCTTAAACAGAGTCCTCGAGCCTAGTTTCAGCCTTTGTCAGAGGCCTTGGCTGTTGTTGGGTCGCAGAGGTCCTCGCTTAATCATTCACTGTTTGTAAGGAAGACCAGTGGTATTGTGGCTCTATTTGTGTATGTGGATGACCTTATACTCACAGAGGATGATGCAGTTGGTATTTCTCAAGTGAAGGAGTATTTAGCATGCCAGTTTGTTATGAAGGACCTTGGGAAGCTTAGGTATTTCCTTGGCATTGAGATTGCCATGAGTAAGCAAGGTATTGTTATGTCATAGAGAATATGCTCTAGACATTCTCCAAGAGGGTGGCATGCTTGGATCCAAGGTTGCCAATATTTCTATAAATTCAAAGGTTCACTTGTTTGATGATACAGCGAAGTTGAGGGATAAGAATGCTTATAGACAACTAGTGGGGAGGCTACTATATCTGACCATCACTAGGCCAGATATTAATTTTGCAGTAGGTAAGCTAAGTCACTTCTTAGACAAACCTACTAACGATCATTGGTAGGCAATGATGCAGGTGTTGAGGTACAGCAAAGAGTGCCCAGGTCGTGGTCTCTTCTTTTAGAAGAAGTCTCCTATGTTTATTGTTGCTTATTCAAATGCAGACTATGTAGGTGATGTGAGAGATAGAAGATCTACTACAGGCTTTTGTACCTTTGTAGCAGGGAATCTGGTGACCTGAAGGAGCAAGAAGCAAAGTGTAGTGTCATGCTTGAGCGCTGAATCTAAGCACTGCACCATAGCACACACAGCAACTGAGATGATATGGATACAGTTTTTGTTGTGAGACCTTTATGTTATTCTTCAGGAGCCAATGGAGATATATTGTGATAACAGAGCTGCAACTTATATTGCTAACAATCCCATGTTCCACGAAAGAGCCAAACATGTGGAAGTGGATTGTCATTACACCAAGAACATAATTCAACAGGGTCTGCTCCATACTGTATGCCTAGCCTCTTCAGAACAGACTGTAGACATGTTTACTAAGCTGTTATCTCGCCCTCTGTTTGAGAAGTATAGGAACAAGCTAAGCATGGTTGATATTTATGCTCTAGCTTAAGGGGGAGTGTTACATTATATTGAAGGGGTATTTTGTCTTTTGTTTTATTTATTGGACTTATACTTTTTCCCTCACTTCTCTCTATATAAAGAGATGTAGGGATGGCTTAGTAATTCAAGAACTCTCATTTTCTTCAACTACTTTATTAAATATCATCACAATATTTCTTTTTTTTGAAGTAGTCATCCGTTGCATTCTCACTTTCAAAGCAACCCAGCTACACATGCCGGGACCAAAGATAAAGAGACAACTTCCCTTGCAACATTTTCGCTCCAAGCTCTTTCCACATGAAAAATAACCCCATTTCTTTGCAGGCAGATTGACCCACCAATTGAACCCCCTCCTTGGTCCAATCATCCTCACAAAACCAAAGGGTAGAACCATCATCCAACACTAGCTGGAAAAGATGTGAAATCTGCTGTAAAACAGATTGAAGACCTCCTGAAAAGTTGATGCTCCGGTAGTAGATCTCTATTCCAGGCTCCTCAACAAATAGATGATGTCACATATCATCCTAGTTGTTAAAGAGCTTCACCACCCATTTTGTAAGCCAAGCATTACTAAAAACATCAATCTTGAGCACCCCTAATCCTCCCTATTTTACAGATCTGCAAATATCATCCCAAGCTATCAAGTCGAGAAAACTCTATTTGCTCCATCTCCTTCCAAATAAAAGCTTTTCCTAATCATATCAATCTTCTTCGATACTTTCTTTGGGGGGCTTGAACACTGACAAATGGAAAGCTAGGATTGCAGATGAAACAAACTTCAGCAGCACCAAATGACCGCCTCTAAGGAGCAACTTCCCCCTCCACCCCGCAAGATGCCTCTCCAATTTCTCCACCAAAGGCAACCAGCCTCCAACAATAAATTGTTTCCCCTTCAAAGCGAACCCATTGTAAATAAAAGGCAGCCTCCCAAATGTCATGCTAAGAGCCTGAAAGCAAACCTCAATCTCATCTTGCTCCATGTTAAAAGGTATGACAGACTAATTAGCATGAACCATCACCGCATGATTCTCTACCTCTAGTTCACCTCCCTCAACAAAATAACAGTGTCGTCTACATATTGCAAGATAGGTTTGACCAAAGAGCAATCCAAAGGAAAAGCCAACAAACAGACCTCCTTCACATACCATAAAGGCCATAAAGCTAGAGTGTTTGTTACAATGATAAAAAGGAGGGGAATAAAGGACACCCTTGCCTAACTCCCCTTTAGGGTTGTATCCATCCTCCCGGTGGCCTACCATTCACTAAAAAAAAAAAAAAAGATGTAACGGTGATGCAATGCTTCATCGAGGAAATCTACTGATTCAGAAAGACTCAAGACCTGCCACAGGTAAGACCAACTAATGGAGTCATAGGCCTTGAAGAAGTCCACTTTCCAAAGGAAAGTCTTCTTGCTTGTCCTTTGCACCAACTAGCAACCATTTCTTTAGCCATTATGAAAGACTCCTAAAACAAGTGCCCATTAACAAAAGTCGATTATGAAGAACCTGCAAAATGAGGAAAAAACTCATGAAGCATGTATGCAAGAACCTTTGCCACAATCAAGTATGCTGCATTGGAAAGTGCACTACAACATAGTCATTAATTGATTCAGCACCAAGTTTCTTTGATAGGAGGAAAAGGTATGACTTATTGAATTTCTCAAATCCTATATTTTCCACCATAAACTCCTGCATCATAGGCATGAAATCTCCTTTTACCAACTCCCAAACTCCTTACAAAATAGGACTTGAAAACTGTCCAATCTTGGGGACTTTCAACCTTCAAACCTTAAATTATAGCAAAAACCTCCTCCTCAAAGATGTCCCTCACTAGGGAACACCTCATAGTTTCATCCAAAACAAGAAAATCAGCAGAGCACCACTCCTATCGCTTAAGGAACGCCTCCTTCTGAACTCCTGAAAATGAGCCCTAAAAGCCTCAAACAATTTGCTCTCTCCCAAAGACTATCTCATCTCCAACCCTCAAAGTATCAATGAGGTTGGTTCTTCCTTTACAACAAGCCGCCAAGCCATATGAAAAAATTTAGTGTCAGAATCCCCTTCTTTTAGCCGTAACTGCCTTGACCTCTGCCTCCAATCCAACATCTTTTTCTTCTCTTCTTGATGGACCACACCCTAAAGCCCTTGGTTTCCATCTAACTCAGCTGCTGACAAATCCCTGGCATCCTTTACCCTGTCCAAGTCTTCCACCCATTGAAGAGCCTCAAATCTAGACCTCTATCAACGCTCCCTCACTTCCTTCCCGAAAGATATTAATGCCACCTGCAAAGTATGAGTTGCCAAGCCCTCACCCTGAATTTCACCCCACTTCTCCGTCAAGGCCTGAAATCTGGCTACAGCAGGATAATATATTAAACTTGACATGAGCAAAAAAGGAAGCTCCATTCAAATTCCACATTAACGATGTATGATCAGAAAAAGGTCCTAGCCTCATGGTAACTTTCACCATCCAGAAACGCTCTGCTAACTCAACAAAGCAGAGCATAACAATCTTGGTTCTTGACACAGAGGAGTTTCTCCATGTGAGCTGTGCCCCAACCACATAAACATCATAAAGTTTAAGCTCTGCCACCAATGCCACAAATGCCTCCATCATCCTATCCTTTTGACCATTAGGTCTATTATCATAGGAAGTTGTCGCATTAAAGCCTCCTCAACAACCACAATTGACCATCTATAGAGATGAGGCCTGCCAGCTCCTCCCATACATCACATCTTGTTGTGTCTTCACAAGGACCATAAACAGTAAAAACAACTAAAGATAAGTCATTGGAGCACCTTCACGAGCAACCAGAAATTGTCCAGCAGCCCACACTGGAATCAAGCAATTCAAACACCATGGTGTCCAAGACAATTAATACTTCCCCTAATCTGCCCTCCGATGTCAAATCAACAAACTCGTCAAAAGCATTTCCCCCAATATCTTTCTTCTCTCTGTCATCAAGACTCTTAAGCTTTGCCTTCTACAATTCCACTCTAATAGGTACTTAAGCAAAGAAGACCTTTAAGAAGAGTCATGGAGGCCCTAGACATTCCACGAATGCACATTAACTAGAGCAGCCTTTGTGTCTCCCCTTAGATATCTTCTAGCCTCCATAACAGGAGCAGCCAAACCTTTAACCTCCACCTGTTCAACAGTAACTTCGAGCATAGCCAAACACTAATACAATGTCGAACCTCCTACACTAGTACACCAACCCGTAGTTGGGATGAACAACAAGTCTCCATACAAGCACCTAAGTTTGCCCTCTATCAATATTATCACCCCTCAAATGAGAAGCATTCCCTGCCACAGGCTACACGAGGCCCCAAATCCAACTGTGTCATCTCCACCCTGGACACCTAGCAGCACTGCAACCAACTCTGATTCTGACTGCATCTCCTCATCCCTATACTCTACCTACTGCATCAAAGGTGTCATACCCATGTTGGACAGCTCTACCATCCTTGACCCATCCTACACCGCTTCAACTGTGGCTCCTCCTGCAATGTTGGAAACAAAGTCACACTAGTACCCACAACCACCATTTGACCTACCTACATCACAACTACATCACTAGGCTCCTTTACCCATGTTGAGCCAAAAGACTCCGCAAGTTCCTCCTTTCCACTAAAAACTATCTCATAAATATTGGGCTCAAGCAAATTCACAATCAAGTTTTGATCCAAACCAAATTGGGGCCCCTTGCCCGATTCAAGAGGGGAGTCACCAAAGTTCCACCTAAACCCCCTAAAATAGATAAGGGGCCCATTTCCAATAGAAGATGGCATTGAAAAAGGAGTTAGGCCTGACCCATTTGGAATGGTGGGGCTGGTAAGGGCCAGCACCAAGGAAGGACGCGAGCTTTCTAAACTAGCAAGATCCTCCATCTCTCTACGAGATTTATAGCAATCAATATCCCAAGAAACCTAGGAGCCCAACTGTTGCTAGAAGAAAGGACAAAAATGCCCTTCTGCCCCTCCAACAGGTTGCACACCATCTATTCCAACCAGCAAACCTCGCAATAGTACACAACTGATCCCCTAACCAGGAGGAATGCGGACCTCCAATGGAACATTCCTCACATACTTCACATCCATCAGGAACTCGACAATTAGGCAATCATCTCATAACAAGCCAAAATTAGCAACAGCCTTCTCCACATCCTTGAGTATCTGCAAATCATCCCTACAACACTAACCACCATGACCAAGGGTGCATCTATAGTAAAAGATGACCACATGACAAATCTGCCACCTCACAACCTCATACAGACTCTAGTAGCGAAGACACCACATCCTCTGAGGTTGAGAGTGCAACTACAAAGGGAGTAGCAACCCAAGCAAGATGGAAAGAACCCGACAAGAGATGCACCGAAGATCCACGTACCCTGTTGAGACAAGGCCCCAGATAACATGACCCTCTATTAGCTGCAAGGAATGCAGTCTTCCAACTGCAAGTCTCTTCCATGATGGACATGTAAATGACTTATGTCCAAGGTCACCATACATTGAGCAAACCACATCCCTATGATACACTAAGATGACATGTCCAAGAGAAAGGCACTCAAAACAACAAATGCGAGAAATCGTCCAATCCCCTACCATCTTAAACCCCTAATGAACCCACCTTGCACTTGTTTATTTTCTCTCTTTTGCACTCTCACGTCCCTCCACTTCATCTCTCCCCCTCCATTATTATCGTAATATTAAAAAGAAATTCCTCTAATATCATATTATTATCATCATAATATTAAAAAAAAATTCCTTTAAAATCACATGCTTTAAAAGTAATAACACAGAAAATAGTAAGGTAAATATTGGCAATGATAATAGGTCAAAAATGACTATTATTCCCATGGCCATCTAGGATCCATCACCTATTACAAAAAAGGTCCCCTTATTCTGAATCTCTTTTTTTAAAATGGAAAGGAAGGGTTGGTACCCATCTGATATATTACCTCAAAAAGAATGGTACAACAATTCAGAGCAAGTGTTGAGTCCAAAAATTAAAGAAAGATCACCCCTCCCTTACAACATTTTCCAAGTACACCCTTTCACCCTTGAAGATCAACTTATTCCTCTACAGTGACAATGACCACAAGAGGGCAGCCACCGGTGCGCACCAAAGGATTGGCATAAGGCCCCGCACCGAGCTCTAAAAGTCTTCACATTCCTTCCATGCATCTGTAGCACATCCATCCTGCTATAGAGGTCAGCCATGAGGCCGAACCACAATAAGATATGGTCGATGCTCTCAACCTCCTATCTGCAAAGCAAGTAATAGGTATCCTCTAACGGCATCCACCTGTGGACTCTCTCTAGTAGGCACATGACCCTCCCTAAGGAGCCATAAAAAGCGATTAACCTTCAAGGTCCTCATCTTCCGAAGAATTGACCAATCAACCCTCAATGCGTCAGTCCTAGCCCTGGTCTCTTTGAGTATTTCGTAAACCTTCTTTATGGAAAAGTTTCCTTGCCCCCATTCGAGCATGCTTGGCGCATCCAGTGTTGGGCGCAAGTCCTGTCAGAAACCAAGGAGTTCCCAAAGATCGACAATTGTGGATTCAGAGAGTGCTCCTCTAAAGCTCCGTATAAAGGCATGTCTGTCCCAAACATCTTGAACCAAGTATAGTTTATCCAAGGACAAGCCATACAATCCATAAAACTTGGAGCAAAAGCTACCAAATCCCGTCTACTCTTCCCAGAATTTGAAATCACTTCCCTCTCCAAGAGCAAGTTCCAGTAATGGTGCAAGATGTCTCAAAATCCTAGAGAGTCACCAAAAAACAGACACCCCACATGGAGTCACGCATCTCTCATCAAGATTTAGAGAGCAGCCATAGGAATCCCTAAGGACCTTGCCCTGTAGATTGTCCTCATTTAGTAGTAGCCTAACTGCTCACTTTGATAGTAATGAGTCCTTAAGGTCGAAGATTTGTAACACCTCGAGATCCCCTTGTGCAATAGGCCAACAAATGTCCTCGCAGTTGACCAAACTAAGGAATCTACTATCATGATTCGCCTCATTCCAAAAGAATCTTCTTTTAAATGCTATCGATCATCCTGATCACTTTCCTCGGTGGCTTGAACATCAAGTAATGGAAAACCAAAATCATTACGAGCATGGATTTCGAGAGCACCAATCTCCCTTCCATAGACAGGGTCCACCCCTTCCAACCTACCAACTTCCTCTCCAACCTATCAACAATCGAGAGCTTGTCTCCCACTAATAGCTGCTTGCCCTTCAAAGGGAGCCCCAACTACAAAACCAGTAGGTTGGCAGGCTAAGTACGTAGGTGCGTAGAGCACACTATGGATTAGTCAGGCGTCATATTCAACAGCACAAAGACGAATCTGTTGTGGTTCACATAAAGACCAAAAATCTCACCAAAGACACGAAGCAAAGACTCAAGATACTCAACCTCCACATTGCCCCCAACCACAAAAAAGAAGTGTCAGCATACTTCAAAATGGGCATAACGAGGATCCCATCATGCTTCAAGTGAAACCCCCTCAATAGCCTCACCCCCCCTCCCCCTCAAGCCACCTTAAAGGCCATAAGTGCAAGGGTGCCTACTACAAGAAGGTAGAGTAGTGGCACTAGAGGGCAACCTTGACAAACTCTCTATAGCTGTATCCAACTACTTGAGGAGCATCCATTAACCAACACTAAAAACAAGGTAGAAGTGATACAACACTCCATCCACAACGACCAATCCACAAAGAAGTGTCTCCTAAGAATCTACCACAAGTACAACCAGGAGACTAAGTTGTAAACCTTGGAAAAATCTACTTTCCATAGGAAGCTTCACGTTTTTCTCCACCAAGAGGCCAACATCTCCTACACCAATATGAAGGGGTCCTATAGAGATCTACCCTGCAAGAAAGTTATTTACATAGGGTTGATGAGTTTCAGTAAAACCTCCCTTAGTCTATTAGCCAACACCTTAACCACAATGAGGTAAGCGAATTTGGAGAGGGCGATAAAGCAATAGTGCTCCACCGTCTCAACACCTTGCTTCTTAGGCAGAAGGAATGTGTAAAATCTATTTAGACTCTTAAAACCATAATTACCACCAAAGAATTCACCCACCAGCACCATGAAGTCCTCCTTGGCACCTCCCAAAAGTCTTTGAAGAATAGGAACAGGAACCCATCGGATCCAAGGGAGCCCTCAACCTTCAGCCTTCAATCCTCGCATAGTTGCAACGACTAGAGATGCAAACAAGTCGAGTTCGGGTCAGGTTTGGCTAAAGCCATACCCATACCCTATTCATTTATCCATCGGGTACAAAAATTCAAACCCATACCCATACCCATTTACCCATCAGGTACTCATATATAAATTGATCTTACAATCAAATCATGCCCAAATTAGAGTTAAAGAAGAAAAAATATATATAACACGATTCATCAATTATTTATTTTTAACAAGCTCAAGCTGCTCCAATTTTAATAATCCTCATTGAAATCATTACAAAAAACTTCAAAGGAAATATATCAAAAATAAAAAATATAAAGAAAGACAAACTACAAGTACATTTTAAATAAAAGATCCCCATCACAGAAATAAATTGCAATGAAAGCTTTAGAAGCACTCCCAACCTTCAAAATCATGGAGGGAATCATGAGAGAGATTAAATTTAGGGGATGAGCGACTTAGGATGGGACTTATATATCTCAGGTAAATGGGGATTTTATTTGGGTACTCGGGTCAGGTGATCGGGTATAGATCTATACCCATACCCATACCCAGTTGGATTTGTTGGATAAAACCCATACCCAAACCTTATTAGGTTCAGGTCGGATTTACCAAAACTTGCATCCCCAGCAACAATCCCCACCTCAATCACGTGTCTAATCGAGCTCACAGCATCCTCCTCGACTTTAATCACTAATGACTGAGGCACCTCTAATTTAATCGCCGGTGCAAAAGTTGGAAATGGAAGTGCAATTCCCTCAGTCTTCTCCCTGATCATTGCCTCTCGTTTTACCACCTAGGGGGTTGCGTACTCCCCCATGCCCCGAACCTTTGCACACCATGCAAATGATCGAGTCTGCGTAGTCACGCATGAAGTGGCCCTAAGATCGGCACCTAAAGCAAATCACCCCTCTAGTCATGCCTGAGAAGACCCTCATCTGATGTGGTTCTCCCCCAACTCCCCTGTGCTCACCGATACAAAACCGTGATCCATCCACCCTCAAGCCCCCCCTTACCATCACCCTCTCCATCGGTCGCCCCTCCACACTCTCTCACCATCACCCTCCTCTCCCCCAATGTAGATATTGTCACCACTTCATGCGATAATAAGGCTCTTAAAAGCCTTAAACCCTTATTCTGAATCTTAAAGTTTTTTCCTTTAAGAGTAGGGGAGCTTTTTCTTATGGTGAAAGTATGAAAGAGAATAAAGGAGATCCAGGGAGAAAACTATGACATCTTAAAGAGGCTCTGGTCCAAGGCCACCGTTCCAATACCAAGAGGGAGAACATTGATTTGGATTCTTTTTTTTTTTTTTTGAAAAGAATATTGATTTGGATTCCATTGAAGGAGTATTACATAGAAAGGATAAGCCATATAAAGGAAAGAAGTACATCATAAGCAAAAAATACATAATAGGAAAGAACAAGATAGAAGGCCAACTATAAGAATCTCAAACAGTTATGTTTTGTAAGCTCAACGTACAAAGAAGTTTAAAGTATCAGCAAATCTGAAGTTTTCAGGAAATAAGTATTTTAACATATACATTGATCTTTCCCAGAAAAGA
Organism: Thalassia testudinum; assembly: GCA_037157565.1. Lineage (NCBI taxonomy): Eukaryota > Viridiplantae > Streptophyta > Magnoliopsida > Alismatales > Hydrocharitaceae > Thalassia > Thalassia testudinum. The sequence goes on along the minus strand of JAZHRO010000012.1, from coordinate 7,232,596 downwards.
GCCACTGTTAGACCAGCCAATAAGGTCAACTCGGGAGATGTCCCTTTGAAACTCAATGTAACCACATATGCTTTGTCACAAAACAGCAACTAGTAGCATCTTTTTGAATGAATACCACATGTCGGGGTCCATCCATGTCCAACGCATGTAATGAAAGGGCTTTCAAAGAAAGATTTAACCTAAACTAGTGTTCATCTAGAGCAAGCACACATACATTGACATGCTTTCGGATGCATAATCAATTCATTTTGGTTCTTGCCAAGGTTTATGATTCCACCTTCTCATTTCACTTGTAAAGCAGCATTACCAGGAGAGCTGCTACTGGTTCGCAGCCGACAAAAAGCAACCATACTGGGTTTAGGTTAACATTAGGATCAGTGTTACAACAGTTCACCCTTGTTTACAACATTTAGGGGGGGCTGCGAAGATCAGAATTTTACATTACAGACCGCATCAGAAACCAAAGAAAAGAGAGACAGAGATGAGCATAGGTGCAGACAATCTAAATGGACATTTACTCTTATTGAACTTGCATCATATGCAATAGATCCGATGTTCAATGAGAGTAAATTTGTCCAGAAACTGGGCTAAAAAGTGGGTGGAACTTGATTAAGACAATGTGAAAAATGTCAAACCTAAATTGGAAACTTTATAATGTCAAACCATAGTTGAGTACCCCTTCTGTAATTTACTCTTTCTTCTTTAATCCTGTTGCTGGCCTTGCAGGGAGACATGGAGCTGCAAAGAAATAGAACAATTGCCAAGTACGACCAAAAGAGAAGCTAGCAATAGTGATGGGAATTATTACAGCATAGTCTGTCTTCTTTTTTCTTTTCCTTTCTTTTTCTTTGTGTGTGTGTGTTTTGCAAGAACGGTGGGGGGGGGGGGGGGGGGTGGAGGGAGGAGATGTAGTGCCAAATTGGACCATAAACATCTAATTTAGGCAGAGGCCTTAGAGTAATTATTTATTGTTTTCCCTATAAAAAATTAAATGAGGATTGAGGAGCTGCATCTCTCCAGAGAATAGCTTAACCAGTACCAGGTGTACCAAACATTGTAAAGCATCATGTATATGGAATTCATGCAATAGCCAATGTAAAAGCATTCCAGTGCTCATTAACAATCATTCTCCATTATAAGATGATAACTCATGTCAAAACATACCCTGACTACGGAGACATAATGATGTACAAGCAGCAGTAACAGCATTTTGTAACTGATGCTCTCCAAGCATAAAAAGTTTAACATTCAAAAGTTCGAGAGACTGCATGAATTACAAGTAAGTTAGCAACATCTGAGCAATACTTCAGTTCACAACTGAAACCAGAATAATTTTGTCACTTAGTGTGGTAGATAGAAATAGCATACCAAAGGTAAATCCTTGGTGGTTGTCACAAATATATCACAAGATTGATAAGGTTTGCCATCTTGCTTTCCAAAATCTTTAATTACTCTACGAATTCCTGGATCGCATGCCGACACGACAGGTGAGCCCATCAAGTGTGCTTTCTGGCATAGAATATGCTCGATATGACGTTGGAAGGGTCCGCCAATCACCAACTACAAATAAATGATAATGGAAGAATCAGGAAGCTAAAGCCACAGGTGAAAAATATGAAACAATAAGATGTTTCCTTTCCATCAAATACATCAAAATGGTTTTCAGGTTAAATGGCGAAACTGGGAAAAGAAGTGAAAGATCTGCATATTATAAAGTCTACCATCCATGATAATATGATCTTTTTAAGAAAATTATAATATGAATTTTGACAACCTAAATTGTTTTAAGAATTTCGGAAACATGAAAAGAATAGAAAAGGGGAGAAATCTTTTTTCATTTAGAAATGTAAAAGTATAGAAAAGATACATAACTGGTCTTCCTTGTTTGATTATTCCAGCTTTAGCATTAGCAATGCTTTCTAAAGAGCCACCCAAAGCAGCCAAATGTTCCTCACCTATAGTTGTGATAACAGCTGCACATAACCCCATGCTGGTCAGGACATTAGTAGCATCACGTGCTCCTCCAAGGCCCACCTGTTGAATATATTTATAGTGAACTTCACATAAAAGTGTTAACCAAGTGACCATTAAGAACTCTCAAGGACAAACTTCCAATTCCACTTTTACCCCTAAAGGTTTCACACGACGCCAGTTCTGGGTGCATAATAGAAGCAGGAAAATCAACTTCTACTTTTTTTTTCCATGTAGTAACCATAGTGTTTAAACAGTATTATCCATGAGAGTCCCATTGACATGCACAATTCTAGACATAATAAAATACCAGCAGGTGCAACAAACTGAAGAATATGGCAGTGAGAAAGTCACTTACTTCAATAACTGCAAAGTCAACCTTCTCTTGTGAAAATAAAGAAAAGGTCAGAGCAGTAAACACCTGAAAGGGCATTCATGATAACAAGATTTAAGTGAAAACCAACAGATAAGCAACCATTATCATCTTATCAATAAGCAGCCATTACTGGTTTTATTCAATTCCAAAGCTAGCTCCAGCTGCTGTAATTTCTCTATGTAAATAGGAGAACAAAGGAATGTGTTAGAAGGTAAAATATTGTTCATTTACAACTAAAGGAAAATGACATAAGCAAACTACTCCAAAGAAAAAAGGGAAAATACCAAAAAACTCTAGAAAAATAGCTAAATAGCTATATCTAACAGAACAAACTCACGCTAAATAATTGATTGCAATCAATTTCAACCTGCCATATAGCATGTCAAAGTGAGACAAACAAGAGGCCTAGAAAGAATGACATTAATTTATTTTTTATTCAAACGTGAGCTGCAGATATCAATCTTATAGATAATACAATCCAGCTGGCTTTTTTTTAAAAGAGGAAAAAGGGCAATTACTTGAATTCAATAAGTTCATTAAGTTTCAGCCTCATGCAAAATAGGATAGTCCCCACTGCGCTGGCCATTGCCACCTCCAATCATATCTGTATTGGTGGCTTCCGTTGTTGCAGTGACGCCAGCATTGGCATCACCACCCCTCCCGACGCCCTTGCCTCGCCAAGCAACACCTCTGGCTCCTGTGCCAGGGACTGGACCTCCTCCAATAGCGTCACCTGCCCTGACAGCCTCTTTGCTAGCAAAGATGCGAAGACCAACAACCTGGACAGCATTGGGCCTGCGGGTGCAACCTCCCCACATTGTCAATCCAATCCAATTGACAATGGAGACCTCTCTGGTGCCTCTCACTCTACAGTTGGAATCCACTACTTGCTGCATCAAATTGAATACCTCAGTGGGGAACCACCACAACCTTCTTCTTAGTTGGATCCACCATTTGGCACCCCCCCCCCCCAGATTCAATGCCGGTACCTGCAATTGTTGTTGCTTTTTTCCCTGTGATGTCTTCAGTTTTGGAACCACCCCCACCATCAACTACACAAGTCTTGATACAAGAGCTTGACCCCATTGCTCTCACGCATGCTAGTGGTGTTTTAGGAGACCAGTCTCCTTTGCCTTGTTTTAAGCTGGGTCCAAATGCTACTTCTCACCTCGAATCCAACTACCAAGGGTATGATCTCTCGGCCCACTCTCTCTCTTTCAAAGTCAACTTTGGGCCCTGCAGATTGCACCGCCACTGATGATCCTTTCCTTTGCCAGGTGACAACGAACGGTGACAACCAACAACTAAAACCATTGACAACACCCCCATGCCTCAGGCAACGAGGAGGAAGCTTGCTGAGGACAATTGTTCCATTGCTCCATTGGAGGATCCAACAATGGTTTACCATAGGAAAGGCAATAAGATCAAGACCACCACCTCTACAACTGTGGGAATGGAAGGCAAGAGTAGTCAAGCACATCATGCCTCTACCGCTCCACCAACTTCTTCCTTACGGGTGAAGGAAGCTGAAGATAAGGAGGTCGTTGGAGCCAAGGTTTTAAGTGTCGATATCAATGCTATGACGATAAATTTCCAAGTAAGCGTATCGAAAGCACACATAGGACATGTTATGGAAGTGCCCGTGTATCAACATCAAGTTATCAAGGTTATCAATGCACCAAAAATTCCCCACATCAAGGACACGCCAACTCATGTCGACAAATTCACTTAAACGATTAAACTTGCAAGTAAATAAAAAATTACTAACTTATAACCTTAAAAGATTATGCAAGAAGGGCATACATGTGAAAATAGACCTTCAGAGTCACTCATTTTGATCTTATACTTCCTGCTTCAACTCGTTAACCAAAGAAATTTCTATGCTAACTTATATGTGCATCATAGGCTTTTTTTAAGAAGGGAAAAAGGATTGCTCCAAATTGCTCATCCCTAGATTCATTGAAATGAGGAAAATGGAGTACAACAACTAGAGCATTTCTCCTCGCATACTTGAGAATGCACTAGAAGTAACAATGACATTATCAACATATGGCAGGCTCTTTAAAAAATGAAGCAATTCTATCAACCTTTGGACCACAAAAGCAATATGGCACAAACATATCATATTATGTATGTTGTTACAATGTCCAGTGACATGTCCCCTTCTTACCAACTTATCATATTATGAAAAGGTCCAAGTTTATGATTTGTCCAATCCAAAAGAATTGCTCGTAAGACTCCAACTTCTATACCTACAAAAAAAAATACTAACATGTATCTTCAACATTTACACCTAATCTCCCTATACAAGCCCAATATGAATGTTGGCCTTTTGTAGAACCTCCTCTAGAACAATCCAATGGGCAAATCAACCCTTGCCTTTTAAATGACATTCGCAGCATGGCCAATGCCAGGGTCACGAGGCCATCACCAACGAGGCCACTACCAACAGTTGCGAGAGTAGCAATAGCAACATAGTCAATATGGTCGGCACAAGCGTCGATACTGTCGATATATCGCCAGCACACCTACATATTGACACCTTTTATGTGTCGATATGGCCTTTCACCCAAAACCCTCTGCATCGACAACATGTCGTCGACATCTTAAACGCTAGTTAGAGCTACTAGTCTCTGTTCTATAGCATGAGGCAAGCCACGTAGGGAAAAGGCGACAGGGAGGGGTGCCATATTACATAAATGAAGATAAGCACCTAGAATGTTAGGGGTTTAAGGGATGCAAACATGCAGGGCATCCTTGGAAGATATCTGATGGAGTAAAGGACAAACATTGTCTTATTATCGGATAGAAGCTGAAGAGTTGTGACCCTACTCATTGGGCCAGGATAGGCGAGGGAGTTTGGATGAATTCATTACCTTGGATGATGTTGGCCAATCTGGTGCTTTCTGCTTGGTTGGAGTAAGGAGCAATTCTTCTTGTATGGGATAAGCAAACAAACCTTCTCTATGGTGGTTGATCTACAGAGGAAGAGCAATGGTTTTTTCGTTAAAGTGGTTAACGTTGACGATCCTTAGGCTTTGGAGGCTAAACCTATCGTTTGGTTCAAGCTGCTTGAATAAACGGCGGGAGACTTCTGGGTTTATGTTAGGGATTTCAATCCAATCCTCTCCTTAGAAAATCGGCCTGATAACCTAAGAGGCAAGGATAGAAGTGCTGAAGATTTTATCAATTAAGTGGCTGCGGAGGGAACTGTTAAGGTCAAAGTACCTAATTGCAGGCTCTCCTAAAGAAGCTTTAACGATGCTAGGAGTAAATCCAGGTTGGATAGGATTTTTGGCTATGTTGGTTTCAACAAGCGCTTTCCTCTTAGCTTGAGGAAAGCACTCCCTCGACCCTTCTTAGATCGTACACCTTAGAGCGGGACTCTGGGGAAGATGTCAAATTTGGTTCTTATTTCAAGTTCAAGAAGGTTTGGTTGCTAGAGGATGGATTTAAAGCCAAAATGGAGAAGTGGTGGTCGAATCATGACATTCAAGGGCACCCTTATGAAGTCTTCCAAAAGAAGATAGCCTAGTTAAAGGAGAAGCTCAAGGAGTTCAAGAAGGAACTCAAGGAGTCTAGATGAAGACGTAAAGATGAAGCCCTTGCTGGCATTTCCAGGACTGATCGCATGGACACACGAGAGCTTTCACCAAAGGAGGGTAAAGAAAGAGCCCAACTCAAGCAGGTAGTTCAAACAGAGGACAGAAAGGAGGAGATTTCTTGGAGGCAAAGATCTTTCCAATTATGGTTAAGGGAGGTCGATTCAAATATGAGATTCTTTTACTTCTTCACTAATGGAAGATGAATGAGAAACTGAATTAACGGTGTCTTTGGTGGCCAAATGGTTCACTCTGGAAGAGAGGAGGTTGGCTAAGCTTTTGCCAGTTTCTACCAATAGCTTTTTTGTCATAAGTAGCAGACATTATGCCATTTAAGGGGTCATCGGCTAGGGAGACTTATGGAGGACCATGCAACTTCCTTGATTTGTCCTTTCACTAAGGAAGAGGCTATAGAGGCTATAGAACTAATGGCTTTCCTATCTTGTTTGTTGGAGAGTTTTAGCCCTTGGTCAAGGAGGAGGTGATGGCCACTTTGAATCCCTTTCTACAGGTGATTGCTTCCCATGGACAAACAAATTCTTCCTTTTTGTTAGCATGTGCATGAAAGCCATGTGGCACACTGGCAGCAACAGCTGTCGGTGGACCCAGGTTGGGAGCATGAAGTGTGTGCATGTGTGCATGTATGTGTGTAGGTTTAAGGTTTGGTGTGTGTTTCTAAGTTTGTTTTATGTCATATGTGGCAAGTTAATTTAGTGATTAATTGTTAAGAGTCTAAAATTAGGATCGAGTAATTTTAGGAGTAGTTAAGTGAATGAGTTTATTTAGAAAATAGGATTTGCAATTCCTAAATTAGTTAGGATTGTAATTAAGTTTGGTTTTCTTTAAATAGAGACCAACTCGCCTAATTTTCTCTTGAGTTCCATCAATAATATTTCCAACTTCAAGAACTCCCTCCTCTCTCTCTCTCTCGTCCATGTCCTCGGCCCCTCTCTCTCTCCCTTCTCTCCACATGCACGCAACTATAAGAAAGGCTCCTCCACACATCAACAACTCTCACGCTTTTCTTATTGCCTAAGATGGAGGGTACACAGAATATTAATGACTACCGGCCAATTGCACTTTCCAACTTCATTTACTTAGTGGTGGCAAAGACTCTTGCTTAGCGACTTTCTAATATCTTGCACTACTTATTCAAACCAGTCCAATTTGCCTTCATTAAAGGAAGATCCATTATGGAGAATTACATAGTGGCTTCCAAAATCCTTTCCTCCTAGAAGAGATCTAGTACCAAGGCTTTCTACTAGAAGGTTGACTTCTCCAAGGCTTATGATTCCTTGGACTAGAAGTTTATGTGGTCCACCTTAAGAGTCAAGGGCTTCCCGCAAGTGTGGATCCACTAAATGAAAACTTGTGACCTCGGCCTCCTACTCTATCTTGGTTAATGAAATGCCTAAGGGGGGATGGATTCAGGCTAGGAGAGGAGTAAAGCAAGGGTGTCCTTTAGCAATGACGTTTATCATTATGGTAGATTTCTTGGATGACGCATGTTTTGCTTTATGCCAAGTTAGTGATTTTCGAGGTTTCGATTTAGATCGTGGAGTAATGGAAATCCTTATTTTCCAGTACGCAAATGACACTACTCTTTTTGTGGAGGGTTCCATGGAAGAAGTGCTAAGAGTGAAAATCTTACTTGAGGTTTTTGCAAAGGCCTCCACCCTAGCAGTAAATCTTACCAAATCTAGCTTCCTTCCTTGAGAAGGAGATGTAAATAGGCAACATTTTGGAGAGTCAACAGCTTCACTTACACTTCTACTATCTTGGATTCCCATTTTCAACTAGGTGCATCATAGCCAAAGATTGGATCCCCATTGTTGAAAGGATGCCGCAGTGCCTTCAAAGATGGGCCTTTGAGCTATTGCCTAGAGGTGGTAGGTTGGTGCTCCTATCTTCTGTCTTATCGGCCCTACTACTTTGTTTCTTGTAGTGCTAAATATCCCCGATGTGGTTTACAGTGAATTGATTCTATATGAAAGAGATTTCTATGGGGCCTCAGGTATAGGGCATAGAGTTTTTGCTTTGGTCCTGTTGAAGGTTTGCAGACCAAAAGAATCTGGAGGCTTAAGGGTCCTTAATCTCAAAGTGATGAATGATGCACTGCTTACTAAATGGGTGTTGTGCTTTATGGGCCCTAATATCCCATCGTAGAAAAGGATCCTCTATGATTCTTATGCCACTAGGTGCCATTATAGATTGGGATGCGAGGAGGATGAATGTGCAAGAATCCTCCCCCTTTTGGACGAGCCTTCAAAAGATTCTATGACTAGTGAGGCCTCACTATAGAAGCTGCCTAGGGGACGACTCAAGATTCTATTTCTGGACCAATGAGTGATCTCCGATAGGAGTTATCACTGACATCTACCCCAAGTTTTCTATTTTGGCTACTGATCTAGCTACCTCCGTGTCTGGTTGTTTTTCTAGGGGATGTTGGTTACCAAGTCCTACTACCTTGTCACATGCTAGAGCCAAGGAGTTGATGATGCTCCTCCAAACCTTCTTTGGCATCTGCCCCAGACAAGTTAATATGGTTTGGTATGGAGACATGGTGTCTTCTCAATCAAGAAGGTCTATCTTGCTTTCATAAAAAGATGCCGCAGACAAATGAAGAGCTAAAAGAGTCATGTATCCCTGAAGATGAAGTTCATCCTTTGGTTGCTGAGGAGAGGGAGATTGGTCACTGAGAGCTGAGAAATCATTGGGCCCTACAAATGGATGATTCCTATCCTTTGTGTGGTAAGGGTGTGGAAAGTATCTGTTGGTAATAAAGTTGGCCGTGTGGCATTGCGACATGGCAACCAGTTAAGCCACGTGGCAATGCCATGTGGTAGCAAGTCAAGGGCCCTCTTGGGCGCCAGCTATGGTGATCCTAGAGGCCCTATTTTGGTCTTTGCTTAGGTTCCAAGTTTTGTTTATTTATTAAGTAATTAGCCCATATTTGTGGGCTATTTAGGTATTTAAATGCCTAGACATTAAGTTAACTTTAACATGTATTTAGCATGCATTAGGATATAAATACATTAATTATAGATTTGTTTACATTTTTATGTAAATTAGGTCTTAGCATGCATGGTTTTTAATTTAGTTTGCATTTAGTGGAAATTATACATAATACATGCAATTAGATATTTTATAAGGATTTGTCTGTAAATAAGCCAATGTTTATTATATTTCTCTTCCTTTTCGCAGGAACGGCTCCGCCTCTCCTCCTCCAGCCATACCTCCTTAATGACCATGAGAAGCGGATCTGCTCCCGCCTCTCCATTTCAAAACCATGTAGACGGCTACAAGAGAGGGGGAGCTGCTACCATGCTCAGGGAGACTCCACCCCGACTCCACCACCGTGAAGAGCTTCAAGCTCACCTCCATCACCACCACCGTGCGTCTCTAAGGTCAAGCATCGCCACACCGTGGGCCGGTGGGGTGACAGACCGCCATGCCAATCCGACGAGCTCGGCCATCACCGTGCACGTCATCTCCGACGACCACGCAACCATCACCGTGCAACCACCAGATCACCTTCCCTGTCCACACACCACCAACACCATCTTCTTCTTTCTCCTTCCTCTATTTGTTTTCACCAAAAAGAACCCAAACTGTCATCACCATCTCCACTGCCTCACCGTGCGCATAACCCTCCTCTCCGCGCGCACTTGCAGAGCCACCACGTGACGGAGCCACCCTCGCATCCGCGCCTAAGCAGGGCCGATGTCCCCCTCGCCAACTCACTGTGCAGCCGGGCGCACACACGTGTGCCTGCTGCGCGCACAGCAGAAGCGTGGGTGCACGACTCTCCGTGCCTCCTCGCCTCAACTACACGCACGCACCCCTTCAAGTCCATCTCCACGCGCACCGCTACCCCCTTCAGCTACATGCCCCCGCGCACCCGCACCCCCTGCAATGCGCCGTCACCGCACGCTCAGCACTGCCTGCAGCCACTCCAAGTTGCTGCCCCAGCAGCAACAAAGCACCCCCCCAATCGACCCTCGCCTCCAGCCCACGCACACAGAGCGTGCGCTACTCCAGCAGCTCCGCCACGCTCGCAGCAGCGACCACCCTCCAGCAGCGCCACACTCCGCGCGCGTGTAGTCCCTCGCTGCGCCTCCTTGTCACCAGCCCATCCACCCCACACACTCACATGCTAGTGCAGCAGCAGCAGCTTCCCATGCGTAGCCAGCAGACCTCCCGCACGATCGCGTGCGCCTCCAACAAGCAGCCATCGCCCTCCTCTCCGTGCGCATCACGCACCGCCAGCAGACCTCCCGCACCGCTTGCTTGGAGCTTTCCCAGTAGCAACAGCCACCAAAACCCATCTCCTTGGCCGCTCCATCCGACCACCTCCGGCCACCTCGCCACTCGCCGCCACCATCGCCGCAAAGCCCTCAACTCACTCATCTCCTCTGCCAGATCTTGCCTCCAGCCAAGCCTTCCTCAATGTGTGAGATCCTCACAACAAAATCCTCTATTTTGCTTATAATTAAAATTTACATTTTTTATCGTTGAGGGAGAAGGGATTTTTAGTTAATAATATTCTATTCGGTTGATTTTATGAGCATCTCCCTCTTGTTTTGCATAACTACAATATCAGCATGATAATATCTTATTATCTCAATTGAAAAGCGATTTTGATCCGATTTCTTGATGAAACTAATCGTGAACATATGTTTTTAACCGGTGCGAGTTTAAATAGGCCATTGCCTCCCTGTTGATACGACCCGCTCCTCATTGAGTGGTTATTTTAATTACTTTGATTAGTCGATTTTCCACCACTTAGAAATACGACAAATCATCTTAATCATCATTTTCAAAAGCGAAAATCGACTTATCATTAAGTTATTTTTAGGAAAGTTGTCTAAAGGATTTGGTTTATTTGGAATTTGTTCTTTATTATTTAGGAGATAAGATTAGTTTGTTTCTTGTTTTAGAGGATATGCTCTCTCTATAAAAGATAGTCTTCCTAATTACCTTTGAGTTGCAATAATATTTCCCACATTTCTCAAACTCATCTCTTGTCTCTATCAATATCGCCACCACCACCAACCGTCGGCCTCATCACTATCAGCCACCAACCACAGCAGCCGATGGTTGCTGCTCTTCCTCTCCTTGTTCCAACGTGGAACAGTCCCATGTAGGCTATTTTTCCTATGCCTAGGAACCTCCACGCTCCAAACGTATGCAACTCTTAACATGGTATTAGAGCCTACAATCTAGGCTTCTTGGCATTCGTGTTCTCTAAGCCACACATGTGGTCCTCATCTCCGACAAATCCTCCTAATCAAATCCAGCACCTTACGCGGAGTAGGAGGATCGTAGATCGAAAAAGATGACAGACACTATTGATGCCACCAAAGCCACATTATTAGGAGAAGCCAAGATGATTGTTCCTACAACCAAGAAAAAGAAGCTTAAGGAGATTTATCGAAAGGTATTTCAATTTGTATGGTCCCCTTGTATATGATTTTTTACTATTCAAAAGAGGAGGTTCTATCAGAACAAAGGGCGCTAAACACTTCAAGAAGATCAAAAGGTGCCAAAGGAGCATCAACTATCAAGGGTGCGTCAGGACCAATGGTTACTACATCAACTCCAATTTAAGAATGAGAAGAAGAAGAGGCATAGTGTAGCCTCTTCACAAAGACTGCATCAACTTCACTTTCTCTTGGTAAATTTGACTCGAAGAAAAGTCGAGGGTCTTTTCCGACTCACGAGCAAGGCACCATACTCTTTGAGGAGGCATGTGCAACCCTCTAACGCATTAGGTAACACCAAGATAAAGGGCTCGACTCTAGAGCGTAGAAGAGGCATGAAGGCCATCCTCAACTCTCCAGAGAAAAATGATGTAGCAACATCATCATCAAGTTTAGCAAGTCTCCGTCCTCCCGACCTCGACTTGAGGGAGAGTGTTGGGAATAAAGTGGGCCGTGTGGCAATGCCACGTGGCAGCCAATCAGACCATGTGGCAGTGCCATGTGGCAGCAAGTCAAGGGCCCTCTTGGGCACGGTTGTGGTGGTTCTAGAGGCCCTATTTTGGTTTTTTCCTAGGTTCCAAGTTTTGGTTATTTGTTAAGTTATTTTTAGGAAAGTTGTTTAGAGGATTTTGTTTATTTGGGATTTGTTCTTTCTTATTTATGAGATAAGATTAGTTTGTTTCTTGTTTTAGAGGATATATTCTTTCTATAAAAGATAGTCTTCCTATTGTAATTGCCTTCAAGTTAGCAACAATATTTCCCACATTTCTTAAACTCCTCTCCTGTCTCTATCAATAGTCAGCCACCACCAACCGCCGACCTCATCACCGTCGGCCACCAACCACAATAGTCGGTGGCTGTTGCTCTTCCTCTCCCTGTTCCAACCATTATTTTAAATGCAGTCGGCAAGGCCATTTTCGAGAAGGGGTCGTGCCAACATGGATAAAATGTTGATTTACAGGGATATAGTCGGCATGCCTTCGGCAAGGTCGGCATGCCGGTGAAATAGGTGCCTATGCCAATGTTGCTGCTGGTTTTTTTGATTATTTTTGTTATTTTTGTCAGTATGCATTGGCATGCCCATGGCGTGCCTTCGGCATGCTCATCAGCATGCCCATCGAAAAATGGGTATTTCCACGACGTGCTATCGGCATGCCCACGAAATGCACACTTAGAATTTCATCGGTACAGCATCGAAATCGACATTTCGAACCTTGGTTCCAACGCGGAATAGTCCCACGTGGACTATTTTCCCCACGCCTAGGAACCTCCACTCTTCAAACATGCACAACTCTTGACAGTATCGATTGCTGCTTTTTTGACTTCTCCTTCACAGCCTCTGATTGGAGGAGGTAGGCCATTGATTTGTTGCTTTTACTTCTCTACTTGTTGGTGTAGCTTGCATATGATGCTTACTGATAGGGAGATAGTGCGAAGAGATCTTATTTTGTTGAGGTGCATTTGGCTTCAACATTACTGTGATTTTTAGGGCGAAGAGTTCATCCGTTGATAATGTCTTATTTCACCACAACTAAGGTTTGACATATCGGCGACATATCGCCAATATATCGATATCGACAAGTTGAAGCATATCGATATTATGTACCATACCATTTTCCATGATATCAGGGATATATTGTCGATATATCGCCAATATCGAGGGTATATCTCTGATATATCGCCGACATCGAGGGATATTGGTAATATATCTCAAAAAATGAACTGTAATTCAATGTTTTCCTTAAAGTGGTGATATGTGACCGATATGGGGGATATGTCAATCACATATCTTTGTCTGCTTGCGCAACTCACATGAATTCTTGTCATTTCTTTTCTTCTCTCATGCCCTATGCAACTTACATGGACACATAACTCACTTGGACACATGATTTGCCACCTTCAAGAGAAATACAAAATGAATGCACGCAAAAAATAGTGGTAGAGGAGATGGGAGATATCACCATCAAGGTCCTAATAGAGAGGATGCCTAACATGAATACACGCAAAAATATACAAATATAGATGGAGATCTCGTGCCAAGTCCACCTTGTGACTATGACGCAGGCAAGGTTTGATATATCGCCGATACATCCGCATACACATAGTGCTTAGTGTGGTCAATTGATACTCTGATACTATTTATATTTCTTTTTTTTTGTGAGTAGTATTACTATGAACATTTTTCAATTATTATCATGTTATGTGCACTTTTTTTTTTAATATATGACTTTGTCAATATGCGATTAGTGCATTTCTATTATATTTTCATTCAAAATTTATGATTTTCGTCTTCTAGTCATTTTTTCATGATGTATTAGTTATGAAAATGTTAATTTTCATAAAATTTGTGACACTTTAGGACATTTTCGACCTTTCTAAGCGATTTCTCCAAAATTCACAAATATCAACGATATATCCCCATATATCCTTTTTTAACTTATCGATACAATATCGATATCGATATTTAAAACCTTGACCACAACATGCTCTGTATTTTTTGTTGTACCGAGGTCCCTTCATTAATAAACCTGGGGGGCTAACATATCTTGTTGACCACCTCAAAAAAGAAAAGGACAGTGACCTTGTTGGCTATGAATGTTGCCACTTCACTCTATTATCATGGAGCATCCTCATGACCAGCTAATCTTAAAGCCTAGGCCATAATATTAACGACGACATTCACATAAGCACATTGGTGGTATAAGGCACAACTTGATATTCAACCAAAGCACTACATTATGTGACATATGAGCTACAAGGGGACAAAATGTTGGTTTAACAAGTTTCTTAACATTACATCTGTAGAGATTTGGTGTCTAGAGGAGTGTGGAGGCTCCTTGTGCATGGGAAAAATAGTCCCACGTGGGAACTGTTCATAAGTGAATAGGGAGAGCAGCAGTGGGCTGCTAGAGGGGAGAAGTCGACCTCCTTGTGGCCGACAGTGGTGACCAGCAGAGAGGAGGGAGGTCGGCTATTGTTGGCTGGCAGGGAGAAGGTCGGCTGCCTTGGTGGGGACCGACGGTGGTGATTGAAGAGAGAGGAGAGGAGCTTTCTTAGAATAGGAAATATTATATTGCTCAAAAGAAAATACAAGGGAAGACTCTTTATATAGAGAGAACATATCCCAACACTTAGAAACAAAAGATCTTATCTCTTAATGAAAGATCTTATCTCTAAATAAGAAATTAAATCCCAAACAAATTTTCCTAAAACCCATTTGCTAAAAATAACAAACTTGCTTTCTAAGCAAAACACAAAACTTGGGTCCCTTGGACAATGACCACCAGCCCTGTTGGGCCTTCTAGAACCTGCTATGTGGCCTATCCACGTGGCTTATTTCCTGCTGTCCTAAAAGCTTTGTCTACATGATTTGGGCCCACTAATTTACTTTTTACATGGAGTACGACAACAGAAACTTCCAAATCAAGGATAGAAGGATCCCTTGGCTCAACAAGCTCCATGGAGGCTTTTTTCATCTATCCTATGGAGGCTACTCCTAAGCCTTTTTCCAATCCACACTGCTGCTTTGGAGCTCGCAGGAGGATCCTTGGCCATCATCCTAGTTCATGTTTGAGTGCACATGACTACTTAAGACATTTCGAGGGGATGGATGAAAACTAGTGCTAGCAGGCATCATCATGGTAGTTAGCAACATAGCCATACCTCATTGGTAAGGTGTCCATATCACATACATCTAGGCAGGTCAATATGCAATTGGGGTGCACATACAACCAAAGCATGTAACCAAGGGTGCAAAAATCGGTCTATGCGGCCAATTAATCGACCACATGATCGCATGCAGTCCAAAAACAAATCGAGTGCCTATATTCAGCCCTATAATCGGTCTACTTGATTAATTGGTTGTTTATCCAATTAATCAACCAATTAATCAACCAAATTTTAAGGTTCCAATTTTTTTAACTTTGATGCACGTGTAATACACCCTCAAACCAAAACTCGACTAAACCCAATGCCTAACTACACCTAACTAAACTCAACTTCTTCCATCACCCCAAGTTCCCTACGCATGAAAGTCTCAGCCTTAAGCAAAACCCTCAATCCTAAGTCCCTCTTCCCCTCTCTAATGCTCGCCACCACCCACCAGTGACTGACCCACCACCACACACAACCTCTTTACGAGTCATTGCTCCAGCCAGCAAGTGTTCGGCCGTCACCGCACCGCACCGCCAAACCCCTCCATCACTGCCGATGAGCTGCCTCTACAATGGCTACTGATAGTTGCTATCATCGGCAGTGCTTCCATCACCGGTAAGCGATGCTATGGTGGCTGCTACCCTCTCCACCGATGGTTACTCCTCTTCACGATTTATCAATAGCTCCTACTTCTCTCTATTCTCTTCTTCCAGGTGGTTGTGATACTGATTTCTTAAAAAAAAAATGTTTAATGTATTGTTTTAATGATTTTCTTGCAAATGTGAGTTTAAATTAATTTTTTATTATTAGTTGCATATATTACTTTAGATTGGTTTGTGTCACAAACTTTGTGAATTACATTTATTTTTGTACTTTTTGTGGCATTTGGAACTAAAAAAATGTCTCATTTAGATTTATGATGCACCAATCTTAGTTTATTTATCTTATTTTATGTGTTCTGATATTAATAGCTATTTGTTAGAAGCTATATTGAGAGAATATGCATATCAAAAAAATAATATTAATATATATGTGATATTTCAATTCATATATATGTATACTTAATATATATAATGGTATATATAATCATATTTAAATTTTTAAATATTAAAAAATATTACACCAATTAATCCTCGATTAATCAATCGCATACCGTATACTTCTCCGTCGGTGATCTCACCGACTGAATACCAACTGCCGATTAGTTATGCATGTAACATAATTAGCCAAACTCACTTAATGATCAAATGAGCTTAAATTCGAATATCCATACATTCAATGCTCCCACATATGTCACTTATAGCCAAAAATGAGAGAGAAACATGTAGATGTAAGATCTAGTTCATGAGCTAGACCAAGAGGGTGAAGGATCTACAATGTAAAATAATAAAGCAATTCAACCAATATTGGTGACAAAGTAAGAACCACAAGATTTGGAATAAAAACCCCTCAATGTGTAAAACAACTACCTAAGGCACCTAGCTTAGAATTTTCACAACCAAGCTGTTTAGTCAAATCTACTAAGCAACATGGGATACTTAACAAGCTATCTCAACCCAATACAAAATGCAAGACAAGTTCCAAGACTATCTTACCCCAATACAAAAATAAAGATGAGTTCATATCTCTGAATACAAAATAAGACTTAAAACAAAAAACAAATGAAAAGTTTACAACCAATCCTATGTCCTCAAAAGAAAGTTGAATTAGGTGATGATTTCACATGTGGTGCTGATTAATTGACTCTAAGAATGGTAAGTTAATGAGCGATCTGCAAGGGCCTAAAAGCACTTTTTCATTCTTGATCTTTATGTAAACTTGAATGTGTCTAGCATGAGTGAGTAATAGGCAAGGAAAAGTCCTACTTGTAAAGCTACAGAGTGCTAGGTTTGGCAAATAGGAACAAATCCCATTAAATTAGCAAATTAAATTTAAAATAGGCATGGTTTTCACGCACAATGGTCAGATGTACAGCCCACTTTGATTGGACCAGTGCACATGAACCGGTGCACAAGGAAGTGAATTGGTGCACCGCATAACCTGGAAGCCTTTTAGACTGATAAACCAATCAGTTGAACTGATTCACCAACCAACTACAGCTCAATTGGACTGGTCAAAACAAAGTAAATCAATGTACTCCATTTCAGGTCTAATCTAAAACTCAAGAATCCATTTTAGGAAGGTTTAACATTCACAAATTTGAATATTTCCAACTGATGAGTCACACATATGCTAGACTTATAAGTGGATCAGCATATATCTACTAGTTCACATGTAAGTACACGGTGCACAATCCAGTTTGTTTGAGTGTTTTATTAAGTGTTTTGTTTAAATATATTTTTGAAAAGCAAAGTGTTTTGTTTAAATTTGTTTAAGTTTTAACCTTAACTTTCTCTATGTTTATTTTAGGTTAGCATTTGATCTCAAGGAGGCATACAAATAATTTAAAGACAACAATACAACTAAGACCTAATCTAGATCTTGGGCTTGGGATTGAAAGTTTGAGCTTGAGTTGAATAAGTTTGAACACAAAATGCTTGAACTTGACTTCTGTCTTCAAGTCCTCCTTGAGTTAGATCTTGATCACTTCATTTCAAGCTTTAATTCTTAGCAAGCCTCCATAAGCCTTATTTGTCATAGTGTTAGTTGAACCGAAAACCAAAAACTAAAAGTTGTTTTGCTAACACCAAAACCAATATGTGGAACTTGGTTCAATAGGCACTTCCCTACATGATATCAAACCTGTTGACATGCCCTTTCAAAAAAAGTCAAACCTGTTGACATGCAATGATTTAGGACAATATGTTATTATGCTAGTGTCATAACTGTTTATTTTTTTGTACAAGGGATTTCCCTCATAAAAAAAAAAAGTGTAAGTGGGCATTTGTCCTTCAAAAAAAATGAATGTTGTATCACTTTAGTTTAGATATGTATTGTATACTTTATTTGAGTATGTATTGATTTAAGACTTGTGATTTTACATGTAGGCCCTTCTTACATATCCTTTTAAGGTTTTTAATTAATAATTTATGATTTACTTACAATTTTAATCATTTTAAGTAAATTCAGTCAGCATTTGTTTGCATGTGTCAGCATGCTGTCGGCGTGCCCTCGATGTTGCCGTTTATATGGATAATTTTGGGCCATCAATAACCTCGATAACCTAACGTCTATACACGAGCATTTCCACGACGTGCCTTTGATAACCACACTTGAAAATTTATCACCAT
Source organism: Thalassia testudinum (assembly GCA_037157565.1). Lineage (NCBI taxonomy): Eukaryota > Viridiplantae > Streptophyta > Magnoliopsida > Alismatales > Hydrocharitaceae > Thalassia > Thalassia testudinum. Next base: position 7,214,280 of record JAZHRO010000012.1, on the reverse strand, counting down.
GGCAGTGAAATCGACACTTAGAACCTTGGTATTAGCAGAGGAAAAGTTACAAAGATTCCATTATGAAAATAAGTAAACATGGAAAGGAGCAAAAAGAAACTCAAGGAAGATAATATTGACAATTAGGTATTAGGCTAAGTGGTTTATGAAACTTGTAAAGTGATTAGCATTGTCATTCAATTAATACATATGTGATGGCTAATAAAACTAGTAGTCATTCTTTAACCAAAGCAAAAATAAGTAAAATAGCTAAATATATCAAATGAAATAGAAATGACATTTTTTTTTGGAGAGGTAATTGTGTAATTATCTATAGACCAAGGCTTTCCATTTCAATTTCAATCATCTATTCAGGAGCTTCACATTAAAGTTCAACGAAAAACATCACCAAAATTTTCAGCAATCCTGGATAGGTAAGAAAATGCAAAACTCAACCAAAGCAGTGAGTATTGTATTTATATTCTTGGATTTTAGCTGATTTTATTCATCCTTGTCCGAGGAAATCTGAAAATAAATTAAGGTCACATTCTGACTAAATAGCACTCATGCTCACAGCACAAGATGAAATTGCATCTTTGCTACCTCAAAATGAGTTAATGCTCCCTCTTCCAGCTCAATAGCTTTATCAAAAATGCTCCTGAGCTGAAAAAATAGATTTTTGAGTGTTATAGCTGTCACAGGCTCTCCATGCCCCAGTGTAATATGCTCACGAATAGACAACAGGCGCGGGCTGCAAAATAAATGACAGTCAATTCTTGACTAAATTAAAGCTATTTCTTAGCACTATGATTGACAAATATGCCCTCCCATTAATAAAAATCGTAAAAATCAGTGGGCCACATCACAGCAGAAAATGTGCCATTACTTGTGAGAAAAACAGGTGGCAAATATTATGGAAAATGAATAATTGATTTTTTGCAGAGACATCAATAGCCAGGGGTTTTCCTAGTTTGCTGTATTCTTATAACCATGGACCTTGGGCACAACTAAGATTCAATGTGAACACCTTTATATTTTTGTACTTCGTTCTCAAAGTTGGATTGTTTAAGGTACAAACAAACCATCATACAGCTGTTAGAGTACTAGGAAATTGTTACGATCTTTAGGGTTAGGATTAAGTCTATTTTTATTTGGTAAAGAGTCTTAGTTTTATATTCTTAGTTGGACTTTTCATGCAGTTTTTCCACCCCTACTCTCTATACAAGAGATGTTAGGGTTCCAGTTTTTCAATAAGAAATATTATTTTTTCTAACATGGTATCAAAGCAGTCCTAGGCCGATGTTCGATACTCCCTCAATCTCCTCTCTTTTCTTTCTCCCACAAGTTTAGAGAGAGAGAGAAAGAGAAAGAGAAAGAGAAAGAGAGAGGAGAAGAACAAACCCTAGCCACCAACCCTATAGGAGTAAGAAGACCACTGATGGTGGTCACCGACTTGCTGGCGAGAGGGCGACAATGCCTCTAATGCTGGCCACCAATCTCCAGCCACCAGCTGACAGCTAAAAATCATTGGAAAAGTTGCACTAAGAGTTGGGGCTCACGTAAACCAACCTTAGCTGGTTGAGACGCACCTTGGCACCCCATTAGACGAGCCTAAGGCCTAATAGAGGCCCCCTCCCTTGGCGTTGCCTACTCTCTCTTGCCGCTAGCCACCTCTAAGGACTACTAGCAGCACTCCGATCCACCGACAAGCCCCTATGGCAAAACCCTAGGCCGTCACCCTCCACCAACGACCCTCCTATTACTTCCTTAAGGCCACCTATGCTCTCCCTTGCCGCCAGTGGCCTTAAACTCGTCGTCCAGGCCTCTGTCACCACTTCTCTTTAATCTGATCTACTTGATCTAGATCCCCAAGCTACAAACTTTGATCTAGTGACCCTTTGTGGTCAGTTCTTACACAGGCCTCGTATGCACACATGATCTAAATCAATCTCTTTGCCCTCTGCATGCATAGTGCACACTTCTGTGCGTGAGATTGCACATCCCTAGCTAACTTCCCAATCTACTTCATGTTCCCATGGTGGACTTTGGCTCCAATACTGTGACTTCTAAAGCTAAGATCTTGACCACCGTTCTAGTTCAAGAGACGACAATCAAGTTAACTAGATCCACTAACTATGTTCTCTGGTCTAAAGCATTCTACATAGTCATTGGGGGACAGAATCAACTGCATGTTCTAACTGACACAACTCTGAATCCTGACGATGCCACGAAATACAAGTGGGAGAAGGACAACTATTAGGTTGTGAACAACCTAATGAACAGCATTGATTCAAAGATTGTTGCGAACATGTTGTACAAGAAGATAGGTAAGGAAATCCAAGAGACTCTGGAGAAGAAATAATCCTTCAGACAAATAGTTCTCGATGCGTCAATATCTACAAGCGTATTTAGAATACTAACCAAGGCAGTGTATCCTTGGTTGAGTATTTCACTACTTTACAGGGCCTATTTGAGGAACCTGCCATCTTCCAACCCGCTTGTTGTGAGAAGTAGGTTGCAAAACAAGCAGAGTGGTAGAGCTATCGCTTCTTAGATAGCCTTGCACCATGGTACTAGTTGGCCAGAGACCACATCCTATCTTTAGACTCAATCCTTAATTTAGAGACTACCTATAGTAGCCTCCAGAAGATTGATGTTGATGCACCACCTGCTCTTCCTGTTGCTATTCTCGACACCTCTACCCCTTGTTGCCTCTGGAGGGAGAGGTGGTCATTCTGGAGGTTGCGGATGAGGCCATCATATCTACTCTCCTTGCACTCATTGCAAAAGGACGAACCACCCTTTTAAGAAGTGTTAGGAAAAGTTTGAGAAGCCTGCTTGGGCTAATCAAATGATTACTACTGAGACTCCTATACCTAAGACTACTACAAAGCACTCTCCTATACAGTTCACTGCTAAGGAGCTAGATCGTCTAAGGACTTTATTAAGGAGCAAGCCATTCTCTACTATTGTTGTTGTTGTTGGCCTTATGGCCAATTGTACCATTGACACTGCAGGTTCTTTTAGAGCATTCGATCATCCTACTGGACATCTAGATGAAACTGATGACTGGTGGGGGATATGAGCAAGGCTTACATTTCTTACTACTGCCTACTACTTACTTCTTAGGATCATCTCTAGAACTACTTGAGATTCTCTCAATTTTTCTTACTAATACTGCTACTTAGGATCATCTCCTACTCTAATACTATTATTGTTTCTGCTTGAGATCGTCTCCTACTGCTTGCATACTCCAACAAGACTACAGCCTATCAGCTCCAACCAAAAGATGCCTTGAGTGAGGGGGAGCTTTGTTTTGTTGTTTATAATAAGTTGGGCTCGATTGTCATCTACACTTCAACTTGAGAGAGAGTGTTATACTATTAAGAACTTGTTAAGGACTTTAGGATTGGAATTAAGTCTTGTTTTTTGAAAAGTGAAAGGGTGATTATCCAATTGATAACCACCCAAAAATTGCCTTAAAAAAGGTGGCACTAAGCCATATTACAAATTACAACTCCAAAGGGAAATCAGCGAAGAAATAGACTCCACAACATTCACAACATACAAATGCTAACCCTTAAACACCACTACATTCCTCCCCAACCAAATGCCCCACAAAATCGCGAGAAGCCTTGCCCTCCCCTTCTTCATCCAGAAATCATCAAAAGAAGCATGCATCCAACATCCAACATCAAAATGACTCCAAACCTAAGCCACCATAGAACATTTGAAGAACAAGTGCTTGACATCCTCGTCCGCACCAAGACAAAGTGGGCACGTTGTATCAGCATCCAGGGCCCACCTAGCCCTCCACATTTTCATCATAATTCTGCCTCTCCTGAGCAACCATATAAATATATTCACCTTCAGAGGACATAGACCTGGCTGCAATCTCTTATAAGATATGTCCCTTAGCACACCAGGATTTCCCAGTCTTCTATATGCATCATGAACTGAGAAATCCCCTACTTTCCATCCGTAAGCATCCACTCCCTCTTCCAGTTGAAAGCCCTCCAACTCGTGCAGGAACTCCTACACCTCCAAAATCCCCTGATCAAACAAATTCCTTGAAAAAGTGGGGCACCAACAACGATCCCACACGTCAGCCACTGTAGACCCCTTGTTAATTGCCAACACCGCGAGTTGGGGGAACGATCACAAAACTTCCCTTGTCCCGTCCAATCATCAAGCCAAAATTTGAAGAATCTTCCAGAACCAAGGACCGATGTAAAACAAACTTTGTACTCTGGGTGCCACCAAAGAGGGGCCTCTAAGAAAGTGCGAGGTACCCGAGGGGATAGACATCATTAGATCCCAATGCAGATGGCCCCCATAACACGTTCGCATGATCCTCCCCACCAGACACTCCTCATTCCCAAGCAGCCTCGCAATCCACTTGGTCAAGAAACTATCATTCATCCTTCCCACCTCCCTAACTCCTAGACCCGCCCTCATTCACTGGCTTGCACACTTCTTCACATGCCACCATCATCGCCCCCTTCCTACCCACTCCATAGTTGGTCCAAAAGAAGGTCCTCATTAAGCTCAAGATTTTCCTCTCAACCTATCATGGCATCTTCAGCATGGAAGCAAAGTATGACGACATGGATGCTAACACCACTTTAAGAATCACCAATCTTCCCCCCTTAAACAGGAGCTTGGATGCCCACCCTGCCAATCTTCCCTCAATCCTCTTCACCAAAGAGATCCAATCTTGCACAGAGATCCTTTTATCCATCAAAGGAAAGCCCAAGTAAGAAATAAGCAAGACTCCTCTCTGCGTACCCAACGCAACGCTACAGCCAGCGACCTCTACCTTGGACATATTGAATAGGATGGAGGTCGACTTCAAGTAGTTTATTTGCAACCCCGACGCTTCTCCAAATAATTCCAGGAGTATACGGATCCTCCTTGCCTTTGTCTCAGTGCCCTCCATAAAAAAAATTGTGTCATCTGCATACTAAAGTACCAGAACAACCCCACCACCCACAGAGAACCCCTTAACCAATCTGGTCTCATAGGCTCTAGTAGACGACCTCGCCAACACATCAACAGCCAAAACAAAAAGCATAGGCGCCCAAGGACACCCCTGCCAAACTCCCCTCCTCGGTTGCATCCATCCCCCTGCCGGGTTACCATTAATAAGAATAGAGAAGGATGTCATGACAAATTACTTCATCCACTGGATCCAAGCTGGCGGGAAGCCCCTCTTGACGAATTGAGTCTATTTTTATTAGGCCTAAAAGTCTTAGTCACTTTTATATTCTTAATTGGACTTTTTATGCAATTTTTCCACCCCTACTCTATAAAAGAGATTAGGGTTTTAGTTTTGTAATAAGAAGCATTATTTTCTTTAACAATAGCAAACTATCACTTGCATAAAATAAACTAATCTGAAAAATATGGTACTTATATTAAATCTCAAAAAAAGTTTGTTATATAGCTTTCTTGTCAGTGTTACCCAACAATAGCTCATTCTATCATTTTATGAGTTCAATCACCCAATTCAAAGAATTGGACTTAGAGGGTATTTATTCAATTGGACATGAAGCTATAAGCTCAATAACTTCGAGTGCTGGAGTTATCATTCGTTTCTACGTTATTCTATTTTCTCTTTTCTTTAAGAACTACTTTGTATTTTTCTCATCCACCTCCTCTATGTAGGAAAGGTTAGAGTTTAAAAATAAATCCGTACTCTTTCATATTCTATATTGGTATCAAAGAAACAGTCCTAGAACAATGTTATATGTTGTTCTTGATCTTCCTCCCCTCTTTTCTCTTCTTTCCACCAAATAATTAAAAACACAAAAAAGTGGAAAAACAAATAAAAAGTGCAAACCTTAACCCTACACCCAACAGCCATCCAATCCACCCCACCCACCAGCATCAACTGCCTCCCACCAGCACTGTTGGACCCTTGCCAACTAGAGGGGTCGCCAATGACCCCCTCGTCGATTGGTAGTGACTAGCATGCTGGTGCCTAGAAAAGTGCCTTAGGCGGCAACCTAAGGTTCCATCCCTTCATCTAATCAGTCACCAATGGCACTCCTGAGAAGTGGCTAACAATAAGTGGTGGTCCAACGGGTGAAGGCAGACCTCCATTATGACTCAAATAGAGGTTTTTGTCTCCCCTTACCATTCAACTTTGCAAGATTCACACATGTTTTGCATGTTTCCTGTGAATTTTCTTCACAAGTCACATTGATTCTACTCCGGTGATGTGTATAGTGTGAGTCATAAGTCCACCCACCCAATGCGACAATGAACATAGCTATATGCGCATCATTAAGGGTGGCTACTTGCTCAATTTGTGGCACAACGCTGCTCAATTCCTATACATCTCAATTTATGCTTATCACACTACAATGGGGTGATAGGTATTTAGCTTCCCAAAAAAACCTTTACCAAAGAACAATAGTACACAAGCATTTATGTGTCCTTGAGAAAAAGATCTAATATGGATAGAGGATCCTACTAACACTCTCCTAGAAATACATGTCTCCAAGTCACCCTTGACCTCCTCAGGCTTTTTTTTTTTTTGAAAAAGATAATTATAGAGGGGTTACAATGAAAGCCTTTTGGAAGGAGGACAAAAAACCCTTTAAAAAAGAAATATCACCGCCAACACTATCAAAACAAAGATGTTCCCATCTAAAGATGACACCATTAAGGTGAAGCCACAAGGCCCAAAGGATGGCAAAGGGTGTAGGTTCTAACGGAGGGAGGTAAGATGCGTGATACGAAATAATGCGGAAATATAAATAAACTCACAAAATGCAATCAAGAACACAAAGGACTTTTAGGTGGAAACCCAAACCTGGGTAAAAATCATCACCTAAACCTCTCAATTTAAGATTTCCCGATCGACCTAGTCGATCAAATCCACTAACAAACTACTTCAACGAGAGTAGTTCAACCTCTTACAACCACGCTACTTACACGAGGGTAGTGTACCTCAAACCTCTCCTTTTCACGAGGAGTATTTTGTCTCTTGATGGAGACGGGAATTCGCAAAGCGAATACCCAACCAAAAAACAAGTAGAAAAATAAATAAATCGATAGAGCCACAAAGAGTAATTTAAACTATACTATTATAGGCTAGGGTTCTCCCCTTAATCGGAAGTATGTAGGCATGAAGTGCGTAGTGTAACCATGCTCTCAGATGTATGCTAGAAGCTTGGAGAGCAGGGTGACTTTTCTTCTAGTTGATCTTTTCTTTCCTTGGACACAAATGTAAGTGGAAAGTATTCTATCAAGGTGTGTTTGGCTTAGGAAGGGCCCTCTCCTGTTTATAGAGGTCCTAAGAAGGCTTTAGAAGGTTTAGGAAACCTTGGGTAGCCGTTGGGAACATATCTCAAAAGATCAAGCCAAAATCCCAACGAAATCAAGGTCATTATGACTCTGATAGAGTTATCGGACGTCTAATATTTAGGTCAGACGTCATATGAATATTTTGGACGTCTATTCTTAAGGGTCAGAGTCCCTGATCTTACTGGATCGAAACAGGGATCTAGGTGGATGTATGAGATGCCATTATAAGATGTCTAACACTAAAATTAGACGTCTAATAATAGGCAGGTTCGTTCCTGTTTTGATCAGATCCAAACATGGTTCTAGATTTTAATAGTCAGACAACAGACTAGACGTCTGTCAAAGTGTCTGAACGTCTGGAAAGAGAATTCCCTACGGGAATGGATTTCCCAAGAGACTAACGGCTATAATCATCTAACAAAAGTAGACTTGGGTCAAATTTAGGCTAGCGTCTATCTATCAGATGTCTGATTGGAATCATTAATACAATCACAGGTCAACCCTCGAAGATATTCTCTGACAGGCCAATGATCCTCTAATTGGACGCCTGGCAAGGTCATCAAACATCTTGTAAGACGTCTACACTATGGGCTAGTCATCTGAAAGTAATGGTTAGAGAACACTAAATCTAGCCTAAGTGTTTGGACGTCAATACAAACTATCAGACATCTTAAAGTTTATAATTAGACGTCTGAGGTCAGTATCGGACGTCTGATAAGGCTGTCTAATTTCTATATTGATTTTCTGATTCTATTCTAAAGTTTGCTTAAGTGTCCGAGTGATGTATAAATGTTCCTAGGACTAAGGTACGTTACTTTGGGGCTCTTTAACAATAATTCTAAGGAAATAAAATAACAAAACAAATAAAGAGAACAAAATATAAGATACAACAATATAAAATAAATTTAAGTTCTATTCTTCTAGTCTTCAAGCTCTCTCTCCAAGCGATGCTTCCATCTTCTCTTCTCCTCCATCAAGCTCCTCCAATCCTCCATGGATGCAAGCTTGAGCTTTTCAACATTTGAGTCAATTTGCATTATTCCTGAAACTTAAACTTAATGCAAATGTTAAATATCACGTGTTTTGTTATCATCAAAATCAATAATCGTGGTACTCTTGCACCAACAAAGAGATGGCCTGATCTCTCCTCATACAAAATCTATACTCCTAAATGTTCTTTAGAACTCCCCCTAAGAAGTATTCGCCAACTAAATTATTGTAAAACTCACCTCATTGTCCAATAACCTTATACGAAACGACTTGCTATCCTTACCCTCTCATGCCAATGAAAGAATATACTCCTTATATGGCCAATGATGGAGAAAATAACTGTTTAACCAACAACTATAGTAAAATTCATCCAAGTTAATAATGAGAAGGAATTACTCAACACCTTTTGATCTCCAACCATGTACAAGTCCCTCCTAATAGGTGACAACTTCAATTCTTCTTCAGCCTGATCAGCATAACTCTCCTTCAGCAAACTTCAGTGACAGATTACCACAACTCTAAAGACTCCATAGTGGCAAAAGGGGATGTGAAATATTGCAAAATGCCTCATCAAAGTATATGAAATAAGCTCTCAACCAGTCATAAATTCAATCTAAAATAGTATGGATTGGATTGGATCAAAAAATGATATTTTTTGTATTAAGTCATGCCAAACCCAATCCAGTCCTATTCATGGCCACTCACAATTACATGCATCTTCGTGTAAATCTCAAATCATCCCCATTTAACACATGAGAATATAGCTTCTTTTTTTTTGTTGGCTGGGGAACTAAACAATGAGAGTCAATCCTATGAATTTTTTTGTGCAAACAGTTACATTCTTGTGTTGCATCAAGATGGCAACCTAAACAAGAAGATGGAAGGAGGGTAGGCACATTGGACATACTTATACATGTAAGAAATGGGATTACCAAGTGATAGGACTGTAGATATGAAACCAATTGAGTAAAAATCAACAGAACAGTCATTCTTGGAACAAAAAATCCACTTAAAACAGCCTGGAACTCATATATAACCCAACTTAAAGCTAATCAATTCTCTTTTTCAAGAAGGAAAAGAAAAAAGAAAAAGAAAAAACTAATTCATTTTCCACACAAAGACAATGCTACTTCAACCTTTTTTTGAAAAGCAATTCACCTTCAATGTAATTGACTTAAACAGTAAATACCCCTTAATAACCAAAGAAATGCAATTAACCAAAAGTTGATAGACAATACAGAAGGAACACCTTGTGTAACAGCCAACAGAGTAACCTTCTTCTCGTAATATATTGGAAAGAAATGCAGCAGTTGATCCCTTCCCTTTGGTTCCAGCAATATGTACAGCCTATAAAAGAAGCATTGCAATGAGAAGCATGTAACAATTCTACAAAACCTGTGAAGCTAGCAATTTGCCAATTTTCTAGAAGAGAGATCTTTATCAGAGCAAAAGTAAAGTCCAGCTAAACCCAATCACATTTGACCAAAACCAAAGACAGAATAGAAATGCCATGCCAAATTCCTATTTTGAACAAAATCCATTGTAGCTTGGATCTAAACCATGAAGCTACACTGAAATTTTTTTAAGGGAAAGCACACTGCAATTGAACCCCAACATGGCTGCAAAATTTTCCCACACTCAAGGCTGCACCTTTTTTATCTGAAAAGTAGGAGGAACACTCGAGGTCAGTGATCCTCCTAATTCATTCTGTTCTTCACAGAAATTTACAAATTAAGGTAGGGCATATCCCTCCCTAAATAGACCAATGATCTTTAAAAGCTAAAGGCAGATGGGTTGTAGCCAACCCAATGAGCACCAACTCTCTGAAAACAAATCTCTGGAAAGTGGTTCATCTTAGTTTAAACATAAAGGGATGCAAAGGCCGTGAAACATTTCAATCCACCCAGAGCAATTTCAGACTGGAGCTATGATGAGGGGAGAGAGGGGGCAATTGGGAGGAGAGAGCTTTGGTTGGCGAAGGGAGGTGGTGTGCTTCAAGTGCCTGGAGCATGGTCACCTTGCAGCTGCCTGCAAGGACCCTATTGTTTGTGCGGTGTGCAGGGGTGTAGGGCGTCGGAGATGGAATTGTCCTAGGGGGAGGAAACCCCTCCTCTTTCTTCTATCCCTCATCCTCCTTCACCGCCTGTTGTGGAGGTGGTGCTTAGTCGTGTGGTTGCTAGAGATTCGTCAAAGGAGGTTTTGCGAAGATCTTTGCTTGGTGTTTTGGTTTGTGGGCATGCTATATTGTCGGGTGTTAAGGAGAATCTTGGGAAGCTTGGTTTGGATTCACCTACATGGAGAATATCTTCTCTTTCTCCAAGTTATTTTATGCTTTTTGGATTGGAGGATGTGGACCTTAGGAGGCTGCAATTTTTGGAGATGAAGATCAAGGAGGGTATTGTTCGCTGGATGATGCCATCGTTATATGGAGCCATCGAGGAGTGTCCCCTAGTGAGGCCACCTATTGAATTCTCCATTGTTGAATTCCTTTAGGCTTCATTGTCGTAAGGTGGTTGAAGACTGGTGTGCAAGTTTTGAGAGATTGAAATCGTGTGTGGGGATTGACATCTCCAAGGGTGATTTATCTCGTATTTATGTTCAAGGAGAGCCAATAGAGGGGCAGGAGTTGCCACGGGACACCATAACGAGATTTGATGGCAGTTCTTGTATTGCTCGGTTCAAGGAAATTGGTGTTGGCCCAGAAATATTTTGCAGGGATGGTTGTTGATGGCCATCAGACTGGTGCTGCTGGTGGCAGAGCTCCGGCGAAGGTGGTGCCGCCATTTTGGAAGCCTAAAGATCAAAGTGGAAGTTCGAATTGCGAATTTGCATTAGCTAGACCTTCCAAAATTGGCGATGTGATTGTGGATAGGTCCGACCGAAGCCAGTCAGTCCATGCGCCCGATGCTGCACCGCAGGAGGATGCACACGACTCCCTGCAATCCTCGCTTGCTGAAGTGCAGTGCTGCATTTCATGGGCCCTTCGGGCAATTTCTTGGGCAGTAAACAGGGTGCTTGCGGATCCGAAAACGAATCCAGAGTTGGTGAGTTTCCTGTTGGGCATTATTCGGATCGGATCTTATTTGGACCAGATAACCCAAGTCATTTTTCTCCTTCTCTCCCTACTGGTCCTCTTTTCTCCCCATCTGTTTGCAAGGGTGATGGGCTTCCTTTGCGACAGCCTTTGGAGGTGGGCAATGGGCTTGAATCCTCGTGCCAGAGCGTGGAAAAAGTTGTACCTGTAGTTGCATCTGAAGTTGATGCTGCAGCATTGCAGCAGGTTGCAATGGCCTCTTCTGCGAGTCCTGGATCTGCTGGCGATGCTGATGGCGCTGATGCGATGCTGCAGCATGCTGCGACGAACAACATTCAGGCTGATGGTGACACCGCAAGGGCTGCTGGTGTGATTGCAGTTTCAAATTTTGATACTGTTTCGAATGGCAGGGAGATTCCAATGAAGATGGGGGACTCTGTTGCTGCTCGTAATTCCTTGAAGTTGGCTGGTGGGAAGAGGGGAGGTGGGCTGATATACCCTCAGATTCCAGGAGCTCGGGTGCTTGTAGATCTCTGTGTGTGAGAAGCAGCCTCATGTATCGCTCTTTCTATAAGAAAAAATTTGTAAAGAGCAAGAAACCGGAATGAGATGAGCATGAGGATGATATTGAGCTTAGAGTGGCAAATGTTTTAAACTTGAAAAAGGCTCTGCATGCTCGTAAGGATGGGCAAAAGGTTGTATCTGTTGGTTAGAGTACTTTCACGGAATGTTAAAGGTCTCCATGGCAAGGGGCGAAGATCAATCCTGAGGAGATAATTGGTTGAGTGGAAGGCAGATGTGGTTTTGTTATAGAAGATGCATATAGATGGTTTGAATCATTCAATGAAGGAAGGTGTTGGGGGTGATTCACTCTCTGGTTTCTTATCAATTGATGTAGTTGGTAGATCCAGGGGTCAATGGATTATTTGGAATGAAGCAATGTTGAATCTTGAAGACTCTTTGGTGAGTTCTCATCTCATTGCAGGTATTTTCTCGCATGTTTCTGCAAGTGCCCCCTTTGTTATCTCTGGTGTGTATGGGCCTTGAGATGCTGCTACAAGGGGAAGGTTTTGGGAGGATTTTAGGCAAGCGGCGATAAAGGTTGATGGCTATTCTTGGTTGATTGGGGGAAATTTCAATGTTGCACTCTCCACAGATGATAGACCCGACTCCTCTTCCACTAATTTTCAACCAGTAGCTGATGAGTTGGAGTTGTTGGATCTTCCTATTTCAAGGGCACGTTTTACTTGGAGAAATGGATCTGGTCAAGCTTCACGTATTGATCGCTTCTTTAGCAATATCTCTTTGGCGAAGTCCTTCCATGGTGCATCGGTTTCTACTTTGACGAGGCCATTCTCAGATCACATGCCATTGCTGTGGGATAGTAGTGAGGAGGTTCCCTATACAACTTATTTCAAGTTCCAGAAATCTTGACTTTTGGAGCCTGGATTTTGAGAGAGAGTGAAGTAGTAGCAGAAAGTTTCAACGTTCAGTGGTGCATTCTATGGGCGAGCATATAAGGAATGCCAGGTTGGCAATGATTGCTTTCAGAAAGGTGGTGGGAAGGAGGCGTGACTACGCAAGGAGGGATGCTCTAGAGGCCTTGGTGGTGCTTAGCAAGGGCGGCCTGGGGGAGCTTAGCATTAAGGAGCAGCGGGAGAGGATTGTTGTGCAGAGCAAGATCAGGGAGGAGCACCACAAGAGAAATGGATTGGAGACAAAAATCTAACCAACTTTAGCTGAGAAAAGGTGATTCTACCACGAGGTTTTTCCAAGTCGGCCAGTGCAAGGAGGAGATCAAACCTAATCACATCGATTCGTGTTGGTGATGAAACTCTCTCAGAGACAGCAGATTGGCCAGGCTTTAGCCAAGCTTTTGTAGACCATTTCCACACTTTCACCAGGAGGCGTCAAGCAGGGAGGTGGAGATTGGGTTCATCTAACTTAGGCAGATTGGACAAGTCGAGAGCAGATCTACTTAGATCTATTTCTGATGAGGAGGTCTTGACAGGGATTCATGGTTTGAAGGCGGAGGAATCCCCGGGGCCAGATGATCTACTGGTTCTTTTCTTTTGGGAGTTTTGGGATGTTGGGGTGGATGTTTTGGCGGTGCTGTAGGAGGTGTTTCAGGAGAACCATGCTTTTGAACAATTAAATCAGTTCTTTTTTGTTTGCTTCTCAAGAGGCCAAGAGTTGATATGATTAATGAGTTTAGGTTGATTGCTCTGTCAAATATGATCTATTTGATTGTGGCCAAAACATTGGCAAATTGGATGCATTTAGTGTTATCAATGTTGATTTCCCCCGTTCAATCTACTTTTATTTCTGGCAAGTCACTTATGGATTCCTTTGTGTTGGCAAAAGAGAACATGGCAGCTTGGAATAGGTCTAATTTGTCAGCTTTCATGTGGAAGGTTAATTTCTCCAAGGCTTATGATTCACAATCTTAGCAGTATTTGTAGGAGATCTTGAGGGGATTTTCGGAGGAATAGATTAGGCTCAAGAGGAGATGCATCACAGCAACCTCTTTTTTAGTGCTTGTTAATGGGAGATCATGCGGGACATGGACACAGCTGCAAAAAGGTGTCAAATAGGGTTGTCTAATTGCACCTTTGCTTTTCAATGTAGCGGTTGACACATTTGCATTCTTGTCATTCACGGGATGTAGGGGGGACTTTTCTGGTTTTACTTTGGCCGGCGATGGTTCCTTGTTGATCAAAGCCTTTCTTTCTGCGCCATATTGAGTTCAAAATAGGAAAAAAGGCTCGTTCACAATAAACAACCACACAAAAAGACAAGAAATTTGGTTACCAGTTCTACCCAGAAAAAGATGTACGTCTGGGGAGAGTGTTATAACTCTTAGTATTTTCACTATGTAGAATGAGAGTACAAAAAATCACTTCTTTCTCCGTGCACGTGACCCTACATTACAGGGATCACTACCTATTTTTGTGCTGGACATCTCATAACGCACGTAATACTGCTAAAGTGAGATTTCCAAATCATGGTGATTAAGGTCAGATGCTCGATCATCAGGTGACAACCGTTATCCGACACGTGGGACATGTTCTTCAGTAATCATGGGGGTATGGCTTCTGTTGGGATTTTTGGGGGAGATAAGAAATGATTTCAGTTATTGGTAAAAGAAGAGGCCCTAGCTCTCTTTATATTGATAAAGGCAAGGGCATATATGGAAAACCAACTAAACATTTACTCAAAATAGAAAAGAGTAAATATGAAAAAACAACTAATAAAAATCCCTAATTTTATTTCCTAACACTCCCCCGCAAGTCGAGATGCGGGAGACGACGAAGACTTGGATCTTTAAGGTAGTGGAGATCAACTTTTGTCAACGTGATAGCCTCTTCTTCATGTCTTGAACCTTGGGTGTCTCTTCTTGTACGCCTTCATAGAGCCAGTCAACACTTGGTTTCTCTTGAGGTGCGTGGGAGTACTACCCGTACTATTAACATCTTGAGGATGCTCCGATCTTCATTGTTTGTCTTCCACTCAAATATATAAGTACCAAATAGAATAGACCTAGAACTTAAGGGGCTACACACAAAGGCCCCAAAACAAAACACTAAAACATAAACTTGAGCCTCAACTGGACCTAACACGCAAATGACTCTAAAAATGCCCTCTTCTTTTCCTTCTTTTTCTTTTGATCGAAATCAAAGAGAGAGAAGGGGAGATCCCACTTTTCTTGTTATTCAGCTCCCTCTTCTCTGTAGCAGCAGCAGCAAAAATTGACAGCAACATAGAGAAGGAGAGGAGCCATCATCTCCTTCTCCCCCCTTTTTCTTTCTTTGTCAGCAGCAGCAGCAGAGTAGAGGAGGGCATGGTGACGCTCCAATGAGCCAGGTAAGCACATTGTTGGAAGGCACATGGTCGACAGGGACAGCCACACTGTCGTCTTTGACAAGGACTTCGTGGTCTTCGAAGGAAGCATGGTGGTCGTCGTAATGCTTGGAGGTGAGGTGTAGGTCGTAGCTGAGGTAGCCATCGTCATCAAAGGAGCAAGAGTGACGAGGTCGCACAAGACCGTGGCGACACAGTGGTGGCTGTCGCTGCTGCCGCTAGGGCTGTGCAAAACCCCACTGGCCGCTAGAGGCTGTGGTGGCATGGTGGTGGTTCTGATCGGTAGCAGCAGCAACCGATGAAGGACAGAGAAAGGAAAGGAGGAAGAATAGAAGACGAAGAAGAAGAGAGGAGATGTTTGGGAGAGGAGAAGGCCTCTTTGGTGGCTTGTCGGAGGCCGACAGGGCCACCAGGAGAGGGCCTCCCCCTTCTAGAGTTTCTTCTCTTCTTTTCTCTTTCCCGCGAGATCAAACACACTATGATACCATGTTAGGATTTTTAGGGGGATGACAAATGGTTTCTGTTATTGATAAAAGAAGAGGCCCTAGCTCTCTTTATATAGAGAGAGAGGCAAGGGCATACATGGAAAACCAACTAAACATTTACTAAAAATAGAAAAAACAAAATATGGAAAAACAACTAATAAAAATTCCTAATTTTATTTCCTAATAGTTTCAAATGATTGTAACTGTCGTCCTTTTAGCGGGCTGGCAGTTCATATGCCAGGTTGAGTAGCCAAACTAAGCTTCACCAAGCCGATAGGGCCTTTAGGTGGCTAAACACAAAAAGGGTATGCCTGATCATTTAAGCGGACATGGAGCCTTTCCAACAGTAATTCTTTTCAGGCAAAAGTTCTTCCTTCCGCATATGCCTGCTGAGTGGATAGTCGAGGGGTGTCCTAGTCGAACTATCTAATTTTCCCATCCAAGTATTTGTCAGGACAAGTAGTCGGGTATTGCCTGATTGGAGGGTTCTTTTACCTTTCATTTGTTGGGGACTCCTTGGGCCTTTAAGAGGCCTTTAGCAATTGAGCTTAATTAAGGATTTTCCTTCCCTTACCCCCATTCTCTTTAGTTAGTTAACCACTACACAATTCTCTCAACAGTATACTAAGCAATTATTATGAAGGTGAGAGTTAAAAGAAATGTTCATCCTCATGCTGCCCCCAGCAAGCGACCCTTTCTTCAATACGATTTGGGAGGTTGCTTTATGACAGGGAAGAAATGAAAGGAAGATAATGGTAATAGGCATATCAGTGCCTATATTTATGTGGATACATGTAGGCATATCGACACCTGGCATCTAGCGATTTTAATCTCCATTTCCACGGGTGTGTTTAGTAGGCGACAATTATAATCAATCATTTTTAGGCGAGCAATGGCCAGTCGCCGCCTGTTAAGAGCCTTTTTCAAGAAGACAAAGATGACGTCATCGTCACCATTAGCTTTAATCGAGTGTGCGATCTCAAGAAGGTGCAGTGATGCATTTTTTTAAGGTCGTGCATCTAGGATCGCAATCGTCGTCGTGGGCATTAATTGCCAACGAGAATGCAAATTTAGTATCTCACGTTGGCATGATTTTTCATGCATATCGAAGTATTCCTCGAGTATAAAAAGGCGGTAGGTGCGAGTAAATGCACCTGTTACCCCTCAGTCATTCTTGCAAATAAGAGCTTTAGTCATCAAGATTCAATCCCACCTTTCTTCAAGTTGCTGGCTAGAGTTTTTGCAATCACTCAAGCAAAGATGTCAAGCATTGCTGGAAAAGGTCAATTTGGCTCTTCCTCGCCCCATTTGTTTGTTGATACATTAGGGTTTTATACCTTTAGCTCTAACTTTCGTAGTATGTCAGCTCTGAGATCTTTCCTCAAAGAACATGGCCTAGGTATGGCTAAGTTCCAATATGTCGATAAGGATATCCAGTTGTGCTCACCCTGCAAGGGTGACTTCATTATTTGTAAATATCCTTTAGAGCATGGGCTTAGGGTTCCTTTAAACCCTTTTATAGTATCCTTCCTCTCCTATTATCACTTAGCGTTGTCCCAACTAAGTTTAAATTGTTGACTAATTTTAAATGCCTTTGTGATGATTTGTTTCCATCTGAATGTATACCCACAAATGGGGTTTTCCGACTACTCTTTGGTCTAATGCCTTTAAAAATGGAAAAAGGGAAACCACCTATATAACCGAAGGACTAGATATAAGATCATCGGCCTTCCCGATAGTTTAAAAGGTCAGGACCACCATTTCTTCATTCTTCATAATGGGGAGAAGTTATAAGTCCCCAATTCCTGGCAAGGTCCGCCTAAGAAAGGCCTACTACCTGCCTTGCACAAGCTTGACCTAGTAGCGCATGTGGATGCGAAGGAGATAGTCAAGTTTGGGGTTATTTCCCACGCGAGCCTAAGACAGCCAGAGGTGTGGAAGGTGTTGTCATGGGAGCAAACTCGTCTTCCACACCAAGTTAGCGATCTCAAGGGATAGTTTAGTCATGATAGATTTAGTTCTCACATATGAGTTGTTTATTTGTGTTGCAGCTTTTTCTAATTTCTCCAAGCCGGAGCCACCAAAGAAGTAGGGTCAGGTGGGTACCGGTTCATCATGTGGTGGCTCGCATCGAGAGTAGCCCAAGCAGGCAGATGAGGCAAGGAAAGGAAAATCTAGCGCGGAAGAGTCACGCTTATCCCATTCCTCTCATTAGGGGAGGGAAGAGAGCTCTCAGGGTGAGGGTAAGGGGGCGAAAAGGAAAGAGCCTGTCGAGGGCTTTAGTCCTCCAAGTAAGCCCTAAAAAAAGATTAAGAAAATTGGAGCCATTAAACCACCTCGCCATCCATGCTTAGGCTTCCCCTACCAGGTCGCACTCTTAAGCATCTAGGGCAAGGAGATTACCATAACAAGCACGGACTCCTTCGCCCTTATGACAGAGTGTATCAGCTCAACCAATGCCAACCGAAAATCCATCCATGTCGAAGGCAAGGAGTACTCCTCCAAGGAAGTTGCCCTCGCAAGTGATGGAGGCGAGCCCAAGTAGGGGAATAAGGCAATCTTCCCCCATATATGTGTTGTGGGGGAGCCTCTATATGCAACAGGCTTACCAATGAAGTGTTGCCGACCTCCATATTCTGATTGATCCCACTAGTAGTGATGGATTTAGGATCATTAGACAAATGGTCAGGTGCGTAAGAGGATCCATCCTTGAGGGGGTTGCAGAAGAGGAAGAAATGATGGAGCATTAGTCTTGTCATTGTCGGGAGGTCGTAGCAACTGCATCAACGGGGGAGAGCTGCCTCCCAACTAAGGAGATGGGGGCAAGGGACCTACCCCCTGTTGAAGAAAGGACTAAGGGTAACCACAAACCTCCCTCAGATTTTGCTTTCAAGGTGTCCGATGATGCCCATACCACGATCGAGCAGAAGGTACTAACCCTACTCAATTCAACAGTTGATTGGGCTTCACCCCATAGAGCTCGACAAATTTAAAGAATGTTTATCGGTACTACGTTCGCATGGTGAGTTTATCTGATACTTAGAAATTTTGGCTTGAATCATGACTAAAGCCAAGACCTAACGGCATATTATGTTTTATAGGTGGAAACCATTAGAGCAGTCTAATCTTTGAGAGCCACTTTACTCCCAACACCTCGACACCAGCAGAATAGTCGAGGTGTTACTCGATGGAGCAATCAGCCATTAGGACGAAGAAAATGCCGGCAAACACGAAGTTGATGTCCTACGAGCTTGAGGATGCCCTTTTTGCTAAAAAGGAGGCGAAGAAGGATGCGAAGGCGGCCAAAGCAAAGCTTGAACATCAAGTTGCACTTTCCAATGGTCTCATTGGGCAATTAATAACTAAACAAAGAGGAGAATCAAGTACCTGATCAACCTTGCCTTCCTTACGTAAGTTAGTGGAAGCAAATGACGAGGATTTGGCAAATATCCACTCATCGTTTGAGGGCCATTTAAAGAAAATGGTTTAGTTGGAGAAGCTAGCATTGTCTCAATGCTACCTATACTAAGGAGTGGCAGCAACTCTTTAAGGCAAGCAAAGTGTCCGCCTTCGAGGCTTACAAGTTAGCGCTTCGTAGTGAGCAAAGTCGCCTGATGTCAATCGTAAAAGAAATGCCAAGAAGGCAATCCACTCGCAAGGAGGCGGAGGCAAAAATAGCTCAGCTAACATCCAAGTTAGACAACGCCGCCAAGTTCATGGAGCAAGAGTCAAAGTCTGGGAAGGCAGGAAAGGTGGTGGGAGATAAAGGCCGAGGTAATTATGAAATTCTTTGCCGAGGATTTCTCTATGGTAGAAAGTCGAAATATCTTAACAGATGATGTCGGCAAGTACACTTTAGCAGTTGCTCAATCAGTCCTTCAGGGCAAGCACACCTTGATAAAGGAGTTCCTTGGTTGGTTGTTCGAAAGGCTCAATCTCGAGCTAGAACGACAAGTTAAGGAAGGTATGATAGAAGAAAGAGAGCCCATTTCTCCTATGCCTAAGGATCACTACCTCCGTTTGCCTGAAGACAGTAAAGAGACTGGGGAGGAAGGGCCGGCAGAGGGGGGACTTGGTTGAAGAGGAGCTAGGAATGGAGGTGTCGGCAGAGGAAAATCCAACAATAAAGGAGCCGAGAGTGAAAGATACTCTTCCGTTGACGCCAACAGTGGATATACCAACAAACCTGAATGCTCCGCTGTCTATTGTAACGAAGTCGGAATGACTCCCTTTTTTAATGTATTTACAGTTTGTTTACAAACCACTATTTTTTGATCTAATGATTATAGGCAAGGTATACCTCCTTCTGGCTTTTGTAAGGAAGTGAATGGAATTCAATGAAAGCATAGGGTAGCAAGCCTGTGTTGAGCAAACTAGTTTTTCTTTTTTTTTAGATGATCACGCTAGTTTATTTTGAATGATGTATGTAGTACAATCTTAATGATAGTATGCTCGTAAGTTTGTCGCGCGTCAAGTTCTTGGAACTTGACAACTTTCAAAAGTCTGTAATTAAAGTGCCCCAATTTGCAAACTTAGTAATTTATAAGGGCCTTCCCACATAGGGGCTAGCTTACTGCCAAGTTTTAACAGCCGAGAAGCCTCAATCTATTTGAGGACGAGTTCACCTTCACTAAACTTGCATTTATTGACCCGCTTGTTGCAATCGGATGCAACTGCTTCCTTGTAATTCTAAGTATTAAGTTAACTAGCGCATCTCTTGCCTCATCAACTAAATCCAGTGCCAATCGAAGTTGTTCTTCATTAGAGGAGGGGTCATAAAGTTGAGTCATGTAGGAAGGTAGAACTACGTCCAAAGGGACTTTCACCTCAATCCCATATACTAGATTAAATGGGGTATGGCCGATAAATGCCTTTTGTCCTATTCTATATTCCTATAAGACATCCGGCAACTCTTCTACCCATCTGCCTATAGTAGAGTCAAATCTTAATTTTAAACCAGCAACAATGGTTTTGTTTGTCACTCTACCTACCCATTTCTTGGGAATGGCCTATAGAGGTGAACTTCAGTAGGATTCCCCAACTAGTACAAAAGTCCTCAAATTTTTGAATTTTTTAGAAGCGAATTGAGTTCAATTGTCCGTTACTATAATTTACAATATTCCATACTGGACAAATTATTTTTTGCAGATAAGACTAATGACCCTTTCTGCATTCAGGCTAGCCATAGGCTCAACCTATACCCATTTGGAGTAGTCAACTACAATGGGGACATACTTCTTTTGAGCAAATTGGTTGTAATGACTTAGTTTCATTAAAAACCCTAGGACTCTCTTATATAGAGAGAGATCGTAAAGTCAAAAGTACAGGAATGTCCCTAAGGGACAAAACACACATAGCCCTTACAATAACAAGAAAAATAAATGACTACACAACATAAGCTAACACTCCTCCTCAAGTTGAAGCATAGATATCTATCATGCTTAGCTTGGATATACAAGAATCAAATGAAAATCTGACCAAGGGCTTGGTGAAAATATCAGCAATCTGCTCCTCAGAAGAAATAGAAGTGGTATATAGCAACCCCTTCTGGATAATGTCCCTGGTATAGTGACAGTCAACCTCAACATGCTTCGTTCTCTCGTGAAATGCTGGGTTGTTGGCAATGAAGGTAGCTGCTCTATTATCGCATCGCATCTCCATGGAGCTAGAAAACTACACCAGTAGGTCAATAAGCAAGGATTTGATCCACATCATCTCAGCAATCGTCTAAGCCATAGCTCTGTACTCAGACTCAGCACTGGATCTCGCAACTGTGCCATGTTTTTTGCTCCTCCATATGATCAAATTTCCTGCTAAGAAGGTATAGAACCCAGTAGTGCATTTGCGATCTACATGAGATCTGGCATAGTCTGCATCTGAGTAGCCAACCAACGTCATAAAGGACCCCTTTGAGAAGAAAAGACCCTTCCAAGGAGCCTTCTTGACATATCTAAGCACCATCAATGTTGCATCCCAATGCTGATGTGTTGGCTTAGCCATGAACTGACTTAGTCTCCCAACTGCAAAGGAAATGTCAGGCCTCGTGATAGTAAGATACAGCAACTTGACCACAAGCTGTCTGTACCGTCTACTGTCCACCACCTGTGCATCCTCATCATAGAGTAGCATCTTGAGATCCATAGGAATATTGACCCCCTTGACCCCAAGCACACCAACATCTTGCAAGATATTTAAAGCATACTTCTACTGAAACAAGACCACACCCTCCTTGCTGCGAATAACCTCAATACGAAGGAAATATTATAAAGACCCAGGTATTTCATGACAAACTGCACTATTAGGATGTGCTTAACCTCAACAATACCCTACACATCGTCTCCTGCGATAATCAAATCATTAACATAAACAAGAAGTATCACAGTACCTCGTCCAATCCTGACAAAAAGTGAAAAATCAACTGTTGATCTCCTGAATCAAGCTACCTCTACAACCTGTAACAATCTCTGAAACCAGGCTCTGGGACTCTGCTTGAGACCATATATAACCTTCCGTAACCGGCATACACACTCCCCTGTCTCTCAAAGACAGGTGGCTACTGCATATAGACTTCCTCTTGGAGATCACTATAAAGGAAGGCATTCTTCACATCTAATTGGTGCAAGGGCCAATTTAACTAAACCACTACAATCAACACCCGGACTGTGGGAAGTCTGGCAACTGGGGAGGTGTCAAAGAAGTCCACATAAGTCTAGGTGAACTCCTTTTCCACGAGACGGTCTGTACTTAGCAACACCACCGTCAAAATTGAACTTCACAGTGATTGCCCATCGACAGCCGAGTGTAGCACCATCAAGAAGTGAAGTAAGCTCCCAAATCCCACGGCCTTTAAGAGCGACCATCTCATCCTCCATGGCTACCTGCCATTTTGGATTAAACATGACCTCACAGTAGTAGCTGGAATCTACGTAGTAGCTAACACCTGAATAAATCCAGCAAATCCAGGAGCTAGACTATCAGTAGTAAGTGCCCCCGCCATGGGATAAGTAGTGCAAGTCCATGATCGCTTCTAAATGGCTATCCAAAGGTCAAGATCATCGCCTAACACATCACCTGTCATGTCCATGTGACCATCACATGGCAAACGTACATGTCTAAAAGACTCACCTGAGAAGCCGATAGTGAAGGCGAGGATGTACGTCCCTGATAGGTAGCATGAGGGCAAACATATGTCCGAAGTGGCCCAGTCAGGCGTGGAAAAGAATGCGTAGCAAGAGGTGGAGGTGGTGGTGTGATGGGGACATAAATATTAGGAAAGCTCCCAAAGCAAAAGAGAGAATATGGCATAGGTGCCATATCATCCTTAGGAGGCATCTCAGCAGCCGTCACAGAAAAGAAAGGTATAGTCTTATGAAAGGTAACATCCGCTGAAACATAGTGCCGAGAAATAAGTGGATCAAAACACTGATACCCCTTTTGTGTCCGGGTATTCCCGAGAAAAACACACTTGACTGCTCTCGGTGCTAGTTTATCTCAACCTGGTCCCAACAAATGGACATAGGCAACACAACCAAAAGTCCGAGGGGTGACGTGAAACAAGAGACGATCATGATACATGACCTAAAGAGGAATCCGTTCATGCAATGCAACATTAAGCATCCGGTTAATCAAAAAACAAGCATTCAAAACGTCACCCCAATAGAGAGGGGACAAAATGGTGAATCAACAAAGTGCGAGCAACATCAAGAATATAGCGATGTTTCCTCTCAGCAACACCATTTTGCTGAAAGGTATGAGGACATGTCTCATAAATAATGCTACAACTAGAAATGAGATTGCGCAAATGCAAAGTACAAAATTCCAAGGCATTATTAGAACGAAAGCATTTCACCAAACAAGAATGCTGAGTTTTTATTTCTTTGACAAAGTTCTCAATAATTTGTCTCACATCGAACTTAGTTTTCAAGAGAATCATCCAAGAAACACGAGATAAATCATCAACTAAAACAAGATAATATTTGTTTCCAAGTCAATCAGGAGTACAACTGGACCCCACACATCCATATGAATAACAGATCGAAACAGAAGTAGAACTGGAGAAACTAACCCTGTGGTGCTTGCCAAGTTGACAAGCATCACAGGTCAGAGCAGTAGTGGAGGGGATGCACGGTAGAACATATCTGAGGCGATGAATGGGTAGATGGCCAAGGCGGTGGTACCACTAGAGAGGAGATTCAACAAAAGCAAGGCCTTGGGTAGAAAAGGAAGCAAAAGCATTACGGCTCAGACGATACACCCCATGTTCCTCGCGCCCTCCACCAATCGTCTTCCCAGTGAATTTGTCCTACAAAACACAAGAGGACACATCAAAAATAACTCGACAGTTCAGATCTCTAGTGATGCTGCTAACAGACAATAAACTCAAAGGAAAATCACCCACATAATAAAAACTTGCAAATCTCAAAGTAGGAGATAAAGACATATCTCCCTTTCCAGCAAGTGGTGTCACCCATCAACCACCGGTATTGTCCTATCCTGGCAAGTAATAACAGGTGTTAACTAAGAGAAAGAGTCTCGGTCGCCACATAAGTGCTTGGATGCACCTGAATCAATTAACCAGTCACCAGAAAACAAAAATGATGACATACCAGTCGCAAGTGTCTCTGAAGCGGAAGCCACAGCTGCAGTGTCTGGAATCTAAGAGGACACCTGAGTCAACTGAGCAATCTGTTACCGCAAGTTTTCAATATTAGAAGTAGGAAGATCTACATCGAAGATATCAGCTGCCTGATTGGCCATAGGTGGCCTACCATGCTTCTGCCAACATGTAGTCTCAGCGTGACCAAGTCTGCCACTATAAGTACACGAAGTCCTGGTACGTGTACCAAAAGAGCGTCCACGTCCACGACCACATGCAGGGTAAGTAGTACCCCTGCCACGTCTAGGGATCGCAACCAGTGCAGATGATTGAGCATCACTGTCAGGAGTAGGAGTGCGTACTGTAACTCTACTAAGTCTATTATATGATTCCTCCAAAGTAGGAAGCTCAAGAGCAGTGAGGATCTAATCTCTAGCTATCGCATACTCAGGTCCAAGGCCAGCCAAGAAAAGAGAAACCAATTGTCTCCTAAAACTCCTCCAGGACTCACAGGCACACCCTCGCAAGTAGTAGTGCCTCTCCAACATTTCCTTCATGAGGGAGTAATACTGCGACAACGTGCATCCCTCCTGACGCAGATAGAAAATGTCATAAAAGACCTGAAAAACTCGTGCGAAGTTCTTGGCATGTGAATAGGCATCACGCAAAGACTCACATCTCTTTTGTAGTAGTGTAGTACATGATCTCATCCTCTATGCAGGGAATAACTGTCTGCATCAGCCATGCACAAACCATGGCATTGTCGCTATGCCAATTAGCATTTATGCATGTCTTATTCTCAAGCTCCAGATCCGTAAGAATATGGCTCTTTTTATGATCCCTGCCGGTCATAAGAAAGGTCAGGGACCACCACGGGTAATTGCTCTCATCCAACTTAACAATAGGACCAAAAAAAGGGTTCCTGAGTACCTCGATGTCGGAAATAAAGCCCGAAGATACCTCAGCCTGATCATCTGAAGCCATATTCGCAATCCAGAAGCCTCGATCAAGCTTTCATCACCACGAAATCATCCACAAGTCTAAAATCAAATAGATTCAAACCTGCATCATGAACTTACGTTCCGAGATCAGAGAAAAAACCCCTTTACAATCACTGCACAAGGATCAGATCACCGTGCACCTCCTCCCTATCGATCAGCGCCGCCAACCGTTGTCATAGATCACTATAGCAGTGCCACCGGAGGTCAGCGCAAGGTCGCTAGTCCAACAGGCAGCCCTAGATGCTATTTCACCACCGCCGATCACCTGCAGCGTCGCCTCAAGCTCAACAAGCCGTTGTTGCTCCGCCGCCTAAGGTTAGATTGACCTCCAAGGGACCGCAGCGCCGCCACCGAAGGCTAGGAGGGCCCTCAAAGCCGTCGCAACGCCACCGCTGGAGGCGAAGAGAGCCTCCAAGCTCGCAGCAAGTGCCGCTATCAGTGCTGCAGGCTCACCACCGTGCGTGCTGCAGCACGTCGCTGGAGCTCCACCGAGAGTTACTGCCGCTTACGAGGGAGAGAGAGACGATTAGGGTTTGGTGGTTAGGGTTTTGGAGGCTATGAGGGGTGGGATACCTAGAGCACGATCTAGGATCGGTGCTCTGATACCAAATTGGTTGTAATGACTTAGTTTCATTAGAACCCTAGGGCTCTCTTATATAAACAGAGACCGTAGAGTCAAAAGTACAGGAATGTCCTTGAAGGACAAAACACACATAGCCCTTACAATAAGAAGAAAAATAAATGACCACACAACATAAGCTAACAGAGCAGGGGCAAGCAAGACCGAGCCTATGAAGTCCATACCCCATGTTACGAACAAAATCGGGGAGAGGATTGGAGTCATCTCTTCAAGCGACAGACAGTATATAAGCAAAATGCTAACACTTGTTACACTTATTGACAAAGTGTTTGGATTGTTGCCTCATTTTAGACCAGAAATAACCACATTGCAGTAGGCAAGCTATTAAGGCCCGATGGCCTTCATGGTTTCCGCAGAACCCTCTATGTGCCTCTTCAAAGGCTTATGAAGCTTCATCTTCAATGAGGCACTTCAATAGGGCGGTAGAATAACCTCTTTTGTATAGTCACTTGTCTAAGAGGACATATCAGGTAGCCTTTAGGCGGAATCCTTTTGGCTGGGAAACATCGGGAGGAACTTCACCGCTTGCCAAATATTTGATTATGGGCCCCATCCATGTGTTCTTTAGTTGAAACTAAAAAGTCTGCAAAGGAGAAACAAACAATCCCTCCAATTTGTCAGGGCAAATATCATCCTCCTCACTTGTAGGGATGCCAGATGCAAGTTTGGCCATGGCATCTACAAGAGGCTTGTCGGATCTGGGAATCCAACTGATTGTGACGACTTGGAATTCTGCTAGTTCCATTTTAGCCTTGTCAACGTAAAGAGACATATTTGTATCCCTCACCTGATATTCCCTATTAATTTAGCTGGCCACTAACTGGGCATCAATGAATATCTCAAACGAGGGTGCCCCTAAAGATTTGGCACTTTGCAAACCAGCAAGCAGGGCCTTGTATGCTGCCACATTGTTCGTAGCAAGGAAATCTAGTTTTATAGAATATTTATGAGTTTGGTTGTAAGGGGAGGTTATGGCAACCCCTGTTCTTGCCCCATGGTCATGGAAGAGCTGTCTACAAATAGCCGCCAAGGCTTGTCGATTTACCCCTCAACCAGGGTAAACTCAACAAGGAAATCCGCCAAGGTTTGGCCTTTGATAGACAAGCAAGACTGATATTTCATATCAAGCTTGACTAATTCTAATGCCCACTTCATTTGTTGGCTGGAGCCCAAGGGTTTGTGTAGCATCTTTCGTAAAGGATGATCCGACAATACCATAATGGTGTGAGCTTGTAAGTAGGGACATAGCTTCGTGGTTGCAGTTACAAGGACTAACCCCAATCTCTCGATGGAGTACTTAGCCTCTATGGCTTGATATGTTTTACTCAAAATAAACTATGCATTGGATGCCAGCCTCTTCGCACATGAGTGTAACATTGACGACTGAAATGAAGGTCGCCAAATACTTAATGAATGCACGTAAATCTATTACTACCTGGATTTTGTCGAGATTTGTTTCGATCCTCCGACTTGAGACTAGGAAGCCCATAAACCTTCCTAAAGAAACATCGAAGGTGCATTTTTATGGATTTAATTTGAGTAAGGTTTCCGATAGAATTCGGAAAACTTTTGTGAGATTGTTAAGTAATCATTGAAATTTGTACCCTTTATAAGTATGTCATCGATATACACCTCAAATGCTTTTCTGATTATCTTTGAAAAGATCATGTTTACAAGACAATAAGTGGCACCAGCATTTTTTAGGCCGAAAGGCATTACACAATATTGAAACAACCCTCTATCCATTATAAAGGATGTATGGGGTCAATCTACCCATGCCAAACTTATCTGATAATAACCACTATAAGCATCTAAAAAAGATGTGATTGCCCAAAACAGGAATCCACCAGGGCATCAATTTTCGACAATGGGAAGTCATCCTTGCGGCAGGCGTCATTTAAGTTGATGAAATCTACACACATGCACCATTTATCGTTGGATTTCTTCACCATTACAACACTAGAAAGCCATGCTGGGTACAGAGATTATTCAATAAATCCCACCTCAAGGAGTTTATCAACCACCGCTACAGCCACTTACCATTGCTCAAAAGACTTGTGTCGACGTGCCTATTTAATTGGTCGAGCACCCAATAGAATATTCAGTCAATGCTCAATTATAAACGGACTCGCCCCTAGTAAGACTTTAACGAACCAAGCAAAAACATCAGCGTTGTTCCAAAGAAGCTTGAATAGCTGTTCTACTTCTAGCGTAATTAAGTCTGCTCCAATCTACACCAACTTGCCCAGGATATCCAAGAAGAGCTGAATGGCCATCGTTAAGGAGCTATGAATCACAGCGAGTAGGGCTTGAGGGCATAGTGCGGCATCCTCTTGGAGAGCATTTACTTGGGCCCTCTATTTCCCTCATTTCTAAGGTTTTAGGGGAACTCCTCTACATGGTCCGTTCGAGCTCTAGCCTAAGTAATTCTCACCAACCGATTGATCCCCATGTACTATACCTATTCCATTAGGAGATTGGAATAAGACAAGCTGAAAATATGAGGATGCGATGGCTTGAAAACCATGGGTAGATGGGCAACCGATGATTCCATCAGAGGTCGTTGTCAAATTAGCCACTATAAATGTGGTTGTCTAGTTTATGTGCCAGCTGTCATCACAAATAGAGATCGCCAGCTCAATTTCCCATTTTGGCATCACCTTGTGGTTCCTAAATCCGACCACGAGATACATCGAAGGGGTTAAATCCTCCTAAAACCCTAGTTTAATAAGGGTTTTAAGAAACAGGACATCAACCACACTTCCCTCATCCACTAGGAAGCCTGCTTGAAGCTACCCTACCATTAACAGGGTGATCAAGAGAGGGATTGTATGTGTACCCAAGTCTAGCAGGAGCTTGTATAAGGCAAAGGTAGTGTGCTCAGCTTCGCATTGGTGATTCAACCTCGACCATTGCCCAAACATGCATGGTACTCGAATCCCAGCTACTATCGAGTTTATTGAGTTGTATTAGGGGCTTATTTATATTTTTCTGTTTCTACGTGGGTGTGTTATGTTATCTCCCTTGTATCTCTCTATATAAAGTTACTAGGGCTCCCAGAAATTTATCAGATCATTCATTTTTCCTAACAAGGTATCAAAGCAACAATCTTAGACCGGTGCCCAGATACCCCACCCAAATCCTAGCCTCCAACCCTCCACTGAAAAGCCTCTCACTCTTCCTTCTCTGCATCGCCAATTCCATGTTCTGAAAATTTTATTTTTCAGACCATGGTTTGCTCAATTATAAGGAGCACATGATCTAAATTTGCTACAGCAACTTTGGTGGAGAGTGATATCATGAATCGAGTACGCATGGCAAACCAGAAGGATTTTGTGAGCGACTCGATGGGGAAGTGTCTACCATGAGTGCTCCCCCACACATGCAGGGGACCCCTATAAAGTTGGATTGATCTAACTTCTTACTTTGGTCTACATTGTTTTCCCGATTCGTTGGATCTCACCGAAAGAAGTATATTCTTACTCAAAACAAGCCTACAATGAAGTCTGTTAATTGAGAGGCAAACAATGACTGGGTTGCTACATACCTCTTGAATAGCACGACCTAAACGATTGCAAAACAAGTTATGGCATATGTCTCAGCAAAGAAAATGTGGGAGGTGTTACATGAGATACACTCCCACAAGAGCAATATTACTCGACTTTATCGTGTTGTGGAAGAGTTGCACACCTTCAAGAAAGGTTCCATACCATTGGCAAAGTACCATAGAACAATAAAAAATCTATGGGATGAGCAAGTATACAGCAACCCATATCTATTGATGCTACAGTTCAGCTATTATCTAGTCTTGGCGCTGAATACAAGGGACTCAAAGATCAATTCATGACAATGGATGAGATTCCGACACCTACACAGATTTATGCTCGTCTGACTAGATTGGAGACTTCTGACCCTATGCCTATTTCCAATTCCTCTACCATGGCCTCCATAGGTCGTGGCGTGGTAATCGTGCTTCAGGAGGTCAAGGTGGACGTCGTCGTGGTCGTGGTCGTGGTGCCTGGGGTGGTTGAAGTCGTGGACGGAGTTCCCTTTTCTGTGAGTATTGTCACAGAAATGGCCATATAATGGATCATTGTGTGGTGAAGCATGGGTACCCTCATGGAATGGATCCATGTGCTCACTAGCATCATTTTAAAAAGCACACCTCGAGGTGCCCAAGGCATACGCCTCAAAACGAGGCACTAGGAAATCACCCCGAGGCTATAGCCTCTGGGTTGCAACATGAGGCATGTGCCTCAGTTGGTCGAGGCACTAAGGTGAAGATGAGGCTATAGCCTCAATTGAAAGACCCTTTTAGATGGTTATGTGACTTGCACATTATCTTTCTTCGCGAATAAACCCCCTTAAAGCCCTAATTCAAGCCCTCTTCCAAGACCTAAAACCCATTGCCTAAAACCCCAAGGAGCCCATCGTTGTCCAAGCTCTTGAACCATAGTTTCCACCTTGTTCGAGGTCTAACACAGGTTGCTAGAAGTTGCAAATAGGTCACCAAAGGTCACAGAACCATTTGCCATCACATCACCTAAGGTCTACTATTGCCAACTTCAATGCCTGGTCTTCACATCTCCACATGGTCTCACTACTAAGCAGTAAGTTTTGATTTTCTTTATATTTTATTTAGGTCTTTTTTAGGTCATTTTATTATATCTGTTATTTAGCTATGACAGTATGCTCCTTTATTATATATGTTATTTATAGATTTTATTTAGGTTTTATTTAGGTTTTTTGTGTTTGTGAATGATGACTTATGAGTAATGAGATTAGTTATTAGACTCATTACTTATGATTTGAGTCATGAAAATTTGATTTCTTTTATAGATAATGGGTAGAGTCAATATAATTCATTATATTTATTTGGTTTACTTGTGATAATTCTCATCATATGAACTTTTAACTTATTTGAGAGTTTTGATAAATTTAATATCTAATTTTCTATAATGTTTGAAGGTTTACCTTTTATTTAAATGTTATTTCTTGTCTAATTTTACTCTTTAAATGTTCTAATAGAGCCAAAATGGAATGGATGTGTGTTTTTTAACTTTTTTTCATCATCAGTACTTAACAAGTATTTATTTATGTCATTTTTTCTTATTTGTCATCCAAAACCTAAGGCTTACACCTCGTCTCACTAAAAGCAAACTGCCTCTGTACTGCCTCGCATTTTTTAAAAGCTTGCTTACCGTGTCTCTATAAAGAACCCCACTCAGACACATGAAGATGATGATCAAATTATTTTATCAAAGGCAAAGTACAAGAGATTTGTTGCTTCTCAAGCCTCCACCTCCGCATCAATCCAGAAGTCCACAAGTACCTCTGTTATGTCTGTTAGGTCTCAGGCTTCAGCTTAGATTGCAAATTCAGGTGCTTCTTCATATATCAATTGTAATGCTGGTTTATTTTCCTCCCTTCGAGATCTTGCTACCCCGTTCCAAGTTAAGGCAGTAGATAGTGGTTCGTCACCTGTTATAGGACTTTAGAATATTTTCCTGTCTCCTACACTGCCATTGTCTAATGTTATGCATGCCTCAAAGTTTGCACTTAATTTGATGTCTATTAGTCAGATTACTTGAAATATGTGGTGCCGAGCTATTTTTCATGACCAATACTCTTTACATAACCTCCATACGATGAGGTGGTTTAGTGAAGGACTTAAGTATAGAGGTCTTTACTACCTCCATGTTCAACCACCATCTTCTGTTGATGTTATCTGTGCCACTACTACTCTTTAGTGGCACCTTCATTTTGGCCATCCTAATCCACCCATAATACGTCATCAATCTCCACAGTTATCTTTTCCAAAGTCATTTCGTTGTGAGGCTTTCCAACTTAATAAGCACCATAGGTCATCTTTCCCTTCTCAGAGTAAGCGTATTAAGTTTGTATTAAAGTTGATTCATGTTGATGTTTGAGACCCGTGTAGGATACACAGTCTTGAAGGTTTTTGATATTTTCGCTTGATAATTTTACCAAGATGTCTTGGGTTTTAATGATGAAAGGGAAGTTTGAAGTTCCTGTTCTTATCTAGAATTTTATTCAATAAATAAAGACTCAATTTTCCACTGTTATAAAAAATTTTATGAATGAAAATGGTTTAGAATTTGTGAATATCAGGCTTACTCAATTTTTCAGCCGCTTGAGATTATTCATCAGACTTCTTGCATTCACACCTCCCAACAGAATGGGATGGTTGCACATAAACTTCGTGACCTTTTGGACATTGCTCGTACTATCAAGTTCCAGATGAATGTTCCCTCGTCATTTTGGGTTGACACAATTTTAACTGCTACTTTTTTGGTGAATCAGGTGTCCTCGTCCATTTTGGGTGGTAAAACCGCATACTCTATTTTGTTTTCTGACAAAGATTTGTTTACCATCACTCCTGCTATGTATGGTTGTGTTTTGTCCACTCTTAAAGGTGGACAAATTTCTCCTCGCTCAATTAAGTGTATTTTTTTGAGCTATTCCACAACTCATAAGGGATACCAATGCTACAACCCTATAGCACGGCATTTTTATGTCTCTACAGACGTCACCTTTTTTTAGGAGATTCCTTATTACCTTAAGAAGGGGAGCCTTGCACTCAGGTCATACCCCAAGAAGTCCCTCTTCCTATGCCTTCTGATCCACGACAGCCCTCTAAGCCGCCTATATAGAAGGCAGACCTACTTGATTCCGGTGTCTTTCCTAGGCATCCATATCTTACGGATACTTTCCCTAAATACTTTCAATGCAGGTCTATGGATACTCCTCGGGTAGATGAGCCTTTGTCTACCATTCTTGCTCAAGCCTCTCCAACCATCAGTGATTCATCTAAGAACCAAGCACCTCCTTCTTCTAATGGTGTAGATCTAGACCTTCCCATAGCACAACGAAAGGTTCAATGGTCTTGTGCTAAATATTATGTTTTTCAATTTATGCCACTTGACCATTTACCTACAACAGGACGTCTTTCTTTGGTTGTTGATAATATTCAAGTACCATGGGATCATCGTGAAGCATTCCAAGATCCATCTTGTACGCCTACTATGGAAGATGGCAACTCTACAGTCTCGTGGAACATGGGACCTTGTTGACTTACTCCTAGGAGCTACGGCTGTGGAGTGTAGGTGGGTATTCACCCTCAAATATCGTCCTGATGGCATTATTGAACGTTGCAAAGCTCGCCTTGTAGCCAAAGGTTATAATAGACATTTGGGGTAGATTATTTTGAGACTTTTTCCCCAATGGCGTGGCTTAATTCTGTCAGAATCCTCCTGTCTGTGGCTGTAAACAAGAGGTGAACTATCTACCAATTGATATCAAGAATGCATTTTTGCATGGACAATTGGAAGAGGAAATCTACATATAGCAGCCTCCGGATTTCATAATTCAAGGTAAGTGCCAAAAGGTCTGCAGACTGAAGAAGGTAATTTCTGACCAAAAACAAAGTCCGAGGGCATGGTTTGAAAGGTTTAGCAAAGTTGTACAAGAGCACGACTTTGCTAAGTCTTCTATAGATCACTCTATGCTTACACTGCATAGGGAGACAGGTTCTGTCATTCTTATTCTTTATGTTGATGATATTCTTTTGACTGGTAGTGACAGAAAAGGTATAGAGGACACTGAGGCATTGCTACATTTGTAGTTCGTTACCAAGGATTCAAACCTTAACAATTACTTCCTTGGTATTAAGGTACAACAGATAAGACTTGTGCTATCTTAGCGCAGGTATGTTCTTGACATGCTGAAGGAAGCTAGTATGCTGGGGTGCAAACTAGCATGTGTATCTATGGATGCCTCTTTGCCACTTGTAGATGCTAATAGTCCCTTGCTACAGGGCATGACCAAATATCGTGTCGTGGTTGGAAAGCTATTCTATCTTACGATTACTAAGTTGGATATTGCCTTTGCAATTGGGAGGTTGAGCCAATTTATGCAGGCACCCAGGGTGATCCACTGGGATGGAGTTTGTCAAGTACTAAGATACTTGAAGTCTACCACTAGGAAGGGACTTTACTTCCAGAACCATAGGCATGTTGATGTATGTGGTTATTATGATGCTGACTATGCTGAGACACATGAAAACAGAAGAACCACCATTGGCTACTACACCTATGTAGGGGGCAATCTCGTCACTTCGAGAAACAAGAAGCAAGTAGTGGTCTCAAGATCAAGTGCAGAATGAGTATAAAGCCATGGCACATACCACTTGCGAGTTACTATGGGTCCGATCTATAATCCAGGATTTTGGGGTCAATGTTTCTAGGCCTATTCATATGCATTGTGAAAATAAGGCTGTGTTCATCACCTCGTCCATAAAGGCATACGTCGTCACCTATGCCCAGCAGCGAATGCCCCTTATCGCTCGTGTGACCTGGCGAATGAACTCTAGGAAAGAGTTGCATCCGGTAGAGGTCAACACCCATGCGCCTGACTAATCTTCTGCGTCACGTGGAGGAAGCGGAGGAGGCGGAGCCTGCAAGGCCTCACCTTTGCAAGCTACTCGCATAAGGGAGCATTCTCCTCAACCACGTGTCGCCAATGTGCTTAGTCATCCACCTGGCTAGAGACCAAGGGAGGGGAAGAGGGAAGCTGTGACTCAGCCTTCTCCTTTTCCTCTCGTACTTCGCGAAGTTAACTTGTAATTAACTCATTCTCCGCCTGAAGGGCAACCAGTCGAGTAAGGAATTCTTGTTCCTTCACCTTGGCTTCTTCCAATGGATCGACAAGAGGTCTAGCATCGAAAACAATACTTTTTGGCTTATTGGCTTCTTTAGGTTGTCGTCGACGATGGGATTGAGCAACACTAGACTTTTCGGGTCCAAGGTTCTCAGGGTTCGCCTTAGAGGAATGACGAGTCGTGAGAGCCATCTAACCGGTAAGATGATGGGAAGCTGGACAATATAGAGAACAAGGGAAAAGTAATTAACTCTTTCCCACAAACAACGTCAGTTGATCGAAGCCTTTCTTTCTAGGCCCTACTGGGTTTGGAATAGGAAAAAAGGCTTGTTCATAGTAAACAACCACATAAAAAGACAAGATATTTGGTTACAAAATTCCACCTAGAAAAGGTGTGCATCTGGGGAGAGTGCAATAACTCAATATTTTCACTATGTACAAAGGGAGTATAGAAAAATCACCTCTCTCTCTCTCTTTCTCTCTCTCTCTCTCTGTGTGTGCAAATCCCTACATTACCAAGATCACCACCTATTTATGTGCTGGACATCTCATAACGCATGTAATATTACTGAAGCAAGATTTCTAAATCGTGGTGATTAAGGACAAATGCTCGATCATCGATTGATGATCGTTATTTAACACGTGGGCCATGTTCTTCATTAATCATGGGGATGTGGTTTCAAACTGTTGTAACCATCGTACTTTTGGCAGACTGACGATTCATATGCCAAGTCAAGTAACCAGACAAATCTTCACCTGACCGGCAAGGCTTTCAGGCGGCTAAACACAAAAAGGGTCCGCCTGATTAGTTAGGTGGACATTGAGCCTTTTCGACAATGCTTCTTTTCAGGCAAAGTTCTTCCACCAGTGCCTGCTAGGCGGATAGTCGAAGAGTGTCCCAGTTAAACGATCCACTTTTCCTGTCCAAGTGTTTGTCAGGACAAGTAGTCAAGTAATGCCTAGTCAGAGCGGTTTATTTTTTGTTTGTTGGGGCCTTTAAGAGGCCTTTAGCAATTGGGCTTAATTAAGGATTTTTCCTTCCCTCATCACTTGGTCACTCCCTTTCTGTAGTATGCAATTGACACGATGTTTGTTCAAGGAGGTGTCCACCAAGCTAAGAATGTTGCACAACTTCTCAGATTGTTTGGGGATATTTCTGGTCTTCTTATTAATGAGAGGAACTCCGCATTTATTCTGTTTCACTTGGATAGGAGTGTGGAGGAGAGGATTTATGGGACTATTGATACACCGGTTGTGTACTTGCCTATGGTATACATGGGCTTGCCCCGTACAGGAAAATGTCCGGTGTCTGCTAATTGGAGGCTAGTTAAGGAGAGGTTAGCTAGGAAGGTTAATGGTTGAAGTGGGAAACTTCTGTCCAGAGGAGGTAGACTTGCCTTGGTTAAAGCAGTCTTGTTAGCATTCCCTAGTTTCTATCTTTCTATGTTTAGACCTCCGAAGATTCTTGTGAAGATAGAGGTGGACCATAAGAGATTCTTTTAAAAGGGGCCTAATCATCATGGTCATTTTTTACAATTGGTTCCTTAGAAGGAGGTGTGTAAACTAACGAAGAAGGGTAGCCTAGGGATTAGAAAGCTTGATGATTTCAACGTCTCACTTCTTATGATGTGGGTGGCGAGGTTCTTGGCAGTTAGAAATGGATTGTTGGATAAGTTGTTGAGAGATTCTTATAGTTCCACCATTAACATAGTGTTCAAGTGATCTCATAGGATGCAACCCTTTGCTTTCTGGTGTTTTGTGGAGCCGTTGATTGGCCAAGGTGTTTCTTTGGGCCTCTTCGGACCAAGGCTTGGTATAAGATGTTCTTTTCATTTTTGGAAGGATGACTGGTTGGGTGGTGGAGCTTTGGATATCCTATTTCCTCAGCTATTTGGGTTGGCCAGTAACAAGGATGCTCTCATGTTTGACACCTGGGATAATGTTTCCTACTTTTCGTCCCCTGTTCTACAACCGGATCTTTCTGACACCTCAATGGAGGAGTTGCAAGAGTTATTAGGATTACTTCATCGTATAACTATTGGTAAGGATCTAGTGGATGATTTCGTGTGGAAGGATGAAGTTTTCTCAATGGCTCAAGCTTATAAGATGACTTTGGAGTTGGGGCCGGCAACTTTGGTGCGGAATAACCTATCCCTCTGAAAGTCAAAGTTTTTGTTTGGCTTTTTGGAAGAGAGAAGTTGGTGATGAAGGATCTCCATTCTAAGTGGGCTGAAGATAATGATCTGGATTGTATTTTTTGTAGGGATGTGAGGGAGAACTTAGATCATCTATTTTTTCAATGCCAACTCTCTTCAAAGGTATGGAGGAGATGTGACATTCGCCAAGAAAATATGACCTCCTTTTCTACGTGGTGGGATTCCTTTCGTTCTTTGGTTCACGTTGATATAGTAGGTTGGGTGAAAGCAGTGGCAGCATTGTGGTCCATCTGGCTTTAGTGTAATGGTTCTGTTTTTAGGAGGGAGAGGGCTTGGGTTAAGAATATTATGAGGGAGGTGTCTTGCCGCTCTGAGTTGTGGTTGAGTAATATGTAAGTCCGTTCCTTTTTTAATTAATTAAATGATATTTTGTATGCCTACTGAATGACAGTAATCGTCCTTCTCCTTCTCAAAAGAAAAGCTAAAGGCTGATGTAAGACATCTTCCACATAAAATCTCTCCCCACCTAAACAACACCCTAATCTTGTCTAGCCACAACGACCATAAGACTGTAAGCGAAAAAGCTCATTCCCTTTTGATTCTAAAGCTCCCTGTCCAAAAGACTCCCTGAAATCATCCCAAGACTCAAGCTGCACTTAGCCCAAGCATTTAAACCTCAGTTTTGATTCTCCTTTCTAAAAACATATCTCAGCTTTGATTTACAAATCTGAAATAAAGAAAAGGAACTTGATTATTGAATTAGGCTCAGCCAAACAAACAAGCCAAATTGTTGTCCTCCCTAGCTTGCTCGATTGACATGTTTGGATCACTTAGATTAGTTACTGCAATGCCTCTTAGTTACTCACATTGCCACATCTACATATGTACCTATCTTGTATCGATGTATGTGCATGAAGTAGGAAAATTACATTTACAGTAGTCCAATTGATGCTGTGAAGGTGCTCTAGGCACTCACCTAGGTGCCAAGTAAGGCAAGTCGTAGTTGCTTAATCCCGTCATAGTGTTGTAAAAGTTAGTAGTCAGTATTCAGTTAGTTGAGTCACTAACTAATGAGTATACAATATGCGGAGAGAGTAGTTGGAGAGTACTCAATGGATATTTTTTAAATATATATATTCATATGATATATTAATAAGATATATTTACTTGCATAATTCAATATTTCAACACGTAAATTATACAATCACATAAAAGTGAGCCATTTTCAAGCTCAAGATTATGAAAATAAGCTATAAATCATAAGTCCCTCAGAAGTTCAAAGTATCTAATCATTATAACAACAAAAGTCACATCAAAGGAGAACATCTAAAGTCAAGGGGCTTAAGGTTTGGGTTTTAAGTAGGGAGGGGGGAAGGGGCATTTATTTGCTATTCGGGCTGGCTATAATTTTGTTTTAACTTTTACCCAACCCCTATGTGGAAATCAAGTGCATACTCAGCTAAGTAGTCAGGCTTACTAACTAAATACCCAAGTATGGGTAATCGGATCAAGGAGTACTCAGCCAAGTCAGCCAATTTTTACAATAAAGAGGAGAGGCATCTTAAGTCAAATTCCTATACACTAGGCACCCTAGTCAAGTACCCAAACTAAGTACTCTAGTTTATGCTTGGTTTGACCCTAATTGTGCAATTCTCTACAATCTTTTCTTTGTTCCCAACGACTCTCGCCTCCTCTATAACATATATCTATGCATGCATGCATTTAAGTATTATGTATGTATATATGTACATAGTGTACGTAAACATATAGAGACATACACATATGTGTACATTATTTATACATATAAATACATTAATACATATATGTGAATGTATATGTATATTGAAATACCATCAAGGGGATGTAGACCAGCAAAGCCTCCTCATTGGCATCTAAAGGTTCGGATCAAATCCCATGCCCACCATATTTACCCTTCTCAAAAATGTATATTGATATGCATGTTAATGTTAATGCTTGTGTGCATTTACGTATGACGTATACATGTTGCTGATTATGGAGTTCT
Source organism: Thalassia testudinum (assembly GCA_037157565.1). Lineage (NCBI taxonomy): Eukaryota > Viridiplantae > Streptophyta > Magnoliopsida > Alismatales > Hydrocharitaceae > Thalassia > Thalassia testudinum. The sequence goes on along the minus strand of JAZHRO010000012.1, from coordinate 7,175,522 downwards.
CTTCATGATATGATTGCCGTCCGTCACAAAGAACTTATTTATGAATGATTGTGCATAATTGATTCCTAAGCTACGACATGTGCAGATGATGATAATCATATGAACCTAATTGATGCATAAATGATTAACTAGTGAAATTCTGAATATAATTGCATAATATGAATGAAATCCTAACTAGGATGATTAGATATATGCATACTTTAGTAAATAAAAATTATTTTGTGTTAAACAAACCCAACTAGGATGATCAGATATGTACATACGAGTAATAAAAATTAATTTGTGTTGTCAATACTTTCTTGTGATAGTCACTACTGCTTATAATAACATCAGAAATGAAGTTCTAGTAGTGAGAATCCATCCAAATGCCTATTAGGGAGGGGTTTGTGCACCACCAAAGAAAAGGAATTTAAAGGAAAAGAGGTTTGACCATACGGATTACTTCATTTTGTGTTAGAAATCTTGCATTTGTGTACTTTCGTTTTTTTCCATGGAAATCCCCCATTTTCCCTCAGTATAAAAGGATCCTTTTTCCCAAATTTCCCCTCCCCCAGCACTCCGAATATGACCGAAAACAACTCAACCTCTCATGACATACCCCAACAGCACAACTTCTCCCCCTCCATATTCCATCGTCACCACCCTCCCTCCCTTCTTACCTCCCCCTCCACCTTCCCCTTGACTCCACTCTCGCATCGACGATAAGCACCAGAGGGAGCTTCCTCGAAGAGAAACAGCAGCAGCCCAAAGGTCCCCGACCTCCCATTTCCCCTCCAGTAAATCTGAAGAGCACCAACAACCTAAAGGTTTAATCTTTTCCTTCATTTGGATTTCTGAAATTTTGATTTTAGTTTATGGGTCTTAATGATGTATGATTTTGTTTTCTTTTGGGTCTTGATGATGCTGTGATGGTATATGATTTTGATTTTTTTTTCTTGTTTGGGTGAGCAAGCGTTCCCGCATAAGGAACACATGCGAGTAAAAAAGTTAATTGCACCACTTTGCCATCGAAGTGTGTTACAAAAGAAGTTGAGATTCAACAGTTGGAATATTAATACTTTAACCAGCAAGCTAATAAAGATTGTGAATACAATGGTAAGGAGAATATTGAAATATCTACCTTCAAGAGACTAAATGGGTTGGAGAAAAAGCAAAGGAAATCAAGATAATAGGTTTCAAATTATAGTATTCAGGAAGGAACAAAGATAAAAACGGTGTGGGCATTTTTATTCATAAGAATTTGAAGGAGAGAGTGGTTGAGGTTAAGAGATTAGGTGATCGAATTATTTTGATAAAATTAATCTTAAAAGAAGAGATCTTGAGTGTCATTTTAGTTTATACACCTTAAGTTGGTCTAGAGGAAAGAATAAAGAACAAATTCTAGATGGAGCTTGATATGTAATTCAAAGAATCCCACAGAGAGAAATGATTTTCTTGGTTGGAGATTTAAATGGGCATGTGAGAAAAGATGCTTTAGAGTATGCAAGAGTGTATGGAAATCATGATTTTAGTGTTAGGAATAAAGAAGGGAAGACTTTTCTCGATTTTGTAATGGCTTATGATCTTTTCATAGAAATACATTCTTCAAAAAACGAGAAGACCATTTGATCACCTATAAAAGTGGCTTAACAAGAACGCAGATTGATTACTTTGCTTTGAGAATAAGAAATCGCTTATCTTATAAAGATTGCAAGATTATTCCAGGGGAGAATTTAACAGCTCAACATCGTCTTTTGGTGATGAATATTCATATGAAGAAGGCAAAGAAGAGAAAATTGGAGTTTAAGAATTTGAGAATTAAATGGTGGAATCTTAAGAAAAAACAAGAGAGATTCAAAGAGAAGATGATGCAAAAAAAGATTTGGGATCTTGTTGGAAGTGCTGATGAATTGTGGTTAAATATGGCAAACTGTATTAGGAATGTGGCAAAGGAGGTATTAGTCGTGTCTAAAGGAGGAGTTCCTGGATAAAAGGAGGCTTGGTGGTGGAGTGAGGAAGTGCAGGAGAAGCTCAAAATTAAAAGAGCTTGCTTTAAAGTCTTGTATCAAGATAAAATCGATAAAAATACGAAAAATTACAAAACAGCAAAGAAAGAAGCAAAGAAAGTGGTTAGTGAAGCAAAAGCTTAGGAGTATTTTTATAAGAAACTTGATTCTAAAGAAGGTGAAAAAAATATCTTCAAGTTAGCTAAAGTAAGATAACAGAAAGCAAAGGACCTTACACATGTAAGGTGCATCAAGGATGAAAAAGGAAGGGTGCCTATAACTAGTGATGATATAAATACAAGATGGAAAATATATTTTCATAAGCATTTTAATGAAAAACAAAAGAATGATATCAACTTAGGGGAGTTAGCCAACTCAGAAGATTTTGTAAATCAGGCAAGCTATCGAAGGAAACAAAAGAAAGAAGTAGCGGAGGCTTTGAAGATGATAAAAAGTAAGAGGGTTGTTGGGCCTGATGATATTCCTACAGACGTTTGGAGAGTAATGGGAGAAAGGGATATAACTTGGCTCACAAAATTATTCAATACTATTTGGAAAGGCAAGAAGATACCAAAGGAATGGAGGAAAAGTTTTGTGATACCTTTATACGAGAACAAAGGAAACATACAAACTTGTTCCAACTATAGAGGTATTAAATTGATGAGCCATATGATGAAACTTTGGGAGAGAATAATTAAAAGAAGGGTGAGGCAAGTCTTTGTAGTAATTGAAAATCAGTTTAGCTTTACGTCAAGCTTGTCTACTACTGAGGCAATACATCTCTTGAGCCAGATGATGGAAACCTATAAAGTCAAAAAGGATTTACACATGATTTTTATTGATTTGGAGAAGGCCTATGATTCTGTCTCAAGGGATATCTTATGGAGAATTTTGGAGAAGAGACAGGTACCATTTTTATATATCAACCTCATAAAAGATATGTACTATGGAGCTGCAGCTTGTGTAAGAACTAAGGATGATTTGACGGACTACTTTGATGTCACCATTGGTCTGCATCAAGGATCGGCTTTAAGCCCTTATCTCTTTGCCTTGGTCATAGATGAGTTGACGAAGCATATCCAAGCTGAGGTGCCATTGTATATGCTTTTTGCTGATGATATTGTGTTGGTTAATGAGACAAGATGTAGAGTGAACAGAAAACTTGAGCTTTGGAGGGAAGCCTTAGAAGCTAAAGGACTACGCCTAAGCAGGACAAAGACTGAGTATATAGAAGCAAGTTTAGTAGTAGAGGAAACAATGAAGAGAGAAGAGTGCATTCCAATGAAATATGCTTTTAAGTACTTAGGATCCATTTTCCAACAAGATGGTGGAATTGATGGAGATGTTACACATAGAATTAATGCAGGGTGGTTGAAATGGAGGGGTGCATCTGATGCTCTCTATGATAAGAGGGTTCCTTTAAAAGTCAAAGGAAAGTACCATCGAGCTGCGCTAAGACCAACCATGTTGTATGGTTCTGAATGTTGGGCTATCAACTATAGGCATATACAGAAGATGTCTGTGACAGAAATGAAGATGTTAAGATGGATGTGTGGTCATACAAGAAAGGATCATATTTCAAATGATATTATTCGAGAAAAGATTAGGGTGGCACCGATAGAGGATAAAATGAAAAAGACACGCCTAAGATGACTTGGACATTTGCAAAGAAGTCCACTAGACGCTCCAGTCAGGAGATGCGAGAAGTTAGAGACTGAACCTACTAAGAGGGGACGAGGAAGACCAAATAAGTGTTGGAAGGAAACTATTAAATATGACATCAATTACTTTAATTTAAGTTCTAAAATGACTCAAAATCGATCTGTATGGAGGCAAAGAATCCATATAGCCGACCCCACTTAGTGTAGGAAAGGACTTGGTTGTTGTTGTTGGGTGGCATGTAAAATTGGGTGGATAATGTATTCCCAGAACTTGTTGCCGATGGATCATGGGATATACCTTATTCAATTTCACACTCAGTACGGTCCTTATTCCTTCTGGCGTATTTGGTTAATGGAATAAAGTTGTGATATTGCACCGGTGATATTTAGTTCAATGATATTTGATATTTCATTTTCCCTTGGTTTCTATTGTCCACACAAACACTATTTTCATTTTCCTTCAATTTCCAGTGGCAGCACAAACACATAGAAACTATTTTCCCTTTGTTTTCTGTTGAAGCCCAAACACCCATAAAGTTTTTTTTTTTTTAAAGGAGGAAGGGTGGTTATCCAAACGATTGCTACCCAGTCAAACACCCAAAAAGTTGGTCAAAGGGAATCCAATTTCCTTTATTTTCGTTTCCCCCATTTTCCTTTTGACTTTCACAAACATTATACATACATGCTAATGTACATAGTTCAAGAGAATGAGTTAACTCTTTATTTTGTAGCCCTACATCTCAATATATAGATATTGGGAAAAGTACTAAGCGATCCATATAAAAATAAAGAAAATGCAAACAAGGCATAAAGATGAAAAATTACTCTCAAACAATATAACGCTCAATACAACCCTTCAAGCTAGAGCATAAATATCAATCATGCTCAACTTAAAACAACATTTGTCGAAGAGAGCTCGTGGAAGTACCTTAGTAAATATGTCGACAATCTGGTCCTCTAAAGCCACATGGGTGGTATGAATGAATCCTCTCTGGATCAAGTTGCATGTATAATCATGATCAACCTCTGCATGCTTGGTCCGCCCATGAAATATAAGATTATTTGCAATAGAGGTTGCCACTTGATTGTCACATCCCATCTCCATCGAAGATTCAACTGGGATATGTAGATCCATCAAAAAGTGATTGTATCCATTCATCTCAGTAGCAGTCTGAGCCATAGCACGATATTTAGACTCTACACTGGATTTGCAAACCATTACCTACTTCTTACTCTTCAAGGTGACTAAGTCCCTAGCCACATAAGTACAAAATCTCGTAGTAAATTTCCTATCAATAATGCAACCTACATAGTTAGCATCTGTATATGCCACAATATCCGGGGAGGTTCCTTTTGTAAATAGGATCCCCTTCCCCAAAGAATTCTTTAGGTACCTTACACCATCATAGTTGCATGCCAGTGTTGGTGGAGGGGTGGGTCCATGAACTGGCTAAGCTTCCTAACTGCAAGATATGTTGGGTCGTGTGATAGTCAGATAGAGTAGTTTCCCAATCAACTCTCTATACTGACAGGTGTCTATTGATCCAAACTGCTCATCATATAGGTGTGCCTTTGGAGTCATAGGAATGTTTGTTGGTTTAGCCCCCAATATGCAGATCAATGCATACTTCCTTTAAGATGGAACAATTCTTTGCTTGCTGCAAGCAACCTCTATCCCAAAGAAATACGATGTGATCCCAGTCCTTGATGATAAAGTTTTTTGCAAGGCATTTCTCCAAATAATCTATGCCTTACCCATCATCCCCTATCAGAATGATACCATCCACGTATGCAAGCATAACCACCACTCCCTGTGCAGTCTTCTTTATATACAAGGAATGATCACACAAGGATCTGTGAAACCCCAATGTCTCCACCTTGGAGCTTTGCTTCAGGCCATAGATCACCTTGCGTAGACAGCAAACCTTGGAACACTCTTCCTAAGTTTCATATCTTGGAGGTTGTTGTATATAGACCACCTCTTGTAAATCACCATACAGGAAGGCATTTTTGACATGGAGCTGATGTAGGGACCAATGTCTCTGAACAACCACGGAGATGAGGATCCTTACAGTAGGCAAAAAGATGGTATCAAAGAAGTCAATACCATAGGTCTACATAAAGCCTTTAGCTACCAAGTGAGCCTTGTATCTTGCAACTGTACCATTAAGGTTGTACTTTTTTTTAAAGAAGAGAAAGGGTGGTTATCCAGTCGATAACCACCCAGACCATTAGAGTCATACTTGACAGTGAAGACCTACTTGCAACCAACTACAGTTGCTCCCTGAGGACGATTTGTAAGATCCCATGCATGGCAAGAGACAAGTGCATACATTTCATCCTCCATGGCCTGCCACCACATTAGATCCAAAAGGGCTTACTAATGCGAAGTGGGAATCTGGGTGGTAGATAGTGCTTGGCAGAACTGTCGATAGGAGTTCCCCAGGTATATGGTAGATATCACATTGGAGAAGGGGTGCCTGGTGCAACTTCTGAGTCCCTTACAAGAATGGGCAAATCTAGATCATAAAAAATATGTGGCAGAGTACCCTAGGATGGTTCAGGATGAAAGGCAATATCATCAACCTTCTGAGTACCTATAACATCATTAGGCACCTCATCATCAGTCTGTAAAATCTTTGTGCTCACTTGAGGTAGGGTTAGTACAAGCTCTAAGGGGGGAGGCTGAAGCCTGTACACAAGAGCAAGATCACAAAACCTGGCCATCTTAACAACTGGAATGGCCTCTGAAGGAGTAGGAGGAATGGACATAGGTGCTACATCAGGAATATCGTGAACCAACCTCCTAGCAATCGAAAAATAAGGAACAAAGTCATAAAAGGTTACATCCACGCTGACATAATAATGCCAATGAATAGGATCATAGCAATGATATCCCTTCCAAGTACAAGAATATCCCAAGAAGGCACACTCCAAGGGGCTAACTTGTCATAGCTAGGAGAAAAGTGGAGAAAAGCTACACACCTAAAGACACGTAGTAGAACATGAAACAAATTCCCCTCTGGATATAAATCTGTAAGGGAATTTACTCATTCCCATGACTGACAGACAAGGGCATGTGATTAATAAAATAGCAGGCAATCAACACAGCGTCACCCCAATATGTAGAGGGTACAATGTTGTGGATTAACAAAGTGCAAACAACGTCCAAGAGATGCGATGCTTGCATTCTGCAACCCCATTTTGTGAAAAAGTATGGAGGCAGACCATTTAGTGAATAACACCCTAAGACCAGAAAAATCATACAAATGGTAAGTGCAAAATTCCAAACCCTTATCTAAACAAACAATTTTAATGAAGATACAAAATTAAGTCTTTATTTCTTTCTAACACAAAGTTGTTTACGATGGAACTAACATCAGACTTTTGTTTCTATTTTAATGGAAACACCCACGACAATCGAGAAAAATCATCAACAATAACAAGATAATGCCTGTGATCCAGCTTATCACGTCAACATGAACCAATTAAAATAATTCTTGTGACCCAAGACTCTTAACTCCTAGAGCAGGTACTCCGATGATGCTTCCCAAGCTCACATGGATCACAAATGATAACAGCAATGTGGGAGATCTGGGGAATGATACAGCGAAGCCTGTTCAAAGAAATGTGTCCTAGACAAAGGTGCCACTGGAAAGAGAACTAACAAAAGAAGTGGCACTAGCAAAACTCACAGCAACTAAAGGAGACTGGAAAAAGCAATAAACTCCCCCATCTTCACGGCCGCCACAAATAGTCCTCCCCAGTAGAAGAAAATGAACCAAGCCAACTTATTCTCTAACCCTACCTCTTAATACATGGAGGTGGAAAAAGTTCAATACAACCCTACAAGAAAACAATAGAACAGCAAAAGGTACAAAACTACTGACATAAGCAAATAAGTAAAAGGCCAAAGGGGCACAACGCTCTCCCTCAAGCTGGAGCATAGATGTCAATCATGTTCAACTTGGAACAGCACACATCAAAGATGAATGTAACAATGGCTTAGTAAAGATGTTAGCTCTCTACTCCTCTGAGGTGACAAAAACGATGCGAATGAGTTCACGTTGGATCAAGTCACGCATATAGTGGCAATCAATCTCAACATGCTTTGTCCTCTCGTAAAACATGGGGTTGTTAGCAATGTACATAATAACCCTATTATCACACCTCATTTCCATAGGTGTGTCACAGGAAATACGTAAATCTATCAGAAGTAACCTCACCCACATCATCTCAACAACTGTGTAGACCACAGCTCTATACTCGGACTCAGCACTGGATCTGGCTATGACACCTAATTTTAGCTCTTTCATCTCACCAGATTCCCAGCAACGTAAGTGCAAAATCTTGTGATGGACTTTCGTCTGTCAAGCATCATGCATAATCTGCATCCGAGTACCCCACTATACTCAGAGGTCCCTCTGCTAAAAAAAAATGCCCTGTCCATGTGCCTTCTTCAAGTACCTCAGCACCATCATGGTTGCATCCTAGTGCTACCTCACCGGCTTGTCCATAAACAAACTCAATTTCCCAACAGCTAAGGAAATGTCAAGCCTGGTGATGGTCAAATAAAGAAGCTTGCCAATCAACTACCTGTACTATCTACTATTAACAACCTCTGCCTCCTCACCATAAAGTCTAACTTTAAGATCCATAGGAATGTTCGCTAATTTGGCTCCCAGCATGCATGTCTCCTGCTGAACATCTAGAGTGTATTTCCTGTGAGATAGAATAATTTCCTTTTTGCTTCAAGTAACTTCTATCCCAAGGAAGTACCTCAATGGCCCAAGGTCCTTCATGACAAATTTGCTTGCAAGACATTGCTTGAGCTCAATAATGCCACCTGTATCATCCCTTGTAACAATCAAGTCGTCAACATGTACAAGAAGTATCACCACTCCTTTTCTCGTCATCCTAACGAAGAGGGAGTGATATGATGTGGACCTTCAAAAGCCAATGGGCTCAACCACATCGGAGAGCTTTTGAAATTAGGTTATGGGACTTTGCTTCAGCCCATAGATGGCTTTCTGCAATCTGCACGTACACTCCCCCTGAGTCTCATAGCCTAGTAGCTGCTGCATATAAACTTCTTATTGAAGATCACCATAGAGGAATGTATTCTTGACATCAAATTGGTAAAGCTACCAATCACACTAAATGGCCACAGAGAAAAGAATGCAATCAGTTAAAAGCTGAGCAACTAGAGAGAATGTTTTGAATAAATCCACACTGTATGTCTAGGTAAAACCCTTAGCTACAAGACGGGCCTTGTGTTGGCCAATAGATCCATCCAGGTTGTATTTAATAGCAAACACCCATTGACAACCAACAACGGCTCCATCTAGAAGAGTAGTAAGCTCCTAGGTACCCCGTGAACGTAAGGCAACCATCTCATCCTTCATAGCCTGACGGCATTTTAGATCAAGCATAGCCTGCTGATTGGTAAGCAAAGTCATGCAAAACCTCCCAAAAGAAGTGCCCAGGCCCTCAAGGGATAAGGCCCCTAACACATGATATCGAGCACAGCTCCGAGGTACCTTCCGAATAACAATCGGAAGATCCAAATCATTAAGCATGGTCCCCTGTACTGGCTCAGAAGTAGTACCATACATCTTTGCCCCTGTATCATCACAACTCGGTAAAACACCGTCAATCTACAAACTATTTGTGCTCACCTGTACCAGGGAGATGGTGTCGGTGAAGAAGGGGAGCACTACCTGTAAGTGACAGAAACCTAAAGGTAACAAATGGGTCCTGATACCGCAAAGGCTCAATAGTAGAGGGCACGGGGTCAGTGATCAGTATACCCTCCAAAGGTATGGGGGAACAAGCATAGGTGCCTCAATAATCTCCAGAGAAAGATCATGCCTCGTAGTGGAGAAAAAAGGGATACCCATGAAAAGTAACATCAACATTAACGTAATGACGATAAAAAATAAGATCAAAGCACTGATAACCCTTCTGAGTTTAAGAGTACTCCAAGAAAACACTTGACTCCCTTTGGTGCTAACTTATCCCGACCAGGGGTGAGAATGTGCACAAAAGCAATGCACCCAAAAAATTCTAGGATGCACATAGAAAAGCTCACAACCAGGATACAACAGTTGCCAAGGGATCTGCTGCTCATGGATAGCAGAGCTGGGCATCTTATTGATCAAAAAACAAGTAGTGAAGATGGCATCACCTTAATAAAGAGAAGGAACACTGTAATGTATCAACAAAGTGCAAGCCACATCAAGAAGATGGTTATGCTTCCTCTCAGCAACTCCATTCTGCTGAGAAGTATGAGTACAAGTAATTTGATGCACAATATTATGGGATTTATAAAATAGAAACAACTGACAAGTATAAAACTTGAGAGAATTATTCGATCGCACAATCGTATCAGTAGTAGAAAACTAGGTCATTATTTCTAAAATAAAATGTTCAATAATAGTGATGTGACTTATTTTTCATAAGAAAAATCTATGACAATCTAAAAAATCATTAATAAGAAAATAACGGTGACCCAATCAATCAAGAATCCGGCTTAGACCCCATACATCCATATGAATCAACTAAAATAAAGCGAAAGACCAAGCACTCTTAACTAGAAGGGAAATTGACACAGCGGTGCTTGCCCAGCTGACAAGCGTCACAGGTGATTACTGCAGAATGAGAGATATAGGGTATGATTTGTTGGAGTGGATCCAAAGGAAGGTGACCAAGGTGGAAGTGCCACTAGAACGAACTTCCAACCGCAAAGGAGGCCTCCCCAAGTTAAGCAACATCAAAAGGAGTCTGGCTCAAGCGATAAAGCCCCCTTTCTTCACGTCGTCCACCAATTATCTTTCCCATTAGCATGTCCTAAAAAGCACAAGACATCACATTAAAAATGGCACGACAGTTCACCTCCTTTGTAATGCAACTAACAGAAAGTAAATTGATCAAAAAATCTGGTACAAACAACACGCCAGGTAATCACAATGTGCAGGTGACAAGGACCTCCCCTTGTCCAATAATATAGGAGTGCCTCCCATCAGCAACCTGTATCATCCTACCTAGAGGAACAGGCCTAAGTTGAGGGAAATACCTCTAATCTCCACACAGATGGCGCGAAGCCCCGAAGTCAACTAACCAATCACCACTCCATTGATCTGCAGGCTGGGAAGAACAAACTAGATATGTGCCTGACGAGGAAGCAAAGGCAGTTATCTTGGGAGGAGCACTAGAAATCCAGGTTAGCTGAGAGAGGCACTGCAGTAAATCATCAAACTCGACCCGAGACACTATGTCAGAAGGACCCTCAATAGACTCAACAACCTGGTTGATAGCGAGGGACGACCATGCTTCATCCAACAGGTGACCTCATTGTGTCCAAGTCGACCACAGTATGTGCACGAAGTACAACCTTGCCCCCCCTCCCCACCCCCGGTGCACGACCAAGACCTCTACCTCGTCCAGAAGTGGCAGCAAGAGCGAAAGTCTGACCAATGACCTCTGCAATAGTCAAGTGAACAGCAATCCTACTTAACCTACCGTAGGTCTCCTCGAGAGAGGGTAGCTCTGACAAGGTAAGGATCTGTGAACATGCATCAATAAACTCTAGTCCAAGGCCAGACAAGAAAAGTAAGACAACTATCTCCTTCTTGTACTCCCTTTGGGAAGCACAAGTGCACACCGGTTTGCTTGCATTATGCTTCTCTAACATACCCTTCTTGGCCGAATAGTACTGTGCCAATGAACGACCCTACTGACGTAACTGCATGAGCTCACAGAAGGTCTAAAAGACTTGGGCTAAATTCTTTTCGTGGGAATATCTCTTGCAGACTATCCTACATCTCCTTTGTCGTCTAATAATACATAATCTCATCATTTATCCTTAGAATAACATAAGTCATGATCCATGCACTAACCATGTCATTATCCTTGTTCCATAAGGCATTCCTCCCTATCTTCTCTGTAGGCCCTGGTCCTGGATGAAGCAAGATGTGTTCCTTGTCATGAACCCTCACCGTCATGAGAAAGGTCTGTGACCACCGGGGGAAGTTGGTCTCATCAAACTTCAATATGGGACCAAAAAATGGATTTTTGTGAGCCCCTATCTCAATCATAGAGTTTGATGTCACCTCAGAAGAACTTGAGATGCCATCTTGCCTTCACCCAAGTCACTGAAGTCAACAAAACACAACTAGAACATCCGATCAACCAAGACTCATGAAATCAGATATATGATAGTGTGATTTCAGATCATAAAAGAGTCTGAAATCCAGTTGTCAGGCGTAGTAGTTACCCCCTAGGGTACAAACGACCCCAGTAGATATTGCCTCTCCCTTTGGTGCTCCCTCAGATGAAGCCCCAAAACAGGGAGGGTGATCGCATGCCCCTACCCACACTAAGAAGCCACCTCCAAGTGGCACTGTCGCAGCAACAGCGACAGCAACAGTCTCAGGCCAAGAGGCGACGCTGAAGGTGGCACTACTCTGATCAATAGCATTGGAGGAGGCATAGCAACCTCAGCGATGCTACAACAGTGACACAGGAGGTCTGGTGGGCCCTACGGCGGCATTAAGGCCCTAGGCTACACCACTAGGGGCGTCACTAGGCCTTGGCAGCACTGTTGCAGGGTTAAGGAGAGGAAAGAAAGGGTCGGCAACACCCTTTGGAGGAAGGTAAGGGAGGTTAGGTTTTCGGTGGGATATCAAGCCCCGATCTAGGATCGTTGCCCTAATACCAAGTAGAAGAAAATGAATCAAGCCAACTTATTCTCTAACACTAGCTCTTAATATATGAGGTGGGGAAAGCTTAGTACAACTCCACCAAAAAGCAATAAAATAGAGAACAATACAAAACTAATGACATAAGCAAATAAGTAAAAGATCAAATGTGCACAACATCCCCATCAGGATATCCTGAAAAGTACAAGTAACTGCATCAAATATAGCCTGGAAGTTAAGTCCCTTTGTGATTCTGCTGACTAAAAGCAAACTAATTTAGAAATCACGAACAAGCAGGACATCAATCAATCTCATGTTAGGGGCCACTGTCACCTCCCTTTGACCAATGATGGGATAGTGCCTCCCATCTGCCACATGTACAATACGCCCTGGAGAAATGAGTGAAGATGATGAAAATATCTCTGATCTCCACTCAGGTAGCGTAATGCCCCAGGAGTCCACAAGCCAATCTATGTCGCAAAGATCATCAACCTTTGTAGCAAGGGCAAACTGTATACCTAAGGATGCTGTAAACGTAGCTGCGTCAAACGCAGATTAGGTATCTTGAGACAAGGAGAGACACTAAAGCAACTCATCATAATCAACCTAGGGGGATGAAATAGTCTCACTAAGCTATTCTCTAATGGTGACAACTTGATTCACAAATAGGGGTCGCCCATGTTTGGTCCAGCAATTACTTTCAATGTGACCAGCCTTCCCACAATATATGTAGGAGACGCATCTTCTCCCAACTACAACATGCCCTCTCCCTTTCCCTCAAGTGGAGAGCGTGCCACGTTCATAACCCTAGCCAGCAACCAAGGCAGATGTTTGTTGTGTAGAGTCTTCAGAGGTAAGGGAGACAACAATCCAACTCATCCTGTTGTACACTTCCTTAAGGCTAGGAATCTTTGCCAAGGTGAGTAACTGAGAATGAGCAGTAGAGTACGTGAGCCCTAAACCAACCGGAAATTGTAAGACAAAGTGGCACAGGTATAAATGGGACAACACGTATTGTACTTCTCAAGGAGGCCCTTTAGCATTGAGTAGTACTAGGAAAGGGTTCAACCTTCCAAACAACGGTAAGACATCTCATTGTAGATCTGAAAGACACGATTGGAATTTTTCTCATGCAAATAGCTATCTCTCAAGCTATCCCACATTTCCTTAGTGATTCTGTAGTATATAATCTCATCCCCTATTCTCGAAATGATCGAATTCATGATCCACACATGGACCATTCATTGTCCTTCCAAGTGGCAGTCTTACCACTCTTCTCTAGCTCTAACTAAAGCAGCACATGCTCCTTATCATGACCTTTCACAATCATAAGGAAGGTCTGCAACCATTAGGTATAGTTGGTCTCATTTAGCTTTACCATGGGACTGAAAAAAGGGTTTTTGTATACCCTAGCCCCTATGACATTCTCCAATGTCACCTTAAAAGAACTCTTAGGCACCATCGTCTCTTCAGCCAGAGTCCAAGCTCACCAGTTGTGGTTGTATCCGATTTCAAATAATCAGAGAAACCACAAGAAGAGTCACCTACGTCCCATGCTCGAAGAACCAAACCTTGCGGATCGAACAACGAAACCTTGGAGATCAAGAGAAGGACCTGGGCTGCACAAGCAAGCAACACTAGACCCAAGAGGGGCTACAATGACCACCAAAAGCCTCACATGAGGTGCGAGGCAACGTCGCAAGACGTAGGGAAGTGCCACAAGGCGTCAGGAGGCTTAAGGGCAGTGAAGGCCAGCATCGTAAAGCCTGAGACAACGCTACTATTCATTACCTAAGGGGAGGCAACAACGTTGGGGTGAGAGGGCCCCTCACAAAGGTGAGGGGCAATGCTGGGAACATCCTTGTGGTGCAATTAGGCCGAGGATGGCTGCTAGCAACAAAGGTCCTCCTGGCAACGACCTGAGAGGAAGCCCGAAGGCCTTGAAGATGCCACTACCTAGTAGATGCGACTAATGGCAACGAGATGATGTTACTCTGATCACGAAGGAGGCCACCAACCGGCCAGGAGGTCGATGGCAGTGGTGACAGCAACTCAGGTTTCTCTCGGTGTTAGGGTTAGGGTTTTTTGTTGGTGGAAGAAAGAAAGGGATATGAGAATCAAGAAAGGTACAAACCACCGATCTAAGACCGTTGCTCTAATACCAAGTTAAAGAAAATGAGTTAAATCTTTATTCCGTAGCCCTAAATCTCAATATATAGAGATGTGAGAAAAATACCAAGTGATCCATACAAAAGTAAAGAAAATACAAACAAGGCATAAAGACGAAAAGTCACTCGGTCACTCTAAACATATACGTTTTTTTTTTTTTTGAGAAAGAGAAAGGAAGATTACCGAAGATCAGTAATCATCCAAAACATTATATTAATGTAAATGAAATGGGCATACAAATTATTGAGCCAAAATCTGACAAGAAAGATATATTCCTTACGACATTCTCCACCCAACATCTCTCATTCTTGAAGACCTTGTTGTTCTGCTAAAGCCAGATGCATTAGAGAATGGCAAATGCTTTGATCCAATCAGTCGTATCAAGATCAATATGCCTTCTAAAGGAGCTCTAGAAACATATACGTATATTGATATGCCATCAAGGAGATGTAGAGTGGCAAAACCTCCTCATTGGCATCTAGCGGTTGGGATTAAATCCCACGCCCACCATATTTACCCTTGTATATTGATATGCATATTTATGCTTGTATGCACATATGTATCATGTATGACATATATATCTTGCTGATTCTGGTGTTCTCTTCATGATATGATCTGAATATAATTGCATAATATGAATGAATCCCTCGTATAATTAATTATGTCCCTTATGTTAAACAAATCCCAACTAGGATGATCAAATATATAAATACTTTAGTTAATAAAAATTATTTGTGTTAAACAAGTCCAACTAGGATGATCAGATATATGCATACATGAGCAATAAAAATTAATGTGTTGTCCGTACTACTTGTGATAGTCACTACTGCTTATGACAAAATCAGAAATGAGGTTCTGATAATGAGAATCCATACCAAATGCCTATTAGTGGTTGAATGGATGATAATGTCTGTAAGGGATGAACGTGGAGTATAGCCAGTGCCCTGGCATATGTATGCATGTGATGCCCTTTTAGTCCATAAGACTCCCTAAGGGCTAACTTCCCTACAACTAATGGGCACACCACACGAACAATAGGGTAGCTTAGTGGATTGAGTAGATGTATTCATGATATGATATTGATACCATGTTTTTTTATAGCCATAGTGGAGAGGGATATCCATAGCTCATATATGGTTTTTAAAATTGTGCCTTGAGGCGCTCAAGGTGTAAACCTTGAGACAAGGCGCAAGGAAATAACCTCAAGGCTAAAGCCTTAGGGTTGAAGCTTGACGTGTGTGCCTCACTTTATCGAGGTGATGCCAAGGTGGAGGCAAGGCACTGCCTCAGTAGAGAACCCCTTTCTATGTTTAAAATCCATCCTTAAAACCTCCAACTCTTTTACTCAATCCTAAATTGTTATCTCTCTTAGTTTACTGGTAGGTTATTTTTATTTGTTATATATGTTTTGTTGTCGTGCTGTTAAAATTTGTTATTTTCTACTTGATATCAACTCTTGATGTTGTTTTTTTTATTTGGTATTTCCATGGACATATGAAGCATATAAGTAGTGATTAGTTTTTTTTTAGGATATATTTGTTTCCTTTATTTTCCTTATTTACAAATGAGTGTGCTTACTCTTTAATTACTTTTTGTGTAGCTCTTATTTATTTTTGGTCCATATTTACAAAACATTTCATTTCTGTTTATAATATATTTAGCTCTAGTTCTTTTTTGTGTATGGTTACTATTTACATGTCCTATATGTATATTTTGAGTGTTCGTCGTTATTGTTTACATGTTTATATGTGGTAAAATTTGTGTGGTAAAAAAGGAGAAAAAGTCATTGGCTTCCGTACAAATGAAAACGAAAATTCTGGAGGTTAGTTGATTGGCAACGAATTGGGGCTCTGTCTGGATTTCAATCCATTTCTCCAGGTCAATTCAGTGGGTTTTGCAGATTGGCCAAAGGCTGAATCTGGCAATGGATCTTTGGAAACAAATCAGACATGCAGGCGATGGGTACCAAGCAGATCTCTCTCAAAAATCAGTTGAAGTGTAAAGCTGTAGGTCCAGGGTTTGCTTTTGATCCATATTCAATGGTCATTGCTAATGATGGGGTCGATTTCCCTCAAATCCAGTGGCTTATGCTCTCTCTGGTGATGAGAAACGGTGTGGAGGTGGTCGTGGTTCATATTCAATGATAAATGAGAGCCTCAATCTGGATGACGACCCAACCATAGTTATTTCCTTCTCTATCGTTGTTTCATGGAAAAAAGCCCAAAAGCATTTCTCTTTCCCTTCGGTGGTGGAGGATAGTTTGGGGTTCTCATCCAATATTTTCTACACATCAAGTTTGGTGATAGAGGTCGAGGCTGACATGAAGTCAGTATATGATCCCAATGTGCTGGAAAACGGGGGACTGTGCTTCTGCGACAAGTGGAGAGTCCCAGTGTAGTACCTAAGTTTGGAAGCCGGTGTTTCAAACACGTAGATTGATTTATCACACTAAGAAACAAAGGCTACATGCATAGGAGGAGGTTGAACATGCATCTCTTTGTTGATTGTTTTTGGTGTTTGGATAACATTTTCTCGGTGGGGGGTTTGATATTGTCGTAAGAAGTCCAATTTGATCATTGGTAAAACATTGAGCCCCCGTGGGTTCTTTCTCTGTAATGTGACATGCGTTTGTAGTTGATTTATGTCAGAGGAGCGAGTGGGACCTATTTGTGTGTCGTTTCTTACCACACTGCTTTTTCTTCGAATTTATTGTATTTATTCTTAATGTTATTTTAATAAAACTAGATGGCTACTGAAAGCCAATGGTCTTTCAATTTTCTCTTAATAAAAAAATTGAAGAAAATAATTTTTCTTATTTACATAACCATCTCTACACATTTATATACAAAGAGATGAGGCAAAAATAACATAAGCCCAGTAAAAAAAATAGAAATAACAAATAAACCCTCACACAACAAAATACAACTCAACACTTCCCCACAAGCTGAAGCATATAGATCCATCATGTTCAGCTTATTTCTACACTTCTAAAACTGAGGGCAAGGTAGTGACTTGGAAAACACATCAGCAGCCTGGTCAGTGGAGGCAAGGTACGTAGTACGAAATAGACCCTACTGAATCAAACTCCTAGTAAGTGATAGTTCACTTCCACATGTTTTGTCATTTCATGAAACATGTTAGCAATATAAGTCACAGTCCAGTTGTCATAGTGCATCTTCGTAGGCTCCTGAATATCAACATGAAAATCTCGTAGCAAAGATCTGATCCATATCATTTCAGTTGTAGTATGTACCATGACCTTGTACTCTGACTCAACACTAAAGCGTGAAACAACACTCTTGTTTCTTGCTCCTCCAGGTCATCAAGTTCCCAGCAACAAATGTAAAAAAAACAATAATAGACTACCTATCTCCAGCATCTCCTGCATAATCTACATCAAAGTAGGCAACTATAGACATAGGAGCCTTGTTCTTCTGGAATAGAATGCCTCTATCTGGACAACCCTTGATGTAGCTCAACACCTGCATAACAGCCTACCAATGAACATCAATGGGCTTGTCTAAGAACTGACTTAACTTACCCATTTCAAGACTAATGTCTGACCTTGTGATGGTCAGATACAATATCTTCCCAACCAGCTGCCAATAGGCCTTCTTGTCCTTCAGCTTCACTATATCATTAAAGAGATGAACTTTAGGGTCCATAGGAATATTGGCTTCCTTGGATCACAGCATGCCTGTTTTCTGAAGAATATCAAGTGCATACTTCCTCTGAGACATCACTATGCCTTGCTTGCTCGCGGCAACCTCAATGCCCAGAAAATATCTTAGCTTCCCAAGGTCTTTCATGACAAACTAGCGTGCCAAATAGTCCTTCACCTGAGTAATGCCATTTGCATCATCACCTGTAAGGATAAGGTCATTAACATATACCAATAAAGCCACAGTGTCAGTACTGATCTTCCTGACAAACAGGGAATGATCAGACGATCTCTACATCCCAATAACAGATAATGCCTCAAACAGACGCTAAAACCAACCTCGGGGGCTTTGCATAAGGCCATAAATGGCCTTACAAATCCTGCACACACACTCCCTCTGAATCTCAAAATCAGGTGACTGCTACATATAGATCTCCTCCAAGTCTCCATATAGGAAGGCATTTTTGACATCCAGCCGGTGTAAATGCCATCTATAATGAGATGCAACAGAGACAAGTATGCGGACCATGGAGAGCCATGCCACTACAGAAAGTGTCAAAGAAATCCACCCCATAGATTTAGGTGAATCCTTTGACACCAAGGCAAGCCTTATACCAAAAAATAGACCCATCAAGATTGTATTTCAGGGTAAAGACCCATCTGGCCGCAACCAAGTATGTGCCAGAAGGTAGAGAAGATAGCTCCCAGGTACCTCTATCACTAAGAGCAGACATCTCTTCCATAGCCACCTTCCAGTGTGGATGTAGTAGATGCCTGCTGGTAGGAGGTGAGGATCTCAACACTGGAGGCTGCAACTGTGAATGCATGAAACTCTGATCTCAGAGAACCCGCAAAAACAACACTGTCAGCAACACGATACTGTGCACAACATCGCAAAGCCTTCCTGACAGTAATGGGAATGTCCTTATCTGTGGGCATAGAAAGAGACCCTAAAGACATATCACTAGAAGAATCACCAGTACCCTCAACACATACCTAAAAGAAGGACGATGGTGGCTCGATAAGGACTGAAGGGTACGGGGGGTGTGTCTTCTCTCTGTGACTGGAAGCTAATATGTAGCACTTTTAAATGTCTTTTCATCAGGTGGTACAGGTCTGAATATGCCCACAGTCTAATCTGTAGTAAATACAGTACTACTGTGAGAAAAATCCTCCATGGCTACAGAAAGTACAGGCATAGGAGCAGCCACCTCCACCTCTCTCAATTGATGACCTGAGGTAGAAAAATAAGGGATAAACTCATGAAAAGTCACATCTGCACTCACATAGTGCCTTTGGTGTATGGGATCAAAGCACATGTATCCCTTCTACGTGCATGAGTAGCCCAGAAATACACACTTAACCGCCCTTGGAGCCAATTCGTCACAACCAGGCCCAAGGAGGTATACAAATGCCACGCAGTCAAAAATCTTTGGCGACACAAGAAACAAATATGCATTAGGATATAACATACTCCATGGGATTTGCTCATATAACACAGAGGAAGTCTATTAATAAGATAATAGGCAGTAAGAACCACATCTCCCCAGTAACCATGCGGAACATTGTTCTGGATAAGTGAAGCTCTAGCTGTATCCAGAATATGGCGATATTTCCTCTTAGCAATCCCATCCTACTGCGACGTGTGAGGACATGATGTCTGATGCATAATACCTAGTGATCCATACAAATCAACCAATTTCTTTGTACAAAAAAAGAAATTGCACACTTGGCTAAGTGAGGACATTTTAATGCATTATCTGTTCTAATTTTCTTAATGCATACACCAAATTGATTTTTCACAAACATCACAAATTGCTGAATCAGAGAACCAACTTCAGATTTATTCCTCATCAAAAAAGTGCATGATAAGCATGAAAAATCATCCACAAATAACAGATAATATCTAAAATTATGACGATTTGCCACATGACTAGGACCCCAGACATCACAATGCAGCAAATCAAAATAGGTAAAACTGGTAGACTGGATGGGTGTTGGAAAGACAGCACGATGATGCTTTCCCAACTGACAAGCATCGCACCGAATCTTCATGGCAGGAGACACATAAAGGATGATACAGCATAGCTTGTCCAATGAAAGGCAACCTAGTCGTCTGTGCCACTGCAAGGCACTCCCCGCAGTAGTCATCTAGCAAGCCACAGCAACTGGACTCTAACCCAACTGGTACACATCCCCTCCTCATTGCCACTACTAATCGTCCTCCTCGTCATGCGGTCCTGCAACGTGCATCCAACAGCGTCAAAAATAGCACGATAAGTCAACTACTTAGTAATAAAAGTACCAGATAGCAGTTGCATTGTCATGTCAGGCACATAATATACATCAGCAAGATGCATGGAGGATGTAACAAATACCCCTCCCTTACCACAGATAGAGTCATGTCTACATCTACCAGCTGTACTGAATGATCTTGTGGCGTCTTCTGCAATTCCCTAAAGCACTAGGAATTTCCTGTCAAATGATCTAATGCACCTAAATGAATCAACCATGACCCATTCGTACCTGATGCAGATGCATAGGCTGCAATGCTGGAGGACTGAGGCTACTCGTGGGTCAACTGTGCTAGCCGCTACACAACTGCATCATAGTCTGTCTATGCAAATGACACTGCCTCGGTGGTTGCAACTGGAAATGTTGTAACTGAAACTTAGTTGGCCACAGTAAGTCGACCAAGTTTATTCCAACACTTGACCTCAACATGGCTAAGTCTACCACAGTAAGTACAGGTAGGCTTGCCACGACCACCATCAGTTCACCCCCTGCCTTTGCCAATAAAGAAGCCACCTCGACCACTACGAGTGCTGACAGCTGCATGGACCGAAGATGTGTTGGTGACAACTACATCATGAGTGGGTTGAATCTGCAACCTACTTAGCCTTCTGTAAATTTCCTCAATAGGAGGAAGCTCGGAAAGAGTTAAAATCTGAGAGCCAACAACATGTGGGCTGCAAACTCCTTCCTGTGATCCCTGCATGTAGCGGAAGTACACATCAACCTACATGCATTATATTTCTCCAATAGCCCCTTCATAATGAATTAGTACTGCGACAAACTCATCTCCTCCTACTTGAGAAGGCATAGATCATAGTGAATCTGGAATACTTGAGTTGAATTCAACTCATGTGAATAGGTAGTTTTCAAGTCATCCCGCATCTTTTTGGCAGAAGTGTAATACATCATTTCATCTCCAATCTGGGGAATAACACTATTCAATATCCAGGCTCTCACCATAGCATCATCCCGATTCTAAGTTGCGTATTTTCCTGTTTTCTGCTCCAGTAGTGCTTCCATAAGCACATGCTTCTTCTCATGACCTTCCACAGTGACAATGAATGTTTAAGACCAACGAGGGTAATTGATCTCATCCAATCTTATAATTGGAGCGAAGAAGGGGCTCTTGTACACCCCACTTTCTATATTCGGTCCTGAAGACAACTCAGAAGCATTTAATGGGGCCATGCTAACTCCAGACACACAGAAACAAACATAGACAACAGATCTGAAATTCTGGATCAAACACCAAAAACTCAAGAAATATACACCCCGAGGTCCACAAGCAATATCTCCAAAAACTTCACTGATGAATACACACCCCAATAATCAAGCAATCAAGGGAATACACAACCCAAAAAATCATTAATAAAGGGAAATACACACCCTAAATCAGACCACAAGTTCAAAGAGAGTCATACCACACATAGGAAGGCTCTTGATTCAAAACTTCATCCCACACTATTCAAGAACCTTCCTACGAAGTTCTTGGAGGCAAGGACCCCCCTCTCCGATGACTTGGACAGTGGCAAGGAGAGGAGGCGACAGTAACTGGGCGCTGCGGCGGCAGACGGTGGTGCTATTGCTGCTGCAACGGCAAGGCGGTGCCTGCACTACCACCAGTAGTAGCAGCGATGGCTTCCGACGATGAGACTTAAGCTAGGGTTAGGATTTCTTTGGTGGTGTCCCTAACCAGGAGATCTAATATCAAGTTGAAGAAAAGAGTTTTTCTTATTTACCAAGCCATCCCTACACCTCCATATATAGAGAAAGGTAAGGAAAAAATAACAACATAAGTCCAGAAAAAAAAATAAAAATAACAAATAGCCCCTCACACAACAAAACGTAGCTCAACAATGTGCATGGTATGGTTACTTTATATTGTAGTTTTGAATAGTTTGAATGTTTTTCCAAGAACTATTGCTTTAGTAATCATCGTTTAACCATCACCATTTAATTAGTCTTTGATCATATTATCTTTTATCTAAATGTCACTTCTCATCTAATTCCACTTATGACATAGCAAAATGGTATGAAAGTTTATTTTTTTTATTATTTTTTTATTATTAGCACTTGACATAAGTATATGTTTGTCATTTTTTCTTTTTTTTCATACAAATTCCTAAGACTTACACCTCAACTACCTCAAGGCCTATGCCTCACCTCAATAAAGTAAAATCGTCTCGATACCGCCTCACATTTTTAAAGCCACTTTACCCCACATGCATGTCCCGCAGAGTATATTTACCACTTTAGAAATGTTGGAACTCTAGGGTGATTGATCAATCAATGTCATTGATACATAGTGCTCCCTTATGTACATAAGAGAGTAGTATATGCCAATGTACCTCTTGGGATGTTGCTTTGAGATCTCTGTCTTATATGAAACGTTAACACTATAATATGGACCGTAATGTAATGCCAAACAATTTAACTATAAAAAATACCTGATTTCCTTGGTTATATTCTTTTAGTCTTGTTTGCTTGCTAATTTACCAAACTTTTGCCAATGATTTACCCAACTTTTGCCAATGTGCTCCTTACACTCCACACTTTAGGTGGCTTTCAACAATGGTCGGCTGCAGCAATTGCGAGGGACATGACTGAGGAAGACCAACTATAGTAACAACTTTTGGTCCACAAAGGTAGGGGTTTCCCATATGTGCTTAATGGTAGTAATTCTTTTTTAGTTATTGTTGCGGAGTCTAATTAGTTATTTTCTTTATTAGTGTTATGTGATGTTATGTAATTTTTATTTTCTTCATGAGATTATATTGTAATTTACACCCACCTTTCTCTCTATATAAAGAAAGATAGAGTTAGAGAATAAACCAGGTTGATCATTTCTCCTAACTTAGTATCAGAGCAGCTATCCTAAATTGTGGCCCTAGTATCCCACCCAAGAAGGCCTCCAAACCCTACCACCAATATCCCCTACTTTCCTCCTTGTCATCATCACCGATTAGGGCTGCCACCGGCACCAGATCCTGCTAGGCATCGCCTGGGCTACAAGACCAGCAGCAGCTCATCACTGGACCCAGCAGGGCCAGCAGTCGCTAATGTGCCCATCTGATCAAAGGGCTGATCGGCCTAGTGGCCTGGTCGACAAGGTCTGATCACCAGTCTAGTGGCCTAATCGTAGACCGGTCTGGTGGCCTGGTCGTCAGTCTACAGTCCTCCTCCTTACCACTACTGGTGAGGTTGGGATAATCAGTGAAGATCCCCTTTGCCAAAGAAGGAGAGAAGCATCTCTTAGAGGCATTGTTAGTGGGTTTCTTATGCCCTAGCATGCACTAAATCTTCATATAAGGGGTGCCTGTGACTCTTGGGATGATATCTAAGGTCTTTAGATCTTAGACTTCATGATCAAGAGGCCACTCTCCCTCTGATTTCAGACTTTTTCATATCTGAAACAGTGTTTCAGATCTATTTTGTGGCTTGTTATGATCTGAAAATAGTGTTTCAAATCCAATTTTAGAGGTTTACCCTTCCTCTAAAGGCACGATGGATTCATTCAGGTCTTCGGGAGTGTCATCGGATACCACTATAGAGGGTACAAAAGTGTGAAAACTTATTTTTTTAGGTCTATTAACAGTAGTATTCCTACCACTCAAAGATTGGAAGATAGTGTGACTATTGCCCAGAGTGAGTATGAGAGACTACTCCAAAGTCATAATCATCATGATAGGTTCAAGGGCGCAACTGAATTGAGTTCCATTGCACGTGGTAGGAATCTGAGTAGTTCAGAGTGGCTTGTTGATTCAAGGACCTCACAACACTCAATAAAGATCGGGATTACTTTACCTATCTCCAATCACTACCAGAAGATAGGAATATTCAGGTTGCAGATGGCAGACACTCTAACATAGAAGGTCAGGGGTAGGTACCAGTGACCTCTACTTTGAGATTACCTGATGTTTTGTATGTTTCAAACTTTCTTATGAGTCTACTTTCAGTTAGCAAAATTACTAAGGAACTTAATTGTCGTGCAATCTTTTAATGATGTGGGATGTACTATTCAAGATAAGTTGCCAGAGAACGTGATTGGCAGTGGACATCTAGAGAGGGGGTTTATCATCTATCTCAGGCTCCACTTGCATTTACATGTCAATGAAAGGTATCTTCTGCTCCTAAGAGTGCATTTCAGTGGCATCTATGACTTAGACATCTTCCTCTAGACAGCCTTCATCGAGTCGTTCCACATACATCCCCTACAACCCGAATTTGTTGTGATGCTTGTCAGATGTGTAAGCATCGTCGTTCCTCCTACCCTGTGAGTAACCATCCTAGATCGAGAGCCTTGTTTGAGTTATTACACATGAATATGTAGGGGGTGAACCAGATATCAGATATGCAGGGGCATCGTTACTACTTGGTAGTTGTTGATGATTTTTCACGCCTATCATAGGTGTTTTTATTGAAGAATAAATCTTATGTTGGATCTATCATTGAGCAGTTAATGGTGGAAATTAAGAATAACTATTCAGCTACTATCAAAATAGTGAGGCCTGACGATGCATTTAAGCTGTGCACCACTAGGTTGTCTGCTTTCTACAGGTCCAAGGGGATAGTGCACTAGACCTCATGTCCTCATACTTCTCAGCAGAATGGGGTGACTAAGAGGAAGCATAGACATCTATTAAATGTGGCTAGTACCTTGTTCCATCACAATGTACCTCCGGTATATTGGGGAGATGCGGTTCTTACAGCTTGCTATTTGATTAACAAGATGTCTAGTTCAATACTTCATGAGCAAATACCTTAGCATATATTACATTCCAAGCAAGAGCTTTTTCACGTGTCGCCACGTGTGTTTGGCTGTGTTGCATTTGTTCATCTTCTTTCTCCAGGACAAGATAAGCTGACACCACGGGCAGTCAAGTGTGTGTTCTTGGGATATTCACAGACTTGAAAGGATACAGGTGCTTCGATCCTCTTACTAGTAGGCACTATGTTGGTGCTGGTTTTACCTTTCATAAGTCTATTCCATATTTTTCTACTACTACCTGGGATTTATCTCATGAGGTTACGGAGGATCCAATGCTTATACCTCATATTCCCTTGGAGGAGATACCTATATCCGTTCTCCCACCTACTACAACTTGTCATGTTAAGTTCTCTGAGCCTATTGTTATATATCAACAACCTCACAGTACTTTCCAAATGACACCTCTACAGCCACAGAGACTCCACCTTCTCCACCCTAGGTGACCATAGACAGGTTGCAGAGTGACACTACAGCACCCCATGATAATTTATAAGTCCAAATGGGGATATTTCTACTTCACAGCCATTACAGGAGGATCTGATGGATTACCTTGACCTTCCGATTGCTATTCGGAAGGCACTCGAAGCTGTACCAGATACCCAGTTACAGGGAGTCTAACCACTGACGATCTTAGTTCTACTTTCGGGAGCTTCTATCGTGCACTGTCTGCTACACAGATTCTTGCCACCTGCCAGTAAGTCATGCTTGATCCAAAGTGGTGCCAAGCCATGAAGGATAAGATGGCTTCTCTTTGCAACATACCTGAGAGCTCACACCTTTACTAAAGAGTGCTACAGTTGTTTGTTGTAGATGGTGTTCGCACTGAAATACAACCCAGATGGCTCTGTTGCGTGTTACAAGGCACAACTTATTGCCAAAGGGTTCGCCCAGACATATGGAGTAGATTTCTTTGGCACATTCTCTCCAGTAGCTCGACTTTCTACAGTGAGGATCCTCATTTCTATTGCAGTTTAGCGAGATTGACATCTTCATCAACTTGATCTGAAAAATGCATTTCTCTATAGAGATCTACAGGATGAAGTCTATATGCAATAGCCCCTCGATTACGAGGTTTAGGGGGAGTATGTATGCAGGTTACAGAAGGCCATTTATGGCCTCAAATAGAGCTCAAGAGCTTGGTTTCAGAAACTCTCTCAGGTGGTAGAGTCTGTGGGATTTCTTAGATCTGCAAATCATTCCTTGTTTGTCAAGAGGACAAGGACAAATGTAGTTCTTTTCGTATATGTTGATGACTCAATTGTCACTGGTGACAATACAACAGGTGTGGTTGAAATCAAACAAACTTTGGTAGATCAGTTTGTGATAAGGATTTAGAGCCCTTGCAATATTTCCTTGGGATAGAAATAACCCTAGTCGGCATGATATTATTCTATCTCAACGGAAATATGCCCTGGATATGCTAAAAGAGACAAGTACGCTAGGAGCCAAGCCAACAAATATTCCTATAGATTCTAAGGCATGACTATATGATAGTGATGCAGAGCAAGTTGATAGTAAACAGTATCGCCAGCTGGTGGGGAAGCTGCTTTACTTGACGATTACTAAGCCGAATATTTCCTTTGCAATAGGAAAGTTGAGTCAGTTTATGGAGAGGCCTACTATAAAGCACTAAGATGTAACCATGATGGTGCTCAGGTACTTGAAGAGAACACCAGGATAGGGTCTTCTCTTCACTAGAGGAACATCTATGACAGTAGTTGGATACTCTGACGCAGATTATGCAGGCAGTCATAATGACAGGAAGTCTACCACAGGTTTTTGTATGTATGTTGTAGGGAATCTGGTCACCTAGAAGAGTAAGAAATAGACTGTTATGTCCAGATCCAGTGTTGAGTCTGAGTATCGTGCTGTGGCTCAGACATCAGCAAAGCTAATGTAGGTGAGATCCTTACTGAGTGATCTACATATACAGATTAATGGACTTATGGAGCTGTAATGTGACAACAGGGCTACCACTTATATTGCCAACAACCCCATGTTTCATGAACGCACCAAACATGTGAAGGTAGATTGCCATTACACCAGAGATTTGATTCAGAAGGGGTTCATCTTTACCTCCCATGTTACTTCAGAGACTCAGACTGTTATCTTTACCAAGCCACTAGCTAGATCCGTCTTTGATACATGTGTATCCAAACTGAGCATGATTGATATCTATACTCCAACTTAAGGGAGAGTGTTACGGAGTCTAGTTAGTTATTTGCTTTATTGGTGTTATGTGGTACTATGTAATTTTTATTTTCTTCATGGGGTTATACAATAATTTGCACTCACCTCTCTTTCTATATAAAAAGAGGTAGGGTTAGAGAATAAACTAAGTTGATCATTTCTCCTAACTCTTATAATTTGCAATATTCTATGCCACTATGCACTTTCTTGTCTTCCACATGGCTTGTGGACTTGGGAGTTTGATGTACTTTTTGGTCACCATGCTTCAGTTGTTCCCTTTTTTTCATAAAAGGCATTTGTTTCTTTTATTGCTTCACATTTGATTTGTTTGACTATTATATGTTCTATAATTATGTGCTAAATGATCACTTAGATCTCGATGGATTGAATTGTAATAGAAGACGCAAATGTTAGGTACAATCAGTTAGTAAGGCTTAGGTTATTGCAAGTGGTATCAAAGTAAAGTCACTCTATTAGTCGTAGAGTGATCCAGAAAAGCCTAGTAAGAATTCGCAAGGAGCTAGAGACAAAGATACTCAACCCCATATTGACATAACACCTTTGAATCCTTTATGTACTTTAAACTTTATTTATTCAAGATGTAATCCTCAAACTTATTACTGATTGAAACACTCTCTCTACAAAGTATGCCTTTGAGATACGCACATCACTATGAACGTGGAGGTAGAGGCCCTCAAGGCTGAGGTCATAGTGGTCATGGGAACAAAGGGCATCAAGGAGCAAATAGCCCCGATAATTTTCAAAGGATCAGTGTTTGGTTGCCCAGTTTTAGGTGTTTGCCCAAACATTCCTATAGATACCAAATCAAATATTGCCTCCCTAGCCAATGACGATAAGGGTGTACAAGGAGAGCAGTTAATCAAGAAGGTGGTTGTGCTTAAGGCAAGGGTAGAGGCAAAGAACAAGAAGGTCGTTCAAGAGGCAAGGCAAGCCAAGAGGATAAAGACCCACCATCCTAACCACCTCCTATTCAGGACAATGTAGATGACCTGCTATAGTAGTTGCTACCTTGGGATGCACAGGCAAATACCCTACATATGCACCAGTAGGTATTCACTGAATCCAGAAAGATGAGGCCCCTTATATTCAATGGGAATGAGGGTCTGACTAAGGTAAAGGATTGGATCCGACAGATTAAGGACACTTTCAATACCAGGCATCCACCTATAAATTGTTGAGTGTCATTCCTAGCTTGGATGACCAATGCAACACATTGGTGCTACAAGCAACCTCAAATTAAGAGGAAGCCCAGATTATGTCTTGAGACTATTTAGCGAGTAGTATGACCCTAAGACCTAGAGGAATAAGCAAAGGCTGAAATTTCACAACCTGCAGTAGGGTGCAAATTCAATGGATGATTATCACATTAAGTTCATCAACTTGCAAATCTTTAGTCCATTGACTCTAAGCCCCCGAATAAGACAAATGCTAAAAGCTTATTTAAAGGTAAAGACTTGAGATTTGAGCGTATGTGAAGTCTTGGCAGATGTGCTCAGTAAGGCAATGGCCTAAAAGAAAAATCTACCAGAGGCCTATAGGAACTTAGATCGAAGATGAATAGAGTTTTCTACAAGGTTCTAAATGCCAATTTCAATGCCGTTTCGATAAATTTCCAAATATACATTTCAAAGGTATGCCATGGAAACACCCGTATTGCAATGGCAAATTTCAACAATTTCAATGCCCTGAAAATAATCTAATAGGAGGCACACCAAGGGTGTACCAAAGGCATGCATGCCTACAAAAATGACAGAAGTAGTCAAAATAATTAGAATTTCAAAAACATCATAAGCTTAAGTTAATTTATGTAAGAATAAGAATGTTATATCATAATATTCACATGTAAAAGTAGTCTATCATACCATATTCAAGTTCAAGAATCAACTGTCAAATAATTACCATCCGAATTGAATTAAGACATAAACACAAATATTCAATTTGTGGTAAGTAAAAAAATTGAAAATCTAAAATTTGAATATCTAAGCAATTGATGAATAGGACATCAAAAGAACCAAGAGTATCTTGTTGGATTATTTTTTATGCATTTTTTATGAACTCTCTTTCTCATCTGTTTCCTTCCTAATGGCACCCTTACCTTTCATATTCCTTCTCCACCAAAGTGATCGAACAACACATCTCTTCATCTTTTTCCCTCTCCTCACCTCATTTTCTTTCCCACCATAATCCACCACCTTACTTCACCACTAACAAACCCTCCACCTTGAACCTTCTCTCCTCTCCGTGTGACCCAACAGAGACCCACCACCTCTCCTCCCTCCTTCCCACGAGGCGTGAGCCACAATACCACCACCACCGAAGTAACAGGACCCACCACTCTGGTCACTGCAGCAACAGGCAGCAACTACACCTACACGCAGGATCAAAGCAACAACCAGCAACAATGTAGTGCTGCAGCAGCCCACAGCATGCGTCGAAATGATCGTGTCGATTGACATACCGTCGAAACGATCAACATGGTCGAAAATCGAAATTGGCTGCATACTGCCGACACCCCTTATTTTTGACACCCCTTCTGTGTCGATATAGTCCTCCGCCCAAAACCCCCATTTCGCCAACATGCTGACGACATCTTGATAACTAATTTTCTATTTCAGTCGAATGTGGAAGAGACAAAAGAAGAGTTATCATTTGGCTCAAATAACCTCTCCCACATCTTAAGCCTCTTAGCATCAAGTGGAATAGTTGGCCATTATACTAAGTGCATTCATCCCTATAGGCCACCAGATTAGTGGATGAGAAATGAAGTGCATACTTGGTTATGTGGTTGCAACTTCAAAGGACTGAACAAGGTATCTATGATCTACGAGTTCATAAATGTCTTCCCTAATGACTTACGTTGACTTCCTCTAGATATTGAATCAAATTTGAGATCTCAGTCATTCAAATACTAAATTGAAATCCATTGTGCAATACCAAATGGCACATGACAAGTTGAATAAACTAAAATCGTAGCCATAAGAGCCACTTAAGAGGGATTCATTAGGTTGAGCCCATCATTAAAGAAAGCTTCAATATTTTCATAAAGTGTGGCACCTTACACCTATGTACCAATATCTGTCGATTAAATAAGGTGACTATCAAGAATAAGTATCTTCTCCCACGAATCAACAACTTGTTGATCAGTTACAAGGTGCAACTGTTTCTTCAAGGTTGACCTACAATCTAATTACCATCAGCTTAAGATCAAGGAGGCAAATGTACCAAAAATGGCCTTCCAAACGCATTATAGTCACTATAAGTTTCTTGTGGCTCCATTTAAACTAATGAATGATCTTTCAACATTCACAATCGTAATGAATTGATTAATGACCTTCCAACATTCATGGTCTCAGTGAATATGATTTTCACTTCATTCCTAAATTAGTTCATCATGGTATTTATTGACGATTTATGACCTGATGCAATCAAGTAAAGAAGCTATTGTAACCATTACATGTCCTTGGAGACATTGAGAACGCACAAGCCATATATAAAGTTTAGCACATGTAAGTTTTATTGGTAAGAAGTGACATTCTTAAGCTATAGGATCCTAAGAACAAGCATTTCTATTGACCTTAGCAAAGTGTGGAGAATGAGGTGCCATGTGGCAGTCCCAATTTCCACCCAAGGGGCGCCAACCCTAAGGGTTGCTTTAGCCTTGCTTTAGGTCCAAGACTTGTGTTTTTTAGTATGGTATGTTTGATTTTTTAGAAAGTAGTTTAGAGGATTTGATCATTTTTATTTTTAGAAGATGTGATTTGATTTGATTTGTTTCTTGTTTTAGAAGATACGTTTTCTCTATAAAAACAAAGCCTTCTTGTAACTGTTTTCTGGAGTTAACGCAATACTACTTCCAACAATATCAACTTACTCTCTCTTCCTCTTCTTCACTTCCAACGGCTTCCCTCTCTCTCTCCTCCCTGTCACGTGAACAGCGTATACCTACAGCACCCTATTGCTACCTATTTTCCCCATGTGGAAGAGCCTCCACGCCTCCGCATCACACAAATCGTCACATAGTATCAGAGCCTACGATCTAGATTCTTCTCGAGGGATTCTCTACATGCATAGGAAGGAGAAGAGAAGAAAAAGCCACGCTATGCGTACAGCAGCCACATGAGTGGCCTATCCTCTCGTCAGATCATGCACAAAAAGTTCCATGATCTCCATCGACTTCACCTTCTTTTTGGTGACCTCATACACGCCCAGAGAAACCGAGCACCTTGCGCTAGCTCAAAGGGAGTAGGAGCAACGGCACCAACTCGGATTGAAGGGGCACATGGAACCCTCTAGCACACCAAGGAACACTAAGATCAAGTGCTTGGCTCTTGGGTGTAGAAAAAAAGGCACAAAGGCCACTCTCAAAACCTTTTAAATTGAAACAATGGTAGATTTGAAGATCCATACTACTTGAGAAGGCACTTAAGATGAAAGATGAAACTAAAAGAAGTTGAAGAAGAAAGCCTATCAACTTATACAAAGACAAGACGACTACTCTAATAGCTACGACTTCATAGGTTGCCAAAGAAGCAAGGATTACAAAGGTGGCAAGAGTATGTGCAGTCACATCAAGAGAAGATGGTGGAGTATCTAGCTGCATCATCACCGAGCCAAGTTAGCCAAGTCATTGTCCTCCCGACCTCGACTTGAGGGGAAGTGTGGAGAATGAGGTACCATCTGGCTGTCCCAGTTTGCACCCAAGGGGCGCCAACCCTAAGGGTTGCTTTGGTATTACTTTAAGTCCAAGTCTTGTGGTTTTTAGTATGGTATGTTTGGTTTTTAGAAAGTAATTTAGACGATTTGATCCTTTCTATTTTAGAAGATGTGATTTGATTTGGTTTGTTTCTTGTTTTAGAAGATATATTCTCGCTATAAAAAGAAATCCCTCTTGCAATTGTTTTCTAAAGTTAATGCAATACCAGTTCCAACAATATCAACTCATTCTCTCTCCCTCTTCTTCACCGTCAACTGCTACCTTCTCTCTCTCCTCCCTATTGCATGTACAGGGTATACCTACAACACCCTCCTGCTACCTATTTTCCCTACGTGGAAGAGCCTCCATGCCTCCATATCGCGCAAATCATCACAGCAAGCATTGTGTTTAAGTGAGAGTAACCAAAGTTGGTAATAAAGAACAGCAGCTTCTCAGGGCTTGTTGACTATTAGCAAGTTTTAAAAACATGAGGTGGTATTAAGGCAGTTTGCCTTCATTGGGGCGAGGCCCAAGCCTCAAGGTGGTCGAGGCATTAGCCTCAAGTTTTGAATGGAAAATAAGAAAAAATGACATATATGTATACTTGTTAAGTACTAATAATGAAAAGAAAAGTAAAAAGCACACATTCATGTCATTTTTTACTCTATCACAACATTTAAAGAGTAAAACTAGACAAGATGACATTTACATAAAAAGTAAACCTCCAAACATTATAGAAAAGTAGAAGTTAAATTTATCAAAACTCCCAAATGAGTTAAAAATTCATATGATGAGAATTATCACAAATAAACCAAATAAATATAATGAATTATATTGACTCTACATATGGTATCATTGACATCCTAGAAATTATGATAAATATATGGTATCTCCATCACTCTCATACTATTAAATAACTCATCATTGACAAATATAACTTAAAAAAGCTAAATGAAACCTAAACAAAATCTATAAATAACATCTATAATAAAGGAACGTATTGTTGTAGCTAAATAACATATATAATAAAATAACCTAAAAAAAGACGTAAATAAAATCTAAACTAAACCTAAACTTACAATTTAGTAGTAAGACCATGTGGAGATGTGAAGACAGGACATTGAAGTTGGCATCAGTAGACCTTTAGTGATGTGGTGGCAAAGGGTTTTACAACATTTGGTGACCCATCTGCAACCTCTAGTAACCTGTGTTAGATCTCCAAAAAGGTGGGAACTATGGTTCAAGAGCTTGGACAACAATGGACTCCTTGGGGTTTTGGGCAATGGGTTTTAGGTTTTAGAAGAGGGCTTGAATTAGGGCTTTACGGGGATTTATTCGTGGGAAAAGATCATGTACAAGTCATATAACCATCTAAAAGGGTCTTTCAACCCAGGCTATAGCCTCACCTTCACCTCACCGCCTCAAAATCGCCTTGACCAACTAAGGCACACGCCTCATGTTGCAACCGTGAGGTATAGCCTCAAGGCAATTTCCTAGCGCCTCACCTTGAGGCATATGCCTCGGGCACCTTGAGGCGCATCTTTTAAAATAATGACTATTAGAAGTTATTGGGGAATTCTCAGAGATTGCTTTGCCACTTAACTAAAGCGAATTGTAGACATGCAAAGCCAACCACTAATTTGACTATTAAAGACAGTCCATAGTAACCTAAAGCCAATTCAGGGTTGGTTTGAGGCTATTATAAATGTCTGTAGGTTGGTGAAGTAATTTCAATTTTCAAAAATTATCACACTTGAAGCCTCTTACTTGCACCCTTAACATATCAACATGTATTGCAAACCCTATTGATTTAAATCTTGTCCAACACTTTAATTGACTAATTTAAAGTATTTTGGCCACATTTCTTCTTGTATCTTCCCATATTTGCATTTCTTGGGGTCATACAGCTTGAAAGAATGTGCAGATAATAACAAAAACCTCAACGATGTGTGCGTCCGATGTCACTATGACCCTTTGATGACTTTTAGTGCAGTAGTTTAATTCAGATTTCCCTTTGGATAAAAAAAATGCATGTTTCTCATGTGAATGCCTTGTTTTGCATGAGTTCCTTATATTTTTATTGAGTTATAAAGTCATGCTTAGGATATGATTATCATTCGTCCTTGGGTACTTTATGAATGATTATGCATAATTAATGACAAACTATGACATGGGAAGATGATGATGATGTAGTGAACCTAAATAATGCTCAAACGATTTAGCCATGCAATTGTCAGCATGTTAGCACAATTTGAATGCATGCCTCCCATAATCAACTATATGCTGATGTAAAATAAACCTAATTAAGATGATCAAATTTATGTATATTGCAATAGATTATTGTCAGTACTACTCATGGTAAAATCGAAAATGAGCTTATGTGAACAAGAATATGTACCAGATTTGTATTGATAATTGAATGGATGGCATTGTACATAGAATGAATGTGTATGGAAATTTTCCTAGCACACGCATTAAGTGTAATATCCTTTCAATATGCAAGACTCTTTCAAGGATTAGACTAACCTCCTTGCAACTATTGGACAAGCCAAATGGCCAATCAAGTAACACACACACACACACACACACACACACACACACACACACACACACACACACATATATATATATATATATATATATATATATATATATATATATATCTTGTAGTGAAGGGGGCTATCCATGGCTTAGCATAGTTCACATCAGCATGCATATGCACATGATATGTCCATTACTTCGCCAATATTAAAGCCCTAGAGTTATTAATCAATAAGTATCATTGACACATCGTGCTCACATATGGATCCAAGGAAGCAATATTCACTATCCATCACTTTGCCAATACTGAGACCCCAAAATCATTAATCAGTAAGTATCATTGACACACGGTGCTCTCCAATCACCTATGGATCCAAGGAAGCAACATTCACCTATGTACCGATTTCAATGTCAAATAAAGAGCTCCTTGTACCTTCTAAGAGACTAACTAGCAATATGATACAAACCAAATTGTAATATCAAAAGGCAACAAACACGACAATTATTAATGAATGAGAATAATATAAAATGGTTTAAGTTTAAAAATGCCAAGTTTCCTTAGTTACATTCTTTTATTCTTAATTTTACCTGCTAATCTATTGTGCTTCAGGTGATGCTGAGCAGCAGCCAGCACTAGCAACTATGAAGGTGATGACTAGTGCAGGAACAAGTATATCAGCAGCTTTTGGTCCATGTAGGTGAAAGTTTCCCAACTATGCTTAATAATAGTAGCTTTCTTTTGGTCATAGTTTGCTATTGTAGAACCACGATGCGCAATGTTCTCTTCTTCATGGTTTGTAGATTTGGACTCTATTTATTTTCAGTCAGCATGCTTCATTTATTTCTTCCATTGCTTTATATCTCATTCCTTTGAAAATGATATGTCTTATAATAATAAAATTATGTACTAGATGGCTATTTCGATCCTGGTGGATTGAATTTATAGTTCCCATCACATTTGATCAGTTTGCAGGGATCGATTCATTACATTTACTGGAACAACTCCGAGTGCATTATGAGCTGTAATCAAGAATCCTTCATCTTCCGATTCCCACCCATCATCAACTCTTGCACGGGTAATCAGCCTACGAGCATATATTTGAAGCTGTAGAAACTCCATTGCCAGCATCGAAGAGGCTTAAACAGAAGGTAAAAGTCCACCCTCCCTTCCTTGCAGCAATGCACTCCAACACTCCATTAGCTTAGCACTCTAGTCTTGCGCCAGGACGAACAATCTAGGGAGTGTAGACAAGGAGAGCCCCCTAGCGTCATCAAGCATCCCTGCAGGACATCGAAATCCGAACCATCTCACAGCCACACAAAAAGAATGACATTCCACCCAGTCAGTCACCATACCAAGCCACCGAAAATTCCCCCTACCATTGATAAGAAATCCTGCAAAACGCATCAATCCAACCAACAACCTCATCCTATTCACCCCGTAGCTAAGGATTCGCGGTAGCAATGGGGTTTCAGTAGGCAAAGAAAGGACTCGGCCACGTAGTCTCAATCAATCTGCAACTAAGAAAGCGCAGGAGCGGTCTTACCTTGAAGTGGAGGTGGGGATCACCGAGGCGGCGGAGGAGGCGCCTCATCCTGCCAAGGTCGAAGCCGTCGTCGGAGTTGGTCCCGGCGCCCACCGGGACGCCGACCTTCTCGTAGTTCTTGAGCCTCTCCATGTACTCCACCAACTCCCCGATCTCCTCTTCTTCGTTGTCGCCTGGCATCTTCAAAGAGCACAACCGGAACCTAAACCTCGAAGGGGAGAGGGAGGGGATCGCCCTCGCAGCACGGGTGAGGTGGTGGCGGAGGGGTTGGAGGGGACGGGCGGAGCACAGCATGAACATAGCATGGGCTCCCCTCGCTCCACTCAGCGCGGCTAACAATACTGCTGCCCTTCGTCAGTCTGGCTCTCTCTCGCTGCCTAACGAAATGCGGTCCACTACAATCGTGCAAAAACCAAAATAAGAAGGGAACATAAGCAAATCTTTCTCGGCTCTCCCTTTATCCGTGAAGCGACGAAGTTTTCCCTTTGGGATTGAGGCCCCACCTTAGCCCTTCTCCCTCTTAATTTCTTCTCTATATTCTCTCTCCTTACATTCTTTTCTCATCTTATCCATCTCTCTAGTTGCTTTATTTAGTGTGTGGTGTGTGCGATTTAGTTATCGGGAAATTCTTATCTTGCTACAAGATGAGCTGTTGTTTGGGGGACTTCTTCTCTCTAGCGGCTACGATGGCTTCCGATGGCCGCACGTCGCTTGTTTGCTACTTGGATGGAGCTCTAGAGCAACTGCTGTGGGGTTGTGCTTTGATGGCTCCTTCGGTTCCTTTAAGTTGGCTGCATTTGACGTTTGTTCTTAAAGGTTGTTGTTGGAAGTTATCTTATGTTGAGATGTTCACCATCGTCATCTCCGCTTCCATCGGCATCCTCGACTGTTTTTTGTTGTTGTGTTTTATCTTTCCTCCTTTTCTTTATGGTTTGTTTTAGTGGTGATGGGTCATGCACGAAACTATGCTTACCACGATCAGGACTTGACCAATGCCTTACCTGCTAGTTTTGCAAAACATCGACTTCATTCAATGTCATGTATCGTGATCTATGCATGGAATTGGTTTCAAAAGTGGGTTAGATCGAGCACCTGATATTTTTGGTTTTCGTCTATTTAGGCAAGTGTCACTCCCATTCTTGGGAGGTGTGTTCCCCTCTTTGGAGAGCGTGGGTGTTCATGTAATATGCTTCTTCCCATCAATGAAGTCTTTCTTTTGCCAAAAAAAAGAGAAAAGAACAAGATTCTTTTTCATTGTGTTTTGTTTAGATTAACACTACATTAATTAGATTCTAGTAATGATCCATAGTTCACTTGAGAGATCCCTTAACTCCCACCAACTCAGGTAATGTTTGCTCCTCACGTTTGTAGGCCTTAGCTTGTGTTTGGGTTACTTTAACTTGGGTTGAACCAATCCCAAGATAGGATCCAAAAACTAAGGGGAAAATTCATTGTAAGGAGGGAGTGGGATGGACTTAACCTGAGAACTATCCCACTACCCCTATCCTACC
Source organism: Thalassia testudinum (assembly GCA_037157565.1). Classification (NCBI taxonomy): domain Eukaryota; kingdom Viridiplantae; phylum Streptophyta; class Magnoliopsida; order Alismatales; family Hydrocharitaceae; genus Thalassia; species Thalassia testudinum. Next base: position 7,137,781 of record JAZHRO010000012.1, on the reverse strand, counting down.
TGTATCCCTCACAAAACCTAGTGCCACACGCAACTAGTAATGAAATGTCTTTTCTATGGTTCGATAGCTACTGCTTCATGGAGGAAGAGCTAGCAATGTTGTTGTACACGTATCAATGATATGGTTCTCTTCTTTTTCAACCCGTGCTTCAATTCTTCTATCTTCATCCATCAAGTTGCATGTCTTTTACTCATTGATTGGACTTCCTCTTCGCAATCGATGCCATGTCTTGTTTGTATTCAATGTGTTCTTGACAATCTTTACATGTTGTTGGTACCATAAATCTATGCTATAGCTTCCCTAAAGCATCGATTTGAGCTTATATTCTTATGTTGTAAAGAATCCACCTACCTACTTTTACTTCATAGCAAGACCCCTCATTCAATCCGAGCCACACTTCGCCCCTTTGGAACCTTGGGCGATCGATTCTCTTACTCTATCATCCAACTCCTTTTGAAGAGACCCTAGCCTCCTCGTGTTCCTTCATGGCATCCCCTAGATTTTTCGCCTCCCACACATCTACCATCAGTGTTGCTAGTTGGAGGAGGATCGGGAGGAGGGCCTATAAAAGGACCCTTAAACTACATCTTTCGGCAATGCTTTTGTCCTCATCATATTCCTCCACAACTAGGACGAAAAGGAGGATCAAGAAGCCTCTACCTCCTCCAATGAAGCAGTGCTATTGCGAAAAGGTCAGACTTCCCACCACAAATCTCGCAGAGGAAGTAGTGGCGGCAATCGAGCGTCATTTGCTACGTGTGCACTGGATGTGCGACGCGTGGTAGCGCAAGCAATGAGGATCGCGTGGTGCAGGTGGGATTCATGGGCAAGTGTGTGGGCAAACCAGCTATTGACACGTGACGAGTGCAGACTGGTGGTGGTTCACTTGAACCGGTCGCTCTAGTCCAGTTCAAGGACCCCCTCACTCTTTTTCGAGTGATTCAAGGTCTTTTCAACCTCAAAATTTGACAAATAAGACACATACTACCCATTGGTATCCTTTATTCTTGTTTTTTATTACTATTCCTAATGTGAAAAATCAAGAACGTGTCTAAGGTGTTTCCAACCTAGTTCTTGGCATGTTTGGTCCAGGAAAACTTCCCGATGCGTCCACAGAGTATGAGAAAAGTCTGACATGCATCCTAGGACCTTTTGCATATGCTTCGAAGTCATCATTAACCCTCCAGTGATGTTAGATAGAGTATCCTACCCTCCTCTTGTTTCCGATTCATTTTCGGGTATGAACTCGTTCCGCATAATCCTTCACGTATATCATGACTGTTAGTGTGCGCTTTCTTCCTTGCTAAGTTCGAAACCCTTGTAAGAATAGTATTTCTACTTTTGGGTACTTTAATATGCAGTAGAATGATGATACATGAATGATTAATATTAAGATTGTTAAAAGTGACCCTATCATCACATGTATGAAATAAACTCCATTTTACATGAAACAAGTACCATTGTGATCTTTAAATGATAAGTTACTTGGGACCATTGTCATAAATTGGGAACTAATTAATTAGCGGGTAAATACGGAATTAATACGAATCCTTGCATGAACTTAATCAATGAGCAAAATTACTATAATTTGGTTGGATTAACATCACAACTCAGTTATCTAGAAATAGTTGATTAACCAATACAATGGATTAATTTGTCGGGAACTAAAAGTTAGATAATTGGATTTAGCCTTACTACTCATTGGATTTTAGCTGTAGCTTTGATCTTTTAGACTAGTATTGGACTGGTTTAGGAAGTTGCTACCTTCCTTACGACTCTTTGGTTAGGCTTGGCAGCCAACTGGGATAGAGGGATGCATGGGTTGGAGTTGTTCTTTCTTGGCCTGTGGGTGGGTCATTAATTGTTACGACCCGGTTCCTAGATCCCTAAAGGACCCGAGACCGGCTCACCTCGACTAATCCCAAAACCTAGTTGTTCAACGAGAAATAACCAAAAGCAAGAAACTAAACCACATTCACACATGCAATATAACTAAGCAGAAGGAAAGAACGAAGCAGTAAAGGAAAATAGAACAACTGTCTCAAAATATAATACATGCCACCATAACAACAACAATAGCGAGAAGGAAACAGAAGTAACAGGAGCAATAAAATATATGTCCATTACTCACTACAACAGCAGAAAAATGAAAGAACTGAAGGAACGACTACAGCTAGGCTCGGCTGGGCCCAGCACCCTCTGCAGCCGGAAACTCGGGCTGCTTAACTCCTGGTTATGAACAGTGTTACGAAAAGACGGGGTCAGTGAATGCTGAGTAGAGTGGTGTTTATATTATTTATGTACAAGTAAAGTAAAAACAACAAGTAGGTTTATTTCTCATTTCTATTTCTCATTTATGTGTTTCTGATTCATCAATTTCTCAAAGTATCCAGGTATTTCTTAATCTTGCATGTTCCTCATGGGAACGATCTTGATTGCAGTCTTTTCCGTAGAGTAGAAGGTACACGTGGTGCTCTCCTAGCTAAGAGAATCCCTTGTGGTAGTCCTACACCCAGTCAGCCACCCCGAGGCCATTGTCGAGACGTAGCGGTGACTATGGCACGCGTGATAAGTGCACGGATAGCTACCCCGCACTAACACGTAGTCAGCCGTTTCCATTAGCGGGTACGCCCAAAGTACAGCATAGAACAGTATAGGGCTTTACCCTCTCAGAACAGGGGTCTCGCCCCTCCACAGTCCGCGTACCCTTGTCCGACTACCTCGGTTTGCCCAAAGGGCCTAACAAAGTCGGTGTAGGGTGGCTAGCTGAACCCCGAACCCCGTGGGGTAGCTAGCTCCCTCCCTACACTAGTAGCACGCCCCGGTACCACGTACGCGAGGGCCAACAGGAGTCGGTGTAAAGTGGCCAATCCTGTTACGACTCGGTTCCCGAATCCCTACAGGACACGAGAATCGGACCGACTCGACCGATCCCAAGGCCCAGTCGTCCAACGAGAAAGTAACCAAAAAGCAGTAAAATAAACCACATTCACCATGCAAGTAACTAACAGTAACAAAAGTACAGCAATAAAGAAAAGAACTACTACAGTATACACCACCACAACAGTAGAGAATTAAAAACAGGTATAGAAATATGAAGTTTATAATAAAAGAGTACAATGGTGTAAGAAAATACTCACTACTACAGGAAAACGGGTACAATAAAAGTACAACTACTGGGCTCTACTAGGCTCAGCACCCCCCGCAGCCGTAGGCTCTAGCTGCTCAACACCTGGTATAAAAAAACGTGACAAGTATGACATGTCAGCAAAACACTGAGTAGAAGGGCAACCAGCTAGCTAAAAAAATAGTAAAGGTAAATAAAGAGTTGTTGTTTTAATTTCTTTCTTTATTTTACCCTTTCTTAGTTTATTTCTCAGGTTTTTCTCTTGATCTTGAATGTTCCTAGTGATAACGATCTTGATTGCAGCCTTTTCCGAAAAGTAGAAGTAGCATATGGTGTTCTCCTGGCCGGGAGAGTCCCTCGTGGTGGTCCTACCCTCAATCAACCACCCCAAGGTCGCTGACAGGCGTAACGGTGACTACAGCACGCGCGATAAATGCACGGGTAGCTACCCCGCACTAGCACGCGATCAGTCGTTTCCGTTAAAGGGTGCGCCCAAAGCACAGCACGGAACCAATATAGGGCAGAGCCCTTTTAGTAACAGGGGTCTAGCCCCTCCACAGTAACCAAACAAGGGACTCGCCCCTCCACAGTCCGCGCACCCTCGCCTGACTACCCTGGTTTGCCCAGTGGGCCTAACAAGTCGGTGTAGGACAGTTAGCTGAACCCCAAGTCCTGTGGGGTAGCTAGCTCTCTCCCTACACTAGTAGCTCTCCTCGGTACTGTGTACACGAGGGCCACAGAGTCGGTATAAAGTGGCCAGTCCTAACCCCGGGTCTCAACCCTAGGGCGGCTAGCTCCGCTCTGCACTAAACAGGGGGACAGTCGCTCTCCTTAGTACTCCGTACTCAAGGGCCAGCTCACTTCCCCATTCACTTTTCCAGTTCCATTCTATTTATTTCCAGGAGCTCTACTCCTAATTCCCTGTAGGATTCATGCTCATATTTCTCAAGCCAAGCCATACTAGGTTTCATCATTTCAGGTTTATTGCATATGGCACGTGTTTCCAATGTTCAAACTTTCTTTTCCAAATTATATACAAGCAGCTCGAATTTAGTTTCCAAACAACAGAAATTTCATGTAGTAGTTACTAGCAACAGTACTCTACATTTCACAGGCAACTACTATCCAATTACAGGCAATTATCATTATTATATCTACTTATCCAAGACTGCAATTCAGGCAATCAAGACATTCGTTTCAGTGTTTCTGTTCCTAGGATCCATGCCACACCCTACAATCTATCATTCAATCTAGTTTTTAGGTCCTAGGATTCATGCCATACCCTAACATCTATCATTCAATCTAGTTTTCAGGTCCTAGGATTCATGCCATACCCTAAGATCTATCATTCAATATAGTTTTTCTAGTCCTAAGGATTCATGCCATACCCTAGGATCTATCATTTATTTTAGATATGTATTAATGTTTGTAATTAACTAAGGGGAGCCACTCTACCTGCAAAATTGGGAGTAATGGGGGCATGATCGGCAAGTCCACGTGCCTCCGCAACCCCCAAAGCCGCAACAGAACGAGGTCCTAACACAAGAATCAATCACAAGGAACCACTCAGAACAAGATAAAAGTATTTCAAACAAGTAGAGGAACTAATTCTGAGAAGAACAGAATCTTAAACGCGGAAATCGAACCTCGAACAGACCCTAAACGAGTCAAAAACGACAACTCTGACTCAAATCAGACGTCTGGAATACCTTCCAGACGTCTTAAAAAGTGGTTCAGGCCATACCTCACTCTGCGCTGCTCCTCAGACGTTCAGGGATCCTGCTGAACCGTCTGGACCCAGTTCCAAACGTCCGACCACCTCTCCGGACATCTGGAGACGCTCTCCGCCGTCTAGTGCCTTACCCAAACGTCTGAACTGCGTGGGAGGGCGTGTTCCCACGCCTTCCCAAAACGAATCCTGCACGCGCGACGAAAACTCCCTTAACACGACACGTCTCAGAACCTCGGCGGAACAGCCTTCATGGCCATATCCGCAAAAGGAGGTATAGTAGGAAATACGTACCTCTCAGTCGTCTGGAGCTCCCTCCAGACGTCGCCTACATCGTCTGGATGTAGGTCCAGACGTCTGATTTTGGGAAAAATTCCCAGAATCAGAACCTCCTTCGCCTTCTTCCCACTGCGCGCGGCCACACCGCGCTCGTCCGCCTGCTGCCTGAGCTGCTGCAGCACCGGGGGAGCCTCCCCAACACAACGCTCCTCTACACGCCTGCCGCCCAACCTCGAGCTGCTCCGGCGAGCTCTCTCCCTCACGGCACGCGTGCTCTCTCCTCTTCCTTCTCGCTGCCTCTCTCCTCTCCGCCATTGCACCCGGCAGCAGCGGCGGCTCGCACTCACTCTCGCTCTCGCGCTCGCACTGGAGGAAGGAGGAAATGGGTGGATGTGGTGAACAAGGGAGAGGGGAGACGATATAAGTAGACATGGGGGCAGGGGGGGGGGAAGGTGCTGCAAGTCGGCAGGTTTTCAGTCTGCACGCGGCACGCGGGTAGACTCGTGATCGTACGCACGCAAAAATTTATTTTCAAACGTCTGGGAAGGCGTCCAGACGTCTGACCAAACATCTGGACCAACTCCCAGACATCTTAAAGTGTTTTGATGCCTCGGGTCTTAACAACATAACAAGCTCAAAGGAAGTTTCGTCCCCAAAACTTACGCTAACTAGGGTGCGGAAAAAGAACAATATACACATAACAAACTCAAAGAGGACCGAAGCTGGTCCGAAAAGACGTACCCTCAAAGAGCTCCGGGTACCGCTCCCGCATCGCTGCCTCAGGCTCCCAAGTAGCCTCCTCGTACCGCTGACTCCTCCACAAAACCTTCACCAGGGGTACTTGCTTCCGTCTCAGACTCCGGACAACTCTGTTGAGAATCTGCACTGGCCGCTCGGGGTAGGTCAGGTCGTCACCTACCTCGACACTCTCGTGGCTCAGAACGTGACTGGGATCGGCGATGTATCTCCTGAGGTTGGATGCGTGGAACATGTCGTGCACACCAGAAAGCTAGGGAGGAAGGGCAAGCCTGTAAGCAACGGGTTCACCCCGCTCCAGGACCTCAAAGGGTCCCACGAACCTCGACGCGAGCTTCCCTCTCACCCCAAACCGCTACGGGCCCTTCATGGGAGAAACGCGAGGGAAGACGTGGTCCCTAACCTCAAACTGCACATCTCTGTGTTTTCGATCTGCATAGCTCTTCTGTCTACTCCTGACAGTGCAGAGTCGCCTGTGAATCTGCTCGATCACCTCCTGACTCTGCCGGATCAGCCTGGGGCCACCCTCCCACTTGGTCCCCACCTCAACCCAACTCAAGGGTGCCGTACACCTCCATCCGTACAGAGCCTCGTAGGGTACCATGCCGATGCTCGAGTGATAACTGTTATTATATGCAAACTCCACCAGGGGCAAGTGCTCCTCCCAAAAGCCCCTCCAGTCCAGTACACAAGCACACAAAAGGTCCTCAAGTGTCTGTATCGTGCGTTCAGATTGTCCGTCCGTCTGGGGGTGGTATGCTGTACTGAACCTCAACCACATCCCTAGGGCCTGCTGAAACTCAGCCCAAAACTAGGATGTAAAACGGGTATCCCGGTCGGATACGATCTCCCGCGGAACTCCATGTAGACGTACCATGTCGCAGATATACCTCTCTGCCAATTGTGCTGGTCCCAAGGTGACTCAGATCGACAAGAAATGTGCCGTCTTCGTCAATCTGTCAATGATCACCCAGACTGCGTCGTGTCCTCGCTGGGTAACGGGCAAGCCCACCACCAAGTCCATGGTGATGCTCTCCCACTTCCACTCTGGCACTGGAAGTGGCTGCAACGGCCCCGCAGGCCTCTGATGCTCGGCCTTCACCTGCTGGCACACTAAACACTGCTGTACGAATTCACCTACATCCCGCTTCATTCCCCTCCACCAAAAATTGCGTCTTAAATCATGGTATATCTTTATGTTTCCGGGATGTATGGTGAACCTGGAACCGTGTGCCTCAGTCAGGAGCTCTCTTAACAGCTCCTCATCTCTGGGAACGCACAACCGTCCCCTCATGCGCAGCACCTCGTCTGTAAAGAAGTCCCCAAGGTCTCCTGACAGTACTTTGTCACGCAACGACTGCAAGTATGGGTCGGCCATCTGTCCAGTGATGATGCGATCTATCAGCTCTGGCCTTGTCTGTTGTGTCATAGTCACTGCCCCACAGTGCCCCAGTAACTCTAGGGGCCGCCAGCTGCCCATCTCTTCTATGAGGCTCCAACTCCATGCCTGTAAACTGGCCAAGTGGGCAGGCGCCTTCCGACTCAAGGCGTCAGCCACCACATTGGCCTTTCCCGGGTGGTAAGAAATGCTGTAGTCATAGTCCTTCAGGAGCTCCAACTAACGTCTCTATCTCATGTTGAGCTCCTTCTGATCGAACAAGTATCTAAGGCTCTTATGATCTGTGAAAATCTCAAAGGTTACACCGTACAAGTAGTACCTCCAAGTCTTCAGCGCGAAGACGACAGCTGCCAGCTATAGGTCGTGGGTGGGGTAGCTATGCTCATGGGGCTTCAGTTGCCACGAAGCGTAAGCGACAACGTGACCCCTCTGCATGAGCACACCCCCTAACCCCTGCAAAGAGGCGTTCGTGTACACAACAAACCCGCCACTACTATCTGGGATGGTGAGTACGGGAGCCGAAGTCAGCCTCTCCTTCAGCTCCTGAAAACACGCCTCACAAGAGTCTGTCCAAGTAAAGGGCACGTCCTTTCGGGTCAGCTGTGTCATAGGACGTGCAATCTGCGAGAAGCCCCTGATAAACCGCCTGTAGTAGCCTGCCAATCCCAAGAAACTACGGATCTCAGTAACAGTACGCGGTCTCTCCCACCTGAGCACTGCCTCAACCTTGGCTGGGTCTACAGCCAAGCCATCCCCGGAGATCACATGACCCAAGAAGGTCACCTCCCTCAACCAGAACTCGCACTTGCTGTATTTGGCATACTGCCTACGTCGTCTCAGTGTGTCCAAAACCATCCGCAAGTGCTGTTCATGCTGCGCCTGATCTCGAGAATAGATAAGCACATCATCAATGAATACCACCACGAACAGGTCCAAGTACGGTCTGAACACCTGGTTCATCAAGTCCATGAAGGCAGCGGGGGCATTGGTTATCCCAAACGGCATGACCAAAAACTTGTAGTGTCTGTACCGGGTGCAGAAAGCTGTCTTGGAGATGTTTGACTCCTTGATCCTCAACTGGTGGTATCCAGACCTCAAGTCTATCTTGGAGAATACCGTGGCACCTCGCAGCTGGTCAAACAAGTCGTCAATCCTTGGCAACGGATACCTATTCTTGATGGTTACCCTATTCAGCTGTCTGTAGTCCATGCAAAGGCGTAGGGTACCATCCTTCTTTATAAACAATACCGGGGCTCCCCATGGAGATGCACTGGGCCTCACAAAGCCCTTCTCCAGAAGATCCTGCAACTGAGACTTGAGCTCTCACAGCTCAAGTGGTGCCATCTTGTATGGTGCTGTAGAAATGGGGCTGGTCCCCGGTACTAGTGAGATCTCAAACTCGATCTCACGCTCGGGCGGTAGTCCTGGCAACTCATCTGGGAACACGTCGGGGTACTCTCTGACCACTAGGATATTCTGGAAGTCTGCCACAGAGCTAGGCTCCACCACTACACAAGCTAGGAAGCCCTCACACCCCTGACCCAAAAGTCTCGCCGCCCGAAGTGCAGAAATGCACCTAAAGCCTCCATCCACTGGCTACCCGCGGAACTCGAAAGAAGGCAACTCCGGTATGGAGAAGATGATCTTCCTCTCAAAGCAGTCCACCAAGGCTTGGTAAGCGGACAGCCAGTCCATCCCCAGAATTACGCCAAAGTCTTTCATCTGTATCATAATCAGGTCAACGGGAAGGCTGTGTCCCCCAACACTGACCTCACAACTTGTGTACACCTCCTTAGCCACAAACAGCTGACCACCTGGACCTTTGATCATGAATAGATCCTCTAACAACATACAATCCTGCCGCAAGCTAACAGTAAAACTGGCAGCGACAAACGAGTGCGTAGCGTTAGAATCGAAAAGCATGTAAACAAGTCTGCTGGAAACTGAAACCATACCTGCCACCATTGATCCCGAAGCTCTGGCATCCCTATGTGTCAAAGTGTTGATACACCCCTCAGCCCTAGGTGCAGACGAAGCAGCCATACTCTGAGTCGGACGGGTAGTCGTCGGCCGGTACCCTCCCCGCGACTGCTGTCCTCCTCCTCGCGCCTGGAAACCGTGACCTCCTACTCGCCCTCCAGTGCTCGGCGCGAGAAGCATCTGCCAACCTCCAGCTCTAGACGGGCAGTCCCTCCTGATGTGACCCGGCTGGCCACACTAGTAGCAAAGGGGGACTCAACTCCCGCCCTCAGTGGGTCCCTAATGACGGCTGGGCGGGGGTCCGGTGCTGGTAGCTGGCCCCTGTCGGGGGCCCCCAAAGGCCGTCGATTGCCCCGCAAAGCGTGACGACTCTCCCGTAGGCGCTACGTGCCTCCTCTCTCTTCGGCCCTGTGAGAAGTCTGGCTGATAGGGCCTCTTCCGCCCGCTGTCAGTGTCACGTGCGGACGGGTTGGTCTCTTCATACGTCATAGCTACCTCCACCACCCTCGAGAATGTAAGCAGCTTCAGGGGTTTGACATACCCCCGAATAGCAGGCCTGAGCCCCTCGGTGAACCTCCAAAGGCACTCCTCCTCGGTAGCCACAGCTGTTGCTGCGAAACGAGACAGCTCCAGGAAACGCGTGCGGTACGCGCTTACGGTCATCGTCCCCTAGCGAAGAGTGTGGAACTCCTGCCTCCTCTGGTCTTGCCACGTCTAAGGGAAATACTGCTCGCAGAAGAGGGTGACAAACTGGTCCCAAGTCAGCTTATCCCTCTCCTGACCTCTAACCGCCCTCCACCACCTGTGTGCCGCGCTCTTCAACTAGTACGTGGCAAAGGCCACGTGACACTCCACAGGGGGGCGAAGGTGTCAAATACCTTCTCAATCTGCTCGAGCCAGTCCTACGCCTCGGTCGGGTCCTCATCCCCCTTGAAGGAAGGGGGCTTCAGCTTCCGGAACTGTCTGAAAAGCTCATAGTGGCGCTGAAGTGGAGAAGCTGGTATGCCTCCAGGTAAAGAAGCCTCGTGCTCGGAAGTGCCGGAGGAAGGTGGAGGTGGTGGAGGCCCACCCTCTCCCTCGCATCCAGCGCCGTGTCCGTCTCGTGGTCCCACAGAGGACTCCCCCTCCGTAGCCCCAGGGAGAGGAGCTCGTGGCGGTGGGTGAAGCTCCTCTCGCACGATGTCCCGTATCAGCTGGGCGAGGTCCTGGGCCTGAATGCCCGGGAGCAGTGGCTGGTCCACTGAGGCGTCGGGCTCAACGCGCCCGCCCCTCCGACCTCATCCTCAGCCGCATCCGTGGCCCGCCTCGCTACCTCCTCGTCGAGGCATCTCCTGCAAAAAGACGCAAACATGGAATAGAAAAGTCATCAATACTAATCGATATTCAACGAAGTAACCTTAAAATAGATGTCAAAAGGTACGTTGTGGTGGCTACTCTAGTTACAAGCACGTGAATTGGTTATTTTCCACCCAGTTGGTTCACTTCTCGGGACGACCTTGCTCCGATACCATCTTGTTACGACCTGGTTCCCGAATACCAAGACCCAGTCGTCCAACGAGAAAGTAACCAAAAAGTAGTAAAATAAACAACGTTCACCATGCAAGTAACTAACAGTAACAAAAGTACAGCAGTAAAGAAAATAACTACTACAGTACATACCACCACAACAGTAGAGAATTAAAAACAGGTACAAAAATATGAAGTTTACAATAAAAGAGTACATTGGTGTAACAGAATACTCACTACTACAGGAAAACGGGTACAACAAAAGTACAACTACTGGGCTCTACTAGGACCAGCACCCCCCGCAGCCGTAGGCTCTGGCTGCTCAACACCTGGTCTTGAAAAACGTGACAAGTATGACATGTCAGCGAAACGCTGAGTAGAGTGGCAACCAGCTAGCTAAGAAAATAGTAAAGGTAAACAAATAGCTGTTGTTTTAATTTCTTTCTTTATTTTACCCTTTCTTGGTTTATTTCTCAGGTTTTTCTCTTGATCTTGAATGTTCCTCGTGGGAACGATCTTGATTACAGTCTTTTCGGAAAAGTAGAAGTAGCACGTGGTGCTCTCCTGGCCAAAAGAGTCCCCCATGGTGGTCCTACCCTCAATCAATCACCCCAAGGTCGCTGACAGGCATAATGGTGACTACGGCACGTGCGATAAACGCATGGGTAGCTACCCTGCACTGGCACCCGATCAGTCATTTCCGTTAACGGGTGTGCCCAAGGCACAACACGGAACCAGTATAAGGCAGAGCCCTCTCAGTAACAGGGGTCTAGCCCCTCCACACTAACCAAATAGGGGACTCGCCCCTCCACAGTCCGCGCACCCTCGCCTGACTACCTTGGTTTGCCAAGTGGGCCTAACACGTTGGTGTAGGACGGCTAGCTGAACCCCAGACCCTGTGGGGTCGCTAGCTCTTGTTGTTAAGACCCGAGGCATCAAAAAACTTTAAGACGTCTGGGAGTTGGTCCAGACATCTGGTCAGACATCTGGACAACTTCCCAGACGTCTGGAAATAAATTTTTGCGTGCGTACGATCGTGAGTCTGCGAGCATGCCGTGCGCAGACTGAAAACCCGCCGACCTGCAGCACCTTCCCCCCCCCCACCCATGCCTACTTATATCGTCTCCCCTCTCCCTCGTTCACCACATCCACCTGTCTCCTCCTTCCTCCAGTGCAAGCGCGGGAGCGAGCCGCCGCTGCTGTCGGGTGCAGTGGCGGAGTGGAGAGGGGCAGCGAGAAGGAAGAGGAGAGAGCACGTGTGCCGTGAGGGAGAGAGCTCGCCGGAGCAACTCGAGGCCGGCTGACGGGCGCGTGGAGGAGCGTTGTGCTGGGGAGGTTCCCCCGGTGCTGCTGCAGCTCAGGCGGACGAGCGCGGCGCGGCCGCACGTATTGGGAAGAAGGCGAAGGAGGTTCTGATTCTGGGAATTTTCCCCAGAATCAGACGTCTGGACCTACATCCAAACGACGAAGGCGATGTCTGGAGGGAGCTCCAGACGACTGAGAGGTACGTATTTCCTCATATACCACCTTTTGCGGATACAGCCATGCAGGCCGTTCCGCCAAGGTTCTGAGACGTGTCGTGTTTAGGGAGTTTTTGTCGCGCGTGCAGGATTCGTTTCGGGAAGGCGCGGAAACACGCCCTCCTACCCAGTTCAGACGTCTGGGCAAGGCACCAGATGGCGGAGAGTGTCTCGAGACGTCTAGAGAGGTGGTCGGACGCCTGGAATTGGGTCCAGACGGTTCAGCAAGATCCCTAGACGTCTGAGGAGTAGCGCAGAGTGAGGTATGAACTGGACCACTTTTTAAGACGTCTGGAAGGTATTCCAGACGTCTGATTTGAGTCAGAGTTGTCGTTTTTTACCCGTTTAGGATCCGATTTCCGCGTTTACGATTCCGTTCTTCTCAGAATTTGTTCCTCTACTTGTTTGAAATACTTTTATCTTGTTCTGAGTGGTTCCTTGTGATTGATCCTTGTGTTAGGACCTCATTCTGTTGCAGCTTTGGGGTTTGCGGAGGCACATGGACCTGCCGATCACGCCCCCATTACTCCCGATTTTGCGGGTAGAGTGGCTCCCCTTAGTTAATTACAAACATTAATACATATCTGAAATAAATGATAGATCCTACGGTATGGCATGAATCCTTAAGACCAGAAAAGCTAGATTGAATGATAGATCCTAGGACCTGAAAACTAGATTGAATGATAGATCCTAGGGTATGGCATGAATCCTAGGACTTGAAAACTAGATTGCATGATAGATCCTAGGGTGTGGCATGGATCCTAGGAACAGAAACACTGAAACGAATGTCTTGAATGCCTGAATTGCAGTCTTGGATAAGTATATAGAATAATGATAATTGCCTGTAATTGAATAACAACTACCCGTGAAATGTAGAGTACTATTGCTAGTAACTGCTACATGAAATTTTTGTTGTTTGGAAACTAAATTTGAGCTGCTTGTATATAATTTGGAAAAGAAAGTCTGAACATTGGAAACACGTGCCATATGCAATAAACCTGAAATGATGAAACCTAGTATGGCTTGGCCTGAGAAATATGAGCACGAACCCTACGGGGAATTAGGAGTAGAGCTCCTAGAAATAAATAGAATGGAACTAGGAAAGTGAATGGGGAAGTGAGCTAGCCCTTGAGTACGGAGTACCAAGGAAAGTGACTGTCCCCCTGTTTAGTGCAGAGCGGAGCTAGCCGTCCTAAGGTTGTGACCTGGGGTTAGGACTGACCACTTTATACCGACTCTGTGGCCCTCGCGTACACAGTACTGGGGAGAGCTACTAGTGTAGGGAGAGAGCTAGCCACCCCACAGGGCCCGGGGTTCAGCTAGCCATCCTACACCGACTTGTTAGGCCCACTAGGCAAACTAGGGTAGTCTGGCGAGGGTACGCGGACTGTGGAGGGGCGAGTCCCTTGTTTGGTTACTGTGGAGGGGCTAGACCCCTGTTACTGAAAGGGCTCTGCCCTATACTGGTTCCGTGCTGTGCTTTGGGCGCACCCGTTAACGAAACGACTGACCGCGTGCCAATGCGGGGTAGCTACCCGAGCGTTTATCGTGCGTGCTGTAGTCACCGTTATGCCTGTCAACGACCTTGGGGTGGTTGACTGAGGGTAGGACCACCACGAGGGACTCTACTGGCTAGGAGAGCACCACATGCTACTTCTACTTTTCGGAAAAGACTGCAATCAAGATCGTTCCCACGAGGAACATTCAAGATCAAGAGAAAAACCTGAGAAATAAACCAAGAAAGGGTAAAATAAAGAAAGAAATTAAAACAACAGCTATTTGTTTACCTTTGTTGTTTTCTTAACTAGCTGGTTGCCACTATACTCAGCGTTTCGCTGACATGTCATACTTGTCACCTTTTTCAGGGCTAGGTGTTGAGCAGCTAGAGCCTACGGCTGCGGGGGGTGCTGGGCCTAGTAGAGCCCAGTAGTTGTACTTTTGTTGTACCCGTTTTGCTGTAGTAGTGAGTATTCTGTTATACCATTGTACTCTTTTATTGCAAACTTCATATTTCTGTACCTGTTTTTAATTCTCTACTGTTGTGGTGGTGTGTACTGTAGTAGTTCTTTTCTTTACTGCTGTACTTTTGTTACTGTTAGTTACTTACATGATGAATGTGGTTTATTTTACTGCTTTTTGGTTACTTTCTCGTTGGACGACTGGGTCTTGAGATCAGTTGAGTCGGTCCGATTCTCGTGTCCTGTAGGGATTCGGGAGCTGGCCCCGGGTCTCAACCCAAGGGAGGCTAGCTCCGCTCTACACTAAAAAGGGACAGTTGCTCTCCTTGGTACCCCGTACACAAGGGTCATCACACTTCCCGTCTACATTCCAGATTCCTTTCATCCACAGGAGTTCTACTCCTAATTCCCCGTAGGATTCATGCTCATATTCATCTCATTTATCCATATTAAAACCTTATGTTTCCAACACTCTTTCCTCATTTATATACAGGCAGTTCGTGTTTTCACAATTAAATTCTCAACCATAAACATGCAACTTGTGATTTCACAGTTCAATTTCTCAATTACAAACAAGCAGCTCGTGTTTTCACATGCATCTCAAGTAAACCAGAGTAGTTCAACATCATGCTCATACATTTCTACCTTAGGGTTCATTCCACATCCTAGAGTTTTAATCAATTTAATCCAAGTAAGCATATTCTTTATTCATGTCTTAATAAATGTATTAAATCGCTCTACCAGGTATCTCGGTAGGAATGGGGGCCTGTGCCGCAGATCTCGTTGTCTCCGCGGGCCCCAAACATGCCACCGGCTGGT
Source organism: Thalassia testudinum (assembly GCA_037157565.1). NCBI lineage: Eukaryota > Viridiplantae > Streptophyta > Magnoliopsida > Alismatales > Hydrocharitaceae > Thalassia > Thalassia testudinum. Next base: position 7,122,708 of record JAZHRO010000012.1, on the reverse strand, counting down.
AACCTGTACCAGTGACCAATGTACATTAGACGAGCTCAAAACAGTAGATCTCAACACGAACACGTAGAGGAACTCGAGTGGAAAATAGCGGTACTTCGTTTACGGAAATCCAATTTCGTTTGGGCCTTAAACGAGACAAAAACGCGGTTACTGACCAAAATCAGACGTATGGGACCAATCCCAGACATCTTAAAAGACGTCAGAACTCACCTTACCCTTCCTGCGGCTGGTTTAGATGTCCAGACTCCCTTTGCGACCGTCTAGGGGCAATTCCAGACGTCGAACAAGGTCTCCGGTCATCTGGAAGTTCCTCCGGACGTCTGGCAACGTGATTAGACGTCCAAAAGTACTTGGGAAAATGCACCGCGTGCCTTCCCAAAGCGTTCACCTGCGTACGAAAATGCAGGCACAGTTTTAGCCCAACACCTCCTGCGCTGAAATCTACAAGGCGGAAAGCAGCGCAGGAAGGTACGTACCTCACGATATTGCGGTTTAAGACGTCCAGCCTCAGCTCTGGACATCCTGGTGCCTCGCCAGTCGTCTGGACGATAACCCAAACATCTAATACTGGAAAACTTCCAGTATCAGAACTCCTTCATGCAGCTCGCCCCACTCGCCCTCTACCCACAGTGGCAGCTGCAACAGTTGCAGGAGCTTGAGAAGCTCCTTGCTGGCGTCTTCTTCTCTCCCACGACTCCTCCTCGAGATCCACCAAGCTCCCACGGCCTTCGGCCTCCCCCCGCTCTCACTCCCTCTCACTCTCGCTCTCGCTCCTCCCCATTTTCCCCTCGCCGGTGGCTCTCCTTCCTCACTGAGACTACAGTAGAGACGAGAGGGGGCGTGGCCGTCGCAGGAGAAGGTGGAGATGGCGGTGGCTTGAGTGGTGTGAGGAGGTGAGAGGAAAAGAAGGGGGGGTTTATATAGAGTGGGTTTAGGGTGAGGGGGTGAAGGAGAGAGAGTGGGTCTCTGCGCACTGCCCGCGCGTAGAGCGAAAAGAATATGCAATATTCTTCTACTTTCGAATGCCCGAACATATGTCCAGATGTCTGGACAGACGTCTGACTGATAGTCCAGACATCTTATCCGACTAAAAAGGCAACGGGTCATTTCATTAGTAGTCTGTGGTTTAACATGCATAGGCGCTTACGCTTGTTCATGCCACAGGTTGTAGCCACCACCCCTTTCCACGATGACCCTAGGCGATGAATCGAGGTGATTTGATGGGTATAAGCTACTTTCTCAACCAAGAAGATGACTTATACCTACCTTGCATCTCAGAAAGTTACACGAGATCGCCTCATGTCTCGAGGTGTCGATTAATAGAGTATGGACTATAATAACTTGGGCTTCAATGCATAAAAGTGATCGGATAACATAGTAATCAATAAATGGATTAATTGATGACACAATACACTTTTCCTTTTGCTCCTTGTCATTGTTGTTACTTAGTTTTTGTTGTTCTACTCTACTCAATTTTTACTGGCGCGTTTTCTTTGGTTTCGTACTAAGTTGTTGCTGAGAAGCCTAGTGTAGGCTATTGTTGGTCCTTTTTCTGTGGGACCAAACTCTGTTGTAGGAGATCCGATTCGTACTGAGCATTGTGGCTCATCTAGTTTTGTTCGTTGTTAGACTCTTTATTTGCAGTCTTTTTGTGGTTATAGCAATACTTAAGTACCAGTTACGTTCCTATTTTCTGTGGTGGATTTTATTTTAATTATTAGCACTTTATGAATAAATGTTTGGCTATTAATGTTCTATAATTATGTGCTGGGTGATTGCGATCTTGTTTATTGTTGTTGCTTAATATTAGCACACGACAACTCAGGTTCTGTTAGTTGGCTAGACTCGGGTCATCACAAGTCCTCTCCACTGCAGGGAATGAAAAGTAGTCTCAAAAATCATCTCATATCTATCACACATATCCATATCACCTAGCTACCTGGTTTACTAAATGTTATCAAGCTTGAGTCGAGTGTTAGGGAATGCATTGTAGTACAGTCGACAAATTGCTCTCAAACAGATAAAATTTATAACTCGAAATAAAGAAATGAAGTCTGAGGTCATTCGCTCAGAGCAAATGTGGAATTTGCACATTGATCTTTAATTAAAATGAATGAGCACAATAAACAGAGCAAAAATAGAGATATTCAATGAATAACAATCTACTTAAATGATATTTTAATAATAAGCAAAAGTATTACAAGAATTTCGTGAGACAAAAAGAGTGGAAATGATCCTAAAAAGTGGTGATTTAAATCACCTTTTAGATCCACATATAAGATGCATCTCAATTTAATATCAACCATAATACTTAAATAATGCAACAGTAACTCAAATAATGCCACAGTGTTCTCAACTAAGTCAGACGTCAAGTCTGATGACTAGATGACAGCACAAGCACAGGACTTCTTCTTCTTTACTTTTCTTTTCTTTCCTTCTTCCTTTTCTTCTCACGCACAAGGGTCTTCGCAGGCTTCCCAGCGACTAAGTGTTGGGAGTTTGCCCTGAAGAGCAAAACCCCCTCTTTCTCCTTCCTTTCCTTCTCTCTCAATCCCGGGCTTAATTGGGTATTCGGGTATACGGTTAAAGGTCCAAGTCCACGTGTATGTGGGCATGGACGAGGGTGTGAGGGTCGTGCATGCGGGGGACCTCACCCCCTGGTGTGTCAAGGCAATAAGGCCTTGGCACCAATTCAATTTATGCATGGCCGAGTGCATCTCCCTCTACGATGGGGGACTATGTTCCCAAATCTCTTCTTCGCGTTCTGCAGTGAGGTGTCTTCGAGCAATTAGAGTGGCTCAATTGTTTCTTCCTTCAATTAACAGGCCAGGAAGACTCCTGGATCGAATTCATAGCACCTGGAGCAAGAATTGGGGAAGAACACAGCTGGAGGAGTTTGAATGATGTCGGAGATGGAGGCGGCGACCTGCGTAACCCTGAAACAAGAATACGAGAGCAAAGGCCCCAATTAGAAAGCTCCTTAGATTCATCGTAGCACGACGAAGGTGATAGTGGTGGTAGTGTGTCGTGAGAGTGGTAGTAGGTGGCTGGCGAATACGGTAAAGGTGGTGCGACAATGGGTTGTTCGGCGGAGGGTTTCGGTAGGTGAACAATAAAATTGGTAGAGGGATTTTGAAGGTGGAGTCGAGGTAGAGCTTCTGGAAGTGGAATGAAGGTGTTTGGTGGAGTGTGGTGTTGTGGAGGCATCGCTGGAGCTTTGCCAGAGAGCGGGATGATGGAGGTGAATGGCGGCGTCGAGGGTTAAACCTAAGGATAAAGAAGATAGAAAGAAAGTAGGGGAGAAGAGGAACCTAACTATGCTGACCTAATTGGACGGAAAGGGAGGGAGGTCCTTGCCGGTGGTATGTTGGACTTGGAGGAGATGAAGTCTCTGGTGGTGAAGAAGAGGCGAGGAAGACGAGGAAGGTGGCATTCGCCGGTGTTGCGAGACGTGGAAGAACGCGAGGAAGAAGAATCCATCGGCTATTGTCCGTGACGGCGGACGAGGAAGGTGGATGGAGGAGCTCATCGGAGTTGGTGGAGATGGAGGTCGGGGAGAAGGGAAGAAGGGGGTATCCGACCTCCAAACCAAGCTAAGGAGGTCAGCTTGACCTTAGGGAACCTTTTATAGGCTTCATTGGAGCTTTCCAAGCTTGGAAAACAAGCTTGGAAGCACGTGGTTCTTGCGCCACAGGGAGACCTGAACCTTTGAAAGGTTCGCATTAGGTTTGAGTAGGATTCAAAGTCCAATGCATTACTCAAATGGAAGAGGATTTCATCAAAGATCTCCCTTTCTATTTTAGGAGAAATTCGTCAAGAATTTAGAGAGAAATCTCTGATTGAAGGTTGTCAGAGTAGGAGTTCTTCCGCGATAATGGTGGATGGACCAATCTGTAAAGAAGATGACAAACTTAGGGACCTTTTCACAAATAATTCAAAAAGCTAAGGGTGTGTGTAAGAAAAAGAGTTAGACTGGACTGGAATGCAAACCAAGTCAAGATGATCTTTTATTGGGCTCAAATTTTGGTACAAACCTAATTTGGATCCAAGGAATCTGATAGTGAAGTTGGATTTTAGTTTTGACTAAGTTTGATTGGGTAATTTGCACAGAAACCCAAATTAGGGCAACTTTCTGTCCAAGACTCTATTTTAGGTCAAAATGAGTTTTGATGGTCAAATCAAAGGTACCAAACCTTATAGAATATTTTTCTATGATTTTTAAAAGGTTAGGTGAATTTTATCTTGACCAAAACCTTAGTTAATTAAGCGGATTTGTTTTTAGGGTTTCAGATGTATGTTAATTCTCGAAACGTGCGAAAACTAGTTTCTGTCTGCACGGACCTTCTTGTTAGACTTTAGTGCACATTTGACCTTTAATAAACCCCTAGAAAACCCCATGATTATTTTATATTTAAGATATGATGTTAAAACTGCAGATTTACCCCTGATTTAAAGCATCTCTCGGAAAGATTAATTAGTGAATTACGATTCTCTGACGGTTATGTAGGAGCATTTGTCTATTGGTTGTGACTAATTAAAGCTAGTTATGGATGATGATGATGTTATCATCACAAAACAACCTCTTGGAAGAGTCATAGGAGGCTAGCTTATTCACTGAATCAATCTCAAGCCCTTAGGTATAACGTAACAGGATGTGGCCATAATTTACAGGCATGAGACTATCCATTTAATTATCTGATCATCTTCAACCATGTCAACTGTCATACAGGTATTAATGTTTCCTTGATTATTGAATATTATCATAATCCATTATGAACCACTATCACTGGGATCATATTATATTTCACATCTCTTATCAAGTCTAATTGATTTAACTCACTTGTAACTATTAACTTAAGCTTATGGAAAATCATTCATATAAGAAACAAAGTATTTAAGAAATCAAATGTTCATATTAGGGTTTACTTCATGAATTTACATATTTAACAACAATTATAGATATCCAGTTGACTATTAAGCATGCATTAGCAGATAATCTCATTCTTAAGCAAATCTGATCAGACTTGAGCATCAACGCTGATATTTTACGCATCCAAGCAAATGTAATCAATAATGAAGAATGACCTTCTAAAGTCAACAAAGGGTTATGTTATGCACAAAAATTGAGACAATACACAATTTCCATTTTAAGCACACACACTAGACATGATAAAGATGATAAGGGGTATGCTTTTCTACCTAAGGTCACGGCAACTACATATATTAGGTCGAAGACTCTTAATACTACCCATGCCCTCCTTGTGACTCGCATGTACTCCGAGTAATCACTCTAGGTCAACATAGTATAATTGTACTACCCTAAACTTCAGGTCCTAAGTCATGTCAAAGTTGTTTAAGTTATTTTGAACCTATACACATGGATTGGATTCGTTGCAAGTGTGAACACCTCGTAAAATGTGAAGAAACATGTGCTTTTATTCAACCCTTGGTCAAACCTCATTAAAAGGGTACCATGTGGCATATCATTGGATTCCTTTCATTGTGATCTTTCCAACAACTCTTGTTTCACGTGAATTCGAGTTGTGAGGCTCAAGTTATGCTTAAAATAAGACGAACATGATTACAATAGGAATGAACCAAATTCCAAGGGTATTTTGGGCAATTAATGACTTTCTTAAACCCTAATCCTACTTAGAAGTCTATAAAAAATTAAATTAGGGTTTGGGCATGTCATTAGCACCCGTTGGCTGCACAAGTTTTGAGAGAGAGGAGAGAGAAGAAGGAAGAGAGAAAGAAGAATAAAAGAAGAAGAGAAAGGAGAGAGCACTAGCCATGCTTGTGGGGCGTGAGAAGCGGTGACGACACGTGCGCACGAGATGCATGTGGCAAGAGCAGCAGCATTACGTGGGGCGAGCAGTGCGATTTAGTATGCAAACCGCACGATTGGGCAATCGTGGCTGAGTAGCTGTGATGGCCAGTCTAGTTGAATTGAATCGGTTTAGTCAAGTCAGGACCCCTTCGCACTATTTTGAGTGGTTCAAGGCCTTCCTGACCTCTGATTTCAACAAATAACGTACTGTTGGAATCATATCAACATGCACTACCTTCCCATGACCTTTGTTTTTCTTTTTGAATACTTTTTCTTACATGAAAACTTAGAAACATGTTTTAATGGGTTTTTTGACTCAATTTTTGGTGCACCTAGCTTAAGGGATCCACCCGGTGCATGCACGGATTTCAAGGCAAAGTTGGCACGCATCCCCAAACCTTTGTGCATTATTCAGAGTCAATGTGACCCTTCGGGGATGTTAAGTAGAATAGTCTGCCCTTGTATTTCAATTCAATCCGTTTCGTGCATTGTGGACCTATTCTTTTAATGTTCCCTGCATTTTTTTCCTCGTTGTGCGTGTGTTCATCCCTTAAACTAAGTTTGAAATCCTTGTGGAATTTTTGTAACTTATTTTGGGTACTTTAATATGAATTATGTCATTGATGGTTGGTAGTTATTAGGTGAAATTAATTGGATTGAATCATGATTTAACTCAGGGCTTTGGTGGCAGTTTTACCACCAGTTAAATACTATTTTTAATACTAAAATTAAGGAGAGTTGATTTTGAAATCGAAGATAATTATTGAAGATTTATCTTCTAATTGAATGGGTTGAATCAAGGTGAAAATTTGGTTGGCTTAGCTTGATTAATACCAACTTGTGGAAATTGCAAAATTGGTTATCCGGGATTAAAATGCAAAATTAATAACGACGGATTTGTCGAGATTTAAAATTGGATAACTAGTATTAGCCCCACTACTCACCAAGTTTTGGTTGTAGGTTTGGTCTTTTGGATCTATTTTGGGCTAGTTTAAGGAGTTCACCTCTGTACAACTCTTTGGTTGGGCCTAGCAGCCAACTAGGAAAGCCGAATATAGGACTCGATAGTTTTGGAGTTGGTTCTTTTCTCAGCCAATGGGTGAGGCATTGGTTGTCCGTGGTTTAGCATACATAGTTCTCACATGTGTTCATGCTATATGACGTAGCTACCACCCCTTTCTGCAAACCCTAGGGTGACAGATCGAGGTAAATCAATGGATATAAGCTACCTTCTCAGCTAAAAAGATGACTTATACTGGTCTTGCATCTTGATTAACGGGATTTTGACTGTAATGAGTTGGGCTTAACATATAATGTGAACAGAATAATGTGATGATTAATAAAAGGATTAATCTATGAGATAGTACCCCTTCTCTTGCCCTCTTTGTTATTGCTTTTGTACCAGGTTGTTGTTCTTACTCTACTCAAGTTTTACGGATGTGTTTCTTAGGTTCCGTACTTATGTGTTGCTAAGCAGTCAGGTGTAGCGATTGTTGTTGGTCCTCTTGCTGCGAGACCAAGTTCTGTTATAGGAGATGGTTCATATTGAGCATTGTGGCTCATCTAGTTTTATTTATGTTTGACATTCTTTCTTTTCCAGTCTTTTTCGTGGTTATATTAGTACTTAAGCACTTATTTTACTTCATGTTTTTTGAAGTGGATTTTATTATAATTGTTAGTACTTTATTTTATTTAATGCATTATGAATGAATGTTTGGCCATTGATATTTTATGACTATGTGTTGGTGCTCGCAACTTTGTGTTTTGTATGTTGCTTGATATTAGCACCCAATGACTTGGGTCTCGTTAGTTGGTAGAACCTAAGCCATCACAACAAGACATGGTTAATTAGTGATGAAAGATTCATAATGGCTCCTAACTATCCTTAATTAACCAGTTTCGCTAGTTAATCAGCACAAAATACACTTAATACAAGGTTAATTATACTTTAGGGGATGAAATACTGAGAACCTTCAAACTAAGTTAAAAATACTAAATTAAATATCAATTAATCTTAATAATAATTTAATTAATAATTTGGACTCAATTAATAAAAATTTAGCTAGATATTTAATATTTAAATTAATTTAGTTAATATTTGACCTAAGTACTTAATTAACCTATTTAAATTAATCACTTAATTAAATATAGCTAAAAAGGGAAAAAATATAATTTCATGGCATAAATATAATATTTTCCCGATTTATAATTATATATAAAAAGTTGAAAAAGAAATAAATTAAAATAAGCCTAAAAACTAACTATTTACGTTTAGGTCCTTAATTTTCATTTCAATCGAGTCCATTTATAACAATTAGGTCCTTTATTTTTAATACAGAAAGGCCCTATGGACACAACACTCTTCTTGTTCATCTTCTTCAGTTTTGACGAATGAGGATGTCCGATGGTCGTACCCTCCGATCACCTTCCATCCAACGTCAAAACTCCCTCGCTATAGCTGCCATTGTTCCACTCACCTCCAACTTTCCATTTGACGGACCAGATCATCCTTGAATCCTAATTAGACTAGGTGCTTAACTTCACCAATGTCGGAGACGATGCCGGTGAGTTAGGATGTACCTAGACCCAATTCCGTCCAGGTTCTTCTCCCTTGACTACCTGCTCCACCTATGAATACCCCCTACCTCTCAAATTACAAGGGTTGGCTCCCTACCTTCTTCCCCCAACTGAGATCGACGATAGGCTATTCCGCTCCCCTCCGACGACCTCTCACCCCCCTTTCAGAGTGCTTCCGGCAGAGGCGTTTGCCTCTCTCACCCAATCTTCCTCTCCCACGGCTGTGACAAAGCCTAGGAGCACCCCACCTCTCCTACTTCATTTCCTTTCTCGTTGGAGTTTGATCCGACTTCATCGGATTTTGTCCTCTGTTACGCGCCATCGACGGAGATCTTCTTCCCCCATCGTCTAGGTAATCGTAGATTAGCGTAGTTTTTAGTCTAGAGTAGATTTAAATAGTTAGATAATTAGTTAGATTAGTTTAAGCTTAGATGCAAGTCTTCTTCCCCAACTCCGGTGAGGCCAAATCTGGCCTCAGAAGACTTTGATTCACATCTTTATCCACTCGATCACCATCCTCACCTTGCCACGATTCCATTTCACCTTCTCCCTCCTCAATTCTATCATCTACTTGCCTAATTCCTTTCCACCTTCACCGAACATCGCCGCTGTCTATGGCGGAGGTGTCTAGCTTACTTCACAGCCAACAAGGGTCCTACACCACCTCTCCACTACTTCAGGACCCCAATCCTACCTTTAATTAGATCTATAACGCCTAAATTCCACTCAACTTTTGAGCTCGTTGTCAATGGCGAGCTCAAAAGAGTTTATTCACCTAATTGACCTTCAAATCACCTTCGCCTCACTATCGTGAACATTTCCCCTCACTCAATTGAGTGAGAGGGTTGTTCTTGAGTTCAGCCAAACTCAAGAGGCATTCTTACTGAATTCGGTGATGAATCTTTGAATCAAAACGTTAATTGGAGCAATTGAGGTGTTCCTGAGGTTCTTTGTGACCTCAAGAGTCTTTCAAGATCATTATTGATCTGTCCAAAGGGAATTTAATATCTTATTGCAAATTTTAGCCATCACCGAAGCTTTGGTGACCTCAACTTGTGTTTCAACCTTTGAAACTCTGTGAGAAGCTCCAGATCATGTTATTTTGATTAGAGGTTTAAATTCCACCTATTAGAATTGTATTTTAATGTTGATTTCTTTCTGTCGATACTCATCTTCTCCAACTCCAACAGAGTTGGAGAGATGAGTACCTTGAGGATTATGACCTGTATTTTGGATCGATAAGCTTGGGAAACTTATGTAGAACCTACTCTAGACTTCACTTTGGTTTGAGAGCTGCCGAACAACCCATCGATTGAACTCAGGTGATGAGCTCAATGTCACTTATAGAGTGTTCAAAACACAATTTTTGGGCATGTACTCGATTCCTTAGATGAAAATCAGTCCATTTGGGTAGATAATGCAATCAAAGAAGCTCTAAATTAGAAAGCCAAACTTCGACTTCAGTAAGTCAACTTTGACCTTGATTCAAGGTGTAATGGTTTGAATCTTTGATTTGTGAGGTTTATTAAGATCCTGAATCACTAGTGAGCTATTTAGAACTGATTAGATGTTATTCCATCGAGATTTGTTTGAGTTTCCAACTTCCATTCAGTTTGGGTTCCACAAGGAACCCGACACTGTTCCATGTGCTTTTGTTGAGATTTGAAGCTAAAAAGTACTCAGATCAATCCCTTTTGGTTCACTAAATCAGTCTAGATCAATTCCTGATGACCTAATCTATCTCCTTGTCTGATTGAACTTTAAATTAGACGTTCTGAATTGACGATTTGAAGCTTTGAAGCTTCTGGAGCTTTCCAAAGTTTCCTAGACCTCTCTTCCTCTTCTAATCCCTGGGGAATGTCTTCTTTGTGTTCCTAGGATGTATGGTGAACCTGGACTCGTGTGCCTCAGTCAGGAGTTATCTCAACAGCTCCTCATCTCTAGGAAAGCACAGACATCCCCTCATACGCAGTATCTCGTCAGAGAAAGAAAAATCTCCTAGGTCCCCTGTCAACACCCTATCTCACAGTATCTGCAAATATGGATCGGCCATCTGCCCTATAATAATACGGTATATCAGCTTTGGTCGTGCCTGCCTCGTCATTGTCACTGCCCCGCAGTACCCCTGTGACTCCTAGGGTCGCCAACTGCCCACCTCCTCCATGAGTCTCCAACTCTGTGCTTGTATGCTGGCCAAGTGGGCGGGTGCCTTCCGACTCAAAGCGTCAGCCACCACATTGGCCTTCCCTTGGTGGTAGGAGATGCTGCAGTCGTAGTCCTTCAGGAGCTTTAACCAACGTCTCTGTCTCATGTTGATCTCCTTTTGGTCAAACAAGTACCTGAGGCTCTTATGATCCATGAAGATCTCGAACGTCTCACCATACAGGTAGTGCCTCCATGTCTTCAGTGCGAAAACAACTGTTGCCAGCTCCAAGTCATGGGTGGGATAGTTGTGCTTATAGGGCTTTAGTTGCCGCGAAGCGTAATCGACAACGTGGCCCCGTTGCATGAGCACACCACCTAACCCTTGCAACGAGGCATCAATGTAAACCACAAACCCACTACTGCTATTTGGGATGGTGAGTATAGGAGCTGAAGTTAGTCTCTCCTTCAACTCCCGAAAGCACGACTCACACTCGTTTGTCCAGGTGAATGGCACGTCCTTCTGGGTCAGCTGGGTCATAGGACGTGCGATCTGAGAGAACCCTTTGATAAACCACCGTAGTAGCTTGCCAATCCTAGAAAGCTATGTATCTTTGTCGCTGTGCTTGGCCTCTCCCACTTGAGTACGGCCTCGACCTTGGCTGAATCCATAGCCAATCCATCTCCTGAAATCATGTGACCCAAGAAGGTCACCTATCTCAACCAGGACTTGCACTTGCTGTACTTAACGTACAACCTACGTCATCTCAATGTGTCTAGGACCATACGTAGATGTTGTCCATGTTGTGCCTGATCCCGAGAGTAGACTAGTACGTCATCGATAAATACCACCACAAACTAACTTAGGTATGGCCTAAAAACATGGTTCATCAGATCCATGAAAGCACCGGGGGCGTTGGTCAACCCAAACGGCATGACCAAGAACTCGTAGTGTTTGTACCGAGTATAGAAAGCTGTGTTGGAGACGTCGGTCTCCCTGATCCTCAGCTAATGGTAACCAGACCTCAAGTCTATCTTGGAGAACACCGTGGCGTCTCTCAACTGGTCGAAGAGGTCATCGATATGAGGTAGCGGATACTTGTTCTTGACGGTGACCCGATTCAGCTGCCTGTAGTCGACACAAAGCCGAAGGGTATCGTCCTTTTTTTGTTCACGAATAACACAGGGGTTCCCCACGAGGACACACTGGGCCTCACAAAGCCTTTCTCCAATAGATCCTATAACTGAGGCTTGAGCTCTCGCAGCTCAAGTGGGGCCATCCTATACGGTACAGTAGAGGTGGGGCTGGTCCCCGGTACTAGTAAGATCTCAAACTCGATCTCACACTTAGGCAGTAGTCCTAGCAACTCCTCTAGGAAGACGTCGAGGTACTCGCAGACCACTGGGATACTCTGTAAGTCGGCCATGGGGCTAGGCTCTGCAACCACACAAGCTAGGAAGCCCTCACACCCCTGGCTCAGGAGCCTTGCTGCCCAAAGCGTAGAGATGCACCTGAAGCCTTCGTCTATCGGCTGGATGTGAAACTCGAAAGGAGGCAACTCCGGTATGGAGAAGTCGATCTTCCTCCCAAAACAGTCCACCAAGGCGTGATAGGCAGACAACCAGTTCATCCCTAGGATCAAGCCAAAGTCTTCCATCGGGATCATGATCAGGTCGACGAGAAGACTGTGTCCCCCTATAGCGACCTTGCAGTCTATGAAGACATCCTCTGCGACAAACAACTGTATACCTAGGCCTCTAATCAGGAATGGAACCTCTAATAGTACACTACTTAGGCCCAAACTAACTGCAAAACTCGTGGCGACAAAAGAATGTGTGGCACCAGAATCAAAAAGTACGTAAACAAATCTGCTGGAAATTGGAACCATACTTGCTATCACGGAGCTTGAAGCTCTGGCGTCTCTGTGAATCAAGGCATTGACGGGCCCCTCAGCCCTGGGTGCAGAAGAAGCAGCCACGCTCTGGGTCGAGCGAGCAGTAGCTGGCCGGTACCCTCCTTGTGACTGCTGTCCTTCTCCTCGTGCCTGGTAACCGCGGCTGCTAGATCAGCCTCCAGTGCTCGATGCTAGGAGCATTTGCTATGCTCTGGCCCTAGATGGGCAGTCCCTCCTTTTGTGGCCTGGCTGGCCACACTAGTAACAGAGAGGGGCACGACCTCCTCCCCCAGTCGGTCCCTGATGGTAGCTGGGTAGGGGCCTGGTGCAGGTAGCTGGCCCCTGTCTAGGGCCCCCAAAGGTCACTGGTGGCCCCACAGAGTGAGACGACTCCCCTGTGGGCGCCGTATGCCTCCTCTCCCGACGGCCTTGTAAGTGCTCCAACTGGTAGGGCCTCCTTTGACCTCCTCCGGCTCGCGTGGCACTACGGTGACTTCACTATCCCACGGGAGACTCTCCCTCCTCACCCTCGGAAGAGACATGAGGGGGCGGTGGAGTTGGCGTTAGCTGAAATTCCTCTCGCACGATCTCTTGAATCAACCGGATGAGGTCCTGGGCCTAGACACCCTGAAGAAGGGGTGAGGCAGCACTGGTCTCAGGTTTGACTTGTCTGCCCTTGCACCCACAACGAGGCATCTCCTACAAGGAGATAGGAGTAAATGGGAATAAAGATTATCAACGTTAACAGGCTCAAAATATGACTTAGACGTAGAGTTCAAGAATACGTATTGTGATGGCTATCCTAGCTACATGCACATGAGTGGTTACTTCCAAACCATTTGGTTCATTTCCCAGGATGACCTTGCTCTGATACTATCTTGTTATGACTACAGGACCCGAGATTGATTCACCTCAACTAAATCCCAAGACCCAGTTGTCCAACGAGAAATAACCAAAAACAAAAAATATTCTATAGCCACACATGCAATGTAACTAAGTAGAAATAAATAAGAGATAGTAATGGAAATTAGAACATGAAGTCTAAAAAAAAGTACATGCCACAAGTGGAAAAGTTCTGTAACATACATAGCCATCACAACTACAACAAAGGGAAATAGGATAGCTAATACATGCTAAAGGTACTTACTACTACAAAGAGAACTCTAAAATAGAAAAGTGACAACTATGGCTGGGCTCGGCTAGGCCTAGCACCCTCGACGGCCGGTGCCGCTGGCTGCTCAACTCCCTGACCTGAACATGGTTATATAATTCGTGGTCAACAAATGCTGAGTAGAGTGGTGGTTAAGCCATTCACATGCAATTTAACATAAAGAAACAAGCACATAACTAATCATTCATTTATCTCAACTAGGTGTTTCTAATTCGATTATTCTAATAGGGATCCACAACATTTCTTAATTCTCTTGTTCCCTAAGGGAACAATCTTGATTGCAGTTTATTCCACGATGTAGGATGTACACGTGCCACTCTCCTGGCCAAGAGAGCCCCCGTGGTAGTCCTACACCTGGTCTACCACCCTGAGGTCACGGTCGCGACGTAGCGGTGACTATGGCACGTGCGATAAGTGCACGGGTAGCTACCCTGCACTGGCACGCGGTCGTTTCCGTTAGCGGGTATGCCCAAACGTACAGCATAGAACTGAAGAACAAGGGTCTCGCCCCTCAGAGCAGGGGTCTCGCCCCTCAACAGTCTATGTACCCTCGCCCAACTTTCCCGGTTTACTTAGTGGGCCTAACAAGAGTCGGTGTAGGGTGGCCAGTCCTAGCCCCGGGCCTCATGGGGCGGATGGCTCCCCCCCTACACTAGAATAACAAGAGTCAGTGTAGGGTGGCCATTCCTAACCCCAGGTCTCAACCCAAGGGCGGCTAGCTCCCCCTAACACTAAAGTAACAAGAGTCGGTGTAGGGTAGCCATTCCTAACCCCGTGTCTCAACCCAAGGGTGGCTAACTCCCCCTACACTAAAGTGATGACAACTCTCCTCGGTATTACGTACACGAGGGCCAGCTCACTTTCCATGCAAGAGGGATAGTTGCTTTCCTCGGTACCATGCACTCGAGGGCCAGCTCACTTCCCTCCTACATACAATATTCATTCCGTATACGTGAGTTCCTCTTCTAGCTTCCCGTAGGGTTCATGCATTGTATTCATTTCATTTCGTTTTATGACATGCGTATCTCGTTATTCACATCTCGGTTCCTAACCATATAACAGGCAGCTCGTGATTTAATAACCGAAAGAAGCATCACATCATTTAACTATTCATTTGTTAGCATTAAGGGTTCTAACATGAATTTCAAAATAGACCATGTGGCTCAAGCAATGTTCATTCACTCAATTCTGCCATAGGGTTCATTTCATATCCTAGGGTTTAATCAATTCATTCTAAAATAGCATGCATTTTGATTAATTAAGTCATAGTATTAAGAAAAACCACTCTACCGGGATACAAGGGTGGAATGGGGGCTCTAATCGCAGATCCCGTCGTCTCCGAGGGCCTCGTATACTCTTTTGGTTGGAGACCTATACAATTGACCAAATCACATCAAACGAGTTCAAACAGTATACGAGTGACACAAACATGTAGAGAACTCTAAACTAAAACCAACGATACTTCGTTTGCGCAACACTCTGACTAAAATCATACCTCGAGGACTAGACCCAGACGTCTTAAACGATCACAGAGGCTCACCTTGCTTTCCTGCGATGATTGCGGACATCTGGAACACTTCATGGCCGTCCTGGGGTTCTTCCATACGTCTGTCAGTGCACCCGGATGTCTAAGACGGCTATCAATCATCTGAAGAAATGCCTAGATGTCCGAAAATGTCTGGGGAGTCGTGCCTGCACCTTTTCCCAATGGCTCTACATGCGTACAGTGTCGTACAGTCTTGATAACACTGCATCTTGGGGTAATAAATCTGTCAGTTGGGGTTTATCTTTAGAGCAAAATACACAGATAACACATCATAAATAGGAATAGGAGCATCGCATGCATTGCACATCAAGATTGCTTATAATGCATTATTAACGGCCATGTGTACAAGGACATGTCAAAACAGGCCTCAGATGAGCAATCGGACCGCACGGATGGATTCAGAGTGACGAACGGAGTCCAACGGACTCGAAATCGACCAAATTCGACATCTGGAGCTCCTGTAATGGGCCCAAGAAGTTATGACCGTTGATCTGATGATCAACGGCCCACAGCGCACCACGTGGTGCCCTCTCATCGCATCCTCACCGCCGCCCACTTTTTCCTTCACCCTGAGGATGAATCTTAGCCATCGATCTTCGATCGAACGGCTAAGAGCCGCCTGCGCCCTTGCCCTCTTCGCGATAATCCGCTGCAACAGCGAAGCAGTCGACCGCCTCACCCTTGCGCTACCGGCGCGGGATCGAACCGCGCTGCGCGGAAATTAGAATGTGAAAGCGTATGCTGGGGAAATTGAGTCGCCCGATCAGCAGTGAACGGCGACGATCGAGCTGTGCGACGCAACGGATGCGCTCGGACGCTCACGCGCGCGATGACGCGACAACCGCGCGTGCCTCAGTAGTAATCCGCGAGCGCACCCTTCGCGAGATCTCAGTCATCCGATCTTTGATCGGAGGGCTTACAACGCACGCACGTGGATCGTCTCAGAAGAAGCATAAGGCGCGCTGGCGACCGACGGGCGAAGGGGGCTACACCGACGGATTTAGTATGGGTTTAGTGACGTCCCAAACGTCGCTAAAGCCCATACTTGAATTAGAAAACCCTTTTGCCTATATAAACTCCATCCAACCACCCATGGAAGGCATTCAATCCACTTGCAAGTGCTCTACCCCACTTCTAGCCACCATTAGCTCTCTTTGTAATCACCGGAGCCGACGAGCCACCAACGGAGCCCCTCTCCACCGCTGTGGCTGCCTTGCCATCTTCCCTCTCTCTTTCCCTCTTTATCTTAAGTTTTACTTTACTTGTGTTTAAACATTTATCTAGTGTTGTAATTATAAAACTAAAGTTTCATGTCAAATAAAGTTGTTTCCTATTCAATTACTTGCCCTCTTTTATGTTTAAGTTGCATGCTGTGAATGAAAAGAATCCTAACCCTATTCTCTCTCTCTCTCTCTCTCTCTCTTTCACTCGCTTTTCACCCACGACTTCTCGCAAGCAAAAACTCATTATTTCCATGACATTAAGTGACAAGAAAAATCCGATTTTCACGCCTCCCTGAGATCGATGATAACACTGCATCTTGAGGTGATAATTCTGTTAAATGGGGTCCATCTTAAGATCAAAATGCACAGATAACACATCATAAATAGAATGGGAGCATTGCATGCATCATACATCAAGATTGCTTATAAAATAGTATTAATGGCCATTTGTATAAGTACTTGTCAAAGCAGGCCTCAGATGAGCAATTGGATCGCACGGATGGATTCAGAGCGACGAACGGAGTCCAACAGACTCGAAATCGGCCAAATTCGACATTCGGAGCTCCCACAATGGGCCCAAGAAGTTCTGACCGTTGATCTAATGATTAACGGCCCATGGTGCGCTTGCTCGCTGCATCCAGACCGCCGACCGATCTCGCCTTCACCCGGAGGATGAATCTTAGCAGTCGATCTTCGATCGAACGGCTGAGAACTGCTCGCGTGCCCGCCCTTGCCGCGACAAAGCAGCAGGCACAGTGCAGCGGTCGAAGCTCTCACTCGCACTCACGCGACGTGGGTTCGAAGTGCGTTGCGCCGGAAATTGCAAGGTGAAGACGCGCACGGGCAAAATTGGACCGCCCGATCAGCAGCGGACGGACGCGATTGTGAGATGCAGCGCCCGTAGATGCGCCTTCACCAGACACGTGCGATGACGCGGGGGCGTGGGCACGATCCATGCGCACACCCCGCACGGAATCTCAGCCGTCTGATCTTTGATTGGAAGGCTTACGACGCGTGCACGCGGATCAGGCGCGAAGAGGCACAAGGGACGCGTGAGCGATCGGCGGGCAGGGGCCTTCACCGATGTTTTGGGAAGGGTTTTAGCGACGTATCGAACTTCGCTAAAACCCCTTCTTCATTTGGAAAGCCCTTCTTCCTATTTAAACCCCTTCCAACCACCCATGGAAGGCATTCACTCCACTTGCAAGTGTTCTACCCCCTCCTAGCTACCATTAAGCCCTTTTGTAATCGCCGGAGACGACGAGCCGCCGACGGAGCCCCCCTTCACCACCGTGGCTGCCTCACCGTCCCCTCTCTCTCTCTCTTTCCCTCTTTTCCTTAAGCTTTCCTTTACTTATGCTCAAGAATTTATCTAGTGTTGTAATTATGAACTAAAGTTGCATGTTAAATGAAGTTGTTTTCTATTCAATTGCCTGCTCTCTTTTATGTTCGAATTGCATGTTGTGAATGAGGAAATTCTAACCCTACTCTCTCTCTCTCTCCCTTTCTCACTCACTTTTCACCCGTGCCTTTTCGCAAGCAAAACCCTGCGATTTTCGTGACATTAAGTGACCAGAAAAATTCAATTTTCACGCCTCCCTGAGATCGACACTCGGACTCACATCCGTTTCTTCATTTTAAAACCGACGTTGCGAGCGCAAGCTATAACGACTCTTCTAAACAAACGCGTCACGCGTACGTCAATCGACACTCGGACTCACGTCCATTTCTTCATTTAAAATCGACGTTGCGAGCGCAAGCTATAACGACTCTTTTAAACATACGCGTCTTCCTCACGTTAAGTCTCTCACAGAGAACACATATGAAATATACAGGCGGTCAGGACCTTACCATTTGAATCTGCTTTATTGGACGTTTAGTGCTACCTTCAGACGTCCGGTCAGACGTCTGTTGAGAGATACAGACGTCTATTCTGTGGAGAAAAATCTCTTCTTGAGCCCTTCGCGAGCCTTCCTCTCCTCGCGGAGGGCACTCACGCCCTGTGCAGCACACACAAACCAAGGCGCTCAGACTTACGCCTATTGGGCAGGGAAGAAAATAATGAAAATCATGCACAAGTCTTGAACAGGGCGTTACCTCAGATTTTGTGCGGTATCAAACGTTCGGTGACAGCTCTGGACGTTTGACCAAACATCTGTTAGACTCCCCAGACGTTTGGTTCTGCGGAAAATTACTTCGCAAAACCATTCGCGAGCCTTTTCTCCTCGCGAAATCTTGCCCCCACACCAGGAGCTGTGGCAACAATGACACTCCCTCAGCTTCGCACGTATGCCCTTCCTCCAAGCTCCATCGTCAAATCGCCCCAAGCTCCTCCTTGTTCACTCAAACCCCCGCAGAATCGCAGCTGCAGGAGGTCGCTGAGCTCCTCTCTACGAGCTCCCTCATGCTCCTCCGGTCGGCTCTCCTCTTCCATTCTCTCCCTCTCCCTTGCCCACGCTCTCCTTCTCTCCTCCTCCGTCTCGAGCTCCCCTCCTTCCCCACTCGTGGCTGCAAGGGGGACGGGGAAGGAGGTAGTTGCCGACTGCAATGGTGGTGGAGGAGTGAAGGTGGAGGTGGTGGTGTGGAGATGGAGAGGTTGGAGGGGGGTGTGGGGGTCTTTTTAAAAAGAGGAGGGTGTGTGCATGGGTGTGTTGTGTGGGAAGAGAGAGAGAGAGAGAGAGAGAGAGAGAGAAAGGGATAAATTGCGAAATCTCCCCTGCGAAGTTCCCTCCTTCCTCGCATAACCCAAGATTTAAACCCAGGGGCTTTAAATTTGCGCTTACACCCCTACCCGTTTGGGAAAAACTCAAAGGACCCTTGGGAAGGGTCATTTCAGCACGTGCGGTGCATGTGTGTGTGTGGGCCTAGGTGGGCATGAGCGTCTGTGGGCTTGAAATGGGCCTGGTATTGTGCATGAAAAAATGGCTCAAAATCCACCATTAAATGAATTAGGCTTGAGCTAAGTAGGGTCTGGTTCTGCCCATACCGAGTGTTGTGTATCCTCGAAAAGCTTGAGCCGCCCACTAAATAACTTTTTAGTGAAGAGAGAGTAGGCTTGAGCTTGAAAATGGCTAAGTATGGAGAAGTGTATAGTGAAGGATATTAAAGAGATAGAAGAGAGAAGGAGAGAGAGCTTAAAAGAAGAGGGAGTTTAAGAGAGGAGTTGAAGAAGAGAGAGAGAGATAAAAGACAAGAAAAGAGAAAGGCGAGAGAATGAAGAGAAGTTTAAATGATAAAATAAAAGAGAAGGAAATTAGACATCTAATATATTTATGGGAAGTCTGATTCCAATTTTTTAAGTTATCTAATTTTCTTATAGGATGTCTACTCAAAGGTTGAAAAAGAATGTTTAAGCTTTATTTTGTAATAAAGGCATGTGTATTCACTTGTAAACAATCTTTTATGCCTCACTTTGTAAACAATTGATGTTTCTTCTTGTTATTCCTTATAAATCTTTTATGTACATTTATTTCTTATTAATGGAAGAGTTGCTTGATTTTACATTCAATTTTATGTGCAATTATTCATATGCTTAACATATTCTATAATTAATAAAGTAATTTGCTATTCATTAACTTAATAATTGAAATGGTGAACTAAAATTATAATTATACCTCTCAGTGAACGGCCTGGACTCAACCAGTTAAATAAATTAAAGATATGAAATGTTAGATTAGCTTAACCTTATACTACAATTAACGACAACATTTTAACAAATTAGGTTAACCTAAGTCATTTCTTTACACGATTAATTAAGACTAATAACCCTAGTTAACTGTGTTGAGAATTGTACGACCAGTTAGTAAGTATTAGAAAGATTGTTTGGATTTTAATAGCAAGCATAGGAAAGAAAGAACTTACGGCTTATTGAGGCGTAGTTTGTGACGAGACGATTTTGACAGTACATTATACATCGAAATTGAGGTTGAGAAGGCCTTGAACCAATCAACCTAAACCAACTTTGCCTAATGCACTGCAACATGCTTACCTCTAATTAGTGCTCTTCTACAGCCTTGAATTGTTGCGCTGGCGCGATCCCACCTACCTACGTGAGTGCATGCGCATGATCACATGGGCAACACTTCTTGCACACGCGACTCGAGCCTTCTCCCCTTCACGTCGTCAGCTACGCCTCTTAGCACCACATATCAAGGCAACACTCATATGCCAACTTTTGTCATTGTACAACCATTAGGCCCCGCTGCCCCCGCATGTGTGCATGAAGAAGAGAGAACCCCTCTTTATTTCTCTCTTTCTCCTCTTGCTCTTTTCTCTTCCTTTCTTCTTATTCTTCACGAAAAACAAGATCAAAAGGTGGGACTGACAATGTACATCCTTAACCATATGTTTTGGTTTAGGAAAAATCCATACTTTGAACAAAATGTCCTCAATTTGGCACTCGTGTGCCTGTGTCCCTGTTAAAAGTGTTTCTTTTGTAACTTTAGGTATGCAATTTGTTGGAACCTTGTTCCACATCTTGTTTTGGTGTTAACAAAATAATTATGGATTAATGTTTGCAATTGAGTTCTTTTCAAATTTAGGTGATGATCAAGGCAAATAGGAAGTGATGGAGGCATGATGATGAGAAAGAGAAGATGATGACAAGGAGGAGGCAAGATGACAAGGATGAGTCGAAGAGGAGAAGATCATCTTCGACCTTTAATTTTTCCAGTTCAGATTTTATATTTGTAGATTGTATATGCCTCTTAACAAAGAATCATAACTTAGATCGTAAAATCAATTAGAGATAAATTAGGATTTATATTGCGAACATTTTCAAAGTAGGTAATGGATTAAAACACTTAAAACAGGTATTTGTAAGTAAGTACTGGTACTGTTAATCAGTACTGGTATTTGCAAGGCACAAGTTTGAGAATTTGTCTCAAACTGTGAACAACAAGTACTGGTAGTAACCATGAGTACCGATACATATTGGCCACAGGTTGAAGCCTTGATTCCGGCCTGAACCTTACAAGTACCGGTGCCCATGATGAGTACTGGTACAGGTAGGTTATTGTGCCCAAGGAATTTCAAACCTGGGAGTCACAAGTACCAGTACCCATGATGAGTACCAGTAGCAGGACTCATGTATTGGTGGCAGTGAGCTACTAGTACCGATACAGGTACTTTAGTACTGGTACCATCTAACCGTTGGCTCAGAATAGAACGGCTGGAATATTAATTCTAACCATATGAACATTGGGAATTAAATCCCAACGTCAAGTAGACGAGTATCTTTGGTCCTAAACTCTATAAAATGATCCTAGGACTCTTTGTATGCACACTAGAGATACAAGAAAGATAAGAAATAATCCTAAAGCTACATTTCATATATTAAGACCCGTGCTGTTAAAGCCCTTTAAGACGTCTGAGACTTGAGTCGGACGTCTGGTCAGACGTCTGGACACCTTCCCAGACGTCTAGAAATCAAATTTTTCGTGTACGTCCCCGCGTCTGCGTGCGTGCTGCGGGCAGACAGTACGCAGCCTCGTTTTCTTCTCTCCTCTCTCTTCTCGCCGATGCAACCCTAAACCTCGCGCCTACTTAAACCCCCCTCCTCTCCCTCGTTCACCTCACTTTTAGCCACCCTACTTCTTCCTCCAGCGAGAGTGGTGAGCGGCGAGTAGCGAGGAGTGGGCGTGAGGGGAGTGCGAGGAGAGGAGTAGCGAGGGGAAGGAAGGAGATCACGCGCGCGAGCTCGCAGGAGAGCTCACAACCGGTCGGGCGTGCGCAAGGCGAAGAGGTGCGACGGGGAGGTCCTCCCTGACACTGCTGCAGTCGGAGCAGCAGGCGAGCGGGCGCGGCGCGGCCGCGTGCGGTGCGAGATGGCGAAGGTAGCTTTTGGTTCTACGATTTTCCCAGAATTAGACGTCTGGATCGACATCCAGATGACGCAGACGACGTCTGGAGGAGGTTCCAAATGGCTGATAGGTAAATCCCGCGACCTACTCTTCCCTTTGCGGATACGACCATGCAGGCCGTTCCGCCGAGGCACTGTTCTGTGCCATATTGAGGAGATTTGCGTCGCGCGTGCAGGATTCTCTTTGGGAAGGCGCGGGACACGCCCTTCCACGCAGTTCAGATGTCTGGGAGAGTCACCCGACGGCGGGAAGTGTTTCCAGACGTTCGGAGAGGTTGTCGGACA
Source organism: Thalassia testudinum (assembly GCA_037157565.1). Classification (NCBI taxonomy): domain Eukaryota; kingdom Viridiplantae; phylum Streptophyta; class Magnoliopsida; order Alismatales; family Hydrocharitaceae; genus Thalassia; species Thalassia testudinum. The sequence continues at coordinate 7,100,179 of JAZHRO010000012.1, read as the reverse complement.
TCTGGAACTGGGTCCAGACGGTCCAGTAGAGTTCCTGGAATCTGAGGAGTGGCGCAGGAGTTGAGGTATGGTTTTGGACTCTTTTAAGATGTCTTGAAGGTGTTCCAGACATCTGATATGAATCGGAATTACTATTTTTGACCTGTTTAGGGTCCGATTTCTGCAATTAAGATTCTGTTATTCTCCGTATAAGTTCCTCTACTTGTTGGAATACTTTTTATCCTATTCTGAGTGGTTTCTTGAGATTGATCCTTGTGGTAGGATCTCGTTCCGTTGCGGATTTGGGGTTTGTTGAGGCACGTGGACCAGCCGATCAAGCCCCCATTACTCCTGGGTTTACTGGTAGAGTGGCTTCCCCTAGTTTAATTACAAACATGAATGCATATTTGGAATGAATGTTAAATCCTAGGCTATGCCATGAATCCTAGGACTAGAAGCATTGGAATAGTTGTATGGAATGTATGAATTGCAGTCTTGGATGAGTAAATAGAATAATAACAATTTCCTGTAAATGGATAACAGCTGCCTGTGAAATGTAAAGTACTGTTGTTAGTAACTGTTGCATGTAAATTCCTATTGTTTACAATTAAATACGAGCTGCCTGTATATGAATTGGAAATGGAAGATTGAATGTTGGAAACAAGAGCTACCTGCGAATAAACTTGGAATGTGAATAATAAAGTTACATGCTACATGTGTAGAACCTGAGAAATGGAAATGGAAATGATGAAACCTAGTATGGCTTGGCCTGAGAAACATGAGCATGAACCCTACGAGGAATTAGGAGTAGAACTCCTGGAAATAAATGGAATGGAACTGGAAATGTGAATGGGGAAGTGAGCTGGCCCTTGAGTACAGAGTACCAAAGAGAGCGACTGTTCCCGCCTGCTTAGTGCAGAGCGGAGCTAGCCGCTCTAGGGTTGAGACCAGGGGTTAGGATTGACCACTTTGTACCAACTTTTTGGCCCTCGCATACACAGTACTGGGGAGAGCTACTAGTGTAGGGAGAGAGTTAGCCACCCTACGGGGCTCGGGGTTCAGCTAGTCGCCTTATACCGACTTGTTAGGCCCACTGGGCAAACCAGGGTAGTCAAGCGAGGGTGCGCAGACTGTGGAAGGGCGAGACCCCTGTTTGGTTCTTAGGGGCTAGACCCCTATTACTGAGAGGGCTATGCCCTATACTGGTTCCGTGCTGTGCTTTAGGAGCACCCGTTAACGGAAACAACTGACCGTGTGCCAGTGCGGGGTAGCTACCCGTGCGTTTATCGTACGTGCCATAGTTACCGTTATGTCTGTCAGTGACCTTGGTGTGGTTGACTGGGTGTAGGTCCACCACGGGGAACTCCTCCGACTAGGAGAGCACCACGTGCTACTTCTACTCTTCGGAAAAGACTACAATCAAGATCGTTCCCACGAGGAACATTCGAGATCAAGAAAGAGACCTGATAAATAAACTAAGTGATGAAAGCAAGAATAATTAGTTAAAGAAAGAATGAAATTGAAAACAACAGTTACCTGTCCACCTTTACTGTTTTAGTTAGCTGGTTGTCACTCTATTCAGCGTTCGCTGACGTTTTGTACTCGTAACCTTTTTCTGGTCCAGGTGTTGAGTAGCTAGAGCCTACGGCTGCAGAGGGTGCTGGGCTTAGTAGAGCTCAGTAGTTGTAGCTTTCTGTTATACTCCGTTTCCTGTTCTAGTGAGTAGTTGTTACACTTCTGTACTCTTTTATTGTGAACTTTATATTCCTGTACCTGTTTAATTTTCTTCTATTGTAGTGGTGTGTACTGTAATAGTTTACTTCTTTACTGCTGTACTTTTGTTACTGTTAGTTGCTTGCATGGTGAATGTGATTTTTTTACTGCTTTTTGATTACTTTCTCATTGGACGACTGGGCCCTGGGATCAGTCGAGTCGGTCCGGTCGTGTCCTGTAGGGATTTGGGAACCGGGTCGTAACATCATACATTCCACCATATTCAAAGAGGAAGAAATAGTTTGCTGCTTTTAAATTTTGCTACGGGTTTAGCAAACACAGCAACGTGTTTTGTTCCCACATTCTCAAGGCATTCACATCTTCACTAGCTCTTAAATCGGTAATATTATTCTATATATTGTTGAGAGGCTTAGGAACTTAGTTGTAAGATTTGTCTTTCTTACACCTGTACTTCTTTTGTATTTGAGCTTGTTGCTCATTGGGTTGTAACAAACCTACTATTGTATTTGGGTTGAGGTAACCCGTTAATTACCTTGGATTAGTAGATTGATTTCCTCGGGGTTGAGGGAATCGGGTTAAAAACCCTAAGCTGGGAGGCTTAGGTAGTGGAGTACCCAAGTGAGTGGGGAACCATTATACATTTTGTGTTCTTTGTGATTTGAATTGATTGTGCAAATCTTTCTTTTTGTTACTAATATTGTGCTTGAGTGTTTGTGCAAATAGCCAAATCCTATCTTTAGATCCTATCAAGTGGTATCAGAGTAGGTTGTAAGAAGACGTAACAACTCAACTTGTGATGGCATCATTCGCAAGGCGCATCGAAGGATAGTCTTCTACCCATCCTCCCTATTTCGATGGGATGGACTATGGGTATTGGAAGAGGAGGATGCAAATCTTCCTCAAGGCCATGGATGAAGACTCATGGACTCTCATTCAAGAGAAGTACATTGATCTAGAGCCGCAGGAAGGCGTAGTGTGGTTAGCGGATCAGAAGAAGATTGCTGGAAATGCAAAAGCAATGAATGCACTCTATTGTGCGTTATCAAGGGAGGAGTTGAACCGTATCTCTCGTGCGAGTCTGCGTATGATATATGGAACACATTTCAAGTCACTTTTGAAGGTACAAATAAGGTAAAGGAAACACGAATCTCAATTCTAACCGAGGGTTATGAGTGTTTTAGGATGGAAAAAGGGGAAATAATCAAGGCGATGTACACGAGGTTTGGAGATATCATCAACCCCATGAAGAATTTGGGAGTAAAGTTTATTGAAGAACAACTTGTAAGAAAGGTCTTGAGATCACTTACAAGAGATTGGTCTCCAAAGTCCACGGCGATCCAAGAGGCGAAGGATTTATCCACTCTCCCCTTGGATGATCTGATTGGAAGCCTCATGCCGTATGAGGTATGATTGGAGAACATGAAAAAGAGTGAGAAGATGTCTAGCAAAAGGAAGAATATTGCTTTTAGAGCAATCAAGGAGGACTCGGACTCAACAACCTTGAAATTCGAAGATGAAGATACTTATAAGAAAGTTCCAAAAATTTCTTCGAAAACAAGGTAAGCAAGTGAATAAAATTTCATCTGATGTTGTTTGCTATGAATGCAAGAGAAAGGGTCACATGCGAAATGATTGCCCTATAAACAAGAAGAAAGAAGACAAAAGGAAAGACGCAAAAGAAGTCAAGAAGAAGAAGAGAGCTTTTAAAGCAACATGAGATGATAGCGACTTCGACATGGACATCGACTCCAGTGAAATGGCTGACGATGAGATCGCCCATCTATGTTTGGCAGCAACTACGGAAGATATGAATAATGAGGTAAACCCTAATTTCTCTTTTGAAGAATTATTATAACCTTATGAAGAACTATATCATAAAGTAAGTCATTTAAAAAAGAAAATAAGGTTTTAAAGAATAATTATCAAACATTAGAATTAGAAAAATCATATTTAGAAATGGAATTAGAAACGTCAAAAGAGACTAATATTCAGTTGCATGCAAAAATAGTAGAGCTAGAAGATATTTATGAGCATTTTGAGGGAACTTTAAATAATCTTAAAACAACAACTAGGTTAAATACTGAATTTTGTGATGCACTAAAATCAAAATTTTAGAGTAAAAAGAGTACACAAAATGAATTACATGCACCTAGGCATGCATGGATGTACCAAAAGGTCAAAAATCCCAAGAATTATAGATCTAACACAAGAGAGGTCTATAAATCTCAAGGTTTGAAAGGTGCTAACCTGAAAGGACCCACAAGAAAATGGATACCTAGAAAAGATATTTTACATTGTTTTGCAAGAATAGATCAAAGAGTTCAGTGGGTGTTCAAGGCACACAACGGGACACTTCAACCATTCTATAGGCTGAATGAAGACCAAGAACGATGGCCTAATGGAGCTTGGTACCCACATTCATCATTCTACTATTGGTAAATGTTATGGTATAATATTCTTTACCCTTTCATTTTTTGATGGTTGACAAAAAGGGAGAGAAGAATAAAGAGCAAATAGTAATATTTTTAGGGGGAGCATTTATTGATGGGGAGGATTAAAGCAAAAGTTTTTCCTTTATATAACATCGTTAAAAATTATTATTTTTTGTTATAATTATCTATTTGCAAGATAGTTTTGTCAACACCAAAAAGGGGGAGATTGTTGAAACCTTGTTCCACATCTTGTTTTGGTGTTAACGAAATTATTATGGATTAATGTTTGCAATTGAGTTCTTTTTAGATTTAGGTGAAGATCAAGGCAAACGGGAAGTGATGGAGGCATGATGATGAGAAAGAGATGATGATGACAAGGAGGAGGCAAGGTGACAATGATGAGTTGAGGAGGAGAAGATCATCTTCGACCTTTAGTTTTTCGAGTTCAGATTTTATATTTATAGATTGTATATGCCTCTTAACAAAGAATCATAACTTAGATCGTAAAATTAATTAGAGATAAATTAGGATTTATATTGTGAATATTTTCAAAGTACATAATGGATTAAAACACTTAAAACAGGTATTTATAAGCAAGTACTGGTACTGTTCATCAGTACTGGTATTTGCAAGGCACAGGTTTGAGAATTTGTCTCAGACTGTGAACAAGTACCGGTACCAACCATGAGTACCGGTACATGTTGGCCACAGGTTGAAGCCTTAATTCTGGCCTGAACCTTACAAGTATCGGTACTTATGATGAGTACTGGTACAGGTAGGTTATTGTGTCTAAGTAATTTCAAACCTGAGAGTTACAAGTATCGGTACCCATGATGAGTACCGGTACCAGGACTCATGTACTGGTGCCAATGAGCTGCTAGTACCGGTACAGGTACTTTAGTATTGGTCCCATCTAGCAGTTGGCGTAAAACATAACAGCTGGAGTATTCATTCTAACCTTATGAACGTTGGGAATTAAATCCCAACGTCTAATAGATGAGTATCCTAGGTTTTAAACTCTATAAAATGATCCCAGGACTCTTTGTTTGCACACTAGAGATACAAGAAAGATAAGAAAATAATCCTAAAGGTACATTTCACACATTCCACCATATCAAAGAGGAAGAAATAGTTTGATGCTTTTCAATCTCGCTACGGGTTTAGCAAACACATCAACGTGTTTTGTTCACGCATTCTCAAGGCATTCACATCTTCACTAGGCTCTCAAATCGGTAATATTATTCTATATATTGTTGAGAGGCTTAGGAACTTAGTTGTAAGATTTGTCTTTCTTACACCTGTACTTCTTTTGTATTTGAGCTTGCTGCTCATTGGGTTGTAACAAACCCGCTGGTGTATTTGGGTTGAGGTAACCCGTTAATTACCTCGGATTAGTAGATTGATTTCCTCGAGGTTGAGGGAATCGGGTTAAAAACCCTAAGCTGGGAGGCTTAGGTAGTGGAGTACCAAAGTGAGTGAGAAACCATTATACATTTTGTGTTCTTTGTGATTTGAATTGATTGTGCAAATCTTTCTTTTTATTACTAATATTATGCATGAGTGTTTGTGCGCATAGCCATCCTATCTTTAGATCCTACTTTGAAAACATTATGGTATGATACTCTATTTACCCCTTCAATTCTTTTTGTTATTGACCAAATGGGGGAGAAGAATAAAGAGAAAATAATAATATTTTTAGGGGGAGCATATATTGAGGGGGAGGATTAAAATTAAATAATTTTCCTTCATATAACATTGCTAAAAATTATTTTTTCCTATAATAATTTATTTGCAAGATAATTTTGTCAACACCAAAAAGGGAGAGATTGTTGGAACCTTGTTGCACATCTTATTTTGGTATTAACAAAATTATTATGGATTAATGTTTGCCATTGAGTGTTTTTCAGATTTAAGTGAAGATCAAGGCAAATAGGAAATGATGGAGGCATGATCTTGATATGAGGAGGCAAGATGATAAGGAAGAGTTGAGGAGGAGAAGATTATCTTCGACCTTTAGTTTTTTTAGTTTAGATTTTATATTTATAGATTATAATCCTATCACAATTCAAATTTTTGCAAAATATGACTCGTTGGGAAGCTTATGATGAGAGAAATCTAAAGGTACCATATTTGACATATTTCAGGTGACTTTTGTTTGAGGGTTGACTAGGGTTGACGAAAACCTGCATTTTCTTATTTTTCATGTTGCATTGACCTTATTGGTGCCCGACAAGTGGCAGTGGATTCATTTTGATTCACCTAATTCCGAAATGAGTGCAGGATTTGAATTTCAGGTCATTACACACTCACATGCAAGAGGGAAAAGATATAAACCTTCGTCATGAAAGTATAAAAATAGGCTCTTAAGTCATGTTGTAAATTAAAATTTTAAAATGTACCTTTATGTATCAAAATTGTCGGTTCTGGAGATTTTTCATTTGTATCTAGCCATTCATTTTTCTCAATATATATAGACATTTTTACACAAGTGCCACTTAAAACAATCGAACTTGTTTTCTACCACTAGGTTATAACTATTGTTATTAATGCCACTAAAAAATATGACCTTTTTACGAAAATGCCCCTTGGGTTAAGGTTCGTTTGATTTAAGTTAACAGATGTTTATTTCTATCGTCAACTTCTTTCCCACCCACATTGTCTGTCATAGGAACTCGTTCCTTGATAACACTGCATCTTGGGGTAATAATTCTGTTAAATAGGGCCCATCTTAAGAATAAACGCACAGATAATACATTATAAATAGAATGGGAGCATTGCATGCATCATACGTCAAGATTGCTTATAAAACAGTATTAATGACCATTTGTATGAGCACTTGCCAAAGTAGGCCTCAGATGAGCAATCGAATCGCACGGATGGATTCAGAGCGATAAACAGAGTCCAACGGACTCGAAATCGGCCAAATCCAACATTTGAAGCTCTTACAATGGGCCCAAGAAGTTCTAACCGTTGATCTGATGATCAACGGCCCATGGCGCGCCACGTGGCGCATGCTTGTCGTGCCCAGATCGCTACCTGCTTCCACCTTCACCCGGAGGACAAATCTCAGCTGTCGATCTTCGATCGAATGGCTGAGAACCGCTCGTGCGCCTGCCATCGCCGCAACAAAGCAGCGGGCGCAGTGCAGCGGTTGGAGCGCTAACCTGCGCTCACGTGACGCGGGTTCGAATCCCGCGACGCTGAAATGCGGAGATGACGACGTGCACGTGCGAAATTGGGCCGCCCGATCAGCAGCGGATGGGCGCGATCGCAAGACGTGGCACCCGCAGATGTGCCTTGACGAGACGCGTGCGATGTTGCGGGCGCGAGGGCACGATCCAGGCATGCGCCTCGCGCGAGATCCCAATCGTCCGATCTTTGATAGGACAGCTTACGACGCATCCACACAGATCAGGCGCAAAGAAGCATAGCTGCGGGCGAGCGACCGGCGGGCAGGGGTCTTCATCGACATTTTGGGAAGGGTTTTAGCGACGTTCCGGACGTCGCTAAAACCCCTTCTTCATTTGGAAAGCCCTTCTCCCTATTTAAACCCCTTCCAACCACCCATTCATGGCATTCACTCCACTTGCAACTACTCTACCCCCCTCCTAGCTACCTTTAAGCCCTTTTGTAATCACCGGAGACGATGAGCCGCCAACGGAGCCCTCTCCACCACTGTGGCTGCCTCACCGTCCCCCCTCTCTCTCTCTTCCCTTCTTTTAAGCTTTACTTTACTTATGTTCAAGCATTTATCTAATGTTGTAATTATGAACTAAAGTTGCATGATTAATGAAGTTGTTTTCTATTCAATTGCTTGCTTTATTTTCTATTCAAGTTGCATGTTGTGAATGAAACAATTCTAACCCTAATCTCTCTCTCTTTCTCTCTCTCTCTCTCGCTCGCTTTTCACCCGCGTCTAAGCAAAACCCTGTGATTTTTCGTGACAATAAGTGACAAGAAGAATCCGATTTTTACGCCTCCCTGAGACCGACACTCGGACTCACATCCGTTTCTTTACTTTAAAACCGACGTTGCAAGTGCAAACTATAACGACACTTTCAAACACACGCGCGCGCACGTCAGTTTTTGGCGCCGTTGCCAGGGAGGCAACGGATTTGTTTTGCACTTTCATTTTACATCCATGCTCACATCGTCTAACGCCCTGTCTCCTTTTTCTTGATGGTTGTAGGAATTCGACGCTTGGACGGCGAAGCAGTACAACTCATGACGGTAACAAGGGAGTAGGCGCAAAAGGACTGGTCATGAGTAGTTCTTCACTCATGGTTGTTTGCTTGCTTGAAAATCTAAAAAAATTGTAAAATTAAAAAAAATTGACGTGGTGTATGATTACCTAACCCACATCCTTAAGCATCACCCAACAAAAAAATATACACTCTAATATTCTGAATAAATTCTTGGAGTGTTCTTTTCTCTTTTTGAGTGGTATTTGTGAAGCCACCTTGGATTGACTTGGGCTGCACTACTCAACCCTAAAAATGACTCATCTAATAGAAGCTGCATGATCATTAGGATGAGTACATTAGGGTTTTAGAGCCTCTACACAATAAAAGGAAATCTACTTTCACCGAATTATGTGCAAAACTTGACGTGCCCACTGAAACTTGTCTGAAAACATTAAGACACTTTAATCCTAAAAGACACTAAAGTAAGGATGAAACATTAAAAGACATCACATCTTAAAAAAAATCCTTGCTTGAAAATCATGTTTTGATAGAAGTGCACACACTGAAAGTGGAAAACTAAGAGGCACTACCCCAATCAACGCCTCATCACATAACCCTAGCACAAGCACTATCCTAGCTCTTTTAAAATTGAGTAGACGTGTCCTAGGCAAGACTGAGTTAAGTCTCGAGAGGTGAGGTTTTGTTCGCTGGGCACTTGGCTTTCATTCCCTTGGTAGAATCTGGTGACTAGGCTCTGGGGTAGTGTCAAATGACCGCGGTTGTGGGGTCTATGGAACCGGCGGCGCAAGCCAAAGGAAGAACCTTTCCTGCAATCCCCTCGTAATCAACCTGGCCAGATTAGCTTTGGGAAGGGGAGTCCAGTGCTTACGGACTTAATCACCCTTTTTGAGATTTCTAGGTCTCCTAAGGAATACACCGTAAGGACTAGGCTTGTTTGCTTGATTGAACACACACTTCTCGCATCTGTTGCTCTTCGCATCCCCTCCTGTTTTTCTCTAGTGTATGCACGGGAGACGCTCACTGCATCTCGAGTTGTTTGTTTTGAAATGAGAATCTAGGCGACTTGATTCTGTTAGAAACATGGCTAAACCTAGTGTAGATGAGGTTGAGGACCAACCCCCACCAGACACAATGGCCATCATCCAAGCCTAGATTAACGCAAACCACCGGCTTCAGCAACAACAGATCAACACTATCATGCAAGCCATACACCGGTTACAGAACCCACAAGGGCAACCACCACCACCTTTCCAAGGCCCACAAGGGCAACCACCACTTGATCTACCACCATTCCAGGATCAACCGAGGCCCCTCTACAATTTCTATAATCTTTCTACTGTTAGAGTCGAGCCACACCTTAGGATCCCCGAAGGGGGAGATGATTTTGAGCTAAAACCAAATGTCTTGAGTCTGATTCAGAGCCACTTTCATGGAAGCTCAAATGAGGACCCCTTCCAGCACCTAGAGGATCCTGATCGGATAGCACGAACTGTGAAACCTAGGAACATTAGCCTTGACATTGTTCTGATTAAGATGTTCCCCTTCTCGTTGAGAGACAAGGCTTCTCACTAGCTTAGAAGCCTAGGTAGACCCATCACCACCTGGGAAGAACTGAGGCATGCATTTATAAAGAAATTCTTCCCCATAAGAAAGACCAATGCCCTCAGAAGAGCTACTACTACCTTTACACTCCAGGGTGGGGAACAGTTCCATGAGGCATGGGAGAGATTTAATGAACTCTTGAGGAAATGACCACACCACGAAGTACCAAGGTGACAATTGGCCTAGATTTTCTACCACGGTCTGGATAGCAACCTACGGAACTTCGTCGATGCCTCATGTGGGGGGAACTTCCTGAACAAGGATGAAGAGAGCGCATTTGAGCTCTTTGAGTTTATGAGCGAAAATTCGCTCAACAATGCCTCCATAACCCAGTTTAACCGATCCAGTCAACCCCGTGGCAGGATTTATGAGGTATAAGCAAATTTTGGAATGGTTGACATGGACATCATTGCCAAGAAATTAGATCGAGTGGAATTGGTGGATAAAAAGATTGATGAGCTACTGAACCAAACCAGGAATCTGTTACAGACCTCCCTAGCAAAGGGAGTACATAATGTTGACCTGGTCCAGCCCTTAAGCCAACTGAACCTGGAACAACCCTTGACCATGTTCCAAGGAGGGACCTTTACTCCCTCAACCCTTGATTACTCTCTCCCCTCCCCATCGACATCTGCTATCCTTGAAGATGTACAGGCTATCCAAGGTTATGCTAAACCTGACCCTTTCTTCAACACTTACAACACTGGCTGGCGTAATCACCCCAACTTTGGTTGGATAAACCAGAAACCACCTCAATTCCAGAACCAGCCCAGGCCAAACCAGCAGCCAAACTTGCCCCCTATCAGCAAGGGCCACCAGTTAGACCCCCATATAATCCAAATAGGGCGGCCCCTCCCCCGCAAAATCAAATGGACACCCTGATAAAGATGGTGGCTAAAATGAACCTGAAACATCAAGAAGAAATGGCCTTAGTAAAGGGACAGTTAAGCCAACTTTTGGACTATAAACAACAAGGATCCCTACCTTCCCAGCCACAACCAAACCCACGAAACATAATTAACAGAGGCCCCAATTCGCAAGGGTTCCAGGGCAAGCCCGGGCAGGCTCACATGGTTCAGCCAGCCCCACAAACTGAAAGTCCCTACTAGGAGGGGGTGACGTAATAATTGCGGAAATAAATATAAACAATATCACAAAATAGGCAATCACAAAATGTACACAAGTAATTTTTAGGTGGAAACCCAAACCGGGTAAAAACCACCACCTAACCCTCTCGAGTTAGGATTTTCCGATCAACCTAGTTGATCAAATCCACTAACCGAATCACTTTGAACGAGGGTGATTCAACCTCAATACAACCACGCTACAAGTACGAGGGTAGCGTTCCTCAACCCCTTCTCTCCACGAGAAGGATTTTATCCCACGAAGGAGACGGGAATTCGCAAAGCGAATACCCAACCAAAAGACAAAGATAAAAGAAACAATAGTCCTATAGAGCCAACAAAGTAATTAAACCTAGCTTCTATAGGAAATAGGAAACTCCCCTTTGCAAGGAGTGCGTCGACGATGACGCGGTGCGTGTGCCACGCGATGGCGCTACGTCGCTCTCGTTATCAACAGTGGGAGAGCGGGCGCGCGAAGGCTTGATGCTCTCAAGAGAATGAAGCTAGAGCTTGGAGAGCAAGGGCCTCAATTGGACACAAAAGAGTGGAACTAAGTTGCTTAGGTGTGTCTCTTGTTTCTCTTAGTGTGTATCTTGTGTCTCTAGGTGTTTTTGTGTTACAAAGGTTCCCCTCTATTTATAGAGGCCTTAGGAAGGCTTTGGAAGGCTTGGAAAAGCTTCCATAGCCGTTGGGTGCAAAGCCCAAGAGAATCAGGCCGAAATCAGGACAATGATTACATTTCACAGGGTTATCAGACGTCTAATTATGGCATCAGACGTCTGGAAGGCCACTTTAAGACGTCTGATTTAAACGTCAGACGTCTGATTCTATGCGGGTTTCTCCCTGACTTGAATCAGATCTAAACAGGGTTTTTGTACAAGTCCATCAGACGACATAGAGGACGTCTGGCACTAAGTCTGGACGTCTGGAAACCTACTTTTACCGTGGGAATTGATTTCCAAACGTTGCAACGGCTAGAAAATCTCTGAGAAGAGATTTTGGGTCAGCCGAGGCAAAACGGTCATTTATCAGACGTCTGTGAAGTCCTATGGACGTCTGATAAGGCTCTAACGGTCATATTCTTGAGTGTCTTCTAGGCCAGCCAACGGTCCGCTAACTGGACGTCTGGCAAAGTCATCAGACGTCTCCTAAGACGTCTGGTCTAAGGTCTGGACGTCTGATTTCATCAGACAGAACTAACTATGTCCAGCCTAACAGTTATCAGACGTCTGAAACAACAGTCAGACGTCTTAAAATCCTTTATCAGACGTCTGATTCGTGAATTAGACGTCTGGAAAGTCAGTTTTAACCCTATATTGGTTTTCTAAGTGTTCTACAGAAAACCTACGTATCCTAGGGTTGTGCAGGTGTTCCTAGGACTACTGTTAGGGTTCTTTGAGGCTCTTTAACATAATGTCTAAGGAAAATAAAGAGCAAGAAAATAAATACAAGAGATACATGAAAGGATAAAAAAGAATCTATCCTATTCTTCTTGTCTTCCATCTCCAATCTTTCGCTCCACGCGAACCTCCTCTATTTTCCGTCAAGCTCCTCCAATCCGTCCTGGATGCGAGCTCGAGTTCCGTCTAAACACGTCTTCATTTGCAATTGACCTGAAATCTAGGACTCAAATTGCAAATGTTAAATAACACGTGTTTTGTTATCATCAAAACAAATGATCGTGGTGCTCTAGCACCAACACAAACACCCCCTGGGTTTGGTGCTTCTTCGTCCTTGTCTTCTCAAGGATCAACCCATGGTCCCAATGCCTCTGCGAATGCGGTAACCTTGAGAAGCGGCACCAAAACTCAGGATCCCAAATGGCCAACTCTCCCCGAGACTTCACCAGCTAAAATACCCGGCTCAGAAGAGGCACTAGAAAAACCCAAGGACCCAGAAATAGATCCTATCCATGTTCAGACACCCTACCCTGAGGCCTTGGAGATAATAAAAAAGAAGAAAAGTGTTGTGGAAACTGAGGAGCTTTTGGAGATCTTTAAGCAGGTTCAGATTAATATTCCGGTCCTCGAAGCCGTTAAGCACATCCTAGCTTACGCCAAGTTTTTAAAGGATGCTTGTACACCCAAACGTAAGCCAAGACCTTAAGCACCTAGGAAGGTTGTGCTCTTCGAGCAAGCAAGTTCCGTAATATCAAGCAACCTTCCACTCAAGCGAACTGACCCAGGAGCACCCCTGATTTCCTGCAATATCGGGGACATGACATTTGATAGAGCGCTTCTAGACTTAGGTGCTTCTATCAATCTGATTCCAACAATCCTGTACCACCAATTTGGTTTCGAAGAGTTGACACCTACACCTGTCACCATCCAGCTGGCTGATAGATCTGTGAAGACCCCGAAGGGGGTTGTCGAGGATGTGATTGTGTGGGTTAAGGACTTCTATTTTCTGGTCGACTTCTTGGTGCTCGACATGGAAGTCCCTGAAAAATTACAGAACGCACCCATAATCTTAGGTAGACCTTTCTTAGCTACAGCTAAGGCAAACATTGATTGTGACACAAGATGTATGGAAATCGCCTTCGGAGACAATAAAATGCAGTTGGATATCTTCTGAGCGACAAATCCTTTTGATTGCGATTGTGTTGAGGAACATGATCCCGTGAAAACTTTGGTCGAGGAATGCCTCACCCTTAGTTCTGTCTCAGACCACCAATCCTATAACGACGGTTCTGACCCGTCACCATCGCTACCCGTGGACCTCTATAAGGCTGATTACCATCAAACAACACCATTTGCGGAGATCGATGTTGATCAACTCCCGCCTTTCCCTTTCCCGTCGACTGTTGTTCCACCCGCACCCAAACTTAAGCCACTACCTGAGAATCTCAAGTATGTCTTCCTGGGACCTGACCAGACCTTTCCTGTGATTATTAACTCTCATCTAACTAAGGATCAGGAACTCAGGTTGACCGCGACCCTTTCAGAACATCGGGTCGCCATTGGATGGACCATTTCAGACTTGAGAGGAATTAACCCCGCCTATTGTACTCATAAGATTTACTTGGAAGACGGGGCACGACCCTCTCGCCAGATGCAGAGACGATTAAACCCAAACATGCAGGAGGTCGTTAAGAAAGAAATTATCAAGTGGCTTGACGCCGACATCATCTATCCTATCTCTAATAGCCCCTGGGTGAGCCTCACTCAAGTGGTTCCAAAGAAAGTCGAGCTCACCGTTGTTACCAATGAGAATGGCGAATCCATCCCTTCTCCAAGCTTTCCAAACCCTTAACCGACCTTCTGGCCAACAACGCCATATTCCACATGACCTCTGATTGCATCCAGGCTTATTACACCTTCCGGGACCTAGTTTCCACAGTAGCTGTACTTCAGCCCCCAGATTGGTCCCAGGACTTTGAGATTATGTGTGATGCATCAGATTTTGCCATAGGCGCCGTCCTAGGACAAAGACAAGACAAGAAACCCGTGGTGATCTATTATGTGAGCAAAACGTTGGACAAGGCCCAACGAAATTATACAGTCACAGAAAAAGAGTTGCTCGCTGTAGTTTTCGGACTTGAGAAGTTCCAACCTTACCAGCTGGGATCCCACGTGACCATTCAACCATCCGGCACCTGTTGGCTAAAAAGGATGCGAAACCCAGGCTCATCAAATGGATCCTGCTCTTGTAGGAATTTGACCTGGAAATCCGCGACAAAGTCGGATCAAAGAATGTGGTGGCTGACTACTTGTCTAGACTTCACCCAGACCACATTGAACCCTCCCTGCCTTTATCTAACACCTTTCCCGATGAACACATTCTGGTTGTGCAAGACAAGAAACTGCCTTGGTATGCTGACTATTTCAATTACCTAGTTGTAGGACAGATCCCGCACAGTTGGTCCAGACAGCAACGGGACATGTTCTTTGCTGAGGCCAAGCACTACTTTTGGGATGATCCCATGCTGTTTCGCCTCTGTGCCGACCAGATCATCAGGAAGTGTATCCCTGAGAACGAAGTTCAGAGTGTGCTATCTTTCTGTCATGACCAAGCTTGTGGTGGCCACTTCTCTGGAAATAAAACGGCTGCAAAGGTTCTGCAGTCTGGATTTTACTGGCCTTCCCTATTTAAGGATGCACACAACTTTGCCAAGACTTGCTCATGCTGTCAAACACTGGGGACCATGACCAGAAAAGATATGATGCCCCTCGAGCACATTTTGATTGTCGAAATCTTCGATGTTTGGGGTATCGATTTTATGGGCTCCTTTCCACCATCCAACGGCTTTGAGTACATCCTAGTCTCGGTAGACTATGTTTCTAAATGGATTGAAGCCGTCGCCACCCGCTAATGCGATCATAAGACTGTCATGGACTTTGTTAAGCAGAACATCTTTTCTCAGTTTGGAATACCAAAGGCTATGATCAGTGATGGTGGAAGTCATTTTATTCACTCCCAATTCCGTGCCCTAGTTAGAAAATACGGGGTTAACCATCGCATTGCTACCCCATATCATCCGCAAACAAATGGGCAGACCGAGGTCTCAAATAGACAAATCAAGAACATTTTACAGAAAACTGAGACCTGACATGAAAGACTGGTCCACACGACTAGATGATGCCCTGTGGGCATACAGGACTGCTTTCAAGACCCCGATAGGCATGTCGCCTTATTGCCTGGTCTTTGGCAAAGCCTGCCACCTTCTTGTCGAATTGGAACACCGGGCTTACTGGGCTATCAAGTAGTGTAACATGGATTCCCAGTTAGCCGGTGCGCAGAGGATGCTCCAACTCTCTGAGCTTGAAGAAATTCGTCGGGATGCCTTTGAGAACAGTAGACTATATAAGGAGAAAATGAAAGCCGTCCACGACCGACTCATCCATAGAAAGACCTTTGAGCTTAACCAGCAAGTCTGGCTTTTCCATGCCCGCCTAAAACTCTTTCCGGGGAAACTCAGGTCTAAGTGGATAGGACCATTTAGGGTTGCCAAGCCTCACTCCAATGGGGCGGTTGAAATCGTTAATCCGAACACTGGGCACACTTTTACAGTCAATGGCCAAAGATTGAAACACTTCCTAGCCTAGGTTCCCCCAAAGGAGAGTGTCACCCTCATTGAGGGATGACACGAAGCACCGCCTAGCTGGAGGTGTTAAATTCAGCGCTTCCTAGGAGGCAACCCAGTGGATTCAGGCTGATCCGGTATTTTATGTCACTCAGGTAATATCTTTTTGAACCCCTATTACATCCATGTATTTTCCAATGAGGACATTGTCCAACTTAAGTATTGGGGAGGGTGGTAAATTGCATGATCCTGAGCTCATTTAATCAGTCTGAATAGAATAAAATAAAATTAAATTAAATTAAAAAAAATTGAATTTAGGAAGAAACTTAGGTATTAGAAATTTGTCAATAGTGGGAAATAATACAAAAAGAACTTGAACACTTAGACTTTTCAGGCTTTCAGGCTTAATCAGCCCTGGTGTCCATTAAAATATGGATTTAGCTTCAAATCCTTGCAACCTTAAGCTACTCTAATCCACCTACTAAATAAGGTGATAAGTATACGACTTATCAACTCACCCTCTAACTTAGAAAGACTTTGAGTCTAAGCATCTGCACACATTTTTGCAGACTCACTCCTCGGAGATTTTGACAGGAATTGGGTAGCTAATGAACTCTCTAGGGTGGTATGGCTGGCATGTTGTCGTGGGTAACAGCCCATTGGTAGGTTGTCCAGAGCCTAGCCACGGGACCACTCCTTCTTCATTGCCTCTAGGTAAATTTGAGATCAGGGAAGCCACCTACTAAAAAAAAAAAAAGAAGAAGAAAATAAAATAAACCACACTTCACCGCACGAGTATGATTGGCAAGTGATTGTGGGTAACAGCTCATTAGTCGGTTGTCTAGAGCCCAGCTCAGTAATTGCATAAAAAGAACCAAAACACTTAAGGAAGAAGCAGGGAAGTAGTACAAGCCGGGGAGATATACACTGGAAAAATCCTTGTGTTGACCCCAATTAAAACAAACGTAGAGAGAAAGCTACCGATCGAACAAATACACCTTCAGGCAAAACACTTCCTCTTCCGGTCACCTAGGGGCGTAGAAACCCGAAGTCTGTCTAAATTACTGTTGAGTGAGTCTATCACAATCTTCACACCAAGATGCTTAGCACTTAGAGTTTTGTCCAAGTTTTGGGTGGGTTGGGTAGCCGTAAAAAGTTACCAACCCACTCTGAATTCCAAAAAAATATAAAAATAAGCAAAAAAAATATATTTACATACATTAAAGCAAGGATTCAGGTGATTTGTATTTTGGCAGACACTTGGGCGCTGCTTAGTCTTTGTAGATTAAGATCTTAGTGTATTTCCTCCTATTGACAAGTGATGAATTGTCTAAGTAGTCACTTCTTAAATTCTGACAGAAAATATAAGCTAGAATAAACCTTGCTACGGACTAGCAAGGAGTAAGCATGGGAGTATGATAACACTGCATCTTGGGGTGATAATTTTGTTAAATAGGGCCCATCTTAAGAATAAAATGCACAGATAATACATCATAAATAGAATGGGATAATTGCATGCATCATACGTCAAGATTGCTTATAAAACAGCATTAATGGCCATTTGTATGAGCACTTGTCAAAGCAGGCCTCAGATGAGCAATCAAATCGCACTAATGGATTCAGAGCGACAAACGAAGTTCAACGGACTTGAAATTGGCCAAATCCGACATCCGGAGCTCCTACAATGGGCCCAAGAAGTTCTGATCGTTGACCTGATGATCAACGGCCCACAGCGCGCCACGTGGCGCCCGCTCGCCGCGCCCAAATCGTCGCACGCTTCCACCTTCACCCGGAGGACAAATCTCAGCCGTCAATCTTCGATCGAACGACTGAGAATCGCTTGCGCGCCCGCCCTAGTCGTGACAAAGTAGTGGGCGCAACGCAGCAGTTAGAGCGCTAACCCGCGCTCACGCGACGTGGGTTCGAATTGCGCGGTGCTGAAATGCGGAGACGACGACGTGCGCGGGCAAAATTGGGCCGCCTGATCAGCAGCGGACTGGCGCGATAGCGAGACGTGGGGCCCGCAGATGCGCCCTGACCAAACGCGCGCGATGACGCGGGCGCGAGGGCGCGATTCAGGCGTGCGCCTCGTACGAGATCCCAGCTGTCCGATCTTAGATGGGATGGCTTACGGCATGCGTACACTGATCAGGCGCGAAGAAGCACAGCTGCGGGCGAGCGACCGGCGGGCAGGGGTCTTCATCGACGTTTTGGGAAAGGTTTTAGCGACGTCCGTCGCTAAAACCCCTTTTTCATTTGGAAAGCCCTTCTCCCTATTTAAACCCCTTCCAACCACCCATTCAAGGCATTCACTCCACTTGCAACTACTCTACCCCCCTCCTAGCTACCTTTAATCCCTTTTGTAATCACCGGAGATGACGAGCCGCCGACGGAGCCCTCTCCACCACCGTGGCTGCCTCGCTATCCCCCCTCTCTCTCTTCCCTTCTTTTAAGTTTTACTTTACTTATGTTCAAGCATTTATCTAGTGTTGTAATTATGAATTAAAGTTGCATGATTAATGAAGTTGTTTTCTATTCAATTGTTTGCTCTATTTTCTATTCAAGTTGCATGTTGCGAATGAAACAATTCTAACCCTAATCTCTCTCTCTTTCTCTCTCTCTCTCGCTTTTCACCTGCGCCTTTTCGCAAGCAAAACCCCACAATTTTTCGTGACAATAAGTGACAAGAAGAATCCGATTTTTACACCTCCCTGAGACAGACACTCGGACTCACATCCGTTTCTTTACTTTAAAACTGACGTCGCAAGTGCAAACTATAACGACACTTCCAAACACACGTGCACGCGCACGTCATTCCTCAAGCTCTGAAATAACAATAGCGGTAGCTCTCTTCAATCTCCCCACGCTGACCTCTCCCACCCCTGCAATCACGTAGTCGTCACAATCTTTCCCCCTCTTCCACTGCTCTGTCGCTCACTCCCCCTATTTCCTACAGCTACCTCTCGTTTCCCATCGCCTCTTAAGATGCTATTGGGGTCGATAACAGAGATAGGAAGGGCACTCTAGAGGTAGAAGAGGACTGCAACTACAACTGATACTGCTGCTAGCACATCCAAGTAGCTAATTACATCATTGATGTGTTTTACACATTCTGTTTGCACATTTGAAATTAGTTCCACAAGACGGAGTCTGTAGTTATATGTTGGAAGGCTTCTTTATTGAAGCTTTTTGAGGAGCCCTTACGAAATCGTGGTTGTTATAAATTGGTTCTTTTGAGTACATTTAAGTTAAGAAAAAAAAACAATAGCAGCAACAACAAACAACAACAAGAAGCAACAACACCAACAGTAGCAACATCGTCGACGTCGAAGGGAGGCTATGGTGAAGGCAATGATGGCTGGCTACGATGAGGATGGAGGACGCGGGGGTTGTTGTGTGGAGTAGAGAAGAAAAAAAAAAAAAAACAGAGGCCAGACAGGGGGTGGTGTGGGTTGCGGGTTTCGGGTCGAAATTGATGACGTATGCGTGACGATCGAACAAATTGAGATGACAAGGAAGTAGAGGAGGTCGAGAGGATTGATTGCGAGGTCATGGCAAGACGAGAGGCGAGCCTGGCTGCCTGTATTTTACGAGGATGCAGCCGTGGGTGTTAGGTTCACCAGCGGTGGTGGAGGTTAAAGAAGAAAAGGAGAGGGAGAACGCGAAGGCCAGTGACTGTGGTGTTGAGTGCATATGTGTGGCGGCTATCGACATGGAAAAAGAGGAGGAGAAGGAGGGATGGCATTGACGGTGGTGGTCGGTGGTGTTGGTGGGGTCGATGGTGGGTTGACAAAGAGGGGGAAAGAAATAGAGAAGGACAAAAAGGAAAAAAAGGAAGTAGAAGAGGATAGGAGGAGGGGAGAGTCGGTGATGAAGGTGGTTTCGTCAAAGTTGGAGAAGACATCGATGAAGGAAGAGGAGCAAGGTTGGTTGACGCGTACCTCCTTGCTGACTGCATCCTGACCCTCTAGGTCGAGTAGAAGGCGAAAGAGAAAGGAGAGCATCCATAATAAATCCCATCCGTCCAATTCATTTCTAAAGATAGCTTAAATCACCACCGTCTATCTCGCTTCGTGGTTAGTGCTTTTAACTTAACTTGAGTCAACTTTTCCTTAACTCTGGTTAGTGAACAAACGGAGAAATAATCGGGTAACATTCACGTTAACGACGTAAGTTTTGCAAGGACATTAATAGCAATAGTTGCTAACACATTGATAGAAAAATAATTTCAATTGTTTCAAATTACATCAACGTAAAATTCCCATATAGATACTACATAGCAATTTCTTTAATTGCAAATCGGTATTCAATACGAGCATCCGTGTAAGCGAAAAAGTTTACGCAAAACAATTACATAATAATTAAAAAAAAAAAATTCCTCGATACAAAATTGAACTGAACGTTCGGCAATTCTCAACCGGTGGCCTCAAACACATGTATAAATTCCTCTAAGTCAGCGAAGTGTAAGCTCGTCCTCGGCATATAATACAAGTCATCCCCTATCAAAGTACAACCATAGAAGATCATCAGCATTGATTCTTCCGCGTTTGAAAATTCAAATCTATATAATCCATTTAAATGCTCAAGCCATTCAAAAGGATCGGTCTCCTTCGTGGCCTCCGCTTTCTCTTCTGCTTGGACTCTCAGCGAGCGCTCCGACTTCGGCGCGGACTTGGGGGACAGGCCGCGGTAGGGCTCGACGTACGCCTCAACGCCGAAGTTGGTCTTCGCATCGGGGCCACGTATCGCGATAGCTGCCCTGTCGTACACGGCGGCCGCCTCCTCCGGCGTACCGTATGTCCCTAGCCACCTTCGCGCGCCGAGCTTCGGGTCGCGGATCTCCGCCGCCCACCTCCCCCACGGCCGCCTGCGTACGCCCCGGAACTTCTTCGCGGTCTTCTCCTCCACTGACGCAAAGGTCGTGCCTGCTGCTTCGGGGGCTGGAGGGGGCCCGAGGGCAATCTCGATTACGTGGCGCTTCGGTGCTTCCTTCTTCTGGTGGGAAATTCGCCGGTCGGAGGTTTCTTCCGAGGACGATGAGGAGTCTGTGGCGTCGGGATCGGCAAAGGTCACCGTAAGTCGTCCCACGGCGGGGGAGGTCGATCTCGGCATGCTGATTTGTTGGCGTATCACGAAGAAAGAGCGTGGGAGAAGCAAAGGTATGTACGTGCATTTAAGTGCTCGTGGAGAGAAATTGGAGAGGGGAATCCGGATCGATCTTTGGGATTCCTTATTTTATAGGGAGAGTTGGAATGGCTGTCACTGAAGGAGCTAATCCTTCTGCACATGTAATTAATTGACGGAACGTGGAAATAAAAAATTTATGGGCAGAGGGAAAGAAGCGGAACGAAGGAGTTGAGGTGGGGGGAGAACGTAATGGCCGCGGAGAACGGTAGAGAGAGAGAGAGAGAGAGAGAGAGTGTGTGTGTGTGTGTGGGTGTGTGTGTGTGTGTGATTTGGAGTATTTTGTCTTTTCATGATTGGAAAGAAATTTTGTTAGAGTTCTGACGTAGTAGATTTGGGATTACTTTCTTTCTTTGAGAGATGATTTTGGGATTGCTTTCCTTTTTTTGAGAGATGATTTGGGATTACTTTTATTGAGAGAGAGGGATTTGCATGTTACCCACGTCCTGCCAAAAAAATAAAGGGCGTATACCTCCCTAATCCTTATGGCCAGTTAACTTCTTTGCATTGTTATTACCACACCGTATGACTTATATATTTACATTGGCACATTTGTCAGGTAGTTGAGATGATTTCAAGCATGCATGTTGAGTTGTTTGATTAGCTAAATCTTCCAGAAGATAAAGTAGTTAGGGGTTTGTTAAGTTAGAATTAGTAACTATTTACGAGAAAAAATTATGAATAAATGTAGTAATGGTATAAGAAGGGGTGTCCAAAATTAATGCCATAAGAGAGACATCGTAGCAAATTCATATGTATGGAACACGTCACCCTCCCTTTTAAAGAAAGATGAGAGATAAATTTATTCATCCCTCTCTCACCAATGAAGGCCGTCAAAAGGTAGGGCAGAAGAACTAGATCATGACCTATACAATACAAGATGAAAAAAATAGACTAACACGTGGAAGACCATACTCAAAAAGAAAATAACAAAAGTGGACTACTACTCATACCTTTACAACAATAAGAACAATAAGAAGCATTTGCAATATTAAAAATGAACGAGCCATCATCTAAAATGAATGTTGAAGAGATCTCACTTGTATAGACACAACAATCCTTGCATATGACCAGGAAGGCTTTGGAGGCCATAGAAAGTCTTGACTTGGCTAGCTTCAAAATGATGAGCATGTATGGCAAGAGCCACCATAGTAAGATTTGCTTCAACCAAAACATAGAAGAGCGAGATTTGTAAGTTTGTGAAGTCTCGTTTTACTTTATCAACCAAAGATTTTTCACGGCAACCAACTCTCTCATTGCTAGAAGTGGTCTCAACTTCAATCTTTGTGTTCAAATGTTGTCTATCGAAGATACTCAAAGCCTTAAAAGCTAGCATTAGGCTTGTAGTAGTGCCTTCCTCCAAGGAGGTCTTAGAAGCAACAATAGCAATAGAATCTCTGCAATTAACATATTTTCCCTTAAGATTGACTGAGGGTTTGGTCCAAGCAACAACTAAAACTTCAATTTTTCAACAAAGCGACCAACTTCTCAGCTTAAAGTTGTGCCACAACTTAAGCAAAATGAAATGTTAATTCTGAGGTCGAAACTCTTCATTCCACAACTTCGAAAAGGCCATAATAATTTGATTTTTCTTAAAGATTAGGGCTGGAATCTTATGGTCATGATTGAGGAATATATTATCAGCATTAGAAGGAGTTTGGATAAGGAAGGCAAAATTGTACATATCTAAGTGAAGACTTTCCAGGTAAGTTACTCTCTTGAAAAAGATGATCAATACTCTTACAAAAGGGAGAGAACCAACAAACACACTTCGAAGTGAGATAGGTGCCTTTGTTGGAGATGTTCTTGATGTGCATGCATATATTGACACTATTTATGCTTAATTTATGTTAATTTCATTGCAATACTTGCATCTTTGTATTAGATTAATCTGTTAATTAATTAGTACATCTAGATTAGGTTTGCATAAATTTCATACATTTTTGTCTATACCAGGTTGCATAATATATTCATTATGTAAATATTAACTGCATTCATTTTTTATTTTACTGGAGGGGTTTGGGGGATGATTAAGTAGAGGATACGATGGATTTTCATTTCATTCCTTCACATTATTTCTCATCACTTTCCCCTACATTATTCTATATCACGATTTCACAATGGAATTCCAAGTCCATTTCCATCCCTCTCTCTAAAGAAATTTCAACAGTTAGCTACCCTTGCAAAATGCTCATAGGATCACTTCACTTTTAATTCTAGCTCTACTACAAAAAGTAGATCTACCGTCGATTGACCAAGCAACGACAAAAAGATTTTTGTCATCACTTATTTATATAAATGATAATGAATACATTATTAAAATTAACCTCCCAATTTCTAGCAAAAAGCAATATTTAATAAATATTTGTCGTCTTGTATTCTAAAAAGTGACGATAAATTGCAGGATAAAATGTATATGCTAAAGTCACCAAAATTTAGGTGTAAAGATTGGAATTAATTTAGACATTTGTCATCGCTTACTAATAGAATCGACAGCAAATGTCGATCCATCTAACCCCACGCAGAGCCTTCTCCTCCCCCACACTTCGCACAAACTCTCCTTGTCTCGCAGAGTTCTTCGACAATTGTAACGACCCGGTTCCCGAGTCCCTGCTGTCGGCTAGGCGGGGGTCCGGTGCTGGCGACTGGCCCCTGTCGAGGGCCCCCAAAGGCCACTGATGGCCCTGCACAACGTGACGGCTCTCCTGCGGACGCCACGTGTCTCCGTTCTTGCCGACCCTGTGAGAAGTCTGGCTGAAAGGGCCTCTTCCGCCCGCCGTCGGTCTCTCCCGCGGACGGGTTGGTCTCCTCGTAAGTCATAGCTGCCTCTACCACCCTCGAAAACGTCGGCAGCTTCAGGGGTTTGACATACCCCCGGATCGCAGGCCGGAGCCCCTCGGTGAACCTCCAAAGGCGCTCCTCCTCAATGGCTACCGCTGTCGCTGCAAAGCGGGACAGCTCCAAGAAACGCGTGCGGTACGCGCTCACGGTCATCGTCCCTTGGCGGAGAGTGTGGAACTCCCGCCTCCTCTGGTCCTGCCATGTCTGGGGAAAGTACTGCTCGCAGAAGAGGGTGACGAACTGGTCCCACGTCGGCTCGTCCCTCTCCTGTCCCCGGACCGCCCTCCACCACCGGTGTGCCGCACTCTCCAGCTGGTACGTGGCAAAGGCCACGCAGCACTCCACCGGGGGGCGAAGGGTGTCGAAGATCTTCTCCAGCTGCTCAAGCCAGTCCTCTGCCTCGGTCGGGTCCTCATCCCCCTTGAAGGAGGGGGGCTTCAGTTTCCGGAACTGTCCGAAAAGCTCGAAGTGGCGCTGTAGGGGAGGTGCTGGTGCACCTCCAGGCGAAGGTGCCTCGTGTACAGAAGTGTCGGAGGAAGGTGGGGGCGGCAGGGGCCCATCCCCTCCCTCGTGTCCAGCGCCGCGTCCGTCGCGTGGTCCCACAGAGGACTCCCCCTCTGCAGCCCAGGAGGAGGTGCTCGGGGCGGTGGGTGGAGCTCCTCTCGTACAATATCCCGTATCAGTCTGGCGAGGTCCTGGGCCTGGATGCCAGGGAGTGGTGGTTGGTCCACCGAGACGTCAACGACAGCACGTCCACCTCGCCGACCTCGCCCTCGGCCGCGCCCGCGGCCAGTCTCGCCAGTCCCACGACGAGGCATCTCCTGCAAGGAGACGCGAAACAAAACGGAAACGTCAAAACAGATGGTAACTAACAACACTTCTAAGAGCTCATGTCAAGAGATATGTTGTGGTGGCTACTCTAGCTATAAACATGTGAATTGGTTATTTTCCAGTCAGTTGATTCACTTCTCGGGACGACCTTGCTCTGATACCATCTTGTAACGACCCGGTTCCCGAGTCCCTACGAGACACGAGAACCGGACCGACTCGACTAATCCCAAGACCCAGTCGTCCAACGAGGAAGTAACCAAAAGACAGTAAAATAAACCACATTCAGCATGAATATAACTAACAGTAAGAAAGTACAGCAGTAAGGAAAGAAACTACTACAGTAGGTACCACCACAACAGTAAAACAACATTTATCATAAAACAAAAACTGCAGGTAAAGAAGGTACAGTGGAAACAAAAACTACTCACTAGAACAGAAACAAAAGGGGTACAAAGCTGTGGTAACTCTACTAGACCCTACTCGGCCCAGCGTCCTCTGCAGCCGCCGACCCTGGCTGCTCAACACCTGGTCCTGAAAAAGGTAACGAGTGTAACACGTCAGCAAAACGCTGAGTAGAGTGGCAAACTAACTAAAGGCAACAGTAGAGTGTACAGTAGCTGTTATGTTCTATTACTTCCTTTATTCACATCTTTCAATTTTTCTCACTATTTCATTTATTTCTCAGATCCTTTACTTGATCTCGAATGTCCTCGTGGGAACGATCTTGATTGCAGTCTTTTCCAAAAGTAGAAGTAGCACGTGGTGCTCTCCTGGCCGGGAGAGTCCCCCGTGGTGATCCTACCCTCAGTCAACCACCCCAAGGTCACTGACAGACGTAACGGTGACTACGGCACGCGCGATAAACGCACAGGTAGCTAGCCCGCACTGGCACGCGGTCAGTCGTTTCCGTTAACGGGTGCGCCCAAAGCACAGCACGGAACCAGGGCAGAGCCCTCTCAGTAACAGGGGTCCAACCCCTCCACAGTAACCAAACCGGGGCCTTGCCCCTCCACAGTCCGCGCACCCTCGCCTGACTACCCTGGTTTGCCCTAGTGGGCCTAACAAGTCGGTGAAGGAGGCTAGCAGAACCCCGGGGCCCGTGGGGTAGCTAGTACTCTCCTAACACTACTAGCTCTCCTCGGTACTACGTACACGAGGGCCAACAAGTCGGTACAGAGCGGCCAATCCTAACCCCGGGTCCCTGGGGCGGCTGGCCCCACTCTGCACTAAACAGGTACAGGTACTTCCCTTGGTACTGCGTACCCAAGAGACAGTACAACTACATCTCAGTTCCATTCCTTTTTCTTTCCAGGAGTTCCACTCCTAATTCCCCGTAGGGTTCCAGCTCTTTATCTCAGAACATCATATGTTTCACTTTCCAGATTCACGTTCTCAAATTCCATGATCTCAAACATGTTTCTTTATTCATAACAGGCAGCTGTTAATTAGATTTACAGGCAGCTTTATATATTCCTTTCCATTTTTCCAAGACTGCAGTAATATACAATCCACTAGTTTTTCCATCCTAGGATTCATGCCATATCCTAGGATCTATCATACAATCTAGTTTTCCGGCCCTAGGATTCATGCAACACCTAGGAGCTATCATTCCATATATTTCTCATTCCTAGGATTCATGCAACGCCCTAGGTTCTAGTTATGGTTCCATACTTTAACAGATTTTATTAATACTTAAAGCCACTCTACCAGGTATAACGGGAGTAATGGGGGCGTGATCGGGGATCCCGCGCGCCTCCGCGACTCTCAAGACTGCAACCGAACGAGGTCCTATCACAAGGATCAAACACAAGGAGTGTCTCAAAACAGTGTATAGCTACTGTAGGCGGGTAGAGGAATTAATTCTGAAACGAACGCAACTCGAATCGCGGAAAACAGAGCCCAAACGGGCCCTAAACGGGTCGAGAAAGACGATACTGTGCAAAATCAGACGTATGGAACTCCTTCCAGACGTCTTAAACGGTGGATCAGAGAATTACCTGTTTAGCTTGGTTCCCCGGACGTCCAGAAGTCTGCGGGGACGTCTGCCCTAGATCCCAGACGAATCTCAC
Source organism: Thalassia testudinum (assembly GCA_037157565.1). Taxonomy (NCBI): domain Eukaryota; kingdom Viridiplantae; phylum Streptophyta; class Magnoliopsida; order Alismatales; family Hydrocharitaceae; genus Thalassia; species Thalassia testudinum. The sequence goes on along the minus strand of JAZHRO010000012.1, from coordinate 7,073,155 downwards.
CTGCGATTCTGCCCTCCTTCTCTGCGGCTGCAGGCGGCTGCGACCGCCTTCTCTCTCCTCTCCGCGCGGCGTTAAAAGGGGGCGCGCCTCCCCTCCCGTCTCCACCATCTTCTTCCTTCTTCTCCTGCCTGTGCGCGAGAGCGAGCGGACGCGAGGGCGCAGCGGCAGTGGCAGCCGCAGTGAGCGCGGAGGAGGTGCGGCGTGCGAGGGCGGGGCTCTGCCGTGAGGGCGAGCTCGCCGGAGCGGCTTGGCCGGCCGGCGGAGGGCGCAGGGGGCGCGGAGCGTCGCGGAGAGGGACCTGCTGCGGGCGGAGCAGCGGACGCGCGAGGTGCGATGCGGGCGGCGTCGCGAGCGGAGGCCGAGCAAGGTTCTGATTCTGGAAAAATTTCCAGAATCAGACGTCTGGGTTGATATCCAGACGGCAAGGTCGACGTCTGTAAGATCATACAGACGTCTGAAAGGTGAGTTTCCGCTTCTTCTTCCTTCTTGTCGACTGACCGTACTGAGGGAGGGGGGTTGGCTGTGCGCAGGGTCGCTGATTCGTCATCCTTTGCGAATCAGACGTCTGGAAGTTGTACCAGACGGCGGGAGTGACCTCCAGACGTCCTGAGGGACCATCGGACGTCTGGGATCTAGGGCAGACGTCCCCGCAGACTTCTGGACGTCCGGGGAACCAAGCTAAACAGGTAATTCTCTGATCCACCGTTTAAGACGTCTGGAAGGAGTTCCAGACGTCTGATTTTGCACAGTATCGTCTTTCTCGACCCGTTTAGGGCCCGTTTGGGCTCTGTTTTCCGCGATTCGAGTTGCGTTCGTTTCAGAATTAATTCCTCTACCCGCCTACAGTCGCTATACACTGTTTTGAGACACTCCTTGTGTTTGATCCTTGTGATAGGACCTCGTTCGGTTGCAGTCTTGAGAGTCGCGGAGGCGCGCGGGATCCCCGATCACGCCCCCATTACTCCCGTTATACCTGGTAGAGTGGCTTTAAGTATTAATAAAATCTGTTAAAGTATGGAACCATAACTAGAACCTAGGGCGTTGCATGAATCCTAGGAATGAGAAATATATGGAATGATAGCTCCTAGGTGTTGCATGAATCCTAGGGCCGGAAAACTAGATTGTATGATAGATCCTAGGATATGGCATGAATCCTAGGATGGAAAAACTAGTGGATTGTATATTACTGCAGTCTTGGAAAAATGGAAAGGAATATATAAAGCTGCCTGTAAATCTAATTAACAGCTGCCTGTTATGAATAAAGAAACATGTTTGAGATCATGGAATTTGAGAACGTGAATCTGGAAAGTGAAACATATGATGTTCTGAGATAAAGAGCTGGAACCCTACGGGGAATTATGAGTGGAACTCCTGGAAAGAAAAAGGAATGGAACTGAGATGTAGTTGTACTGTCTCTTGGGTACGCAGTACCAAGGGAAGTACCTGTACCTGTTTAGTGCAGAGTGGGGCCAGCCGCCCCAGGGACCCGGGGTTAGGATTGGCCGCTCTGTACCGACTTGTTGGCCCTCGTGTACGTAGTACCGAGGAGAGCTAGTAGTGTTAGGAGAGTACTAGCTACCCCACGGGCCCCGGGGTTCTGCTAGCCTCCTTCACCGACTTGTTAGGCCCACTAGGGCAAACCAGGGTAGTCAGGCGAGGGTGCGCGGACTGTGGAGGGGCAAGGCCCCGGTTTGGTTACTGTGGAGGGGTTGGACCCCTGTTACTGAGAGGGCTCTGCCCTGGTTCCGTGCTGTGCTTTGGGCGCACCCGTTAACGGAAACGACTGACCGCGTGCCAGTGCGGGCTAGCTACCTGTGCGTTTATCGCGCGTGCCGTAGTCACCGTTACGTCTGTCAGTGACCTTGGGGTGGTTGACTGAGGGTAGGATCACCACGGGGGACTCTCCCGGCCAGGAGAGCACCACGTGCTACTTCTACTTTTGGAAAAGACTGCAATCAAGATCGTCCCACGAGGACATTCGAGATCAAGTAAAGGATCTGAGAAATAAATGAAATAGTGAGAAAAATTGAAAGATGTGAATAAAGGAAGTAATAGAACATAACAGCTACTGTACACTCTACTGTTGCCTTTAGTTAGTTTGCCACTCTACTCAGCGTTTTGCTGACGTGTTACACTCGTTACCTTTTTCAGGACCAGGTGTTGAGCAGCCAGGGTCGGCGGCTGCAGAGGACGCTGGGCCGAGTAGGGTCTAGTAGAGTTACCACAGCTTTGTACCCCTTTTGTTTCTGTTCTAGTGAGTAGTTTTTGTTTCCGCTGTACCTTCTTTACCTGCAGTTTTTGTTTTATGATAAATGTTGTTTTACTGTTGTGGTGGTACCTACTGTAGTAGTTTCTTTCCTTACTGCTGTACTTTCTTACTGTTAGTTATATTCATGCTGAATGTGGTTTATTTTACTGTCTTTTGGTTACTTCCTCGTTGGACGACTGGGTCTTGGGATTAGTCGAGTCGGTCCGGTTCTCGTGTCTCGTAGGGACTCGGGAACCGGGTCGTTACAACAATGATCGCCGCCCCTCCTCGATTGGAGGCCATCATTGTCGATCATTGCTCGTCCTCCTCCTTTTTAGGTAACTCCTCCTCGCTGCCCTCCTCTTCCTCCTCGCCACCCTCCTCCTCCTCGTCTTCCTCCTCCTCCACGTCGCCCTCCTCCTCCTCCTCGCCCCTCTCCTCTTCCTCCTCCCCGCCATCCTCCAACACCACCTCCTCGACGCCGCCCTCCTCCTCCTCCTCAATCCTCTCCTCTTCCTCCTCTGCACCACCCTCCTCCTCCAAACATTCCAAAGTCCTAAATCCCAACGTATTCTTTCTTTTTGTTTTTGTTTTTTTTTCCTTGAACATGCCAACTAGATAAATGTTGCTTGTTTTTTTTGTAACAAATAGAAATTGCATCATTTGTTTTTCTTTTTTAAATTTTCATATTGATATAGAGATCTCACAATGATTACCTTTTGAGTTGCAATTACCTTTTTCACAAATTGTTATCACATTCTCAAAACAGAGGGGAATTTGCTGTATGTACACATATATGATCAAGGTGATTTGAAGTGATAGTGGTTAAGAGTGTGAATAATGGATTGTTGTAATTTTTTCTTTCCAATGTTGTTTGATGCGTTAAACACCTTGTATTAGAATCTTTTAGTAAAATGTTGTTGTGCAGTAGCTTGTCAAGATAAGTCCAAGATGAATCATGAAGTTGAGGTGTGGAAATTGAAGAAAGTCAAATGGACTTAAGCAGAGTCGATGGTTTGGTTTGATAAGTTCAACAAGGCAGTTCAATCTTATGAGTTTTCTAGGTTTGCTTTTGATTAAAGATCTTCCTTGTGAGTAGGCCTTAAAGTGTGAGGTACATGTTTGTGTGATACTTCCTATAGTCAATGATATATCTAGCATTTAGAGAAAAAAATGATATCTACGTTGACAATTTCTCATGAAAAATCTAGTCACGTAAGCAGGATGAACTACTTTCTTTTCATTAAGATCAATTCTATACTAGATATTAGTTCTTACCTTAGAGAAGTATATTATTATTTGTCACGAAAGGCGTAGTCATCTAGGCAGGTCAAACTACTTTCTTTCCATTGAGGTCAATTATTTATTGGATGCTAGCTCTTACCTTAGAGAAAAGATGTTATACATTCATCAATGATCTAGTTGACCAGATGATCTACTTTCTTGTGATCAGGTCAGTCATGTTGGCCCAGCACTATTGAGGCTTTCTAGAATGGCTCTTTCCTGGACAAAAAATTCTCAGAGAAAGTACGTTGTTGACATAGGTTGGAATGTTGGCAGGTAAACCTGCTTATATTACTATGGAGCCAACTTTGTGCTTTGATAAAGATTGACACCGAAAGCTATTTGATCCTTAGTAGTTTAGAGCTTTATTTCGGAACCTCTTGTATGTTGCTGCAACTCTCCCTGATATTTCCTTCGTTGTTGGGTGAGTTTGCCAATTCATGGACACACTTGCCTATGGATGATATTGGGATATGCTGTGTTCTATATTTTTTAGATGTTTGACACATATTGTACCAGAATGTGGTTTCATGATCCAAAACTAAATCAAAAAATAAAGCAATGGACACATTGCATGGGAACCTTTTTGAACCTATTTTACCTGGAGGACTTTAATATTTCTTCTGATGTACCTATGGCCATGTATTTTGATATTTGATGATAAGGCTGTTGCTTTTTTTAGCAAACTGCCCTCCATTTCATGAGTGTACATGACATATCAAGATTGATTTCTATTTTATCTGTGATGCTAAAGGTTGCTTGGAGTTGTTGTACAGATATGGAGTGGTAATTAAAGGAAAGAGAGCTGTTGTAATTGGCAGAAGCAACATTGTTGGGATGCCTATAACACTTCTACTTCAGGTAAATCTCCTTGTTCTATCTGGTTGAGTTTGGGGCAATACTGGTAAGTAGTGGTTAAAGCAAGTATACTTTAGCAAATACACATACCATCTTTTTCAAGCAGATCATGTCTAATCTTATAAGTGCATTGTATTGATACCCTGAACATCATATACATACGTGCGTACACGTGCTTTTATGCACTAGTTTATGTTGCTTATTTGGTCCCTCAAGCAAAATTGATCACCTTCGGGTGTTCGCAGTGTTCTCACCTTGTTTCTAATATTGAGTCTATTGTATCACTTTTTACTCTATAACATACCCCTAAAAGAAGTAGCATACAACTAAAGGAATTAATCTATTAAATGCATTCATGTAGTTTTCCTGCTATTGATACTAAGTGTGTCAAAGTAAGCTTTGATCCTCCATGACTCTGCCACTGGCTTATTTATACACATGTCTATATATCTTATGCTATTTTGCACAAATAATATGGCAGAGAGAGAATACTCCGGTTGGCATTGTCCATTCTTATATAAAAAAATCCTGAGGAAATGACAAGGCTAGCGGATATTGTAGTTTCTGCAGTTGGTGTTACAAATTTGGTTAGGGGAAGCTGGATAAAGCCAGGTGCAGTTGTGATAGATATCGGAATAAACCCTGCTATTGTAAGTAGCTACTCCAACGTATCTTTCTTCAGGTATTACAGCACTCCTTAAATTGACAATTTATGTGGAATAGTTTTCTTGCTTTTGAGAGTTGACGCCTGATGAATCAAAATTGTTTTTCTTCTAACACCTGTATATTATTTTGGAGTTCATTTATACAACAGTATGTGACCCTTGGTACCGTAAGTTTGTCGTTGGGAATGCTTTATTTGATTAGTTTTCCGTTTCAATTAAATTTTCATTTGTTGTATTTTATTATTTTTGTTATGAAGTGAATCAATAAATAGATTATATGAAATGAGTGGATCATTCATTTCTTTCAATAGAATTTACTGTATTCTTAATTTTTGTTGATTTGATTTCGCATTTTAAGTTGCAGTTGATTTGGCTTCATCGACAACCTTATCAGTAGGACAAAGAATTCCTTAGTACGAGGTATATTTTTCTGGTAAGCATTTCAGTTGATGGTTCTTTTTTTTGGGTTACTCCTTTTTTTTGTGGAAGTAATTGGGGTGAAATGATGTAATATAACTAGAATAGGAGTTCAATGTGAACTTGAGATTTATATTTTATGATATCTCCCCTTTTGGTTTTCAATTTTGTATGAACTTATAAATTGTTGATGTAAACATTTTGGAAGGATTTTTCCGTATATAAAGCAGTATGGCAAGGTATACTTGTAGTGGTTGCATATTTTTGTACTTTCTGTAATTGTGATTGTGAATGTTGAGATGTACCCACCTTATTATTTTTTAAAAAAATTATATTCTTGCACAGGTCTCCTTTAACATGTACAAGAATTTAAAAAAACACGATAAAATAAAGGAAATTCTACCGAATTTTGGGTAAAATTTAGTCCCTTTCGTTAATAAATTTCTCCTTAAACCTGTAAATACAAAACATTGTAAGTGATATAGTAGATATCCTAGGAGGTGATTAGAGGTGGGCACATGGCCATAGTGTTGATCTTGTGGGTTCATTGTTGGGTGTGATATTATCTCACTTGACTTAGTTTAAAATAAAAGATCTTAAGAATTATTGATTTTATTTTTTTAGTATGATACTTTTACAATTTTACTAGTTATTTTTGTTCTTAAAGAAATAAAAGAGATGAAGAAAAGGAAACCAAGAGTTCAAAAAAGGAAGTAAAGATAAAGGAAGGGGTGAAGAGAGAGGTCTAGAGTATTAAATTTCTGTGGGTTATCACTCTTCATTTATTCCTTCTTTTCACTTAAACAATTTTGTAAATCAAACAATTATGAGATGAAGGGTGAAATTAGATTTCTATTTCTAATTCATTCTTGAGGTTTTTTCCTATTGTTATTCTTATTCCAAGGGAGAGTTTTATTATGCAAGAGTGTCTATACTTGAATTGTATACTATTCTTGAGGCTTCCAAATGGATGAGACACTCTATTTGAGGTCTAGATATCATTTAAGTATGTGGAGATGTTCATAGCTTGGGTTTATCCATGTAAGCTTCGATATTTTGTACAAGGCTTAAATTTAGATATTTAAGGTTTATATTCTAGCTTAAGAGGAAGAATATTGAATAACAAACTTACTTCAAGATGAGAAAATATCATCAACGCAACATCAAAGCATCAAAATATCATTGAAACCTGTTAGATGTATGTACATTTCATTTTGAAGAAACATATGCAAGTAAGTTGAGGATACATAAGGCTATCATAATGGAGTTGTTATATTACTTGTTAATTTATGTACAAATATTTAAAATGAGTGATTCATTTAGTCGTTTCTTTTTTCAAGGCATTATGTCTTTATTTTGATGATATAATGAAGATATTTCAAATAATTACGGGAAGTAGAGCTAGCAAGGTGCTTGATGTTCATGAGAATGAGTTCGAGCATGAAAGCTATGATTATTATTTACATGAGTAGTAATATATTACGTATGACTTATGTATATCTTTTTCTTGTAAGAACATGAATGTATATCTTTTTGTTGTAAAAACTTGAATGTTTTGAGTTAGAAAACGAATGAAATACATTTTTTTGTCCTAGGTGTGTCAATGTTGTCGTGACGGATGCTATTAATATTACAAGTGCATCAGCGTTAACGAGGAAAGAAGTGATATACAAACCCTGCGGTTTATTTTACAAATGACAAAAAAATACAATTACCATCGATTATGAAACGACGATAAAAGATTCAATCCGTCCGTTAGACAAATGATAATTTAACATCAAAATTTCTTTACAACTGATGGGAAAACGAAACATTGTTATTTACACCATCACTACTTATGCCGTCACTTTGTAGCATCTGTTAAAATGATTTTGGTTACAAAACAACCGGAGATGTCTAATATATTGCAGTGCAATGCCCCCACATGAATCCGCTGCATGCACTCACCTTTCCAATTTTTTTATAAGTCAGGCAACACATTAACACCCGGCCAACAAAATAGCCCAACGCATGGGATAAAAGGCCACGTGCAGGCGTTTTTTTTTCCCCCTTTAGTGTTCCTGCGTGGATCCCATCCTACTTCATCCGTTCCCCCATGCAAAATCACCATTTTCTTCCCCCACGTTAAAAACCCATGCACACCTCCACGCCACATCTCCTCCCGAAGGTCCCGCCCCAACTCCTCTCTCTTCGACAGCCGCTCCCACCATTCTCGGTCACACCCGTCCGCCCACTCGGAGCCTCTCCCACGCCCTCTCCCGTCCACGCTCGAGTCATCGCCGTCCCTCCCGAGTTTCGCCATCCTTGCCGCACATCGGACTCGTTGATCTCCTCCGGTCGTGTACATCGACGTCTGACGTCGATTCCCCCTTGCACCACCACGCGAGGCAGACTTGGAACTCCACGTCGTACGCCTTCCGCTTCGATCTCTATCACTGGCTTCGACAAGTATGTCTAAGCGGCATCGGCATCGGCATCGCGTCTTCCATCGTGCTTGACGCACAAGGCAATTTTGGGAGCCACTCGCCCACTTCACACGTACACCTGCTCCATAGTATACGCATGTGAACCCTATCCTTGCTTGCCTGACATCCGCACACTTCGACATTGGACTCTACACGCAATAGGACCCACTCACCATGCTCGAGGAGCAACATCGATCCGTCCATCCTCCACTTATCATTTTCTTATTTTTCTTTCATTTATTTACCACCTTGTGTTATTTAATGTTAAAAAAAAAAAATCTTATTTTATGATCCATTTCATCTTATAAATTCACACCAAGTGACAATAAAATAAATATATATTTATTATTTCCCTGATAATCGACCCAACTTTCCAATTTAGGTGATTCGTTGGTAAATTTTATTTCAGTGATTATGCATATTCAATAATCCGAACAAGGTTTTTATTTATTTTTATATTTATGATACGTTGATCAATTTCACGTCGTTGGCGTAAAAACGTGCCATTATATGTTTATTTTTAGTCACTCTTATTTATAACATTTTTGATATAATTGCATTTTTCGTGAAACTAACATCTTCTCTGCCTTGCGAGGTACAGCAAAGCTTAGCAGGAGGAGCCTTGGTGGTCGGAACGGCTCTCATCATTGCATCATTTCGTTTTTATTTTTAGATTAGATTAGATTAGTGTGGGCTTTAGACACTATTTCATTACTTTATTCGGACCTTGTTCCGAGGTATTTTCAAGGAGTGTCCCGCTTTACTTCAGGTTTTTCCAGCCATTGTTGATCGGGGTGATTTTTGGGGCCTAGCTCATTACCTGATTTTTATCTTCTTTCGTGGATATTGTTTGTAATTTTTTTATTTGCTTTCTCTCGCACAAATTAGAAAAATACTAAAAAAAATGTTAGAAGCAGCCTAGTAATCATTTTATGTTTTTTGCTGAAAAAAATATTCTATTATAGGAAAGACCTCGATACAAGAGATGCATCCCAGAGAGGAAGGAAAAAGACAGAATCTTCACCCATAAAGGGGGGAATATGACCCTTAGAAACAGGAGAACAAAGAGACAAAAGAAAAGAGACAAGTAATAAAGGAGAAATAAAAAGAAAACATCCCAAGGTTGAGAAATGAAAGATCACCCAAAGGAGATCGACCCTATGCTGGTAAAATGACAAAGTACCAATGAGATAAAAATCTCGAAAATCATGCTAACGAGAAAATTGATTAAATCGACCCACTGACTCACGTCAGAAATCTCGATTGTGATAAGCACGGGATCACACGTAGTCCTAAAAAAAAAAAAAATCCTATAAAAAAAAGAAAAAGAAGACCAATCTACCCCAACAAATAAACCCTCTTACAATGACAAAACAACCACCTCTCACCCTCCAATGGTCGCGCCATGGACACATCACACCACAGTACCCGCACCATAAGCCACAGCTTGTCGCGACCAAGCACGCCAAACCGAAGGTCGCCACACGTCGAATTGAGCCCACTGCTTCGTACACTGCAACAACGGTCGCTCCATGCCACAGCAACGCAGCACACCAAATGCTGCACCTCGACGCCGCATGCAGCTCATCGGTCCTCGGTAGCACACCATCGCACCCGACCACTAGAAGAGGCGAGAAGCTACGCATGTTGGGAAGGAGGGTGGATCGAAGGAGAGGAGAGGTCCGAGGGAAGAAAGGAAAGCATTCGGAGGCGGGGGGGTCAGCCGATCGGAGCCCAAGCTTACAGCTCCTATTTCACTCTCTGTGGAGTGGGCGCTCTCTACTCTCTGCAAAACTAGATGTAGATGTAAATTGGTTTATATCTTTCAACTACCTCTATTTTATTTTGTACATTGCACCATATTGCATTGTTGAAAGCTAGTGGAAACATCTTTTCTTTGCATCAATACTTGCCATTCATTGCATCCACCTAAAAGAGATCACCTAATTTGTTTGAAAAGATTTAACAAAGTGGTCACTTGTTAAAATTGAACTGTATGAGAGATTAAACTTAAAATCAAGTGGACTAAAGTGCATGTTAAAGGACTTGAGTGTGATTTTCAAAACTAAAAAATATCATGCTGAGTGATGCACACATGAGTACTTGACCACATCACACGTAAGAACCACTAGAGACTCCTATCTCTTCCCCTTGCACCACAAGGCAATTAGCCAACAGGTTAGTTTCTCCACTAGAGCCCTGGGGTGCCAGTGGTGTGCAGTCTCAACTGGAGGCTAATCTTCCCTGCAAGTAGGTCTTTTGGCACAAATCGAAGATCGGCTAGGATGCGTAATGTTGCATAAATTGTTGGCTACCAAGTGGAAATCTTTAAGCTAAAGACCTTAATTCACTAACAAAAGAAAGAGTTCCAGTGTATGTTGTTTACTCTGGTTGTATTATTAGTAGAAGGTCCTTAGGGAGAAGGTAGTCTTTAACCCAGAACTCGAGAGAATCCTTAGGAGAAACCGAGCGGTATGAGAGATGGCTGACAAGGGGGGAACAACTAAAGATCTCTGAAGGACTAGTTCATCCCCACCACACATGAAGTGGCCATTAGACAGCTTGAAGGGACCTCTCTTAGGAGATCATGAGTAGTACTATTTTATTGTTACCCTTATTCTATGGTACTAACCAAGAGGATCCCTACCACCATCTTGAGGAATTCACCGAGATCTGCTCCATGGTGAAGTTGCAAGGCTTTACTGATGAAGCCTTAATGCACACCCTCTTCCTATTCTCCCTAAAGGACAAGGCTAAACATTAGTACCATTAACTAGATGCAAGGGTGAATACTTGGCCTACCCTTAGGAGAGAATTTTTAAAGAAATACTTTTCGATAGCAAAACAAATCATTTCAAAAGGACCATTAAGAGATTTACTCAGAACGATGGAAAACGATTCCATGAAACATGGGAACGCTTCAATAATCTTTTAAGTTTACGCCCTCATCATCAAGTGCCCAAATGGCAACTAGATGAGAGGTTCTACACTAGTTTGTCTGATAAGGACAAGCAAATGGTAGATGGCGCTTGTGCTGGAAACCTTCTTAACCAAAACTAATGAGGCTTGGGCCCTCTTCCAGAGCCTTAATGAGAATTCTATCCCCCTCACATCTGCCTATTTGGAGAGGGGTCCTTCAATTCTTCAAAAGAATATAGAGGTTAATGAGGCCAGGGCTACACAAGACCTTGCTTATAAAATTCAAATGCTCAATCAAAAATTCGATAGGCTATTATCTAACCCCGAGACATATCTGAAGCAAGCCACCTAAGTCCAACCTATTTTTGAATGCTCCCTTTGCTAGAGCACCTACCACTCAACTATCAGGTGTTATCTGGCAAATCAATTTCCTAAGCTGATCCAGGCTGAATTGAATGTAGGGATTCCAACCCTCCAGGAAAAATCCCTATTCTAACACCTACATTAATCCTGGATGGAGGAATCATCTCAACTTCTCTTGGAAGCAAAATGAGGCTTCCGACTTAGGATGCAGAGCCTCACCCTTTTACTCCCAACAAATTCAAAATCCTCCTAAGCCTTAATCATCTAAATTGGATGAACTTAAGACCATGATGAAGGCCATGCAGTAGAACCAACAGATGGTCATTCAATCTCAAAATAAGGTGATAAGTGACATGCAATCCTAAATTGGTCATCTTATGGAGGTTGTTCGACAGAGAGATCCCAGGAAGCTTCCTAGCAAGTCAAAGAAGAATCCTAAGGGCAACAAGATGCACTTGCAACCACAAAAGTTATAGAAAAGAGAAAAAGTTAGTCAAAAGAATACTCTTCAAAAACCAATACTAAAAATGAATGTCCTATAGAAGTACCACCACCATAGTGGCCTAAATTTTATCCATAGCTAACGTATGTAAAATGAGATTTGTTAAAAATAGCATCGTAGTATATTCGAATTACACAAATCAACTTTTAAAAATTTGTAATTCTTGAAACAAAGGTATTCCGAGGTCGAACACGAAAAGCAAAGTGTTGCGCAAATACCACTTTCACGACTTTAGAACTTGGGAACTAGATATGATAATTTTAATTCTGTAAGCTCTATATCTAATTCAAAAATGTAAGGATTAATCGCAAAACTCAATAATGTGATTGAGAAAATTATATTTCAATCATTCAATATTCAATCAAGGATTATTTAAACACTAAATAATCCAAATAATGTTTGAAATACAGGGTGATGTAATAAAATCCTCAAATACTTGATAATCAAGATAAGTTAATCGTTAATCAAAAGTCGATACCGATCAATCCTTAGAAACTCATAAGTTATTGATATTCTTGCATTTTGGTCCTTGGGACCTTACCATTTGGTCCCTACAAATTTCTTCTCCTTTCAAATAGGCCCTTGCCAACAAGCAGGAGGTTGGTCTTCTTCGTGTGAAGGCTGCAGGAGACAAGCTTGACAAAGGTTGGCTGGGTGCTTTGGAGTAGGGAAGCTCGTGCAAATAAGTCACAAGGTTTCCTAGTGTTGCCACGAAGCTTCTCGTTAAGCTTACAAGCTCAGCGAAGGTAGGTGGCCAACGATGGAGGTCGAAGAAGATAGTAGCGACCGACAGTGGTCGGAGTTGGCGTTTTGGCACAAGAGGCGGCAAAACTCCAAGTCGAGGAGTCAACGAGCTTTGCCTGAGCTTGGCGGAGGTGGTGGTGGCATTGATTTGGCGCGACGAGGGTGGAGGACCACTGAGCTTGGGGAAGACAACGACGTGGAGGTAAGTCCGAGGGGGCCCTAGGGGAGTTGAAACCTCAAATTGATTGAGGGTTTTCATTCCCCTATGAGTGGCGAAGCTAAAGGGCGGTCGACGGTGAGCGAGGAGTGTTTGTGGAGGCGATTAGTTGTGGTCGGAGTTGATGTTAGTCTTCCGCCGACCATGAAGAAGATGACAAGGCAGGCAGGGTTGTGGAGGTTGAAACTTACAACTAAGGAACCTAGGATGATCTATAGGAAGAGAGGGAGAGAGGATACCTGAGAGACGTGGTGGAGGTTGGAGCACGTCCGACCGACCAACCAACGTCAGACTTGCAGAAGGTGAAAACTCCAGCAAGGGAAATTGGAGTGAAGGAGATTCAAGAGCCAAAGCTTCGCATGAAGCTTGGGCGAGGTGTGGGGAAGGCGACCTACTGCTTGGTTGGTGGCAAGCAGCAGCAAAGAATGATGTCGAAGAAGCTCCAGGTTCGTCAATGGTGTGTGCTCGAACAAGAAGAAAGAGAGGGTATTGATGCTCAATTTTTGGATGACCCTCATCATTGTCGCACGCCAAATTTTTATAGGTGGTTAACGTACGTGATTGAGGCCAATACGTGATCTTGATATGGATGATTTGGCCATTCTCCTGCAAAGGTTTCTATCGAGATTGACGACCTCCACAGACAACAAGAAAGCTGGAAGTGATTGCAATCTCTCGAGTGTGGATCATGGATTAATTTTACCAATTTTGGTGAGATTTGATTGAGGGGATGGCAAGGATTTGATCCCTGAAACTTTGCATGAAGAAGCTAGTGTGCTGTTGCTGGTCGAGGAGGAAGGTGACATTGACGTCATCACGACGTCACCGAAGGACCCAAAAGAAAGGATTTCGGACCAAATTGAAAGGAATTTGAAAATTGAGAGCCAATATGCAAAGTAGGTCAAGATGATATCCAATTAGTCTCAAATTTTTAGGTGATCTAATTTGTACCTAAGGAATCTAATGGTGATTTCAATTTTTTATTTTGATAAAGTTTGCTTAGTTAATTTATGTTTGCTTAGTTAATTTTGATAATGTTTGAGATGGGTTTGCCCTTGATTGGAATTATCAAGATGACTTGTACTAAGGGTTTGGTACCCTACAAGTACCATTTAGTTTTTCGAGATTGACTCTGGGCAAAATCCTAAGTTAAAGGACCTAGGTAGTGGTTTTTCCTAATTTAGGTTTCCACTATATATCTTGTCTTTTGTATGGTGAATTATTTGTTGATTGATTAGCTTTTAACTTTGAATTTTTTAATTAACATTTTGTTTACCGCCTAAAGCACCATCCACCCCCCCTTTAGTGCTTTCATGAACCACCTCATCAATTGAATGAGTGTGAGGGAGAGTGGAGCCATTAGGAAGGAAAGATAAAATGGCGACATTCTCCACCCATATACCATGCCAAAAGTCAATATTTCCGTAGCTCACCTTCTACTTAATAAGTGATGCAATATAGTCACAATCATTGCAGAGGAGGAGCCATTAAGTAAGGGTGGACACCCTAAAGTGAGTTTCAAGGGGGAAAAAAATCAAGTAATTAAAGAGGTATAAATAAAGTTTCCAAATCAAGTTCCAGGCTCTCCTCATCCTCAAGAAAAAAGTAACAAGATCCCAAGCCCCTAAGTTGCCCCCCCCTAAAAAAAAAAAAAGCAAAGATGGAGTCCAAAGTTCCCAGGGTACAAAGAGGAATATCATAAACAAAGAGTGTAGATGGGAATGGAAGCCAAGACATGTTCAATGAAAAGAAGATGGACCCCTAAAAGAGAGTGGCACCCTTCCAACTTGTAACCTTCCTATGGATGTTTTCAAGTAATGACTCAAAGTATATTCATTTAGCTACCCCAAGAAAATAGGACATCTCAAATGCATAAAAGGAAAAGTGCCATGATTGAAACTCTTACCTATGTGGACGTGAGAAAAGGAAGGACCACTATAGAAAAAACTCTTAGCTATGATTGATCCTTTGACCAGACACATGCTTAAAGTCGGTATGAAAGTGAAAAGTTTAACAAGAGAATGAGAGTACCCACTTGTAAAGAGGAAAATATCATATAAAAGGGTAGATGGAGCCATAACCCCTCTCTTAACCTCGTAATTTTTAATATGGTTGAAATGTTGAAGCTCCTTGGTGCCACAAATAAGAGGCTCCATTTTATGGACAAAAAGATAAGGAGAAACAAGGTCACCTTGACGGAGACCCTGGGAAATCGAGAACTCCAAAGAGACACCATCAACCAGAACAACAAAAATGCTACGGTGGCTGCACACTTTGAAAACATTAATACTATTATCTGAGAAAGTGGACCAACACTTTAGTAAGAAAGGACCAGTCAACCATATCGTTGCCTTTTGTAAATCAATTTTAAGGATAAGTTAAATGCACGAAAGTCCTTGTCAATTTTTTGAGCAGGTTCAAAGATTGTTCCAATATGATTAAACATGGAGCAAACATGCATAAAACCCACTTGCTTAGGGGAAATCAAAGAGCAAAGATAAGGTTTGAGATGATTGATAATGAAAAAGAAAATGATCTTATAATCGCATTGCAAAGGCTAATGGGCCTACGTTATGACCTAAAATCCAAACCCAAGCCCAAATTTGGACTAAGCATGTCTAAACAAACTCGACGACACTTGTCAGGAGTAAATTAGGTTAGTGTAGCCTGAAAATGAAGAAACACGACTTCTGATCAACTTTGGTCAAACCTCAAGAAAAATCTGCATAGATGGTATCATATTTGGTATCATTAGATTTTCTTTGAGATCTTTCTAAAATGACCAATTTTGCAAATATTAGAGACCTATAGCAAAAGTTATGTGAAAAATACGCTTCGCAGGGTTATAGGGTTAATGGACCAAGGGGGAAGGGGTATTTTGGCCTTTTGACTCCTAAACCTAATTAGGCTTGCCTAAGCCTATAAAAAGGTGTTAGGGTCCCTAATCCCTCAAAACCCCTCTCTAATGGCTCATACTGA
The DNA here is from genome assembly GCA_037157565.1 of Thalassia testudinum. Lineage (NCBI taxonomy): Eukaryota > Viridiplantae > Streptophyta > Magnoliopsida > Alismatales > Hydrocharitaceae > Thalassia > Thalassia testudinum. Next base: position 7,057,494 of record JAZHRO010000012.1, on the reverse strand, counting down.
GAGAGGAGAAAGGTGGCCTGGTCAATTGGTTTGCGCTAGTGTCGGTTGGTGGGCGTGCGTGCAAGGTGAATATTGCGCGAAGTAATCAGGCGTGAGTTGGTCCAAAGGAAGATTAGTCAGCACTCGTGGAGGTGAGATGTTTGGCGTAGAGGGCAAGCAGGTGCATGTGACAGATGAGTGGCATGAGTGCATGTGTTAATGCACACTAGTGCATATAGGGTGTGCATGAAGGGTGCTTAGGCACCGATTCACATGTGCTAGCAATCCGAGACTGGTCCACACAACCACCCTCTTGTTTTTTGACCAATTTAAAGACTTCTTAAATTTGAATTTCAACAAATAAGGTATCATTGAAATCTTTGCTCAAAGACCTAAATTTGTACCCTTTAATTTGTCTTTTGACTACTGTTACAATTGGAAAAATTTAGATTAATCAACCAATGTGTTTTTGGTCATATTTCTCTTGTGTTTGCCCCATGTCGAAAGCTTGAACGTACGCAGGATTCTTGGGCAATACTAAGGGACTTCAGGCACTCAATTCGAAGTCACATTGACCCCCCAATGACTTTAGGTTAGAATAGTTTGTTGTTTGATCTGGACTGTAGGTTAATTAAGATTTATTAATCGTTATAGTAGTATAGTGTCACAATTTAGACGGATATTATTTTATTTATATATAATTTTTATTGATTTTATTCCAGGTTGTTTACTGAAAGATAATTATTGATATACATCTTTCTATTATCCAAAATCATCTTTTATTCCAAAAATATTAATTTTATTTACAAAAGAATGAGTTAGAATCAATATAATCAAAGAATGATCTAATCTAAGTCATTTATTTATAAAAGAATGAATTATAGTACTTTAATGCCTCAAGAATGTACACAAAATAAAGGCATAAAAAATAATGCTAAGTTAAGCTAGGTTAATAATGTACACAAGTATCTAAATGTCTACAACTAATTATATACAAGATTGAGTTAAAACGAATGAATGTTTATATACAAACTTCGCCTCAAACAATATAAACAAAAAGGTTAAAATGAATGGTACTAAATCTCTAAATGTATAATTATATACAATATTATATAATGCCCTAAAACCTACGTACAAACTAGGCACAAACATATTTATACACTCATACAATATAAGTGTATATATATATATATATATATATATATATATATATATATATACACACACACTAAGTTCAATAATTAATTTATGATGCAAACATAAATATGATATACATTATATACAATATATATACTAATTTAACATATAATAGATATATATATATCTACATATAACACTTATATGTATATTATACATATAAACATTGAGTATAAAAATATATACATCATACACTCAACACTAACACAACACTAACATAACACAAACACACTGTCTCAACACTTAGTACTCACACATATACATAACACAACTCCGAGCACACTTAGTTTTTTTTATTTTAACTTAATACTTAACACTTAACCCAAAAAGATTGGTGGTCTTTTCACACTCTCGGTGACCAAGTGTCAGAGCAACTACTACTAGACTCCCCCAACGAGAATCACCTCCTGACGCTCAAAGGCCACCCTGTAGGGCCATTCCCCTAGTGGGCTACCCCAATTGGACCTTAACCTATATATATATATATACACACACACACTAAGTTCAATAATTAATTTATGATGCAAAAATAAATATGATATACATTATATACAATATATATACTAACTTAACATATAATAGATATATATATATCTACATATAACACTTATATGTATATTATACATATAAACATTGAGTATAAAAATATATACATCATACACTCAACACTAACACAACACTAACATAACACAAACACACTGTCTCAACACTTAGTACTCACACATATACATAACACAACTTCGAGCACACTTAGTTTTTTTTATTTTTAACCTAATACTTAACACTTAACCCAAAAAGATTGGTGGTCTTTTCACATACTCTCAGTGACCAAGAGTCAGAGCAACTACAACTAGACTCACCCAACGAGAATCACCTCCTGACGCTCGAAGGCCACCCTGCAGGGCCATTCCCCTAGTGGGCTACCCCAATTAAGCCTTAACCTATATATATATATATATATATATATATACACACACACACACACACACACACACTAAGTTCAATAATTAATTTATGATGCAAACATAAATATGATATACATTATATACAATATATATACTAACTTAACATATAATAGATATATATATATATCTACATATAACACTTATATGTATATTATACATATAAACATTGAATATAAAAATATATACATCATACACTCAACACTAACACAACACTAACATAACACAAACACACTGTCTCAACACTTAGTACTCACACATATACATAACACAACTCCGAGCACACTTAGTTTTTTTTATTTTTAACTTAATACTTAACACTTAACCCAAAAAGATTGGTCTTTTCACATACTCTCAGTGACCAAGAGTCAGAGCAACTACTACTAGACTCACCCAACGAGAATCACCTCCTGACGCTCGAAGGCCACCCTGCAAGGCCGTTCCCCTAGTGGGCTACCCCAATTGGGCCTTAACCTAATGAGCTCTAATCTATAGGTTATACAGTGTACAAGCACACGTAGAGCATGTACAGACTCGCCAACACAAGTGAGCACGCCAGGGAGCCCAACCCCTTTCTTGGGTGAACTATCCGATGGAAAGCATTTTATATTGCAACAACCACTTCGCTACCCACAATGTGGAACTAAATGTCACGGCAAATATCATGCGCCACTGCGTGATTTATTGTGATGTTTAAGGCATTAATCAACTACTAATTAGGGATCTAATTTACAATTAAATTATATGATCATGTAGCCAATACATAGGACTATCAATTGATGTGATTATTTTCAGTTAATTAAATATATAACTATATTTTAAAATTAGTTAAAGTTAAGTATAATTACACATTGAAATTAGCTATTAATTCTTGTATACAGTATAAATTAAGGAATTAATTACTCAATTGAAACTTTATTTAGTTAATTTACATAATTATATGATTAATTAAGATTTTTAAATAATTTTAATTTAATTGATTTACATATTTTATTTACACAAATTATATAGATTACATATAAACTATATAATGTCCATAGTATTATACATTATAAATAAGATAATAAATATATTTAAAATAAGTTAAAATATAAATTATTAGATTATAGTATAAATTAGTATGTTAGTTAATTAAATTACTAACTTAAAATAGCTTAATTTATTAATATACTTTATTAACTTAAAGTAATATATATGTATAATACATACTTAAATATATATAATATAAATATGCCATTTTACATAATAAATATTATAAATAGTATATTAAGTTTTATACATAAATATACTAGTGTACAAGTATAGGTTATATATAATATATACTAGTTTACATATATAAATAACATTAGATATTATAAGTTAATAAATAAAATAAGTTATGCTTTCATTATCTATATACATTATAGTTTATTTACATATAGATAATATATCTATATAAGTATTTTATATACATACGTACATATAATTTACTATACAATATATACATATATACACTATATACAAAGGATGTTTTTATGCTTTTTGTTTAGTTTTTAGGTTTTATAAGAATTGAGAAAGAAGTGAAAACTACGAAGAAGGGACGGAACTCTTTTTGGTCTTTTTTTTTTTTTACTTTTGAATTTTTATTTCTAAACCAGTAGAACTTCTTCTCCTAACTAAACACTTTGGAACTTAAATCTAACCACACATACATCTCAACCACAATCTAATCTAATCTAATTCAAGGCACTTTTATTTTATTTATTTATAATATTTTGATGTTTTTTTCATAATATTTACAAGGAAAGGCCGGAAAATGACTAAAATAAGATAGGAAAATGATTTCAAGCCCTAAAAATTACACAAACATGTTGGAATTATAAGATAGAACATGATAAACCTCCAAACATCAAATCCAATCAAAATTAGTCTCAATCATGATATAAACAGTGAAATCAGTGTGAATTTAAACTTTGGACACTTAATAAGATGGCATTTTTACAAATTGTTTCACATTGAAAATCGTCAAAATACTTAACTGAATGCTTATTCCTACTCTTAAGTCCTCTGAGATACTCATTGAGACTGGAATTGTTTCTAAATCCATTCGGCATCATGGTTCAACCCTCATCAGTTCAAGTTAAACAGCTGATGCTGTCAACTGCTAGTGCAGATCATTTCTGACAGATCTACCTATGTAACACCTTCCTTCAATCATCAGAGAAGTAATACTATATTAAATCTAATCCCGAGAAATTAGTGAAAATCTCAGATTATCCCAAGAACACTTAAAACCTTCATTCAGACATCGCTATTAAAACCTTCATTCAGATAGAGCAACTGATGTTGCTGAAAACTTCTCAGAATCAATTCACAGATTAAAAATTATTTGAAATCATTTGATAGATTGTGTAGGTACAAGAAATCATTTGGAAAACTCTTTAAAGCACCATGAACTGAATATAACCCTCAGAACTCCCATATAGACATAAGAACTGAAGATTATGACCTGAAAATCCCAGATCACGCTTGAACCATTTAAACCTGAATTTTAGTCATCGCATTTCATCTCTAGGGAATATAGAACTCAACAAAAATCAATCCCAAGGTCAAAGTACCATAAGAACCCTAATTTGATCCCCACCTTACACTATAGATAGCGTGAAGGTGAGAAGGTGAGAGGTCAAATTAAGCATTCAAACCATCTGGAATCAGAGAATTAGACCTTCATTAAATCATCTCAAATCTCATTCATACTCCTGTTAGCTGATTAAAACCGTTTAGCATTGAACTAAGATGTCACCTAGGTGGGCATTTGCTATGAGCTTGCCAAGATGACTTGGTCATCTAGGACACCTACACACTATTAGTTAGTGTTCAGGTATCTCAAGCAATGCTTAAGAATCATTTAGGTCATTGCTTTGGCCTCAAATTAGTGCAACTAATTTTTCATAGGCCTCAGCTACCCAACGATAAATACAAAATAGTTTCAGGTGAAAAGATTGGGCATGAGCTCAAATCACAATAGAAATCCAATTAAATCAGCTCATACCCTTGGAATTCAATCCAATAAAATAAACGTAAACTAAATTTGGTCAATTAGAACTGATTAACACCAAATTGCTCTAAAGATTTCACGATCAATGTAGAAAATCAAATCAACTTTAAAAGACCAAATCGATCCAATACCAGGGAGGGGTTTTGTGATCCAATGAGATGAATGAGAAGCCCTCTAGGTGAATTGGCACACCATGAGTTCTTAGAGCTAAGAAGCTTTAGATCTCAAAGTGGCGATGGTGGAGGAAGTGAAATGCGATAAAAAATGTTGAGAAATCGAGTGAATGTGATTGCGAAGTGTAGAGGAAGTTATGGATCAAAATGGAGTGGATCTTCCTCCCTGATCGGAATTGATCAGAGAGGGTGGATTTGTAGTGCACTAAAACGACACTAATCTAAAGCAATCAGACGTTGGATTCTAATCTAAACTACCTTACTAACTACAAAAGCAATTAAATCTAAACTAGAAAGTTATAGGAAAGTGATAAATTTCTATCTAAACAAAGGGGATGTCCAAGAACCATCTGCCGTTGATAGGTGGCGATGAAATGGAAGAGACCTCTAGCGAAAGAAGGTGGTTCCCTAGGATCCACCAGCCATCGACCGATGGCGAAGAAGGGGAAGAGGAAACCAATGTTGTCACCAATGGTCGAAGAAGGGGAAAAGGAGTTGGAGGAATAGATGAAGGGACCGGCTCAGGGGGTAGGGAGCTGGTAAAGGATCAAAGGACACCTAAGGTGGTCCTTAAATAGGCTCTTGAGTTGAGGGTGACTGGCAATTGCAAGTGAGAGGTTGTTGAGCACCAAGGGTTGAGATGGAGTCTAGAGGGTACGTGAGGGTTTTAGATGAAATAGTAGCCCTTGGATGTGATCTATGATTAGGCGCGAAGAATTGAGCACCAGCAGTAGGGGGTAGGATAAGGAATGGCAGTTAGATCGAGGGAGAAGGGAATGGATGGCTCAGGTGTGCTGAGTTCATCGAGTTCATCAAGGAAGACGAGAAGTCACCTGCAAGTCTAATGGGTAAATTGTGCTTGAAGCCCTCAACTGAAACAGTAGAACAATTATATGTTGAGCCCATTAGTGGTAGGAATCATGACCAAGAAGTCCCTGTGTGCTTACATGTAAGTCCCTGAAGAGTTTTGAATGCATATTATGTTAAGGTGCAAATATGTACTAAGGACCTAAATGAAAAACACTAAATCCAAGGTCCAAATGATGTCTGAATACAATGAAATTTTTATGATATAATAATTGAACATATTAAAACATAAACAACCTTTGATTTGTACTTTTAAACTCATTTTTGTGTTCAATTGACATTCGAATCATCCATTCACATTTAACTACAAAATCTCTCAAATATGACCTAATTATGCATTTTTAGCACAAAATTGATGTTTTAGGTCATTTTCCTTAATTCTTACACTTAACCCTTTTATTATGTTAATTTGATAGTGTTTAACCTAGTGTTTAGCTTAACTTGGACATTTTAACTATGATGAGCCACACCTCATCATACCCCCATGCTTAGGTTTTATTAGTCCCTTGGCAAACAACTCATTTAAGTGTAAAGCATTCAACATCAATAAGGTAAATGTAAAGAGATTTTCTTTTAACTCATTTCAAATGTAAAGTGTTTAGAGATGATCTTAAGCTAAGAATTTTCTGAAATCAAACCAATGTGTTTATGTAGTGAAAATTGTGAGAACTAATTACCTAGAAGACTACTAGTATTCAAGACTTATATGACATAGACCAACTCTCGATTAACAAAGACTCTTGATATTTAAACCTTAAGCATGTCTTTCTGGACTCAAAAAGTTTTACCAAGATTAAGAACTAAGAAGTTCTGGTTGTGCTCAATGCATATTAGGACTAACCAGACGAACTTTAAGACTTAAGTCCAATGTTTCATTTCTTTTTAAGTCTAGGTTGTTCTCAGCTTCATTTCTTGTTTTCGGATTGACTCTAAAAAATGGTGAAGACTCAAATCTAACTCTTATTATATTTGTGGCTCAAAGAATATTTGGTAGAAACATATGGTAAATGTAACGTACCCTAAAACAACCGTATTTGGTGGAATTTATAAGTATATACAACTAGAATTGGAGAACATACCGACATATTCCAAAGAATGCCTTTTTCTTTTCTTTTTTGACTTTTTTAGTTTTTTTCTGCCTTTTCTCATTTTTTTGATTTTTTTCTTAATTTTTCTTTTTCTAAAAGTAAATGTCAATATGTCTCTTTCAACTTTATTTGGTGAAGCACACTTATTTGGTAGGTGAGTACTTGGTGGAAAAAGTTTCTCCTAGACACAAGACTAAAGACTGAGATTAAGAGTCTAACAGCACGCACATGTAAGGACTCCACCTCCCCTAATGAGCACTAGGGTTGAGACTTAAGTTCGCCTGATCTTTCCTAAATCAGTGTAGTGAAAACCAAAGTTACTTAACTCTTAAACAGAGGCAAATAGGCAAATCCTATATTAGTTGACTCAGGTACAAGAATGTGTCCTAAGTTAGGAAGATTTTGGTTTTATCTTGTCAAAGCTCAAGTGTATTAAGCTTAAGTCTAAGTGAATCAAGCTTATGTGGCCAATAAAGTCTAACCATTAAAGGTTGAATGCTCATAAACACTTATGCTATTTTTGGTTCAGCCGTAAGATCATAATTAAACACTTATAAGAATTCTATTCTTGTTTCTCCCTTTTCAATGTTTTGGAGCTTCTCCTTTTGAAGTGAATAGGTTCGAGTGTAGCACCATAGTTGGGTCATCGTCGTTACATTTTCTTAGTTCCCATACTTTTCATTTTAATTTTCTTTAGTACTATTGCTTCAATTTCTTTCATATATGTAATTGTACTATTGATGGCTATGATTATTGTAGTGGCCTTTCCAGTTCGGTATCTTCTTCTTGATTCTTATTGTAGTGGCCTTATGTGTGTGGTGTGATTGTTGGGATCGTTCCTAATGAACCTATGGCATCGTAAAAGTGTGAAGAACATGAAGAATAGGTATAAACGTTTCAAAAACTTTTTCGCAAACCTTATCAATTCTATACCATAAAACGATCAAGTAAACAAAACAAAAAATGCCTAAAATCGAAACCACATGAAACTAATTTTCTTCCATTCCGAGATCCCACCAGTTAAGGGATTATATCTTGAGACAGTGGAGAACAGCACCTCACGTGGTGGTGCTTCCTCAAATAAGTCTCAAGAGAGACCCTTTGCTCCTCCTCGACGGGCAGATGAAGCCCTTGTACTGCAGCAGAGGGTGTTGCCTACTCTTCCTTGTGGCTGCCACTTAGTGCTCTTTGTGGTGGACTTTGGTTGATTTCAATCAATTGATTGATTGAATGGCAAGGCAATTAGGGTTTCTCCCTTTAGGAGATATTTATAAGAATTCCATCCTAATTCCTACATTGATGACATCCATTGGATCTCCATCCAATGGATGGGATGTAATCTAATTGACTTTTGCATCTTTGGCCCAAAATAAATGTTAGAAAGTTTCGATCAAGTATTGAAACTTAAATTAATTGCAATTCAATACTTGAATTTTATACCTAATCAAATTATATGCATTTAATTATCAAATTAAATGTAACTTAACTCTTTATGCCATAATTAATTTTTTCTTCAACTAGGAATTCATTAATATCATTATCGATTTCATCACTCCAACAATAACCCATAAGATAGATGAAATTCTAGCACTTTACCCCCTCAAGTATTCTAAATACTTATAAACCTGTCACACTTGGGGGAGGAAAATATCATGTTGAGGTCTAATATCATTAGACAACTGTCATTCCTTCTTGGATAATATTATTCTTGATATCTCCTTGTATCATTGAAACAAGAGTGAAGCTTAGAACATTTTCCAAAGGTCTATCTTGTTCTCTTCATACCTTGAGTTTGATCAGGACTCTGCAAGCAAATATGGAATTTGTCATTCCTAATATATATGAAGTGAGGTTATGCATCCAATCAGTTGCATATACATATGCAATATATTTATGTAATCCTTTCAAGAGAACATGTGCCTCCTATCCCTTCCTATACACACCAACTTTCCAGTGTTAGCACTGAGGAGGGTGCATCAACATATGGTTTGCCAAATGTACATGTTCTTGAACAGAGACATATATTTGTCTTAAGTCTAAGGATATGCCATCTCCATTACAATGTTGAAGAAAGTCTTCCTCTATCTCTTATTTCATCAAGTTAACTCCTTAATCTAACCCGCATGACAGTTCTTAAATCTCAATTCGAAAACATCAATCAGGCAACGACATCTCGAGAAGGTTTTCATCCCAAGTTAGGCTAGAAATATATGATCGAATCAGATAGTTTCTTGAAGTGCTATCGGATTCTTGAAACCATTTAGATCTCTGCATCAACACACATTGGGTTATTTGATCTGGCTAAGTGTGTAACCCTAGTTGTACTAAGGGACCCAAGTCATTTCACCGGAAATTAATCAAATTCTTTATTTAGATAAAATGTAATCATATTGCAAAAACTCGGATAGCTTGCTCAGGGCATACAAAATCCAATAGTGATGCGTGATGAATGAATTTTATTGTTGTATGTTTATATGCTGGATGACTAGATCTTAGATAGAATTGGTAAATCGACTGGGGTTCCTACTAAAGTGAGGACTCGAGTTGTAATAGTATGAGATCAACAAAGGAACTTTGATCATAAAAGTGTTGAGGGAGATAAAAGTGTTGTTGAATGAACAAGGAGCCTTTCTCTAGAGAAGAACCACTAGATAGCCTAGACAACATCATAACAAGCAATAGGTCGACAATGTTGAGCGAATTCCACATTGAAGCCATTAAGACCAAGAGTTTTATTTCTTAGCATATCATCTATAGTTCTAGAATCTCATCCTGGAGTAGAATGAACGTCAAGGACCTATTAATATCCTTAAAAACCATCAACAGAATAATGTTAAGGATGTCCTTATCCACCTACAATGGTTATTAAGTAAATCTTTAAAATACCCAAGAAACAGCAGGAGCCATTGCTAATAGTTTTGGTAAGTGAATTCTAATTCCTCTTGGCAACACATTTACCAAGCACTTATGAAAGGAGTGTTCAAGCCATTGTTAACCAACCAAGGGATTTTAGCTTTCTACCTCAAATAAGAAGTATACACAACTAAGGCATCATCAATTTGAAGGTGAAGGCCAACTAGATTAAAGTAAATACTCTCATTCTAGTTGGAGGCAAGGGAGGATTCAAGATCCTCATAGTGGGTCTCAATAGAGTTTATAAGATCAAGAATATTACCAAAGCATTTCCTATCCTACTATTTCAATGCACACTTAAGATGCAAGAGTTTGGCATAGAGAACGTAAATAGGACCACCAAGATGAGAAAAAAGGTTCACTCCCATATTTTGGAAAGTACAACATTGAACCCATTGGTTTGGGTCACATGTTTGCAATTTAAAGGGACCAAGTCTTAAAGAGGGAGGGGACTTTGTAGAAATTCCCATAAGAGAATGAATTAAAGCCTAGCACAAAAGGTAACTACCAAAGGAGCTCAAAGAAATCCAGTCACAGTTTATCACTTCTAATAAATGCAATGTTCACTAACCTAGCCATTACACCAAGAGAATTGATACCCATCAAGTTGAAGTTCATCATGAATAAATTCATGAAAGTAAGCTGCAAATGTGAAATAAAAAGAACTCCCATACTTGGCTTTTCAAACGGGTAGAGAATCTAGTTAAAGTCCCCACCCACCAACTAGGGACCAACAATGATAGATTTAAGAAGCTTAAGAAAGTCCAACAAGAGTTGATGAGTAGTGAAGTCATAAGAAGTATAATAGCAAAAGATATGAATATATAAGAAGCATAAGAGTTGACGAGTGGTAGAGGATTGGGATTAGGGTGATCAAGAGAACTGCTCCGGTTAAGGATAGCCTAAATGGTAGCAGTGAAAGGAGTGTTAATAATAAAATCATTGGAGACGATCCAAGTTCAGATTTTTCCTAGAAATAATCTTAGCATGTTTGGTGACAATATTAGAGGAATCAATAGCATCAGCCAGAGAAGAAACACTCGCATCCAACACAAAATCATTTTCAACCACATTGGTAGTGGAAAGAGCATCAATAGGCAAGGTAGAATAATAAATCACAAAGGAAAGAGTCATACTTTAGACTCCATTTTCCAACCCTTTATTAAATTGTAATGGAGACTGTTATGCATGCAAGCATGAATTAGGCCATTCATCTAAAAAGCTATCCTTCCTCACTCACTTGTTCTTAACATTGACTTATAAGTGCAATATTAGAGTGATATAACAATGGGTTTAATATTGCTTTCCAAATATTAACATTATAGGGATAACCGTTAGAGTAGAGTGGTGTTTAAACATGCCAAGGAAGCACCAATCTTTAGTTGCAATGAGTTTAGAAACAAAAAGAACAAATGTACAGAAACCCATCCATATACACGTCTGTACACACACCTCAGTTTCCCACACACACCCACTTTCTTGCATATATTGATGCTAGCGTTTAACGTCATCCTACTTTTTGTGTATAGCCAATGTTGCATGACATTGATGTTATAGCATCGATGTTGCAAGTTTGTGTACCATAACATCAATGTTATGGCATATACCATGCCATATAGGACCATAGCATCAATATAAAATGAGCTACAACATCGATGCTTTGAAATATTATATTACCATGCATCAATGCTATGGAATCTGCATCGATGCTATAAGCTATAACATTGATGCTTTCAATTGTTATGCTAGCATAGTATTATTGCTATTGAAGTGGCACATCATGGAACTGAGGGGTTCATTTTAAAACTTTTCAAGACACAAAACATGATCCCAAAAGCATCAAGAAAAATCAATTCAAAACATGGAAAACACTTGAGTTAAGGAGTATACCTCAGTGATTGGCCAATACAGGAGTGTGGCAATGTGTGAAAGCAATTCCACGAATCTACTCAAAGTTACCAACACAACGATAAGTGCAACAACATAGTTGCCCAGAGGAAGACGATCTTCATTCAGTGGAGTTCCATCTTGCTTCTACTCCAAGAAGCACAAGCAAGAAGAATGAGGAGGAAGAGGGGGCACACCTCTTTTTCCTATTGGTTTTGCCTGACACTAGGTTCCGCCTAAGCCTCCAAGTTAGAATAGGCATTCTTGGATCACTTCATGGAGGACGCGAAGATTTTGTGGGGGTTTAAAACTTTCAACCAGTTAAGCCTCTAATTTCCACAAACAACACCAACAATCTAAGTGTAAACTCGCCAATAGAATAATAATGTAAAAAATAAAAGATAAACAACACAAAGGCATAGAGATTTCGTAATCGAGTTCCACCATGAGTGGTATACGTCTAGGGAAGGGATTTAACCCTCAATAGTTTACAAATGGTAGTTAGTAGTCAATAGTGTAGGCAGAATGCCCTCTAAATGCTCAAGACCCTTATTTATAATGTACAATAACTCTCATTCAACCAAGCCCCTGATTAGGAATAAAATCTTGTAATTATCGGAAGATTCCATAACGACCTTACTTGCAAGACATGCCTCCTGCTCAGTTTCCTTCTAAGCTATCTACCATCTAAGCTTTCCTTATTTGGTTATTGAAGAGATCTTGGAGAACATTGTTACAATGATCGCATTTGTTGTGACCCTCCTAATGCCTTTAGGTGGCTCATACTCGAGAGGGTGATAACACATTGCCGGAGTTACTAGACGCCCCCGGCATGGGCCTCTATTGGGCATTTTCCTGAAGTCCTACGGGGCTATCTTAATGGATCCTTGAGGGTCCACCAGTGGCTTTATTGGGTCAGCTCCCAGCGAGTAGACAGACTAGGACTTCTTACAAAATCTTCTCATGGGTTGTTTAGGTTGATTTATTTGTGAGCCTCCTAGGCTTAGGGCCTCCATAACAGGCTTGTGGGCCACTTGGGCCTATTTTATAAGGGTTAATTTTTTCCCTTATCAAGCTATCTACAGGCATGATCATTCCAAAGATAAAAGACTGATGTAATTCTAAGAATTTACTAGCTAGAAAGACAACATGCATTCCTTAACTGCTTGGGTAAGAAAATTATTTTCCAACAACCCAAGATGTGTCGGTATGAATTAAAGGATCAACGCAATGACAGTCATCTATCAAATATCAATACTTAAAGCTTGTAGGTTGTTTGCTAAGGGTTGTGAAGGGTACTTCGCATGCATAGTAGCAGACAAGGAGAAAAAAGTAGACTTGTAGGATGCCATTATAGTGAATGAACACCCTGATGTGTTTCCAAAAGAGTTATTGGGGACACCACCACATCAAGAAATTGTGTTTGAATTTCACTTCATACCAAGGATTGGGTAGGCTAAACTTAAGGAACTAAGGACTCAACAGGAGGAATTACTAGATAAGGGTAATTGGATTCCTCTTTAGGCTTAACAAGTTTGGATTGCATGACTATTCAAGTAAATCACACAATCAACAAGTAATCGCACGGTACACGAGAAAATTTATTGGGCTCCACTTCAAAGAGGTGTACATCATGAAGAAGCTAGAGCCTCTAACTCATTAAGTGTGGTGGTAAAGTATGGGTTGGAAAATAACAATTGATTTGGCAATCGTTGATTTTAGATTTGGAAGGCCAATATCCAAAAGGCAGCCGTTAGTACTAGATAATGCCCTTCAGGATAACTAACACCCTAACAATGTTTATAATGATGAGGGAGGAATTTCAAACATGGTGCATGTGACATGTGACATGTGTATAAAGCTTCAAAGGGGGAACCCAACATCCTCCTCTTTCATCATGTCTCTTATCCCTTTCATTGGGAGGTGAGGAGGAGCAAATTATAAAAATAAAGGAATAGATTTAAAGGTTGCAATGTATGATTCGGAAAAAAATTATAAACTCAGGAAAGCAACTTCAACCACCCGACCCCTCTCATAACAACATTCCCTCTCTCCCAATTAAAACTAGCACACATCAAGAAAGTGTATCCAAGTTGTCCTTCTATTTCACTCACCTTCCTCCTTGGCAACTGCTTCGCATCTCTGGCCTAATTAATGAGGTAACAAGTGTGCATTAGACCTAGCCAATGGGTTAGGATGCCACCCACTCCACCCATGAGTTGGGCTTGAGCTTAGAAAAGAAGCCAACAGCTCAATCAAGTTTCGACCTGGTCACCCATGGACCAAGTTCGGATTCTATTTTTTTGACCTAGTTTATTTAAGGGCTCATTAAACTCCAAAAGAAGCTACACTCTTTTCTCCCATTCCAAATAATTACCTCTTACTCTGTCCTCATCTAATCCTCTCTGCCCAATTTGTTACCCTCATATTTACGTCTCTCCCTTTCCCATCCATTTTTTGAGATTCTTAATTTCTTTTTTATGATGCCTTTCATGTGCCACTTTTATGAGTGGATCCAATATGTATAGCACATAAACTAGGATCCTTTTTCTCTATTTTAAATGAATGATCATAAAATAAAATCATATATGGCTTTCTTAGATTCAGAAAATCAATAAGGGAATGTACCATATATATTTGATCAAGATAAATTTTTAAAAAATCTATTAACTACAACAAAGTAAACATTAACCCATGGGCCGACTTAGCCCAATCCATAATGGGTGGGGCTAGTAGGCTAAAGGGGATATGCCATGATATTTTATTATAAACAACGCACACAGGTAGGTGAGGTTTCAATGGGATACAACTCATAATGAAATAAAAAATAAAATAACTCATTTATATTCTTTTCTGCTTATAACATATTAATGAAGATGTCACATCCAAATAATTATTTATCCTACAATAAAAGATAGCAATAACACCAACCTAAAATTAAAAATAAAACAAAGCAACCACTAATTTTTCTTTTCTGCTTTTTGGTTTACAAAATATGAACTCATCTACCACATCTAGCTAATTACTTGTCCCTCCTGCAAGCCACGAAACAGTCTCTGGATTGGTCCTTCCCCATCCTAGAGGGTAAATGAAATAAACAGAAGCACCCCAGTTGCTACATCCTAACACCCTAGCATTGACAGCCTAGTGTTTGACTTCTTAGAGCTAACAAAGAAAATCTTTCCTGACGCCAGTCACTTCCACCCCTTCAAATGTAGGTAATAACCCAAGCTTCTAACTAGATATTGAAAATTCTCAACCCATTGGATCATAGGATGGAATGGTCTCTATAAACCAGAATGTTTAGATCCAATTCAGAATTTTATCAAAATCACATCAATTGAGGAGGGGTGACCCAGAAAGAGGACCACTTACAATAGCCTGCTTTCTGATGATCACGATATAAAATATACAGTTTCATGATGCTTTAAATTGAATTTTCCATCTAGTATCAGCGTGCAAAAGGAAAGATCAAGTGCTAAGGAAAAAAAAACAGATTGAAAAGAAAAAGAAAGGAAAGGAAAAGGAAAACCACCAGCTTCGAGGGGACAAGTTTCATTCCATTGCTGAAAAGGATAGATTAATCAAGATAAGGCTGCCATGGGAAATAGATTTCAGACTTAATTAAGATGAGATAACCACGCAACCAATCGAAGCACCAAATTGTATCTCCCAGATAATTGTTAGGAAGTATGAGCTGCGAAGGAGATCTTCCTTTCCAAGACCTAAAGACGAGTAACATATTAGGGATAACGACAAGCACAATAGGATTCAATAATAACAATACATATAGGGGAGGTACACCCACTGGTACTTCGAGAAGAAACAGAACTCCAGAAGCACATATCTGTGAAACCACTAGCCAAACCACTAGCCCATGGCATACTTCTGGGTCCAGCTTCTTGCAGTTGTCTCATACTTGTTACGATCTGTCTTGTACATGTGTGCTATCTCCGGAACCAGAGGGTCATCAGGGTTCGGATCCGTCAGGAGGGAACAAATTGAAAGCAGAACCTGCATGGACAGAGAATGCTTGTTCAGACCAGGCCAAGAATCAGAGCACGCCAGAAACATATCAAGCATGCCAAGAAGTAAACCACAAATAACATGAACAATCTTCAAGAAGAGGTAAATGGTAAGTTAATCTAAACTATTTCGTCATATTGCTACTGTAGGGAAAAAAATAGCACACTGGCCTTGGAAATGGTTAGCGCAGGGCTCCATTGCTCCTTCAGAATATCAAGGCAAATGCTACCATTGCTATTAATATTTGGATGAAATACCTTTGTCCTAAAGGCAACCTGCACAAAACAATAGATTTTAACTACATGATAAATCCATCATTGGGATCATGAAGCTAAAGAAAAGAAGTATATATTTCTAAGGATGTCTCTCCAGGCCCATTGATCCAACCAAAGTGGAAATAGAAGTCACTTTACAATTTTTATGAACTTCAAAACAATCTGAATGCACTTAATCGCGAAAAAGTTGTATCCAAAAAAAAATTGTCAACCAAGGGCAAGGGGTAGATGAAGTTGAAGAAATGGCTTCAGATAAAACTAATAAGAAAGATGAGCACTCATTCTAGCAAAAGAATGAGGATAAACATCACACTTGGAAGCCTTATTTCTCAATAAATATAGCGTAGAATGTTTCTTATCTCTTTAAGGAGTTGGAATATGTTTCTTCTTTTCTAAAGAGTTGGGGTTTTTTTTCCATTTGTCTGGTGCAGTTTTTGTAAATGCACTCAAGGCATCAGAAAGAATAGAGATCCAAAGATACTACTTTTAAGGTAGCCACCTAATGCTCTTTTTCCAATTATGAAAATACACCTAGTCAATCAAACAAATATACAATTTGAGCATCTATCTGTTTAGCTTTAATCCAAAACTTAGAGAGAACTTTTTTATCCAAAAATGAAAACATTCCCTACACAGGATACACTAACCTTCTGTTTTAATAGATAAAGAGAGGACTATTTGTGGCTTACATTTCCTAGTCTAATACTAATTGTCAATGGACACAAACTCAATATTATCTCAGAAAGCCGGACTGAGCCATTGAATATTGACCTGCTGAGATGCCTTTTTCTCATTGTTAACTAGCAATGAATAACCAAAACCAGCCTTCTTAGAAAGTATTGCACAAAACATGCAGCACATTTCACACATGAGAGAGAGAGAGAGAGAGAGAGATTTAAAATTCAGATACAATAAATACATGTTTCAGGAAGACAGCATTATAGGAAAGTTGTTCTTTTGTACTTTCTCGATAGTAGTGGTGGTGGTGGTGGTGATAAGCAGGTAACCTATATCTTATTCTCATGTAATATACACAAGTCTTAATGTTTATCATCAGGTTAGAGCATGGCATGCTCATCATTTTGCTGTTGCAAAATGTATGAAAGCACTTGTCCTCACACATCAACTTGCAAGAGAAGCAGGTAGTTGGGCTAAGGTGCTAGTAAATATAACAAGCAGGCTAGCAGGCAAGCATGAGTAGCAAGGAAGTAGCAAAGAGTAGAAAATGCTAAGCTTGGTATTAGATGATTCTAAGAACACAATAGATAATCCTGAAAAGTATAGACAATCTCAAGAAAATGATCAGGGGATGCTCCCAAGCATGCAAGAATTTCTCAAAGCAATTTGCACTAACCATCACTTCAAGATATAGAAAGACATCAAAAACAACCATCTAACACACAGCATAAGTCCTTTGACATCAAGTGACCAAAAGATCACAGACACAATGCAGGTCATTAACACAAACAACTCACAAGAACAGCAAGAGCTTTCAACAGAAAATGGCAGAAGTTGCTGGTATAAAGGAAGGCTACATTAGAGAATCACAAATATCCCATCAAATACAAAGAACTCCATGGAGAAATAGAACAATGGATATCACATGGTGCACCAAGGGCTTCCAAGATAAAGACAAGTGCACCACAACTCACATCACTAATCACCTATACTGTTTCTTCTACATTACCTAGTTCATTTGCCCATTTTAAATTTAGACAACAGCTCAAGTGGATACAAGTTGATCAAAGAAATTAGCCTCAAATATGACAATAACACTAAAAATAATAAAGAAACAAGATTCCCTCTCTTTTTTTCTGAACCTTATTTTGGTAAGAGTATTACTTCCACCTTCATTTTATTTTTCTTTTTCACATCTCTTTTTCCTATAATAGCAAGGAACAAGGCCCCAAGCCCCAATCTCATATCATATCATGTGACTGCCAGCTGTAATAGCTGTGAAATAACAGTTATAAAACAACATCAGCACACAGTTGTAAACAATGAAATCTAGGAAGCTGCGAGCAATGAAATTCCTGTGGGAGTCAGGGACAATTAGTTGTAACATTAATTTAAGTGGATATGGATGCATGTGAACAGACCCTTCACCTACATGTATGCAGTGATCACAGCCCCAGATGGAAGCCTATTTTCAGATGAGCTGGGTAACATGTACTTTCACTACAGCAATCACAGGTGTCTTTTAAATACAAATAAATGTTGCAGTAACTTCAAAAGGAGGTTAAAAAAAAAAAAAGTCTCCTAGAGCATTCATGCTTATTGCATAAGATTATGCAACAAATGTTCCATTTATATTAATGAATTGTGCTTCAGTCGTATTTCTTCACGATAGAGATGATCTCGGTCATAGAATATCTATTGGATCTAGGACAATAAAAGATCATCTTTCACCACTTTTCATAAACAGCACCTCCATCCGCATTTTCGATTTACAAAATTCCCAATAATGTGGTATTCACTACAAAGTTCATGTCCTTCCTTTATTCTCATCTTGAAAATAACCATTCATGTCAAACAGTCGAATAACAAGGAAGAAGGTTGTTATTGACAAGCAGGAGAACATTCATCAAGTTAGATAGTACCAACCAAAGAATGGCACTATGTCTCTAACAACAAACATAACAAATATAGAATAAGCGATAAGCGACGTAGTAGTACCTTTGGCGGCTTAAATGGATAATCTGGAGGAAAATGGATGGAAACTAGAAAGACACCCCCAGCATATGGACTGTCCGGAGGGCCCATGATTGTAGCTTGCCAATGGAACATGTCCTCCGCTACAGGACCTACAGATTGCCAGCCAGCATATACAGAACACAGCATACATCAATAAACACATGGAGCTCTAGTTTCCCTCGCAATGATACACAGAGCATTCAAACCATAATCTGGAGGTACTGATATCCTCCTGCCATCAAATCCCCAAAAACCCACATTCCATTCAATCTCATACCATTCGAACACGACATGAATAAAAAGAAAACGATACGAATTCTATGCACGTAAAAATGCAACCATAAAGTAGCACCTATTAGTTATTACACCACTTGAAAAAGCATAGATATATAGATTTCCCCCCCATCAACACAAGCCACAATCCATACAAAGCACCTAGTAACTACCTACACATGCACCTGAAGCTGTCTCAATAGTATAACTAGAGATCATATTCTCTGCAAGAAAACCAGTAGAAGATTGTTTCGCCATTCGCGGCTGTAGCCTTACACGTAGTAATCTAACCACTGCAAAACTTACATGACTAGAAAGCGTCTACGAAACCACGAGGACCAAAACAACAACAAACTTAGCAGCTAAAACCGTGCAAAAGAACAAAAAAAAAAAAATGGAAGCAAAATCCGTCGAGAACACGAGGATCGAAACGTGGGAAATGCCTCCGCAAACGAATCAAATCCCAACCCCGACTCAAGAAAGGGGGAGGGGCATCAAGCGATGAGAACCCAAGCGGTACGTACGGATCGATCCGAAGGGGGAAGGGGAAGCACCAGATCTGGCGATGGAGGAGGGGGCGATAATATCACCTGCGCTGCAGGAGGTGGGGGGGTCCTTCTGGAGGTCCTTGAGCTCCTTGAGGATCCGCTTGGAGGCCATGGAAGGACGACGAGGGAGGGGGATCGGAAGACCTTCTGCAGCCCTAGAAATTGGGAGAGAGATTGGGTAGGGGAAGTGAGATCGATCGATCGCTAGACGGAGAAAGAGAGCGGGGATCGAGAAGAGAGACCTATTGAGTGGGGGAATCGCCCTATTCGGTTTTTTTTTTTAAGTTCTTTTTTCCTGTGGTGCACCTTCCTCTGTTCTCCTCTCCGCTTTCCTCTTTCCCTTCTTCCGCTTGGTTTGGACGCGTGAGGGGAGAAGAAGAGAAGGTGGAGAGAGGATGGGGTCCTCCGCCCGCTACCACTCCCTTCTCGGCCAATTTGCGCGCTTGAACGTTCCCCTTTGCGCCCCGCATTTTGGCCAATACTAATATGTCACATTAAATATTCAATAATGCTCAATTTATCTAGAGATTTCATCGAACAAAAAGGAAAGAAAATTAAAAACAATGGTGATTTAGATCACCACTATTCCTCTTAATTAAACATGCATGCAGTGTTTCAATTCAATCGTAACTATATTACTTAAATAATACAATAGTATCTCAAATAAACTCAAATCAGACGTCATGCATTTATTATCAGACGACTTAAGCGATGCCTGCTATAGTACATTATAGAGATCCTTCTTCAGCTCTTCCTCTGCTTTCTCTCTTCTTCTTCTTCTTCGGCTCTCCTTCTTTTCTTCATTTCCTTCTTATGCACAAGGGGAGCCAAGGCTTTTGGCTTCTTCTTCACAGAGTCTTCTCCTCTTTTTTCCTTCAACCTTTCCTCTTTTCTTTTCCTTTCTCGTGACGAAGTGTTGAGCTCATGCACAGGAGAGCAAAACCCTCCCTTCCCTCTCTCTCTCTCTCTCTCTCTCTCTCTCTCTCTCTCTTTTTCCTGCCTCTTCCTCTCTTAGATATTTGAGTCGAAAATGGGTATTCAGATTATGCAGTATTGAGTACCCAGGGCTACCGGCGTGGGTGGTAGCCGAGGAGTGGAGGGTTAGGCAGGTTCGGGTCGTGCGGGTGAAGTGAGGACCTCACCCCCAATGTGTCGAGGTGATAAGGCCTATTCACAAAAAATATTTATGGGCGGTCGTTGCATTGGAATCCCATGACGTGGGACTAATCCCACAGCCTTCTCTTCCCGTGCGTGCAGCTGGTGATGTCTTCATTCAATTGGTGTACCTGCTGTGATCGTGATGCTCAATTGAAGACCTGGAACCCTGCCTGGATATACTCTACGCGACCTGGGAGCGAAACTTGAAGCTTTCGAGAGCAGAGCATGAAGAACACAGCAGGAGAAGTCGATGTGGCAGCAGAGCTCTGGTGGGGAACCTGAAACACAAAGTACGGGCTAAAAGCCCTTGTTAAGACGTTCAGGACGATCGCAAGGTTGCGACGAGGGTGTTGGTGGTGGTGGCGTGCTGTGAGGGAGCGTGTGTGGGTGTGGCGGAGGTGGAAAAGGTCAGAGAATGTGGGGTTGTTCGGTGGGTGGTTTGGGTGGGCGAAAGGCGAAATTAGTTGAGGGGTTTTGTGCAAGGATGAGTGGCGAAGGTTGTAAGGGTGTTGGCGAGGTGTTTGGAGGTGTGAGGTGAGTGGAAGACCTCACCAGAGGTGCAGCCAGAGTGGAGGAAAATGACGGTGAACGGCGGCATCAGGGGCTAAATCTAGGGATAAGGAGTCCTAAACTAACCTATGGAACTAAAGGAAGCTAACTAGCCTAAATCTAAGGGACGAAAGGGAGGATCCGCATCAGTTTTGTCAGGCTGATGACGGAGAAGACGAAATCTCCGGTGGTGAAGGAAGGTGGTGTTTGCTGGTATTGCGGGATGCGGAAGAACGTGGGGAAGACGAATCCACTCGCTATAGTCTGTGAGGGTGGACGAAGAAGTTGGTTGGAGGACTCACCGGAGTTGGTGGAGAAGGAGGTTGGGGAGAAAGGAAGAAGGGGGTGTTCGACCTCCAAACCAAGCTAAGGAAGTAAGGCAGTCGATGGGGGTCTTTTATAGGCCATTGGGAGAGCTTTCAAGCTTGAAAACAAGCTTCCAAGCTTGAAAGCTTCGCAAATCAGGGAGTAGGTTTACGAATTTCCAAGAGTTCATGCTCTTGGGCAGTTTAAGTAGGTCATGAACAAGCTTAGATGGAAGGGGATCTCCTCAAGAGTCCTCCTTCCATTTTTGGGAGAGATTTGCCACAAATTCAGGGAGAAAACCCTGATTGAAACCTTCCATGTATGGACAGAAGGTTCCAATGGAAACAAGGACCTTTTCATCGAAAATATGAAGAAGTTGGGGGGCTTTTTTAGTAAGAGTTTCAAAAGTTGATGGGCTCTTTGTAAGAAAGAGTTAGATCAGGATAAAAATGTAAACTACATCAAGATGATCTCAGATTGGGCCCAAATTTTGGTATAAACCTAATTTGGACCCAAGGAACTTGATGGTGAAGTTGGATTTTGGTTTTGACTAAGTTTGACTAGATAATTTGCACAGAAATCCAAATTATGGTAACTTCCTGTCTGAGACTCTATTTTAGGTCAAAATGGGTTCCAATGGTCAAATCAAAGGTACCAAATCTTATAGAATATTTTTCTATGATTTTTAGAAGGTTTAGGTGAATTTTATTTTGACCGGAATCTCAGTTAATTAAGCGGGCCTGAAATTAGGGCTTCAGATATCCATTAATTCTTGAAATGCGTGAAAAACCCGTTTCTATCTGCATGACCCTCTTATTAGGCATTTATGACCCTTTGACCTTTAATAAACCCCTAGAATTTTCCCATGATTGTTCTGCAATTAGGATATACTGTTAAAACTGCAGATTTACCCCTGATTTAATGCTTTTCTCTTGGAAAGGATATGCAATGAATTACGACTCTACAGTGGTTATGTAGGAGCATTTATCAATGGATTACGACTAATTAAAGCTAAATATGGCTGATGATGACGTTATCATTATACCCCCATATCTAACTTTTGCTAGTCCCTTAACAAAATATTATGGAATTTAACTCGAATTCTAGACCATGCCTTTGATGCTCAGATCTTTGATGTGTGCTTTTTCTCTAGAGACTAGGTCAGAATGTCAATAATAGGCCTAGAGGTACTCAAGTACCAACTAAGATCCAGACTTAACCAGCTTTAGCCTCAATCTACCGTGAAGGTTTCTAAGGCACACAGAAACTATCCTACAGTTCGTTGAACCCAACAGTTAAAGCACCCGTGCTTGTAATATGGTTAGTCCAGGTTCAATTTGTAGTGCACTTTTGTAAGAGAGAGGGATAGAAAAATTTTTGCATTTTTGGAGAGCTTTCTCTCTCTCTTTTTCTTGATTATTTTTCTAACTTCAGATTGGCTCAAAACACGTTTTGTATCGGATTCTTGGTTCCCACCATTGGTCCCTGGCAATCGATGCTTCGGGATAGCACCGTCCATGACAACCCCCAGAACCCTGGCTTTCGACACTTCGAGATAGTGCCACCCATGGCATTCTGTAGCTAAATTCAGGACCTGGCAATCGACATTTCGAGATAATCCCACCCATGGCACCTGAATCAGCACATGGTGCTTACATGCCCCCCGTAGGATATTTAGATATTCTAGGAGACAAGCATTGAGGAGACAATATGTTATTGTGCATCTTTGAGGGGAATATCCCGCCTCTCTACGCTGGGAACTCGTCCAAATCAACTTATGTTTATAAGCTGCTCCTAATCTAGGTAGCTTTTTTAGAACATAATAAACACTTTTGCGTGATTTTGATTAATTAAGCGCACTGAACTAGACTTATGTGTGGATTAGGGTGTTTAAGTTACTGAGTCCCGTAAACTAAAGGTTAGGTAATGGGACCGAATAATCTCTAAGCCTTAGACCTAATACATAAGCTTCGCATTTTCCTCAACCTCTTGAGGACTATCCAGATCTTAACGGATACGTGAATTTTTAACCTAAAAATAAGCCCAGAAGGCCTAAGATCAGCACTCATATTAATCTCTATGTCTCTTTAGCACTTTTTGTCTTTTATTTCTTTCTTTTGATTTGGTGTAGAACTTTAAGTAGATTCCACAATCATTTATTAAGATAAACACTTTTTGTTTCAAATTGTGACTCCCTTTTGACATTTAAATTACCTCATCTTTTTCTCCTCAAGAATGATATGCAATTAATCTATCAAATTTTCCTCCCCTTTCTCCATTTTTGATTTTTTTTATTTTTTGGAATATGTATATTTTTTTGTGAGAACCCCTTAGAAACTTTAGTTTTTATGTGTTTGCACTTTAACACCCCCCATGCCTAAGTTTTGCAATGTCCTCATTGTAAATTGGAGGGTATGAAATCAACCCGATTCATGGGTTAGAACAAGTTCAAAGGGTAGGTGAATGAGTTGAGATGACTGTTGCGGACGATTTCAAGCTCTGGTACGTGTACCAAAGGTGGGATCGACTGTTCTAATTCTGAACTCTAAGTGCGGTAGATGTGAAACTCAAAAGGGTAATCAGAAGGGTCTTGGGTTTTTGAAATGACGGGTTGCCTCTCGTTAAGCACTAAATTCAATGCCTTCAGTCAAGCAGAAGGTGGTCAAGGAAAAGGGGTGGTCAAATCAGAGGAATTTTGTAGAACAAACACCTTAATCAAAAGCCTGGTTGGTCCAATCAGGTGCTTGTTCAGATCTACAAGCTAATGTTGCAGCCTAAACCCAATCAATTTGGTGGGTTGGTAGATGTGAATCAAAAGATGCAAAGCCCACAAGGTATTTTGAGGCTCAAATGGATATGGCAGTGAGAATCTAGGGTTTGGCTGAGTCCAATCAACCTGGACAGAGTAGGGATCCTCAAATGAAAATGGCTCTGTGGAGGATGTAGGAACCCTACAAGAGTGATCAGAAGAGGATGGGACGTGATTAGTAGTCTGATTGATGTTTGAAACCCGATCAACAGATGGCGTTGAATCATATGTAACCGGATCAGAGAAAGGCGAATCAGAGTAGAAGTTGATTCCGGTGGTAGGTCGGGGTTGGAATTAGATTCGAGAAGGTTCTATATGTGTTGTAGAAGAGGTGGCATCATGGAGATTCAAATCATTGACCTCAATGTCGGAATCAAAGGGCAGGTTGTGGTCACTGAGGTCATAAACTGGTTTGGAGTCATTAGGAAATAACAGTTCTCCGAAATCATAGGAGGATTTGCAATCGTAGGAGAACTTGTGAAGATCGTGTTTTGAACTCGATTCTAGACCAGAGGTTCCACCACAAAAAGGATCAAGATGTGTAGAAGCAACATCCTGACTTAGATCTAACCTATTTTTGGATTCTGAGCTCAAGAAGGTGTCTCTATTAGGCATAGGCTCGAGTTCTTGACTCCTAGGGTAGACCCAATCGAATCCTAACTCTTCCAGCTCCTCAATTTCTGTATTGTAAATTAGCATTATTTTTGAAAAATTGATCTGTCTTTCAGAGGAGTCTGAGAGGTGTAGTCATCAAATACAGGCCCTGAATAGTATTTTAGATTTGAAATATGTGTCTCATCATATGAGGCCTCATAATCATTCCAATTAGGCTCAGAATTAGATTCTAGGTCAAAGGTAGGCATTGGGTCACTAGGATCTAGGTTGGGCTCTACAGGGATGTCAGAATTGTTCTCGAGAGTCACCTTATCAGAATAAGGGGGAATTAACACCCTCGAGAGGTTCTTTTTCAATTTCATCATCACAAGTGTCTAGGAAATCTAGGCTCAATGGACCAGCTTCCTGGTTTCCTAGGGCTAGTTCGAAATTGTGATCACTTACAATCGAGTCCTCCCAACCCATTTCAAGATCAGGCGTATCAATTTGTACGTAATTTGAATTAAATTCCATTTGGGTTGGGAGTCCACAACAACCTCAATCATTAAACCCAGGATTTAGGAAATTATGTTGATCACTAGAATTACTCTAAGATGTCTCATCATCTTCTGAAGGGATGTATGGGTATCTTTGAATAATTGTTTTTTGTAGTGTATTTAGCATGTCCCCATGTTTCTCTATGAGACCTTGGTATATTCCCCAAAGTTATGGATTTGACCAACATTGTAGACATTCAATATTATGCCACCTCCATAATTCAATGCATTCTGATAAAAGATCCTCTCGGGTTGAACCATGTAAGACCTGTGTATAAAGTATTTCAACATGATTCACAATGTGGACTGTTGTTTCTGGTACATTGATTGGAACCCTGATGTTTGGATTTGAGGCTCTTTCATCATCTTCATAATATTTAAGGGTAGCCTCAATCATTTTGTCTTTTATAGTCATTTGGGACACGGGTTTCCTAATCACTTTGCCTAACATGTTAGGTTGCATTTTTGAATCAAGTGGTGAAATCAAGATGTAGAATCAAACTTAGGTTCAGAGAGAAGTTGATTAGATCAGAAAGAGATTCCCAAGAAGATCTAATGAGGCCCCTTAGGTTAAAAAGAAAAAAACCTAAGGACCTTCCTGTGTGTGTGCTATAGAGAGAAGGTGAGGGACTGGATATTATTTGGACCCAATCAAGGCACCCAAAGATTTTTGGATGACTAAGGCTGTTTCGAGGCGGATGATACCTCTGAATCAGAAATTCGCATACCCGAGAATTACTTGGGCAGGCTGAAAGGGAGAGCCCCGCAAAGACCCCTATATAGTAGAGCATTCCCACGGGTTACAGGATTTCCCTCACCTGACCTTCCTTGTCACTGCATTTCCAAGTAGACCGTAATGTACGAACTTAAGTCTATCAATTTTAGCATAATTTGTGCCTTGAATTTCACTTGATTAGAAGTTGATTTGACTTGTGACCTAATTTGGAGGTTGATTGGCTTGCAATGTAGGTCAATTTCACCTGACTTGCCCTAAAAGATGGAGATTGAACTCTAAGTCAAGACCCAAAGACCATTCTGATTTAACTCTCAGGTTATTAGGTCCAAGATTTTTAAGGTTCAAATGAATCTTAGAGCCTGATTTTAGGGTTCTTCTTGATTAGATCTTTTCAATCAAGGACTTGGGGTAGCACACAAATACGGGTGAGTAAATTTCCTTTTATTCAGGGAAATGTGAACTAGCACTTCAAACCCTAATGTTGAAAATCCTAATTGGCTCTATTCCAAGTCCAATTTGATCTTAAAATGTTTACCTTGGGCTTCGAGCAAGAAGTGTGTTAGCCTAAAGTGATTTAGGAATTAAGCATAGTCCCTAATAGGTACAGGCAATTTGGGTAGGGATTTTCTAAATAGAATCGTCTCAAGCTTTAATCAGATATGAAAATTTTTTTCGTAAATAAGGAAAGTTGCCTCTTTAATGATAATTACTATGAAAATAAGGCAGGTAGTTCCTAATTGATTGTTTCCTTTTTATCTTTCCAAGATTAGAAGGTTGATTAGGGAAGAACAGAAATTACCTGTCCCGGGAGTGGCTGTTTGAGATGTACCTTGCAAAATTACAAAAAAGCAGATAGGGCAAGTTAGTGCTCAAATATAATCAAATCAAACAAGAATAGTGGTGAATTGCGTGTTACTCCCCGACAACAGCGCCAAAATGTTGGTAGAGCTTTTGAGGAGTTTTGAATATGTTTCGTTGTAGCAAAATCTCCTAAATAGCTCAATCAATAAATAAAACTCGAATATCTAAAATAAAGTCTAAGGTCGAACACAGGGAGCAAGTATTGTAATTCATGCACTATCAAGATGAATATATAAATGAGCACAAGAAATCAAACACAATAATGATATCCAATGAATACTAATATGTCACATTAAATATTTAATAATGCTCAATGTATCTAGAGATTGCATGGAATGAAAAGGAAAGAGAATTAAAAACAATGGTGATTTAGATCACCACTAATCCTCTTAATTAAGCATGCATGCAACACTTTAATTCAACCATAACCATATTACTTAAATAATACAATAGTATCTCAAATAAACTCAAATTAGACGTCAGGCATTTATCATCAGACGACTTAAGCGATGCCTGCTATAGTAATTTATAGAGAGCCTTCTTCTTCAGCTCCTCTGCTTTCTCTCTTCTTCTTCTTCTTTGGCTCTCCTTTTCTTCCTTTCCTTCTCACGCACAAGGGGAGCCAAGGCTTTTGGCTTCTTCTTCACAGAGTCTTCTCCTCTTTCTTCCTTCAGCCTTTCCTCTTTTCTTTTCCCTTCTCGTGACGAAGTGTTGAGCTCATGCACAGGAGAGCAAAACCCTCCCTTCCCACGCTCTCTCTCTTTCCTACCTCTTCCTCTCTCAGATATTCGAGTCGAAACTGAGTATTCGGATTATGCAATATCGGGTACCCAGGGCTACCGGCGTGGGTAGTAGCCGAGGAGTGGAGGCTTAAGCAGGTTCGGGTCGTGCGGGTGAAGCGAGGACCTCACCCCCAGTGTGTTGAGGCGATAAGGCCTATTCACAAAAAATATTTATGGGCGGTCGTTGCATTGGAATCCCACGACATGGGACTAATCCCACAGCCTTCTCTTCCCCTGCGTGCAGCTAGTGATGTCTTCATTCAATTGGTGTAGCTGCTATGATCATGATGCTCAATTGAAGACCTGGAGCCCTGCTTGGATATACTCCGCGCGACCTGGGAGCAAAACTTGAAGCTTTCGAGACCAGAGCATGAAGAACACAACAGGAGAAGTCGATGTGGCGGCGGAGCTCTAGTGGGGAACCTGAAACACAAAGTACAGGCTAAAAGCCCTTGTTAAGATGTTCAGGACGATCTCAAGGTTGCGGCGAGGGTGTTGGTGGTGGTGGCGTGCTATGAGAGAGCATGTGTGGGTGTGGCGGAGGTGGAAAAGGTCAGAGAATGTGGAGTTGTTCGGTGGGTGGTTTGGGTGGGTGAAAGGCAAAATTAGTTGAGGGATTTTGTGCGAGGATGAGTGGCAGAGGTTGTGAGGATGTTGGCGAGGTGTTTGTAGGTGTGAGGTGAGCGGAAGACCTTGCTGGAGGTGTGGACGGAGCGGAAGAAGATGACGGTGAACGGCAGCGTTGAGGACTAAATCTAGGGATAAGGAGTCCTAAACTAACCTACAGAGCTAAAGGAAGCTAACTAGCCTAAATCTAAGGGATGAAAGGGAGGATTCGCACCGGTTTTGTCAGGCCAGCAATGAAGAAGACGAAATCTCCGGTGGTGAAGGAGCGACGAGTAAGACGAGGAAGGTGGCATTCACCGGTATTACGCGATGTGGAAGAACATGGGGAAGACGAATCCACCCGCTATAGTCTATAAGGATGGATGAAGAAGGTGGTCAGAGGACTCATCGGAGTTGGCGGAGAAGGAGGCTAGGAGAAGGGAAGAAGGGGGTGTCCGGCCTCCAAACCATGCTAAGGAAGTAAGGTAGTCGATGGGGGTCTTTTATAGGACATTGGGTGAGCTTTCAAGCTTGGAAACAAGCTTGAAAGCTCCACAAATCAGGGAGTAGGTTTACGGATTTCCAAGAGTTCGTATGAACTCTTGAGCGGTTTAGGTAGGTCGTGAAGAAGCTTAGATGGAAGGGGATCTCCTCAGGAGTCCTTCCATTTTTGGGAGAGATTTGCTGCAGATTCAGGGGGAAAACCCTGATTGAAACCTTCCATGTATGGAGGGAAGGTTCCAATGGCAACAGGGACCTTTTCGTGGAGAAGACGAAGAAGTTGGGGGGCTTTTTGTAAGATTTTCAAAAGTTGAGGGGCTCTTTGTAAGAAAAAGAGTTAGATCAACATGAAAATGCAAACTAGGTTAAGATGATCTCAGATTGGGCCCAAATTTTGGTACAAACCTAATTTGGACCCAAGGAATATGATGAAGTCAGATTTTGGTTTTGATCAAGTTTGATTAGATATTTGCGTAGAAACCCAAATTAAGATAACTTCATATTTGAGACTCTATTTTAGGTCAAAATGGGTTTCAATGGTCAAATCAAAGGTACCAAACCTTACAGAATATTTTTATATGATTTTTAGAAGATTTAGGTGAATTTTATCATGACCAGAACTTCAGTCAATTAAGCAGGTCTGAAATTAGGATTTCAAATGTCCATTAATTCTTAAAATGCGCAAAAAACCCATTTTTGTCTGCACGGACACTCTTATTAGACATTTATGATCCTTTGACCTTTAATAAACCCCTGGAATTTCCTCGTGATATTTCTGCAATTAGGATATACTGTTAAAACTATACCCCTGATTTAATGCTTTTCTCTCAGAAAGGATATGCAATGAATTATGTCTTTACAGTGGTTATGTAGGAGCATTTATTAATGGATTACGAATAATTAAAACTAGATATGACTGATGATGACATTATCATCAGTTATTCATAACTAAGAAAAATGGAATCATTTATCAATATCAAAGAATAATACAACTATTTGGGATTTATACAACTAGGCTTGATATTCAGCTTTACAATTGGAGATAAAGGAAAGTTAAGAAGTGGACACATATCTCCAAAGTTAATAGTAATGACAAAAAAAGAATATGAGTACAAGGCATTGTAGTTGACAAGTTGGTTTGCTAAATATCAAGAAGCTAGTAATAAAGTAACAAAGAAGCAAGTATCCAACAAGCGAACTTCATAGTTTTAGCAATAAAATTGGTTGACAGGTTTGATCTCCATCTACTCTACCGTGGTACAAAGTAAAACTAATAGTATGGTTGGAGTAAGGGAAAATGTGACAAGCTTGCTCGTAGCTATTGTCGAATGTTGTAGGAGATATTAGCTTGCAAAAAATGTGTAATTGCATGCATTCCATCAACGTAAACATCTCTCATTTAACCACCATTACCTTACTGTTGTAAGGAAATTCTAACATTATCCTATGAATCGCAAAATATTCATATAATTATTAATAGGAGACATACAAGAATACTCAACTATGTGATTACTTGTCAATGCATAATTGAGTTTGTAAACAAACACAACATTGAACGAATGACAATGACAAGTTCGTATGTATAAGGTGGAGCGAAAAGTAGGGTTGATGATCACCCTATCTATTGAACATTTCTGTCAACATGTAGCTCGTAGGACTTGTAGAAAAAAGCAAGGAGGGTAGTAGAATCAAGAAGGAAAATATAATATTAGCTTACCTATTACATAGTTAAATTACCCTCTTCTTCAACCACAGCATGATCTCTATGATTTCCATAAATCATACTACAAGTAGTAAGAAACCTAGGACAAGAATATTACTTGAAGATGGTCATTAGTATAAACTACATCATCTATGATTGCATTATGAAATAAAAGCATAAAAGGCTAAAATGGACAATTACCTTGTTTCAAAACCTTGGACTCTCATTCTATGGTTATTGAAAGCAATATACTTGCATTGAGAAGTTTGTGGGATAATTACCATAGTAGAAAATATGTGTTTCCTGATCATATTATCTCGAACCAAAAGCATAGCTGTATGGATTTTCTATTTAATAACATATACACACAAATGGCTAAATAATAGCATATGATTTGGCTTTATGAAATGGTAACCTCAAATGGTAACCACAAATAATGAATTTATAACTTGCATAAATGGTAACCTCAAAACCATTCCATAAGCCTAATATATATAAGTTGCACAAATGATAACCTAAAAACCATTCCAAAAACCAAAGAATCTATAATCATCCAACATGAGCATGAATGTGCTAATGGAAATTTACAAAGTGCAGTACATATGTTAAAGAGTGCTTAGCTTACTGTGTGTCTATCTAGGAAAAAAAAAAAGCTCCCACTACTCCTAGTAGTAATGCATACCTAAGCACTCCGCTACTTGGTTGGCCAAAATAGCCTAACAAAATGAGTCGCAAGCCCCTAACAGGTATAGTCGGCCATGCCGTTGATACTAAGCATGAGTGTTGACTTCCAAAGTAAGCTCATAGGTTTCAAGTTGTCAACCAAGTTCCATCCATCCATCCCCATTTTCATTAGCTATTTCCATTCATGTTTCCAAACGAGGGAAATATTTCTATTCTTTCTTTCTTTTCAAAATTCTTTAGAAAATCCTTAGTATTGTTAGATATCAATAATTGATGAAAATTTCTTTTGTTCAACAAGAGGTCATTAGGATTAGCATTAAGCAATGTTAATATCTTATTACATGTGGATTGTTGTTGGAAAGCTAGGAAACAACCACTTTGATCAAGTTCTTTTTTAGTTTGTAACGAAGGTAGGTGATAAGAACTTCCCAGTTAAATCTCTGCATTTCAAAATTTGGGCATACTTATGATTGAAGTTTGATTTGAAATCCAATTTGTATGGAGCTTCTTATGAGGTTTCCATGTAAATTCAAGTGTGTATAAGTTTGCAAGTTGATAGCTAAGTCATTAGGAAGAATGTTGAGTTAATGCTATTGATTTTTGCAAAATATTAGAAGAATTCTAGAAATTATTAGAAGTGTCTAGAAGCAATTGGAATATATTGGAAATGCTTATGAAATTGATACAAATTAACTTGAGCACACAATTAATATTTTTTGATGACTATATGATGCACATGTAATGTGGTAATGAATATTGTTAATTATTATCTCTATATTTCTGTGCAAAGAATTAACATAGTACTAGGACTTGATTAGAGAATTTATGAACATTTGTAATACAATAATTGTAGAGATTGATGGAGAATTTTTTGAAAATCAAGCATCACAAATACAAGGAAAAGTAAAAGTGATGTGGAGGAATGTAATCAAAGCATTACATGACATAAAGAAGTTTAATTCTACTTCTCAAGTTTCAATTTTTAGTTTGACACTATTCAAGCCAAAAACATGGTTCACAGATCAAGTTATAGCTAAGCTAAGCAAGCCAATTAGGCTCAAGCCAAGTCATCTAGACTCAAGCTAAGCCTAATAGAGCAAAAATCAAGTCTTAACTAGTTTAAAAGCATTCAAAGATTGATTTGCACATTTAAGAACCTACATATGACTTTGATATAAATGATTTAGCCATTAAAATACAAAATTGACAAATCCAACCAATCATAAGTTTTCCTATCGATTAAATAAGTAATTTTGGTCATTGTTCAAGGCACATATATAGAACATGTGATTTTATTATGATAAATTTTCCACAAACTATGGCCATTAGAAAAGGTATTTTGAGTCATTTTTCAGGACCCTCGACACCTACAAACAAAGGACCTATGAAGCCATTTAAGAAAGAACAACATGAGCATAGAAACCTCTATAGAAAAGCTCTAGTCCTCTCTCTAACACTAATTTTTGTGCTCCTTGTGGAGAACTTTCTAGTATTTTGTGGGAAGATGATTATGAGATTCTGGCAAAGTCTTTCACGAGGACATTACAAATCTAGGGAGGAAGCTCTATTGCTAAGAATAAAAGGTTTGCTTATAGCTTCTCAAGTGCAGTAATTTTGAACCTTATATTTTAGGTTTTTGAGAAGCTAATTAGAAATAAATCCTACATAGCTTATGCTTATATTTTAGGATAAATCTTTTTGAGCTATAGGTTTGATTATTATGATTGTAATATAATGCTATATTATCTTAGAATTGTGCTAAATATATTTATATATAGTAGTGCAACATGTAGTCATGTTTATTTATTGATTGGTGGTTGGAGACCATCTGGTTAGTTGTTTGGGTTGAATTAACAATGGGAAACAACTCAGGGTTAAATTGCCCATAAATAAGCTTGAGATTTAGTTTTCTCCTCTTCTTGTTTAGGCTCATCAAATTCTTTAGGAGTTGGGTTTGTGGGCCAAATAGGTCTTGGGTGGTTGTGCTACTTCGCAAGGTCACTGCACTAGCATTTGCATTCAGATTTTGGTTGATAGCCTGAGGAGGTGGTAGGTTCATTAGAATAGGTGGAACCTATTGGGGCTTTGGGTTTTGATTGAAGCTTGGTGGTGCCTAGTTCACCTTAGGAGGGAAGTTTTTCGAATTAGGGATAGCCTAAGTATGTAGGGTTTTATATTGTTTGGGTTCTAGCAATTGGTTTAATTGTCCCCTAAGTGAACTTAACTATTGTTCATACATTTGCTGCTACTGAGCCATTTGTATAGTCTGTAAATCCCTACAGGAGGGGGTGAGATTTGCATAATATGAAAAAGATGCGAACATAAAATAATCAATCTCATACAAAAAGCAATCACATAAATGCACAAATGTTTTTTTGGTGGAAACCCAAACTCGAGTAAAAACTACCACCTAAACCTCTCGATTTAGGATTTCCCGATCGACCTAGTTGATCAAATCCACCATCTGAACTACTTAAACGATGGTAGTTCAACCTCGTAAAACCATGTTGCTTTGAGCTCGAGGGTAGTGTAACCTCAAACCTCTTCTCTTCATGAGGAGTATTTTGTCTCACGAAGGAGACGGAAATTTGCAAAGCGAATACCCAACCAAAGACAATAAAGCTACAATAATCCTATAGAGCCACAAAGTGAATAATTAAATCTAGCTACTATAGGTAAAGGATCTTCCCTTTGGTGGAAGTGGGTTGGCTTGGCAACATGGGTGCGTGAACCACGCAATGGCACAAGCGGTGCTCTCGAATGTGAGGATGGGAGAGCAGGTGTGCAGCGAAGATGAAGCTCTCAAGAGTGGACAGCGGTTTGGAGAGCAAGATCTCTTCTAAAGTGTTTTGGACACAAAATGATATGGAAATGGTATTGCTTCGTGTATCTAACAAAGGAAGGGGCCTCTCTTATTTATAGATGACTTAAGAAGGCTTTGGAAGGCATTGAAAGGCTTCTATAGCCGTTGGGAACAAACGCAAGGCAAATTGGGCCGGAATCAGGGTCATTGATTATTCTGATAGGGTTATCAGACATCTGGGTCTAATATTAGATGTCTGGAAAACAAGTATAAGACGTCTGATAATCAAATTAGACGTCTAATACTAGATGGATTCCCTTACTGACTTAGTCAGACCTAAACTGGGTTCTAGTGTAAAGGGTCAGATGATAGGTCCAGACCCATATATTAGAAGTGTCTAGGGTCAGATGATAGGTTGAATGTCTAGCACTAGGTCTGGACGTCTGGAAACCTAAATTACTGCGGGAATGGATTTCTCAAGGCTCAAACGGTTAGATTACAGAATATAAGTGATTTTGGCTTAATCGAAGGCTAATGTCTATTTATTAAACGTCTGGGGTCCTCTATGGAGGTCTGATAGAAGATTAAGGGTCAATCCTTAATGATTATATTTCTAAGCCAACGTTCCACTAATTGGACATCTTGCAATGTCATCAAACGTCTGCTAAGATGTTTGGACTAAGGGCTGGTCATCTAAATTTGGCAGATAGTAAGTGATTCTCAGCCTAAGTGTTTTTGGATGTCTGATAAAATAATTAGACGTCTTAAAATTCAAGAGCAGACGTCTGATTTCTAATTTGGACATCTGATCAGGTTGTCTGATGCCTACTTTGGATTTCTAAGTTCTCTAAGAGTTGTCTAAGTGTCCTACGGTTTAGTAGGCGATCTTAGGACTACTAGTAGGCTACTTTGAGGCTCTTTAACATATGATCTAAGGAAATAAAAGAGCAAAGAAGATAAAGACAAAAGATACAAAGACTAAGTATATAAAACAAGACAAAAAGAATTCTATCCTATTCTTCTTGTCTTATAGCTCTCGCTCCAAGCGAAGCTCCTTCTCCTCCAACGAGCTCCTCCAATACACCATGGACGCGAGCTCTGAGGTCCTTCACACTTGTATCCATTTGCAATTGACCTGAAATCTTGGACTTCAAATGCAAATGTTAAATACAAGTGTTTTGTTATCATCAAAATTACCGATCGTGGTGCCCTTGCACCAACATAGTCATCTTACTCATTAGTTTAATCAAGGTGTCCATTTGATTTGGTTGAGTGGGTGCAAGGTTGGTTTCATTGTACATTTACATACCCAATTGACCTTGGTTATAGGAGTTTTGATTTGGATAAAGCGATTTGGTTTAGTTTTGGGCCTAATTGATCCCTTGTACCTAACTTTGGTTGGACCAACAGAAATTTGGGTAATTTTGCCAGCTGAGGTTATAGGCGTTGGAGTAAAGGTTGCTCTTAGGGTATCCCTAGATAGTTTGGACATCTTCAAATGAGGAGGCTTGATAGGGCTCTAGGGTATACGTGTTCATAGGTTGGGCATGGTTTGTGTAGTTCATGTATATCTCAGGATAAGGATAAGTCATGGAAGGAGGAAAACATTCAACAACATAGACATGAGATCTAGGGAGTGGTGGAGCCTTCTATTGGTTAATCAACTCATCAAGTTTCTTAGATGTGAGATCCACCTTACCAAGTTTTTGAGTAATCCAATCAGTATCAACCCTATCAGCTATGCTTTTGTCTTCATAGATCCCTCCTTTTCCTAGGTTTTGTTTATTGAAACTAAACATGGAGGCATGACTCAAGGAATTCTTACTCATATTCTCAAAGAGTTCAAAAGCAGCATTCTCATCTTTGCTTAGGTAATTGCCACCATAAGATGCATCTACAAAGTTTCTTAGTTGGTCATTCAATCCATGGTAGAAAATTTGGACTAGAAGCTACTTTGGTGCTTCATAATGTGAGCATTTCCTAGTTAAGTCCATGAATCTTTCCCACACCTTATGTAATTGTTCCCCTTGTTGTTGTAGCTCATCTTACGACATTAGTTTTACCAATAGGGAAAATTTTCTTTTGAATTCAGTCTTCAGTTAATTCCAAGTTGTGATGGGTTTCCCCATTGTCCTATACCATTGGCTAGCTTTATCATTAGGAGAGAAGGGGAAAAGTTTCATCCTCAATGTGTCATCATTTAGATTTCGAACCTTGATAGCTTGGCTTAGTGCTAAGAAGTCCTCTAAGTGTTGAAAGGGATCCTTAGATTTATTTCCATAAAAATGAGGCAAAAAACCAATCGTGGTAGCCTTGATCTCATAATCAAGGTTTGCTTTAGGGATTTGCACATTGGATTTAGGCATATATTTGGTTGAGTTGTAGAAGTCTCTAAGTTGTCTCGGTTGTTCACGACCTTGATCTCCATTTGAAATCTCTTGCAACTAACATTGCAATTGGTTTATTTGTTCTTGGAATTGTTCTGGTTCCATCTCAATCTTAATAGCATCCGTGGAAAAGTGCTTCCTAGGAGTTTTGTCCAAGGGGATTTTTAGAGGAATAAGTTGTGATCTTCTACCTTGCATGTAATAGGCAAGCAATCATACAAATATAACCAAGCAAAGAGATTTAGCCTTAAGAGCCTTAGCCCTATGAGATCCAAAGCCAAGTAAATACAACCAAGCCCATGAATAAATCTACCCTTGCTCCTAATGGGACTGAGGGAGCATTTCCCAAACACTTGTTTGGGTGCTAATTGAGCAACCCCTGGTCACAGCTTAAGTGGTTTGATAATTGGATCCCTAGTCGAATGCCAAGTTTGACAAAAAAAATACAAGCAGTTAATCCAACAAACTTAAATTATATCACAATACTTGATTAATTCAACCTCACAGCTTTCTTCAAAAAAAAAAATTCAACCTTAAAGCTAATGTCTATGCAATTTTAATGGTTTTGAATCAGTGTGCATAGAATGTGATGGCCATTTTTAGGGGGTAGTTGCCCTTAAAGATGAATTCAATTTTATAGTGGAGAGTAATTAATCAATCGATTTAAACCTAAAACATGCAGGAATAGAAGTCGTGAAAACTCAACAAAACTACAACACATGTACAAAATTGAAAGAATGGGCTGAGAAGAAGGATGAAGGGGTCGGGATGAGAGAGTAGGAGGAAAGTAGAGCAAGAAATTGTGGCAAACAAGTGGTAGACTCAATAGTCCACCAACCATAAAAAGGGAAGAGAGAGTATAGAGTATAGAGTTTGAGTATAATCACAAGAAATCAAGAAAGAAAAAGTCTCTCACCAAAAAAGTAAAAAATAATTCCTAAAAACGACGCAAAGATGCAAAGCCTCCAAGCACATCCTTCAGAGTTCACTCGTGTGGCCACCAATCTCCTTTGCGGAGGTATAGCTGAAAACAATCAAAATAGACTAATCAATGACTTAATATGCAAGACTAACTAAATGCAAGCTAAATAAATGCATGAAGCAGAGTAAAAAGTAATCTAAATCTATCACCTCCCTTGTAACAACGCCAAAAATTGATCATGAAATTTGCAAGATGATTAAGAATGTTGTGTGTGAAAACATGATTATTTATCAAAAATCTAAACTCTTGAAAAGGAATAGAAATAAATATAGTGGGAGTTTGAGTCATCTTCAAGGAGTTAAATTGTCTAAATTACTAATTACTAATCTAAACAAATTTTTTTTTGATTTTTGAGGATTTTTTAGAATTCGTTTAAAATTTTAGAATGAGGAAGAAGAATTAATTCTAAAGCTAAAAACTAATTCTAAACTAATAAATAAAAATAACATGAAAAATGAGAAACAAACTAATTAACTACTAATTAACTATAAACTACTAAACTAATGAAAGCAAAATAAAGCACTAAAGTAGAATTTTATCAATGCAAAATAATGTCAAAATTACAACTAAAAAGAAAGTAGAGAGAGAAAGAAAGAAAAGAAAAGAAAATAGAGCATTGGGAGAGACTTGGCGAGGGTGCTGTTGAGCAAAGAGTGGTGGCAGCCAATAATTACAATGGTGGAGTGGCGAAGTTTCACTAGAGATTCCCCACCTAAGAGAAAGGGACCTCGAAAGAGTGGAAGGACAAATAATAGTTAGCAAGATGCCTCCAAAGAGGAGGTCTAGAGGTGTATTTATAGTCCTTTATAATCATTGGAATTACAGCTAAATTCATCTCCCTTAATTTTGTCAATTTTAAAAGGCTTTGAAATCTTTAAATTCCATTAGAAATGATATTATTTTCTTAATTTTTTGTTAAGAATAGCATTAAGTTATTTTCCTTTGTTTTTCCTTGAATGCTGGCCTTGTGTTGGTGCTTAAAATGGGCAAGAGCGTGCACAGCTCAATCTAATGTATTTTTTATTTCCTTTTTCTTTGGCTGCCTTTTCTTTTCCTTGTTTTTCTTTATTTCAATTTCATTGCTTTGCACAATCATATTTTTCAATTTCCTTATTCGTGATTGACCTCCTCATCTCATGTTATTAATATTGGATATGTTTTTCCCTTATTTTCTCTCTCTTATGTCAAAACCTAAACAAATTAGATTATTTTAAAATGCCAAATAAAACCCAAAAAATAAACGACAAATAAGTAGAGAAATTATAAAAAATTATGGGGTGATTAGGTCAGCTTTTAGCCCAAACCAAGCTCTTAACAATTTTGACCTTGGAATTGGGTCAAGCCCAACTGGCTATGGCCAGTCAGGTAGGGTTGACTCCGTTGAATGCTCAACCCTAATTGGACCATAACTCATATTAGCATTAAATAATTCAAGACTGCGCATTATAAAGAAATAGTGGAAATTATGTATGTTAATAAAACTTTTCATGCAAAATTTTTTGCACCTTTTATAAACTAAATTGTACCATAATATTTATGAATCAAATTGTACTTGTGGTATTTAGTTATTTACAAATTGCATCGTTGATATTTAGTAGTTCTAAACCAAATATCACTCAATATTATAGATGATTTTTAAATATCACTAGTGAAATATAACCTGAATTTACTAGTGATTTTTTTGAACAGTGCGTGAACTTTTATATAAACTTCTGTGTAAACAAATCACATTCCAAAGAAATATATTGCTATGACCCGATCCCTGATCCCTATAGGATCCGTGACCGACCCACCTCGACTAATCTCAAGACCTAGTCGTCCAACGAGAAAATAACCAAAAGCAGATAATATTCCACAATCACACATGCAATGTAACTAAGCAGAAAAATAATAAGAGACAGTAAGGAAAACAGAACGAACAGTCTTGCAATATTACATGCTATCACAACAACATCAGTGGAAAGTACAGCGGAAAAGTAACTGAATAGTATTACGTATAACAAAGATACTCACTACTACAAAAAGAAGCATACTGAAACAGAAAACGTCAACAGCTAAGGCTGAGCTTG
This sequence comes from Thalassia testudinum, assembly GCA_037157565.1. NCBI lineage: Eukaryota > Viridiplantae > Streptophyta > Magnoliopsida > Alismatales > Hydrocharitaceae > Thalassia > Thalassia testudinum. The sequence goes on along the minus strand of JAZHRO010000012.1, from coordinate 7,017,489 downwards.
ACTAGGCCCAGCTCCCTCTGCAGTTGGTGGTGCTGGCTGCTCAACTCTCTGACCTGAACAATGTTATAAAACTTCATAGTCAACTAACGCTAAGTAGAGTGGTAGCTAAACCATTTATAAGCAATTTAATTTAAGACATGAAACTAGTTTATTATTCAATTCCATTTAGCTTAACTAAGTGGTTCTAATTCATTTATTCTCTTAGAAACCAGTCATTTCTTGATCTGGTTGGTCCCTCAAGGGGACGATCTTGATTGCAGTCTTTCCCGTGATGTAGGATGTACACATGGTACTCTCTTGGCCGGGAGAGTCCTCCATGGTAATCCTACGTCCAGTCAACCACCTCGAGGTCACGGTCGCGACGTAGTGGTGACTACGGCACGCGCAATAAGTGCATGGATAGTTACCCCGCACTGGCACGCAGTCAGTCGTTTTCGCTAGCGGGTACGCCTAAAGGTACAGCATTGAACAACATAGGGCCTTGCACTCTCAGAACAAGTGTTAAGACCCGTGATGTTTGAGCTTTTTAAGACGTCTGGATAGTAGGTCAGACGTCTGGACACCTTCCCAGACGTCTGAAAATTGAAAATCTTTGGGTACGAGCTCACGTCTGAGCACGTGCTGCGCGCAGACAGTACCCTCTCATTTTTCCTCCTTCTCTCTCTTCCCCTGCCTCCAAGCAAACCCTAACCCACCGATATATAAAACCCCTCATCCTCTCTCGTTCCCCTCACTTCTCAGCCACCAGCCACCTTCCTCTCTTCTTTCCTAGAGCGAGCGAGAGCGACGTAGAGAAGGAGTGGCGTGAGAAGGAGAGGAGGAGCAACGTGAGAAGGAGAGGAGGAGGTGAGCTTGTGAGCTTGCATGGGAGCTCACCGGTGAGCGCACGGCCAGAGTGGCGCATGCGCGAGGCGGAGGAGTGTGTTGGGGAGGTCCTCCTCGACACTGTTGCAGCTGGAGCTGCAGGCGAGGGGGCGCGGCGCTGCCACGCGCGGCGCGAGAGTAGCGGAAGCAGGTTCTAGTTCTGGGTTATTCTCAGAATCAGACGTCTAGAGTGACCTCCAGACGACAGTGCAGACGTCTGGAGGTGGTTCCAAACATCTGAAGTGAGAGTCACGTGAAGGTACATCCCTTTGCGGATATGACCATGTAGGCTGCTACTGCCTTGCATGCCCTTTTTGAGAGGATTCGGTGTCTGCGTGCAAGATTCGCTTCAGGAAGGTGCGAGACATACCATCTCACGCATTTTAGATGTCTCGGCGATGTACCAGACGACGAGAAGCACTTCCAGACATCCGGAGAGGTGGTCGGATGCCTGGAGTTGGGTCCAGACAGTCCAGAAGAGTTCCTGGACGTCTAAGGATTGGCGCAGAGACTTAGGAATGTTACTGGACACTTTTAAGACGTCTGAAAGTTGTTCCAGAAGTCTGATTTGAGATAGAAACCTTATTTTTGACCCGTTTAGGATCCGTTTGAGTTCTGTTTTACGCAATTAAGATACTGTTGTGTTCCTTGTGAGTTTCTCTACTTGTTAGAAGGCTCTCCATACTGTTATGATAGTTCCCTTATGATTGTTCCTTGTGATAGGACTTCGTTCAGTTGTGGGTTCGGGGCTTGCTGAGGCACGTGAGCCTACCGGTCAAGCCCCCAATATTCCTAGGTTTACTGGTAGAGTGGCTTCTTCCTAATTTAATTATAACCTAAATGCATGTGTGGAATGAATGATTAGAACCTAGGATATGGCATGAATCCTAGGACGAGAAACACTTGAAATGTCTGTATTGGATGATTGAATTGCAGTCTTGAATGAGTAGATAGCATGATAACAATTGCCTATAAATGAATAACAGTTGCCTGTGAAATATGAAGTACTTGCGCTAGCTAACTGTTGCATGTAAATTTTCTGTTGTATACGTTAAATGACATGATATGAGCTGCGTTTATATAAAATGAGAATGGTAATGGGAATGATAGAAATACGAGCTACCTGTGTATAACCTGTATATGGAAATGTGAATGATAGCAATACAAGCTGCATATGTAAAACCTGAGAATGGAAATCGAAATGATGAAACCTGGTATGGCATGGCATGAGAAATATGAGCATGAATCCTACGGGGAATTATGAATTGAGCTCCTGGAAATAAATGGAATGGAACTGGGAATGTGAGAGGGGAAGTGAGCTGGCCCTTGAGTAAGGAGTACCAAGGAGAGCGACTGTCCCCCCGTTTAGTGTAGAGCGGAGCTAGCCGCCCTTGGGTTGGGACCTGGGGTTAGGATTGGTCACTCTGTACCGACTTCTTGGCCCTTGCGTACATAGTATCGAGGAGAGCTACTAGTGTAGAGAGAGAACTAGCCACCCCACGGGGCTCGGGGTTCAGCTAGCTGCCCTACACCGACTTGTTAGGCCTACTGGGCAAACCAGGGTAGTCAGGTGAGGGTGCGTGGACTGTGGAGGGGTGAGACCCCTGTTTGGTTCTTAGGGCCTAGACCCTTGTTACTGGGAGGGCTAGGCCTTATATTGGTTCCATGCTGTACTTTGGGCACACCTGCTAACGGAAACGACTAACCGCGTGTCAGTGCAGGGTAGCTATCCATGCGCTTATCGCGCGTGCTGTAGTCACCGTTATGTCTGTCCGTGACCTTGGGGTGGTTGACTGGGTGTAGGATCACCACGAGGGACTCTCCCAGCCAGGAGAGCACCACGTGTGCCTTCTACTCTTCGAAAAAGATTGCAATCAAGATCGTTCCCACAAGGAACATTCGAGATCAAGAAAGAGACCTGATAAATAAACTAAGTGGTGAAAAAGAATAATTAGTTAAAGAAAGTAATTGAAAAATAACAGCTACTTGTCTAGTAACAGTTGAGTGCGTGTTTTGTTTTGTCGTGATGGTTATTTGTGGTTTACAATCGTTGTAGTATATGACAAAACAGCTACCAGATTACTATAAATTTTTACTCGGAATAACAAGTTTTCCCGAGGTCGAACTCAGGGAGCAACTAGAATTCTAGAAGTATAATGGTCCTCAATTATGTTACAAAAATAAGAGAGAGAGAGAGAGGGAGCAAAAGTTTTCTTGGCTTCTTCTTCTTCTCTCTTCCTCTTCTTTCTCTTTCAGCTGATCTTCTTCTCTTTCTTTGCTTTCTCCTGCAGAGTCTTCTTCCTGCCTTCTCCTTTCTTCTTCTTGCGGCTGTGCCTTCTTCTTTTCTTCTTCTTCTCTGCTTCCTTCTTCTGTTCTTCTTTTTCTTTCTTTCCTTGCTTGCGGCTGTGTCCTCTCTCTCTTTTCTTCTTCTTCTCTGCTTCTGTTTCTTTTCTTTTCCTCTTCTTTCTGCTCTGGCCACTGACTTTCCTTCCTCTTTTCTTCTTCTTTTGGCTGTTGCCCTCCTGACGTCTGATGCAGTGCTCAGGCAGCTTATCTGTGCATTTGCTACAGTGCTTTCCTTCCTTCTTCTTCAGCTGCTCAGTGCGGCTAAGGCTTCGACCGCTCCTCCCCTCTTTTCCTTAGCTTGCTTCTTCTTCTTCTTTCTTTCTTTCTTTCCTGCATGCACACACAGTGGTCAGTGCAAAACCTACCCCTACCCCTTCCACGCGTCTCTCTCTTTCTCAAAATCTCTCTTAGGAATGCTCTCCCAGAGCCGGGTAATCGGGTTCGGGTAGCGCGCCTGGGACCCGGCCCACCAGCGTGCGGTGGTGGGCGAGGAGTGCTTGGTCGGGTAGTCGGATCCGGCCCAGACCCGCGGGGCGTGAGCGCGGGCGAGGGCGAGCGAGCACGTGGTGCGCTACGTGCGGGTGAGAGGGACCTGACCCCTGTGTATCGAAGGCAAATAGCTTGATACGCTTTTTCAATATAAGTGTGGGCGCGCAGTCGCACACTTACGAGGTGGGACTAAAATCCCACCTCTAAATCTCGCGTCTGCGGCTGAGGAAGCTGCTGCCAATTGGGACAGCCGTGTGGCTCGCGACCCAAATCGAAAGCCTGGGCGTATTCGCAGCAGCAATTCGCGCTGCCTGGGATGTGCGCCTGGGCTGGAGGAAGCCTGGAGCTACGAGTGAAGGAGCTGCAGCAGCTTAACAATGGCGGCGAGGGGGCTCTGACCTGAAAGCACAATGACGGCCTCTTGGCCACATTAAAAAACGTGGGAAGCTTCGTCGGAGTGCGGCGAAGGCAGTGCGGTGGTCGGCGAGGGGCGAGAGCGCCTGTGGAGTTGGACCTAGGTCAGAATGTGGGCGCGGAAATGGGTCTGTTCGGGGGGTGGTCGGGCTGTGATTGGCAGTGAATGGAGAGGGGGTAACGGTTGAGTGGAGTGAGGGGTAGCTTTTGGGGTAGTCGGCGAGGGGTGAGGAGGTCTCTGGAAGGCGATCGGAGATGGGGAAGATGGAGTTTGACAGTGGCGGTTGGGTGGTTGAAATGGCAAATTAGAAGGGGGAAAATACAAGGGAGAGAGAGAGAGGAAACTTTGTACCTATTTACTCGACGAAGGGGGAGAGAGTAGTGTAGGTTTGGCCCTACGAGGAGGGGTGACGTAATAAATGCGAAAATAAAATATAAAGCAATCTCACCAAAGAAAACCAATCACACAATGTATACAATTGTTTTTAGGTGGAAACCCAAACCGGGTGAAAACCACCACCTAACCCTCTCGAGTTAGGATTTTCCGATCAACCAAGTTGATTAAAATCCACTAAACCGAATCACTTAAAACGAGGGTGATTCAACCTCAATACAACCACGCTACAAGTACGAGGGTAGCGTTCCTCAACCCCTTCTCTCCACGAGAAGGATTTTGTCCCACGAAGGAGACGGGAATTCGCAAAGCGAATACCCAACCAAAAGACAAAGATAAAATAAAACAAGTAATCCTATAGAGCCAACAAAGTAATTTAGACCTAGCTTCTATAGGAAATAGGAAACTCCCCTTTGCAAGGAGTGCGCCGAGTTGATGACGCGGTGCGTGTGCCACGCGATGGCGTAAGGTTGCTCTCGTAAACAACGGCGGGAGAGCGGGTGCGCGAAGCTTGATGCTCTCAAGATGTAGAACTTGAGCTTAGAGAGCAAGATCTTTTCTGGACACAAAAGAGTGTGAAAGTGTGTAGCTAAGTGTATCCAAGTGTGTGTTGGTGTGTCAAAGGCTCCCCTCTATTTATAGAGGCCTTAGGAAGGCTTTGGAAGGCTTAGGAAATGTTCTATAGCCGTTGGGAGCAAAGCCCAAGAGAATCAGCCCGAAATCAGGAACAATCATTGTTCTGACAGGCTTATCAGACGTCTAATTCTGGCATCAGACGTCTGGAACGCCACTTTAAGACGTCTGATTCCAAGGTCAGACGTCTGATTTTGGGCGGGCCTCTCCCTAACTTGGATCAGATCTAAACAGGGTTTTTACGCAAGTCCATCAGACGACATACAGGACGTCTGGCACTATGTCTGGACGTCTGGAAACCTACTTTTACTGTGGGAATTGATTTCCAAACGTTGCAACGGCTAGAAAATCTCTGAGAAGAGATTTTGGGTCAGCCGAGGCAAAACGGTCAATTATCAGACGTCTGGAAAGGCCTAAGGACGTCTGATAAGGCTCTAACGGTCATATTCTTGAGTGCCTGCTAAGCTAGCCAACGGTCCACTATCTGGACGTCTGGCAAGTCCATCAGACATCTGGACTAAGGTCTGGATGTATGATTTCATCAGACAGAACTAGGTATGTCCAGCCTAACAGATATCAGGCGTCTGAAACAACAGTCAGACGTCTTAAAATACTTTATCAGACATCTGATTTGGGAATTAGACGTCTGGAAGTGCTGTTTGAACCCTATATTGGTTTTCTAAGTATTCTACAGAAAACCTAAGTATCCTAGGGTTGTGCCGGTGTTCCTAGGACTGCTGTTAGGGTACTTTGAGGCTCTTTAACATAATATTCTAAGAAAAATAAAAAGAGCAAGAAAATAAAGACAAGAGATACAAGAAAGGATTAAAAAGAATCTATCCTATTCTTCTTGTCTTCTATCTTCAATCTGTCGCTCCACGCGAACCTCCTCTGTTTTCCGTCAAGCTCCTCCAATCCGTCCTGGATGCGAGCTCGAACTCCGTCTAAACACGTCCACATTTGCAATTGACCTGAAATCTAGGACTCAAATTGCAAATGTTAAATAACACGTGTTTTGTTATCATCAAAACAAATGATCGTGGTGCTCTAGCACCAACAAGTAGCGCCCGACTCGTGCCTGCCGGAGCTGAGGACGAAGATGCCCACATGGAGGGTATCGGCGACGAGGAGACAATCTGAGGGCGCCAGCTGGTATGGCCTAGCACGGACGACAGGGTAGAGTAAACTCTGCTACAGGTAGGGCAGCAGAGCGACAAGGAGGAGGAGAAGTTGGTTGCCGGAAGCTCGGGCGCTTTGACTGGAGAGGGAAGGGATGAAAAATAGGTTTTTTTCTCCGCCAGAGGAAGCTTGAAGGAGTCGCAGACATTGCTGCTCCTTATAAAGGCTTTGGCGCGGAGAGGGGAACGAGGTGCCGACGTGCCAGCCTCGCCGGAGAGTGGCCGAAGAGGACACCCATGCCTTTCGTGCGTTTGCACGAGAGTCATGGTTGATGGCAAAGGGTAGGGGAGGGTCCCTGCGGCAGAGGACGTCGCAGGAAACCCCCCGTCTGTTCTAGAGGACGGCCGCCCTGCCCTGCGCTGCGCCATCCTCCGTGCAATGTCGCTGGAGGCATGGCGCTGCGCAGAAGTGGCAGGGAGGATCATTTTGCAAAGAATGATGAGAAGTTAGGGGCCTAAATGTAAGGGTTTCAAAAGATAAGGGTCAAAAAGTAAATTAAGAGGACCAATTTGTAAAGTCGGTCAAGATGGTATTTTCTTAGGCCCAAGTTTTTATACTATACTAATTTGAACCTAAGGATTTTAATGGTGAATTTTGATTTTAGGTTGGACCATGTTTGACCAATCAATTTGCGTAAAAACCCAAATTAAGTTATTAATTGGGCATGGTTCTCATTTTAGGTCAAAAAAGGTTTCAAAGGCCAAATTGAAGGTTCTAAGCCCTAGGGGATATTTTTCTATGAATTTTAGAGGGTTTAGTTGATTTTTATCCTACCCTGAACCTCGTGAATTAAAGTGGGTTTGTTTTAGGGTTAGAGAATGTCATTTAATTTCTGAAAGTTGCTATAACTCTTTTCAGATCAGATCATCCCACTTCCCTTTTTATTAAGCTTGTTTGACCTATGTTTGGACCCTTAATTACCCTGTTTGCATACTGCATTGGTGAAATTACAGTTTTACCCCTGATGATTTGTTTTATCCTTTAACTCAGAATTCTTTGAGTTAAGCCTCTCTTTGGGTTTTATAGGAGCGTTTTCACACATATTTGGATTAGATTGTGCTAGTTAGGGTTCATGATGAGGTTCTCATCACTATCCACTTTTACTGCTTAGTTAGTTGGTTGCCACTCTACTCAGCGTTTGCTGACCTTATGTACTCATAACCCTTTTCAGGTCCAGGTGTTGAGCAGCCAGAGCCCATGGCTGTAGAGGGTGCTGGGCCCAGTAGAGCCCAGTAGTTGTAGCTTCTTGTTGTACCTCTTTCTGTTGTAGTGAGTAGACTCTTGTACTTTTATATTATGTTCTTTATGTTCCTGTACTTGTTACTTTCTACTGTTGTGGTGGTGATATGTACTGTAGTAGTTTTTACTTCTTTACTGCTGTACCTTTTTACTGTTAGTTGCTTAGCATAATGAATGTGGTTTACTTTCCTGCTTTTTGGTTACTTTCTCGTTGGATGACTGGGTCTTGGGATCAGTTGAGTTGATCCGATCTCGTGTCCTGTAGGGATTTGGGAACTGGGTCGTAACAAGATGGTATCAGAGCAAGGCATCCCGAGAAGTGAACCAACTAGCTTAAGAATAACCAATTCACATGCTTGTAACTAAAGTAATCACCACAACGTACCTTTTGACATATGTTCTGAGGTTCTTTTGTTGAATGTCTGTTGAAATTGACGTCTTTCTGTTCTGTTGTTCGCGTCTCCTTGCAGGAGATGCCTCGATGTGGAGTCATTGTGGTGGGCCGCGAATGCAGCTGTGGACGAGGTCGGAGGGGGGGACGTGTTGAGCCCGACGTTTCAGTGGACCAGCCACTCCTTCCGGGCATTCAGGCCCAGGACCTCGCCCAGCTGATACGCGAGATAGTACGAGAGGAGCTCCACCTGCCTCCACGGGCGCCTCTCCCTGGGGATGTGGAGGGGGAGTCCTCTGTGGGACCACGGGACAGACATAGCGCTGTACGTCGGGGAGGGAGTGGTCCTCCACCGCCCCCACCGCACTTTGACACTTCTAAGCATGAGCCCTCCTTACCTGGAGGCGTGCCCATTTCCCCACTTTAGCGACATTACGAGCTTTTCGCACAGTTTTGGAAGCTGCAGCCCCTTCCTTCAAGGGGGATGAGGACTCGACTGAGGCGGAGGACTGGTTAGAGCAGATCGAGAAGGTGTTCGACACCCTTCGCCCCCTGCGGAGTGCCGCGTGGCCTTTGCCATGTACCAGCTGGAGAGCACGGCGCACAGGTGGCGGAGGACGGTCAGAGGTTAGGAGGGGGTAGAGCCGACGTGGGATCGGTTTGTCACCCTTTTATGCGAGCAGTACTTCTCGTAGATGTGGTAGGATCAGAGGAGACGGGAGTTCCACACTCTCCGCCAGGGGACGATGACTGTGAGCGCGTATCGCACACGTTTTCTGGAGATGTTCCGTTTCGCTGCGACCGCAGTGGCTACTGAGAAGGAGCGCCTGTGGAGGTTCACCGAGGGGCTCTGGCCTGCTATTCGAGGGTATGTCAAACCCCTGAAGCTATCCACGTTCTCAAGAGTGGTGGAGGCAGCTATGACCTATGAGGAGACCAACCCGACCGCACGTGACACTGATAGCGGATAGAAGAGGCTTTACTAGTCAAACTACTCACAGGGCTGGCGAGAGAGGAGGCACGCGGCGTCCGCAGGAGAGCCGTCATGCTTTGCGGGGCCGTCAGTGGCCTTTGGGGGCCCCCGACAGGGGCCAACTGCCAGCACTGGACCCCCGCCCAGCCGTCAACAGGGACCTACCGAGGGCAGGAGTCAGGTTCCCCTTTGCTACTAGTGTGGCCAGCTGGGCCACATTAGGAGGGACTGCCCGTCTAAGGCTGGAGGTCAGTAGATGCTCCCTGCACCAAGCGTTGGAGGACGAGCAGGAGGCCGTGGTTCCCAGGCGTGTAGGGGAGGACAGCAGTCGCAGGGAGGGTACTAGCCAGTGGCTACTCGTCCGACATAGAGTATGGCTGCTTCTTCCGCATCGAGAGCTGAGGGGCGTATCAATGCCCTGACACACAGAGATGCCAGAGCTTCAGGTTTAGTGGTGGCAGGTATGGTTACAGTTTTCGGCAGACTAGTTTACACACCTTTTGATTCCGGTGCCACTCACTTGTTTGTTGCTGCTAGTTTTGCTGTCAGTTTGGGATATGACTGTGTGTTGTTAGAGGATCCTTTTGTGATCAGAGGTCTGGGTGGTCAGCTGTTTGTAGTTGAGGAGGTTTACACAGACTGTGAGGTCAATGTTGGGGGACACAGCCTCCCCGCTAACCTAATTGTGATACCGATGGAGGACTTTGGTGTGATTCTGGGGATGGATTGGCTATCCGCTTACTACGCTTTGGTGGACTGTTTTGAGAGGAAGATCATCTTCTCCATACCGGAGATGCTTTCTTTTGAGTTTCATGGATAGCCGGTGGACGGAGGCTTCAGGTGCATTTCTGCACTTCGGACGGCAAGACTTCTGGGCCAGGGGTGTGAGGGCTTTCTGGCTTGTGTAGTGGCAGAGCCCAACCTCGTGGCAGACTTTCAGAGATCCCAGTGGTCAGAGAGTACCTCGACGTGTTTCCAGAGGAGCTGCTAGGACTACCGCCTGAGCGTGAGATCGAGTTCGAGATCTCACTTGTATCGGGGACCAGCCCCATTCTACAGCACCTTACAGGTTGGCACCACTTGAGCTACGAGAGCTCAAGTCCCAATTGGAGGACCTTCTGGAAAAGGGCTTTGTGAGGCCCAGTGCGTCTCCGTGGGGAGCCTCAGTATTATTTGTGAAGAAGAAGGATGGTACCTTACGCCTTTGTGTGGACTACAAACAGCTGAATAGGGTCACCATCAAGAATAGGTATCCGTTACCGAGGATTGACGATTTGTTTGACCAGTTGCGAGGTGCCATGGTTTTCTCCAAGATAAACTTGAGGTTTGGTTACCACCAGTTGAGGATTAAGGAGACCGACATCTCCAAGATAGCTTTCCGCACTCGGTATGGACACTACGAGTTTTTGGTCATGCCGTTTGGGCTGACCAATGCCCCTGCTACTTTCATGGATTTGATGAACCGGGTGTTCAGACCGTATCTGGATCAGTTGGTGGTAGTATTTACCGATGATGTGCTCATCTACTCGTGGGATCAGGCGCAGCACGGATAGCACTTGCGGATGGTTTTGGACACATTACGACGACGTAGGCTGTATGCCAAATACAACAAGTGCGAGTTCTGGTTGAGGCAGGTGACCTTCTTAGGTCATGTGATTTCAGGGGATGGCTTGGCTGTGGATCTAGCCAAGGTGGTGGCAGTGCTCAAGTGGGAGAGACCACGTACAGTGACAGAGATCTTCAGTTTCTTGGGACTGGCAAGCTACTACCGGTGGTTTATCAAGGGTTTCTCGCAGATTGCATGTCCTATGACACAGTTAACCTGAAAGGACGTGCCTTTTCTTAGACAGACGCTTGTGAGGCGTGTTTTCAGGAGTTGAAGAAGAGGCTGACTTCGGCTCCTGTGCTTACCATCCCAGACAGTAGTGGCTGTTTCGTTGTGTACACAGATGCTTCTTTGCAGGGGTTAGGGGGTGTGCTCATGCAACGGGGTCACATTGTCGCTTACGCTTCGCGGCAACTGAAGCCCCATGAGCATAGCTACCCTACCCACGACTTAGAGCTGGCAGTTGTCGTCTTCGCGCTGAAGACATGGAGGCACTACTTGTACGGTGAGACTTTCGAGATATTCATGGATCATAAGAGCCTCAGGTATTTGTTTGATCAGAAGGAGCTTTACATGAGACAGAGACGTTGGTTAAAGCTCCTGAAGGACTATGACTGCAGCATCTCCTACCATCCCGGGAAGGCCAACGTGGTGGTTGGTGCCTTGAGCCGGAAGGTGCTCGCCCACTTGTCCAGTTTATAGGCATAGAGTTGGAGACTTATGGAGGAGTTGGGCAGTTGGTGACCCCTAGAGTTACTGGGGCACTGTAGGGCAGTGACTATGACACGGCAGACGAGACTAGAGCTGATAGATTGCATCATCATAGGACAGATGACAGACCCGTACCTGTAGTCGTTGCGAGACAGAGTACTGTCAGGGAATGCTGGAGACTTCTCCTTTACTGACGAGGTACTACGCATGAGGGGACGTTTGTGCGTTCCCAGGGACGAGGAGTTGTTGAGAGAGCTCCTGACTGAGGCACACGATTCTAGGTTCACCAAACATCTCGGGAACACAAAGATGTATCATGATCTGAGACGTGACTTTTGGTGGAGGGGGATGAAGCGGGATGTAGGTGAGTTCGTACAACAGTATTTGGTGTGCTAGCAGGTGAAGGCCGAGCATCAGAGGCTTGCAAGGCTGTTGCAGCCACTTCCCGTGCCAAAGTGGAAGTGGGAGAGCATCACCATGGACTTGGTGGTGGGCTTGCCTGTTACCCAGCGAGGACACGACACAATCTGGGTGATTGTAGATAGATTGATGAAGACAGCATGTTTCTTGCCGATCCGAGTCACCTTGGGACCAGCGCAGTTAGCAGAGAGATATATCCGTGATGTGGTATGTCTGCACGGAGTTCCGCGTGAGATTGTGTCCGACCGGGATACCCATTTTTCGTCCCAGTTTTGGGCTGAGTTTCAGCAGGCTTTGGGGACACGGTTGAGGTTCAGCACGGCGTACCACCCTCAGACGGACGGACAGTCAGAGCACACGATACAGACTCTTGAGGTCCTTTTGCGTGCCTGTGTACTGGACTGCAGGGGCTCTTGGGAGGAGCACTTGCCCCTGGTAGAGCTTGCATGTGATAACAGTTATCACTCGAGCATCGGCATAGCATCCTACGAGGCTTTATACGGACGGAAGTGTACTGCACCCTTGAGTTGGGTTGAGGTGGGGACCAAGTGGGAGGTTTGCCCCAGGCTGATCCGGCAGAGTCAGAAGGTGGTTGAGCAGATTCATAGATGACTTCGCACTGTCAGGAGCAGACAGAAGAGTTATGCCGATCGGAAGCGCAGAGAGATGCAGTTCGAGGTTGGGGCTTGATGTAAACATGTTTACACTACTTAAGATGTCTATTTTTGCATGTTCTTAAGCATAGGATTGCATTGCATACTATAAATATTGCATAACATGCATCATCTTGCATTTAGATTAGTTTGAATAAAATGGAGGTTAATTGTCTCCTTTTATGTTCATGGATAGGGCAAACTTTTTATCGGGGCCTCAGATCGAAGATCCAACCGTACAGATGTGATCAGGGCAATGATTGGAGTTCAACGACTCCAAGATCACCCTAATCAGACATCTGTAGCATCAGATAGAGACTGGGGAACCTTAAAAGATCAAGGGCCAAGATGGTGTGAATTCACATTTCAAATGACAAATCTGACCGCACGGATGGATTCGGATCGATGATCGCATCCTAACGGCATGAAAATCGACTCAATCCGACACCCGCAGCACCATCTACATCATCTAGAAGATGGACGGCCAAGATGGTACAACGTCGCACCATCTCGGCCACCCAACCAGCCGCCCTCAACCACTGAAGATTCTAGCGCCCACGCATCTCCGCTGTTGGATCAAGATCCAACGGCTGAGAGAGGAGCTTAACCGACGCGCCCATCCTCTGAGCCACACCTGAAGAAGCCGCCTTGACCATTGGATCTTGATCCAACGATCCTGATCGCGTGTTCAGATGATCAGCTGCTCGCCCATCCGCGCGTGCAGCGCAGTGGATAAGGCGCTCGATCGCCTTCAGATGCGGGTTCGAATCTGCATGCGTAGGTGAGCGGGCGTGTGCGACCGTGCGATGAGAATCGAGTGGCCGCGGGCGCTCGATAGAGCCCACGCGCTATTGCACGCCGCGCCTCACGCGGGATCACACGTGGGCGCAAGCGTTGAGGAATGGGCGGAGGCGCGAGATAAGCCATCCGATCTCACGATTGGACGGCTGAGATTGGCAATACGTGAAAGCACGTTACGTGTGCGAGTAGGCGAGCGGGCGCGGGCGCTCTGCCACACGTTGCCTACGATGGGGCTTTAGCGACAGTTTCATCAGTCACTAAGGACCCCTTATTTAATGTTTTGAGATTTAAAAGACCAATTTGCCCTCATTCCTTGCAACTATAAAAGGAGACCCCCTCCACACGAAATTCTCATCCCCTTCCTTCTCTTCTCTCCCTCTCCATAGCTCAAGGGAAGCTTGTCCCACACTCGGGATGCTTCTCGCGAGATAAAGTCAATTTTTCGTTCCCCTTTCGGAAGCAGATCCCTCGACGATGATGTGCTGCCCCGTTCCCATTCTTCCCGCTTCGTCCTCCTTCGTCCTACTCTGTCCTCCTTCGTCCAGGCGTCGTCCCGTCCGGCTCATCCTTTAAGCGACCGTCGAGGAGGATATTTCTCTCTCCATTCTTTTTACTACTTTTTAGAGTAGATTTACTGCTTTCTAGAATAAATTTACTGCTTTATAGTGTAATCATTTTCCCGCTTTCTAGTCATAATGTTTTGTGTAATGAACAATCATTCTGATAATGAATTTGATACCTTTTTTTATTTTTGTTTGTAATATTCTCTCTCTCTCTCTTCTATTTAGTGTAAATAGATAGATAGTTTCTAGTCAATTAAATTACTTCGTGACAAATAAAACAAACGTGAGTTTTTAAATCAAACGTTTACCTCCCTGAGTTTGACCAGGGATTTTCATTCCGGTATAAATTTTATTTTTTGAACACAAGTTCTTCGCTTTCATACTACGACGACAGGTTTTTCAAAACCAAACACGTTAGCGTAGCAACCCGTGCATTCAATAGGGATCACGTCTTTCTACGCGTTTCGCCCATGAAGGGCCTGCAGCGTTTTGGGGTGAAAGGGAAGCTCGTGCCGAGGTTTGTGGGGCCCTTTGAGGTCCTGGAGCGGGTAGGACCCGTTGCTTATAGGCTTGCCCTTCTTCCCTAGCTTTCTGGTGCGCACGACGTGTTCCACGTGTCCAACCTCAGGAAGTACGTCGCCGATCCCAGTCACGTTCTGAGCCACGAGAGTGTCGAGGTGGGTGACGACCTGACCTACCCCGAGCGACCAGTATAGATACTAGACAGAGCCGTCCGGAGTCTGAGACGGAAGCAGGTACCCCTGGTGAAGGTCTTGTGGAGGAGCCAGAGGTACAAGGAGGCTACCTGGGAGCCTGAGGCAACAATGCGAGAGCAGTACCTGGAGCTTTTTGAGGGTACGTCTTTTCGGATCGGCTTCGGTTCTCTTTAAGTTTGTTATGTGTATGTTGTTCTTTTTCTGAACCCTAGCTAGCTTAAGTTTCGGGGACGAAACTTCCTTTAAGTTTGTTATGATGTTAAGGCCCGTGCTGTTTGAGCCTTTTAAGACGTCTGGACCGTAGGTTAGACATCTGGTAAGATGTCTAGAATGTGGGTCAGACGTCTGATCAAACGTCTGGACATGTAACGACCCGATTCTCGAGTCCCTACGAGACACGAGAACCGGACCGACTCGACTAATCCCAAGATCTAGTCGTCCAACAAGGAAGTAACAAAAGAGCAGTAAAATAAACCACATTCGACATGAAATATAACTAGCAGTAACAAAATACAGCAGTAAGAAAAAGAACTACTACAGCATGTACCACCACAACAGTAGAACAACATTTAACATAACAAGAACTGCGGGTAAAGGAAAGTACAGAGAGTAGCAAAAACTACTCACTACAGTGGAAACAAAAGGGGTACAAAAGAACAGTGGTAACTCTACTGGACCCTACTTGGCCCAGCGTCCTCTGCAGCTGCTGACCCTGGCTGCTCAACACCTGGTCCTGAAAAGTAACGAGTGTAACACGTTAGCGAAACGCTGAGTAGAGTGGAAGCTAAACTAAAGAAGCAGTAAGGTGTACAGTAGCTGTTTTATTTTCTTTCTTCCTTTATTTACGTCTTTCTATTGTTTCACAATTTATCTATTTCTCAGATCCTTCACTTGATCTCGAATGTTCCTTGTGGGAACGATCTTGATTGTAGTCTTTTCCGAATAGTAGAAGTAGCACGGGGTGCTCTCCTGGCCGGGAGAGTCCCCCGTGGTGATCCTACTCTCGGTCAACCACCCCAAGGTCACGGACAGACGTAATGGTGACTACGGCATGTGCGATAAACGCACAGGTAGCTAACCCGCACTGGCACGCGGTCAGTCGTTTCCATTAACGGGTGCGCCCAAAGCACAGCACGGAACCAGTACAGGGCAGAGCCCTCTCAGTAACAGGGGTCCAACCCCTCCACAGTAACCAAACAGGGGCCTTGCCCCTCCACAGTCCGCGCACCCTTGCCTGACTACCCTGGTTTGCCCCAGTGGGCCTAACAAGTCGGTGTAGGAGGCTAGCAGAACCCTGGGACCCGTGGGGTAGCTAGTGCTCTCCCTACACTAGTAGCTCTCCTCGGTACTACGTACACGAGGGCCAGCAAGTCGGTACAAAGTGGCCAGACCTAACCCCGGGTCCCTGGGGCAGTTGGCTCCGCTCTGCACTAAGCAGGTAACAGGTGCTTCCCCTGGTACTACGTACCCAAGAGGCAACGCACCTCCACATCTTTCCTTCTCAGTTCCATTTCATTCTCTTTCCAGGAGTTCTACTCCTAACTCCTCGTAGGGTTCCAGCTCTTTTAACTCAGCACATTCAGGTTTCACCTTTCTAGTTTCACGTTCATACAACCCATATTCTCAATCATGTTCAGTTATTCATAACAGGAAGCTGTTAAAATAATTTACAGGCAGCTATAATTTCCTTTCCACATTTTCAAGACTGCAGTATTCATATATTCCACTAGTTTTCCCATCCTAGGATTCATGCCATACCCTAGGATCTATCATACAATCTAGTTTTCCAACCCTAGGATTCATGCAACACCCTAGGATCTATTATTCAATCTAGTTTCTCATTCCTAGGATTCATGCAATGTCCTAGGTTCAATTTATGGTTCCATAATTTAACAGATTATGCTAATAAACTTAAAAGCCACTCTACCAGTTACAACAGGAGTACTGGGGGCGTGGTTGGGAATCCCGCGTGCCTCCGCAACCCCCGAGACTGGAATGGAACGAGGTCCTATCACAAGGATCAAACACAAGGAGTTTCTCAAAACAGTATCTAATCACTGTAGACGGGTAGAGGATCTTATTCCGAAAAGGATGCAACTCGAAACGTGGAAAACGGACTCCGAACAGGCCCTAAACGGGCCGAAAACGACGAAACAGTGCAAAATCAGACGTCTGGAACTTCTTCCAGATGTCTTAAAAATGGAGATCAGATGGTACCTTGTCCTGCGTAGTCTCTCAGACGTCCAGAAGCCTGCGGGGTCATTTGGCCTAGTTCCCAGACGTCCGATGGTCACCCCGGACGTCTGGAAGTCCTTCCCGTCGTCTGGTACTGCGGACAGACGTCTGATTCGCATTGGATGGCGAATCTCAGAACCTGCGCGTACCCATTCCTCGCTCTCAGTACGGACGGTCGAAGAGAAGGAGGAAGTACGAAAATAACTTACTTGACAGATATTTGGATAGCCCTCCAGACGTCTTAACCGTCATCTTGTTGGAAGACCAGACGTCTGATTCTGGAAAAACTTCCAGAACCAGAGCGCTACTCGCCCTCCGCCCGCGCTGCGTCTCGTCCGCCTGCTGCTCGAGTTGCAGTAGACCTCCCGCATCACTCCGTGCCCGCTGCACCCCCGCCGGCCGGCTCTAGCAGCCCCGGCAAGCTCGCCCTCACGGCCGAGCACCTCCTCCCTCGTGCAGCACCTCCTCCCGCACTCACCGCGGCTGTCGCTGCCGCCGCTCGCTCGCACTCGCGCACCGGCTGGAAGGAGAAGAGGAAGGGAGCGGAGGTGATGAGAGTGAGGGAGAGGGCGTGGCTTTTTAAAGCCGTGCGGGGAGAGAGAGAGAGAGCGAGACAGACTGCGGTCGCAGGAGGAGAGAGGGAAAAAGAGAGAGGAAGGCGGTTGCGGGTCTGCGCGTGCCTGCACGCAGACGCAGTCCCGCGTGCCACCGAAAATAGATCCCAGACGTCTGGAAGGGGTTCCAGAAGTCTAGCCGGACATCTGGGCCACCTCCCAGCGTCTTAAAAAAACGTCTTGGAGTGTGATCGTAACAGGACACCTTCCCAGACGTATGGAAATCGAAAATCTTTAGGTACGAGCTCGCGTCTGTGCGCATGCTGCGCGGAAACAGTACCCTCTCATTTTTCCTCCTTCTTCTCTCTCTTCCCCTGCCTCCAAGCAATCCCTAACCCACCGATCTATAAAACCCCTCCTCCTTTCTCGTTCCCTTCACTTCTCAGCCACCAGCCACCTTCCTCTCTTCTTTCCCAGAGAGAGCGAGAGAGGCGTAGAGGAGGAGCGACGTAAGAAGGAGAGGAGCGACGTGAGAAGTAGGGGAGGAGGTGAGCTTGCGAGCTCGTGTGGGAGCTCACCGATGAGCGCACGGCCGGAGCGACGCGTGCGCGTGGCGGAGGAGTGTGTCGGGGAAGTCCCCCCTGACACTGTTGCAGCCAGAGCTGCAGGCGAGGGGGCGCAACGCTGCCACGCGCGGCGCGAGAGCAGTGGTAGCAGGTTCTAGTTCTAGGTTCTTCCTAGAATCAGACGTCTAGAGTGACCTCCAGACGACGGTGCAGACGTCTGGAGGTGGTTCTAGACGTCTAAAGTGAGAGTCTCGCGAAGGTACGTCCCTTTGCGGATACGGTTATGCAGGTCGCTCTGCTGCTACCGCCTTGCATGCCCTTTTTGAGAGGATTCGGTGTCTGCGTGCAGGATTCACTTCAGGAAGGTGCGAGACACACCCTCCCATGCATTTCAGACATCTAGGCGATGTACCAGACGACGAAAAGCACTTCCAGACGTCTGGAGAGCTGGTCGGACGTCTGGAGCTGGGTCCAGACGGTCCAGAAGAGTTTCTGGACGTCTGAGGATTGACGCAGAGACTTAGGTATATTACTGGACACTTTTAAGATGTCTGGAAGTTGTTGAAGACGTCTGATTTGAGACAGAAACCTTATTTTTGACCCGTTTATGATCCGTTTGAGTTCTGTTTTACGTAATTAAGATACCGTTGTGTTCCTTGTGAGTTTCTCTACTTATTAGAAGGCTCTCCATACTGTTCTGATAGTTCCCTTATGATTGTTCCTTGTGATAGGACTTCGTTTAGTTGCGGGTTCGGGGCTTGCTGAGGCACGTGAGCCTACCGGTCAAGCCCCCAATATTCCTAGGTTTACTGGTAGAGTGGCTTCTTCCTAATTTAATTATAACCTAAATGCATGTGTGGAATGAATGATTAGAACCTAGGATATGGCATGAATCCTAGGACGAGAAACACTTGAAATGTCTGTATTGGATGATTGAATTGCAGTCTTGAATGAGTAGATAGCATGATAACAATTACCTATAAATGAATAACAGTTGCCTATGAAATATGAAGTACTTGTGCTAGCTAATTGTTGCATGCAAATTTCCTATTGTATACGTTAAATGACATGATACGAGCTGCGTGTATATAAAATGAGAATGGTAATGGGAATGATGGAAATATGAGCTACCTGTGTATAACCTGTATATGGAAATGTGAACGATAGCAATACAAGCTGCATATGTAAAACCTGAGAATGGAAATCGAAATGATGAAACCTGGTATGGCATGGCATGAGAAATATGAGCATGAACCGTACGGGGCATTAGGAGTAGAGCTCCTGGAAATAAATGGAATGGAATTGGGAATGTGAGAGGGGAAGTGAGTTGGCCCTTGAGTACGGAGTACCAAGGAGAGAGATCGTCCCCTCGTTTAGTGCAGAGCGGAGCTAGCCGTCCTTGGGTTGGGACCTGGGGTTAGGATTGACCACTCTGTACCGACTTCTTGGCCCTCGTGTACATAGTACTAGGGAGAGCTACTAGTGTAGGGAGAGAGCTAGCCACCCCACTAGGCCCGGGGTTCAGCTAGCCACCCTACACCAACTTGTTAGGCCCACTAGGCAAACCAGGGTAGTCAGGCGAGGGTGCGAGGACTGTGGAGGGGCGCGACTCCTGTTTGGTTCTTAGGGGCTAGACCCCTGTTACTGAGAGGGCTAGGCCCTATACTGGTTCTGTGTTGTACTTTGGGCGCACCCGTTAACGGAAACGACTGACTGCGTGCCAGTGCGGGGTAGCTACCCGTATGCTTATCGCACGTGCTGTAGTCACCGTTACGTCTGTTCGTGACCTTGGGGTGGTTGACTGGGTGTAGGATCACCACAGGGGACTCTCCCGGCTAGGAGAGCACCACGTGTGCCTTCTACTCTTCGGAAAAGATTGCAATCAAAATTGTTCCCATGAGGAACATTCGAGATCAAGAAAGAGACCTGATAAATAAACTAAGTGGTGAAAAAGAATAATTAGTTAAAGAAAGTTATTGAAAAATAACAGCTACCTCTACACTAAAGGGACAATTGCTCTCCTTGGTACTGCGTACACAAGGGCCAGCTCACCTCCCGTCTACTTGCTAACTTCTTTCCATATATAGGAGTTCTTCTCCTAATTCCCCGTAGGGTTCATGCTTGTATTCCTTTCATTTCATTTTCCAACATTTAGATCTTACTATTCACATTACAGGTTTCATTCGTATAACAGGCAGCTCGTGTTTTTCTAAAGAAAGCATCACATCAATAAACTAATACATTTTTTAGCGAATTGGTTTAACATGCATCTCAAGGAAGGCAGTGTAGCTCAAGCAATATTCGTTCATTTTTGCCCTAGAGTTCATTTCACGCCCTAGGGTTCAATTAAGTTATTCTAAACATGCACTTAGTTTTATTAAATCTTGATAATGAAAGCAAACCACTATACCGGGAAACACGGGAGGAATGGGGGCTAGAACCATAGGTCCTGTCGCCTCCTTGGGCCTCGCGTATTCAACTGGCTGGAGACCTATATAGTTGACCAACCACGTCAAACGAGTCCATAACTATATAAAAGTGACACTAACTCGTTGAGAAACTCAAGCGGAAAACAACGATACTTCGTTTGCGAAAATCCTATTCCGTTTAGGCCCTAAATGGGCCATAAACAGGCATACTGTCCACAATCAGATGTCTAGGACTAGGCCCAGATATCTTAAAAGACGTCAAAATTCACAGTTTCTTTCTTGTGGCTTCCTCAGATGTCCTAACCCCTCTTCAATCGTCTGTGGGAAGTCCCAGACGTTGGACTCTCCTTCCGGTCGTCTGGGGGTACAGTCAGATGTCTGGCGATGTGTCAAGATGTCCAAAAGTACCTCGAAGGGCGTCCTACACGCCTTTCCAATTCTCTGCACCTACGTACGCATGTGCAGAGCCAAAAACGGCTAAGCTATCCTGCGGTAAGGCCTACATGGCTAGAATCCGTGCAGAAACACGTACCTTAGCACTAAGTGTGCTTTTAGACGTCCGACTTTAGGTCCGGACGTCCCTCTGCTACTCCAGACGTTTGGGAGATGCTCCAGACGTCTGATACTGGAAAATATCCAGTATGCAGAACTTTTCCGTGAGCTTCTTCTCCGTGCGGACTCCTTTGCGTCGCCTGCAGCTGCACGCCAGCAGCCTCAGGAGGTCGTGAAGCTCCCCTTCGTGAGCTCCTCCTCGCACGACTCCTCTCCTTGCACGGGATCCTCTCCTTCTCTCCCACGCTCTCCCCTTCTTCGCTCACACCCTCACACTCTCTCCCCCTCTTCGCTCTCTCACTCTTTTCCGCTCGCGAGCTTCTCTCCTCCCCTCGTGGTTGCAAGGGACGGAGAGGGGCGGATGCTAAGGGATGAAGGTGGAGGTTGTGGTGATTGAGAGGGAGGAGGGGGGGTTGAGTTTAAATAGGAGGTGTTTAAGGTTTCGGGTGAGGAGGCCGGAGGAGAGAGAAAGTGCATGCGTGTCGCATGCGTGTGAAAGGCAAAAGCACATATGGTTTTCCCCACTTTCAGACGTTTGACCATCAATCTTGACATTTGATGGATACTTCAGATGTCTTATCCAACCTAAGAGCGGCGAGTCATTTCATATATCCTAAAGGTTAGACAAGCATTAATCAGCTATTGGATGTAGATATTCCTCAATTATTAATTAGGTGCAATATTAGGAAAAGGTGATATGTTGTTGGTTAGTTACCGTCGGTTACGCAAGCGACAAAAAATAATAATTTTGTCATCGCTTCTTCATCTAAGAGACGACGAAGACCACACAAAAATTGAGCGCCCCCATCTCGTCCAAAAAGTAGTATGTAATGAATATTTGTCATTGCTTATTATAATAAGTGACGACAAATGTTGTCTTAAAATTTTTTGCAAAATTTTGGGCACGAGAATTGAGATTGAATTATACATTTGCTGTCGCTTATTATAGTAATATTTTGGGTCTGAGAATTGAGATTGACTTATACATTTGTCATCGCTTAGTAATTAAATCGACGGTGAATGTCAGCCTTGTATGTCATTGCTGAGCCCTCTCCTCCCCCACACTGCACACAACTCCTCCCTCCTCGTCCGCAGAATTCCTCATCGCAGAGCTCCTTGTCGCCGCCCCAACTCCTCCTCCTTAAGTAACTCCTCCACATCTTCCTCCTCCTCCTCCTTGTCGTCGAAAACCTCCTCACTGCCACCCTCCTCCTTGTCGAAAACCTCCTCACTGTTGCCCTCCACCTCCTCCTCGTCCACACCCCCCTCCTTTTCATCCTCCCCGCAACCCTCCTCCTCCTTGTCTTCCTCCTCCTCCTTACCCCTCTCCTCTTCCTACTCCTCCTCTTCATCGCTGCCCCCTCCTCTTCCTCCTCCCCATCCACAACTCCTCCTACTACTGATCCTTCTCCTTTATCGGCCCCCCTCCTCCTACAACCCCTCCTCCTCCTCCTCAACTTCCTCATCTCCTCCTACCTTCCCTCTCCTCCTCCTCCCCCTCCTCATCTCCCTCAGTCGTTCCCCCTCCTCCTCGTCCACTTCCTCCTCATCTCCTCCTACCTTCCCCCTCCTCCTCCTCCTCCCTGTTCTCATCTCCTCCTCCTCTCCCTCCTCCCTTTAGTGATTAAATTCTTTTTATCAGATAGATTGTTATCCAATTTATCCTACTTCATTAAGAGATTGTGCAAAGGTTATGCATGCATAAGAAGATTGTGCTTTGATAAAGTAATCATGGTAGGAACTTGTATTTTTAGTCCCTCATAGTTCTGAGATTTGTTTAAGAAGACAAATAATCTATATGTGCTGAAAAGTTCACGTGTGTGCATCTGCATCTATTTGTATACACATAATACATGTGTGTCTACATATGTATGCCATGGATATATGTATGTGTATTATTCTGAACAATAATCCCTAGGGGTAATACTTGATTGTGCTATTTTCCACACGTTTTTATTGTAGATGTGTCAATCAATTGTAGTTGGCTATGGAGAACATGCTTAAGATGACCAGGTTTGTTAGTTATCCTTGTTTGTCATTTTGATTTCAATAAATCCCATCAACTATTTATGTGATCTAATTGAATGTAGCATCTGTAATACCTAATCAAGATCCAGTCATTTGAAGAGTTCTTTATGTTGTTTTGAATAATTCATTACTCCAAACTATGTGATCTGATCTCTGGTAGCCATGCATCTACATTGAGTATAATCAATTCTGAGGGTAATTCCAATTCCCATAGAGGTTCTAACTTCTAACTGTAAACTTATAATTTCATAATTTGGAGGACGAAAGGGATCATACTTAGAAAGCATCTTAAGCTGTATTGGAATTTGGAATTGCTTCTTACATGGGAAGCTCATTGAATCAGTGTCACCTTTTGTCATATAGCTATTTGTAAGAGTGCTTAGTACTGTTGACCAGGGTTTCTTTCAATGAGATTTGGATAAAGTGCCATATGGAGTAGCATATTTGTTAACCATTGCTATCATTGCCACTAGTACCATTCCATTTTACTATCACATTGCTTTGGTATAGGAGTGTTGCTTTTGTTTTTATGTGGCAGTGACTTACGAAATGCTTTTTTCCATCATAACGATTGTAGTAGGTATAAACTTATATTTAGTAAATATTTTTTTCTAAAGAATTGTATATAATAGGTACTTCAAGCATGGTGCATCCACGTGTTGAAAGACTATGGAGTCAATGGCCACAAAGCTAATTTTTTAGACTAAATGATTTAAATAACCATCCACCGTTTGAATGCATGTAGATAGAAATCAACTTCACCATCTACCTTTGAGTTTAACACAGCTATACTTCTACTGTCATAAGAAAATCTATATGCAAGTGGGTCTTTTCGGTCTACATTTTGGAAATCTATTTTCAAATATTCTAGTTTCTTGAAATTTGTAAATGTACTTTTCCTGAAAAGTCACATGTGGAGTTGGTTGTGGACCCAAGGTGATTTTTGAGGTCATTTCAAAGCTAATATGAATATGGTCTTTTAAGCTAGTAATCAAATCTATTGACTTTTGAGATCATTTTGAAGCTAATATGAATATGGTTTTTTAACCTAGCAATCAAGTTTATGGCGTGAGGGAGCCTTTTCTAAGTTTCAATTCATTAATTGTCACCTTGCCTTTGATGATTTTTTGAATGGGTGTTTAATATATATTATTTCATATTGGCATTATCCTAAATGTTTTCGATTTATGTGTACTTGAGACTTTTATGCTATTTATAGTTTCTCACATAGGTTATGAATCCTAGAATTGGTTCAATGAAAAATCCTAGTAAAATAATGGCATGGTATCAACTATACTTTTGGACAGTTAAATTTCCATGTAGGTTCTTCTATGATGGTTTTATATTGGTAATATTGTGCATGTTTCAAGGTATCCTCTTGGTCGTGTAATTGGTGGAATAATCTATCCTGGGTTGGCAATGATTGCTGGGTCACTATTGAGTTATATATGTCTTGTAAATGGGTTATCCTTCTTCCTACTTTTAGTTATGTAGTATTCTTAAGTAGCCATGATTGGCCTACCTTTAACTCTAGGTTGGGTTGAACCAAAAGCCTTTTTTATTTATTCAAATTGATCCCTCTTTAAGATGAAATTAGTCAAGTTGTATAAACTATGCTGCTAGCTTTTTTCTTGTAGCTCCCTGGATTTATAGGTGATGGTGTCAAAAGCTATGAAGGTATGGAATAATTATTAGGATAGACCAACATGCTAGATCCTTAAAGTTGAATGCTAAGGGATGCAACAAAAAGTGCCTTATTTCTTTCATGAACCTTTTGGAATTTGGATTGGGAGAAGATGCCTCGAATATAAGTGTAAGATGCCTCAAATGCAAGTGTAAGATAGCCTGCCAATGCCTCGAATACATGTGTAAGATGTAATGACTCGGCACCTTGCATATCCGATGCTACAACTTGTTAGGTTGCTACATCGTATGATTTATTTCAAGGATTATGAGTGCACTTGGAGTGGTGATCTCTTATATATAAGCAATCATAATACTTGCATAAGTGAGTGGGAACACCCAAAGTTTCTACTTTTTTGTTTTTTTTTCTTCCTCTTCTTTTGAGAAGCTTAATGCAGGGCATGAGATACATTCCATGACCTCTTGGATGCCAGTGGGGTACTATACCACTAAGCCAACCCCTTGGTGGCAACACCCAAAGTTTCATACCAAGCTCCAATTCTATTGGAATATTAAATTCCAAAGCAATCAAACTTTTAGCTGCTACATCAGTTTTTGATGTGAGATTTTCATTTTGTAGATAAAAATACAAGTGTAGCAAAGTCTATTATGTTTGCAGTTTAGGTAATTTTGATAGGATTCTCCATTGCTGGCATCGGGCCATAGACCATATCTAAATATAGATAGCATGTATGCTTTATTTTGTTTCATTTTAATTGTTAGTAAATTTTCTCTCTGTTATTTCTAGAAAAGAATTGAAAATGAAAGGAGGCACCTTTAGTCTATGGTCTATAGTTCTTTACCCCTCGAAGCTTGAAGTAGAGCTACAGTTACCAATGAAAACTTGTTTGTTACTTTGATAATTTTGAACTTAATATTGGAATGGTATAAATATTAATCTGTTCTTAACGTGGTCACACATCCACCTTAGCACTTTCATTTGCTCCACAAACATCATTCATACATGCTTATAATTGGCAATCCAATGTTATCCATGTAACATGTTAGATCTTACTATTGTTCTATGGTAGTTGCAGTTATCTCTCAAAGTAGCCCACTTGGACCCCACCGATGTTAAGTAATATTTGACTATTTTCTTGAGCCTTCTCTAATGGTAATGCAACTATCATACTTGCCTTGCAAAATATGATGGTATGATATCATGTAGTATGGTTCAAACTACTCGATGATATGCATAGCTTTGTGATATGATCTCTCTGGTGATACTGTAGAGGGATGGTGACTTCATGGCAAGAAGTTTAGAGGAGAGCGCAAGGGTATGGGTAGATTTTAATTTTTTTTACTAAACTTTGAAAAGGTCATATTTCTTAATAGAATATACAATCATGCTCTAGAATGCACAGAATTTTCACAAGACCATTGGTCTTATAGAATTGTTCTACCGAAACTTTTCTTCCAAATCTACTATGTTTGTAGCATCAAATTACGTGGTCTCAACAACTTCTTTTCTCCAATTGATGGTAGGTTAGAACTATTCCTTTCTTTGATTTGCATTTTCTAATGTAAGAATTTATCTATTTTTTTAGGACTGTATAAAGATCCTAATTTTCAAAATTAAAAAAAATATCCCTACCTTTGCCATCAGTTATTAAAATATTCAATGGCATTAAAAGGTAATTTTTTTTACAAAGGTGACTATTTACCATCGTTTATTATAGAAAGCGACGGTAAAAAATATTTTTATCGTTGATTTTTAAAATAACCGATGACAAAAAAAGGAAAGTTTTTAGAGAATAAAAGGTATTTGTCGTCGCTTATTTGAGAAAGCGATGGTAAAAATATTTTTACCGTTGCTTGTATAAGCGACTGCGTTTTCTTTTAAACGACGACAAAACTCAAAAAATAACGTGTTAACGTGGGGAAAAAGTGACGTAAAAACGTCGTCGCTTTTTTATAAGCGATGGAAAATTAAATTACCGTTGGTTATCAAACGACGGCAAAAGATTAAATCTGTCTGCTGGGTGAATGATATTTCGACGTTGGATGTTCCTTGTAACTGACAGAAAAAAGAAACAGCAACGCTATTTACACCGTCGCTCTTTAGCGTTGGTTAAAAGGGCTTTGCCATCGATTTTCAATCGACAGGAAAAGTGAAAATTGGTGTAGTGGTGGTTTATATTTGTATGAAGGGAATCTTCTAAAGGAAGGGATCAAGGAAATTTCTTGAAGAAGAATCAGCTGAGGATCGAAGCCTATCAATAGGAGAGGAGACTTCAATAATTTTTCTTTCGATGTCCTAAAGAGTTTAGGACTAGATGGCTTCCCACCCACTTTTTGTTAGAAAAACTAGGACATTGTGCAAGAGGATGTCCTTCTCCCAGTTCAATAAGTTTTTGCTGGAGGTGGACTCCCCTTTGATTTGAATCATACACATGTCCTCATTCCTAAAAAGTCTCATCGCATTGATCCTAAGGACTACCAACACATGAGCCTAACAATTGTCATCTACGGTCTAATTGCAAACCTCATAACTACTAGATTGAAGCCCATTCTTCATTGTATCATCTCTTTGCAACATAGTGCTTGTTTGAAAGGGATGCAAATTTCTGAAAATATTATGATCACCAAGGAGTTGATCGATTCTAAACTCACCAAGAAGCAAAAGAAAGATATATGGCCCAAAATTTAGATATGGAGAAAGCTTAATATTAGTAATAATAAGAAAGATTTGCACAATCAATTCAAACCACAAAGGACACAAAATGTATAGTGGTTCCCCTCCCTTAGGTACTCCACTACCTAAGCCTCCCAGCTTAGGGTTTTTAACCCGATTCTCTCAACCTCGAGAGAATCAATTTACTAATCGAGGTAATTCACGAGTTACCTCAACCCAATTACAACAATGGGTTTGTTACAACCCAACGAGCAACAAGCTCAAATACAAAAGAAGTACAGGTATAAGAAAACAAGAATCTTACAACTAAAACCTAAGCCTCTCAACAAATATATAAAGGATGATACCAGTTTGAGAACCTAGGAAGGACGTGAATACGTGAAAGAAAATCACGTCAATGAGTTTGCAAAAGAGTGGAAGGATTGAGAGCAGCAAACTCTATTCTTCTCTTCAAATATGATGGAAAATATGAAATATAGAGCTCTAGAATTTTCTATTATCTTTCTTGTATCTCTTGTGTACAAACAGAGTCCGAGGGTCATTTTATAGAGTTTAGGACCTCAGGGATTTGTCTACTAGATGTTGGGATTTAATTCCCAACGTTCACATAGCCTAAATAAATTTAGCCGTTCAGAATTGGGCTAACGGCTAACTGGTATCGGTACTAAAGTGTGGGTACTGGTACTCGTTGCTTCTAGATTTGGGTTTTAAACTCTTAACACAAATCTGTAACCCACTTATACCGGTACTGATCATTAGTACCGGTACTCATTACCTCCATTATCGGTACTGACTATGAGTACCGGTACTCACGTGGTACAGGTTTGTTTCTTTGAAAAAACCCAAACTTGTAACTCACATGTACCGATACTAAACTTTAGTATCGGTACTTGTGGGTTAACAAATACCCCTTTTAATCAATTATGTTATTTAAAAATGATCTCAATATTAATCCTAATTTATCTTTAATTATTTTTATGATCTAAGTTATATTCCTTTGTTAAGAGGCATACATTCTATAAATAAAAAATCTAAACTAACAAACTACAGGTCGAAGATGATCTTCTTCACTTTGACTCATCCTTTTCATCTTGCCTCTTCCTTGTCATCATCTTCTCTTTCTCATCATCATGCCTCCATCACTTCCTATTTGCCTTGATTTTCACCTAAATATGAAAAGAACTCAATTGCAAACATTAATTCATAATAATTTTGTTAACACCAAAATATGATGTGGAATAAGGTTCCAACAATAGATGGCTTCCCACCCACTTTTTGTTAGAAAAACTAGGACATTGTGCAAGAGGATGTCATTCACCTAATTTAATAAGTTTGTGCTGAAGGTGAACTCCCCTTTGATTTGAATCATACACATGTTGTCCTCATTCCTAAAAAGTCTCATTGCATTGATCCTAAGGACAACCAACACATGAGCCTAACAATTGTCATCTACAGTCTAATTGCAAAGCTCATAGCTACTAGATTGAAGCCCATTCTTCATTGTATCATCTCTTTGCAACATAGTGCTAGTTTGAAAGGGATGCAAATTTCTAAAAATATTATGATCACCAAGGAGTTGATCGATTCTAAACTCACCAAGAAGCAAAAGAAAAATATATGGCCCAAAATTTAGACATGGAGAAAGCCTTTGACCAAATGGATTGGAGGTTGTCACAAATCTTCTAGCCCAATTACATCTTAATCCTAATTTTTTTGGACGTGAGCAAGGAAACATATGTTGCAATGCATTTTGAAATGCACGACCCCCACTCACGCCCCTGCTCAACAAAAAAGTAAAACACACAAGTTGAAAATCAAAATACATAAGTCGAAAACTAAAACACACTGGTTGAAAATCAAACACACTAACTGAAAATCAAAACACGTCGATTGAAAATGATTTGCCATCGATTGAAAATCGAAATACATCGGTTAAAAATCAAAGCACACCGGTTAAAACTGAAAATATGTTGTTATGGTTTGCCTTTCCACTTGTGGAAATGATTTTTCACTTGGAATGATTTTTTTCCTTTAAAGAATGATTTTTCATCTATGGTAAGTGATTTTCACCAATGAAAAATCAAAACACAATGGTTGAAACCACCATGCACGTACAATGGTTCACTACGTCATCTCACTCTGAACATTGTAAAATGCGTTGAAGTGTATGTTTCTTTACTTTTTTAGTAATTTTTTCACTAGCCATACTATGGTCACCCTCCAAAACAATGACCTCTAAGCGAGGAATTAGACAAGGGTGCCCCCTCTCACCTTTTCCCTTCGTATTAGGCTTTGAATTTCTTTCTAGGTTCTTGATCAAATCCCATGAAATAGGAGATCTTGGTGGATATCGAGCAAGTAGGACAACCGCCTCCATTATGCACCTGATGCTTGTAGAGATACCATCTTATTCAAGGAGGCAACCAAATATGAAGCACTCAATTTACAAGGATTACTAGTGCACAAGGTAAACAATTTAGTTGAGAGAAGTTCAGGATCATCTTCAACAAGCACACTGATACAAACACCAAATCCAAAGTCATGAAAGAGTTGGGGATCTCCTTAGAGTTAAATAATGAAATTTACTTGGGTAGCCTCTGATGGCTTTGCCATCATCCTCTATAACTAACTTAATTTGGCTAAGTTCTAAAATTAAATTCACTTAATTAATATATTAAAAGGGTATAACTCAATCAACGCTGAAGAGAGAGGAATTAATAGAAAATGCGGTTAATTCTGCAGTTTTCAAGAATAATTATGAATACAGAATAGCTGGACAGTGAACCTATGATTAATTAAAGGTTAATTGAGCTTAAATATCTTAAAAGTGGGTTAGTATTGAGTAACGCAAGATTTACCTTCAAATTAAATGCTTAATTCTAATTAAAACCCTAATTTCATCCCTACTTCAATTCAAATAGTTTCGATGGAAATAAATGTAATTTAAACCTTCTAAAAATCAATTAAAAATATTTTATAAGATTTGGCATAGTCAATTTGACAATCGAAACTCGTTTTGACCTAAAATAGAATCATAGACGGGTCTTTAGTATAATTTGGGTCTAAACATAAATTAACCATGCAAAAGACATCAAAACCTTAAATTAAAGTCACCATCAACTTCCTTATATCCAAATTAGGCTATCATAAAAATTTGGGTTCATTTGGACTTCATCTTGGTCAACTTTGCATTTTGGTCCTTAATTCCTGATTTCCTTACAAATGCCCCCTCAACTTTAAATTTCTTTGCAAAAATGCCCCTGATAGCAACAACCTCACCTTCCATCTCCGCGACCACCAGACATGCAACTCCGGTGAGCCATTCCCGCAACCTTTGACCCTCTCCTCGCCCGCCAACAGGCATAAACCTTCCTTGCCTTACGCCGTTGCAAGTCGTCAAGTTTTTGCGTGTGTTCACCCCTTCCTTCTTCCTTCTTGAACCCACCATTAGCAAAACCTTGGAGCTTCTCTGTCGACCCTTCTTCCCTACTCCTCGCCGCCAATCGAGGCCACATATTACTTCCTCTTGTCGTCGCCGTTCTCCCCATCAAAGGAAATGGTCTTCTTCGCCCTCTGTCGCGCCAACTCATCTCGTCTCCTTCTTCTTCATGGCCTGTCACCATTTCGACCACCTTCTGGTCCTCCTCTCCTCCCCCTAGTTACTCTCCCTTCGTCCTCTTCCTCCGTAGAATAGGTTAGGACCCTCAGACCTCACAACCATCACCACAACTCTCTCCTCTCCATCTCCTTCGCGGGTGGCGACCACATCGACCAAACTCCGGCCACGTGCCGGCATCCACTCCGGCAACCATGTAGCACCACTCCACACCACCTCTTGCCTCTCCAACCACCTACAAAGCTCCACCGCATCATCCTGAGTAAAAGCCCTCTCCCAATTTGGGCTTTCGACGCCTCGACGCCTGCACCAAACACCATGTTCACCGGCATCTTCTCCACGTCCGATGGCCCTCCTCTAGCTTCGAATCGCCATTCCAACTACGCCACCATCTTTAGCGAACCACGAAGGAGTTTCCCGACCCCTTGGATCCTAGTTTCGACGCTTCTCACCAGTGGCGAACCAACCCACGTCGACGTCTTTGCGGATCTGTTGCAGCACCACCTCCGACCTACTCGAGCCTCCAAGCTTCATTGGAAGCTTCCCCACATCACGAGGAACGCTGTGTGACTACCGACGAGGATTTTCGTGCCTCAAGGAGCTCCGTCGACCACCGTCGGGTCCGTTGTTTCCTCCGCCAGCGTCTGCCTCCCTTGCTCGTTCGATCGATGATCCAATGTCGCCATCAAGTCGGCGATGCCACGCCAACTCTCCTCCACCCTTCACCGGCGAGGATCACTCATTGGAGCTCATTTCCGACGATGTGCCACCGCTCCTCTGACGAGGCTCGTCAGTATGCGAGGAAGAAGAGAAGATGGAGAACAGGAGGAAGAAAGCCAAGGACCTGAATGCAAACTTGCAGGGACCAAATTATAAGAAAAGGACCATCTTACAAATATTTCCAAGGACCTGATCGTAAATCTCTAGGGACCTGAGTGTAAGACAATCAAATTTCTAGAGACTAAATTGAATATGTGTTTGAATGATTATTTGATTAACTCGATTATTAATTGTTGCTGATTGATATTGAGATTTCATGCCTAATCATTAGTGATTTGATATATTAAGTGCTTGATTGCACCATATCTTGATTATTTTTAATTAAGCACTAGTTAAAATAGAATTTCCTCGAATATGAAATTAACTCTTTTTTTGAACTAGGACATATGTGTAGAAAATCAATTAGGTATAACTAGTTCTTGAGTTCGACTCTCTTGATAGTGATATTTGCGCATTCAGTTTGCTCCCAGTGAACGACCTTGGATTCTTTTTAAATTCGAGTTATAAATTTAAATGTAGACGTGCTTCTATCGACTATACTACGACGCGAACAAATTTTAAAACACGGTAGGAGTGTTAGCAGCCTCGTTCAAGGCTTAGGAAACCAAAAACTCCTTCATGGCAAGATGCTTACAAAAATTTGAGGAAAACTAAGTGGATGGAAGGGTCGTGCACTCTCCCAAGTCGGACGATTGAACAATCCTCATTAAGCTAGTCCTCTCTTGCTACCCTCCCCACCTATCTTTTGAATGTCTCAAATTTCACTCACAAAATTTCCTCTAATTTTGATGAACATACATTAGAGACTTTTGGTAAGATTTTGAGAAAGGAAGGAGACAATTTTTTGTCAAGGCTTGGTGCACAATTAATTGCTCTCCCACAAGGCATGGAAGGGGTTGGTGCTAGATTAGTGAAGGAACTTAATCAAGTCTTTTTGCTTAAGCAGCTATATGAAGATTTATTTCTAGTACTGAGTGCTCCTTGTTGCATCAAATCTTGGAGGCAAAGTATCTCAGAGGATGGGACCTATGGGGAGTCGATGTAGGGAAGGGAATGCCAGATATATATTTGGAAGGGTCTATTAAGTGTAAGGGATCATATGAAGTAGATTTCACATATACTTAAGGATTGTTTTGTGTGAGTAATTAAATTCGCTTATACCATTTTGGTCCCTAAATTTGCAAACATTGATCCCTCTGCCGGGAGAGGAACAAATTAAGTCTTCTGGAATCTGAAGGGATCCCCAATTAAAACCTCTTCCCTTATGGAGAGCGGAGCGACATGAATGTTGTAGCTAAGCTACTTAGTTATGACAACTTCAATCACAGTTATCTACAACAAGAAGAGGTGCTACATTTTGCTCATCTATTAACACATGCTTGACTATCCACCAGCTCTTTCTGATGTATAGCTAGCCTCTAATTAGATCAATAGTTTTGAGGTTTAGCTCTTCAAAAATTAATATTTATCTTATGGTGGGATGCAAGGGATAGATTCCTCATAAGTTTCATATCAGAAGTCTACAAATTCCAGGTAGGGGATCATCATCTCCACCTCAATGGATCGATTAGATTTACATTAATTTCTCTACACAACTATCATATTATTTATCGGTAGTATAATTAGATAAGAATCCTATAAGAACCTAGATTTTCAATTCAAACATTTATTCACTGTTCAAATTGATCATGGAGGTACATGAGTAATTTAACCCAAAATTGTATATTTATGGACTTCCAATCAAGGAGAAAATGCCGAAGAGATCATTATTGCTCGTGCTAGTAGGCCTTTGAGAGTAAGCAATCTAGGGGCCTCAAAGTAGGTGTACGACATGATCTGAGAAATCTATAACAAAATTTTTAGCTTTTCTGTTAGCTATTTCTTATGGATATATAATTATTCTGTTGCTTTCTGAAATGACCCCATGCATGCCCTTTGTAAGGCATTAGGGAGAAGGGGTTGCTATCTCATGCCAGCTTGAAATCTGGCCTTATGATGGTGGGAGTTTATCTGCATTAGGGTATACTGGGAATTTTGTGACAAAATTTTATCTATTTAATTAGTTGAAATCGCCCCCAGAATTTGACCAACAAAAAAAGCCATCAAAAAGTTGAAGGTTCTGCAATGGATATGTGAGTTCTCCAATGGGCCTTAAATTCTGGTGATTTCAGAATCTAGTTTGGTCAGAGATACTTGCGTGATCTGGGATACGCAAACATGGAGAGGTTCCTTGCATTGTTTCTAGGTGTCGCCTACCACCTTCCGGAATACAGAGGATGTGCTTACTTACTAGAACGAGAAGCAATTATACAACCATCACCATGCACAATGAGACAAGTGGTGGAAAGGGCATTTGGTGTTCCTAAGAAGCAATTAACTCTTTTGGAAAAGAGGTCGTTCTAGTCTTTTAGAACGCAGAGACGTATTGTTATGGCTGCATGCATTATACAGAATTTCATCCGTCGATTTGCAGCTGACGATTTGTTCTTTGCTGATGGTCTTCCAGAATCTGAAGATTTTGGTGACATGGAGGTGGGTCATGGAGTTGATGTTGATGAGGTTAGGGGCGGAGAGTTTATCCGTGACCAGATTGCACAACAACTTTGGGATGCATATTGTCTACATCATTGAGCTATACGTATACACTGTCCATGCAACAATCCTATTTTGAATATTTGCCATTGCAGCAAAGAATCTATCGTAGTTAGACCTATAGTCGTAGTTTGAGTAATCTTCACTTAGACAACTTGAACTGTGCTATTACTAATATGTCGTTACATTTTACTATCTTTTATTCCTAGCTTTCCAAACTACACTTTCACTGCATTTGAAGTATTTTACAGGTATGGAGAATCCTTCTCAACAAATTTCTCATTGTTGGCATCATGGTAGAGAATGTCTATACTATGACAACTGTGTTTTGGTGTTTGGCATAAATGATCATGAAAATGAGTCTGTTCGTGATCGCCTATTTTACGTATGCCCCTAGGGAGATGCTGTAAGTAAACCCTCTGACACGTACTCATTGTAAAGACCCGTTCTGTCCTGAGCCTTTTAAGACGTCTGGACTGTCGGTCAGATGTCTGGTCAAACGTCTGGACAGCTTTCCAAATGTCTGGAAATTGAATTTTTTGTGCAAAGCCTTCACATTTACGCGCGGGCGGCGTGCAGATAGTACACTCTTTTTCCTTCCCTTCTCTCTCTCCCCGCCTCCAACAAACCCTAACCCACCAACCTTATAAACCCCCTTCCTCCTCTCTAGTTCTCCACACTCCAGCCACCTTCCTCTCTTCCTCTCCACCCCAGCGAGAGAGCTAGCGCAAGCGAGTGAGCGCGAGAGGAGTGGCGTGAGGAGAAGAGGAGGAGTTGTGCTCGCGAGCTCGTGTGGGAGCTCACCGGAGGGTGCACCACTGGAGCGGCGCATGCGGGAGGAGGAGTGCGTCGGGGAAGTCATCCCCGACGCTGTTGCAGCCGGAGTTGCAGGCGAGGAGTCAAGCCGCGACCGCGCAAGGCGGGAGCAAAAAAGAGCAGGTTCTGGTTCTAGGTTTTTCCCATAATCAGACATCTAGAGTGACGTCTAGACGACGGAGCAGACGTCTGGAGGCGATTCTAGACGTCTGAAGAGAGGTCTTCGCGAAGGTACGTTCCCTTTGCGGATACGGCCATGCAGGCCGTTCCACAGCTACGCTTCGCGTGGCCATTTTGAGAAGATTTGCTAGTGGCGTGTAGGATTTGCTTCGGGAAGGCACGGGGCACGCTCTCCCACGCATTTCAAACGTCTGGGCGGCTTACCAGATGGCTGGAAGCACTTCCATACGTCCGGAGAGGAGATCGAACGTCTGGAGCTGGGTCCAGACGGTCCAGAAGAGTTCCTGGATGTCTGAGGTCGATGTAGAGCTTGAGGTGCGTTTCTGGACACTTTTAAGACGTCTGGAAGTTGTTTCAGACATCTGATTTGAGTCAGCAGCCCTGTTTTTGACCCGTTTAGGGTCCATTTTACGCAAATAAGATACCAACGTTTTCCTTGCAAGTTCCTCTACTTGTTAAAAGGCTTTATATACTGTTTTAAATGTTCCATTGTGGTTGTTTCTTCTTATAGGACTTCGTTTCGTTGCGGGTTCGGGGCTTGCTGAGGCACGTGAGCCTGTCGTTCGAGCCCCCAATACTCTTGGGTTGACTGGTAGAGTGGCTTCCCTTAATTTAAATACAAACCTGAATGCATGTGTGGAATGAATGATTAGAAACTAGGATATGGCATGAAGCCTAAGATGAGAAACTCTTGAAATGTTTGTATGTGTGATTGAATTGCAGTCTTGAATGAGTAGATAGAAAACAACTGCTTGTTAATGAACCAGAGTTGCCTGTGAAATATGAATTAACTGTACTAGTGAAACTGTTGCATGTAACCTTACCTGTTGTATACGTTAAATGATAGAAACACGAGCTGCATATGTACAACCTGAGATTAGAAATGTGCATGATAGAAATACAAGCTGCATGTGTGTAACCTAAGAATGGAAATAGAAATGATGAAACTTGGTATGGAATAGCATGAGGAACATGAGCATGAACCCTATGGGGAATTAGGAGTAGAGCTCCTGGAAATGAATGGAATGGATCTGGAAATGTGAGTGGGGAAGTGAGCTGGCCCTTGAGTACGTAGTACCAAGGAGAGCGACTGTCTCCCTGTTTAGTGTAGAGTGGAGCTAGCTGCCCTTGGGTTGGGACCCGACGTTAGGATTGGCCACTCTGCACTGACTTCTTGGCCCTTGTGTACACTGTACCGGGGAGAGCTACTAGTGTAGGGAGAGAGCTAGCCACCCCACGGGACCCGAGGTTCAGCTAGCCACCCTACACCGACTTGTTAGGCCCACTGCTCAAACTAGGGTAGTCAGGCGAGGGTGCGTGGACTATGGAGGGGCGAGACCCCTATATGGTTCTTAGGGGCTAGACCCCTATTACTGAGAGGGCTAGGCCCTATACTGTTCCGTGCTGTACTTTGGGCGCACCCGTTAGCGGAAATGACTGACCGCATGCCAGTGCGGGGTAGTACCTGTGCATTTATCGCACGTGCCGTAGTTATCGTTACGTCTGTCCATGACCTTGGGATGGTTGACTGAGTGTAGGACCACCACGGGGGACTCTCCCGGCTAGGAGAGCACCACGTGTGACTTTTACTCTTCGGAAAAGACTGCAATCAAGATCGTTCCCACGAGGAACATTCAAGATCAAGAAAGAGATGATAAATAAACCAAGGGGTGAAAAGGAATAAATTGTGAAATAAAGTAAATGGAATAAATAGCTGCCTGTTCACTTTACTGTTTTAATTAGTTGGTTGCCACTCTACTCAGCGTTCGTTGACTTTGTGTACTCATAACCCTTTTCAGGTCCAGGTGTTGAGTAGCCCGAGTCTACAGCTGCAGAGGGTGCTGGGCCCAGTAGAGCCTAGTAGCAGTAGCTTCTTTTGTTGTACCTGTTGTAGTAGTGAGTTTAGATTCTTGTACCTTTACATTTCTGTACCTTTACATTCCTGTACTTTGTTACTGTTTTACTATTGTGATGGTGGTATGTACTGTTCCAGCTTTTACTTTCCTTACTGCTGTACTCTTTTACTATTAGTTGCTTAGCATAGTGAATGTGGTTTACTTTCCTACTTTTTGGTTGTTTCTTGTTGGACGACTGGGTCTTGGGATCAGTCGAGTCGGGCCGGTTTCGTGTCCTGTAGGGATTCGGGAACCAGGTCGCAACACTCATCTTATTTTAAATAATTACCATCCCAGATTGATGAATATTTTCCTCTCAATTTAAATATAGGGTTGTGGATACAGGAACTTGTCCATGGCTCATTTTTACACATTCTTCTCGTTGAAGGCTGAGTTTCACTTCCAAGTATTCCTTTACGAGAAGTTGGAAAAGGAGTATAAACAACTAGTAAAATCTACTGACAACTACATTTTACAACTCCAAAATAGCCTCTCTCAAATGGAATCATCACTAAACACTACTATCATTGAATGCCATGGTTTGGAAGCGTAGCTTCATGCATCGGAAATGGAAGTTGATATCTTGAAAAATAGGATCCACGAGCTAGAGGAGGAACTTGAAGTGAATTTAGCTATGCAAGATGAAACCTTAGCAACAAATATGAGATGGATGTATGTTTAGTAGACTTCCATAAATATTTATACCTTATTTTCATTTCCGTGGTCCAAACTTGGTGAGTTCAATCGGATCGAGACAATAAAATGGGATCCATCTTCCTTAGGCCTATAGTTGTTGGTGGTTAACTACTTTAACATTACCCTGTCTTTTAATTTGAACTTTTAGAATGCTACTTTTTTAATGTTAGAATAACAAACTTTGTGATTATTTTTAATTTCCATGTTAGCCTAATATGTGATTGTTTTTCCATGGCAGTAATCCATTTTTGGCAATGATGATATTTGAACACAATCACCGTTGACGGGTTTTATAATGACGAGAGTCTTAAGATAAGTAAGTGATATATAGGTGACTTATCGAGGATGACCCAAAATTTGCCTCCCTAATATGTTTGTTGATCACTAAATAGGTTGGCTTGGATGGTCATATACGGCAACCCCAAAACCTTTTAATTTTACAAGGTACATTGGCATGGATGACCGTATTTGGCAACCCCAACTTATTTTGTGATTGTAAACTGTAGAAATCTTTTATTTCCTTTCATTTCATTTCTATTTGCCTTAAATTTTCACTCCATTGCTATTTTTTGGATTGTCCTTTTCTCCTGAATTTCACATATAAGCATCAGTTTTTTATTGTGTTTCACACGTTTCAATTGTTACTTGTTCATGTCAAATTTACCTCCTTAATGCCACAATCGTCTGTTTGAAAGTCATTTGATAAGTTTTTCCTAAATGCAAGTTTTGTATGGAGTTCACACCTTCACTGTATTTGGTATTTTAATTCATTTCTTGTAAATAAATTTCAGTCATTGTAGTTTCATATCTCAGCACATCTGATTACGTACCATCAGTTTGTATGCTTTCCATACTTAAAACTATCAACAAGCTAGTAATGTTCTTTCTAGTTTGGTTTTTAATGATTGCACATATTCACGGCTGCGTCTTCTCTCTTCTTTTCTTCTGCAAAGTTCTTCTTCTTCTTCTGTTCTTTCTTTGTTCTTCTCTTTCTTTCTTTTTCTTCCCTTTCTTTCTTTCTCTTCCCTTCTTCTGCGGCTGTGACAATCTTCTTCTGACTACTTCTTTTTCATTCGCCTTCTTCTTCTTTCTTCTCTTGCTTTACCTCCTCTAACCGCTGCTCAACTGTCGTCTGATGCCGCGGTCAGACGACTTAACTGTAGGTTTGCTACAGTGCTTCTCTTCTTCTGTTTCTTCTCTCTTTCTTCTTCTTCTTCTTCTCTTCTGCCCTGAGCAGCTAAGGCTTCGGCCGCCTTCCTTCCTTCTCCTTCTGCTCCTGCACGCTCGCACAAGGATCAGAAAGCAAAACCTACCCCTACCCTTCCCCGTGTCTCTCTCTTTCTCAGATTTCTCTCATAGGATCGCTCTCCCAGAGCCGAGTATTTGGGTACGGGTATCGCGCCCGGGACCAGGCCCACCGACATGCGGTGGTGGGCGAGGAGTGCGCGGGTTAGGATAGTCGGATCCGGCCCAAACCCGTGGGGCGTGAGTGCTGGTGAGGGCGAGCGCGTGGTGCGCGGCGTGCATGAGGGACCTGACCCTGTGTTCGAAGGCGATAAACCTACAACACCTTTTCCCTTTATTTGGCTGCGGCGCTTCCAGAACTTCCGAGGTGGGACTAAATGTTTAGTCCCACCCCAATTGGCGCCCGCAGCTGAGGAAGCTGCAGGCAATTGCTGCAGCGTGCGAGGCCTTCGCCCCAGCTGTAGGCCTGGGACGCTTCGCGGAGGCAAGCTGCACGTCCTGGGGCGTAAGCTTGGGTGAGAGAGAGCCTGCAGCTGCAGGTGCTGGAGCTTCAGAAGCTCGGTAATGGCGGTGAAGGGTTGTCGACCTGAAAATAAGAATACGGCCTTTCGGCCTAATCAGAGGATGCAGGGAGCTACGCCGGAGTGCGGCGAAGGCAGTGCGGGTGGTGGCGAGGCGTGAGGAGGTGTGTGGTGGTAGCCTTAGGTCGGACTGTGGCCGGAAAGATGGGTCTGTTCGGGGGGTCGTCGGGTGGCGTCTGGCAGCGGATGGAAAGGGGGGATTTGTTGAGTGGAGTGAAGGGAAGCTTTTAGGGTAGCCGGCGAGGGGTGAGAAGGTCTGTGGAGGTGGGATGAGCTTGCCGGAGGGGGTGGTCGGAGACGGAGCAGGCGGAGGTGGGAGTCGTGTGCGGTGAGGCAAAAAGACAAATTGAGAGAGGGAAAATGTAAAGGAGGAGAGGAAGCTATTTACCTAGGTTTTGGACGAAGGGGGAGGGCGGAGCCACCAGCTCGTACCTGCCGGAGCTGGGGAAGAAAGGGCCCTGGAGGAGAAGTGCGACGACGAGGAAGCAGGCGGAGGGTGCCGGCGGGTGCAGCACGGCACAGACGAGAGGGCTGGGAGAACCCTGCTGCAGGTAAGGCGGCAGAGAGACGAGGAGGAAGAGGAGGGAGTCGCTGGAAGCTGTGGGCCGTCTGACGGAGGAGGAGGGGATGAAGTGGGGGGTTGTTCTCCGTCAAAGAGAGCTTAGGGGAACCGGTAGGGGGTGCTGGTCTTTATAAAGGGACTAGCGCAGAGGGAGACGCGGGCTGGCGACGTGCCAGCCTCGCCGGAGTGTGGCCGGAGAGGGGACCCATACCTTCCGCGTGTTCGCACGGAAGGTATGGGGGCCGGCAGAGAGCATGGCCAGGTCCTTGCGACAGAGGACGTCGCAGGGAACCCCGCGTCTGCTTTGTAGGACGGTCACCCCTCTCTGCGCGGCGCCATGCTCCGCGCAAAGTCGCCGGAGCATGGTGCTGCGTAGAGTTTTGCAAGAGGGACCGTTCTGCAAAGAACGATGAAAAATTTGGGGGTCAAAATGCAAGGGTTTCGAAAGATAAGGGTCAAAAAGTAAATGAAGAGGACCAAATTGCAAAGTCGGTCAAGGAGGTCTCCTCTTAGGCTCAAGTTTTTATACAAGACTAATTTGAACCTAAGGATTTTAATGGTGAATTTTATTTCTAGGTTGGACCATGTTTGACCGGCCAATTTACGTAAAAACCCAGATTAAGTCATTATTTGGGCAAGGTTCTCTTTGTAGGTCAAAATGGGTTTCTAAGGCCAAATTGAAGGTTCTAAACCCTAGAGATTATTTTTATATGAATTTTAGAGGGTTTATTTGATTTTTATCCTGCCTCAAACCTCGTGAATTGAAGTGGGTTTGTTTTAGGGTTACAGAATGTCATTTAATTTCCTAAAGTAGCTATAACCCTTTTTAGATCCGACCATCCCACTTTCCTTCTTATTAGGCTTGTTTGACCTGTGTTTGGACCCTTAATTACCCTGTTTGCAAACTGCGTTGGTGAAATTACAGTTTTACCCCTTATGATTTGTTTTCTTCTCAAACTCAGAATTCTCTGAGTTAAGCTTTTCTTTGGGTTATGTAGGAGCTTTTTTTTACATATCTGGGTTAGATTGTGCTAGTTAGGGTTCATGATGAGGTTCTCATCATATATCACCAAGCTATTGCTTTGTTATTTCAAACTATCTATTTTATCAATTTTTTTGATTTTTATTTTTGGTTTGAAGTTTTCTTTTGTGTAATTTTTTTTTTGTTTTTCGTCCATCTATTCTTTCGGGTCGTTATTGTAATAGGTTAACAGTATATGCAAGGCTAGTCCTTGACTTCATGTTAGTGAATATATTATTGTCCAATACCTGAGCCAAATAACAATTCATCATCATTCCAAAGATGTGAAGACAAGTCAAATGTAGGTATACAATACTATGCCTAAGTCCATGTTGAGAAGGTATGCCCCACCAATTGTGTCAAATTACAATTTCACTGCATTCATGTTATTGTCTGCTTTTTTAATAACTTCTCCTGTGTCCATGCAGGTAAGGAAATATGATGTAATTCTATTGTACCATGTTCAAATGGTGATTCACCATTGAAGGTTGTTGTCCATGTTGTAACTATATGGTCACAGATATGTCATGGTGTCAACAATGTATCAATTAATACATCCATTTCCTATCAACGAAATATGTATCTGTTGTATTTAAACTCAACGAAAACTCATTTGTACCTCTTCTCGTATTCATACGAATTGTAATGTATATTTCAAATGATATGTACATTTTACATTCTAGTTGTTGTTGCAATATTGCCTATGTCTTCATCCATATTGTTGTTGCAATATTGCAGCTTACTTTCAACATTTGGTTCTTGTTCATCCCTCGGCTTTGAGATGCCCTTTATATCAATTGCATATATCATAGTATCTTCTATCTTCCTAAATTAAACATGTTCACAAATCATCTCTTTATAAAATTTGGAAGCAAATACCCACCAATCACCATTGCAATTGTATGCCATCAATATCACTACAAACCAGAATACTTGAATGTGTTAAGTCCACTTGCTAAGTATAAATTGATTTTGGAAATATTATACATCTACTATATCATTCAAGCACAAATATTGGTTGTTAGAATCAATAATAGCCCACCATGGGATGCGATGTCAATGTCAAACTATCCCATAAAACATTATTATTGTAATCTAACATTGATTACCTTCAATCAAATCATTGATCTCCTATACATCACTCCAAAAATTACCCACATTTAACATCCCTCCCAAGGGCACTTTTGTCCAATCTACTACTTATTCCTACCTTTTTGCCCAAACAATACGTCAAATACCCATTTATTCCCCATTTTCATTCCACACACCAAATACTACAATTCCTCCAAACAAAGAACAAATGACATTTATTCCTTTACAACTTCAACTACAAATCTAAACACCAAAAGGCATTTGTTCCTCTACTTATTCCACCAAATGCCTATCCATATGCAATTCCTCCAAAACAAATTCCATGAACCAAACATAGCCTTAAGGAAGAGATAAAATAGTATGACAGATAATGTAAATTTTGAAAAAGCTGATCGAAATAATTTCAAATTTCAACTTTACGGAACTTAAAGTTATCCATCTTCTTGAATAGCCAATCCAAGTAAAATTTCTAATAAGCAGCCAAATACAAAATCCTGCACTCAATCCATCATCCCCATGTATAATCAATAGGTAGATTCTCTTGCCCTAATTACCCCCCCTCCCCCCCCAAAGAGAAAGAAATCATGGATATCATTAACGCTATGCCCAACAATAGCTTCCCTTGCCCCGATGGTTTTAATGTCAAATTCTTTTGTAGTTGTTGGGACATTGTTAAGATTGACGTGCTGAATGCCATCTCCCATTTCTTCTCTTCTCACACAGCTCCCCGATCCTTCAATTCCACTTTCATTTCTCTCATCCCTAAGAAACCTAACTTTGCGGAGCTGGCTGATTTTCATCCTATCAGCTTGTGCAATGTTACCTTTAAAATTGCCTCGGGCATTCTCGCTAACCACCTGGCTAACTTGCTGCCCTAGATCATTTCCTCGGAACAGG
Organism: Thalassia testudinum; assembly: GCA_037157565.1. Lineage (NCBI taxonomy): Eukaryota > Viridiplantae > Streptophyta > Magnoliopsida > Alismatales > Hydrocharitaceae > Thalassia > Thalassia testudinum. The sequence goes on along the minus strand of JAZHRO010000012.1, from coordinate 6,974,442 downwards.
CGAGTTTTATTAAAGACAGATCTATATTTGAACATATCTCCACTACTTTTGAGCGTACTCAGAGACTTAATTGCAAAGTTTTTGGCTCTAACATTATTTTCTAGCTTGACCTCCAAAAAGCCTATGACAGAGTGGAATGGACAGCCCTTTACTATACGTTGAGTAAATTTGGGTTCTCCCTTGATGTCATTGTTTTGATTAAAGGCCTTGTGGAACATAAAGGATCTTCTATCTTAGTTGATGGTTGCTCCTCCCCTTTTTTCAAGGTCTCGCGTGGGTTGAGACAAGGAGATCCTTTATCCCCTTTTCTCTTCGATATCTTTATGGAGCCGTTTATCCGAGGTATCAAAGAGATGGTTCTTTTGGGCCGCCTCGATGTGTTTTCTAGCAAACGCGGCATAACCCCTCATGCTGTTCTTCTCTATGTTGATCACATCATCCTTTTTCTGAATGGGAGCTTGAGGTCCACTTCCAAACTTATGGCTTTCATCCATGATTTTGAATTTAACTTTGGGCAGAAATTAAACTTCCTCAAAAGCTTTTGCTACGTTGGGAGTTGAAATGACCCATTGCCTTTTTAGTCGGATAAGATGTCTAGAGTTTCAATTAGACGTTTGTCCAGACGTCTGGACACATGCCTGGACGTCTGAAAGTGAGATTTTAGTACGTCCCTTTTGCGCTCTGTGCACGGGCGACGCATAGAAGCCTCTCTCTTCCTCACACCCTCACCCCCTTAAACCCCAAACCCATCCTATTTAAACCCCCCTTCTCTTCTTCTCACCCCCTCACCACCAGCCACCACCTCCTCCAGCATCCTCCTTGTGCAGTAGTGGCGAGGGAGAGCGAGAGTGACAAGAGGGAGGGCGAGCGAGGGAGGACGAGAGGGTGAGTGAGGGAAAGAGGAAGGAAGAGCGTGGAAGGTCGGAGGACCTTAGGGAGCTCGACGGAGCTCACATGGCCGGCGGCGGGCGCACACACGAGAAGGAAGGGCTCGGGGAGGTGGCCTCCCGACCCTCTGCAGCTGCTGAAGCTACTGTGACGCGCTGCAGGCAGCATTGCGAGGAGAGGTGCTGCGAGGAGGAGTTTCAATACTGGAAGTTTTCCAGTATCAGATGTCTGGAGCATCAACCAGACAATTGGCGAGACATCAGGATGTCTGGAGATGAAGCCGGACGTCTGAAAGCACAATATCGTGCGAGGTACGTATCTTCCTAAGCTACTTTCTGCCATGCAGTTTGTCGCGCAGGAGATGTTGAGCTAAAGTTGTGCCTGCGATGTTCGTACGTAGGTGAAGGCTTTGGGAAGGCACGCGGTGCATTTTTCCAAGTACTTTTGGACGTCTGATCACGTCGCCAGACGTCTGGAGGTACTTCCACACGACTGGAGGCCTTGTCTGACGTCTAGAGTTGCCCCCAGATGGTCGCAGAGAGAGTCTAGACGTCTGAAGCAGCCGCAGGAAGTGCAAGGTGAGATCTGACATCTTTTAAGACGTCTGGGACTAGTCCCAAACCTCTGATTTTGGTCAGTAACCACATTTTTGGCCCGTTTAGGGCCCAAACGGAATCGAATTTTCGCAAACGAAGTACCGCTGTTTTCCACTCGAGTTTCTCTATGTGTTTGTGTTAAGGACTTACTATTTTGACCTTGCTTGATGTAAATTAGTCATTGGTACAGGTTACCAGCCGGTGGCGTGTTCGGGGCCCGCGGAGACGACGAGATTTGCGGCATAGGCTCCCATTCCTCCCGTGATACCCGATAGAGTGGTTTAATTCAGTTGTTAATATTTAGATAAGAATGTACTTGTTTGAAATAATCTGATCGAACTCTAGGATGTGGAATGAATCCTAGGGTAGAAATGTATGAGCCTGTTTTGAGTTGTACTGTTTACTTGAATGCATGTTTAAAATAAATTGCTAGTAAATGGTATTAGTGTAATTATGAGATGCATGTAAAAATACGAGTTGCCTGTATGTGAATGAGAAAGTGAACGGTGAAACCACAAGTTGCATGTAAATGATTGAGAATTAAATTGTGAAAACACGAGTTGCCTGTATTTGGATGAGGAATGAGTTATGAAACATGAGATCTGAATATGGATAAATGAGATAAATATAGCATGAACCCTATGGGGAATTAGGAGTAAAACTCCTGTGTATGAAAGGAATCTGGAATGTAGACGGGAAGTGAGCTGGCCCTTGTGTACACGGTACTAAGGAGAGCAACTATCCCTTTTGGTGTAGAGGGGGAGTCAGCCACCTCTTGGGTTGAGACCCGGGGTAGGACTGGACACTCTACACCGACTCCTGTTGGCTCTCACGTACGTGGTACCGAGGTGAGCTACTAGCGTAGGGAGGGAGCTAGCCACCCCACGGGGCCCGGGGTTAAGCTAGCCACCCTACACCGACTTTGTTAGGCCCGCTAGCAAATCGGGGTAGTCGGACGAGGGTACATGGATTGTGGAGGGGTGAGACCCCTGTTTGGTTCTGAGGGGCGAGACTTTTGTTCTGAGAGGGCAAGGCCCTATACTGTTCCGTGCTGTACTTTGGGCGTACCCACTAGCGAAAACAACTGACCGCGTGTCAATGAGGGGTAGCTACCCGTGCGCTTATCACGCGTGCCGTAGTCACCGCTATGTCTCAACAGTGACCTCAGGGTGGTTGACTGGGTGTAGGACTATCGCGGGGGACTCTCCCGACCAGGAGAACACCACGTGTACCTTCTACTCCACGGAAAAGACTACAATCAAGATTGTTCCCACGAGGAACAAGCAAGATCAAGAGATACTTGGATACTTTGAGAAATAGATGAACCAGAAACATATAAATGAGATAAATAGAAATGAGAATAAAACCTGCTTGCTATTTTTACTTTACTTGCACATAAATAATGTAAATACCACTCTACTTAGTGTTCGCTGACTCCATTTTTTCGCAACCCTTTTCAGGACCAAGAGTTGAGCAATCCGAGTTTTCGGCTGCAGAGGGAGCTGGGCCCAGCCGAGCCCAACCGTAGTAGTTTTATTTCCAACTCTTTTGTTTTTGCTACAGTTGTGAGTACTGGACATTTGAGCTACTGTTCCTATTACTTTTTGTTTTCTTTCCACTGTTATTGTTGTGGTGGCATGTACTATTTTGAGACAGTTGTTCTACTTTTCTTTATTGCTTTATTCTTTCATTCTGCTTAGTTTTATTGCATGTGTGAATGTGGTTTATTTTCCTGCTTTTGGTTATTTCTCGTTGGACGACTAGGTCTTGGGATTAGTTGAGACGAGCCGGTCTCAGGTCCTGTAGGGATCTGGGAACTGGGTCGTAACAGGAGTCATCCCCACAGGTAGACTATCTCGAATCCTTCCCATCACTGGCTTTCAACTTGGGGGCTTCCCTTTCCAATATATTGGCTGCCCCATTTTAATAGGTAGAGCTAAGAGCACCCTTTTTCCATAATTTGGTCGACAAAATCCATTCCAAACTCTCGGGTTGGAAGGCAAAGCTTCTTTCCTCGGCGGCTAGGCTCCTCCTTATAAAGCAAGTGATCTCCTTTATCCCTATCCACACTCTTTCGGTGATTGATGTTCCTAAGTCTATTATCCGCAATCTTGAATCCACTTTCTCTAACTTCTTTTGGAACTCCTTTGATGATGCCCACTATCACCACTGGATTTCCTGGTCGTCCATTTGCAAACCTCTCCCTCTTGGTGGCCTTGGTATTAGAAACCTTTCTTTGGTTGCTAAAGCCTTTAGAATGAAAAGAGTTTGGAGCATCCCCTTTGATAATTCCCCTTATGCTTCTTTCACGAGGAATCTCTATGACATCTCTTATACTTCCTTTCCCACCCGTTGTAGAAGACTCAACTCTTTTGCCTTGGCTTTTAATGACTTGAAATCTTATATTTGGTGGGAGGTTAAAGAAGGTGACCTTCTCTTCTGGTTGGACCTCTGGATTGGGGACTTCCTCCTTAAGGAGTTCCTCCCTCAAGATATTGATCCTCCTAGGATTAAGATCAAAGATGCTTTGACCCACCTGGACCTGATCGATCACCTCCATGACATCCCTGATGATGTTAAAGCAAAGATCTTTCAAACTCCTGTTCAAGACAACAAAGACAAGCCAATTTGGTCCCTCTCTTCGAGTGGCAATTTCTCCATATCCTCTGCGTATGACATCAACTTCAATTCGACCCCCCACTCTCCTATTTTCCGCTGCCTTTGGAAACTTCAGCTCCGCCTCAGGTTGTCCATTCTAGCTTAGAGATTTCTCCTTAATAGGTTATCCACTGACGACAACATTCTTAAGCTTGGCATCCATCTTCCCTCCAAATGTGTCTGTTGTCCTGACCATCCATCCTCTAAATCTTGCCTTCACCTTTTCTGCCAAAGCAATCTTGCCATCTTTGTTACCAATTGGACTTCTAAAACTATGCACCTCAATCCCATTCCACCTTCTATTCATTTCCACTACTTCGTTAATTCCAACCCCTCCTTTTCCAATAGGTTCAAGGGTATCACTACCTTCATTTGGCACAACATTTAGCAAATTCATAACAAAATTAAGAACAAAAACTTCAACTTGCTCCATTCCCATCATCACCTAGATTGGATTTGGAGATCCTTTAACATGTCTGAATGGGTCAAGTCCCAGAAGCCCCAAACCTTTGCCGTATCTTGGGTTCATCCGCCTCTTGGTTATAAGGTCAACTTTCCTGCCATCAAATACCATGATCATCCTAACATGGCGTGGGTGCTTAGGGACAACACGGGATCCTTTATTGAAGCTGCATCTTCCAGCTTCCATGGAGGGTGGAATTATTAAGGCCATTTCCTACTTCATTTTGGTCGGCCCCCTAATATTAGCATATGCTATGAGATGGACTTTACTCTCTTATATTACAGGTGGAACAGGAAAATCCCTGTTGCCTGGCACATCGTGCAGCTTTACAGACTACCAATGTTAAGACTTGTGTCATTAAGTTTTTTTAAGACGTCTGTACTTTAGGTCAGACGTCTGGACTGAGGGTCAGACGTCTTGCAAGACATCTGGACTCATTCCCAGACATCTGAAAATCAAAATTTTCGCGTACATCCTCGCATCTGTGCGCGTGCTGCGTGTAGACAGTACGCGACCCTCATTTTCTTCTCCTTCTCTCTCCTCTCGCCTGACGCAAACCCTAACCCCACACCTTATATAACCCCGCTCCTCTCCCTCACACCACTCCCACTTCCAGCCACCCTCCTCCTTCCTCCAGCGAGAGCAGCGAGCAGCGAGCGTGAGCGGCGTGGGAGGAGAGGAGGAGCAGCGAGGGGAAGGAGAGGAGAGAAGGCTTGCGAGCTCGCGTGGGAGCTCGCCGGTGAGCTCACGGCCGGTCGGCGCGTGCGCAAGGTGGAGTGCATCGGGGAGGTCCTCCTCGACATTGCTGCAGCCAGAGCAATAGGCGAGCGGGCGCGGCGCGACCACGCGCAGCGCGAGGAGGCGAAGGCGGGTTCTGGTTCTGGAATTTTTCCAGAATCAGATGTTTGGAGAGACGTCCAGACAACATAGCCAACGCCTGGAGGGGGTTCTAGATGACTGAGAGGTAAGCTTCGCGAACGTACGTCTCCTTAACGGATACGGCCATGCAGGCCGCTCTGCCGAGGCACTGTTTCATGCCTTATTGAGAAGATTTTGCTTGATTTGTGCAGAGGTTGCTTCGGGAAGGCGCGGGACACGCCCTCCCACGCAGTTCGAATGTTTGGGCGAGGCACTAGATGATGGGAAGCGTTTCCAGACGTCCAGAGAGGTGGTCGGACGTCTAGAACTAGGTCCAAATGGTTCAGCAGAGTTCGTGGACGTCTGAGGAATAGTGCGGGACTGAGGTATGGCTCTGGACTCTTTTAAGACATCTGGAAGGTGTTTCAGACGTCTGATTTGAGTCAGAATTACTGTTTTTGACTGTTTAAGGTTCATTTGAGGTCCGATTTCCGCAATTAAGATACCGTTGTTTCTTGTATGAATTCCTCTACTTGTTGGAATACTCTCTATACTGTTTTGAGTAGTCTCTTGTGATTGATCCTTATGATAGGACCTCGTTCTGTTGCGGGTTTGGGGTTTGCTGAGGCACGTGGACCTACCGATCAAGCTCCCACTACTCCTGGGTTTACTGGTATGAGTGGTTTCCCCTTAATCTAATTTCAACCTAATTGCATGTGTGGAATGAATGATTAGAACCTACGATATGGCATGAATCCTAGAACTAGAAATACTGGATTGTTTGTATTGAATGAATGAATTACAGTTTTGAATGAGTAGATAGAATGATAACAATTGCTTGTAAATGAATAACAGTTGCCTGCGAAATATATAGTAGTTGTGTTAGTTAACTATTGAATGTAACCTTTCTGTCATACCCGTGAAATGACGTAATATGAGCTGCATGTATATAATTTGGAAATGGAAAGGTGAATGTTGGAAGCACGAGCTATCTGTGAATAAACTGAATATGAAATAGAGTACAAATGCATGTGTATAACCTGAGAATGGAAATAGAAATGATGAAACCTAGTATGGCTTGGTCCGAGAAATATGAGCATGAACCCTACGGGGAATTAGGAGTAGAGCTCCTGGAAATAAATGAAATGGAACTGGGAATGTGAGTGGGGAAGTGAGCTGGCCCTTGAGTACGGAGTACCAAGGAGAGTGACTGTCCCCCTGTTTAGTGCAGAGCGGAGCTAGCCGCCCTTGGGTTGGGACCCGGGGGTAGGATTGGCCACTCTGTACCGACTTCTTGGCCCTTGCACACACAGTACTGAGGAGAGCTACTAGTGTAGGGAGAGAGCTAGCCACTCCACGGGACCTGGGGTTCAGCTAGCTGCCTTACACCGACTTGTTAGGCCCACTGGGCAAACCAGGGTAGTCAGGCGAGGGTGCGCGGACTGTGGAGGGGCGAGACCCCTGTTTGGTTCTTAGTGGCTAGACCCCTGTTACTGAGAGGGATATGCCCTATACTGGTTCCATGCTGTGCTTTGGGCACACCCGCTAACCGAAACGACTGACTGCGTGCCAGTACGGGGTAGCTACCTATGCGTTTATCGCGCGTGCTATAGTCACTGTTACGTCTGTCCGTGACCTTGGGGTGATTGACTGGGTGTAGGACCACCACGGGGGACTCTCCCAGCCAGGAGAGCACCATATGCGACTTCTACTCTTCGGAAAAGACTACAATCAAGATTGTTCCCATGAGGAACATTCGAGATCTAGAAATAGACCGGATAATTAAATTAAGTGGTGAAGGAAAGAATGATTAGTTAAAGGAAGAAAGAAATTGGAAAACAACAACTACCTGTCCACCTTTACTGCTTTAGTAGTTGGTTGCCACTCTACTCAACGTTCGCTGACGTTTTGTACTCACAACCCTTTCAGGTCTGGGTGTTGAGCAGCCAGAGCCTATGGCTGCAGAGGGTACTGGGCCAAGTAGAGCCCAGTAGTTGTAGTTCTTTTGTACTCATTTGTAGTAGTGAGTAGCTTCTTGTACCTTTATATTTTGTACTCTTTCGTTCTGCACATTATATTCCTGTACCCGTTTACTTTCCTACTGTTGTGGTGGTGTATACTGTAGTAGTTTACTTCTTTACTGCTGTACTTTTGTTACTGTTAGTTGCTAGCATGGTGAATGTGGTTTATTTTACTGCTTTTTGGTTACTTTCTCGTTGGATGGCTGGGTCTTGGGATTAGTTGAGTCGGTCTGGTCTCGTGTCTTGTAGGGATTTGGGAACCGGGTCGTAACAAGAACTACCTGGGAGCCTGAGTCTGCGATGCAAGAGCGGTACCCGGAGCTCTTTAAGGGTACGTCTTTTTGGACCGGTTTCGGTCCTCTTTGAGTTTGCTATGCGTATGTTCTTTTTCCGCACCCTAGCTAGCTCAAGTTTCGGGGACGAAACTTCCTTTGAATTTGTTATGTTATTAAGACCCGTGTCATTAAGATTTTTTAAGACGTCCGTAATTTAGGTCAGACATCTGGTAAGACGTTTGGACTGAGGCTCAGATGTCTTGCAAGACGTTTAGACTCATTCCCATATGTCAGAAAATCAAAATTTTCGTGTACGTCCTCGCGTCTGCGTACGTACTGCGTGTAGACAGTAAGTGACCCTCGTTTTCTTCTCCTTCTCTCTCCTCTCGCCCGACGCAAACCCTAACCCCACACCTTATATAACCCCCCTCCACTCCCTCACACCACCCCCACTTCCAGCCACCCTCCTCCTTCCTCCAGCGAGAGCAGCGAGAACAGTGAGCAGCGAGCGTGAGCGGCGTGGGAGGAGAGGAGGAGCAGCGAGGGGAAGGGGAGGAGGCTTGCGAGCTCGCGTGGGAGCTCACTGGTGAGCTCACGGTTGGTCGGCGCGTGCGCAAGGCGGAGGAGTGCGTTGGGGAGGTCCTCCCTGACACTGCTGCAGCCGGAGTAGCAGGTGAGTGGGCGCGGCGTGGCCACGCGTGGCGCAAGGAGGCGAAGGCGGGTTCTGGTTCTGGGATTTTTCCAGAATCAGATGTCTGGAGAGACATCCAGACGACGTAGCAGACGTCTGGAGGGGGTTCCAGACGACTGAGAGGTAAGCTTCGCGAACGTACGTCTCCTTTGCGAATACAACCTTGTAGGCCGCTCCGCCGAGGCGCTGTTTCATGCCTTATTGAGAAGATTTCGCTTGATTTGCGTAGAGGTTGCTTCGGGAAGGCGCGGGACACGCCCTCCCATGTAGTTCGGACATTTGGGCGAGGCACCAGACGATGGGAAGTGTTTCCAGACCTCCGAAGAGGTGGTTGGACGTCTGGAACTGGGTCTAGACGGTTCAGCAAAGTTCGTGGACGTTTGAGGAATAGCGTGGGACTGAGGTATGGCTCTGGACTCTTTTAAGAGGTCTGGAAGGTGTTCCAGACGTCTAATTTGAGTCAGAATTACTGTTTTTGACCGTTTAAGGTCCGTTTGAGGTCCGATTTCCGCAATTAAGATACCGTTGTATCCCGTATGAATTCCTTTACTTGTTGGAATACTCTCTATATTGTTTTGAGTAGTCACTTGTGATTGATCCTTGTGATAGGACCTCGTTCCGTTGCGGGTTTGGGGTTTGCTGAGGCACGTGGACCTGCCGATCAAAACCCTACTACTCTTGGGTTTACTGGTAGAGTGGTTTCCCCTTAATATAATTTCAACCTAATTGCATGTGTGGAATGAATAATTAGAACCTAGGATATGGCATGAATCCTAGGACTAGAAATACTGGATTGTCTGTATTGAATGAATGAATTACAATCTTGAATGAGTAGATAGAATGATAATAATTGCCTGTAAATGAATAACAGTTGCCTGCGAAATATATAGTAGTTGTGTTAGTTAACTGTTAAATGTAACCTTTCTGTCATACCCGTGAAATGACGTAATATGAGCTGCATGTATATAATTTGGAAATGGAAAGGTGAATGTTGGAAACACGAGCTATCTGTGAATAAACTGAATATGAAATAGAGTACAACTGCATGTGTATAACCTGAGAATGGAAATAGAAATGATGAAACCTGGTATGACTTGGCCCGAGAAATATGAGCATGAACCCTACGGGGAATTAGGAGTAGAGCTCCTGGAAATAAATGAAATGGAACTGGGAATGTGAGTGGGGAAGTGAGTTGGCCCTTGAGTACGGGGTACCAAGGAGAGTGACTGTCCCCCTGTTTAGTGTAGAGTGGAGCTAGCTACCCTTGGGTTGGGACCCGGGGGTAGGATTGGCCACTCTGTACCGACTTCTTGACCCTTGCACACACAGTACTGGGGAGAGCTACTAGTGTAGGGAGAGAGCTAGCCACTCCACGGGGCTCGAGGTTCAGCTAGCCGCCTTACACCGACTTGTTAGGCCCACTGGGCAAACCAGGGTAGTCAGGCGAGGGTGCATGGACTGTGAAGGGGCAAGACCCTTGTTTGGTTCTTAGGGGCTAGACCCCTGTTACTGTGAGGGCTATGCCCTATACTGGTTTCCTGCTATGCTCTGGGCACACCCGCTAATGGAAACGATTGACCGCGTACCAGTACGAGGTAGCTACCCGTGCATTTATCGCGCGTGCCGTAGTCACTGTTACGTCTGTCCATGACGTTGGGGTGGTTGACTAGGTGTAGGACCACCACAGGGGACTCTCTCGGCTAGGAGAGCATCACGTGCGACTTCTACTCTTCGGAAAAGACTGCAATCAAGATCGTTCCCACGAGAAACATTCAAGATCAAGAAATAGATCGGATAATTAAATTAAGTGGTGAAAGAAAGAATGATTAGTTAAAGGAAGAAAGGAATTGAAAAGCAACAACTACCTGTCCACCTTTATTGCTTTAATAGTTGGTTGCCACTCTACTCAGCGTTCGCTAACATTTTGTACTCACAACCCTTTTTAGGTCCAGGTGTTGAGCAGCTAGAGCCTACGGCTGCAGAGGGTACTGGGCCCAGTAGAGCCCAGTAGTTGTAGTTCTTTTGTACTCATTTGTAGTAGTGTGTAGCTTCTTGTACCTTTATATTCTGTACTCTTTCATTCTGCACATTATATTCATGTACCCGTTTACTTTCCTACTGTTGTGGTGGTGTGTACTATAGTAGTTTACTTCTTTATTGCTATACTTTTGTTACTGTTAGTTCCTAGCATGGTGAATGTGGTTTATTTTACTGCTTTTTGGTTACTTTCTCATTGGACGACTGGGTCTTGGGATCAGTCGAGTCGGTCCGATCTTGTGTCCTGTAGGGATTCGAGAACTGGGTCTTAACAGCCAAGGATGGTTGCCCTCCCAACACCACACTGTCTTATATCCACCGTAAGGCCAACAAGCTTGCGCATACGATTACATCATTCACTTTAGGACCGTGGCTTCACTGCTGCTCGCCCGCTCTTCTTTTTGCTAAATGTTGAGGGCTGCTCAAGTTAGACAGGATTCAATTCCCTTTTGTCATAGGTTGAGGCTTTTTGGTTGCTTCTGTTTTTTCTTTAGTTCTTTTCGTAATTGTATCAGGCGACGAGTCGTGTCCCTCTTTCTTGTACGGAATAAGTTTTGGTCTAGTCCCCCTGTTCCCCTTTTTTGTGTCCTCCAGGGAGTGGGGGTTGAATAATATAGACTCTCATATTTTGAAAAAAAAAAAGGGTAGATCTACTAATTAGTAACCATCAAGCATAGGTACATTTTTCATTTTAATACCGGAGAATTTATATCTGTACTCTACTTTTCTTCAATACGTATGGATATGCAAATTCATGCATTATAGTTTACCTTTAAATACGTTGGCTTCAAACATATTCCTGATCTTTTGTTTGGTTAGAAAATAGAGAATTAAACACCCCTTAAAAGGGGGAGGGATTGAAGCAAGGAGGAGAAAACAAACAAACAATGTGCTCCAAGGCAACATATATACTCTCAACTAAAGTTTCAAATATTAAATAAGATGTGGATACAAAAATATAAAAGTTGATGTATTTCGAAATGTGCTAACATGACACACTGGTGTAAAATTATCTATAATCATTTTACATTGGTGTAGAATACTTTACATTTGTGGGTCACATTAGAGTGTTACATTACACCTTGTGTGATGCATTTTTTTATATTTTTCCTATCAAATAATAGCCGTGCCTTACCAATGGCACGAGAGCATGAAAAGATGAGCTACACATAAAGAAAAGTTAACAAGCTATGCTGGAACAAAACAATAGAGCATGTGAGCTGAAGGCATGCATGCCTTCTCCAGTTTACTGGCAAGGTGTTGTGGATCATCAAAAAAAATAAAAAAAGATAGAACACACAAAACAAAGATGAGACAAGGTTGTAGCGTGGGCATGCATATACTGATGTACCGGACACATATCTAAATAAGGTACATACACAATCAAGATGACGTCTCTAAATCTGACCTAATATTTAACCTGCTAGAAAACCACAAACCAAACGAAAAGACTAACAAAGTATATATGTACGTGTAGGAACAATATATCTGCATGTTATTCTTATTCATGATCTTCTGCCTCCATCTCTGGGATTGCATTCAGATCAAAGTCCCTGATGTTGGCACGGGTCGTCGCCCCCTCCTCTCCAACTTCCTGATCATGGTAATGAGCCCTCATGTGGCCCCCCAAGCTCTGGCCGGTGTTGAAAACCCTAAAGCACTTGGGGAACTGGTGCCTCGGCATGACATACTGAACAAGCACGAGTCCGTCGGCAGCTTCGCGCTGATTGACCTGTGGCCATTCTTCACTAGAGGAGGAGGAGGTGGAATAGATGACTCTCCACCTCTCGTTGGGGCTGTTGGAGTACGTGCGTTGGTAATCCCCGTTCTCGGATTCACCCACTCCAACCTACATATATAAAAAGAAGGGAATGCGATTCTATTAGCTGAAAACAAAGGGGAGGAATAGAATTAGTATTCTTAATCGATTAAAAAGAAAAGAAAAATTGATTTTTAAAAAAACACACACTCACATTTTGAAGGTTGCAGGAATGCCCAGCTTGAGATCGATCTCCAGAGTTGATGTCTCCGCTCGCCATTAGGTACTTCCTGAAACAGATGATCAGAGAGGGGTTCTTCTAAGTTAGAGCTGCCTTCTTATACAAGGGAAGAAGGGTTAGATGATTACGAGATAAGAGGAAACAATACAGCTCCGCTAAAAAAAGGCAAATCCCAAAAACAGAAAACAAAAAACAGAGTAACGGGATATATTTTTAATTACAAAATGAATTTAGATATCGAGAGATTTACTTTCGCGTTTCACATATTCTTATCTTTCTCTCTCACCGCAACTAAGACATCGCTGCTTCGCCTATTGCCACCACTGCACGTCGACCTCATGTGCTGCAGTCTATCCTTACTAACGAACCTCACCTTCTCGTGTGAGATGCTTTCATGCATCACCAACCAACCATGGACGTCCATGCCGCCATCTTCAATCCGTTATTACATAAATCATGTTACCGTGTATATGTATGCCACGGCCTTAATTGCATTTCCCTTCTGACACTGTTCCCGCCTTGTCGAGGTCCCTACGTATATACCTGAGTTGCTCCCCACCTCCTTAATTTCCTCCCTCCCAGTCATCGTGTCTGCGTATGAGCATGTATGTGCTCGTGCAGAGAAGATGGTGACTCGTGTTCCTTGGATACAGATGTTAAAAGTGGTAGATTACAACAGATTTAGAAATTCAAATCTCCAAAAATATCCCCTGCTCCCTCCCCCCACTCAAATGGAAAGAAATCGCATATTAGTTCTGGTTAAAGAGTTATATATGACTTGTCCTCCACAATAATCTCAATCACCCCCATCAATACCACCTGCCTCTCGTAACTTAAGAATAACGAATTTTCTGTTTGTTTAGACGTCTGAGATTTGCTTCCGGTGATATTTGTTGTAACATCCCCACAAATCTCATTATCTCCTAAAAACAATACAGCCAGCTGCTCCCAAATTAATCTTTCCCATTTTGCACAAATTAATTAAATAATTTTTCTCTATCGAATTAGTGATGCCTTATGTCACTCAAAATTAAGCACTCCTTCTTATACCCCCTTTAATTACAAGTCCCACATTGTGAACGAAACCTAACTTTTTAACGGCTGCTGCTGTTTTTATCCTATGCAATTTGTAGAGCATTTGGATATTAAGAACGTGGGTAGTTTTAGGTATTATTTAAGAATATATAGAACTTTATGTAATAAAATTTAGTCAAAATGTAGAGAAATGCAGGTTCTAACGTAAAAAGTGATGCGAGATGTTATGTTTGTATTTCACACAGTGTTGAAAATGTGGGTTCACTTGATAATTGATATTTAATGTAAAGAAACAAAAGAACATAAGGTTTGTTATGTAGTAGTTCTCATCACATTCAAAAAAATTACCACACCACTTTAACTTAAAATGCACAGGTGATAAATAACTTTACATCGGTGATAAACTACTCATCACCGGTCATAAATTATTCTAAGGTATCTTTGCACTAGTGCATTCTCATTTTGCACCTGTGATAAATTATTTCAAGGGTAGTTTCTCTTGTGCAAAGTAATTTTGACCTATGAGTTTATAATTTAAGGCTTAGGATTTAAGTCTATGGAAAGTGATTTAACGTATGAGAAGTGATTTTTTATTTGAAATGTGGTTTTTCACATTAGGGTTTAGGATTTAGGATTTTGCGAAGCTAAACCCTAAACACTAAATCCTAAATCCTAAATCTTAAGGTGAAAAATCACATTTCAAGTGTAAACTCACTTGTCATAGGTGAAGAAATACTTGTAATTTAATTTTGCACTGGTGAAATCTTACTTTGCACTCGTGCAAAATTATTTTAAAGGTGCAAAGTGATTTTGCATAGGTGTAAAATAAGATTGCACTTGTGCAAAGTGATTTTGCATAGGTGTAAAATAAGATTGCACTTGTGCAAAGTGATTTTGCACCAGTGAAAAGTGATTCCAAAGGTGATTTGAGTGGTTTGCACTTATACCAAAATGATTTGTTGTTGGTTTCAATAGTGATGGATCCCATCATGTGTATCACTTTTTTTGCATAAAAAGAAGGGACATAGGTTGGAACCACGTTTACACTGCTGTGTATCAACTTTTACGTCAACTTTTACGTTTCTCAACTTGCATCCTAAAATTTATTTGGTGGAATTTGTAACAACAAGGATTTTTCTTGAAATATAGTATCATACTGTTATTGTTTATATAATTTTTTTTTTAATTTAACGTGCAATTAGGAGGTGATTTCATGTCAATGCATGTAGGTGCAAATTGTAAGTTGTAGTTTAATTAATGTTTGCGTAAATGTGAATATCTTTAATCATAATCAATTTTCATGTTTTTTTTTCAAAAAAAAAAAATCAATTTTCAAGTATTGCAACACAATTATAATTTTGTACTTGAAACGAATAAATTTTCTTCTCAATGAATGGGCCCATTTTCTATAATTTTAATTTGCAAATTCTCGTGAATGTTCTTAAGGAAATACATAATAAAACATTTGTTATGTTATGAACTTATAATTTCTATTTTCATACACATGTTGCTTTTATTTTAGCCCAAGTTTCATCCCTTCAAAATCCACATCTGTAAAGATAATAACAGTCCTCCCAAGATAATACCTTTAATGAAGATTTTGCTTACTGAAGAATTGATTTTTTTTCATGAATGCATCATTCTACGAGGATAAAAGAACTTAAAAGTAAAATTTGAAATGAAAAAGTTACAAATAAATAACTAAAACTATGAAATAAGGACTCTAGATTGTAAATCTGAAATTAGTAGCTTGTATTAATATATTAAATACTCAATCGACCTTTCACACTATTTGTTTACATTTTTTTTATGTATATAAGAGCAAGAAACTATGAGCTTATTAACAAAAGTTTGGAGTCATTCATATGCTATAGTTTTCAAGTCAATAGATAACTTTCTTTTCGTCAGGTACCGTGGTAGTTTTTGTTATTTCTTTATGTAAGGTCAAAATCTTTAAGTTTATGTATTATCTTTTATTTCTTTTGATGTGATGGATCTCTATTACACATGTAATATGATGTCTATATATATTCAAGTTCTTTAGTTTTAATGAAAAAAATTATGAAGAAATTTCCAGGTGCTTTTGTAACAGTTGCACATTAATTTAGAAACCTAGGATTTGATAAAGATAACTCATAAGTTCGGTAAAACATCATAAAAGCATTTATATATGAGTAAAATGGGCCCCTCCCCAAGAGGTAGCCAATTGGCTATCCCTAATGTCTTTAACTTAATCTAGCTATAAATTATATATTATTGCAATGTTTTAGGAATGCGAATATCCCAATGTTGGTTAAAATTATATAAAATTTTAACTCAATTATTAATTCCACACCCCATCAATAATGTCAATTATATGTCAATGTATATCATATGGGTGTATATCACTACAAGAAAAATCACTTTTGGGGACGGTTGAAAATCGTTGCCAAAAGTAACAAAATCGTCTCAATTTGGTATCGCGGAAGGTGACAAAGCAAATAATCTTTGGTGATGATTATTAATACTAATCGTCACTACTAGTATCGACCCTGTCTGCTGAGATTAGCTTGGTTTGCCACGACTTATACCCATCGTGAAAATACTTTTGCGATGGTTCTTTAATAATCGTCACCAATTCATTATTGGCGAGAGTAACTGCCGCTAAATATAAATTTGCCACAGTTGTCTAACTGCCGTGAAAAATAGGTTGTTAAGAGGGGGTTGTTTTGCTGGCTTTTCGCAACGGTTCTAAAATCGTCGCAAAAGGTTATTGGCGACGGTTATTTGAATAACCACCCTCAAATATAATTTTTTTTCTTTTAATTAATTAGATTTTACTGATGATAATTAAAGGTAACATTTAAATTAATCTGCATAACATTCAATAACACATATATAGCATTCAATAAAATAAATATAATAAGAAATAATTTACATCAATACAAATTAACTTAGAGAATGTTTATAAAATAGTAACATTTTATAAATAAATCCTAAACATTTCCTAAATAAGAATAAGAAATATAAAGAAAAGAAGCAAGCTAAACTCCCATATCAATACCATGACTAGCACCTCATGTGCCAAATTTGTTGTCTAGCCCACGACATGCAGGATAAGGGAAGCCACTGTGATCAGGTCCACCTCCACCTCAAATTATAGCCATCATCTTTGCCCATTGCGCTTGCTGTTATGCCATCCACTCCTTGCAATCCAGTCTTTGTTGGCAGATCTCATCTCTAGTAGCTCGCAGCTCTCCGGTCACATCGTTTAGTTGCATTTGAGTCTGTTGTACCTACTACCTCAGTTGCTCCACCTCAGCAGAAGACGTGCCAAACAATTTATTCCGTCCGTACCAAGTGGTGAGCGTTTGACTCTGACCTCCACTGCAAACAAATCCACCATGTTCCAGAGGCATGACTACTCGAAAAGCCTCCTCAGGTGTCATAGGAGGTTGCTGGGTCGTAGAGTTCTCATTTGTAGGCAGAGGTGGGTGGATTGAGTTGTACATTTCTCCCTAATTACATTTTTATATAAGTCATATGTTCAACTGAAATGAAAGCTAAATTTAAATAATTAAAAAGAAATAACTTACATGATTAGCTTGGTAGGTCTCGTGAATCCATGTGCACTCACCCTATGTAACCTTGATATGAGTAATCTCATAGACCTCAAGATGATCCAATTGGGCACTTTCATGTGTACTAGCCTAAAATTAAGTAAATATAAAAGATACTTAATAATTTAAAGTTACATGTTAAGAACATCGAGTTAAAGGGACACAAATGTTGCTATAGGGTCCTCTCATATATTTTCTCATCCATTTTTCCCAAATAGTCACCTTGATCATTTGATAATCTCCAAAGCCCCCTGTGAGAAGGACAAATGTCCAATTCTTCTAGGTTTTGTAGCCCCAAATGAACTCCGCCGAGCTTGCCATAATTACTTTGAAGAACCCATTATGGGATGATATTGCATTTCATCCAAAACCCTATTAGGCCTTCGGCAACCCATTTAACCAATTGCACTCTTGGCATTCTTAAGACCATGACTTGTGCCCATCCTTCCATCCCTTTGGTGTTTAACCACAAACACCAAGATCTACCAAAAAAAACCCACCGTGAGACAGACGGGTGACCATCATTGTCTTTAACTTCGCCAAACATATAATGTAGTCCAGCAATACCAAATTACTTGTTATGAAAAAGCAATACCAATGACTTGTCATATTTCATCCGTACCTACCTACCAACCATTTAACTACTTCACCTTTTAGTAGTAGAAACATAAAGAGCAAAGTAGTGGTGGGCTCTCAGTACTCACCTTTCTCTCCAACAGACCCTTCTTCCTTGCTCCTCCCCATCTTGGTCAAGCAGTCCACACGTCAGATGGATTCCACATTCCTTCTAGAGAAGCCCACCTCATTGTTGAAAACAAGTAGAGTCTCCTTTGCCCCCGTCCTGGTGATGTCGTTGGAGGTGATCGCTATATCCAACCTCGGGTCTAGCCCAACTGGATATTAGTTATCCTCCGCATTCTTTAGGGAAATTATATATTAAACTTGAAGTTGTGATCAAATCTTCAAGAGCCCCCCTTTGTTCATAACTTCTCTGAACAAAGGACGACAACTCTTATGGCATGCTATAAAGACAAAACTTCGTGCATGTAAGTGAGGTATACATATACTTTACATCGTTCGTATAACATGATTATAAGTGTCAATGGGCAAGTATTTTGACACGATTATCCCCTTCCAAAACCTGTAACTTAGGGGTTAGAATACCTATTGTTTGACATCAAGTGCATCTAGATTTATGCAGGTGTGTGTATCTATAAATTCATAAAATACACACAATTAATCATATAAACATTTATAAATTAACTTGATACATCACATTCATTCATAAATGAAAACAACAGAACAGTCATAATTACGTAGGTACACCCCACATATATTCATTCACAAAAATAACATAATTTCACATAATTAGGTGGGTACACCCCACAATCATCACATACATGCACATATAGTTTTACATCATTAAGTGGGTACACCGCACAATCATTTTCATTCACAACATAATTAATCTAAAAATTTTACATTGCTACCTCTCAACTCAGTTAATTAAGTTAATTTTACTTAATTAAGAGTAGAAGAAAGTAACTTAGATTAACTCGAAATTGTGTCGGTTGAGTAGTATAGGGTTAAGTTAACCTAATATTTTAGATTTTTTTACTTTGAACTGGTTGATTCCAGGTGATTCGCTGGGAGGTATACATTATTTTAAATTCACCAATTAATTCTAAACATCTTATAAGTATAGGAGGTATAATTAAGTTAATTTTAATAACATGAATTCTTCAAAATGATTTAAATTGAGGAAATATGCAAAATTCCATATGAAATCACATTTACAACATTTATTTCAAAAGAATTAAGGCAAATAAAAGTTTTTCTAATTACAACATGCCTTGTTACAACATTTAAAAACAAAGAGAAATATCACAAGAAAAATAAACTCTTTCTTTATATTCTTCAGCCTCTCTCTCTCTTTTCTTCTTCTTCTTTCTTTCTTTCTCTATTTATTTTTCCTTTTCTTTACTTATCCTTTATCTTTCTCTTTCTCTTCTATTTCTCTCTTGTTCTCGAGCTTCCTTTCTTTCCTTAAGTTTCTCTTCTGCTCTGCCTCTCTTCTCCTCCCTTCTTCTTTTGTTCCTTCCCTAGTGCCTGTTCCTTCTCTTTCTTCTTCTTTACGAGTTCTTCTTCTGTTCCCTTTCTTCTTTCTTTCTCCCTTAACCTTCCTTTCCCTTATTCCCTTAGCCTCTTTAGCCTTTCTTCTTTTCCTTAGTGATTTTTCCTTCAGCACTTAGCTTTCAACGCTTAACTCTTCCTTTGAACTTTTAGTTTAAGGTGGATCAGGTTTTCCTTCTCAACGAAAAATTGGTTTTTGGTTTGCGGCGAGGACTTTTCGGGGATATGCAGCACCTTGTACAGGGTGGGACCAGACCCTACTAGGTCCTCGCCTGATTCGATTTATTTTGGTTTATTTTCGGTTTAATTTTCTTGAGCCAAACCAGCTCAACCGCCTCCCAAGCCTCGCCCTCCCAGGACCACACACATCGCATGCCCACACAAGCGCACACTCGCAGGCACACACGCCCGCACACACACACGCATATGCTCATTCATAACCAATATTCGTGTGCCAAGCGTTGATGACTGAAGTAGCCACTTAACAAAAACCTTTTATACCAAGGCGGCCGCTCCAGGGTTTTTGATGTGGGACTAATGTTCCCCTTCTAGAGCTGACTTCAGGTGGGAATATCTCCTAGCTCAGAGCTCCAAATCAAACGAATAAAAGCTTGTTGGAAAGCTCTTGAGTAGCTCTACAAGATTACAGGGTCAATTTAATGCTAAGGGGAAAATTTCCTCTTCAATTTGAAGGGTGGAGTTATGGGTTTCCTACGGATATAAACTGCCTGGAAATGAAATTAATGTTGCAGAGTCCATAAGTTGGGCTTTACTCTCTTAGTAAGGGTCTAAATAGGTTCTATAAGGTATTCCACGGCTGCTGGAATGGGTTTCGAGCTCTTAGAGGCTTCAGGTAACGCACAGGAGGTTGAAGCTTCTCTAAAAGCTTCAGGGACTGAATTCAAACATGAAGAAAGGTCTAACAGACAACTAAGATCATTTTAATTGATTGGAACAACTTCTAAGGGTTGTAACAAACTCATCTGGGCAGAAATCTCATTCAAAATTCATCTAAAAACCACTGCTAACAGTTTGGGTTCAAAAACAACCCAAACTGGCAGTGTTTGAATTCCATCAAAATTAACCCACAGAGCTCATTTAATTCATTCTAAAATCATTCATACGAATCTTAGAAACGATTCAGACTTCTCAATTTAATAGATTGAGCTCAGAATCAAAGTATCCAACTCATGTTTTACTTTAAGGCTCAAAATTTGACTTTTTGTTCTAAACCTTTTCTCAAGAAATTAAAACCTAAGATAGAATCCTCTCAACCTCAGGAACTCGCTCAACCCCTTAAACAGAGGATTTGACCTTGGAAACTAGGGTTTCAGGCTCATCGCCTGAACTAGAAAAGTGATTTGTTCGTCAGAAGAATTAGAAGTTTGTTATAGTGATTTAAGGACATGAATGTCTTCAGTGAACTGCACTGAAGCTTCTAAACCCCTCAAATGCGACTTTTAAGCTTCTGAACAGACTTCTCCAACTCCACCAAAGTTGGAGAAGATGAAACCTAATGTACAACTCCAATTGTTTAATCTTCAAATAAATGACCTCAAATTAATCAGTGATCAAAATTATGTCATTCTGGAGCTTCTCATCAACTTTTATAGGCTGAAGATCAGATTTGACTTGCCGGAGCTTCGGTGAGTCGAGAAAAAGATGAAATTCATGTACAGAAAGAAATTTCATGCCATTTTTGATTTGAAAAGGTTCCTAAGGTTACAAGGAACCACAAGCTCGCATTAAATTCTTCATTAAATCATTAGATGTAAGATTAATCAGTGAATTCAGTTTGAATGAAATTTAAGTTGGTTGAGGCACAGGACTTGATCTCCCACTCAGATGAGTGGTCAAGACAAGTCAGAAAGAGTTTGCGATGATAAATACTTAGTTAATTTAAGGTTTTAACTGCTCCTGAGCCGCCATTGACAGCGAGCTCAGGAACTTAATTAGGCTTTTACATTATATATAGTATTTAATCAAATTAAGATGATAATTAGGATCCTTTAATGATGAGTGAGTGATGGAGGATCCGATGGAGGTGGAATTAAGTCAACTACTGCTGCCATGGACAGCAGAAGTAGTTGATGAAGGTGGATTTGAATTAGGCGAATCATTGATCAAATTAAAGATTAAGTGTGATAGAAATGATCGTGGATGATAAAAGAAGGTGGATAGTGGATTCAAAAGACAAAATTAAGGTTCTGGCAAGCTCAAGGAGCTCGTCGGAGTCAAAGAAGATGAAATCTAAAATCTGACATTACGGCTAACTACCTACCTAACTAACTATCTAAACTATCCTACTACTACTCCTACTCCTTCTCCTATCTACTGTTACCTGGACGAAGGGGTCAAAGGAAACTCCATCGAAGGCTCATGACGGAGGAGTGAAATAAGAGGGTATTTGGAAGATCTTCGGCTGTCGAATGTGAGATGAAGCGGAGGAGCTCCTTGGTCAGCGCCTATGTCCAGAGACGCGGCTAACCTCGACGAAGTTCCAGAGCCAATTAAGATGGAGGGAGGAAGTCGGAAGATGAGATGGGAAGTTGCCGGAGTTGCGGAGGGAATAGCCTGTTGGGTTGGTTGCAGTGAAGAAGAGGGAAGGGAGCCAACTTAAAGAAAATCAAGGGTGTTAAGGGGTATTTATAGTCGACGGTGACTAAGTAGGAGGTGGAAGCTAGACACGATTGAGGCTAGGAGGAGGATAACCACCGGCGTCTTCTCCGATGACGGTGAAGTTACCTCCTACCCTAAATTAGGATAAAAGTATCATCCAGACCGATGGATGAAGATGGGATGGTGAGTGCAAGCTCCAGGAGTTTGGAAAAGAAGGGATGATGCTGGATTGGCGGTGATCGAGTGGTGGAGGCACCCTCAGTCGTCAGCTGTTCAACCGGTTGAAGAGAAGAAGAAGAAATTAGGGACCTGGCTGTGATAAAACCTAAGAACCTGTATGGAAAATAAGGACCCGATTGGAATGAATTGTAAGGACCAAAATGTAAACTCAGGTTTTCAGGGTTTATTTTAATTTAGATCTTTTTCAACTTTTTATTTATGATTATAAATAAGGTAATTATTATATTTAGACCTTGAATTTACATTTTTGACCTTTTTAGATTAATTTATTTAATTAAGTAATGTTACATAAGTTATTACATACTTATGTATATATTATGCTTAGGTTAACTAACTTATTAATTAGAGGAATGATTGTTAATATCTCGAGTCCAATTATTAATTAGATTATTAATAATATTAATTAGATGATAAAATGGCATTTTAAACTTATTTTAAGGTCCTTTACTATATATCCCTTATTTTATAATTAACCCATATATTCATATATCCTTAGCTAATTAACTAGGAAGACTAGTTAATTAAGGGTAATTAGAGATCATGATGAGCTTCTCATCACATACCTCGATAAAACATGAGAATCGATGATGGCGTATTTGACGACGGGTTATTCTAAATTGAATGTTACAAATCAAACATAATTAAGATCAAATTTTAATAAATATAAATTTTAAAAAATTAAAAAAAATGAATGGAAAAGGTTTAGGGGGAGGTGGCGGATGAGGTGGGGTGGCTTGGGGAGGAGGATGAGGGGTGGGGGTGATGGAGGAGGGTAGAGCGCAGGGGCGGGGGGCGGCGGCGAGGATCGGGTAAGGAGTAGGGGGTGGGGCAGGGGGTAGGGGGTGGGGCTGGGGGCGGTGGAGGAGGGGAGGGCGCAGGAGCGAGGGAGGGGGGCCGAGGAGGTGGGCGGTGCGGGGGAGGGGGGTAGCTCACCTGAGGGAGGGAGATTTGACGGCAGACCAGGGAGAGGTGGGGACAGGGGTGGCTAGCGTGAGGAGGGAGGAGAACTATTTTGGGGGAGGGGGAGGGGGAAGGGGTGTGGGCGCGAACTTATATTCACCATTGTCCATGGTTGATCTGATCAACCGTCGCCAATGTGAGTATCACAACTTTTCCCGCCTCACTGCGGCTCACATTCGTGACGATTGATCGCGTCAATTGTTGTGAAATGTGAGTAACTCACCTTTTCCTACCACATGTGGGAAAATTTTTTTTTAACTGCCGCTCACATTTGGCGACGATTTATATAACCATCGCGAATGCACATTAGCGACGGTTGTATAAACTATCGTGAAATGCAAGTAACCCATCTTTTCTAGCCACACGCAGGAAATTTTTTTTTAGCTGTTGCTCACATTTCACAATGGTTTATACAACTGTCACGAGTGCACATTAGCGATGATTTTATGACTAACCATCGCTAATGTGAAAATGACAACTTATCCCACCGAACGCAAGAGTAGATATTTTCGTGTGGTGGCACGCATTTGCGACGGTTGATCTAACAACCGTTGCCAATTGCGAGTTATGAATGCTTTGAGAATTAGAGACAGTTTATAGGGACATTCGAACACATAACCGTCGCTAATGTGCAACTATTAGTGATGGTTTCGCGACCGTGGCAAGTTTAATGTTACCAATAGTGATTTTTCTTGTAGAGTATGTACATATAAAGACATATAGAAATAATGTACATACATAAATAATATGTATGTATGTATCACAGTTGTTCCAATGACTTTTAAGCTCTAAAGAGAATGATTGCAACATCTAAGTTAGATTTCCATTTAACCTGCTTATAAGCAAACAATGGCAATACAAGGAAACACTACAAGAAATAGCTTCAATATTGCTCCATAACTAACGTTAACTAATACCGAATTGGTCATCCACCCTAGAAGATCACATTCTTATTGATGAGGATTTTGTTTTAACGTGTGGAGTTGCAAGGAAACGAGAAAGTGATCAAAGCACATCAACCGGTGGATGCATCCATGATAAGCAAGATTTAATTAGATTGCGACCATATATTTTGAGACTAATCCCCCGCCAAGCGTGGGATTTGGTGCATCATTTTTTGTTCAAAATAGTGGTGTATCGAGCACATGGATCTCCATGGAAATTGAGACAAAAACGAGGGTTTATATGGGTTTGATATGGGACGAAAATTGCCTTTACGAAATAAAACACAATTGACACTTGGACTCAGTCCACGCGGGAACATGAAGAGGTGCGGATTCCTCGGACGGTTACAAGTTAAGGCCATTATTTTCCACTCAGTCCATGCGGGAACATGAAGAGGTGTGGATTCCTCGGACGGTTACAAGTTAAGGCCATTATTTTCCATTATCTCTAAGATAATGGCTAATTATTTTCACTTTATGGGATTGGTTAAACTTTTCTGATTTGTAATCACTAGCATTATGCATAAATAGTCCCCCTGTACACATGGTATGGGAGATAGGGACTCGAGGGAGAGGAAGCAAAGGTTGTTTAGCCAGATATACGTATCTCTACCAAATGATAGTGCATATTGAGGGTTATATACTCTCCCTACGGTGGAATTGGCTCAACAATCCCTCATGTTTGTGTGATTGATTGCCTATTTCTATATTTTCGTGGCTACATTACGTTTTCCTACATCAACAAATTCTTTGATGGCCTCTCGAGGCCCATCAAATGATGCCATCTGTGGGAATTGTCAACAAAAAGCCAAGCTCTACTCCCTATCTTTGGGTATGGCAGCACACTATATGCACCCAACAAGCCCTTTTTCAATGGTTGCTTTTGCCAATCATCTATGGTTCTTCATTTTCACAAGATGCATCAGGGGGATCAGGCATTACACCTATCGTGGTTGGCAAGTTCAACCACCCATGTCAATCGGCCATGGGGCTCTACCCATACAAGGCCATGTCCTACCCCCTAGCCTTGGGTGTTGACTAAGGCCTTATATGGTTGGTTGGCCCCATCATCGGCAAGAGCTTCTCCGACATGTAAGCTTGCCCTCACCCATGAAGTCCACCACCTAAAGGAGCACCATCTCCCACCAGTCAAATACACTCCAGTTGCATCTTTGATGGTAGTGCATTGGCCCCGAGAAGGCCACGTGAAGCCCAACCAACAAAAGCAATCGGCTGTTTTTCTTTTTTTCTTTTTAAAAAGAAAATGGAAGGGTGGAGTTGTCCATGTTCCGCTGCTTTTCTTTTCTTAAAAAAAACAATGAAAATGGAAGGGTGGAGCCATCCATGTTCGGCTATTTTTTTTTTTTTTTTAAAAGAAAGAAAACAAAAGGGTGGAGTCATCCATGTTAGGCTGCTTTTCTTTTTTTCATTTTTTAAAAAAAGAAGAAAACGGAAGGGTGCAACCATTTGTGCCCCACTGCTTTTCTTTTTTCTTTTGAAAAAAACAAAATGGCCAGCTGATTTCTTTCCCCTCCATCTTGAGGTGCCAGCTGATAGTAGCAATGGCCATCTGCCCCCCTCTCTCTCCTGGCTACCCCCTCAAAAGAAGCAAGCGTGTGGGGGCAAGGAGAATTTATAAGGCCCATTAGCCTGTTGAAAGCCAAACATTGTTCGGACATGTGGTGGAACATGAAACGGTTGACCCCTTGCCATCACCATGAAGAGGAGGTCTACCTACCAAGATCTCTCCTCCTGACCATGGTCGCCTAACCAAGATGACCTGACTAAAAGGTCAGCTAATGGTGGAAATAATGCTCCGTGCATCTCTCTTATGCAAAGATAAGTAGAAAAATTTTTCTATTTTATAAGATAGAGTTTTATTTTTGCAAAATTTATACATCACTCATCTCCTCACCTGCTTGCAAACTATCTTACCTAATGCCTGAAAACCCCCACTGCCTCAGTGCATGAACCACCCATGCGGGACAGGTTGCTAGAGGGTACACCGCAACAAGCGGACCCTAAGCCTCTGATGAGCATCAGCTCCATGCGAGGGACGTTGGTACACCATTGCAGGTTACCTCTTAAGGACCCGGGGAGCGCATAAGTCCCCTGGTTTGGCCAGCGTGGAATAGTAGGTCGAGATTGAGTTTGAAGTCAGGAGCTAAATTCCTACACTTCCATTATGATTTATATTTTATTAATCACCTGTTTTTTCAAGAGACGGTTCCCGAACGAACTCCCCCTCCCTCGCTCAGGAGGCGAGCAGGCGAGCGAGGACAATCAAGCACCTACCCCCCTTTCCCTATAATGCGAGCGGGGGCACCGAAGCACCTATCCCCCGACGCTACCGAGCGATTGCTGTTGGGGTCAAAGGTGACCTCTATGTGAGGGAAAAAAAGCGAAAGAAGCCTACTCTCACAGTCGACACAACCAGACTACGAGAGTTGAGGCTTATGATGCGAGATGACAATAGCTCTCACAAAATAAAGCACAATTGGCTCTTGGACTCGGTTCGAGTGGGAATATGAAGAGGTGAGGATTCCCCGGGCGATTACTAGTCAATGTCATTATTTCCCACTATCTTTAAAATAACGGCCCATTATCTCTACATTATGGGATCGGTTACGCTTTTTTGTTTTTTAACCGCTAGCAATATGTGTACTCTATAAATAGTTCCCTTGTACAGAT
This sequence comes from Thalassia testudinum, assembly GCA_037157565.1. Taxonomy (NCBI): domain Eukaryota; kingdom Viridiplantae; phylum Streptophyta; class Magnoliopsida; order Alismatales; family Hydrocharitaceae; genus Thalassia; species Thalassia testudinum. The sequence continues at coordinate 6,947,734 of JAZHRO010000012.1, read as the reverse complement.
GGTATGGGGGACCCCAGACTTGAGGGGAGGAGGCAAAAGCTCTTTAGCCGGATACGTATTTCTACCAAACAATAATGGATATTGAGGGTTAGATCCCCTCCCCAGACGTACACCCCTTGAGGTGGAATCGGGTCAACAATCCTCTTTGTTCGTGTGATGGATTCTATATTTTTATGACTATGTTTCATTTTCTACAACAAATTCTTTGATGACCTCTTAGAGCTCATCAGGATTAAAGGGAAAAGCTTGTGGTTAAGAGCAGTAATGAAATCTCACCATATAGAATCAATTCTTTATCCTTTCTTCCTTTTTATGTCATGTGAAGCAAGGTGGTTACAAAATGTTCCGATGGCCATCAATATGGCGATATCATATATATATAATTTAGGTTATTTAATGTTACAATCGTATTAGTAGTATAATGTTGCAATTTAGTCGGATGTCATTTTATTTATATATAATTTATACTGATTTTACTTCAGGTCGTCTACTAAGAAGTAATTTTTGATATACATCAATCTTTAAAATCTAAAATTAATCTTTTATTCCAAAAATATGAATGTTATTTACAATTGAGTTACCTAAAATCTTTGCAATTATATACATGTATCTATGTATTTACAAAATGAATTAGCTATATACAAGATTATGCACAAAGAATAGAAAAGAAAGAATAAAAACTAAGGCCTCAATCTTCTAAAAAAAAAAAACTAAGGCCTCAAAAGTATACATACACAAGACAAGAACATTAATTTAATTTACATTCTCAATTCTATGTACATACTTAATATCTAAGTATTTACAATTTATTTAGCTATGTACAAATTTAAACACAAGAAGTAAGAAGAAAGAGAATTAAATATATACATGCCACAAAATTTATGTACACCTAAAAGGCCGAAAAGAACTGAAATTGATTATAAACCTAAGTTACTTTTCTCCTTTTTTTTCCCTCTTATTTCTCTTCTTCTCAACTTAGTCTTCCCTCTTCCCTTTCAACACTTAGCTTATGCACTGTTCTCCTTCAACTCTTAAGCACAACACTCACACTTAATTAAAAAAAACTTGGGCTAACGATGAACAGAATCAACAGCCTTACGGCCTCACTCACTCACTCTCTCTCTCTCTCTCTCTCTCTAGTTTTTTATGATAGTTTGTACTTCACTCCAGTGAGTTTCTAGTTTTCCATCTTTTGTGTATTTATTTTATTCATAGTTAGCATACAACCTAAATCACAAGGGACAAAGATGATAAGATCATAGATTATTTGCATCTTTAATAGAGGATTATGACTTGATAGATGCTTAGATGCTTCTAGAATAATAACATTTTTTGAGGATTTAGATTGTGATACTTTTTGATATGGGAAAAATCTTTAAGCAACATGCTTAAGTCCCATGTTGATGTTAAGGAAACAAGACTAAGGATTTAGAATGAACGATTTTATAAATAAAAAAACCTAATAAAGTGGCTCTATTTGAATAATTATCAAGATCTAACTTTGATAAGGTAAATATACATTTATTCTATCCAAATCACATAAAAGCAAGTTACTAGTATGAGTATTTATCCATAAAGATCATGCCTAAATACTTAATTAAATCAAGAACTCAACTTGATAAAGAGCTAAAAATTAGACTGAATAAGTTATTCCATAAGGAGGTGTTCTACTTGATTTTTGGAACTTTAATGCTTCTCTCTTTCGTTTGCTCTAATTTTGAAAACTTCAATTCTTCTCTTCTTCCACTAATTCATTTTTTAAGCGATTTGCATGCTTCTGAATCGTTGTGCTACATCAACAACAAATTGAAGTGACTTTACAATCAACCTTAGATCATCTTTTTTGAATTCCACACATTCAAGTTTAATTGTACAGGAAATGTTCAAGCTCATGTTGGAATTTGTTTAGCTTTCAATACAAAGAGCTTTCCTTGAGCTACTTGTTGAATGAACTTTGGACCAAAATTGGAACATGCACGTTGGCTTCCATGCGGTCAAGAGTACTAATGGCCAAATTACCAAATGTCCATTCACTAATCACCCACATAGACCATGCGTGATGTGATCCACCCTTCAAGAAATTGAAAATTAATGACACAACCTAACCCTAATGTCTTGCAACAAGCACCTTGATGGCATGGGAGGTGGGGGTTGGGGAAGGGTTGATCAGCAATAGTATTTCCAATGCTCGCCAAGGTATAACCAAGTAGTGCTAGACCTATACCACTGACTTCGGTAGTAGGGGTATGATCGTTTAATTCTCAATACAATTAATTAAGGTTATTAGTCTTAATTGATCACATAAAGAATAGATTTAGGTTAATTTGAATTGTTAAATCATTATCATTGATTGTAGTATAGTATCAAGCTAACCTACATTTTAGATTTAATTTTTTAACTGGTTGAGTCTAGTTCGTTTACTGAGAGGCATTTAAACTTAATTTTATTCACCACTTTTATTCTAAGATAATAAACATCTAATTACTAAATTATTTACAAAATATTTTAAGCATACAAATAATTGCATCATATAGTTGAACATAAAAGCATGGCAATCATTCCATTATAAAGATGAAGTGTACATGAAATGTTTATAATGAATAGAAAAAGAAAATGTTTACATTGAGTGCCTACAAAATATGGCATAAAAAGAATGTTTACAACTAAATACAATTGCCTTTTAACAATAGAGCTCAAACACTTAACATTTATTTAAACTCAATTCTCAGCCTTCGTTTAACAGACGTCTCTTAAATTCATTAGATGACTTAAGAATCAAAATTAGACTTCCAATTATATCATTAGACGTTTCCTTCTCATCTTTAATCATTTCTTTGATTTTTTTTTAAGCTCTCATCCATCACTTAATCATTTCTTTTAATCAACCTTATTTAACTCTTCTTCTCTCTCCTTTATTCTCATCTCTCATCACTTAGCCTCACATATTCTCTCTCTTTCTTTTAATTTTCACACTTAGTCTTTAACTTCATTGTGCACTCTTGTTCCACACTTAGCCATTTAACTCTTTTCCTCACTTAACCAAAAAGTTGGTTTAGTGTGTGGATCCGATTTGTTCGTAGGATAACAACACCCATAGGGTGGGACCAGACCACTACTTGAACCTAGCTCTAATTTATTTAGTATGGACTTTAGTGTATTTATTTGCACAGTATCGGGCTATGTTAGGCCCATCAAAGCTCACGCTCACTCGGGCTCATGCGCACCCACGTGCGTCACACACACACACATGCACGTGCACACACGCATTCAAGATCAGATGCTCATAAGTTGCGCCCTGCGTTGACGACTGAAGAGGCTCAGCACCTTTTCAGTTTTATACCCATGCAGGCACTCCTATCTTTCCGATGTGGGACAAAATAAGGTGGATCTCCTTCAGCGTAGCGTCCGCTAGGTCAAACTTCAAGAACATATTCCGAGCAGCTCAGTTCATTGAATCGAGCAAACAAGGGCTCGATGGAAAGATCATTAGATCCTCTCTCGATTGAGAGAGTCAATTTGAAGATTAGATCAAATTTGATCCATGCAATCAGAAGGTGAACATGGCTCTGTCGCCATGGGCTTTATAGGCTTCAGGAGAATAATTCTCAGATTAAATAGACTGCAGAATAACTATAACCCTCATCTGAGAGTTATAGAATGCTAAAAAATGCATACCGTGCAATTTGGAAGAGAGGTCGAGGTCTGAGAAGGCTTAAGAATCTCCAGAAGCTTCAGAGATCAATTCTTAGTGCACAAGCACTAATTTTAGACTTGAATCAACCTAATAAATGGATTAGAACCTCATCTAACAACCCAGATCGATTTAAGAGATCAAATGAGATTGATCCGAGTTAAATTTGAGTTGAAATCTCAATAAAAACACTATGAACAACTATGAGTTCTAGTTTGAACCCAAACTTGACAAAAGTTAGAATCTTCATCTAAACTCCATGACACTTCATCAAATTAGTTCTAATCAGTTCTAAATCAGATCAGGAACTCAAACAATCTATTAAATCAGAGAATCAGACCTAAATTCCTCAAGAATAGCTCTGTGTTGACCTCCCAAGGTCAAAAAATGACTTTCTAAATTAGAGATTTTCCAATTAAATTGAATGTCTAGATGGATCAAGTTCAACTCAAAGAATTGATTCAGCACCTCAAAATTGAGTTCTGAGCATTCCATAAGTCTATCAGGTTTCACCACCTGAGTTCTAAAGATGGGTTGTTCGGCAGATCAAACTAGAGGTTCTCTGACTCAAGTAAAGTTTAGAATAGGTTCTCGAGAGTCTTCTTATGCTTATTGACCCATTTTCAAGCTCTAATCCTTAAAGATGTCATCTCTCCAACTCTACCGGAGTTGGAGAAGATGAAGATCAACCTAGAGATATCAAGATCAAAACATCAATCTAACTGTTTAAATATGATCCTAGCAAGTAGAAACACAAATTTGGAGCATCTCATTCTATTTTGAAGGCTGTGGCTCTAATTGAGGTCGCTAGAGCTCTCCGGAGCTCGGGTGAAGGCTAAGATGAGTCATCGGAGATCAAATCTCTATGAAATAAACCAAGAATGGTCTCAAAAGGTTCCTAAAGTTACAATGAACCTCTAGAACACATCAATTAATACAACTGATGATGTTTCATATGAATTATTCGAAAATCTCAGTAAAAGTATATCTTGAGTTTGCATAAACTCAAGAATTGTCCTCTCACTCAATTGAGTGAGGGCAAATGTTGAGGTAAATGGGGCAACAGTGTATGTGAAGGGAATTAGATGAAAAACTCCTCTGAGCTCGCCATAGACAATGAACTCAGAGGTTGAAGGTGAATTTAGGTGTTTTACGTATAGATGATTATATATCTAATTAGGAGTGAGAATGGGGCCCTGATGTGATGAACTAGTGCTGGAGAGCCCCAAATGAGTGTGAGAATTACCTTGAGACCTCCACCAAGGACAGCAAAGGTGCTCAATTGTATGTGAAGTGTTTTAGGCGATTAGGTGATATATTAAAGAGGAAAGAAGGTGGAATGGAATCACGGTGGGATAAAGGTGTATATGTGATTAGATTGATGGAAGAAGGTCCGGTGAGCTGGAATTTGCTTGTCGGAGATGAGGGAGATGAAGTGGATTCTAAACATTAAACTAAGCTAATTACTTAACTAACTAGCTAAATCTAATCTACTCTAAATTCTGTTACGACCCGATTCCTGAATCCCTACGAGACACGAGAATTGGACCGACTCGACTGATCCCAAGACCCAGTCGTCCAATGAGAAAGCAACCAAAAGAGCAGTAAAATAAACCACATTTACCATGTATATAACTAGCAGTAACAAAATACAGCAGTAAAGAAAAGAAATACTACAGTATACACCACCACAACCGCAAAGAAATAAACAGGTACATAAACATGATGCTTGCAATAAAAGAGTACAGTGGTGACAGAAAATACTCACTACAACAGAAGGAAAAGTACAGTGGGTACTACACAAGTAAAAACTACTGGGCTCTACTAGGCCCAGCACCCTCTACAGCTGCTGGCTCTGGCTGCTCAACACCTGGTCCTCAAAAGGTGGCAAAGGTGACACGTTAGCGAAACGCTGAGTAGAGTGGCAACTAAAAGCTAAGAAAATAGTAAGGTGGACAGTAGCTGTTATATTTTTAATTCCTTTCTTTATTTTTCCGTTTACTCATTATTGAGTTATTCCTCAGATCTTTCTCTTGATCTTGAATGTTCCTCATGGGAACAATCTTGATTGCAGTCTTTTCCGAAAAGTAGAAGTAACACGTGGTGCTCCCCTGGCCGGGAGAGTCCCCCGTGGTGGTCCTACCTGATGGGTCGGCCCAAATAGGTTGTTAATATGATATTTTTATCGTTGAAATGTGTATAGTGGTTAACCTAATTCAGACCTAACCATCTCTTTACAAAATTTTTAACCTGGCCTAATTGATTTTATCTTGTCACTTTTAGGCCCAGGGTCGAACTCAGGGAAGTGGGGTTCAAGTCGAATTTCTACGTTTTCCTTAAAACGCGTCTCTTCCGCTCGTTTATTGTGTTTTTGGTATTTTTCTTATTTAGGTTTTTTTCTGGTAATCCTTGTTCTTGAGGCACACCCTCAAAATTGTGTCCTTGGCTTTTAGCCAAAACAGAGTTTCAAAACACGCCTTGCTACTTGCAAGACGGGGGTACCTGCAAATCAAAGATTATCTTTTCACTTTTATACCCTTTTTTTTTTATCTTCTTACTAAGAAGGAAGCTAACAGATAGAAAGTAAATATAGTAGTTATAGATATATATTTATATGTAGTATATATATAAAGGGGTGGGGGTGGAGGTGACGATGGAGTGTAGCACTATGTCGAGTCAGTCGACGTCTAGAGAGACGCAACCAACACGACTAGGTGCCGCATGGAGTGTGGATGGAGGATGGATGATGTATGGGACCACGCTTTTTTGTACGCGTGTATCAGGGAATATCAGCAACTGGTGCAGATATTCCCACGATACAGCGTATAGTAAATAACGTGAAAATATATGTACATATGTATGTATATAAGTAAATATATCTATATATATATATAAATGTATAGTTATATATGTATAGATATATATATAGATATATATGTGTTTATATATATAGGTGTATATATATATATATATATATATATATATATATATGTTACTATATAGATATATATATATGTATATATGTATATATATATGTATATAGATATGTATCTATATATGTATATAAGTATATATATATATTACTATATAGATATATATATATGTATATTTGTGTATATATATGTATATAGATATGTATCTATATATGTATATAAGTATATATATATATTACTATATAGATATATATATATGTATATATGTATATATATATGTATATAGATATGTATCTATATATGTATATAAGTATATATATTATATATATATGTATATATATATATATATGTATGTATATATATATATTTATATATATGTTACTATAAGTGTGTGAGTGTGTGTGTGTGTGTTGGTATAGGTGTGTGTGCGTCGGTGAATGTGTGTGTGTTGCTGTGAGTAAAAAAAAAAGAGAGAGAGCGGGCGGCAGAGAGGGGCGAGCGTGGAGGAGGTTCTGCGGTGGTCGCGGAGGGTCGCGGGGGTCGGCGCGAGGCCGTAACCGGCCGCTGCAGTGCGCGCGGCGGCCGGTCGCGGGTGCAATGGCAGAGGCGACAGAGCAGAGGACGGAGCGGAGAAGTGCCCTGCAGGCACGCGCGGAGAGCTGAGCGCCTGCGGGGAAGGTCGCGGAGGAGCGAGGGGAGGTTCTGCAGTGGTCGCGTAGGGTCGCGGAGGAGGGCAGGGGGCGATGCGAGGCCGTAGCCGGCCGCTGCAGTGCGCGCGGCGGCCGGCTGCGGGTGCAACTGCGAGGTGGACAGAACGGAGACGGAGGCGGGGAACGGGCCTGCAGGCGCGCGCGGAGGGTTGCGCGCCTGCGGGGAAGGTCGCGGAGGAGGCGGGGGGTGCTGCTGCTGCTGCTGTTGCCGCGGTTTAGCTGCTGCTGCTGCTTCAAGCTTCGGAGCTTGAAGCGGCAGCAATGGCGTTAAAGAGAAAAACGCAACGAGGGAAGGCACCACGCCCACCGGCTCGTCGAAGAGCTGGGCGGTGGTGCTCCCACTGTGGTGGTGTGCACCACAGTGGGTACTCCTGCTCGTCGGGTGCCTCCTCGACGGAGGGCCGACGCATGGGAGGGGAGAGCGGGTGCGAAGGTGGCTGCGGGTTTGAGTTGCTGCCGCAGCTGCGTATTGCAGCAACGTCCCTGTTCTTCGTCGCGAGGAAGAGCTGCGGCTTTATAGAGGAGGAGAGCATGGCGGGGAGGCATGGCAGCAGCAGGGAGAGGCGTTGGAGAGTGGCAGCTGCAGGGAGAGGCGCGGGAAGGACAGCAGGGAGAGGCGCATGGCGTTGCATGCGGCTGCGGGAGGAGTTGTAGCCGCGGGAAGAGAAGAAAGAAAGATGAAAATAAAAATAGAGAAGGGACTTTTGCAAAGAAACACTTGAGAAAAAAATAATTATGCAAGCCATTTATTCATTTCTCCTCCTCTCATGATTAAATGCATGCATGCAACCGTTTTTACAAATGCGACTATAGGATTATAATATACATAGTTAATGCTAGAAAATAGCATAAGAAGGCGTTATTATAGGCGTGTTTTGAGGTGCAAACACTACCCTCAGTCAACCACCCCAAGGTCGCTGGCAGACGTAACGGTGACTACGGCACGCATGATAAACGCACGGGTAGCTACCCCGCACTGGCACGCGATCAGTCATTTTCGTTAACGGGTGCGCCTAAAGCATAACACAGAACCAGTATAGGGCAGAGCCCTCTCAGTAACAAAGCCCCTCCACAGTAATTAAGCAGGGGTCTTGCCCCTCCACAGTCCGCGCACCCTCGCCTAGCTACCCTGGTTTGCTCAGTGGGCCTAACAAGTCGGTGTAGGAGGCTAACAGAACCCCGGGGCCCGTGGGGTGGCTAGTGCTCTCCCTACACTAGTAGCCAAAAGTTGGTACAAAGTAGCCAGACCTAACCCCGGGTCCCTGGGGCGGCTAGCTCCGCTTTGCACTAAACAGGGGGACAGTCGCTCTCCTTGGTACTCCGTAGTCAAAGGCCAGCTCACTTCCCCAATTCTATTCCATTCACTTCTCGGGAGCTCTACTCCTAATTCCCCGTAGGGTTGTTGCTCATTTTTCTTTAACTCAGCCAATTTAGGTTTCATCATTTCAGCTTTATATTCATATAACCCATGTTCTCAACAATAATTATCCATTCATAAACCGGCAACTGTTAACCAATTACAGGCAGTTATCGTTTTCCTTTCTACTTTTCCAAGACTGCAATATATATATTCAATCTAGTTTTCCAGTCCTAGGATTCATGTCGTATCCTAGGATCTATCATTCAATCTAGTTTTTCAGTCCTAGGATTTATGCCATACCCTAGGATCTATCATTCAATCTAGTTTTTCAGTCCTAAGATTCATGCAACACCTTAGGATCTACTAATTATTTCACAAGTGCATAAATTTGATAAATAATTAAAGGAGCCACTCTACCCGCAAAATCGGGAGTACTGGGGGCGTAATCGGCAAGCCCACGCGCCTTCGCAACCCCCAGAGCCGCAATGGAACGGGGTCCTAACACAAGGATCAATTACAAGGAGCTACTCAGAACAGTATACAATTACTGTAAACAGGTAGAGGAACTAAATCTGATAAGAACGAAACTTGAAACGCGGAAAACAGACTCCGAACGGACCCTAAACGGGTTGAAAATGACAAGTCTGCCCAAAATCAGACGTCTGGAACATCTTCCAGACGTCTTAAATGGTGGCTCAGGTCATACCTTGATCCTGCGCGGTCCCTCAGATGTCCAGAAGCCCGCTGAATCGTTTGGACTTAGTTTCCAAACATTCGATTATCACTCCGGACGTCTGGAGACCCTCTCCGTTGTCTGGTGCTATGCCCAAACGTCCGATCTGTGTGGGAGGGCGTGCCCTTGCCCCTTCCCGAACGAGTCCTGCACACATACGCGGCCGTCCTTAACACGAAATGATGCAGAAGCCTTCGGCGGAACGACTGCATGGCCGTACACGCGAAAGAAGAAGGAAGGTAAAAATATCGTACCTTTCAGACGTCTGGACCTCCCTCCAGACGTCTCCTACGTCGTCTGGACGTATGTCCAGACGTCTGATTCTGGGAAATTTTCCCAGAATCAAGACCTCCTCGCCCTCCGCCCGCAGTGCACGGCCGTGCCGCGCTGCGCTTGCCTTCTGCTTGAGCTGCAGCAGCTCTTCCCCAGCACCATGCGCCTGCTGCGCACCCGCCGGCTGGCCCTAGCTACTCTGGCGAGCTCACAACCTTGCGATCGAGCTCCTCTCCCTCTCGCAGCAGCCCCTCCTCCCTAGTACTCACAGCAGCCGCTGCGGCTACCCTCGCCCACTCACTCTCTCGCTGATAGGAAAATAAGAAGAAGGCGGTGGAGTGAGGGCGACGGAGAGGAGAGGGGTATTTGAAGGCTGTCGAGGGGAGAGAGAGAGAAAAAGCTGTCTGCGCCTGCAGGGAGGAAGGAAAGAGAAGAAGGAGGGCGGCGGTTCAGTCTGCGCGTGCATGCGCGCTGACGCGAACTCGTACGCCAAAAAAATTTAATTCCAGACGTCTGGGAAGGCTTCCAAACGTCTGACTAGACGTCTGGACCAATTCCCAGACATCTTAAACGACGTTTGATGCCAGGGTTATAACAAATTCTAAGGCTATATACGAGTTAGACAAAATGATGAGGGACTCCACCGTTGGTAAGGTGGAGACAGGAAGAACTCCAACGAAGTCGAAGCAAACTTCGACGAGGTCTAAAGCGAAGTAGAGAGGGAGATGGGGAGTACATACGCCCTGTCACAACTTCTGAGAAGAACAATTGAGAAAAGCCGAGCTCCTCTGGTGGAAGTGCTTCGAAGAAGGGGAAATGGGTCGTCAGATAGAGGACTAGCCTATTGTCACGCTCAGTTTGGGGAAGAGGGTTAGGGAGCTGACCCTTGTAATTGGAGAGGTAGGGCGTATTTACAGGTGGCGATGAGGGTAGAGGGGGATGTATTGGGATGGGTAGAGGTCTAGGTTCATTCTAACTACCGGTGTCGGAGAGCATAGTCACCTAGGTTAATTAGGATTCCAAGATCATCCGGTTTGTCAGATGAGGAGAGTGAGGTGAGCGTAATAATGGCAGCCATCGCGGTGCCTTACTAACACCAGATGGGTGGTTGTCGGAGGGTGTGAAGACCAGACGTCGTGGACCGTCCATGGCTGAAGAAGAAGATTAAGAAGATGATGTGTTCACAGCGGAATAAATGTAATAAAAAGGACCTAATTGAAATAGACGGGACTCAATTGAAATAAAAGTTAAGGACTCGAACGTAAACAATGACTTTTAAGACTTGTTTTAATTTATTTCTTTTTCAACTTTTTATATATTATCATAAATTATGTAAATAACATATTTATGCCTTAAAAGTGCATTTTTCCCTTTTTATCTATATTTATTTAAATGATAGGATTAATTAAGTTAATTACATACTTAGTTCTTTAAATTAATTAAGTTAATTTAAATACTTAATACCTAGCTAAATGATTATGAATTGAGTCATAAGTATTAAATAAATTATTATTAATATTAATTAATCTTTTATTATGTATTTTTAACTTATTTTGCAGGTCCTTGCTATTTTTACCCCTATAGTATAACTAACCCTGATTTAATGTATTCTTAGGTAATTAGCTAATTAAGTAAACTAGCTAATAATGTTAATTAGGAGCCATGATGAGTCTCTCATCATACCCCCAAGCCAAGGTTTTGTTAGTTCCTAGCAAAATTATTAAGAAATATGATGATTTAAGCACCAGGGTGATTAAAAATTTATAAATAATTCTATAGTAGAGGAAAGCTTAGGTCATAATGTTTTTAATATTTATATATTTATTTAGTTAAATAACCATAAATAAATAGAGCATTAGCAGGAATCCTCTTATGATGGACTCAAAATCCTAAATACCTTTCAGAAATACGTATTCATAAAAATAGAATTTCGAAGGAAATTTCTTTCGAATCAGAACATTAAAAACTTGTTTATTCTCTGTATCCACTATAAACTCTAAAAATCAAAGATGTTAAGATGAATAAAGTAATAAAACTCAAAGATTGGATGTTAAATTCTAACTTAAAAATTCAATAGACATAGGTTAACCCTTGAGCCTGCGAAATCTGATTTTTAATGGCCTAAGCTTTTGCAAATCGACTAAACACCCTTTATTAATTAAATTTAGAGAAGAGTAAAATCTTTAAACCAACCAATCCACAACATCAAGGACGGACTTCTAGACCTAGGTTCTTGTCAATCTAGCTCCTTTAGGTCTCAATCACTAGTCTCCAAAACCCGATTTCTCAGGCTTCACTACCCACTGCAAGGTTCAATAGCTATGAGTTTAAAGCATCCATGCTCGTGAAGTAGACTTGTCCTACAGGCATTCAAAGTTGCAAAAATCTAAATTTTAAGACATCAATTTCCAGTGTAGGTTATTCCAATTCAAGCCTCTGGCTTGGCCTTACTCAAATTTAGTTACTTTCTCTTCACCTATTTTTGTCCCAAGGTCAACACTCTAGGCATATATTTCCCTAATGGGCCATTGGGTCTCTTATTCATATATTATATCTCTATATTTTTCCAATCCTTTTTCTATAGGTTTAAACACCTATTTGTAGCGAGATGTTTTTATTGATGGAGGAAGGGGTAGCATCTATATGTAGCAAGATGCTTTATTTGGTGGATAAATATTGTATAAGCATCCATTTGTAGCGAGATGCTTTACTACAAGGTGCATATAATTTATTTTTTATTTTTTATTTTTTAAAAATAAATTTATTTTTTTCCCTCCTCATTTTTCTTACTAAAGTAAATGCTTCAAGTCTTTTTTCTAGGTGAGTGGCACATCCTTCACCTTTCCAAGAGCTATCCCACGGAAATCCTTGGACTAAAGAGGATTTAGAATTGATCTCTTAACCTCTACATTTTCACCGTCTCAAATGCCAGCAAGTCAATTCTAATGTGTGTGAATTTTGGATGCTTAAGTTACTTAGCTCACAAATTGAAGCGTGGACAACAAAAAACCTTTCACTCTCAAGTCCCTCAAACCATTAATATCAACCCGCAGGATCTGTCAAGATGCAACTCGCCAAGTCTACCGAACGTCCTCTATTTATTCAGCTAACTATGGCCCGTTAGACCTTATGGCTAAGGATTCTACTAACTCTTCACTTAATCAACTCTAGGTATTTCATCTCTTTACTCAACTTGGTGATAAAAACAGATATTCAAAAATCAGAAGGATCTAACCTAGTCTTATTGACCAAGAAAGTTACAATTTAATTCCAAAATTTAAGTCTTATATAAAGTTAATTTAAATACTTAATATCTAGCTAAATGATTATGAATTGACTCCTAAGTATTAAATAAATTATTATTAATATTAATTGAGTCTTAATTATACATTTTTAACTTAGTTTATAGGTCCTTGCTATTTTTATCCCTATAGTATAATTAACCTTGTACTTAATGTATTCTTGGATAATTAGCTAAGTAAACTAGCTAATTAATGTTAATTAGAAGCCATGATGAGCCTCTTATCAGGGTACTTTAATTATGAATGCAATTAAAGTGTATGCTTCAATATTTAGTTAAATTATTAGTGTTTAGTTAAATTTTGTTTAAAATGTTTAATGTTTGGTTCAATGTTTAAATTAACAGGAATATTTAGTTAAATTATTGTTCAATGTTAGGCATGAATGTTTGGTTCATTATTAGGTTTTGAGTTATTGATTTAGGTTATAGGGTTTAGGATTTAGTGTTAGGTTATAGGGTTTAGTGTTAAGGGTTTAGGTTATACAGTTAGTTAAGGGTTTAATGTTCTTAGAGTTTTGGTTTAAGTGTTTTTTGGGTTTAGGGTTTAGTGTTTTTAGGGCTTAGGTTTTAGTGTTTATAAGGTTTAGGTTTTTATGTTATAGGTTTTTTGTGTTTAGGTTATGCGATAGGTTTTTTTATGGCTTAGAGTTTAGGGCTTAGGATTTATGGCAGTTACGAACGCGTGCTTCAGACGTCTTTTAAGACGTCTGGGAGGTGGCCCAGACGTCTGACCAGACGTCTGGAACCACTTCCAGACATCTGGGAATCAGTTATTCTTGGCACGCGTGTTTCGTCTGCGTGCCTAAGCGCGCAGACTTGCGTACGCTCTCTCTCCCTCTCTTTTTCCCTCTCTCCTGCAGCCGCAGACCCACCCTGTCCGCTCTCTCTCTCCTCCTCGCGCGGCCTTAAAAGGCCATGCCCTCTCCCTCACTCCCGTAACCTCCGCCCCCTTCCTCTTCTCCTTCCAGCCAGTGCGCGAAAGCAAGCGCGAGTGAGCGGCGGCAGCGACAGCCGCGGTGAGCGTGGGAGGAGGTGCTGCGCGTGGAAGAGGCGCTCGGCCGTGAGGCCGAGCTCGCCGGGGCTGCTAGGGCCGGCCGGCGGGGGGCGCAGAGCGACGCGGGGGGGACTGCTGCAGTTTGAGCAGCAGGCGGACGAGACACAGCGTGGCCGGGCGTCGCGAGCGGAGGGCGAGTCGCGCCCTGGTTCTGGAAACTTTTCCAGAATCAGACGTCTGGGCTTCTAGCCAGACGACGGGCACGACGTCTGGAAGACTGTCCAGACGTCTGAAAGGTGAGTTATTTCCGTCTTCTTCGTTTTCTTCGACTGACCATACTGAGAGAGAGATATGGGTACACGCAGGTTCGGTGATTCGCCATCCAACGCGAATCAGACGTCTGGCTGTAGCACCAGACGATGGGAGCGACATCCAGATGTCCGAGGTGACCATCGGACGTCTGGGAACTAGGCCAGACGCTCCCGCAGGCTTCTGGACGTCTGAGAGCCCACACAGAGCAAGGTAACCCCTGATCCACTTTTTAAGATGTCTGGAATAAGTTCCAGACGTCTGATTTTGCACTGTTTCGTCGTTTTCGACCCGTTTAGGGCCCGTTCAGGTTCCGTTTTCCGCATTTCGAGTTGCGTTCTTTTCGGAATTAAATCCTCTACCCGTCTACTGTAGCTATATACTGTTTTGAGAAACTCCTTGTGTTGATCCTTGTGATAGGACCTCGTTCCGTTGCAGTCTCGGGGGTTGCGGAGGCACGCGGGATTCCCGACCACGCCCCCAGTTCGCCTGTTATAACCGGTAGAGTGGCTTTTAAGTTTATTGGTATAATCTGTTAAATTATGGAACCATAAATAGCACCTAGGACATTTCATGAATCCTAGGAATGGGAAACTAGAATGAATGGTAGATCCTAGGGTGTTGCATGAATCCTAGGGCTGGAAAACTAGATTGCATGATAGATCCTAGGGTATGGCATGAATCCTAGGATGGGAAGAACTAGTGGAATATATGAATACTGCAGTCTTGGAAAATGTGGAAAGGAAATAATAGCTGCCTGTGAATTGAATTAACAACTGCCTGCTATGAATAAATAAACGTGATTGAGAATATGGATTGTAAGAACGTGAAATTGGAAAGTGAAACCTGGATGTTCTGAGTTAAAAGAGCTGGAACCCTACGGGGAATTAGGAGTGGAAATCCTGGAAAGAGAAAGGAATGGAACTGAGAAAGAAAGACGTGGTAGTGTGCTGTCTCTTGGGTACGTAGTACCAAGGGAAGTACCTGTACCTGTTTAGTGCAGAGCGGAGCCAGCCGCCCCAGGGACCCGGGGTTAGGACTGGCCACTTTGTACCGACTTGCTGGCCCTCGCGTACATAGTACCGAGGAGAGCTACTAGTGTAGGGAGGGCACTAGCTACCCCACGGGCCCCGGGGTTCTGCTAGCCTCCTACACCGACTTGTTAGGCCCACTGGGCAAACCAGGGTAGTCAGACGAGGGTGCGCGGACTGTGGAGGGGCAAGGCCCCTGTTTGGTTATTGTGGAGGGGTTGGACCCCTGTACTGAGAGGGCTCTGCCCTGTACTGGTTCCGTGCTGTGCTTTGGGTGCACCCGTTAACGGAAACGACTGACCGCGTGCCAGTGCGGGTTAGCTACCTGTGCGCTTATCGCGCGTGCCGTAGTCACCGTTACGCCTGTCCGTGACCTTGGGGTGGTTGACTGAGAGTAGGATCACCACGGGGGACTCTCCCGGCCAGGAGAGCACCACGTGCTACTTCTACTGTTCGGAAAAGACTGCAATCAAGATCGTTCCCACGAGGAACATTCGAGATCAAGTGAAGGATCTGAGAAATAGATAAATTGTGGGAAAATAGAAAGACGTAATTAAAGAAAGTAATAGAACATAACAGCTACTGTACACTCTACTGTTTCTTTTGTTTTAGTTGCCACTCTACTCAGCGTTTTGCTGACGTGTTACACTCGTTACCTTTCAGGACCAGGTGTTGAGCAGCCAGGGTCAGCGGCTGCAGAGGACGCTGGGTCGAGTAGGGTCCAGTAGAGTTACCACTGTTCTCTTGTACCTCTTTTTGGTTCCACTGTAGTGAGTAGTTCTTGTTACCGCTGTACTTTTCTTTACCTGCAGTTCCATATTATGTTATGAATGTTGTTCTACTGTTGTGGTGGTATATACTGTAGTGGTTTCTTTCCTTACTGCTGTATTTTCTTACTGTTAGTTATATTGATGCTGAATGTGGTTTATTTTACTGCTCTTTTGGTTTCTTCCTCGTTGGACGACTAGGTCTTGGGATTAGTCGAGTCGGTCCGGTTCTTGTGTCTCGTAGGGACTTGGGAATCGGGTCGTTACAATGGCCTTGGGTTTAAGGTGACGAACTGAATGTTTAAGGTCTTGGGTTTCTATTTAAGGTTTACATTTAGGGTTTAGGGTTTAAGATTTGAGGGTTAGGGTTATGAGTTTAGGGATTAGGTTAACAAGATTAAGGTTTAGGGTTTTAGAAGGGAGGGAAGGAAGAGAATGGAGAGGGAGTAAGAGGAATATACAAAAGACTAGGGGTTGAGAGGGTGAGGTAGAGGAGAGGGTTGTGGTGGAGGGAGTTACAGTTAGAGAAGTAATTTATAATTGAAATATTTGATATTTATGTTTTATTATGATATTTTTATTATAACTTTATAGATGCATACACTTGTACAAATTTAGAATCATTTCATGACAGCACAATAGGAATTCTAACCCCTAGGTAGCAGGTTATGGGAGGGATATAATTGTGTTAAAATACTAGTCCGTCGAGACTTATCATCATATTATACGAACAATGTAGAGAGTGTGTATACCTTACTTACATGCACGATGCATTGTCTTTATAACATGCTATAAGTGTTGTCGTCCTTAGTTTAGAGAAGTTTTGAACTAAGGGGGGTTCTTGAAGATTTGATCACAACTTAGGATTACTTCTTGCATGTAACTATTGTTTGGAGAAATTTCGGTTGCATTTTCTCGTTCTTCTCTGGTATACCAACTAATTTTAGTTCCGTTCCCGAAGCGCCCTTTAGTGGGGGTTATTGGAAATGTAGTTAAGGTTAGTCTTGGGGCTATACTGGAGACGTGTGGGGAAATGTTGTCAAAATTTGTCTAAACACTCGTTGCATGTAAGAAGTAACATTGTGATCAAATCTTTAGGGATGGGCTATTAAATGAAAATCTTCGTAAAGTACTCATTTTTTCCTTATTCGAATCTAACTTATGAGTGGTTGTCATTGAAATTTAGGTTAATTACCATGGATAAGTCATGGATTAGTCTGAGGAATTTGAATTACCACAAATACAAGAATAGAATGATTTTGTTTCTAGAGTAGGCATTTAATGATGATTGGAAGACATTTAGACGATGAGAATTCCTTCAGTTGATTTTATGCCCATGTAGACACTGTTTGAATGAGTTTTTCTATGATCGAGACACAGTTTTCGAGCATGTGATTTGTAACGGCTGGTGGCAGCATTACGTAAATTGGATAACTAATGGTAAGCAAATCACAGATGTTGGAAATGAGAGAATTGACGCTTTTGAGAAAAGTGATGATAATCAGGGAGATGAATTGAATGAAATGTTACATGATATGAGAATAGTAGACCCTGAGGATGCAGTGGATGTTGAGACATTACGAGATTGTAATGAGTTTTACAATGCAGCCAAGGTAGTGAGGATCCTATTGCTCCTAGAATAACGTCAATGTCAAAGCTGTCATTCATTTTGAAATTATTTCAGATGAAAGTGATGAATAGAGCTATAGCGAAATTAATGTCTAAGGTCCTTGAATTCAATGGGGAGATGCTGAATAATCCTGCTGGGTAAATTGGGTCATGGTATGATGCGAAAAAGCAGATACGTGGGCTCGAACTGGAATGCGAGAAGATTGATGCTTGTCATCCTGTACAGAAATGAGTACTAAGGGTTTACTAACTATCCTGAATGTAGTGAGGAGAGGTATAAAATGGGTAAGTCAACAAACACAGGAGGAAAGAAACAACCGGAGAAGGTTTTCTATTATTTTCCACTGATCCCTACGCTACAACGCCTATTCATTTCCAATAAAATAACAAAACTAATGATGTGGCATCAGGAGAATAAATCCAAAGAAGGACTCATCCGTCATCCAACAGATTCTGATGAGTGGAATAGATTTAACGAGAATCACGCATTATTCCATATAGCCAGAATGTGAGACTGCAGCTTGCAAGCGATGGATTCAACCCATTCAATAACATGTATCCATCATATTCCATATGGTCGGTGGTGATGTTAACTTACAACTTACCTCTAAGTCTATGCTTGCGATTCTCATTCATGATGTTGACCCTCCTTATCCCAAGACTTAAGCAACTGGGAAATGCGATAGTTGTTTAATAGCATCGCCATCATCCTCTATAAATAACCTAATTTAGCTAAGTTATAAGGTTAAATCCACCTAGTTAATACATTAAAAGGGTATAACTTAATCAAGGTCGAAGAGAGATGAATTAATAAAAAAGGGGTTAATTATGTAATTTTCACGAATAATTATAATGCAGAATAATTGGAGGGTAAATGATGATAACGTCAACATCAGTCATATCTAGCTTTAGCTAGTCGTAATCAACAGCTAAATGCTCCTACACAACCACAAGAATATCGTAATTCACTGCACATCCTTTTTAAGAGATAAACATGAAAATATGGGTAAATCTGCAGTTTTAACAGAATATCTTAATTTCAGAATAATCATGGGATTTCCTAGGGTTTAATTAAAGTTTAAATGGTTATAAATGTTTAATAAGTGGGTTCATGAAGAATGAAATGAGTTTTCACACGTTTTGAGAATTATTGGATATCTTAAACCCTAAAAACAGACCCGCTTAATTAACTAAGGTTATGGTCAGGATAAAATTCACCTAAATATTCTAAAAATCATAGAAAAATATTCTCTAAGGTTTGGTACCTTCGATTTGACTATTGGAACCCATTTTGACCTACAACAGAGTCTTAGATATTACCCTAATTTGGGTTTCTATGTAAATTACCTAGTCAAATTTGGTCAAAACCTAAATCTGACTTCACTATTAGATTCCTTGGATCCAAATTAGGTTTGTACCAAAATTTGGAAAGACCCCTAACTTTTGAAATCCTTGCAAAGACCCCCCTAACTTCTTCATCTTCTTCACATCTAGGTCCCTACTGCCATTAGGAGTGGGCTGCGGCTCATCGTTGAGATTTGAGGGAGATTTTCTCGCTCAATTCTCAATCAATCAATCCCAAAATTGAACCAGAGATTCCTTAAGGAATTCTCTTCCAAATAGACCCAGCCATGATTCCTAACTCTTTCCCAATCTCCCATGCGAACGCATGGGAGATGTGGGTATCTTACATGTGCATAAGCCCGAAGATTTCAAGCTTAGTTTCCAAGCTTGGAAGGACCTCTTATGGCCTAGACAAGACCCCTTGATGCAAGCCTTCCTTTGCTTGGTTTGGAGGTCGGTTCCCTCTTCTTCCCTTCTCCCTGACCTTCATCTCCACCAACTCCGGTGAGCCACTCCGTCTACCTTCCTCGTCTGCCTTCATGGACAATAGCTATTGGATTCCTTCTTTCTACGTTCTTCTGCGTCTCGCAATACCAGCGAACGCTTCCTACCTCGTCTTCCTCACTGCTCCATCACCGGAGGCTCCATCTTCTCCGTCGCCAGCCAAGCTGACGTAGACCTTACCCCGTTCGTCCCATTAGAGTAGGTAGTTAGTGATGAGAACCTCATCATGAGCCCTAACTAGCTCTTTTCGACCTAGAAAAGAGAACAAAAGCTCCTGCGTAACCTAAAGGAAGGCCTAACTCAAGAGATTACTGATCTGAAAAGAAAGTATGAAACAAAGGGTAAAACTGTAATTTTACCATTGCAGTACATCAATGGGATTTTCCAAGGGCTAAACATAGGTCAATTGGGCTTAATAAGAGGAAAAGTGGGATGGTTCAGTCAGAAAAGGGTTTTGGTGGGATTTAAGAATTAAATGACATTCTGTAACCCTAAAATAAATCCACATAATTTCACAAGGTTTCAGTAAGGATAAAAATTAACTAAACCCTCTATTATTCATGGAAAAATATCCCCTAGGGTTTAGAACCTTCAATTTGGCCTTTGGAACCTATTTTGACCTAGATTGGGGTCCTAGCTCAATATTTGACCTAATTTGGGTTTTGTGCAAAATGTCTAGTCAAACATAGTCAAACCTAAAATCCAACTTCACCATTGGATTTCTTAGGTCAAAATTAGGTTTTTACCAAAATTTGGACCTAAGGGAAGGACATCTTGACCTACTTTGCAAAAAAGTCCACCCAATTACATTTTGGCCCCTAACTTTTGAAAACCCTTACGAAAACCCCCTCAACTTCTTCATCACTTTTTGCATTCTGGTCCCTCTGCCATTGCAGCAGAGGACCCATATCTCCGGCGAAGTTTCGAGGAGGATTTCTCCTTGCTTTCTCAGGGAGCTGCTCTCAGATTTGAAAGGGGAGTTCTCTGAGAAGTCCCCTACCGCCTGAGCAGCTCCCCATGCCCTGATTCACACCATACCTCTCGTGCGACCGCTCGAGAGGTATGGGTATCTTACCTGCGGTCGACCTCCGGCGAGGATTTTGCTTGCCTGCCATGCATCTGACCCTCTGCTTGTGTCTATAAAAGAAACCCTAGGACCAGCCGCTTCGGTCAAGCTTGTTCTGGCCTGAGATACCCTCTCAATCTCCTCCGTTCTCATCTCTAGTCAGATACCCACAAGCTTCGGCAGCCTCCTCTCCCTTATCTCGTCACTCTGCCACCATACCAGTGGCAGGGTTCGCTTTGCCTCGTTCCTCCGAGTTGCGTAGCACCAGCGCATGCCTCTCGGACCTCCTCCTTGTCGCCGTCATCCCCACCTTAGGGCCTTCGTCTCTGACGACGGCAAATACAAGCTGTCCGCCTTCCCTCCTTTCGTCTGTTAAGTAGGTTAGAACTCTTCCTTTCTCTCCCCTCTTTATTTCCCCTATCCTTATTGCTATTTTTATCCCCTCGACGCCACAGACCACCACCACCTTCTCCACCTTTGGTAGACCACCGGCGAGGTGCATCCACCACTCCGCACTGCCACACGCCTCGCCAGACCCCTCATCAGCTTCGCCATCATCCACTGAGCATCATTCGCCTATCCATTACCCGTTAACACCTCCATAAACGCCCCCTGATCAAACCCATCACCACGGCCACAGAGCGACCTAGGCATGCATGCCTAGGCCGCCTTGCAGCCAGCCACCCACCTAGGCACCTTCGCCGTACCACGGCGAAGCTCCCTATCTGGTTTAATGAGGTCGCGAGGCCGTATTGAGTGGTTTCAAGTCTGAGCCCCTGCCGCCATTGAAGCACAGAGCAAGGAGGTCGCAAGCAGTACTCCAGGTTGCGTCCACCCAGGTGCTACGCTCCAGGTGACGCGTGTTGAGTGTGCGAACACATCCAGCCAGAGAGCAGGCTTCGCGAGGCACCCAGCCGCTCCAATTGCGTGGACCTTCCTCCTGCGGGTGCCAGCAGAAGTGGGTGGGACTTTTAGTCCCACCTCGGAAAGCCCGGAGCGTGGTGAGTGAGTTAAGTTGATTTTGTGTTTTCTCCTTAGCGCCTTAAGTCACGGGGTGAGGTCCCCTCACCCTGTCCTGTCTCGTCCGCGGTCACCCCTACGTGGACCTAGCTGACCCATTTACCCTGCACTCCTCGCGTACCACCCACGCCGGTGCACCTGGACCCGGGCGCACGTAACCCAACCTGTATACCCGATTGTCTGGCTCTGAGAGAGCGAAGAGAGAAATAGAGAGAGAGAGAGAGACGCAGGGAGGGTAGGAGGTAGGTTTTGCTATGTGGTGTTGTGCAGGAAAGGAGTTAAGGAAGAGGCATAGAAGAGAAGAAGAAGAAGGCGCAGTAGAAGGAGGCTAAAGTGAAGAAGAACTTAGCCACAGGGAAGAAGAAAGAGGAGCTGCTGAAGAAGAGGAAGAAGCTGAAGGCACAGCAGAAGAAAGAAGGAGAAGAAGCACTGTAGCAGCAGGAGCGGCCAAGCAGAAGAAGAAAGTAGCCGGTGAAGAAGAGAAGCAGGGACTTGGTTGCAGAAGAAAAAGAAGAAGAAGAAGACCAAGGGCAGACTTGAAGGCAGAATAAAGGAAAAATAAGGAGGAATCAAGAACAGAAGAAGAAGAGGAAGCTGAAGGCGCAGCCAAAGCTTAAGGCAAGGAAGAAGAAAGGGAAGACAGAAGAGCAGAAGAAGAGAAAGAAGGAAGAAGAAGAAGAAAGAGTGAGCACTGTAGCAATCGCTAGATAAGGCGTCTGATTTACAAAATCAGACGTCTGATTCACAAGGAAAGTCAGAGAAAGAAAGAAGGAAAAGGTGCGACCAATAAGTGAAAGAAAAAGGAAGAAAGAGAAGAAAGAAGCCATCAGAGAGAATACTCAATTTCCTCTTGCATTTCTACTCCCTTTTTAGTTTTCTTATACATGGACTCTCATTTATATTCTTGTTAAATATCATATTTTGCGATTGTGATTTTAGTTTCTAAAATACCAATTTGCTCCTTGAGTTCGACCTCAGATATTTTGATTTTCGAGTAATAAATTGTTAATTGTTTATAACGCTTTTTCAACTATACTACAACGAGACTAATTTAAAAACAGGACAAAGCGTTACAACAGTTAGGTTCCCTTAGTTTCCTAGGTTAAATCCCTTTATCTAAAAACCAAAAAAAATCCCTCGACCTCCACGCAAGCCACCTTCGTTCTTCGCTCCGGCCACATCTCCAGCGAGGCCTTCCTGTCATTCCACCGCACCACACACCTCGCCGAAACTCCCTACACCTCCGCCACATCACCACGAACAAAAGCCCTAACCTTTCCAGGGCTAATGACCACACAAATGCTCCACCAGACACAACCACCTTCTCCGACCTATTTCGCCTTCGCCAGCCACCTACATCCACCTCCGCAGCACGCCACCACCACCAACACCCTCACCGCATCTTTGCGACGCTCTGAGCATTTTAACTGGGGCTTTTAGCTTGTATTCTTCATTTCAGGTCGCTACCATCTTCTCCAGCGTTGTTCTTCGTGCTACAACCATGTTCTTCACCAAGTTCAACGCCAGGCGACGCAGACTACTTCCAGGAGGTTCTCCAGGTCCTCAATTGAGGATCCCAGTAGCTGCTGCTCGCCAATTCAATGAGGACGCCTCACTGCTGCTTTACGCGAAGGGAGAGGGACATTTAGTCCCACATCGTTAACGAAGGAGATGCTTGAACTGCATAAGTTGATTTTCTAAATAGGCCTTATCACCTCGGTACACCGGGGGTGAGGTCCCTGTTCACGGGCGTTTCGTGCGGATTTAAAGCGTATTATGTTGTAGTATAACCGACAAAACGTTCGAACAAATACAAAGTTTTTATTACTCGAAGACCGGAGTATCCGAGGTCAAACACAGGGAGCAAATGGAACTTACCACTAAATCAAAATGTAATTGAACACTCTAATTTACTCAAAATATCAATTCAGGTATGAATGTATGCGATTAAAAGGAGTTAGGGCAAAAAAATATGAAATTGGACGTCTGATCTTGTGATCAGATGTCTTAAAAGCATTTCTCCTTTTCTTCTTGATTATTCTTCTTCTTCTTCTGCTGCAGTCTTTGCTCTTTCTTTTCTTCTTCTGATCTCTGCAAAGTCTTCACTTGGCTTCTCTGTGCCTTTGCTTCTGGCTTGCTCTTTTCTTTCTTCCCCTGCGAAGGCTTCTTTCTTGCTTCTTCTTCTCTGCCTTGTTTCTTCCTCTTCTATTCTTCTCTGCCGTTCCTTCTTCTTTCTTTCTTTTCCTTCTCACGGCCAAGTCCTTCTCCTCCTGCGTTCAGCCTGCCTGCACAGGAGCAAAACCTAACCCTTCTCCCTCTACCCGCGCATCTCTCTCTCTCAAGCAATTCACTCAAACCGCTCTCCCAGAGCCACAGCCATAATTGGGTCGGATCGTACCCGGGACCAGGCGCACCTGCAGGTGTGTGATGCGCGAGGAGTGCGTAGGTCTAGGTCGGGTCGGATTCGCCAGGTCCGCGTGGTCAGGCTGCGGACGAGGTGGGTGTGGGATCAGTGAGGGACCTCACCCCTGTGCTTACTGAGGCGATAAGAGTAAAACACAAAAACAACTTATATGGTACCTGAGGGTTGCAATCCCACGATGTGGGACTATCTGGTCTCGCCTTCACGCGCGCCTGCAGAAGCCTCGTCGTGCGATTGCCCCGCAGCTGCTGGCTCTGCTAGCGCTCCTTGGCTGGACTCGTGCACCTTGCGACACTCGCGCTAGTATGCAGCACCTGTAGCCTGGAAGACCGGGTGCCTGGAGCTTCGTGGGAGCTTCATCAGAGGTCGTCCATGGCGGCAGCGGCTCAAACCCTGTCATACACAAAACGCGCCTCTCGGCCCAATCAGAATAGCTAGAGACCTTCGCCGTGGCACGGCGAAGGCGGTGGGCAGTGCTGCAGGCCGCAGGTCGGCCTAGGCGTGCGTGCCTAGGTCAACCTGTGGCCGGAGATGGTGGGTTGGTCGGGGGGTGATTGTGGAGGGCTGGAGTGGCAGTGGTAGGGTGGAGTGTGTTCCTGGAGGTGAGGCGGAGCTTTCGAGGTGGTTGGCGAGCCGTGTGGAGGGCTGGAGTGGTGTGGGCGGCTCGCCGGAGTGCGGTCGGAGGTGAAGACGATGGAGGTGGTTAGCGTCTGTCGAGGGTCGATCAAGGGAGATAACAGGGGGAAAAGAGAGAGGAGAGGATGGAGAGGAGTTCTAACCTAACTGTAAGGACGAAAGGGGACGGAGGGCGAACAGCAGTACCTGCTGTCGCCGGAGAAGATGACGCCCAGTGGGGGAGGACGACGGCGACGACGGGGCTGAGGCGGCGTGTGCTGGTACTGCGCGACGCGGAGGAAGGTCAGGAAGTTAACTCTGCCATTGGTTTTGTGGCAGAGTGAAGAGGGAGGGGAGGGGGCCTCGCCGGAGCCTGCTGGGAGTTTGGCCGGGCAGGAGGAGAGGAATTGGGGGTGGAACCTCGGCCAAACCAAGCTCAGCCTCTTCGGCCGGAGTTGTGGGTTCTTATATAGGCGCTGGACTTGGTGTGCAGGGCGTGAAGGGCACGTAATTGCCTGAGGTTGGTCGCCGGAGATGGAAAGGAGTTAGGATACCCAAATCTCTCGTGCGTTCGCACGAGAGATTGGGTTCACACCAGGGATCGATATCGGTCTTAAATGGAAGGCAATTCTTCAGAGAATTCTCCTTCCATTTCTGGGAGGGAATCTCTGAGGGATTAGAGAGCAATACCTCTCCGAACCTCGCCGGAGCTCGGTTCTGCCCTAGCAATGGAGGCAGGACCGGTTTGCAAAGGAGGCGAAGAACCTAGGGGGTTCTCTGCAACGGTATTCAAAAGATAGGGACCAATTTATGATTTGGGTGTACTAAATTGCAAAGTAGGTCAAGATGACCTCTCCTTAGGTCCAAATTTTGGTATAAACCTAATTTGAACCTAAGGAATCTAATGGAGAAGTTAGATTTCAGGTTTGACCTCGTTTGACTGGATATTTTGCATAAAAACCCAAATTAGGTTAATTGAAGAGCTAGGACCCTAATCTAGGTCAAACTAGGTTCCAAAGGCCAAATTAAGTGTTCTAAACCCTAGAGTATGTTTTTCCATGATTTGTAGAGGGTTTACTTGCTTTTTTTTCTGACCGGAACCTTGTTAATTTAAGCGGGTCTGTTTTAGGGTTACCAAGTGTCTTTTAGTTCTTAGATTGCACATGAACCCATTTCTGATTGACTCAACCCACTTTTTATCTCATTTAGACCATTTGACCTATGTTTTGCCTCTGAGAAATCCCGTTTATCTACTGCAATGGTAAAATTGCAGTTTTAACCTTTATTTCATGTTTTCTTCTCAGAGCACTTGTTCCTTCAGTTAGGCCTTCTTCTAGGTTATGTAGGAGCTTTTATCTTCTTTATTGGGTCAAAATGAGCTAGTTATGGCTCATGATGAGGCTCTCATCATACCCCCATGCCTAGCTTTTGCTAGTCCCTTAGCAAAATTTCAAAGTTTTAACTTCCGTTCTAGACCCTGAATGTTGTCAACAATGATAAGTGCTTCTCCTTTTCTTTTGTGATTAGGTGGGAATGCCGACAATAGGCCTAGAGGTACTCAAGTACCAACCAAAATCCGGACCTGTTCCGCTTTAGCCTCAGTCTTCTGCAAAGGTTTCTACGGCCCACAGAACCTAACCTAGGGTTTGTTGGACTCCGCGGTTAAAGCACCCGTGCTTGAGATATTTTTAGCCTAAGTTCAGTTTGCAGTGCGTTTTTTGTAAGAGAGAGATAGAAGATTTATTTGTTTGGAGAGCTTTTCTCTCTCTTTTCTTTTTTATTTCTAGCTTCGGATTAGCTTCTCAACACGGTCTGTACGGATTCCTCGTCCCCATCATCAATCCTCAAAGGTCCCTGGCTTTCGAGATTTCGAGATAATCCCGCCCATGGCAACCCCCGGAACCCTGGCTTTCGAGATTTCGAGATAATCCCGCCCATGGCGTTCCGTGGCCGAATTCAGACCCTGGCGATTGACATTTCGTGATAATGCCACCCATGGTGTCTGAACCAGCAGAGTGCTTACATGCCTCCAGTAAGATATTTAAATATCCTAAGAGACAAGCACCGAGGAGATGATATGTTGTTACGCATGTTCGAGGGGAATTTCCCGCCTCTCCGTGCTGGGAACTCGTCCCAATCAACTTGTGTTAATTGGCCACTCCTAATCTAGGTGACTTTTTCAGAATATTAAACGCTCTTGCGTGTTTTGGATGTTTTATGCGCACTGAACCAGACTGTGTGTGAATTTGGGGTGCTTAGGTTACCGAATCCCGCAAACTGGAGGTCAGTTAACGAGGCTGAATACTTCCTAAGCCTTAGACCTAATACTCAAGCTTCGCATTTTCCTCAACCTCTTGAGGATTATCCAGATTTTAACGGATACGTGAATTTTTAAGCTAAAGATACTAGCCCAAAAGGCCTAAGACCAGCGTTCCCGCTAATCTCTTGTTATATCTCCGTAGCACTTTTCTTTTCTTTTTCTTGACTCGGTCTAGAACTTCAGTTAACCCCTTAATCTTTTACTAATGACTTTTTCTTTTTCTTTTCCTTTTGTGCTCCTTTCTTCATTTTTGCTCTTTTTCTCCTCCTTATGATTATATGGCTCACAACATTTCCTCCCTCCCCATTTTTTTTTTGTTCTTTTTCGTAATTTTTCAATTTTTTGTGTTTTTGACATATGCGAATTTTTTGTGAGAATCCTTCTGATTTTTTCTTGGTTTTGTATGTATGCACTTTATCACCCCCCCATGCCTAAGTTTTGCAATGTCCTCATTGTAAACAGAGGGTGGGAATTAGTGTTGAGGTCAGGGGCTTAGAACAGGATATATCGGGTGGGTGAATGGGTCGGGAATGAGTGATGCGAATGATTTTAAGCTCTGATACGTGTACCAGAGGTGGGATCAACTGTCTAAGGCTGAACTCAAGGTGCAATAGACGTGGAGTACAGACGGCTAATCAGACGGGTCTCTATTTTTGAGATGACAGGTTGCCTCCCGTTAAGCGCTAAATTTAATGCCTTCAGCCGAGCGAAAAATGGGGTGGAGAGGGAGTGGTCAAATCAATGGAGTTTTGGAAAACAAGCACCTTGATTAAGAGCCTGGTTGGTCCAACCAGGTACTTGTTCAAATCAGTGGGCTGATGATGCAGCCCAAACCCAATAAGTCTGGTGGGTTGATAGATGTAGATTAGCAGATGTGGGACCCACCAAATGCAGTGATGTTCTGATAGATATGGAAGTGAAAACTCGAGTTCGGGCTCAGTCGAATCAGCCTGGTGGGGGTAGGGTTCTGAAAAATAATCAATGTAAGGTGTGGAATCCCTACAGGGACGGTCAAAGGATGGAGGCTCCTGATTTGTGGTCTGATCAGTGTCCGATACCCGGTATAGATATGGAGTTGAATCATCTGCAATCGGCTCAGTGAGAGGTGAATCAGAATAGAAATTGAGTCCGGTTGCGGGTCGGGGTGGGGAACGGGTTTTGATTGGTTCTGTATCTGTGGAGCAGGTGGCTTCAAAGAAGATTGACATGTTATAATCAGGAGGTAGATTTTCTCCGATGTTATGGTCAGATTCGAGATCGTTGGAGAGTTTGCGAAAATCAAAGTTTGAATGAGATTCTAGATCATGAGTTCCACCATAGAATAAATCATATGTTGTATATTCAGCAGCCTGACTGGGATCTAGCCTAAATGTTAATTCTGAGCTTACAAAGGTGTCCCTATCTGGTAGAGGCTCAGGTTCAAGGTTAGTAGGGCAGAGCCAATCGAAACCCCGCTCGTCCAAGTCCTCGGTTTCTGTATCATAGATTGGCATGACTTTCGAAAACTCGATTGGTTCTTCTGAGGAGGTTGACGAGGGATATTCATCAAATC
This sequence comes from Thalassia testudinum, assembly GCA_037157565.1. Taxonomy (NCBI): domain Eukaryota; kingdom Viridiplantae; phylum Streptophyta; class Magnoliopsida; order Alismatales; family Hydrocharitaceae; genus Thalassia; species Thalassia testudinum. The sequence continues at coordinate 6,919,160 of JAZHRO010000012.1, read as the reverse complement.
GAGGCCCAGAATCATATTCTTCATTAAGAGATTGATTTTCTTCATATGGGGCCTTGAAATCTTCAATATAGGTTTCAGATCTAGGTTCTAGGCTTAGGATGTGGGTGGAATTACTAGAATCTAGGTCTGAATAACCTTCGAGGGCCACCTTATCAGAATAAGGGACGGAATTTACACCCTCGAGAGGTTCAGTTCTACTCTCATACTTGCAGGAGTCTTGGGATTCTAAAATGGGTTCATCATGGTCTTTTCCTGCATTTGGAGCTTCCCAACCTTCTTCAATATTAGGTGCATTATACTCCATCTGGGTTGGGAATCCACAACCATTTTGTGCCCCAAACCCGAGATCAGATTTATCCTCGATGTTGTCCCAAGATAGTTCATCCTCTGTTGGCGGTATGTACGGGTATTTCTGATCAATCACTTGTTTTATTAATCTCATTATCTCTTCCCGTTTTTCAAGACTATCTTGGTGTTGCTTCCAAAGTCGAGGATTTGTCATACATTGAAGGTATTCACTATTGTGCAGTTTTTCTATCTCAATGTATGCAGTAATGAGCAAGTCACGGGTTGATCCTTTGTTGGCTTCTGCTAATAGTACTTGGACACAAGTTATGACAAAGGTTGTGGTTGTTGGGACATCAACCTGAATGTTTCCTACTGTTGTTGAGGTTTCTTCATTTTCATAAAATCTCATGGCATCCTCAATCATTTTATCTCTCATGGATCTCCGGTATTCAGGTTTCTCGACTGGTAGTCCTAGGTGGTTCGGCTGCATATTTGGATCAGGTGGTGGAATCACGATCAGAGTTTGACTCAAGAAGTGTTATGAAGCGATCAGATCTGAATAACGAGTCCCACTGAAAATGAGTGTGTGTGCTCTATAGAGAAAAGATGCAGGACTGGAGATGTTCTTGACCCAATCAAGACACCCAAAAGATGTTTGGATGACTATGGAGGTTTGGGGCGGATGAACCCCTAGATCCGAAGATCGTCCACCTGAGAATTACCTGGGCAGCCAGAGAGGGAGAGTCCCGCAAAGACCCCTACACGGTAGAGCGTCCCTACGGGTTACAGGGTTTCCCCCACCCGACCTCTCTTGTCACTGAGATTCCAGGTAAACCAGAATGGGGACCTTGACCTCTTAAGTCTATCACTTTTTATTTCAAAGGTGCTTTTAGGGTTCTCACTTGAACTTTAGGTGTTTTTGGTATTGTGACCTAATTTAGAGGTTGGTTGACCCAAGGGGTCAACTTCACCTGACCTGTCCTATAGATGGCAGAATGATTCTAAGCTCGGAGCCTAGAGATCACCCTGATTTGACTCCCAGGTTATTAGGTCAAAAGAAAATTTTAAGATTCAAGTGATTTTAGAGCTCAATTTTAGGGTTTGTCTTATTTAACTTTCTTCAATCAAGGGCGTGGGTAGCACACTGATGCGGGAGGGTTTATTTCCTTTTGCACAGGCATGTGTGACTAGCGCTTCAAGACCCTAATGTGGAAACCCTAATTTGGTTCTATTTCCAATCCTCTTTTTCTTTTTCAAAAGTTCTCTTTGGACTTATAAACAAGAAGTGTGTGGTCCGCCGAGATTAAGCGTTTATTTTCAATTAGGCACAAGAATTTGTGGGATGGAAAAAAAAATCACTCCAACTTCAAGAATATTTGCAGAAATTTTCGCAAAATCAAGAAATGTTTTGCCTTAGAGATGGTGACTACTATATAAAGAAGGCAATTGATTCCTAACTTGATTTTCTTCCTTTTGTCTTTCAAAGATTAGGGGATGATTAAGGAAGAAAAGAAATTACCTGCCCTGGAGTGGTTGACTTGCGGGAGAGATTTTCTCATGAAGTACCTGCAAGATTACATCAAAGAAAAGTAGGGCAAGTTAGTGTTCAATATGATAAAAAGAATGTAGAGACTAGTGGTAAATTGTGCAGTGCTCCCCGACAACGGCGCCAAAATGTTCACGGGCGTTTCGCGTGGATTTAAAGCGTATTATGTTGTAGTATAACCGACAAAACGTTCGAACAAATACAAAGTTTTTATTACTCGAAGACCGGAGTATCCGAGGTCGAACACAGGGAGCAAATGGAAATTTACTCAAAATATCAATTCAGGTATGAATGTATGCGATTAAAAGGAGTTAGGGCAAAAAAATATGAAATTGGACGTCTGATCTTGTGATCAGACGTCTTAAAAGCATTTCTCCTTCTCTTCTTGATTATTATTCTTCTTCTTCTGCTGCAGTCTTTGCTCTTTCTTTTCTTCTTCTGATCTCTGCAAAGTCTTCACTTGGCTTCTCTGTGCCTTTGCTTCTGGCTTGCTCTTTTCTTTCTTCCCCTGCGAAGGCTTCTTTCTTGCTTCTTCTTCTCTGCCTTGTTTCTTCCTCTTCTATTCTTCTCTGCCGTTCCTTCTTCTTTCTTTCTTTTCCTTCTCGCGGCCAAGTCCTTCTCCTCCTGCGTTCAGCCTGCCTGCACAGGAGCAAAACCTAACCCTTCTCCCTCTACCCGCGCATCTCTCTCTCTCAAGCAATTCACTCAAACCGCTCTCCCAGAGCCACAGCCATAATCGGGTCGGATCGTACCCGGGACCAGGCGCACCTGCAGGTGTGTGATGCGCAAGGAGTGCGTAGGTCTAGGTCGGGTCGGATTCGCCAGGTCCGCGTGGTCAGGCCGCGGACGAGGCGGGTGTGGGATCAGTGAGGGACCTCACCCCTGTGCTTACTGAGGCGATAAGAGTAAAACACAAAAACAACTTATATGGTACCTGAGGGTTGCAATCCCACGATGTGGGACTATCTGGTCTCGCCTTCACGCGCGCCTGCAGAAGCCTCGTCGTGCGATTGCCCCGCAGCTGCTGGCTCTGCTAGCGCTCCTTGGCTGGACTCGTGCACCTTGCGACACTCGCGCTAGTATGCAGCACCTGCAGCCTGGAAGACCGGGTGCTTGGAGCTTCGTGGGAGCTTCATCAGAGGTCGTCCATGGCGGCAGCGGCTCAAACCCTGTCATACACAAAACGCGCCTCTCGACCCAATCAGAATAGCTAGAGACCTTCGCCGTGGCACGGCGAAGGCGGTGGGCAGTGCTGCAGGCCGCAGGTCGGCCTAGGCGTGCGTGCCTAGGTCAACCTGTGGCCGGAGATGGTGGGTTGGTCGGGGGGTGATTGTGGAGGGCTGGAGTGGCAGTGGTAGGGTGGAGTGTGTTCCTGGAGGTGAGGCGGAGCTTTCGAGGTGGTTGGCGAAACGTGTGGAGGGCTGGAGTGGTGTGGGCGGCTCGCCGGAGTGCGGTCGGAGGCGAAGACGATGGAGGTGGTTAGCGTCTGTCGAGGGTCGATCAAGGGAGATAACAGGGGGAAAAGAGAGAGGAGAGGATGGAGAGGAGTTCTAACCTAACTGTAAGGACGAAAGGGGACGGAGGGCGAACAGCAGTACCTGCTGTCGTCGGAGAAGGTGACGCCCAGTGGGGGAGGACGACGGCGACGACGGGGCTGAGGCGGCGTGCGCTGGTACTGCGCGACGCGGAGGAAGGTCAGGAAGTTAACTCTGCCACTGGTTTTGTGGCAGAGCGAAGAGGGAGGGGAGGGGGCCTCGCCGGAGCCTGCTGGGAGTTTGGCCGGGCAGGAGGAGAGGAATTGGGGGTGGAACCTCGGCCAAACCAAGCTCAGCCTCTTCGGCCGGAGTTGTGGGTTCTTATATAGGCGCTGGACTTGGTGTGCAGGGCGTGAAGGGCACGTAATTGCCTGAGGTTGGTCGCCGGAGATGGAAAGGAGTTAGGATACCCAAATCTCTCGTGCGTTCGCACGAGAGATTGGGTTCACACCAGGGATCGATATCGGTCTTAAATGGAAGGCAATTCTTCAGAGAATTCTCCTTCCATTTCTGGGAGGGAATCTCTGAGGGATTAGAGAGCAATCCCTCTCCGAACCTCGCCGGAGCTCGGTTCTTCCCTAGCAATGGCGGCAGGACCGGTTTGCAAAGGAGGCGAAGAACCTAGGGGGTTCTCTGCAACGGTATTCAAAAGATAGGGACCAATTTATGATTTGGGTGTACTAAATTGCAAAGTAGGTCAAGATGACCTCTCCTTAGGTCCAAATTTTGGTATAAACCTAATTTGGACCTAAGGAATCCAATGGAGAAGTTAGATTTCAGGTTTGACCTCGTTTGACTGGATATTTTGCATAAAAACCCAAATTAGGTTAATTGAAGAGCTAGGACCCTAATCTAGGTCAAACTAGGTTCCAAAGGCCAAATTAAGTGTTCTAAACCCTAGAGTATGTTTTTCCATGATTTGTAGAGGGTTTACTTGCTTTTTGTTCTGACCGGAACCTTGTTAATTTAAGCGGGTCTGTTTTAGGGTTACCAAGTGTCTTTTAGTTCTTAGATTGCACATGAACCCATTTCTGATTGACTCAACCCACTTTTTATCTCATTTAGACCATTTGACCTATGTTTTGCCTCTGAGAAATCCCGTTTATCTACTGCAATGGTAAAATTGCAGTTTTAACCTTTATTTTATGTTTTCTTCTCAGAGCACTTGTTCCTTCAGTTAGGCCTTCTTCTAGGTTATGTAGGAGCTTTTATCTTCTTTATTGGGTTAAAATGAGCTAGTTATGGCTCATGATGAGGCTCTCATCAGTCCCCTTCACACCCGCACATAGACCAGACTCGCCTATCTCACTCCTCAGCTGCGACACCCACGCACGCAGCCCTAGACCCAGTTACACAACCCGAATATCCGATTAACTTGGCTATTTGAGAAAGGAAAGGAAGGAGAGGAAAGAGAGAGAGAGCGGGGGAGGGGAGGGTTTTGCTCCTAAAGGATTTGGGCGACACTTAGTCATTGAGAAGGTGAGTTCCCCTTGCGTGAGAAGGAGCTAAAAGCAAAAGAGAAGAGGAAAAGCTAAGGAAGAAAAGAGAAGAAAAGGAAGAGGCTGAGAAGAAGTAGCGAAGAAGAAGCTTTGAAGAAGGGCAGAAGAAGAAAAGAAGAAAGCACTGTAGCAGGTGACATTTAAGTCGTCTGATCCACCTACCAAACATCTGATCACTGTTCATTTATTTAACCTAATTGAGTATTTGATATATATGTGCTTAGACTAATAATTGGTGATTCAAATCACCATTGTTTTATCTTAGATATCTTTTTGGTCTCTTTAAGTCTTGAAATACTTATGTTATTCACTGAATATCTAATGTGACAGATTAGCATTCATTGAAATATCATTATTAGCTTATTCCTGTGCTCATTTATATATTCATTAAGATTAGCGTGTGAATTCCTATTTACTCCTTATGTTCGACCTTGGACTTCATTTAGATATTCGAGTTATAAATTTTATTTGTTGACAAGCGATTTTGACTATACTGTAATGCAACGATTCTAAAACATCGATTTCGCCCTATCAACAGTAAAGTTTTAGTTAATTAAAGGTCAATTGAAATTAAATATTCTAAAAATGGGTTAGTACTGAGTAATTTAGGATTTTCATTCAAATTGAATGATAATCCTAAATTAAATTGGCTAATTTCGATCCTTCTTCAATTAAAATAGTTCTGATGAAAATAAATGTAGTATAAATATTCTAAAATTATTTAAAAATATTTTATAAGGTTTGGCACAGTCAATTTGACAATTGAAACTTGTTTTGACCTAAAACAAAACTGTAGGCAGGTATTTGGTACATTTTTTGTCTAAATGTAAATTTACCATGCAAATGACATCAAAACCAAAAATTGAAGTCACCATCAACTTTCTTATGTTCAAATTATGCTACCATAAAAATTTGGACTCATTTGAACTTCATCTTAGTCAACTTTGCAGTTTGGCCCTCAATTCCTGATTCATTACAAATACTCCCTTAACTTATGGTTTTCTTGTATATGTGCCCTCGCTAGCACCACCTCCACCTTCTACCTCTGTAACCTTGATCGGCAACTCTGGCAAGGTTGTTGGCACACTTGCCTCCCCTCTCCTCACGCACTAAGGAGCTATAAACCTCCACCATCATATGCTGCTTCTTTTCGTCTAGTCATGGCGGGACCCTACCCACTTCTTCCTCGACGTTACCTTGGAGCTCCTCAACCTCACCTCTTCACCGCTCCTCACCATCCAATGAGACCACGGTTCCTCTGCCCTTGTCATCACTGTTCTTCCTACCACGGAAGGTGGCTCTCCTACCCTCCTCGCTCCAACATCCTTGCCGCCCTCTTCTTCTTCTCCAACTTTAGTGGCCACGCCAGCCACCCTCTCCTCCTCTTTGTCCAATGTAAGGTAGTTCTTCTTCCTCCCCTTGCTCTACATAGTAGATTAGGTCCTTTAGTTCTAGGTTTAGACTTTTATCTCTCCTCCCTCGCCACCTTCTTCTCCGCGACTGGCTACACGTTGGCCACCCTCTAGTGAGGCACGCCTTGCCACTCTGTCCACCGTCTCCACTCTCCACCGACTTCACAATATCTGCCTCAACATCCCGAGCAAAAGCCCTCTTCGAATTTGGGATTTCAATGCGCACATCGAGCCATCGGACAACACCCATTCTCTCCGGCCTCGACGCATCTAGGGGCCCATCTCCAACGTTCTCGTAGCCAATCACCACTGCTAACATCTCTAGTGAACCACGACAAAGCTCCTCGACTCCTTCAATTGGAGTTCCGACGCCTCTCCACCTCGGCCGATCAACCCAAGTCAGTGCCTTTCCATCGAGCACGCAGCACCACCTCCGACCCCCTCACGGCTCGAAGCTTCGTGATAAGCTCCGTGGTAGCATAAGGAGTAATTTTCAACCCTCGAAGGGATGTTTCGTGGCCTAGGGACCTTCGTCGACCACCATCGAACCCGCCGCTTTCCCGACTGTTGTCCATCGCCTTTGCTCGTTCGATCGACCCAACAACCACAGCACCACGTCGGTGGTGCACCGGTGACGCCCCTCCACCACACATCGGCAAACAACTCCTACCGAAGCTCGTTTCCGGCAACACGTCGCCACTCCTCCGGCAAGGCTAGCCTACTGATGGAGAAGAGTCCATGATGCTGGTAGGGACCATTACACAAAGAAGAAAAGAAGTCGGGGGCCTATCCGCAGAAGAAGAAAGTTGGCAAGGACCAACTTGAAAACTCTTAGGGACGTGGATGCAAACCAAAAATCCTCGTAGGGACCCAAAAGTAAGGTCACAAGGACTTAATTGCAGCACTTCAAGGACTGAATTGCAAAGTTTGCTGATTTAGTTTTTTTTGGGTTTCAAATGAACTTTTACTGCATAATCTCACTCAAACATATTGATAGTAATTATTTGGTACATAACTTTCATTAATATTTGATTAATTGTCTCGAGTGTTGAATAATTGAAATCCACACGTCTAAATTGAAGTATTAAAGTTATGTGATTAAACATTTACATTTTTGAATTGGATTTGAAACTAAAATATTATTGATTGCATCTAGTTCATGGGCTTAAATTTCAAAATAGTGGTAGTCGCGCATTAACTTGCTCCTAGAGACGACCTTGGATTTTTCTATTAATTCGAGTATTAAAATTTAAATCTTAATTCACTTTGATTACCAATACTACGACGTACGTTTTTAAAACTCGATCGAAACATTTTAACAATGTTTATCTTTAACTGTTGATTGATAAACTAAAAGTCATGCAATATAGTGGTGTTCAAACATAAACAATTCTTCCATTTGCACGCAGCATTGCTGTGGACAATTAATAACTTTTCAGCATATGTTAATTTATCAGGATGGAGTGTAAAGGGGAAGTTCTCATGTCCAATCTGTATGGATGATACTTATCACCTGAGATTGCCTGAAAGTAAGAAGTTTTGTTATTTAGGGCACCACATGTTTTTTCCCATTGAACACAGATTTGATCACAATTCAAGGACAGATTTGATCACAAAGCAAGTCGATATTCATTGAAGAATCCGAAAAATAAACTCAATACAAGTTCTGTTAGGTTGTCGAGGATGAAAATCATAGAGATGTTGCAATAGCTTGGTGAAATACGTTTGGGTTGTCTTTTCAAGAATGACTTGACTTATTTGCGACATTTAGGGTTTAGGAAGAAAAGCATATTTTTTATAGAGCTTTCATATTGGAAGAATTTGACTAGGCGATACAATTTAGATATTATACACATTGAGAATAATGAAATGAACAACATTCTTGATGTATTAAACCTAACAGAGAGCCCAAAGGATACAGCTAAAATAAGGAATTATATGAAAATTTTGGGTATTCGTCCTAAGTTGCACGCTGAAGGAGAGTCTCACTTTCTAGAAGCTATATGTAATCTTATCGGAGAGTAGAGACAAAGGATTTTCTCATTCCTTAAAGACATTCGAGTTCCAAATGGGTATTCATCGCAGCTTTCACGTTGCGTAAATGAAGCACAAAAGAAGATTATTGGTTCAAAAGTCATAATTCTCATGTAAACATGCAAATCTTATAATTCCCACCAGTGATACGTGGAGTGATGCCTGATTCGATAGTCGATTCTTTTACGGAGATAAGCGGATATTTTAAAGTCATCTATTCGAAGACATTAGATCTCGAATTGCTAAAGTACTGGGATAAACAAATTGTTATCACACTATGTAAAATGGAGTAGATTTTCCCGCCTGCATTCTTCGACGTGATGGTTCATATCACGCTTTATCTTATGAATGAAGTGAGAATTGCTAGACCCATGCAGTATAGATGGATGTATCTAGTTGAACGATATTTGAAAAAACTGAAAGATTATATCGTGAGTAAAGCAAAGCCAGAAGGGTCAATCGTGGAAGGATATCTTATGGAGGAATGTATTAACTTCTATGCCATGTACATGAATGAAACAAACAATCGATTTAATCGTCTTGAACAGAATTATGATGGAGGATTTAATGGTAATGATGAAGATTATTTGTCCATATTTTACACTGGAGGAAGGTCAATCCTCTAGACGGAGTTCAAGCCCATCTTGGAAATGGACTGACAATTGGCACACGCATATATTCTGAAGCAAATTTTAGAAGTGGATGAATTTTACAATGAATTCAAAGAATCCTCTATGCTATCTACACGTGACTTGCAGTTCCTTAATTGGTTCAATGATAAAGAACAGGGGGATCCGCGATAGGTACATGATTTTGACGTAATTGTTGATACACCTTTGACATATGGATGTTACCATTCGGGTTACATAATTAACGATTTCAGATTCAAAGTATGGTCCATTGATGATGCAAAAGTAGGTGTTGTTGTTAGTTATGACCTAAGCACTGGTTGTGATGGGTATTACGGTCAAACTGAACAGATTGTGGAAATGAGTTTCAGGTTTGACTGTAGGGTAGTTCAATTCAAGTGTGATTGGTTTGATGTTTTCAAAGAATGTGTTGGATTCAAAGTCGATAAGAAACATTATTTCTTGAGCTTAAGTAAGGACCGTCACATTATTTAGTCATTAGAACCATTCAAACTAGCTTGTCAGGTAGCATAAGTATTTGACGTGCCTGATAATAGCAGAAATAGGTGGATAATTGATGTGCACACATCTAATTGACTTAAAATGCCTATTTATGTATGTCTCTAGTGTCATAGAAGCATTCATCGTTATAAATATTGCATAACATGCATCATCATGCATTTAAGATTGATTGTATAAATTTTAGATTAATTTTCTCTTTTTGTGGGCAGGGAACAGGGCAACATTTATTGGGGCCTCAGATTTGAGTCCAACCGTACGAATCGGATCAGGGTGACGATTAGAGTTCAACGACTCCAAGATCGTCTCGATCGGAACTTCGTAGCATCATATGTAGTCCAAGAAAGATAAGAGGTTAAGAGGCAGGGTGGTGTAAAATCCAAACTTCAGATAACAAATCCAACCGCATGGATGGGCTCGGATTGACAATCATAGCCTAACGGCGCAAAATCGATCCAATCTGGCATTCGTTGAAATGACCCTTTCTAGGGACCATTCGGAGTTCTTCGAAAAGTTAAGGGCGTGAGCAAAAATTTTGACCCTTTGAGTTGAGTGTGTGGCTTTGCAGGAACAAGAGAGGAAAGTAGGGGGAGTTTCCAGAAATTTTCCCTCTCTCTTTCCCTTCCCACACACATACACACGCACACACACGTACACCTCTCCTTCCCCCTCCCCTCCAAACCCTAACCTCCCTCTACTTAAACCCCACCACCCTCTCCATCTCCACACCCTGCACACCACCACCTCCACCTCCATCTCCTTCGCCAACGAGCCACTAGCCCTTCTTGTCCCCTTATAGCCACGAAGAGTAAAGAGAAGGGCGGAACGTGGAGGAGAGAGAGAGAGGGAGAGCAAGGGAGAGAGGGAAAGCGAGGGCATGGGAGAGAAGAGAGAGCTCGGGGTAGCTCAGGAGTGCGTGGCCGAGGGGCTCGAGCGGGAGAGCTCGCCCGTGAGGAGCGCCCTTATTGCGGGTGGAGTAGCGAGTGCCCTGAGTGCTAGGGGAGGAGCTGCAGGAGCTCGGAGGAGCTCATACGGGAGGAGATGAGGACGTGCACGAGGAGGAGGAGCTCTTGGAGAAGAGCTTCTCGACCTCCTGCAGCTGTTAGAGTAGTTGCTGCAGGCGTTGCGAGCGGAGGTCCGCGAGAAGATGAGCATCGCGAGGTGTATTGGATATTGGATTTTTCCAGCATCAGATGTCTGGAGCATTTTCCAGACATTTGGAGCAGCAGCGGACGTCCAAAGCACGCAGAGGCCGGATGTCTGAAAACTCGCGGAGTGCTGAGGTGTCCTGAACGCTCATGCATGCGCCTACATGAAGTACGTGGCATTGCGCTGTCGTGATTTTGAACCTATGAACGTATGTGCAGGTACAGGCCTTGGAAAGATGTAAAAGCACGCTGTTCGAGGTGCTTTAGGATGTCTGGACGTCTCCACAGACGTCTGATAGACCTATCAGATGCTCGGACGCACCGACAAACGTTTGGAAAGACCCAGGATGACTGTAAAAGGATTCCAGACATCCTTCAGCAACACAGGAAAGCAAGGTGAGGTTCTGAGATTGTTTAAGACGTATGGGTCTAGTCCCAGACGTTTGATTTTAGACATTATGCACGTTTTTGGCCCATTTAGTGCCTAAATGAAGTCAGATTTACGCAAACGAAAAACCATTGTTTTCTGCTCAAGTTTCTCTACGTGTTAGTGTCAATTATATACTATTTTGAATTTGTCTGATGTGACTTAGTTTGTGGTATAGGTCTCCAGCCTATAACATGTTCGAGGCTTGCAGAGACGACAGAACCTGCGGTTCTAGCCCCATTCCTCCCGTGTTTCCCGGTAGAGTGGTTTATTTAATATTAAGATTTAATTAAATAAAGTACATGTTTAGAATAACTTGGTTGAACCCTAGTATGTGAAATGAACCCTAGGGTAGAAGCGAATGAATATTGCTTAAGCTACACTGTTTCTTTTGAGATGCATGTTAAACCCTAATTGCTAGTAAGTGTATTAATTACTTGATGTGATGCTTTCTCAGTTATTAAAACATGAGTTGCTTATTATCAAAATGAAACCCGGGATGCGAACAGTGAGATTTGAATGTTAAGAAATGGAATGAAAAGAATACAAGCATGAACCCTACGGGGAATTAGGAGAACTCCTGTATACGGAAAGAACCTTGTAAGTAGACGGGAAGTGAGCTAACCCTTGTGTACACAGTAGCAAGGAGAGCAACTGTACCTTTAGAGTAGAGGGGAGCTTGCCGCCCCTTGGGTTGAGACCCGAGGTGGGTTTGGCCACTCTATGTTGACTCCTATTTGGCCCTCGTGTATGTGGTACCGAGGTGAGCTACTTAGTGTAGGGAGGGAGCTTGCTGCCCCATGGGGCCCGGGGTTAGGACTAGGCACCCTACATCGACTCTTGTTAGGCCCATTGGGCAAACCAAGATTGTCGAACGAGGGTACGCGGACTGTGGAGGGGCGAGACCCCTATTCTGAGAGGACAAGGCCCTGTGCTATTCCGTGTTGTACCTTAGGCTTACCCACTAGTGGAAATGATTGACCGCATTCCAGTGCGGGATAGCTACCTGTACGCTTATCACGCGTGCCGTAGTCACCGCTACGTTGCGACCGTAACCTCAGGGAGGTTAACTAGGTGTAGGACTACCACGGAGGACTCTTCCGACCAGGAGAGCCCTACGTGTACATCCTACATCATGGGAAAGACTACAATCAAGATTGTCCCCTTGAGGGACAATCAAGATCAAGAAATGACTAGATTCCTAAGGGAATAAACAAATCAAAATACTTAGTTGAGCTAAATGGAAATGAAAAATTAATTAGTTGCTTGTCTTATGTTAACTGCATATAAATGGCTTAACCACCACTCTACTCAGCATTAGCTGAACATGGATTTTATAACCTTATTCAGGTCAGGAAGTTGAGCAGCCAGCACCACCAGTTGCAGAGGGAGCTGGGCCTAGTCGAGTCCAGCCTTAGTTGTTGTCCCCTTTACTATTTTTTGTTTCCTTTACTATTTTTTGGATTATTTCTGCCTGGTTACATTGCATGTGTGGTTGTGAAATATTTTCTACTTCACCCTTATTCTTGTTGGACGACTAGGTCCTGGGATTAGTCGAGGCGAGCCGATCTCGGGTCTGGTAAGGATCTGGGATCGAGTCGTAACATCCGTGGTATCGCCTATGAGCAATAGAAGATGGACTGCTTAGATGGCGCCACGTGGCACAATCCAAGCCACCCATGGTCACCGCCACTCTTCTTCATCGGATGATCAACGCATCTCAATTGTTGGATCATCGATCCAACAATTGAGAATGCGCCACATCACTCCCCAGGCGGCGCGCTCATCACATGAAGGATAAGGGTGCTTGATCTCAACCATTGGATCGCCATCCAACAGTCGAGAGCGAATGTGCCTTAAAATAAAAATGTGACACAAGGAGAGGTGTAGCTCATTGGTTGGGTGCCTCCTCACGAAGGCAACAACACTGGGTCGAGCCTCCATCCGCTTCAAATTGAGCAGGTGAGCCGGTGTAGATGGAATTGTGCTGTTGGATGAAGCGCGGATGACTGATGGAGCGAAGACATGGTAGCATGGATAAAGGCATGTGCGAATGCACATGATGATGCATTGATGCATGCCCAATCTGATGCAGGCGCCACGCGAATGAAGAAGAAGAGGCGCTCAAGGCTTTTCAGCCATCCAATCTCTCGATCGGACGATTGAGATTAGCCAATCGTGGGAGCATGCCTCAACTGATGAAGATGAAGAGGTGAGGGCATGTGCGTGTTTAGCAACGTCGGTCTTTAGTGACGTTTATATCCATCACTAAAGATCCCAACAATTAATGTGTAAAGCTTTAAATGACATTTTTGCCCCCAACTTTTGCACCTATAAAAGGGCACCCCTACCACTCATTTTCACCATCTCTTCCTCTCTTCTCTCACCCCCTCCAAATCTTTAAGAGCTTGTCCCGAACCTGGGATGCTCCATTAGAGTTAAAAAATATAATTTTTTTACCTTCTCACCCTATTCGTGGAGCATCCTACGGTTATCCTCTCACCACTATTTGGGAAGCAGATCCCGCTGCAACGTCTCCCTACTCCATCCTCCTTCCTCCTCCTTCGTTCTCCCTCGTCTTGCCTCTCACCACCCTTGTCCCGGCGCTCCGTCAATGCGGCTTGTCCTCCAAACAGCGTCGAGGAGGATAATTTCTCTCCTTTTTCTCTTTATTGCTTTCTAGATTTGATTTCCCACTTTGTAGTATAGTGAATAGTTGTAATGAACATGAATCTATGGTTATGAAGTATTTGTTCATTCTCTCCCTATTTTCTCTTTATTTATATTATTCTTTCTCTCTTCTATTAATTATTCTTTAAGTTGATAGCTAGCGTAGATTTAATTCGATCAGCTAATCTACTTTATGACAACAAATATAAACGTGGTTTTTGATCAAACGTTTGCCTCCTCATGTTTGACCCGGGACTCACCATAGTTTCGGTTAAATTATCCAGTCGACGAATTTTTACGCAACTACGACAGGGTTTTCCAACACAAACCTTTTAGTGTAGAAATCTTATTTAACAATAATACCCGTTAGAGCTCTACCACGTGGACAATACGATGTGAGAAAAGATCTCGACCTAGATGTTGAATCTGAAGCATATCAGCAAAACCCATAAAGTGAAGAAGTTGCCCATGGTGCAACTGATATTGATATATAAGGTAATTTACTAAAAATATTAATTCATAACACAAAAAAAAATAATTTAACAAATTTTTAGTTGTCTATTTTGTTTAAATTTCCTTTAAATTGTTTCATCTTTTTTCAAAGCTTATGCTCATTTATTTTTCAAAGCCAAAATTTATTTTATTGCCTTCTCGTATAAGTTTTTTGCATTCTTACACTATTTCTGCACTATTTCTGGACTATTTCGTCTCTTATGGTGAGGTTCTTCTACCTCTTTCTTTTTCAAAATTCTCTTTTAATGTTAAATGTGGGGTGTGCCTACTTAGGTTTATTTTATGTGTGCGATGTGCTCGCTTAGGTTTATTTTATTTATGGATGATGCATTTACTTTTTCCTCTGTAATTGTGTATATGGAGAAGAGAAAGGGGAAAGGGAAATAGGGGAAGAAAGGGAATGTGAAGAGAAAGGGAAAGGGGGAGGGAAATGGAGGCGGAATGCATGGGAAGGAAGGGAAATGAAGGGAAGGAGAATGTAAAGAAGAGGTAGGGAAAGGAGAATGGATGGGTAAAGGGGAATGTGAAGAAGAGGGAAGGGAAGGGGAAAGGGAAATGGAGGGGGGAAAAGAGAAAGAAAATGAAGAGTAAGGGAAAGGGGAAGGGAAATAGGGGAAGGGAATGAGAAGGAAAAAGAAAAGGAAATGCCTGAGGAATGTTTTTTTTTCTAGGCTTCTTTTATTTTCATTTATTTCTATATTTGTTTCGTGCAAGATTTTTGAAAAATCACAATATATAGGAGAAATGCTATCAAATTTTTTTAAAAATATCTAATTATTTATTTTATTTTTACACAAGTTCTAATCAAGAAGGTTAATAGGAGTGTTAGGGATGATGCACCTCCCAGCAGTCTGAGGCCCCCTGCAAGGAGCCTCAGCCTCAGGTTTCCCACTGACAGCACTCAGCTTAGCCCCCCCATGGGGAGCCCCACCTGCAGCTGAGACAAGAAGAAGGAGCAATGGATCGATGAGATGACCATGTAGGTACGGGACACCGCGACGCAGTTTAGGGAGTCGACAGAGCAATTGCAGCAATCGACTCAGACTATGAAGGAGCTCCTGAAGATACTTCAGCAAGGAAGTATCAATCACCCATCCTTTCACCAGTGTAAAGATCATTGTGGTGACGACGATTTAGGTGGTGGTACTGGAGGCGTTAGTGTCGCAGCCTAATTGTTGTATTTTTATATACACTACCGTTTGTACATGTACTTTGTATACATTATTACATATGTAAAATTTTTATTCTCATTTGTAGTGTTTTGAATGAATGTAAATATTTTCAGTTGTGTGATTATATTTTTATAGGATTTTTAGTATTCTACAAGCCTTTAGTAAAAAATAAAATTGCTACTATTTTCGATTGTTTTACAATGATCGAGAATAGTCTGCGACTGAAACTACAACGCATTATCAACTGTTTAAAAACAGACGAGAATATTAGTTTTCTTAACCATTATAAACAAACGATCGAGAAGATCACTATTATCGACCGTTTGTTTCTAACGGTCGAGAATTCTACCTTACTTGACCATTTGAATAGTGGTCAATGTAGATATTTATGTCGACGGTGCATTTAAAATGGTCAAGAAAAATGTTTCTCGACTGTTGAAAATAGACGACATAAATAGCCACCCGTCGAATGAGGATCCACCTTTTCCCCGCCAATATTGTTTTGGAACTGTTGAGAAAACACAATAGCAACAGTACATTCCTCGACCATTTTTCTCGACTATTTTTTTCAAAATGGTCAGCAATTGTGAATATTTTTGTAGTGTCCACTACCTTCGTGGCTCGTGGCTCCAGTTCCCCAATGACACAGCTACAGTAGAGCTCACCGGTCGAGGCCCCAACTCGTCGCTCGTTGTTATGACCCGGTTCCTGAATCCCTATAGGACACGAGAATCGGACCGACTCTACTGATCCCAAGACCTAGTCGTCCAACGAGAAAGTGACCAAAAAGTAGTAAAATAAACCACATTCACCATGCAAGTAACTAACAGTAACAAAAGTACAGCAGTAAAGAAAAGAACTACTACAGTACATACCACCACAACAGTAGAGAATTAAAAATAGGTACAAAAATATAAAGTTTACAATAAAAGAGTACAAGGTAAAACAGAAGTACTCACTACTACAGAAAAACGGTACAACAAAACTACAATTATCGGGCTCTACTAGGCCCAGCACCTTCTGTAGCTGCAGGCTCTAGTTGCTCAACACCTGGTCCTGAAAAAGGTGACAGATATGACACATCAGCGAAACGCTGAGTAGAGTGGCAACCAGCTGGCTAAGAAAACAGTAAAGGTGGACAAGTAGCTGTTGTTTTTAATTTCTTTCTTTATTTCTCTATTTACTCTTTCTTGAATTATTTCTCAGATCTTTCTCTTGATTTCGAATGTTCCTCGTGGGAACGATCTTGATTGCAGTCTTTTCCGAAAAGTAGAAGTAGCACGTGGTGCTCTCCTGGCTGGGAGAGTCCCCCGTGGTGATCCTACCCTCAGTCAACCACCCCAAGGTCGCTGACAGACGTAACGGTGACTACGACACACGCGATAAACACATGGGTAGCTACCCCGCATTAGCACGCGGTCAGTCGTTTCTGTTAACAGGTGCGCCTGTCAGCACCGCACGAAACTAGTATAGGGCAGAGCCCTCTCAGTAACAAGGGTCCAGCCCCTCCACAGTAACCAAGCAGAGGTCTTGCCCCTCCACAGTCCGCGCACCCTCGCCTGACTACCCTAGTTTACCCAGTGGGCCTAACAAGTCGGTGTAGGACGGCTAGCTGAACCCCGGGGCCCGTGGGGTGGCTAGCTCTCTCCCTACACTAGAAGCTCTCCCCGGTACTGTGTACGCGAGGGCCAAAAGTCGGTACAAAGTGGCCATACCTAACCCCAGGTCCCTGGGGCGGCTAGCTCCGCTCTACACTAAACAGGGGGACAGTCGCTCTCCTTGGTACTCCATACTCAAGGGCTAGCTCACCTCTCCATCCACTTTCCCAGTTCCGTACTATTTATTTCCCAGGGGCTCTACTCCTAATTCCCTGTAGGGTTCATGCTCATATTCCTCAGGCCAAGCCATACTAGGTTTCATCGTTTCAGTTTTATTCGCATATAGCCCGTGTTTCCAACATTAATCTCAATTTATATACAAGCAGCTCGAATTTAGTTTCCAAACAACAAAAATTTCATGTAGCAGTTACTAGCAAATGTACTCTACATTTCACAGGCAATTGTTATCCAATTACAGGCAATTATCATTATTCTATGTACTTATCCAATACTGCAATTCAGGTATTCAAAACATTCGTTTCAGTGTTTCTGTTCCTAGGATTCATGCCACATCCTAGGATCTATCATTTAATCTAGTTTTCAGGTCCTAGGATTCATGCCATACCCTAGGATCTATCATTCAATCTAGTTTTCAGGTCCTAGGATTCATGCCATACCCCAGGATCTATCATTTATTTTAGATATGCATTAATGTTTATAATTAACTAAGGAAAGCCACTCTACCCGCAAAATCGGAAGTGATGGGGGCGTGATCGGCAGGTCCACGTGCCTCCACAACCCCCAAAGCCGTAACAGAACGAGGTCCTAACACAAGGATCAATCATAAGGAACCACTCAGAATAGGATACAAGTATTTCAAACAAGTAGAGGAACTGATTCTGAGAAGAATGGAACTTTAAACCTGGAAATCGGACCTCGAACGGACCCTAAACGGGTTAAAAACGACAATTCTGACTCCAATCAGACGTCTGGAACACCTTCCAGATGTCTTAAAAAGTGATCCAGGTCATACCTCACTCTGCGCTGCTCCTCAGACATCCAGGGATCCTGCTGAATCGTCTGGACCCAGTTCCAGACGTCCAACCACCTCTCCGAATGTCTGGAGACGCTCTCCGCCGTCTGGTGCTGTGCCCAGACGTTTGAACTGCGTGGGAGGGCGTGTCCCCATGCCTTCCTAAAATGAAACCCGCACGCGTGACGAAAGCCTCCTCAACACGACACATCTCAGCACTTTGGCAGAACGGCCTGCATGGCCGTATCTGCAAAAGGAGGTAGAGGAGAAATTTCGTACCTCTTAGACGTCTGGAGTTCCCTCCATACATCGCCTGCGTTGTCTGGACATAGGTCCAAACGTCTAATTCTGGGAAAAATTCCCAGAATCAGAACCTCCTCGCCTTCTTTCCGCTGCACGCGAGCTCGCCACGCAGCTGCCCGTCCGCTGCTCGAGCTGCAGCTGCACCAGGGGAGATCTCCCCAGCACGACGCCCCTCCGTGTGCACGCTGGCCGGCCTCGAACTGCTCCGGCGGGCTCTCTCTCTCTTCCTCGCGCGCTCTCCCTCTTCTTCCCTCTCATTGCACCTCTTCCTCTCCGCGATGCACCCGGCAGCAGCTGCTGCCCTCGCTCTCTCTCTCTTACGCTCACGCTGGAGGAAGAAGGATACGGTGGGGTGGTGAACGAGGGAGAGGGGAGGGCTATTTGAAGGCGTGGGGGAGGTGTCTGTAGGGCGGCAAGGGAAGAGAGAGAAAGAAGAGGGCGACGAGTTGCAGTCTGCGCGCTGCACGCGCGCAGACTCGCGATCGTACGCACGCCAAAATTTATTTCCAGACGTCTGGGAAGGCATCCAGATGTCTGACCAGACGTCTAGACCAACTCCCAGATGTCTTAAAAAGTGTTTGATGTCTCGGGTCTTAACACTCGTTGACAACTCGTTCTTGGCTATGTCAGTGACCCAACCTCGACCACTTGTCAGTAGTGGTGAAGGCAGTGGTGATTGACGATGGCAGGTGGTGTGTAGGGAGAAGAAAAAATTGAAAACAAGGGAAAACATGGGAAATGGAGAAGGAAGTTTTGAGTTCGAAATTGGAGTTGTGTGTGTCATAGTTGGGCAAATCAAGTTGACGAGGAGGTAGAGAGGAGTAGAATGGGAGTGGTTTCTGGTCAAAAGACAAGCCTGACCGTCCGTATTTGATGAGGATGCGGTTGGTGATATGTTTGGTTCACGGTGGATGTTTACAGTAGAGGAGAAGAGAGAAGGGGAAGAGAGAGATGGCTGAGAGAAGGAGAGGGAGTTATAGGGGAGAAGAGGAGAGCAACGCTGACGTGGGAGTTGTTGCATCCGATGGTGGTGAGGGTGGTTTGTTGTAGTCAGTGGGCATGTGGTGGGGGTGGGGGACGGTTAATGCAAGGAGGAGAAAAGGGTGGAGGAAGGAGAAGATAAAAAATCTCCATTAGATTTTAGGCGGGAAGACTAAAGTCCCTCCTTTTTGCTTCGTTGGACAAGAGCACCTCAATTATCCCCTCCCTCTCCTTGTCTCTTCCAAAGAGACGGTCATCCTCCTCAACCAATGACCCGATCTCCATCCCATTCGCATCAGCTTCCTGGCACCAGTTGACAACCTCATTTAGGTTGAGCTTGGCACCCTGCTTGGCAACCCCATCAAACCTCCCGATGACTTCTTTGACCCTCCTCGCAGAGTCAAACCTCATGAGCTCGCAACATTAGAGAAAGATGATTTGATCTTGTTGTGGGAGCTCTCCTAGTTCGCCCATCAGCTACCATCACTGAAGGCAACCTCCTCTGACCTTGGTGTGGGACTAGAGTTGATAAGGAGGCCGCTGATGGTGGCTGGTGATGGAGGAAGAGGAGTTCGGGGAGGAGGAAGGGAAAAGAGTTGAAATAAATTAGGAGATAAATATAGAAAGATAAATATAAATTTTTTTATTTTTTTAATTTTTCACAGTATTTTCCGTTCTATTTAACAAAACAAAGGCATACAGACTTAACTAATTACTTTTACAAAGATATATACGTAAATACTAATTACAGGACGATACGCATCTTATTGAAAATTTACATGCACGCACACACACACAAAAAACATTATTTTCAATTTTCAATTTGCTGCTGCGTGATGCCTTGCGTTCTCCGGTACGTACCTGTCCATCGTGTCACCGAGCGGATGCACGGTGGGCCCCACCAGCACCCCCGCGCTGATTCTCCCCTTCCCCACTCTTTCGATATCTCTTTCTCCCTCCACCACATTCCCTCCCAAACCCTCTCGCTGGATAAGGTTCCTCCCTTGTTTTGCACCACAACTTCAACCCCCCGAATCCTCCACACCTTATCCGCAACTCCACCAGCCCTTTCTCTCTCCATATCTCTTTCTCTTCCTCCCTTCCCCTCTACATTATTCTCTCTCCCTCTCATCGAACCCTATATTAGTGTACTCCTCCCAAACCTCGACCATTCCCACTTTACCCAATCCACTGCCCACCACATAATTCCCCAACTATTCCAGGTAGCCCCCATCTCCCATTCTCGACAGGGACGCAGCACCCGAACAAGTAGTTCCTGCCTGGTAGTAAAAATTTCAAACCCACATCCAAACACACCCACCAACTCAGTAGGTATGTATGTATGCATGTGCGCACGCATAGATGTATATATAGATAGATAGATGCAGATGCCAATGTGGGTGTTTGCGAAGGCGGAAGAATAGACGAGTTAGGAAGGATGGATCCGAACCAGCCGCCTCAGCAGCCGCCCCCTCCTCCTCCTCCACCGGCGCCGCACGCGGGTTACGGGCACCCGCACGGGGCGCCGTTCCAGCACCTCTTGCAGCAGCACCAGCACCAGCAGCTGCAGATGTTCTGGAACTACCAGAGGCAGGAAATCGAGCACGCTGGGGACTTCAAGAACCACCAGCTTCCGCTGGCTCGCATCAAGAAGATCATGAAGGCCGACGAGGACGTGAGGATGATCTCCGCGGAGGCGCCGGTTCTCTTCGCCAAGGCCTGCGAGCTCTTCATCCTCGAGCTCACCATCCGCTCGTGGCTCCACGCCGAGGAGAACAAAAGGAGGACGCTGCAGAAGAACGACATCGCTGCCGCCATCAACCGCACCGACATCTTCGACTTCCTCGTCGACATAGTGCCCAGGGAGGAGGGGAAGGAGGAGGGTGGTGCCCCGGCAGCGGCGGCGGTCGCCGGCACCGCCGGGCCGGCAGCCGCCGCGGGGGTGCCGTACTATTATCCCGCGGTGGTTCAGCCGGCGGTTGTGCCGGGGTTGGACCCGGCCGCTGCGGCGGCGTACGGGCAGCCCGCGTGGCAGGGGGTGTGGGGCCCGCCACCCCCATCCCAGCATGGAGGTGGTGGGGGTGGAGGAGAAGGTGGTGGCGGATCCTACGGCGGAGCTCCGAGTATGGATGGGTCAGGTTACGTGGGTCACCCGAATCCAGAGGGGTCCTGATCCGAGAGGGTCTCCTCTCCTGTACCGGTTGTACCGGTCGCCGCCTGGGCTCTCTGATGTACGTACGTGATCAGTGGTGATGTGATTTTTATGGGATTGTGGATTAATCATTACCCGGACATTTGTGTTATTCCCACTTTCCTTCACGTAATTAGTTCTCACTTCGCGGTTCTTTTCCTAACAAATTGGAGTAATTAATTCCCATATCATAACTACTCGCCATACATTTACCATTTGTTGCCTTTATTGTATGCTTTGTATTCTTAATATTATCATCTTCTAGTCCTAATAGTCTCTCATTCAGAAATACTTTCTAGCGTATCTCTTCCGCCGAAAGCTCTGCACATCCAGTCTCTTTCTGCAGTAATATTGCTATCTCCTACGGCATTAGTTTTTTCCTCTTATTGTGCAATGTTGAATTGCAATTGCACGTATGGCTGAACACCATCAACATTTCAAGTTTCGATGTTCATTCGAACTTTGTATGTTGGTGATGATCTTGGTTTGTAATCATTCCAGTTTGACCATCTCGATGCTTCCAATATCGAAAATGTTGATTTAGATGGCATTTACTTAAAAGGACCAATTGTTGTGCCCTGTAGAATAATATTTATAGCATAACTTGTTGAGTACAAAGCAAGGCAAGTTTTTGACAATTGCACAGCATGCGCAGGCAAAACAGAATCCGAATTGTTATGTTATTACGAGTAACTTCACGGTGAAATACGAATGATTGTGCTACATGGCATAATCGTTATAGCAACTGTTGAATACAACAGACAAGTTGTTAAGAGCAACAATGTTCACACTACATTTCCGGAAGTTGTGCTATATTGCATAACCGTAAGTGCCTTTTTAAAAATTTTAAAGGAAACAACCAACAAGAAGCACAAATGAAGAATATTCGGTACGTTTGCTCCTAGAATGGAACGGTTCCGACATGTATCCCTTGTGGGCGTCTATGTTAGCTTTCGTTGAACTCAATTTTGATGATGTTCATTTTAGAGGGGAGGATAGATAGTCTACAAATTTATATTCTCAGGTAAATTGAGAAACCTACTAAGTTGGAATGAGTCTACTTATCAGTTGAATTATTCGATGAGCTCAGTTGCACTTAAATTTGAAATTAAAACTTGTATTTAATTAGGTGGATGGAGCTAATTAAAGAGTCATTCACCTACTCTAATTTGCTCTGGCTTTTGGAAGAGCACATCTTTGCAGTACGAGATAAATTTGGAGAGTGGAGCGCCCTTGAGTCCAAACTTAGAATTTCTAGAAAAGTAATAAATAAGTAAAAAGAGACTTTATATAAATGCTCCTATATTCTTTTGAATTTACACCCATACCCCTACCTTCACAATATTTTCATGGATACCCTTGAAAAACACTAAATTCTTTACATATATGTCCCTCATGAAGAATGACTACTAAAAATTAAATAATGCTTGTAAAAAATCCCTTCTAGTTTTTTCTTACTAGTTTTATTTCCTCCTCCTCCTCCCTCCCTTTCTCCTCGATCACTACTACTCCTCGATCCATTGCCAGAGGTTCGATGCTTGTAGGTGGACCACCCAATCATACTCCTCCTTCGCCATCGTCAACACGTCCCTCACCCTTCTCATGACCTTCCCTCATCGATTGTGTTGCTTGAGATCCCACTGTCAAAACAACCATCTCCTTCTACCAGTGGGATACATCCAACCCTCCACTCTCTCTGCAACTAACACCACCACAACCTCCCCAACAACCTGCTCCTTCTTCCTCAAGGCTAGCTTCATTCTCTCATTCCTTCAACGTAACATCTTTGTTCCAAACCACCCCCCCCCCCCCCCCTTCACACTCCCTCGAACTTCTACCACTCCTACTATTAATGCTTCTTTCACCTCTCCAATGCCTCCTTCAATGCCCTCATCCACTACCTAACCTCATGCTTAAGTAGTTCGACTCCTCCTTTGTCACCTCCTCTGTTAACGCTCCTCCAACCTCTACCTCCACACACTCCACTCCTTCCATGTCAACACTAGCATCCACAACTACTTTCTCTCCTCTCTCCTCCACTTTTGTCACCTTGACTTCACCCTCGACACTACCACCACTTCTTCTGTCTTTGCAATAAGAACTTCACCTTCACTGTGCTTTCCAAGGGCCTTTGTAGAGATAGAAAAATCAAAGAAGCCTGCTAAGAAGTGTAGTTGTAATCCCAATGTCTTTCCTTATACTATAATGGTGAAGGAGTTGGTCTTAGGAGGGCCACTAGTAGCTCTCCTTAAGGCTTTGGTTGGCAGCCATGGACATGGTCATCAGTCCTCTCATAATGGAGGTTGTCGAGTGGTGGGGGCTCCCTCGCCAACTGTGTGAGGCATCCAAAGCAATGTTGGAGATGGAGGAGTGAAGAGGATGACATAAAAATAGAAAGAAAAAAATGGAAGGACTTAAAGGATTCTTTATTTTTTAGTACCCATTTGTCATAAGGGCATACAAATGAAGAGTTTAGCATTTTCAAGAGCATCCATGAAAATATTGGGAAGGCAAGGGTATAGCTATAACTTCAAAAGAAGATAGGGGCAGTTATGTAAAAGCCTAATAAAAAGCTCTAATTTAGATGCTCTAGTTTACAAAGTATGCTAAGTATAATTAGAGAGAACGTGGTTTACTTTGCTATGCCTTAATTATAAGTCTTTGAGTCTAGTTAATTATTACACTTTCAATGTTTGTTTGGCAACTATGATGGTACTTTGTGGTAACGATTGTGTAGCTGGGTTAACCTGCATTTGTTTTGGTACTGGAAGGGATTAACCAGTTGTGTGACTATTTGAAATGTGAAGGGTTGAACTAGCTAGTGCATTATCCTATGACTTATGTTGCAGGAGGGATGCCACACCCTCCAACCTCTTGAGTGATCAAAAAGAGATTATGGGTGTGATTATGTGTATAACTACATTTTTAGGTTTGTTGGGTTTGAAAAGTAGTTCTAATTTTGTTAACTTGATTTAACGATTAAACCCTTTGGTAATGCAAAAACATGATGGAGTACAATTAGACAACAGAAATGTTGAGCGAAAGACAAACTTCAAGCAACAAAACTAAAGTAGAAGCAAAGATTTTATAGTATCAACATTAACATTAACCACTAGTTAATGTCATAATATTTACAACTTCATTCATAAAAACAGTGGTGTCCTATCACTACAGCTATCAAAAGTTCATTTACAAAAGTGGCCGATGCTATTCCACCAACATACATGTGTTAACACAAAGGGGTAGACATAGAAACCACCACTACCACAATTTCTCGCTATATCTACCTTCACCCTACTTCTGCTCCACCCAAAAGCAGAGAGAGCGAGAAAGCAGTACACAACAGCTACAGTTGGGCTCCAATTGGCCGTACAGGCCGATCGAAGCCCCCTCGACCACGGATCTTCCCTACCTTTCTCTCTGATCTATGCCCTGTGATGTGCGAGCTACTACACCAACATGCATGACCGATCGTGGCCTGTGGAGGTCGTGTGTAGCCGTGGTCGTGAAGGCGGTGCGGCTTGGTGTGGTGCGGAGGTGGGGAGTGGGGGTCATGGTCGTGGTGGCGACCGGTGACCATGTTATGCTCGTCGTCGACGTGCTTGGAGGACGTGGCCGTTGCAGCTCACGGTGCTTGCATGCGCGGTGGCGAGCCAGTGGTTGTTGGTGGTGTTGTCTTGTACATTTTTGGTGGGTGTAGATCTTTCTTTTTCTATTTTTTAGTGTGGTTTTTTTTTTTTGCCTGGGGACCACGTATGATCCTGTGCTTATCACGGTCGAGTTCTCCTGACGCATGTCAAGTCCCAATTTGTTTCGATAAACTCGTTAGCGCGGCCTTCGAAATTTTATTTTGTTGGTGCTTTGCCATTCTATGAGCGTAGGGTCGATCTCCTTCGGAAGATCGTCCGATTCCCGAACTCGAGATGCTTTTTGTTTTCTTTCTCCTTTGTTTCTTGTCTTGTATTTTGGTTTTGTGTTCCCCTATTTCGATGGGGCATATTTCCCTCTTCGTGGGTGAGGATTCGTTGTCTCTCTTGTCCTCTTTGGGATGTGTCTCTTGTATCGAATGCTTTCCTTTTTAATGAAGATTCATCTTCTGCAAGAAAAAAAAAAGTACCACTACATGTAACCACATATGACTATAGTAGGTACATGTCAGTCAACTCCCAAAAAAGAACATATCACGAAGTCTGTACCTACTCTTAGGCTATGTTTAGAATAAGTGAAAGTGGTATTTGTTTAGGTGGTGGAATAAAGATAGAATTAAGTATATGATTAAAATGATTGACATATTGATATGATGTTAATGAATATTTATTTAATAGTATAAGTAGGAGTGGAGAATATTAGTGGATATTTATTTAATATTAAAAATGAAAATGAAGGATATAATGTGTATTTTTTAATAATAAAAATAAATGGAAATAATTGAAAATTATTATATAAAAATTTACATTAAAGTAATAAAAGAAACTTAAAATAATCCTTAATTTGAATTAATCCTGTTAGCAAACAGCACCTTACTCCCCATTGTCGAGTATGAAACGGGCTAGAAAGATAGCGTGGTGGTATTAGCATGTTTCCCTAACGAACTCCAAGTGGGTCCACGTGGTGGTATTGGCACGATTCCGTAACAAACTCCAAGTGGGTCCACACACAACCCTAAATGATGACAGTCCACCTTTGTTAACTCTAGGCGTTGTAGTCCCGATAAAATCCACATCTCATCCTTTCCAAAGCCTATATATAATTGATATTTGCTCATCGGAAGCTAAACTCTATGGCATCTTGGCTTGAAAATGAGCCAGGTGCGACAAGTTGCCTGGGGCAAAAAAAACTATGCACTGACACGAAAAAGTGGGTGGTGTTGGTGTATCGTTAGCTACCCAAATTATTCCTATACCTATTTTTCTATACTATTTCAATAGCTTAATTCATTTTAAATATTAATTCCTTTACATGTCACTACAATTAATCTATTTTGGAATCATCTCTCTAGCCGAGATATATCCTTCTCATGACATCTCAAAATTCCTCTTTAATCGTCGAACATAATAAGTACATATGATCCTCGTTATCCATCTCTTGCATAAAGAGATGTTACTTATGTACTGATAAATGAGTTGGGTCTTAAGGGAGAGGCTCTTAGTCTAATGTGTTACGATCTGGTTCTCGAATCCCTACAGGTTATGAGATCGGATCGATTCGACTGATTCCAATATCCAGTCGTCCAACGAGGAAGTAACCAAAAAGTAAGAAAGTAAACCACATTCACTATGCTAAGCAACTAACAGTAATAAAAGTACAGCAGTAAAGAAATAAAACTACTACAGTACACACCACCACAATAGTAGAAAAGTAACCAAGTACAAGAATATAAAGTATAGAATGTACGAGTACAAACGTAAAGGTGCAAGAGTCTACTCACTACAACAGAAAGAAGTACAACAAAGAAACTACAACTGCTGGGCTCTACTAGACCCAACACCCTCTACAGCTGTAGGCTCTGGCTACTCAACACCTGGACCTGAAAAGGGTTATGAGTACACAAAGTCAGCGAACACTGAGTAGAGTGGCAACCAACTAACTAAAGCAGTAAAAGTGAACAGGTACCTGTTGTTTTCCAACTTCATTATTTCACAAGTTATTCCCTTCTTACCCATTGGCTTATTATCAGATCTCTTTCTTGATCTCGAATGTTTCTCGTGGGAAGGATCTTGATTGTAGTCTTTTTCGAAGAGTAGAAGGCACACGTGGTGCTCTCTTAGCTGAGAGAGTCTCCCGTGGTGATCCTACACCCAGTCAACCACCCTAAGGTCACGGACAGACGTAACGGTAACTACGACATGCACGATAATCGCACGGGTAGCTACCCCGCACTGACACGCGGTCAGTCGTTTCCGTTAGCGGGTGCACCCAAAGTATAGCACGGAACCAGTATAGAGCCTAACCATCTCAGTAACCAAACAGGGGTCTCGCCCCTCCACAGTCTGCACACCCTCGCTTGACTACCTTGGTTTGTCCAGTAGGCCTAACAAGTCAGTGTAGGGCGACTAGCTGAACCTCGAGCCCCGTGGGGTGGCTAATTCTCTCCCAACACTAGTAGCTCTCCCCGGTACAGTGTACACAAGGGCCATAGAGTCGGTGCAAAGTGGCCAAACCCACCCCAAGTCTCAACCCGAAGGCGGCAAGCACCCCTCTACACTAAGAGGTAACGTGCGCTCCCCTTGGTACCATGTACTCAAGGGCCAGCACATTTCCCAACGCATTTCCAGATCCATTCCATTTATTTTCAGGAGCTCAACTCCTAATTCCCTGTAGGGTTCATGCTCATATTCCTTAGGCCATGCCATACCAGGTTTCATCATTTCTATTTCCATTCTCATGTTATACATATGCAACTTGTGTTCACATTTCTGTACACAGGTTATACACAAGTAGCTCGTATTTCCATCATTCACGTTACCATTCTCAATTTATATACATGCAGCTCGTATTATGTCATTTAACGTATATAACAGGAATTTACATGCAACAGTTTGCTAGCACAAGTACTTTACATTTCACAAGCAGCTGTTATTTATTTACAGGCAATTGTTATCATTCTACCTACTCATTCAAGACTGCAATTCAATCATCCATTACAGACATTTCAAGTGTTTCTCGTCCTAAGATTCATGCCATATCCTAGGTTCTAATCATTCATTACACACATGCATTTAGGTTTTAATTAAATTAAGAGGAAGCCACTCTACCAATAAACCCAGGAGTAGTAGGGGCTTGAATGGTAGGCTCACGTGCCTCAGCAAGTCCCGAACCCGCAACGGAATGAAGTCCTATCACAAGGATCAATCACAAGAGAATATTCAAAATAGTATAGAAAGTCTTCTAACAAGTAGAGGAATTCATATGGGAAACGTCTGTATCTTATTACGGAAAATAGACCTCAAACGGACCCTAAATGGGTCAAGAAATTAGCGTTTCTGATTCAAATCAGATGTCTGGAACAACTTCCAGATGTCTTAAAAGTGTCCAGTGTCATACCTCAAGCCCTGCGCTAATCCTCAGACGTCCAGGAACTCTTCTGGACCATTTGGACCCAGCTCCAAACGTCCGACCACCTCTCCGGACGTCTGGAAGCACTTTCTGTCGTCTGGTATGTCGCCCAGATGTCTGAAAAGCATGGGAGGGCGTGTCCCGCGCCTTCCCAAAGTGAATCCTGCACGCAGATACCCGATCTTCTCAAAACAGGCATGCAAAAAGGGATCGGCAGAGCGGTCTGCATGGCCATATCCGCAAAGAAAACATACCTTCGCAAAGCCTTCTCCTCAGACGTATGGCACCACCTCCAGATGTCCACACCGTCGTCTGGAGGTCACTCTAGACGTCTAATTCTAGGAAAAATCCAGAACCAAAACCTGCTTCCGCTGCTCCCACACCACGTGTGGCCGCGCCGCGCCCCCTCGCCTGCAGCTCCGGCTGCAGTAGTGTCGGGGAGGACCTCCCCGATGCACTCCTTCGCCTCGCGCACGTGTCGCTCCGGCCGTGCGCTCATCGGTGAGCTCCTACGCAAGCTCGCAAGCTCACCTCCTCCTCTCCTTCTCACGCCGCTCCTCCTCTACGTCGCTCTCGCGCTCTCGCTTGCTCTAGGAAGAAGAGAGGAAGGTGGCTAGTGGCTGAGAAGTGAGGAGAATGAAGGTGGGGGAGGGGTTTTATAGAACAAGTTTAGGGTTTGCTGGGGACGGAAGAGAGAGAAGAAGAAGAGGAGGGATAATGAGAGTACTGTCTGCATGTAGTACGGGCGCAGATGAGAGTTCGTACTCAAATTTTTTCATTTTCAGACGTTTGGGAATGTGTCCAGACGTCTAACCCACAGTCCAAACGTCTTAAAAGGCTTAAATAGCACGGATCTTAACATAATGCTTGAGAACTCAAGGAGTTTTCTCAACTTAGGCTTGATCAAGAATGTTTTGATCTTATTTTAGATCCTCCTCAATAGAGAGTGAACCTGGGCCACCAATGCTTTTGCTAGGAACAATATAAAGTTGAGTGTTTTTGCTTTAATTTTATGTGGAATGAGCTTTTTGTTACAATCATTAATGGACATACATATATTATTATAAGGAGACTTACATTAATATATATCATATACGTATATATTGGTAAATATGATCATTATGTAATCCAATAAGAATTGGATAAATTACAATTCCAAGAATATGAGATTAATTGCATAGAGACCCTTGGGGGAATTATGGTTTGTTGATGGATAGAACCGTCAATTCCAAAATATTGTGGTTATGATCCTTGGGAATATGTGAGTAATGGATGATTTTATTTTCCCGCACCCCATCATGAGAAATATAAAGGCCCTAGGTGGACATTGAAGGGGCACGAGAACATAATGTCTCGTTCTCTCTTCCGTGCTTATTCTCTCTGGATCCCTGGAAGCACCATCGCCAAACCCCGTTGGAAAAACTCTACGGGAAATAGAAGGATTGTTACATGCATCCTTCCTTAAGAAGATTAAGCGATTGATACAGGTATCCATTCATAATCTCTTTGGTTTTGGGATTATCAATACATGTGAGAATCAAAGATTTTGGGATTTGTAAACCTTTCCAATGATTTGTTTATGAGTGGATTGGGTTTTTCATTTGGTCTAAAATCCAACATGTGATATCAGAGCCTCTGATTTTCGTTGCATTGTAATCTGACGTTTGATTTCTTGGAGTTTTCATTCAGACAAGAACAACCCCTGAAATCATGTTTGATTCAATTTTTAAGCCCATCTTAGTTGAATCAATGTTTTAAAGGGTGATTCGTGCTAGTTTTAATCCCTTTGTGATTACTGTAACATCATTTTTAATCCAAGATCGATTTTGAGATGTCTA
The DNA here is from genome assembly GCA_037157565.1 of Thalassia testudinum. Taxonomy (NCBI): domain Eukaryota; kingdom Viridiplantae; phylum Streptophyta; class Magnoliopsida; order Alismatales; family Hydrocharitaceae; genus Thalassia; species Thalassia testudinum. The sequence continues at coordinate 6,888,768 of JAZHRO010000012.1, read as the reverse complement.
TGTGTGATTTTGAATTCTGATCGCCACCCTGGAATCGGGCCATAACCAGTCTGGTATCGATACTTATCATGAGTACTAGTACTGGTAAGGTACAGGTACCGATCGGGCGCTTCCTGGAGTGTCGCCGGTACTTATCATGAGTATTGGTACATGAGGGATATTGGTCACGCCCAGGAGTGTTACCAGTATTGAAGTAGTACCGATACTCATCATGAGTACCAATACACGAGGGATACTGGTCGGGGCCCAAGTCTATTCCAGTATCGAGGTGGTACCGGTACTCGTCATGAGTACCGGTACATATGGGATACTGGACACACTATAAGAGTACTGCCAATATCGATAGAGTATCGGTACTCATCATGAGTACCGATACATGTAGGATACTGCTTGCATCCCAGGATCGGTCCAGTATAAATGAGGTCCCGGTACTTCTCATCAGTATTGGTACATGTATGATAGTGGACATAGTTCCGGGATCGGTCAAGTACTCATGTAGTACCGGTACATAAATACCAATACCGGTACATATCATCCTAGTACCAATACAGAAGGACCAGTACCAGTACTGACATGTTGATTGGGGATATAAACTATTTGATCACGAATCATTGGGTATAACTATATATAGTACTACATTATTGTAGTTCGTTTTGGTGTATCTAGATTGATTAGTGGATTTAACAATTTATTTGCCAAAGCAGTTCATTGTTTCTTGTGCTAATTGATCTATAACATCAAAATGATTGCTTTTGTGTTGTTCCTATGAGTAGTGAATAACCCAAAAGAGATTTACTATTTGACTGAACCTCACAAAGCAATTGATAACAAATATGAGTTGTTTATTTTGCTTTTATATGTGAGTAATGAACTAATCCAAAGATAAATTCATCTACCTTGCATTTTTTAAACTCTTATGTTTGGTTATTCATTTTTGCCTCTTGTTATTTCTGTCCAAAGACTACATGCCAATATTGTATGATTTTCTCAAGTTTATTTATTCATTAGAGTATTTTTTTGTCCTATATTACAGTTAACTCCTCTGCATCTGCTATTACTGCCAATCTGAACTCCATTCTAGAATTGAATGGGTCTAACGTTAAATTCTAGAAGGAGAGTGTCATGATAGTTCTCGGGTGCATGGATCTAGACCATGCATTAAGGGTGGAATAGCCTCCTCTTATGGATCAAAGTACTACTGATGCTAAGAAGTACTTTGAGAGGTGGGAGCGTTCCAATCGCATGTGTCTAATGATCATGAAGCACGCCATACCAGAAAATTTTAAGGGTGCTATCTCAGAGGAGTCCAATGCCAAAGGATTTCTTAATGAGATAGAGAAACGTTTTGCGAAAAACGAAAAGGCTGAGACAAGCAACCTTCTGGGGAAGCTTATCTCTCTTAAGTATAAAGGAACTAGGAGCATAAGAGAGCACATCATAGAGATGTCTCATTTGGCTTCAAAGCTAGAGGCACTGAAACTAGAACTGTCGAAAGACCTCCTAGTGCATTTAGTTTTGATATCCCTGTCTGCACAGTATGGACTGTTTAAAATAAGTTATAACTGTCAAAGGGAGAAATGGTCTCTCAATGAGCTTATTTCTCATTGTGTGCAAGAAGAGGAGAGACTTAAGCAAGACAAACTTGAAAGTGCTCATTTAGTTATCAGTTCCAAAAGGAAAAGGGCGAATGATGTTGCTGCTAGTTCTTGATCTAAAGGCAAGCAGAAGAAGCCTAAGTCAACCTGTTTCTTCTGCAAAGGTGAAGGACACGTAAAGAAGGACTATACAAAGTATCACGCCTTGCGTGATAAGAAGGCTACGTATCTTTCTTATGTTTGTTCAGAAGTTAATTTAGCTTCCATACCCTTAGACATTTGGTAGATAGATTCGGGAACAACTATTCACATTAGTATGTCTATGCAGGGTTGTCTAAATTGCCGACTACCAAGTGAAGTCGAAAGGTTCATATACGTGGGCGACGGCAAGAAGGCGGAGGTCAAAGTTGTTGTAGATTTTAGATTGCTTCTGAGTACTGGTTATGCTTTAGATTTAAAAGAAACTTTCATAGTATCGTCATTTAGACGGAACTTAATTTCTGTTTATCTATTGGACAAGTCAGGTTATTCTTGTTCTTTTGGAGATAAGCAATTTAAGTTGTTTCTTAATTTAAGTCTTATTGCTACTTGTTCTTTATCTTCGAATGACAATTTATATAAGCTTCATATGTCTTTCTTTACTTTTGAATCCTTGCATACTATATCTAGTGGTACGAAAAGAAAATTAACTTATGAGGATTCCAGAATGTTATGGCATAGGCGTTTGGGTTATATCTCTAAAAAGAGAATTGATAGGCTTATTTCCATAGGAATTCTCCATTCCCTTAATTATATGGATTTAAATGTTTGTGTAGAATGTTTAAAAGGGAAATGAATAAACAAATTAGGTGTAGGTGCCATATGAGCTACTGACATCTTAGAACTGATGCATATAGATATTTGTGAGCCATTTCCTTTGGTTTCATGGAATGGTCAACAATATTTTATTACGTTCATAGATGATTTCTCTAGATATGAATACTTATATCTGATTAATGAGAAATCATGGTCTTTAGATGCTTTCAAATCCTATAAGGCCGAAGTTGAAAATCAACTTGGGAAAAGGATTAAGGTCGTCAGATTTGACCGTGGTGATGAATACTACAACAGATTTGATGGATCAGGGACAACGTCAAAAATCGTTTGATTTATTCCTAGATGAATGTGGTATTGTGCCTCAATACACCATGCTAGGGACACCTAGCATGAACGGTGTTGCAGAGAGGCGCAATAGAACTCTTAAGGATATGGTGAGAAGCATGATTAACCATACTTCTTTACCAGAGTCCCTCTGGGGAGAAGCATTAAAGACAACAGCATATATTTTAAATAGAGTACCATCAAAGACAGTACCAAAAACCCCATATGAAATGTGGACTGGTAAATTACTAAGCCTTAGGCACTTTCATATTTGGAGATGTCCAGCTGAGACTAGGCCTTATAGACTTAATGAAAGAAAATTGGACTCCAGAATGGTCAGCTGCTATTTTATTGGATACTCTAAAAGATATAATGGATATAAGTTTTTTGTCCCTGGGACTCATTTATTTTTTGAAACGAGAAACGCCCATTTTTTAAGGATATTGGTTTGGGTAGAGGTGATAGGTACATTACTTTCCAAAAACTTGACCCTATTCCTATGTATATTACTAATGAGGGTTAAGTTGTCATTCCTAATGTTGTCCCAACGACAGAAAGGGATGAAAGTAATGGTGAAAATCTTCCTATGGATCAAACTCAACAACCTCAAAATGTTCAGGGAGCAACCTTTAGGGGCGGTCCACTAGGGAAAGGAAAAGTGCAATTTCCACTGACTATGTTATATTTCTCCAGGAACTAGAGGCAAACCAAATGGATACAGATCCCATTTCGGTCGCTCATGCCATGAGGAGTTCTCACTCCCAAGAATGGATCGATGCCATGAATGAAGATATGAAATCAATGAGTGATAATGACATTTGGGAACTTGTCCCATTGCTTGATGGTGTAAAACCCATTGGTTGTAAATGAATTTTTAAAACCAAGAAGTATTCTAAAGGCAATATGGATAAGTATAAGGCTCATCTTGTTGCAAAATGCTTCACTCAAAAGGAAGGCATTGATTTCAAAGAAACATTCTCCCTTATTTCTTCTAAAAACTCCTTTAGAATCATTATGGCTTTGGTGGCTCATTTTGACTTAGAGCTACACGAAATGGACGTGAAAATGGCATTTCTCAATGGTGACATTGATGAAACGATATATATGGTGCAACTAGAATGCTTTGCCTTAGGTGAAGCAAAGCAAATGGTTTGTAGATTAAAGAAAGCCATTTATGGTCTAAAACAGGCTTCACGTCAATGGTATTACAAATTTTATCAGGTTGTTGTCTCATTTCGTTTTGAGACAAATTCAGTGGATGAAAGTGTATACCATAAATTCGATAAGGGCAAACATGTTTTCCTGATTTTATATGTCGATGACATATTACTTGCCTCTAATGATAATGATTTACTGTTTGAAACCAAGAGATTTCTTTCAAATAAATTTGATATGAAAGATTTTGGTGAAGCTTATTTTGTATTAGGAATTCAGATACATCGAGACCGCTCTCTGGGTATCATAGAAGAACTACATTGAAACCATTTTAAAGAGATTTGACATGGAAAACTGTAAGGCAGGAGACACTCCTGTGGCTAAAGGGGATAAATTCTCCCTTAATCAGTGTCCTAAGAATCAGGTTGAAGGTAAGGAAATGGAGAATATTCCCTATGCGTTGGCAGTGGGAAGTTTGATGTATGCACAAGTTTGCACGTTGCCAGATATTGCATACATTATTGGCATGTTAGGCAGATACTTGAGTAATCCCGGGCCCAATCATTGAAAGGCAGCCAAGCGGGTCATGTGATATCTTCAGAAAACAAAAGACTTCATGCTCATGTATAAGAGATCTAATACTCTGGAGGTCCTCAGGTATTTGGACTTCGATTTTGCGGGTTGTCAGGATAGTCGAAGGTCTACTTCGGGCTATATTTTTCTGCTGGGAGGGGGAACTATTTCGTGGAGGAGTGCTAAGAAAATGATGATAGCCACCTCTACCATGGAAGTAGAATTCATAGCATGGTTTGTGGCCTCGAATCAGGGAATATGGCTTAAGAATTTTGTCACAGCTTTACACATTTTGGGTAGTGTTGAATGACCACTACGAACCTATTGTGACAATAATTTCGCAATGCTGTATTCGAATAACAACAGAAGTTCGTCGAGGTCAAAGCATATTGACATTAAGTTTTTGGTAATTAAAGAAAGAGTTCAAAATAGTCAAGTATCCATAAAGTACATTGGAACTCACTCCGTGGTGGCAAACCCGCTCATTTAGGGGCTAATGCCTAGAGTCTTTAATGAGCATGTAGCCCGAATGGATGTTGTATCTTTTATATGATACTGCAATTTAGTGGGAGTTTGTTTCTTGCATTCTGGTGTTCATTAAGAGTGGATATAAACATTTATTTTTGCGCAAATAAAGTTATGTTTGTTTTTGAACTCAATCTATACTGCATTCTTGATCTCTTATAATCAGGTTGGACTAGTTGAAAAATAGGCATGTATGGATCATTTAGACATGCAATTTTTCATGCAATGTACCCATATTTGATCTATGTCATTATTTATGTTGTTGTATGTGATCATTGAAGGGTTTAGTCCGCATTGGTCCTATGACTAATACAGTATGGACGGGATTGGTGGAGATGCATTTTCATATGTATCTGATATACATTTTTTGAGTTCAAACTGTTTAAATTAATGTAAGTCTATGTGGATAATATACGTTGCTCAAGTGGGAGATTATTAGAATCATTAGTGGACATACATACATTATTATAAGGAGATTTATATTAATATATATCATATGTGTATATATTGGTAAATATGTCCATTATGTGATCCAATAAGAACTGGGTAAATTGCACTTTCAAGAATATGAGATGAATTGCATATAGACTCTTAGGGGAATTACAGTTTGTTGATGGGTAAAACTGTCGATTTCAAAATATTGTGGTTATGGTCTCCGGGGATATGCGAGTAATGGGCGGTTTTGTTTTCCCGCACCCCATCGTGGAAAATATAAGGGCCCTAGGTGGAAACTGAAGGGGTACGAGAACATAATGTCTCCTCTCTTCCACGATCATTCTCTCTGGATCCCTAGAAGCAACATTGCCAAACCCTGTTGGAAAAACTCTACGGGAAATAGAAGGATTGTTGCACGCATCCTTCCTTAAGAAGATCAAGCGATGGACACAGGTATCCATTCACACTCTCCTTGGTTTTGGGATTATCAATACATATGGGAATAAGAGATTTTAGGATTTATAAACCTTTCCAATGATTTGTTTATCAGTGGATTGATTTTTTCATTCGGTCTAAAATCCATCACTTACATCGCAACTCCTAAGGTATCCTAGCATCTTTTGTACTTGTGGGTGCAACATGGCTTTCACCACTATTACTTGAGTTTGGTGACCAGTTTACAACCTATCACCTTGATCGAAGCTCTTGTTTTGGGTACAAACCTAGTAGTATCTACTACCAACATGAATCATTTGGTTCAGTGAACTCGTAGCTCACCTTAGTCCATAGGTTCTTGATCATTCCCCTAAGCCATATTTAGCTAATTAGTTCATAAATGTCATATTTAAGCCCAAAGATCCCATTAAGCTTTGTTCTTAAGGTTAGTCACAACCTTAGCTAATTTACTAATAAGCATAGTTAAGTAAATATGTACATAAGTTATTGCTCCTAGGTAGCCTTCCTAGATTTGAACTGGGTTCCTTGAGGTGTTAAATGCACCTAAGAACCCACCAAGCACTATAATAGTGCTACACCATTAATAAAGATGATGAGGGAGGAAATGCACCCCTAAGAAATAGGGCCATATGACCTATCTATCCTCTTAAGCAGACTCAAGCTTGAAAGGCCTGCAAGCCTAAGAGGAAGCATCGTGAACACATAGAAGTCTCTCCCAAGCCTCGTGCATTTGTTTTCCTTGGTTTCGAGTGAATGTAGTGATAGCATGCCTTAAAGCGTTAGTGCGGCCTACGGGAAAGTACTTCTTTAGGAACTCATGTTTTAAAGAAGCCCAAGTGTCTATCGGTGTAGTCCACGCGAGTGTTCTGAACCAAAAGGTGGTTTTATCTCTAATGAAAGGAGAACATTTTCATTAAAAGCGTGTGCTGATCATGGCCTTGCGGACCCAAAGTTTGAGCAAGGTTTTTTAGCTCCTCTAAATGCTGAAAGGGTCCTTAGAAGCAAGTCCATGGAAGTGAGGTATAAGTGCAATGATGTTCGACTTCAGTTCAGCAGCACGACCCCCATTGGGATAGCGTACCACAGGCATAGGTTGGGCAACTACGGGATTATAGTAATCCCGTAGTTGACGTCTACGAGGTGGAAGTGGTGCCTGAGGGTTTCTAGGTTGAGGTTGATGATGGGGGTTAGCTAAAAAATTAACAGCTTGAGGAAGCTGTTGCACTTGTTGGGTAAGGGTATTCATTTGATTTTGTGTATGAAACAAGTGTTGTAGAAAAGGCATAGGTCCTCTCTCCGGTGGTAGTTGGTTAGGAAAGTTAAGATATGGTGGAGGTTGGAACCTATGGTTTGGTGGTGGAGGATGTGCAACAAGATGTGGAGGAAGTTCTTCGAAATTCTGAAATTGTGCAGAATCATGATCATCCACATGATGTGTGGAGTAGTGGATAGGAGTTTGAGACTCGGGAGGTATAGGATTGGATGTGGAAGGCATAAAAGTGGATGTGGTGGCTTGGGCATTAGTACCCTAGGGAAGTACAAGCTCGGGGTTCTGGGATCTCCTACCTTCCATTGAGTCGATTTTTGAAAGCGAATTTTAAGAAATCAGTCACAACTCAATGGAAAGGACTAACTTAGCTCAATCTCACAAAAATCAGAAATCCCAATCAAATCTCAATCAATCCATAGACCAATCTAACAAGCAAGCGAGAAGAATCAATTCTTTTCCTAGAGGCTGCTACACAAAGTAATATAGTACGCAAACAACTGTTTCAAATAATTGTACGCGTCCTAAGATAGACCTAGCGAAGTGAAGACCTCTAAAATCCACTGGGAGTCTGGATAAGACTGACATGCAAATCCAGATCCTGTGGGTGCTGAAGGAGATGAGGTAGAAACCCATGTAAGTGAATCTTAAGTGAACGTGTTGTGTGTACGATAGCAATCAACACAATAATCGTGAAAATCTCAGTTAGGGTTTCAATCAAATTTTAATGTCTCCTTTTGATTTGATTCAAATGATTTTAAGGTAAATTCTATGTTGCTCGTCTCGCCTTTTTAATCTTTTCAAACAAAGATGGCCTTTTTACTTTAAGTCAAATGCAAGGATGGCAGGAGCTTGAGAAAGGTAAAGAATGCGTACCTAACTACAGTATGGAATTTGACTTTGAAATAAAATCTAGTAGTAGGGAATATGCAACCTAAGATGGATGCCTAAGGATATGTTGCTGCTAGATAAAGATGAGATCTTTTTTTGAATTTTTGGATTTTAAAATTTTTTTGAATTTTTGAAATTTTGCAACAAACAAAAACAAAGAAAGAAATCGATACGAAAAATCGTGAATGGAAAAATCGCGTCGATGAGAGATGAGTTCGAGAGATAAAAGAGAAAAATTCAGAAAGTTCACAATTATTACAATAAATGTGTGAGAACAGGCTCTCACAACTTATGCCTAACAAATAGTTCTAAATAATATAGCTAAGTCTAAACTAAACTATACTAATCTACTAATCTACTACTAATACTAATGCAGCTGCTCTGAAGGAAAACTCCGCCTGGATGTCGAGTCAGAAGTGCAGCGGGTCCGCCAAGAAGACGACCTTCGCCTGGAAGAAGACGCTACTCCTACTCCTCAAGTGCTGCAAAAAATAACAAATGATTAGTAAAAGAATCAAAGAGTGTATATACAACAAAGAATTAATCAATAAAAGAATAATTATGTACAAACAATGAACATGAATGAATGAAAACAAAAATTATATATAAATGAAGAACTAAAGAGTAAATTTGGCGTATAGAAAGTTGCCTTCCCGTCAACGGCGCCAAAAATAATGACAGGAACTTTCTGCGACATTTATTAATCAATCGCTTAACAAACAAACGCTGTTGTCGGGTTTTAAAGTCCCTGGCAACGACGCCAAAAAATGTGAAGCGATCGACCACGGTTCATATAAAAAATCGTCGTTGTTGTAGTATGTGTCACAAATACAAACCGTTATTGTGTCCATTTTATTTAATTACATAATTTTTACTGTTTTATTCCAGGTCATTCACTGGGAGGCAGTTATTGATATACATCAATCTCTAAGTCCAAGATTATTCTTTAATTCCAAAAAGATCAGTTTTATGTACAATAAAAAATGAATGAATAAATGAATCAATATGAATGAATTAATGGTTTAATTGTGTACAAAAGAGAATCAATGAAATGCTTGCAAACATTAATTACAAACAGGCATTAAACAATACCTAGATATACTCTATACTATTTATTTATAAGTCATCTTACTAATATTTACCTATGTATACAATATTAAGTAATAATGCATACTAAACTAACTTAACTTAATATACTAACATATACAGTAACATATATAACATCTACAGTGACAGATATAACGTCGCTAAACCCCAAAAAAAATCATGTACAAAATCTAAGGTAGAAATTAGAGTCTTTAGCGACACTTATTTTATTTATAGTGACAGTTAATTCTGTCAGTAAATCTACGTAGTTATTTATATATACATATACATAGCTATACTGCTTATACTTATATGCTTCCTCATGTTCTCTTCGGCCAATACTTATAGATGATTTTTTATTAAGCTTCTCTTCTTTGTTAACAAACACTTAGCTGTCTTCCTGAGTTCAGTCATTAGGGCCTTTACTTAGCAAAAATTGGTTTTTAGTTGGTGGGCACACCGTTCGAGGGATACACAGCACCCGAGGATCGGGTGGGACCAGACCTCTACTAAGTGCGGCCCTAGTTCATTAATTAGGCCTATTAATCACGCTTTATACTCATAACTGGGCTTAATCAAGCCCTACCACAGTAACCAGCCCCCGGCCCACACAATATGCTCATATAATGCTCAGATATACTCATATGCTCAATGGTAATGGTTAGTGGTTTTGGGCGCCCGACGCCCGTGACGATTGGCATTCCCTATGCACCAAAGAAATTTATAGCGCTATAATGGTTCTTCGCCACACGATGTGGCGCTATCATTGCTGGGTCTGAGCGCTGGAATTCCAGCACGCCTATGTTCTAATTTTGTGATTTTGGCCCTCAATTCGAGGGCCATAATTTATAATAAAATAAAAAGAAATTATAGGATAATAAAGAGTTTACATAGTATTATACAATTGTATAATTAATTTAGAATTTTAATCATATTTACTATATAAATAAATTAGCTAAAGCATACCGTTTATACATAGATAATTTTAGGCTTTATTCTTTAATTACATATAAATTAGTTAATACATGGTCTAATTGACCTTATACAGAGTTAGTATATATGTTAAGGTATTTTAAAAATATTTTTATTATATTTTACAAGTTTTATTTCCATTTTATTTACATTTAAATGGCTTATTTTTTGACTGTTTTACTTATGAATTAAGTTTAAATAGTATATACATTATAAATATACTTAAATTGGCTTAAATTACTTAAAATACATTAGTATAAATGTACAGTATAAGTTAACTTAGTTTTAACTTAAATTACTAATTTATTTTAATTTAATCTAATAACTTAAATATTAACTTAATAAATTACTTATTTATTCTATGGATACAATTAAATTATGGTACATGGTTAAATATGTCCATTATATACATATAAATACGTATGTACAATATTATAACTTAATATGATTATTTATAGAGGGTACTAATTTATATAGCCTAATAGTATATATAAGTTAGTTTAATTAATAAATAATTATATAATTAAGATATATACAATGTAATCTAACCTAAATACTTAATTTATATACTACAATATATACATAAGTTATTTAATCCCTATATATGTATAGTTTATATTATAGATAAATAAGCTTTACAACATAGCTTATACATACACTTATATACATAGTATACAAAGGATTTTTAGGTGTTTTTGAGTTTTTTCAGCCTTTTATGAGGTTTATGTCTTTTATGGAGGTAGGAGAAGAGATGGAAAGAAATGGTTGAGGAGAAAGAGATGTTTTTGATTTTTTATGTTTTGTTTCTTTTATTAAGTTTCATGGTATATAGAACCATCGACTGGTATATTCTACCAAGCTGGGGGTTCGGATTACCATGAAACTTGGTATACATTTAAAGAAATACCTAATATTCAATCAAACAGGTTTATTTTATTTTATTTTTAGGTCTTTATCTAATTTTTATTGAATTCCAAATCTCACTCATCCTAAGCCTTTTAAAGGTTTTCTAATGAATCCTAAAGGCTAAGAATGGAACTAAAGAGCTGGAAAGATAATGAAATGCCTCAACTATGCTCAACAAATGAAAAGGAAAGAATAAGAACAGTTAAGCATGAAATTCAACTCACATTTCACTTATTTTTAATTTTGGACAGTTAGGTAAAAATCTTTAGCTAACAAAAATTGAATAACTGAATTGACAAGCAATCAAATACATTTAAAAACCTATAACAATATAAGAATGTTTATACACATTATACACAACCTTATATACATGTCAGCTATCTGCAGAACTGAAACCTAAGCCTACAGTCCTTGTCTTTAGACCAGCATCTACTGCAGTAGAAATACAACAGCAGCAGGAGCAAGAATAGAGTAGCAATGTTGCTGCTGGAAGCACTGCTGCAAACTCCAACACAAACAGCAGTTGAAGCTGCTGTCTCCAACCAATGCAGATAACTAGATTGAATTCCAGATGGCTTAACTGTTGCTGCAATTAATCCATGTAGAATGAAACCAAGTCTGCAGCAAGGAAGGGAATGTAGCTACAATTGTAGCAAATTGCTATGAATCTGGGATTCAAAACTCAAACAAAAATCACTTAAATACCATCTGACAAGGGTTTCAATTCACAAATCCCAAAAAAATCACTCAGGAATGCATCTTAAAATCAAGATCCCTTGTCGAGAAAATCTCATCAAATCAAATCTAAAAGAGAGCTGATCTAGCTCTTTCTAATGCTATAGACAGCATGTAGAAAGAGTTAAATCAGTCCATCTAAAACACACATTTAAATCCCAGACTTTGGAAACCTTAATGAGTATTAAGAACTCCTTAGGTTAGAAAATTAGATTTCCCCTTTACAAACAACTCTTGCATACAAGATAGAACCTCAAGACACCAAAGTGATTTTCCTTAGCTCTATCATGCATTCAAGGCATTAAAATCCTCACGAAAATCCAAATCAGATTATGGCTCATCTGAGGTGAATTCTGACTTCATAATCACCTCAGATTCCAACCAAATAGTGAATCGCAATCAAAGATATCTCAGTTTTCTAGATCAAAACATTCAAAGCCCAAAATGGATAAAAATCCTTGAAATCTGAATTCATAAAACATCTAGCAAACTGATTCAATTTTAGCTCAGATTAGGGGCTTTTGTGATAAAAATGGGATGAATGGGAAGCTCCTAATGTGATTTTTGATACTAATTTCAAATTTGAGGTTAGAAACCAATCAGATCTGAAATTAGGTCTAATGAGTGGGTGAATTGCGAGAAACAAATCGCGGGAATAAGAAGCGATATGAAAAACATGGAGAGGGAGAAAATCATGAATAATGAGTGTGTGAAACCATCCCCTTTTATCCGGAATGATCAGAGGAGGTGAGGGGGGGAATTCTAATCTAACTCTACTCCTAATGCTAAACTAACAGAACAACAGATCAAATTCTACTTACTCCTACTCTTAGAAAGCATTTAAATCTAATCTAAGAAAGCATTAAAATCTAATCTAAAGGAAGAATGGGATGCCTGGGCTGTAGCTGGTCACTGCAGCGACGAAAGAGGATGGGGAAGACTCCAGCAAGGAATGGGATCCCTGGCCTGCAGCTGGTCACTGTAGCGACGAAGTTGAGGAGGAGAAGGCTGCACCCCTGTCATAGATGCGGCTGAGGAATGAGGGAGAGAACTAGAGATTAGACGAAGGTGATCGCTCAGGGAGGAGGGAGCAATCCTTTGCGCGCTTGACCAAGGATGTGCTTAAGTAGCCAGAAAGTGGATTTAGGCACCGCGTGAGTGAAATTACTCGACGAGGGCACCGGCGGTGAGAATGAAAGTAGAGAGTGCGCGGGGTAGCCAATTAAAAATCTGACCGTAAGATGGGATTTGAGGGTAGTGGTGACCACACGCGCCAGGTCGTGTGATGGTTCGAGTCAAATCCAGCCATAGATCAAGAGGCAAGGGGAGATTGACTGTCAAGATGGTGTGTGTTCTACACATGAACAATGCACGCACAGCTGCTCCAAACGTGCAAAATTTGTTGCGTAAATTGCAGGGATGTCGTTTAACGAAGGGGTATGAAAACTGCATAAGAGCCCATAAGTGATAGAAAGTGGTTACGGAGTGGTCCTTTAGGGCTTACAAATAGGTCCTTGCAGGTTACAAATAGGTCCTAAGAAGTTTTCTAATGAAGGAAATGTAATGCATAAAGGACCTAAATGTAAATCCTAAATTTCAAGGCCTTAATGATGTCCAAATGCTTTCAAGTTTTTATATAAGCTTAATTGAACAATTAGAAAGTTAATTGCACTTTTGATTTGATCTTTTAAACTTGTTTATGTGTTTAATTAACACTCAGATCACCATTTGACGTTTTGCTCAAGAATATCTCGTTTAATGACCTAATTATACAATTTTAACATAGAATTAATGTTTTAGGTCATTTTCTTAGATTCCCACACTTAGCCCTTTTTATGTGTTAATTTGATATTGTTTAACCCAGTTGCTAGCTTAACTTTAGCTTTTTAGCTATGATGAGTAGCCACTCATCACCCTTTCACCCAACGAGTAATAAACCAAACCATAATAATTTCCACACATGCACTATAACTAAAAGTATGAATAAAAGACAGAAAGCTGTAGAGTAAACAGTAACTGAAATAGTACCACAAGAGAATAACACATTTACATCATAGCCATCATAACATACTAGAAAGACAGAAACTAACCTACTAATTCCAAAACAGATACTCAAGACAATAGAAAGGAAAGTCAAACTACAACAAAACGAAAATGGAAGCAACTAAGGCTAGTCTTGGCTAGGCCCAACTCCCTCAGCAGCCGATGGAACTGGCCGCTCACCCCCTGTCCTGAATACAAGTGGTAGACGATGCCGAAAGCTGAGTAGAGTGGCAAGTGTACATTCAACTAACATAATTTAACTAAAGAGAAAAGTAATAAACATTTTATATAGCAGAAAATATTTCAAACATTTTCATGTTTTATTTCCATTTATAGGTACTAGTTGTTTTGTGATTTTGGTTCTTCTAGAAAAGGGTCCCATTATCTCTTGATTCACATGTTCCCTAACAGAACGATCTTGCTGAAGTTTTCCAGCTATGCAGAAAGTGCACGTGGTGCTCTCCTGGTCGAGAGAACACCTCACGTTTGTCCTACACCTGGTCTACCACTCTGGGGTCATAGTCGCGATGTAGTGGTGACTACGGCACACGTGATAAACAAATGGGGGCTATCCCGCACTAGCACGCGGTCAGCTGTTTCCTCTAACGGATACGCTCTAAGCCGTACTACACAAAACAGAACAAGGGCCGCACCCCCCCACCAGTCTGCGTACCCTCGCCCAATTATCCCGATTGGCCCGGTGGGCTTAACAGGAGTTAGTGTAGGAAGGCCATTCCTACCCTGGGTTCCAACTCGAGGGAAGGCTAGCTCTCTCCCTACACAAAGGGATGGTTGGCTCTCCTCGGTATGTGCATACTCGAGGGCTAGCTGTTAAGATCCGTGTCACCAAAACCCTTTTAAGATGTCTGGGAGTTGGTTCAGACATCTGGTCGGACGTCTAGACACCTTCCCAGACGCCTAGAAATTAATTTTTGCACGCATACAACCGCGAGCCGCCTTCTTCTCTTTCTCTCCCCTCGTTGACTGCAGAACCTTTTCCCCCTCACGACTACTTATATCCCCACCTCTCCCTCACGCCATCCCACATCCATCCTTTCCCCCCTTCTTCCAGAAAGGGTGAGAGCAAGAGCAGTGAGTTGCTGCAGCCGAGTGCAGCGGCGGAGAAGAGAAGACAGCGAGAGGGAAGAGAAGAGAGTGCGCGAGTCGTGAGAGAGAGAGAGCTCACCGGAGCAGCTCGAGGCCGGCCGGCATGCGCAAGGCGGAGTGTGTGTCGGGGAGGTTTCCCCGACGCTGCTGCAGCAGACGAGCGGCTGCGCGGCATGGTCGCGTGCAGCAGGAAGAAGACGAAGGAGGTCCTGATTCTGGGATTTTTCCCAGAATCAGACGTCTGGACCTACATCCAAATGACGTGGACGACGTCTGGAGGGAGCTCCAGACGACTGAGAGGTACGTACTGCACCTATACCTTCCTTTTTGCAGATACGGCCATGCAGGCCGTTCGGCTGAAACTTTGTAGCATGCCATGTTTAAGAGTTTTCGCGTGCGCGTGCAGGATTCGCTTCGGGAAGGTGCAGGACATGCCCTCCCACGCGGTTCAGACGTCTGGGTGAGGCACCAGACGGCAGAGAGCGTCTCCAAATGTCCGGAGGGATAGTCGAACGTCTGGAACTAGGTCCAGACGGTTCAGCAGGATCTCTGGACGTCTGAGGAGCAGCACAGAGTGAGGTATGGACCTGGACCCATTTTAAGACATCTGGAAGATGTTCCAAACATCTGATTTGAGTCAGAGTTGTCGTTTTTGACCCGTTTAGGGTCCGTTCAAGGTCAGATTTCCGCGTTTAAGATTTTGTTCTTCTCTGAATAAGTTCCTCTACTTGTTTGAAATACTTTTATCCTATTCTGAGTGGTTTCTTGTGGTTGATCCTTGTGTTAGGACCTCATTCTGTTGCAGACTTGGGGGTTGCGGGGGCACGTGGACCTGCCGATCACGCCCCCATTACTCCCGATTTTGTGGGTAGAGTGACTTCCCTTAGTTAATTACAAACTTAACTGCATGTCTGGAATAAATGATAGATCCTAGGGTGTGGCATGAATCCTAAGACCAAAAAAAAAAACTAGATTTAATGATAGATCATAGGGTATGGCATGAATCCTAGGACTAGAAAACTAGATTGAATGATAGATCCTAGGGTATGGCATGAATGCTAGAACCAGAAAAACTAGATTGAATAATAGATCCTAGGGTATGGCATGAATCCTAGAACTAGAAACACTGGAATGATTGTATTAAATGCCTGAAATGCAATCTTGGAATGTGTAGATAATGATTGCCTGTAATTGGATAACAGCTGCCTGTGAAATAAAGAGTACTGTTGTTAGTAACTGTTACATGTAATTTCAGTTGTTTGAAATTAAATACAAGCTGCTTGTATATAAATTGGAAAAGAAAGATTGAATGTTGGAAACACATGCTATATGCGAATAAACCTGAATGATGAAACTTAGTATGGTTTGGCCTAAGAAACATGAGCATGAACCCTACGGGGAATTAGGAGTAGAGCTCCTGGAAATAAATAGAATGGAACTGGAGAAGTGAATGGGAAAGTGTGCTGTCCTTGGGTACGTGGTACCAAGGGAAGCACATGTTACCTCTTAGTGCAGAGCGGAGCCAGCCGCCCTAGGGTTGAGACCCGGGGTTAGGTCTGGCCACTTTGCACCAACTCTTGGTCCTCGTGTACAAAGTACCGGGGAGAGCTGCTAGTGTAGGGAGAGAGCTAGCCACCCCACGGGGCCCGAGGTTCAGCTAGTCGTCCTACACCGACTTGTTAAGCCCACTGGGCAAACAGGGGTAGTCAGGCGAGGGTGCGCGGACTGTGGAGGGGCGAGACCCCTGTTTGGTTACTGTGGAGGGGCTAGACCCCTGTTACTGAGAGGGCTCTGCCCTATATTGGTTCCGTGCTATGCTTTGGGTGCACCCGTTAACGAAAATGACTGACCGCGTGCTAGTGTGGGGTAGCTACCTATGCGTTTATCGCGCGTGCCATAGTCACCGTTACATCTGTCAGCGACTTTAGGGTGGTTGACTGAGGGTAGGATCACCACGGGGGACTCTCCCGGCTAGGAGAGCACCACGTGCTACTTCTACTTTTCGGAAAAGACTACAATCAAGATCGTTCCCACGAGGAACATTCGAGATCAAGAAAAAGAGCTGATAAATAAACCAAGTGATGAAAGAAAGAATAGTTAGTGAAATAAAGAAAGAAATTGAAAACAACAGCTACCTGTCCACCTTTACTGTTTCTCTTAGCTAGCTGGTTGCCACTCTACTCAGTGTTTCGTTGACGTGTCGTACTTACCACCTTTTTCAGGTCCAAGTGTTGAGCAGCCAGAGCCTACAGCTGCGAAGGGTGCTGGGCGTAGTAAAGCTCAGTAGTTGTACTTGTGTTGTACCCGTTTCTATAGTAGTGAGTATTTTGTTGCACTTTTGTACTCTTTTATTGTAAACTTCATATTTCTGTACCTATTTTTAATTCTCTACTGTTGTGGTGGTGTGTACTGTAGTAGTTCCTTTCTTTACTGTTGTACTTTTGTTACTGTTAGTTGCTTGCATGGTGAATGTGATTTATTTTACTGCTTTTTGGTTACTTTTTCGTTGGACGACTGGGTCTTGGGATCAGTCGAGTCGGTCCGATTTTCGTGTCCTGTAGGGATTCGGGAACCGGGTCGTGACACCAGCTCACTCCCACAACTGTACTCAACATGGCCCATCTCGACCCCACCATTCCATGTTCATTTCACAATCAGAGATGTCTTTACTTTGCATTTGGGTTCAAGAAAACCCCCTAATTTATTTCTAACAATCTCGTTGTCGTTAACTTCATTAATTCACAAGTCGCCATCAGCTAGATCTTTATTAATATTAAAAAACCCTTAAGTTCATACATGCATAATGCGTGTATAAAAGCACAATTCTATGAAACAAAATTATACATGCACTTACATATGTAAAAGCACCAACATACACTTAGAATGCGTACACGCACATACATAATTAAACACACCAACAAACATACCGAATTCTACGTGTTCATAGTTACATACATATACAATTACATACATACGTAATACATGTGTACACCACCACCCTTAACTCCAAAATCACTCGATATTTCATTTCCGAGTTTCTACTCATGCAATAGCTCTAGCTCACCCTAGGGTTCAAGTAGATTCTTTAGTTTGATTGTTAACCAAATCAAGTGGAACTGACTCCCAATATTTCATGTATTACAAGCCAAACCTCTAGCTTTTACCTTAGGGTTCATGATCATCCTTACGGGGGGGAGTCGCTAACAATTAGGCATTGACAAGGCCATTATTCCTCAATTAAATAGAATCTCCAGTTTGCCTTAGGGTTCAAATGAATACCCTACCTACTTGGTGCTACACTTTTCAAGCGTTCAAGTTCATTAATGTATCAATTCATCGCGTATACATTTGTCTTAAGGTTTCACATTTGCTTCCTAATTGTAGCTAATAGTTGGCTTCTTACTTGACCTTAGTGGCACTTCGTGCGTGGGTTTTTCTGAGGAGGATCGTGTTGTAAATATAGGAGAGAGAACCAGGCAATTTGCGATAACAATTAACAACTAAAACAAATGTCGAGACAATGGGGCATTTCGGAATCACACATCATGGCAAAAGAATTACTTAGCCCTAACATATTTTATCGATCTAGGGCATTCGACACTAAAATGATAGGATAGAAGTTACCACTCTACCTCAATGGGGTGGAAACGGTGGGGCACGAGTGACCCGTTCAACCCCTCGTAGTTGCTGTGCTCCCTTCCTCGGGATGTGAATCCTCCGTTGTCAAACTAGAGCCTACGAGGGTGGATGAGAGACCATTAGGCTTAAAAAAAATGAATCGTCTAGTGGACCTAATGTTGGCGAAGAGTGTCAAAAGCATAACCAAAACGTAGAAGGTGTCGATACCTATTCAATGACATCTTACGGGCGCGATTCCGAATTCGTTTCAGGTCTCGAACCCACCTAAGACTCTTCCTACACATGCGAAACCTGCGTATGCGAACGTACCCCGCTCGCTGCGCTGGATACAAGTGTCCTACTGCCCTTGATTTGCATGCTTGCAGCCTCAGGTAGCACAACCTGCGGCCTCAGTCCACGCAGGCCCTTGCAATCCACACTGCAACCTTGTCCCAGTCTTCTACACGCCTCGAGCAGCAAGCGGTTGCTCTTTCCGCGTGCCCCCTCAACCTCTAGCAGCGAGGGCTGCTCTTCCCTTCGCACTACACGTCTCGAGCAGTGAGTGGCTGCTCCTCTCCACACGCCCCTCATCCTCGAGCAACGAGGGCTGCTCTTCCCGTGCACTGCATAGAGGGAGAGGGTACACCCTACCTCTTTCTCCCTCTCGATCTCTCACCCTCTCTGTCTCTCGCTGTTTCTCCCTCCCTCAACTTGTGGCAGAAGGGGTGGAGGGGCTGCATGCCAACTGAGGTCATAAGGGAGGTGGGAAGGGAGGGCACACCTCTCGAGGTTTGGGAGGGTAGGGTTTTTATAGTGGGGGGGTTTAGGGTTCTAGATTCATGTGGGGTCGAGAAAAGTGTAAGGGCAACCCTGAGCTTTGGTTTATGCAGGCGATCCTATCTGAAGGAATGGAGGGGTGGAAATGGTGCAAGAAACCCCTCCACTAAGGGAAAAATTTGTTCAAAGTCCCCACATAGCTTTTCAAGTGTGTAGAAAATTGCAAAATTTTCATAAACCACCTTGAAGAATTTGAAATTTTCATAACAATCCCCAGGATCATTTCATTTCAGGCAATGTATTCAACATTTTGCCTACTATTAACTAATAGTGCACTATTGAGGATCAGATCTCCTTTAAAAAATGTACACCATTAAAGTAAAATTGGATTATCAAATTTCATATTTTTCTATGCTTGAATTTGCTTGTGCTTTTTCAATGTTGTACTTGGGCCCATCTTTCATCCGAATTTGGGAGGGCTAGGCTCCAATCAAAAGCGTTTTCTTTAATTTGATAATTCTACGGCTCCAAGCCAAGTGACCATTATGCCCATTCTCATAGCATCACCATCGAACATCAAATTTAAGGGTATAATTTTTCATATCTTCCCAACCAGGCATCCTACTTTGTTAAGCCATAGAGCTGTAGCTGTTCATCAATTCTACTAAAATAGTCATTTTAAAAGAAAGGTTTCAAAGACCTAAACCAACCACCCAAGACAACCATATTGAATATTTATGAACATTAGCATATCATGTCTAAGTGAAGTTAGACAAATAAAATTTTCCCACATAATTTCTAGTCTAATTCTTCACTCAGAGAACTAAAAGTTCAAGTTTAGATTTTCCCCTAAAATACACATTTTATTCACCTTAGAACATTATCCAAAGCCGCCTCTAATTTGGCTACGCAACAATGGTGATTTCAAGGTTACACCATTACACTACCTCCAACATGTAAATCTAAAATCTTATTCAGATCTCACCTCCCCCCCCCCCCCCCCCCCCCCCCCCACCACCACCAAATAAACCCCATTTAAAACTTCCCTTATGCAACATTAAAGCATGATAAACGCTATACAAACCCTCAAAAATTATGAATCGAAACTCCAAAATCATGCATCTAACACGAGATAAAGATCCAAGAATTCTCATATCTATTTTCACATTCATCTACATGCATGGGCTGATTTCTAGAAAAATAAATTGTTAACCCCCTAGATTAGTTTCTCATCTTGCTTTTAATCCCTTAGGGCAGATGACATGCACACAGGAGTAAGGGGAGTTAAAATTTACAAAAGGGGAGTCCCTCCCTCTCAAAGTGAGCAAATAAAGGCCCTTGAACCCTTATCTAGCCACATGATGTTGCAACAAAAGGACCCGTTCTCTCCCTTTCCTTCCTTTAATTCTCCCCCCTTTAAACCTTAGATTTCCTCTGAATACAAGCAAAAATCGCAATTGCAATAGGGGGTTGTCCTCCCCTCCTTCCCTCACCAAGAGCCCTTTAAGAAGCTTCCCCTCTGTAGCTGCAATGGAGTTTGATGTGCAATAGTGTTAAATGCTAGTCCAAGACCTCCAAATGACCCTCAAATGGCTAGAAAAAGGTAGTAGGGGCTAGAGAGGAGAGGGAAGAGGAGCTAAAGGAGAGCAGGGGGCATTGGGTTGAGGAGTCCCTCTTGTAGGCTTCTGCTCACATAGGTCGGGTGAATTTAATGCCATGCCCTTCTTCCACTTCATTCCACCCAACTACCATGAGCCTCCAAATTCTCTGCACTTGCACTTTCACCTTCTAGAATTCATGCTATTAATTAATAAAACTCAAGTTCAAACTTTAAAAGGAATCCTATAGAATTCGTATTTGGCTCAATTAAAATCACCATTATTAACCTTGATAAATGACATGAAAATCCCATTAATAGCCTAAACTAATTTGGTCGAGTCAGATTGGTGATTTGAATTTTTGAGCCATCACAAGAGACATCTATTATCATTACCTTTACTAACTTATCTCAGCTCACTTTTGCGACAAGTTAACTTGGATTAGGTAGCTTTATTATGGATTGGGCTAGACGGGCTTCCAACGAAGGATAACCTCAACTTTTGTGGCTTACCCAGTTGCTAAACTAGGTTTGAGAGTTCAATCGATAAAATCGCCATTTTTTTTCCCTCTAAACTCTGGAATTAGTTTTAAGAACCGCCTACTAGACCCGTGAACTTAAGAGCTTTGTTCGCATTGCACACCCCCCCCCCCCACCCCCCCCCCCCCCCCCCCACAAAGTATACTCTTCAAAAACTGGAAGCAAGTACTAGTAGTTGTGGGTCTAAGGATCTGCGAAGGGAAACACATTTATTCTATCTTGGATGATAAATTGGGAGACCCTCCAGGGCCACACCCACAGAGGGGTGATCTCTGTCTTCTACCTAGAGTTTGCATGGTGGATTCTCTGATCCGTCTTCCTTTGGAAAAAGGCATACGATTTTTATACAGCTAAACTTTGATGGCATATATTTATCATGCATACCGTACAAAGTGCAAAGTTTCCTTCTTTCTTATTTTTCCAAATGCTTTTCCTCATCCAACTAATAATATACCATATTTGATTTTTCATATGCCAATAATCTAATTAATATGAAAATTGAAAAGAAAAGAGATATGGATCCTATCCTGTATGCTAAACATTAGACGCCTCCTCCCCATTAGAAAAGAGGCATCCTGTTGTGATGCGGTGAGTTTTGTTTCTCTGGAAAAATGATTGAATGCGTTAAGAGCTTTCACTGAGGCTTTGTTTGGCAGTAGAAAATGCCTATGATATCTTGTGAGAGGGGGATAAATTGTTTCACAATATTTTATATTCAATCGTCACATCCAACTCAACTACTTGCCTCACCAACTAATCAACATATTTTACTGATTACATTTAACATTCTCCTCGTTGCATCCCAACACCTTATTAATCTAATCCACCCACTAGCTTAAACCCCTGAGATGATAAGTTAGGCCTACTTTATTTGGGGGGGGGGGGGGGGGGGGGGGTTTAATCAGTCAAAAGAAAGGTTAAATTTCATTTACTTGACTACTTAATCATTTATTTATCAACCTAAATTTAGTCAATTTAATATGAATTTGCCTAATCGATGTTAACTAAGTCTACGTTAAAATCATACATTATTTGTGTCTCTGACACCTCTCATACTTTATATACTTAACATCACTATTAAGTAAATGATAAAAAAATTAACATCATAACTTAACACTAATTCAAGTAAACATAAATTAATGTTAACACTACTATACAAATAAATACAATTGAAAATTAACACTAATTTCACATTTCTTAATACAATTTTCCCAACCTAGAGATATTTTGATCCCAAATGCAAAAGCAACAATTCAATGCATTATACCATTTTACCTGATCTTTTTTTTTTTAAGGAAGTAACACCTCTTATTCCAGGTATGGACAACTTCATCCCAGAATGCATCTATTTTGAACCTTGGCTTCAAATTTTGGAATAAACTTATCCCACCTACTCTTAATTTTATTTCTTTAAAAGACTTACAATTAAGTAGAGTACTTCAAAATGTGATTCAAGGTATGCTTGTTAAATTATTATCATATTTTATCTCTTCAAACAAATACTAATTCTAAACCTTGATGTCATAACTAATAAATAAAGGAAAAAAGTTAAAAGTGGTTTAATCCCAAATAACATTTACTGCTTGACTAATTCCTCTTTTAAGTTCTTGTACCCTAATAGTGCTTGAATATCGCGTTAACTCTTACTTATGTCATCTAGGTTGGCTACGATTACATCAGAATTTTCTACGCTTACAGCATATCTTTCAAATTATAAACAGAGTATAATCTCGAAAGAATTAACATCTACATGATCCCAACCACAAATTTTTAGGTTGGGTATAAACAATATAATAGTTGGTGGAATTTCATCGATTTCCTTAAATGCATCTTTCTTCGTCCATCCGGGAATAGGAGTTATTGCAGGCTTGATAAAACGATATCATCGTTCAAGCGTAAACTTCAGGAAAATGAAAAATCTACAGCAATGTTTGTTGACGTCACCAAAGAACAAATAAACGTCGTCAAAAGTATTTTTTTTTTGATGTTACATAAATGTTGCCCAGATCCATCGTCCTACGACGATGTCGGTGCTTAGTTAACCGATTGGACTCGTGTGGCAAACGATCACAGGCAGTGGTAACCAATAAGCATTGATCTATTAAAACAAATATATATGTTGACTTGGATAGTCTCCTGGTTTATTCCAGAACATAAACATATTCAGATAGAACTGATCGTACATAAAAAAAAAAAGGCTTCTCAAGATTTGACCTTACCGTCAGCAATAGTCCCTTCGCTTCGCCTCTGCAGTACTCATGTTCGAGTTCTTCCATAGAGAGTGCCGTATACTCTTCTGGTCCTCAACACAAGGATTGTGCTCAAGCCGGATGCAACAATGCACATCCCACACATTATCAAGAATGAGAAAGAGAAGCAGATGGCTCCTGTACACTTCAACTCTCCAGTTTCTGAATTCCCAACAAGAGGGATAAATGACACGATTCCGGCTGGGATTTTCGACTGCTTGGCAGCTTCGTAGTCGTAAATTGTGCTGGCGATGAGGCCGGAGAACACCAGCGAACCGGCCGGATTTGCCACCGTCAGGAAATTATACAATGCACCGAAGTTTTTCAAGCCAAACAACTCGGAAGCAGTCGCTGGGACGATTGCCCAGTGAGCTCCATAACCAAGACCAACCAAAAATATCGCAAAGTAGAGGACTCCAGGCCACGCCACAACCAAGAGAAAATGGCCAATCGCCATCATCACCTGAGCCGCGCCTAGAGCTGCTGGCCTTGGGAATGCATAGTCCCTGATCATTGACAGGAAAACAATAACAAAACAAGAGGAATTAGGAAATTACTGTCTGATAAGAGTGTGAAAAAATAAGCACAAATATACATTAACTCCCTTTAGTCATCCACTCTCGCACCTCCTCCCAAAATTAAATATCTCTGGCGATGATTTTTGTACGCTAAAAACAGCCAGTGATACTTTAGTGTACAACTAAATGTTGCCGTTGATATTTGAATGTTATTAGTGATATTTAAGTGTACAATTAAGTATCACCGGTGCCACTTAGATGCAACTAAATATCCACTGTTGATATATAAAAAAAGAAAACCACTAGTGATATCTAATATTTTGAGAAGTGTGTGAAAAAGTGTGTAAATTAGGGGATGGATTAATCGTAGTCTGAAAAAATAACTATGACAATTTATGATGCAAAAAGATGACTAAAGTTAGTTTGGTCATTTTTTGCACTTATACTGGTTAACTTAGTTAATTTCATGCTTTTGGATTCCTTTTCCTGCTGCTAAACATTGTTTATTTTCTGATTTGAGTAAACAAACAGCTTATCGGGCTCCACACAAATTCAAAACTATCTACATTCAAGATATTTAGAGCCGACTAATATGTATACAAAAACATTTTTCCCATATTTGTATGGTCCCTGTATTCCAAGTAAGAGCAGGAGTTTTAATCATGTACTTTGAATCCTATCAAGGGTAGGATTAGTATTATTGATTGCATCTATAAATAAAGGATTGGAGCTCTAAACTCAACACATTTTGTTGCAAGAGAGATTTTGAGAGCGGCAGGTCAAATATACCTTGTTTCCAATTAATGAAACTCTTCTTTTGGTGGTCACAAGTGGTGACCAATTAATATTATCATATCAATGTTGTGTATACAATTGAATACTATGAATGACCAGAAGCATAAAAGATATTATTGAGCCTAGGGACTTTCTTATCTATTTTTATTACTTTTGGGATATCCTTGTAATTTTTCCCAAATTTTTCATATAAAAGAGAGGCTAAGGTTTTCTTATTTGAGATCGAACATTCTTTTCATCTCAACATGATATCAAAGCAGCGATCCTAAACTAGAACTTCGATATCCCACCAAATATTCTACCTAAAAGATGATTGAATCACCAATATTTTGGTGATTCAATCGGTGATTCGAGAGATGATCAGGAGCAGCGACAGCGGAGGTGGCTCCAACCTCCACACCACCGCCGCCCCTGTTGATGGCCTCGAGGCTACCACCTTGGGTGGCAACCTTGCTAGTGGACTGCAGCAGACTGCCGGCGACGACGGCAAGGCCAGCGGCCTGCTGTGCATGGTCTGCAAGACCAGCAGTCTGCCGCACATGGCCTGCAGGACCACCGACCATCTGTTGAGCACCAACTAATCTGTGGAAGGTCTGTGAGCGAGTCCATCGGGCTGTCTACCACCCTGGTTCGTGGTTCGATATGCAATCTCTTGCGTGATGAAGTGTATATAATGCTTCTTAGTTGTGGTGATGAGTCTTCTCTCACCTCTGGTGACAAAGTTAGCCTCCTTAAGTCCGATGAGCCTTCTCTCGTGCACTGAAGATGGGAGCCATGCACCAAGAAGTTCTATTTTAGACTTGAAAGAGTTTGCATTTGCAACCCAAGGAGACATGAAGAAGAAAAAGAGGATCGGAGGAAGGTTGATAATTGACTCTGGGGCTTCTATCCACCTTACAGGAGCTGTGAAATGTCTTAAGAATCCTAAAACCCCGCGTGGGATCAAAGATGTTGGGGTGGCCAATGGAGCCACATCACCCATCACAGCCGTAGGGCATGTACATGCTTCTCCGAAGAAGCAGATTGGAGATGTTCACTGTGCTCCCGAGTTCCCGATGAATCTATTGTCTATGAGTTGCATCTGTAGGGATCTTAAGTGTCGTGTTGTGTTTGACGAAGCCCATTGCTATTTCCAAGATAGATAGACAAGAGATACTATAGGTGGGGGTATAGAGCGAGATAGACTTTATTACCTTGGCACACCCACCTTGTTTGCAGGAGCAGCGTCGATAGCATCTAACCCATGGCTATGGCATAGGAGACTTAGGCACCCCTTGCTTAAAAAGATGAGATAGATATATCCCAGTTTACTAGACTCTCTAACATTACAATGTGAGAATTGCCAGCTTGAGAAACACCACAGGAATACCAATCCATAGAGGGATGATAGAGTGAGTGTTGTTCCCTTTGCCCTAGTACACTGTGATGTGTAGGGGCCATCCAGAGTGTCTATGCCAGGAGGACACCAATATTGTACTGTGATGGTGGATGATCATAGTCGCCTCACCTGGGTCTTCTTGATGAAGACTCGTGCAGAGATTCCTCAGGTTATTCAGCAGTTCTTAGCAGAGGTTCAAACTCAATATGATAGTACGGTTCATGTTTTTCGGAGTGATGATGCCTTGGAGTTTATGCAGCGAGATGTACAGAGTCTCTTTTCTTCCCAAGGTATTATTCATCAGATGTATGATCACCCATCTTGGCAGAATGGTGTGGCTGAGCGCAAGCTTTGACATCTACTGGCATTGGTAAAACCTTGATGATCCTTATGAAGGTTCCTAAGCAATTATGGGGAGATACCATACTTACTGCAGCCTACCTGATTAATCGGGTACCTTCGCCAGTTCTTTAGGACAGATTCCTTTCCAAGTGATTCATCCAGATTATGACAGGCCCTTTGCGCTACCTCTGAAGGTGTTTGGATGTACTTGTTTGGTCTAGGCATATGGCAATTAGGACAAATTCTCTCCTAGGGCAATCAAATGCGTCTTTCTTGGGTATTCTAGAACTCAAAAAGGATATAGGTGCAATGATCCTAGTCTCAGGAGATATGTTGTCACTGTAGATGTGACCTTCTTTGAGAAGATTCCTTCTCAGAGGAGGGAGCGTCTGTTCAAGCTACCCTAGAAAAGACTCAGGTTTACCATCAGAGGCCACATACTGATTCTAATTTGGCAGATGAGAGCAATTCAAACACAGAGGAACAATTGCCTTTAAGGAGACCCAGTAGAGTGTGCACACTTCATCCTCTCTCTCTGTACACAATTGTTGCTCACCTTGAGGATGGTGTTCGTCAGTTTGCTTCAGATATTACTTCTTCTGATATTCCCATTGATTTTTCTTAGGCCTCCCGTGATCTGAGGTGGCAAGCTGCGATGGATGAGGAGATACAGACCTTACAGTCACAACATACTTGAGAGCTAGTACCATGTCCTGATGATGCTATTGTGGTGGATTGCAGATGGGTCTACACCATCAAGTATCGACCTGATGAGACGGTGGACAAGTATAAAGCCAGGCTTGTTCCCAAAGGCTTTACTTAGACATTTGGGATAGATTACTTCAAGACCTTTTCTCCTGTAGCTCGTATCCCATCCGTCGGGATTATCATTTCTGTTGTCATAATTAGAAAATGGCGCTTACAACAGCTTGACATTAAAAATGACTTCTTATAAGATGATTTATCTAAGGAGGTGTACATGACGCAGCCACCAGGTTACAGTAGTTAGGGGGAGCTTGTTTGCCGTCTGAGAAAGGCGTTATATGGATTGAAATAGAGTCCTTGGTTTAAGAGGCTTGGTATAGAGATTGGGAAGATTGGCTTCCAACGCTCTACTCTTGATCACTCTATCTTCATTAGGAAGACTAAGTATGGAGGGTGTACCCGTGTTGTTATCTTAGCTGTGTATGTAGATGATATGATTCTTACTGGTGATGATGATGATGGGATTGCTCAGACCAAGTCCTTCTTACAATCTACCTTTGTTATCAAGGACTTGGGAGAGTTGAGATACTTCTTGGGGATTAAGGCAATACGACATGGGTCAGGTTTGTCCTTATCACAGAAGCAATATACGTTTTAGATTCTTTAGGATGCAGGTTTGCTCGATACTAAGCTTTCTGGTATACCTTTGGAGCTACACCTTGCACGCCCTTCTAATGAGGAGGATCCGTGTATGAGGACGTTACTTATTACCATAGTACAACGAGTTGCTTACTCTATCTTATCATCACGGGGTCTGATATCAATTTTGCAGTGAGCCACGCTGGCTAGCATATGCAAGCTTCACGTTACAGCCATTGGCGTGAGGTTTGCCTCATTCTGAGATACCTCGAGGGGTCACCAAGTAGAGGGTTGTATTACAAAGATGGTAGCATCCTAGACATACTTGCCTACTTTGATGCAGATTATGTTGGGTCTGTGGATGATTGACGCTCTACTTCAAGCTTCATAGTCTATGTTGTAGGGAATCTTATCTCCTAGAGGAGCAAGAAGCAGAGTGTTGTGTCCCATTTAAGTGCCGAGGTGGAGTATAGAGCCATGGCACGAGCTGCATGTGAAGTTATGTGGATTGCTTCCTTCTTACAGGATCTTGATATCTAGATTATCTTACCCGTTCCACTTCTTTGTGACAACAAATCTGCTGCTTATATTGCCTCAAATCCAATTTTTCATGAGACGACTAAGCATATCGAGGTTGACTGCCATTTTGTTCATGATGCTATTCTTAGCGACAGGATTAGTACCCCCTATGTCTCCTCAGAGCTTCAATTGACTAATATATTTACCAAGGCTCTCAAGAAGAAACGTCTTAACTTCTTGTGCGACAAGTTGGGTCTTGTAGATATCTACACCTCAACTCAAGGGGAAGTGTTGAGCCTAAGGACTTTATTGTTTATTTTTATTACTTTTGGGATATCTTTGTAATTTTTCCCAAACCTCTCATATAAAAGAGAGGTTAGGATTTCTTATTTGAGATAGAATATTCCTTTCATCTCAACAGATACCAAAGCATAAATCAACGAAAAAACACATTGATAGGGCTGATTTCTCTGTAATTTTCTCAAAGAAACAAGTGAGGGATACATGCATATTTATAGGCCACTACACACTCTAACACTCCATCTCATGATGTGGTACTAAACCAACCACACATTTTCCAACAGTCCCCCTCAAGCTAGAGCATTGAATGCTCAGCATGTACAACAACAAAACCCCACTCTACACAATAGAACACAACTCTCTCAAGTAGTTCTTACCGTAGGCAGGTGCGCTGATGACAACACATCAGCGAGGTCTGGAGCTGCTGGACAAATTGTTGTAGATGGCTTTCACAAAGGCCTCTCCTCTGAAGACCTCAGCTAATGCTAGTGGCTCCCCATTCAGTATCCCTGTATATACCCATATGAAATATGGGATATTGAATTGGTATTCTTGTGAGCCCATATTAGATACAGCGGTGAGCCTAGCTTGCTAGGTTATTGTTCCTCCCTTGAGGTCGGTCCTCCCTTTGGTCGGGGGTTCACGGGTGGTGTTCCTCTTGCTTCAGTCGATGGCTCTCCCTCATCTATTGTGAGTAGCTCCTTTCCTTTCTCCTGCTTCTAATGGGAGTCGATCTCAGAATCGACCTAGAAGCAGGTTTTCTTCTATCCCATGGGGAAGAAGAAAGACTTACCAAAAAGATGGTATACTGGGGGAAAGGAGAACGAATTACAGAAATCAAACATCATCGTAGAGAGAGAAGGAGAACGAGAACGAAGTGGATTCCTTGAAATACCTTGATTTCACTTCACCGCGCTTGGATTGAACTTCAGAATATTTGGCGAACGGACCATACTCGAGCTTTTCATCCATGCCCCGCAAGGAGGTCAACTTGTTTCAAATATACAACCATTTGGAGTCCACGAAACTAGATCTCCCATCTAGAAACCTAATATGGGCCCTTCTTCTGAAGACCTCAAAACTGGATCTCTTTCTTTAGAGACCTCAAAACTCTGGACCTCCCAGAATTGTGGTTTCTCATGTGGTGTCCTCGAACAAAGGGGCTCCAAAATGGAGGTGACTATAATACCATTTACACTCCTTTCTCCCAAACTCTATGGGAGAGGAAATAAACATAGAGAAGAAATAATAAGACGAGAGAACAGCTGCTCCCCCTCTTCCCTTAAACATAATCATCATCATATCATTTTTTTTACATTTTCAATTTTTTTCACTTTTTTTTGTTCTTTTTGTTTTCTCGTTCTTCCCCCCTACCCCCCACCTTTTTTTATATTTCTCTTTTATTCCTTTTTCACCTTTTTATTTCCTTCTCTCTTTATTTTCCTCCCTTTTTCTCTCGATATCTCCATCTCTCCCCAATTGTTTACTCCTCTTTTCCTTTCTTCTCATTAACTAAGACAGTGTGGCATTAGTAGCTCCAAAGTGGTTCCCTCAATGGACCTCTCTGAAATGCTAACGAGAGAACAATTGTTGCGCTTGTTCGAGATTCTCGCGAATTTTCCCACGATCTCTTGCAAGAACGTAGGTGCTACGATAGATAAATCGCGTGAGATCCTCTAGGCGCCATCTTCACGAGATCCTCACCTAAATCGTCGTCGCTTTCTTCTTTTTGCAACTCTTCTTCCTCGCATGACTCCTCGAGCACCACTAGCGCCTTTATCGCCATTGCCAATGCTGTCCTTGTGAGATCTCAGTTGCCTCCATCGTCTTCTTCCTCACGACCACATGTGTTGCCGAGATCGTTCGCGCCTCCAATCACGCAAGATCTTCAGTGCAATCAACTCCATCTCCATTGCTAAATCACCCTGACAGCGACGACCTCCCCAAGTTGATGAGATCGCAGGGGAAATTAAGGCAACGACAAGCGATTGATGCAACCTTCATCGATCTCCTCGTCTATTCATGCACCATAAGCTCCTTGCGCCATCGCTACTACTTCCAATCAAGGTTTCTCCTCCCCGTAGCAACAATCGTGCCTCCTCCAAGTTGAATAATATGACTTTTTGATGAAAACTTATAACACTAGCAAGATAAAACTGAGAATAAACCCAAAAACAAACTGCTCTAATACCAAGTTGAATAATATAAATAAACGAAAGCATAAAAAATATCAAAACATAAAGCAATGAAAAACACTTGGGTTTACATGGAAACCTCACTCACGAAGAGTGGGAAGAAAACCACGAGAAGGCTCCTGATAAGGTTGATTCTCTGTATTCTTCTCAAAGAAACAAGTAGGGGGTACATGCCTATTTATAGGCTACCATACACTCCAACATTCCATATCTCATTATGTGGTACCAACCCAACTACACATTCTCCAACGCATATCATGATTTTTGCATGCCTCCCTCCATCCCCAACAATTGGTACTAAAATAGGTCAACGTGCTACAAATAAAGACCACAATGCAATGAGGTAGGAGGTTGATGTTCAGTCACCAGGGTCAAGAAACATGGGATAGTAGTATGACAGTTGCTACTAGAGATCTATGTAGTGTGGAGTAGACGTAGGTAATGTATGAGGGAGCACATGCAATTAGGAGGAAAGACATGCAATAGAGGAGGGTGCATCGATTGTATTGATTAAAAAACACTAATCGTTTCGGATATTATTGAATGTAGTCAGATGTCAATTGAAGAGACAGAACTTTAGACTAAGGTTTTAGCATGCTTTGGATGATGTAAATGGATTGGATCGACCGAATTCAACTATGTTTGATCATGCAAGATAATGCAATTTTTACCATTCTCGAGGTGATTCATGAAGATCTAATTAAATTGGATGCCACCGGACAATATGAGTTGCCATCACATTATGGATGCAACTTTAAAAGGTACATAATTCTCTATGGAGTCCTTCAACAGCACAAACAACTTGAACTCCTAAGGAAAAGAATAAGGCATTTTGATCAGTAAGATTGTAGGATGAATGATAACTCAATTACCTACCCTCCTTTGGCCCAACTGTGTTTCTTCTTGTATCAACGGTAATGATTTAGTAAATTTGTTGCACTTAACATTGCTTTGAAGACTTGAAATTGAGATGAAATGAAGTATGTCCAAATTTTGTAGGCTTTCATAAAATGCTAAGGGTTAAATTGGCGTAACTATCTTAGATTACTACATGTGAAACCCCATGTCCACAAATCAAGCTCTTTAATGAGGATAATCATCTTTGTAATGGTAATGTAGGGAAGAGCCTCAGCATGAACACAATTTCTAAAGAATCACTATACAATACCTTTGGCTATTTGTTGCCTTCGTGAACTTGCCAATGACGTAAAACTCCCATTGAATGAAGGAATAGAGAGACCACTGAAGCCAACTTGATAGAAGGTAGCCTCTTGATTGTGTTGTACTTTTGATAGTTATTGCATTATCTCACAAAGGCAACCATGTCCTTGTTCAAGGTGGGTAAGAAGCATCGAGGGGATAACAAATTGGTTATGGTGGTTCAAATGCCTTCATGTGTGCCATAATAACAAAGTATAGTGGTAGCTCCTTCCTTGGTCAAGAATCATAATGGAAGAGATACGTACACTCTTCTTGTACTATTTGTTGTTGAGGATGGTAAGTGATCAAACCACTTTTTCTATTGTCCATGAATATACTTTGCTAAGTTTCTAAGACAATTAGGTTAGAAGCATGATCATACAACATACATTTAGCATGTTTTGTATTTTAGATAGGTATGCATCCAATTTTGCATAATTTATGTGATACAGGATTGAAGGTTGAGAAAAAGAAACAGGAAGAAAGAAAGAATTGAAGAAATTGAGCTGGAGATTTGAACTTAGGAGCTTCACAAACCCCATGCTCCAACTCAACAAAGCAAAAGCAAACTATCCTGCATCAGTAATAAATGAGCTCTTCCACTTCATTTATTAAGCTCCAGCTCTACTCCACCTAAAGCCACATTTGCACATCCCCCATGGCATATTTAAGTCCCTCTCCCCAATTTCAACAAAGCCACCCTTATTATGAATGCACATTTCACCACACCTAGATCCTTCCACCAATTAACAGCCACCCAACCCATTTCCAAAACCTCATCATTAATCTCAACACATCTAACTATAATAATAATTGTTGTCACACCCTTCCCTCCCCTTTTTACCCCTCTCCACCTCTATATAAGGCCATCCATTCCACCATTCCAAACCATCTTTGGCAATCCCATCTCTTGAGCACTAAGGGAGAAAGGGAGGGCCTAAGGACTACCTAAGTTCAAATTTTAGGCATTGAGAAGGAGTCACTTCACCATCCTTCAATTGCCAATTCCCCGCCATTTTATTCAACCATCATCATCCACGCTACCATCTTGGAGGCAATTGGGATGAAGTTCTTCCACACCAAGGAAGAGTAGGGAGGAGCACGTCACCCTCTTGGAGAAAGCTTAGTTCTACGCTGAGGAGAGGAGGACCATCATCATCTACATTATCATCGAGCATCTCCTTTCATAAGCTTTTTTCTTCTTTGGTTTCTTACATGTTTTTGATAGTTAGTAGTCTTTTACTTTTGTAAATTTTCTAGATTAAGCATCTTTTTGTTGACCTGGGAGTACCATGGCAATGAAAGTTACATTTCTATTCCATCTTTGATTTTGTTGGGTGTGTGAATTTTCCTGGTAATTGATTACAAGTCACTCACCGTGGTGGTTGCGAGTTCAATTGTTGAGTCATCTTCGTATCCTTTAGTTTGTTAGTTGGTTGAAAGTAGTTGATATTCTTTCTCTTGACCAAAAAGATTTGATATGCATTTTATTTTCTGATTGAAAAAAGAAAAAAAAAACCACAAAACCAAAATATCAAGAAAAAAACAAGGCATTAAACATTGAATTTTCGAATCAATACCTTGCCTCCTCGTGAATTGACTCGACATGCCACTACACAAGCCGATAAAAATCTTTAAAAGTTGAACTTTCGTTATGCATTGCAATGACATAAAGATCACATCCTTTCAAATCGTGTTTCGATCCGTTCAATAAACTTTGCAACCTTTCTAAATGATTAAGAGTTGGATTGAACCTCACATAGCATAATGAAGTATATTATCTAGCTATCCATTGGGAACAATTTTGCCACTTAGATGTTGCCGATGCCTGGTTCATCTAGACATCCAACAAAGAACTTCATCTCTTCGTCTTAGAGGAAGGTTGAGACAAGTTCATCTAAGGCATTTGCTTTGACATTCTTTCACCTTAGAATCTTCAACATTTATTAGCCTAAGAGGGAAAACATATGACAATGGAAGCAATTTATCATGAATTTTGTAATAACTAGAATAGTGATTTATATCAATCTTGGAATTGTTGTATTCATGGAGTACTTGAAATCAATCTGATATGTCTAAACTCAATAAGAAGTGCCTTATACTCATTGACAATGTTAATAGAGTTGGTGCAAAATTTGTAGGCAGTCATGCTCATGTAATTATTAGGTTTGTTAATAACAATTCTATATCCAGATCCATTCTTTGTTGAGGATCTATCCATATAACGTCTCCAAGGTTCTACCAAGATGTCTAAACCTGGAGTAGTTTAAAATTTGTCCTTGGATGAACGATCTTTAAAAAGTTGATCTCAAATTGGAACTTCATCAACCATTTCAGAAGGTGTCGTCACCTATTAAGCATAGTCAGAACTTGGTGTAGGAGTTGATCTATTAACTCAAAAATCGAATAGGCCTAGAAGCAGGGTTAGAGCTTTCATGTTGCAATGGAAAATTCCAATGTTTTTATTTTTCAGGTTGGATATTGGGATTATACCCCCTAATATGTCTATAAGATACAACATAAGGTATACTAAACCCAAGCATCTTTTTACGGCCAAACTATGTTAACAACAATGTGCAAGGCTACTAGGTAAATAAAGAGCATCACCCTTGAAGTGCATGCAAAGAGTGTTAATTGACTCTACATATGCTGCTTAAGGTCTGTTAAGGCTTAATTATAAAGCTCGGTATTTATTCAATGCTATGGACACTAACTGATTGTGTACAACTACTCTTCCAAGCATGTATTAAATTTTTAAGGCTGTGTGATGGGTGTTCACATTTAACCTACGATAAAATTTAGGAAGTGTAAAGTTATGGAGTTGGTAGAATCAAGGATTCAGATGCTGATATTGACGAGATGACAAGTTAAAGGAGGACATGTGACTGACATATCACCATTATATAGCTAATATCTTGGAATTGGTTCAAAATAGCAAAAATGTCACCAACTTTATGAAAATATGATTTTAGTGATAATGTACAAAATTATGATTAAATTTTGAACAACGAAAATAGAAATATGCCATAGATAAGTTCATAAGCCATGACATCCAAAACGAAAAATCAAAGACATTAGAATAAGTAAACATGAAAATTCACCATAAAAGGAAGATAGCCAAATGTTGACAAACTTTTCTTTAATGGTCTTAGAGTGCTAGGAGCACCAGTAGTAGAGTTTATTAGTAAGAAAGACTAAACTAGATCATGAATTAAGCGTGTTCTGTAGTGTGCAATTTATGATATGATACATGGAAATAAATAGATAAAACATGAGGAAATTAGAATACAAAATCAAACATGAGGCAAGCATAAGCATAATTTACACACAAGGTATAGATTGATTAGTGGTTGTATGCCCCCCAAAAAAACATAAGCATGGGCTGATCACATGTATCGCTAATTAATATGGTAAGCATAAGCATAAACATGAGTTAAGCATAAGTAAACATGAGTTGAGCATAATTCACACTTACTGGCATGAGTTGATTAGTGATTGTGAGCTAAAACAATTCTCACATAAAAGTATAAAGATGGAGGAAAGGAGAATAGAATCTCAAATCATCAAGAAAATGAAGAGTAGGAAGAAATTAGAGGGAAAGGGCTAGGTACTCGAGAAGATGCTCAAATATTGCAAACCAAAGCCAAGAAACCTTTAGACCTAAGAATAATGCGATGGGCATGGTGATCTTTAGGACATACCGCCCCATATTGTCTTATTTTATGGTATACTTTGCATTGATATCCCTGATATTCAAGCATAGCGGTTGACACCCACCAATAGTGAAGATATATTGTCGATATTCTAGAAAAAATATATTGTCAAGATGTCTATACGGGTCATGTTGAGAGAAATTCAAGGTGATAAGTCAGATTCCTGGCTCTCATGAGTCATGACATCTAACTTATATCCTTCCTCATATTGGGGGGTGTTCTATTTTGCCCTTTATAGTGATGTTGATATGAAGGCCTTGAATAATGATGAACCTATCGAGTTGTGGCCTCTTCAATTGGCCGGAGACACAGCATGCTTTAGTCTAGGCAAAGTTATTGGCAATGTTTCTAATAACTTTTCGCACAACTAGAGGACTACTGGTAATTTTAGGAAGAAAAAACACCTGATATTGCAATATTAGCTTCAAATATCCCCAAAAAGAAGGCACCAAATAAAGGATGTCATTTTTTATATTCAGATTGGATGAAAGCCTTCATCAAATTTAGGTGGATTTTTTATGGAAATAGATAAGCAAACAAACCGTCAAAGAAATCAATAATTCATCAAATTTAGGATTTAATCAAGCTGTACCTTAAAAAGAGAGAGAGAGGGAGTTCTCTATATGCTATAAATTTCAAATACAATCTTGCAGTTGCGGAGCCATTTACACAAGGTTCATAGGGTTAAATAAGAATAGGTGTGCTTTTGTCCTCAACTTATTTCCTTTCCCTTGTGTTTGTCCTCCATGCTAGCAATGTGTAATTGAAGTTCCTAATCAAGAGCCATTAGCCCATTTAAATTAATGTAGTATAGTCACCTTTATCTTGTTTGGCCATGTAACGATCCTCTTTGTAACATGTTGGCATTTATTGATGCACACATTCAAATTGTATTGTGGCAATCATTGGTCATGAATTTGGAATGTTGTGGATCTGCTTTGACCATGGTCAAGCACGTGTAGAAGTACGCTCAATCTTGTTTATCTACTTGAAACATCCATTGCTTGAGAATGAAGATAATGCTCAAACTGATGAATAGCAAGATGCTAAGTGTTGAGTCTATTTGAGTTGGAAGACTTGGAGCATGTACAAGTTGGATAATTTGGCTTGAGTTGCAATGTGAGTCTAGTGTTTGGTGTTAGATAAAATCTGAAAGAAGTCGGTTGAATAGAAAACCTAGTAAAACATTGTCAATATTATCTCTATATTGTTGTAATTAATCCAAGATTTTTGAGATAACTTGTAACCAAAATCTTGGAACAAACATGTAACCAAATGTTTGCACATTCATCTATAAATACAACCATCGACCACCCTTTTTGGTGAGTCGAAATCCCATCTAACATGGTATCTAGAGCCTATCTCCGACGTACCTTATCTACTCGATTTCACTTCCCCACCACTACCGGCCCTTGTGCTGCTGTCACCTCTCGCCCCGCCGCTTGTCGTCTTAGCTTTTATTCCCACGTTGGCCTCGTTGCCTCGACTCGACGGCTGTGCCCTCGTCACGTCGCCGCCAACTCACGTGTGCTACCCAACCGCGCACCTCGTCCTCCGTTCGACGACGATTGGCACCACCCTTCATTGCCGATCTCCCCTCCTCACCAATCCAACTCCACCCCTATCGCCTCACCCCTCCCAACAGCCACACCCCTTTCCCCAACTCTATCCCTCCCCCCACCACACAAGACCCTACCCAACTATTAAATACACCCCTACACCTGATACTCGGTAACCTGTTTCTACCCTCACCCAACTACCTGCCCAACCAAACCCTCCCCTTCCCCGATGCCTACCACACCACTACCGGCCATCCCCTTGCAACCACTGCCAATCACCACCTTCTTGTCGCTCCCTTTTCCACCACCACCATCAACCACCGCCCTTGCTACCCTCGCCTCCCCAATTGCCAACCTTCCTAGCTTCCTCCAGACTTCAACACCGACTATGAATATCATCGCTGTCATCCCACGCACTACATCGACCCCTCTCATCACCGTTACCCTCTCCCAGCCACTACTGGTGGTCAATCTTCTCAAATTTATTTCAACAACTCCGGCTGCCTCACCTTCATCTCATCAACAATGCCACACACACCCCCGACTTCCCTCTACTCAATAGAGAACTCCATTCTTTTACCCAACAATCATCCCAACAGAAATCTATAATCCGCCACCAGGATTATAAGAGCTCCTGATTGCACAGTAATCATACGACCTAATCTACCTAAATTAAGTTAAATTATAGCATAACTTAGGAACAATGCATGCATAAATATCATAATTTGCATGGTAGTTAGTTTGGAGCTTTATAGATAATATTGCCATTTTATGCTCTAAAAGAGAGGCGATATTTATTATAAATGATTCGGGGCCGCAAATGATAGATTAGACCGTGCGGATCTGATCAGGACGACGGGAGTCCAACACTTCTGAAATCATCTTGATCAGACATCCGTAGCATCACATACAACTCATAGAAGAACAAAGGCTAAGGAGCAAGATAGCAGATATCCAAACCTCAACTGTCAAATCCGACCGCGCGGATGGATCCAGATCAACGATCGCAGTCCAACGGCACAAAAA
This sequence comes from Thalassia testudinum, assembly GCA_037157565.1. Taxonomy (NCBI): domain Eukaryota; kingdom Viridiplantae; phylum Streptophyta; class Magnoliopsida; order Alismatales; family Hydrocharitaceae; genus Thalassia; species Thalassia testudinum. The sequence continues at coordinate 6,850,212 of JAZHRO010000012.1, read as the reverse complement.
TCAATCCGATCGGTGCTCTGTAGCACCAACTACAAAGGTGGGAAGATGAACGGCTAAGATAGTGTCACGTGGCACCATCCCAGCAGCCCCTCGCTGCGCCCCAAATCATTGAAGGAGAAACAAGGGCCGTTGGATGATAGGCCACGTCACCCTTCCATCGCGCTTACATCAATTGAGAAAACATCTCAGTTGTTGGATCTTCATCCAACGGCTGAGAACGGCCGTGCCTAAAACCTAAATGCAACACAAAAGGCAGCACAACACAGTGGTTTGCGCCCTTACACGCAAGCGTAAGGCTTGGGATCAAGCCATGCGAAGCGCGAAATCAAAGGAGGCGGTGCGCTTGAATGAAATAGGGTCGTGCAATGGCGATCAAGTGGCGCGGAGGCAGCCGTGCGGCGCACGGATGGACGTTGTATGAGGCGATTCAACGAACGTGCAAATGCACGCACAAACTAAACACTCGGTTGCATGCGGAGACAAAGGCAGTGGCACGATGACTTTAAGTCGTTCGATCGTGAGATCAAACAGCTGAAATCGAATACACGCGAGCACGTGTAGTTTGAAACTCAAAGGCGTTAAAATCAAATGAAGCGAGGTGTGCGAGGAGCACGAAGAGCGCAAGCAAGTATGGTGGATCGGATCCAGCGGCTACGAATGCGCCACGTGGTGCCATTTGGTGAAGCTCGTGTGTTGAAGGTGCATTAGAGGTTGGATTGAGGTGCAATCTAATCCTTTGATCTCCCGATCGACGGATCTGATCAAACCTAAGTTGTTGCACGATTTAGGGAGCTTAAATGCCTACTTTGCCGCTCAATAAAACTATAAAAAGTCCCAGGGCCCCCAATTGAGAGGCAACTCCCACTAGACAGATCTCCAGCCTCTCTCTCTCTCGCTCTGCAACTTCTCTCCGGTCTTCTTCCTAGCGCTCTGGATCTAAAGTGTTGCTGCCACACTTCGCACAAGCATCCCACAAGCAGTGCCAACCTTCATCTACTCTTTTTCTCTCTCTTCTTTAGCATAGTTCTAGTTATTTTATTTATAGGTTGAGAACTGTTTATAAGTAGTAATAGAATTCTGACTCTCAGAATATCTGGTTTCTATTTCTCTGTTCGCATTAGCATAGACTAGTTAGTATGAAAAGCTTTGAAAATCGTGTTTTGCCTCCCTACGAACAACTCGGTATTTAGCAAAATATTTATAAATTTATTTGTTTCGACATGATTCGCACTACAACGATAGAAATAATCTTTAACGCGTTTCACAATCAAACAACTCCCTACCACACCACCACTACGCTCCATATTCCTCAATCCGACACTACAGGTCACAACTCCATACCGATCAAGTCAACTTCTCCTTGTCGAGTGCTCTATCTGCCCCAGGTTCTCCCAACTGTGCCCCAGGTGCGTCTCGACAGCAATTGCACCCTATATTCAACCTTTCTACACACCAAGAGTATTGGAACAACAATCATCTTCGTCATCAGACAACTCCAAACCAAGCACTCCTCGTCAATTTGTAACCCAGGAATTTTGCAAACTCTATCGTCCACTTTAGCGCCTTCCTGCTAACTCCATTGGCTCTTGCTAAAATGACTTCATAAGCCTCAAATCCTGTCGTCACGCCACCAATGTTGTCTGGGGTACATCATTTCCTCGCTCTTAAGTTATCCTCGACTAACTACCTTCTATGGAAGACTCATCTTATGCCCCTCCTTTGAACGCATAATCTTCTTAGTCTAATTGACGGAACTGACAAATGTCCGACACCTAACACTTCTCCATCATCGTCGGTTTCTCCCTCTGGAACGTCTACCACGACACTGTCTGACTTCGCAGTGCAAGCCTAGCATGCTCATGACCAAATGGTCCTCAGTTGGCTTGTAGCCTCCCTATCATAGGATGTTCTTCGCACTGTCATTGGTCTTCACACTAGCCTTGACGTCCGGAATGCTCTTCACAATGCCTATGGCGCATCACCCTACACATGTATTCTCCAACTACGAATGCAACTTCAAGCTCTTAAGAAGGGAGACGACAATATTTCCACTTTTCTTTGTAAAGCAATATCTCTCTAATGAATTAGCAGCTGTAAGACAAACCATTGACATTACAGAATTAAATGTCATCATCTTCCAAAATCTTGGACATGATTACAACGATATAGTAGCAACTTTTGCATCTCGCCCCACTCCAGTTACATTCTCCAAACTTCAAAGCATTTTGATGGGCCATGAGATTCGCCTTCAGCAAAATACTGCACCTGTTACTGAAGCTTCACCGACTGCCCATACTACCCAAGCTACTTCACCACAACCAAACCATGCCTTTCGCAGTCGTAGTCGTGGTCACAATACCAATAGTTGTCGCTCTTCATGTCCTATTTGTGGAAATTTTGGACACAGTCCATATCACTGCTATTATCGCAAGTAACTACAAGGACGAGATCAACCCACTCCTCAAGCACACCTCATTGAGTCCACTCCTTTCATCCCTCCACATGAACAATGGTACACTGATAGTGGTGCTTCCCATCATGTCACAAATAGTCTATAGAATCTTTCTACAGCAGAGCCATATAACAGGTCAGATGTGATTCGTGTTGGTAATGGGTAAGGTATGAAAATAACTCACATCGATAAAAAGGTGTTTCAATATCCTTCTCGATCCTTTTTCCTCACAAATGTCCTTTGTTCTCCTAATGCATCCAAATCCTTAATTTCTATTTATCATTTCTGCAAAGACAATAATTGCTCCATTGAATTTACTGATAATTGCTTCTTGATAAACGATCGTCGAACATTCAAGACCCTTCTTCGCGGAGTCAATGATAATGGTATCTACCGTCTTCCTTATACACTAGCGTCTCTCCATTCCACCATCAGCCTTCGTTACGAACCATGACTCCTGGCGCCTCTAGCATAATCAACTTGGGCAACTCAACCCAAGACAGTGGACTCCATCTTGAAGTCCTTAGGTTTTCGTTTCATTTCGTCTTCCTCCAATAATTGCTCATCATGCATGTTTGGCAAACTATCAAAATTACATTTATCTCCTACATGTACTCGAAGCACTATTCCTTTTGAACTTGTTTTTTCAGATGTTTAGGGACCTGCTCCATGCACTTCTTCATTTGAGCTTCAATATTTTGTCTTATTCATTGATGATTGTTTCCAAGTATAATTAGATTTATCCTTTAAAGAATAAAAGTGAAGTTGCTTCTGTCTTCATTTCTTTTTCTAATATGGTGGAATGTCAATTTGATACAAAAATAAAAGCCCTTCAATCTGGCGATGGTGGGGAATACCAAGCACTTAGAGCAATCTTTCAAAAATAGGGAATTATTCATTGTATCTCCTGCCCTCATACTAATGAACAAATCAATGTTGTTGAAAGGAAAATTCATCATATTGTTGACACTAGACTCATTGTTAGCCCACGCTTCACTGCTGCACACCTTTTGGCACTTTGCCTTCTCCACTGCAGTCCACCTCATAAATAAATTGCCTACAACTTCCTTAAATAACCAAACACCATATTTTTGTTTATACAAGAAACATCCAGACTAGCATTTCCTACAAACCTTTGGATGTGTTGTTTACCCACTTCTACTACCATATCAACATCATAAATTCTATTATCACACGACACAATGCGTCTTTCTTGGCCATGCATCCAATTCTCATGGATATCTTCACTATAACATTACCACTAAAAAGGTATATACATGTCATGTTCAATTCAATGAATCCCTTTTTCCTCGTAAGAATGAATCTATTCTTGAACCCCCACCTCCCGTCCAACACTCAAATCCTTGGTTGTCTATTATGTTGTCCTCCATTCCGTCTACCATCACCACCACCAATAACTTCAAGGTGAAGTTATTGAAACACCTACACCGCCGCCATCTACACCTGCCCAACGAGAACTTCATCCTCGACCACAGGTGGATTATCGCACACCAACTGGCTTGAAGCAACATACGTCTCATTCTCATCTTCAAGCTCTAATGCTATCAGTTCCAAATGAAGTGAAGTTGAACCTACCTCCTATACAAAAGCATACAAAGATCTAAACCGGCAAGCTACAATGACAAAAGAATACAATGCATTTAATTACACATGGACATTAGTACCAAAGACACTAGACATGAATATTATTGGATGTAAGTGGGTTTTTCATCTCAAATTAAAATCAAATGGGCAAATTGAAAGATACAAAGCTCACTTGATTGAAAGATACAAAGCTCGCTTGGTTGCAAAAGGATACAATCAACGTGAAGGTATTGACTATAACGACACATTCAGTCCAGTCATCATACTAGTCACCATTTGAGCAATTTTATCTATTGCGGTTTCAATCGATTGGGATATTCGTTAAATTGATGTTAGTAAGTCCTTACATGGATATCTTCATGAAATTGTCTATAAGACTCAACCACCTTGTTTTTCTAACAATGACAAGCCAAATCATGTTTGCAAATTATAGCACTCCTTATATGAACTTAAATAGGCTCCTCGTGCTTGGTTCAGTCGTCTCAGCTCTTATCTTGCCAAATTGAGATTTCATCCCTCAAAAACACATCATTATGCTGGTCTTCTCACAATCAAACCCTATATGTCTGTCTATGTTGATGACATATTGATCACCGGAAACTCTTCCTCCAAGATATCCTAGCCTATTGCTGAATTTCATATTTGAGACTTGGACTCGCTCCATTACTTTCTTGGTATAGAGGTTCTTTAAAAAGAACAATGGCATCCTACTTTGTCAGAAGAAATACATACTTGATCTTCTACGCAAGACAAATATGGTTGATTGTAAACCAATACAGACTCCAATGGCAACTTCCTCCAAATTAGCAGTCACTAGATAATCATTCAAGGATCTTGCTCTTTATCGATAGGTGACTGGTGCACTACAATACATATTACTCACTTGGCCAGACATAGCCTTTTCTGTAAACAAAGCTTCTCCATTTATGAATAATCCCACAAAGGAGCACTCAGAGCATGTCAAAAGAATACTAAGATATCTAAAAGGATCTCTAACTCATGGCCTTTATATACAACCCTGTTCTTCTATTCTCCAAGGTTATTCCGATGCTAACTGGCCAGGCTGCACTGATGACTGTCGCTCTTCAAGAGGCTTACATTTATGGGTCCCAATCTAATTGCTTGGTCTTCAAAGAAGCAATGAACAATCTCCTACTCTTTGACTAAATCTGAATACAAGACACTTGAAAATGCTACAACTGAATTAATATGGTTGCATTCCTTATTGAATGAACTCCATATTTCCACTTCCTCAGCACCTATTCTCTAGTGTGATAACATTGGTGTAACTTACCTATCTGCAAATCCAGTCTTCAATGCCTAAATAAAACACATCAAAGTTGACTATCACTTTGTACGCAAACAAGTAGCAAATGGCCAATTACAAGTAAAATTTATCTCTTCTACAGATCAGCTTGCAAACATTATGACAAAAGCTCTTCCACAGACTGCATTTCATTCAACAAGACACAAGATTGATCTTCTACAATCAGGCATCACATAGCCCTAGCAATTAAGGGAAGTTGTTAGATAAAATCCGGAAGAAGTCGGTTGAATAGAAAACGTAGTCAAATATTGTCAATATTATCTCTATATTGTTGTAACTAATCCGAGATTTGTGAGATAACTTGTAACCTAAATCTCGGAACAAACATGTAACCAAATGCCTACACATTCACCTATAAATACAACAATCGACCACCCTTTTTGGTGAGTCGAAATCCCATCTAACATTTGGATTAATTAGATTTGTTGTTTTCGACATGATGTGTATTTAGAAGTAGTTTTCGGCCAATTAACTCTTAGATCCACACCACTATTGACTTGAATTCTCATATGCTAGAATAAGATTTATTGAGCATAAGGAAGAACAAATTGAACATGCATGACAAACATAGGAATACAAACACATAATTTGATAATGGTTGGTTACATCTTGAGACCAATAAAGAAGATAACTTTCATTATAAAGAAAAATAGAGTACATCCGTCTCAACTCTTGCTCCCTTCCTTTCTTTTCTTTCCAATTGGTGTGATGCAATATGAGATCCAAAATCTTACTCAATGTCCTCCTAATAGGATTCTAAACTCCTGGTCCTTTTTGGATTCTAGACTTTCTATTCAAGTTTAATACAAATTAGGTTTGTCTATTCTTAATAATTCTTGACTTGAATTCCACCACATAAGTCTTCTTAAGTTCGCATTAGACCATCTTCATCAACAAGTTCTCTCCCGTAATGTCACACCTACCTCTAGGTGCTACATGTGGTATCGTCTACTAGCTAATGTGGTACCATCTATCTCATAACCGAAGAATGTACTACTATCCTCATGCAAACTAAAGTTCACTTGTTTCTACCTGTACATTCCTATAATAGAGATATGGAAAACATGCTACTCCATACATTGCTTTCTTGTAGAATAACCAAAGCTCCATCATCTGTCATGACTCTCCCCCCAAGCTTCTACAACATGTTTGACGTCCTTCCATGCATTAGCATGCATGCTCCTCTTCTTATCCCGAGAACTCCTCATTCAAGAGATTGATACCCCTCAGATTCTAGAGTTCTTAGTGAAATTAGACTCTTCTTGGCAATAGGCACATGTACAACCTATAAATGTTCGAACCATCCTATCAACCATGCATAATCATATTGATCCTACTCCTATGACATTGTGAACCTCTCCACCTACTGATCTAACCATGCTTCCTTCATCGCATGGTTGATATGTACCAATCTAGCCATCTTTTATTGTTAGGCAGGTTGGTATGTCACCTTTTAATAAGACGGCGAACACAGAGTCATTTGAGTTTATGTCAACATCAAATTTCTTAGACTTCTTCCTTAAGCTTTCTTCATCTCCTTTTTTAGCTTCTTATCTTCCTTACACCTTACACAATTGGCTATCATGGGAGTTTCCTTGTCATAGTAAAATCATACACTCATGCAAGACTAGGATCATCTTTCTTTGTTTGTCCTACCCTTCCCTTCAATCTCTTATGGTTACTCTAAGCAATTAGTGATCAACCATCCTCGAATGTTTCTTACCCAGCATTCTTCCATTACAACTAATCAACGGTGAGGAAATAGTCTTATCTATAATGTTTATCTACTTCCATAAAACAGCATGATTACTGTGTGATCAAAGAAAGATGGAGGTGAACTTAACAAAATCAACGTTTTGTCCTCCTTAAGAGATGTCACCTCCTCATTCTTCTCCATAAGTGTAATTACATTTGTTATGATTTTATTGAATTTGCCCAAATGTGCCTCCAATATGGTTCCCCCAATCATCCTAAAACCATACGTCTTCATCACTAATGACTTGCTTGTCAAAGATTTGGGCTTATATTTCTTCTCAAGCATCTTCTAGATATTAGCCAGATCATTTAGTATGATGACCTCGTTGATGTGCATATATCTGATTAACCTAAAATATCTATTAATACATGTTCTTAATGTCACATTAGTATCATAGATTGTAAATAGTGTGTAACATGCATAGTCATGCACTTAGATCAAGTTATATAAATTGTATAGTAATTTCTCCTTTTTATGGTCAGGGACAGGTCGACTTTTTATCGGGACCTCAGATCGAAGATCCAACCATACGGATCTAATCAGAGCGACGATTGGAGTTCAACGCTTCCAAGATCGCCCTGATCAGACATCCGTAGCACCAGATAGAGACAGAGGAACCCTAAAGAGCAAGGGTTAAGATGTTATTAATCCGCACCTCAGACAACAAATCCAACCGCACGGATGGGTTCGGATCGACAATTACAGCCTAACGACGCGAAAATCGATCCAATCCGACATCTGTGGCACCATCTACAACACATAGAAGATGGACGGCCAAGATAACGTCATGTGGCGCCATCCAAGCTGCCCAACCAACCAAAGGAGTGTTGCACGACGCCTTCTTCAATCGCGTGATTAATCTCAACCATTGGATCTCAAATCCAACGGCCGAGATTGCATTAAGAAGGACCCGCACGCTAATGAAGATTCAACGCTCAAGCACTCAGTCGTTGGATCTTCATCCAACGGCCGAGTGTGCTTGAACCTATAACAAAACTGCGACCATCCACCGGCTTAGCGCAGCGGTTGCGCACCCATGGGCGAGGAAGAGGTCACGGGATCGATCCCCGCGGTGCCTTAAATCAAGGCGCGAGCGTGGAGCGGGCACGCGATTAGAGCCACACCATGCAGATCCAGCGGTGGAGATTGAGCGATAGCGCCCACGTGGGTTCAAACGCGTGGCGCTTACGCGTGATCGCACACAGGCGCGCGACGTGGGCATAGGCAAATTAAGCCATCCGATCTCTTGATCGGACAGTTGAGAGCACGCGAACGTGCGCATGCGTTGAAGGGCACGGAGGAGAGGGGGCACACAAGCAGCGTGCACATCGGTCACGTTCAAGCCTTTAGTGATGGATAAATTCGTCACAAAAGGTCCTGAATTAATGTTTTTCAAGTTGTAATATCCAAAATGCCCCTACTCGTTGCAACTATAAAATGAGACCCCTTCCATACGGATTTATCATCCCTTCTCTTCTCTCCCTCTCTAAAGCTCAAGAGAAGCTTGTTCCACACTCGGCATGCTCCTCAAGAGCTAAAATCAAGTTTTCGCCCCCGTTCCGGAAGCGAATCCCACGACGACGATGATGTGCTACCTCGTTCCCGTTCCTCCTGCTTCGACCTCCTTCCCGCTTCGTTCCTCGTCTTCCAGGCGTTGTCTCATCCAGCTCGTCCTGTAAGCGATCGTCGAGGAGGATAACTTCTCTCTCCCATTCTTTTTCCTGCTTTCTAGTTGTAATAATTTCTCGCCTTCTAGTGAATCTTCACTTTCTTAGTTGTAAAAACATTTTGTAATATCAAGTAAATGTTTTCCCTCTCTTTCTCTTACTGTTTATATTGATTCCATTTCATTGTGATTATTCCGCCCTTTAAACAAAAACACAAAAAAATATAATTGCGAATTTTGTTCAACATAGCCTCCCTGAATTCGACCCAGGATTTCTTTACAGAATTTTCGGTATAAATTTTATTTGTTGAACGGATTTCTTCGCTACTTGAACTACGACAAGTTTTAAAAACCAACTCCGATAGTGTAGTTGTCCGGCGTTTAACATTTTGGCGCCGTTGCAGGGAGGCAACGATTTTCCGATCTTTTCGCATTTCACGCACTTTACTGTCTTCTAACTTGTTTTATCTCGTGTCTATTGTTTTGCAGATACCTCTATCAGGGAATCGTCAAGCGATAGATTTGAGTAAAGTGCAGTAGAAGACGACTGTAAGTGCTCACCATTCTTTCCCCCTCCATAGATTTCATTTCATCATATTAAATTCAAATTCCAATTAACCTAAGTGTTTGCATAAATCCTAGGATTAGTTTGGTTGTTTGAATTTCCACCCACATCCATTTCACCCTTGCATATAAAAAAAACAAAAAGATATTTTTGTGGGGTAATTCAACATAGACACAACAGACACGCACATTCAAGGCACTTAACCTAATTGATTTTCTTCTACTCAACCGGATTCTGATCTGTGGAACCGGTACACACAAATCAACACATAAAAGAGTAGAAATCATTTTAGATTAATCATTTTTGTATGCCTAACTTAGTGGTGCAATTGTGGCCAATTGTTTAAGTTGTTTGGACAGCACCACTTAACATCAAATCAACTCACCAAGTAGCTTCCTCTTAGGGTTTTCAATCTAGGTTCATACTAGGCACTCCACTTTATTTCTGATTTTTAAAGGAAAGCAATCGTCACCCGTGCTTGAAAACCTGGTTTGCCTCAAACTTAATTGAAATCAACCTAATTCTAAACCCTAAAAGCTACTTAAGCAAGATTTGAACATTAAAATTTACTCATCACAAATAATCTTGCTTGAAAACCCTGGTTGTGCACGCACTTACACATACTCAATTGATCACTAAGGGCACAACTCATTTTAAAGGCCCACCACATTTCATAAGCTCTACAATCCCAGGCCTCAATAAAATCGAGTAGACGTTAGCCTTAAGAACTGATTCGCTCTTTGGAGCCTAGTATGAGATTGTTTACGATTAACCTGCTTGTACTGATTAATCTAATATCTAGCTAGGGGAGTGGCGTCAAACGTCCGCGGCTGTGGGGTACACTAAGAACCGAAGGCGCAAGTAGAAAGGAAAAATCTTCTCCCCAGTCCCTTCTTCTAACTGGTTGGATTGACCAGACAAAAGAAGAGTAAATCGTTGATAATCTTAAGACGAGTTCTGGGAGTCTGTAGATCCTTAGGCTACCCCACTTAAGGACAAGATTATTTTGTTGTGCTGCAGGGTTCTTATCCCCAGTCCTTCCGACCTTTTCCTAATTTATGCTGGGAAGGTCATTGAATCCCTGATTGGAATGACCATTAGAGTATTCTAGGAGGCGTAGATTGGATTTTGGCCAAATTGATCTCATGGCCGATCAACACCTCCTCTGCCTCAGGATCAACATGAGGTATTTCGAAGGCAGCTGGAACAAATGTAGAGAATGCAAGAATGGTTCCAGAGAATGCAGAGCACTTAGCCCTTGAAGGATTTTTATGATCCTTCAAATTATGGGGAACGTCCCGATGTCCAGATTCCTGTCGGAGACGTAGAAATCAAGCCCCAGACAGGCAATCACTACCTTCACCCAGTGGCCGGGGGAGCAGTTTCATGTTGCCTGGGAGCGATTCCAGAACCTATTGCGGAGGTGTCCACACCACAATGTGCCGAAATGGCAACTCGTGCAGATCTACCAAGAGTTGACTGAGCAACTCAGAAATCACGTGGACGCTTCTTGCGGAGGCAATTTCCCCAACAAAGACGCAAATAGCGCGCACGATTTGTTTGAGAAAATGAGCGAGAATTCGATCAATCATACCTCCATGGATACTTTTAACCGGTCCCAGCATCCCAGATCAAATGTTAATGAAGCCCACGACTCATTCATTCGGTATGGAATTGATTTGTAATAAACTTGATAAGGTGAACTTGGTTGCTAAGAGAATGGAGGAGTGAATGGCTAGAAACTCAATGAACAACTCTCGATCCACTCAATCCCCAAATTCGGGATTCCATTCATCGCGAGCTCCTTCTAAACGGGAGTTCATGAATCAACTTGATGCAGCTCAACCTGTAAGCCAGCATTATTCGGAATCCCACGGATTTCAAACTGGGCCTTTGATCTCAGTTTCTCTGATCCTTCCCTTTCTTTCTCTCCATCCTCACCTTATGAGGATGTTTGTGCTGTACAGGAGAATGTTAGATCCAACCCTTACTCCAATGCTTATAATCCGGGTTGGAGAAACCACCCTAACTTCTTTTGGAAAAACCCGGGGCAGCAGACCCATTTCTGACCCAGCAACTATGCTTCGCAAAGACCAATGGGTCAGGGTCATGTTTATACTCAGTTGCCCCCGAATCAGGTCAATCAGCCAGCTTGGAATACCCGCCAACCCGTAAGGCAGGCTGATTTGAACCAACAAATGGTAGAGATGCAAGGATCTATGCTCCAACTCATGCAGCAAATGAAAACCTCGCTGGACAACTTGCAAACCAGGCTCATAGCTAACTCTCGTCAACCCAAATCTCTACCATCTCAACCCATACCCAACCCACGAAATATCCTGAATCCGGGCAATCAAGCCCATGGGTACGGAAATCGGAGGGACCCACACGCACATGCTCAGATGGTTGAGCAGGGTCCTTCCTCTTCTTCTGTAAATCAACGATTCTTGGCTAATGAAGCCCCTCTAATCTTTCCTAACCCTCCCCAAGACCCAAACTCATATGCATCCGCAAATTCTGTTACCTTGAGAAGCGGTAAACAAACTTAGGATCCACAACCACACTGTTCTGATTTACCAAATCTTGAACCTGAGAGAAAGGAGAACTCTGAAGAAGAAATCAAGGCTCAGGAGCTTGATTCCAAAGATCCAACTCATGTTCCTTTTCCTGAGGCCTTGATCAGATCAAGGAAGAAATCTGTTGATAGAAATGAGGAACTTCTAAATATTTTCAAGAATGTCGAGATCAATATTCCGCTCCTCGATGCTATCAAACAAATACCGACTTATGCAAAATTTTTAAAGGATTTATGTATACAGAAGCGTAAGTCGAGAGAATTTACTCCGAGGAAGGTGGTACTCTTCAAGCAGGCTAGTTCTGTTATCCTGCACCACCTCCCTCAGAAAAAGAGAGATCCAGGTGCTCCTTTGATTTCATGTGTCATCAGAGATTACACTTTCGATAGAGCACTGCTGGATCTGGGTGCATCCATCAACCTAATTCCGACTTCTCTTTACGAGAAGTTCGGATTAGGTGAACTTCGACCGATTTCAGTAATGCTGCTGTTAGTGGACCATTCAGTCACAAATCCGCGAGGCGTTATTGAAGATGTTATTGTTAAGGTTAAGGATTTCTATTTTCCTGTAGATTTCTTTGTCCTTGACATAGATGTACCTGACAATTTGATGAACACGCCCATCATTCTGGGGCGTCCGTTCCTGGCTACCGCCAATGCCAACATTAACTGTGAAAGCGGTAGCATGGAAATCGCCTTTGAGAATCAAAGAATGAAATTAGATATTTTTAAGGCGATTAATAAATTCGAGGATTGTGGATTTATTAAAGAACTTAAGGACGATAATGTGAATATTGAAACTTGTATGATGGTTTCTGCATTTGAAAGTTCCTCCTCTGATGATGAATTGGACCCACAACCCTCTATGGCAGACCTGCCATCTTCTGAAGAGGTTATTGATTTTGTTCACTCTCAACCTCTTCCTCTTGATGAGTCTTCATCAGCATCTTCCTTACCTTCAATCATCAACCCGCTCCAACTTGAATTGAAACCATTGCCTAAGAATCTGAAATATCAGTTTTTATGACCACATAAGACACTCTCTGTGATTATCAGTGCTAAATTAACAAAGGAGCAGGAGATTAAACTGATTAAGGTCCTGAAGGAACACAAGGAGGCAATTGGTTAGACCATTCATGACCTTAGAAGGATCGAGCCATCTTATTGCAATCATAGAATATTTTTGGAAGATGGATCCCGCTCTTCTTGCCAGATGCAAAAGAGATTAAATCCAAATATGTGAGAAGTGGTCAAGAAGAAGATTATTAAGTGGCTCGATGCAGGAATCATTTATCCGATCTCTAATAGTCCTTGGGTAAGTCCCGTACAGATTGTTCCCAAGAAAGCCGGGATTACCATTGTGACTAATGAGAAAGGGGAATCTATCACAACTCGTTCAGCTTCCTCTTGGAGGGTTTGTATTGATTACAGGAAGCTGAACACGGCCACGAAAAAGGATCATTTCCCTCTGCCTTTCATTGATCAAATCTTGGAAAAATTAGCCAGGCAGAAGTACTTCTGTTTTCTTGATGGCTACTCGGGATACAACCAAGTTCCTATCCATCCTGAGGAACAGGAAAAAACTACTTTCACTTGTCCCTATAGAACCTTTGCTTTCCGTAGGATGCCATTCGGCTTATGCAATGCACCTGCGACTTTTCAAAGGTATATACTAGCCATATTCTCTAACATGGTGGGAGAGTTTATGAAAGTCTTCATAGATGATTTTTCTATTTTTGGAGAATCGTTTGACTCTTGTCTAGCTAATTTTGAAATGATTCTTAAACGATGCATCAAAACAAGACTGGTCCTTAGCTGGAAAAAGAGTCATTTCATGACACAAGAAGGCATCGTTTTGGGTCATGTAATCTCTGAACGGGGAATCAAAGTGGATAAAGCTAAGGTTGATGCTATCGCTAAACATCCTCTTCCTACATCTGTTAAACAAATTCGATCATTTCTTCGTCATGTGGGATTCTACAGGAAATTCATCAAGGACTTTTTGAAGGTTGCTCGTCCTTTGAGCAATCTTCTCGCCAAAGGAATACCATTTGATTTTGACGAATCATGTCGTAAGGCATTTGATTTTCTTAAAATGACAGTCACTTATGCTCCAGTGTTGCAACCACCGGTTTGGACAGCCCCTTTTGAGATCATGACCGACGCTTCTAATAGGAAGCCCTTTGTTATCTACTACGCTAATAAAACTCTGGATGAGGCCCAGAGGAATTACACTGTTACTGAGAAGGAATTACTAGCCGTAGTATTTGCTTTTGAAAAATTCAGGGCTTATCTCTTAGGGTCTCACGTCATTATATATACCGACCACTCGACCTTGAGACATCTCTTGGCCAAAAAGGATACCAAATCCCAGCTTATTCATTGGATTCTTCTGCTTCAAGAATTTAATCTTGAAATCAAGGATAAATCCGTGGTACAGAATGTGGTGGCGGATCATCTGTCAAGACTTCTGAGTGATTCTTCTCGTCCGGACATTCCGATTGCTGATATTTTTCCGGACGAAACCATCCTTACAGTTTCAAGTTTCCAAACCCCGTGACTTGCTAACAACGTTAATTATTTGGCCGTTGGTCAAATCCCCTAGGATTGGACGAAGCAACGGAATAGACTCAAATATGAGGCCAAATATTACTTCTGGGAGGACCCTAAACTGTACCGCATCTGCTCTAATCAAATTATTCGCCGATGCATTTCAGAGAATGAATTCAACAGTATACTCGAGTTCTACAATGCATCTGCGTGTGGTGGACACTTCTCCAGGTAAAAAGACAGCTGCAAAAATTTTACAATCTGGATTCTATTGGCCGTCTTTATTCAAGGATGCCTAGGAATTCTCAAGGTCGTGTTCCCGATGCCAAGCACTCGGGAGCATAATTAAGAGAGATATGATGCCCCTAAACCCGATTATTCCTGTCGAAATCTTCGACGTTTAGGCCATCGATTTCATGGGACCCTTCCTCCTTTCATTTAGACATCAATACATTCTCGTCGCTGTTGATTACGTGTCCAAATGGATCGAGACGATTCCCACCCAAACCAATGACCACAAGGTGGTCATCGATTTTGTCAAGAACATCTTCAGCAAGTTCGAGATTTCGAGAGCCATCATCAGTGATGGTGGCACTCATTTCACCAATGCCCAGTTCCGTAATTTGTTGGCAAAATACGGGGTTAATCACCGAATCTCCACACCTTACCATCCCCAGATGAATGAACAGGCCGAGATCTCCAATCGGGAGATCAAGAATATTCTGCAGAAAACAGTTAGGCCTGATCGCAAAGACTGGACTCAAAAGCTTGAGGACGCTCTTTGGGTTTACCGTACGGCATATAAAACGCCCATCGGCATGTCTCTATTTCGTCTGGTGTATGGAAAGGCGTGTCATTTACCCGTAGAAATTGAACATAGGGCATTCTGGGCAATCAAGCAGTGCAATCTA
The DNA here is from genome assembly GCA_037157565.1 of Thalassia testudinum. Lineage (NCBI taxonomy): Eukaryota > Viridiplantae > Streptophyta > Magnoliopsida > Alismatales > Hydrocharitaceae > Thalassia > Thalassia testudinum. Next base: position 6,834,805 of record JAZHRO010000012.1, on the reverse strand, counting down.
GATTTGAGTTTAGCCAAGAAGACCAGGAAAATACAACTAGCTAAGTTGGAGGAGCTTAAAAATGATGCGTATGAGAATGCCAAGATCTACAAGGCTTGGACCAAGGCTCTACATGAAAAATTAATTTCCCGCAAGAGCTTTGAGCCAAACTAGAAGATCTGGCTATTTGATTCTTGACTTAACCTCTTTCCCGGCAAACTTAAGTCAAAATGGAACAATCCGTTCACTATCGACCAGATCTTTCCAAACGAAGCTGTTCAGATTTCTGACCCGAAGACGAGTAATTCATTCAAAGTCAACGGTCAACGTCTGAAGCCTATTATTGACCGTACTATTCCAGAATCCGTCTCAGACACGGTTGCTCTAGCCATGTTGTGACTTATTTGGCTGGACTTCGCCTAGCTGACGGCATTAAACTAAGCAGTTGTATAGCCTAACTCAGAGCTAACTCGAGCTTCATATTCAGGTGATATCTTCCGTACTCTACCCTTCCTTTCATGTCTTTTATTCTCAATGTGGACATTGCATCAGCTAGGCATGTGGGGGTGGATTCATTTCTGAATCATTTTGTTAGCTCTGCAAAATTCTTATAAATTTTATTCTGATATATACATTAAAAAATAAAAAGAAAAAAAATTGAAATAGGAAGGAATACTTGGACATTAGGACTTTTCAATCTTAGGAAATATTAAATAGGATCTGAACACTAAGACCCTTCAGGTCTTTGGGCTTAATCAGCCCAGGTATCCACTAAAATGTGGATTTATTTTTCAAGTCATCGCCATCTTGAATTCTATTTTAATTTGATTAAATAAGTTTGGGTGATAAGTACACGACTTATTGATGTAAACACATTTACACTACTTAATATGTCTATTTATGCATGTTCTTAAGCATATGATTGCATTTCATGATATAAATATTGTATAACATGCATCATCTTGCATTTAGAATAGTTTGAATAAAATGGAGGTTAATTCTCCTTTTATGTGCTTGGACAGGGCAAACATTTTATCGGGGCCTCGGATCGAAGATTCAACCGTATGGATGTGATTAGGGCAACAATTAAAGTTCAACGACTCCAAGATCGCCCTAATCAGGCATCCGTAGCATCAGATAGTGACCGGGGAACCCTAGAAGATCAAGGGCCAGGATGGTGTAAATCCGCTCTTCAAATGACAAATCCGACCGCACGGATGAATTCAGATCGACGATTGCAGCCCAATGACGCAAAAATCAAGTCAATCCGACATCCGTGGCACCATCTACAACTTCCAGAAGATGGACGGCCAAGATGGCGCAACGTGGCGCCATCCCGGCCGCCCAAACGGCCGCATGCAATCTCTGAAGACCTCGCACCCACTCCCTCTCCGCCGTTGGACTTGATCCAATGGTTGTGGTCAGCCGCGCCTAAAAGCGCCCGCTCGACCATCCGCGCCTCATAGTGCAGCGGTCAAGCGCGCTTACGTGAGCTGCGGGCGCGGGTTCGAACCGCAGCGAAGGGGAGGAATGCGCAGGCGTGCAGGCGATGGCGGGCGTTGGATCATCATTGGACGGCCGTCTGCGCTCAATTGAGATCACGCGCGATTGAACATGCGGCGTCACGCGGCATCGCACACGCTGGGCAGGCGCGCAGCAGCGGGCGAAGATGAATCTTAAGCCGTCCGATCGCGAGATCTGATGAACGTGCTTAGGCGTCGAAGAAGAGAGCAACTGAGGAGGCACGCGTGGGCGCGGGAGCTACGCTCACGTTGGGGGCTTTAATGACGGATTTATCCGTCACTAAAGACCCCTCATTTATTATTTTAAAGTTATAATGACCATTTTGCACCCACTCCTTACAACTATAAAAGGAGATTCCCTCCATACGAAATTCCCATCCCTTCCTTCTCTTCTCTACCTCTCCAAAGCTCAAGAGAAGCTTGTCCCACACTCAGGATGCTTCTCACGAGATAAAGTCCAAATTTTCGTCCCCCTTCGGAAGTGGATCCCGCGACAACGGCGTGCTGCTCCGTTCCCGTTCTTCTGCTTCATCCTCCTTCGTCCTGCTTCGTCCTCCTTCGTCCTGCTTCGTCCTCCTTCGTCCAAGCGTCGTCCCGTCCGACTCGTCCTCCAAGCAACCGTCGAGGAGGATTTCTCCCTTCCAATTCTTTTTATTGCTTTCTAGTATAGATTTACTGCTTTCTAGAATAGTTCTGCTCGTCCTCCAAGCGATCGTCGAGGAGGACATTTCTCCCTCCATTCTTTTAATGCTTTTTAGAGTAAATTTATCGATTTCTAGTGCAATTGTTTTATGCTTTCTAGTTGTAATGAACAATCTTCTTAATGATAAATTCTTTGTTTATTCTACATCTCATTTTGATTTCTATGTGTAATATTCTCTCTCTTACCCTCTCTCTCTTTTATTTATTGTAAATAATTAGATAGTTTTAAATTGAATTACTTCGTGACAAATAAAAAGAAACACGTAGTTTTTAAATCAAACGTCCGCCTCCCTGCGTTCGACCCGGAATTTCAATTTCGGTATAAATTTTATTTGTTGAACACGAGTTCTTCGCTTTCAAACTACGACAGGTTTTCCAAAACCAAACACGTTAGCGTAGCGATTCGATACGTTCAACACTTATCAACCCGCCCTCTGATTTGAGGGAACTTTAAGTCTAAGCATCTACACACTATCTTGTCACTGACTCGTTCGAAGATTTTAACTGAAATTAGGTTGCTAACGAACCTTCTAAGATGATATGGCTGGCAAGTTATCGTGGATAACAGCCCATAGGTAGGTTGTCCAAAGCCGTCACTGAACCACTCTCTTCTTGCTACCTTTAGGTAAATCTTAGACCAGGAAAAAAGAAGAGAGTGGTCCGGCTCATCAAATCTTGGGTAGGTTAACTGGCCGTAGAAAACCACTCTTTAATCCTAAACTCAAAAATCCAAAAAAATTAGAAAAGAAGAAAAAGAGAAAGAGATTTTTCTTTGAATAAGGCGAAAGCTTGAAGCGGTCTGCATTTTGGCGAATACTCGGGCGCTGCTGTGTCTTTGAAAGTTCAGATCCTGAGTAAAAATTTCTTAATGTTGAAAATAACTTATGCCCAAGTAATCCAACCTAATTCTTTTACAAATAGCATGTAGCTTTTGCTAGGGACTAGCAAAAAATAGGCATAGGGTGTCATGTGCATACATCTGATTAATCTAAAATGTCTATTAATGCATGTTCTTAGTATCACATTAGCATCATACATTGTAAATAGTGTATAACATGCATAGTCATATACTTAGATCAAGTTGTATAAATTGTATAGTAATTATCTCCTTTTTATGATTTTTATTGGAGCCTCGGATTAAAGATCCAATCGTACGGATCTGATCAAGGCGACGATTGGAGTTCAACGACTCTAAGATCGCCCTGATCGAACATTCGTAGCACCAGATAGAGACCGAGGAACCCTAAAGAGCAAGAGCCAAGATGGTGTTAATCTAAACCTCAGACGACAAATCCAATTGCACGGATGGGTTCGGATCGACGATTGCAGCCTAATGGCGTGAAAATCGATCCAATCCAACATCCGTGGCACCATCTACAATACATAGAAGATGGACGGCCAAGATAACACCACATGGCACCATCCAAGCTGCCCAACCGGCCAAAGGAGTGCTGCACGACACCTTCTTCAATCATGTGATTAATCTCAACCACTGGATCTCAAATCCAACGACCGAGATTGCATTAAGGACCCGCACGCTGATGAAGATTCAACGCTCAAGCACTCTCAGCCGTTGGATCTTCATCCAACGGCCGAGCACCCTTGAGCCTATAACTAAACCACAACCATCCACCGGCTTAGCGCAGCAGTTGCGCGCCTATGGCTGAGGCAGAGGTCGCGGGATCGATCCCTGCGGTGCCTCAAATCAAGGCGCGGGCGTGGAGGGGGTGCGCGATTAGAGCCGCGCGATGCAAATCCAGTGGCGGAGATTGAGCGATAGCGCCTACGCGCGATCAGACGCGCGGCACTTACGCGTGATCGCACATGGGTGCGCGGCACGGGCGTAGGCAACTTAAGCACACGCCCGCGCGATTAGAGCAGCATGATGCAAATCCAGTGGCGTAGATTGAGCGATAGCGCCCACACGCGATCAAACACGCGGCACTTACGCGTGATCGCACGTGGGCACGCGACACGGGCGTAGGCAACTTAAACGTCTGATCTCTTGATTGGACGACTGAGAGCACGCGAACGTGCGCGTGCGTTGAATGGCATAGAGGCGAGGGGGCACGCGAGCGGCGCGCATGTTGGCCACGTTCAGGCCTTTAGTAATGGATAAATCCGTCACTAAAAGTCCTGAATTAATGTTTTTCAAGTTGTAACGTCCAAAATGACCCCTCCTTGAAATTATAAAAGAAGACCCCTTCCATACAGATTTATCATCCATTCCTTCTCTTCTCTCCCTCTCCAAAGCTCAAGAGAAGCTTGTCCCACACCCGACATGCTCCTCAAGAGTTAAAATCAAGTTGTTGCCCCCGTTCCGGAAGCGAATCCCGCGACAACGACGACGTGCTGCCTCGTTCCCATTCCTCCTGCTTCGACCTCCTTCCTGCTCCATTCCTCATCTTCCAAGCGTTGTCTTGTTCAGTTCGTCCTCCAAGCGATCGTCGAGGATGATAACTTCTCTCTCATTCTTTTTCCTGCTTTCTAGTTGTAATAATTTCTCGCCTTCTAGTATAATCTTTTCTCGCTTTCTTAGTTGTAAAAATATTTTGTAATATAAAGTGAATGTTTTCCCTCTCTCTTATTGTTTATATTGATTCCATTTCATTGTGATTATTCCGCCCTTTAAACAAAAATACAAAAAAATATAATTACGAATTTTGATCGACGTAGCCTCCCTTAGTTCGACCCGAGATTTCTTTACAGAATTTTTGGTATAAATTTTATTTGTTGAATGGATTTCTTCGCTACTCGAACTACAACGATAGGTTTTCAAAACCAACTCCGATAGCGTAGTTGTCCGACGTTCAACACTTTTGAAGATGATGTTGTTTGTCAAGAATAGTTATATCATACTACTTGTAAGAAATCCCTTCTTGTAACATTCTTTATTATTTTCTCTAATTTCTCTTTCTTTTAAATAGCTTTGATAAGTCCTTAGTGAGGGTATCCTTCACCCATTGTTTCTGTAAAGTGAAGTAGCTTTTTCCAATGGAAGACTCCATGGAGAATGATGTACTCTTCAATATGAACTTTGCCATCAGATTTATAGATGTATTGCTCTCAGAGCTTTCAATTGTCTGATCACCTTTGATCAAATCAAATCTCCACCAATCATCTCGAAAATGGTCAAAAGTGCATTAGTGCACATGATCCAGAAAATTTGAAGTTGTATGTGCCAATTCAAAACATCTACTTCATCTAAAGTGTGCTTAAACCCCAGTCTAGACTCTTGGATCACCTAGGTCAACCTTCGATTGCTTTTGGTCTAACTCAATGAATCTAGACCATCGAAACTAATGCGCTCAAGGTGCACCCTTCATTTAGCTTGTGGCTCGTTTCTTTTGCACAAGGTCGCTACTGCAAACTTATCCATGTTGAGGCCACTGCTGTAGCCTCCTCTTTTAGTGGTTTTTGAATCTAGAAACTCTCATGACTACTTCAAAGGCCTCATGGTTGAGCATCAACCCCTTAACCACACTAATTCAACACTATTTGTTTGGGAACTAAATATGCACAACAAACACAAGAATACAAACATACAATTCCGTGATAATCGCTCTTTTCTTGTGATCACCATAGAAGAGAAAACTTCATTATGATGAAAAATGAAGCACAAAAAACTCTTAACTCATTAAGAGGCTTCACGATAAACTACTTATTTGAAAGAAGGGAAAAAGATGTAATACAAGATTTTTCTCAAAATCCAACACCTAGTTTGTTATGACCCAAAATCCAAATCCAAGCCCATATCTAGGTTGTGTGTCAAAACAAACCTGCTCATGCTTGTTGGGTACAAATCAGGTCAGCGTAACCCCAAAAGAAGAAACATGGGTATTTATCAAGCATGATCAATCCTCATGTAAAATTTACTTAGAATGTGTCATTTATGATACCATTAGATTTCTTTTATCGCTAGCTTCCTAATAAGACTAATTTTGTAAAAATCCAAGTTGTGCAGCAAAAGTTATGAGCAAAACATATTAATTGAGGATGTTAGCACATGTGAACCAAGATTGGGGGTTAATTTGATCCAAAATCAGATTTTCTTAACCCTAACCTAACCCCTGATACCTATAAAATCATGCCTAGGGCTCAATGTCACATCTCCATGTTGTGTGATGGAATTCTGTACAAAAAAATTTGCAAAGAATCTTGCAAGAGTAAATTCTCGAAGACAGAGAGCGGATCAGAGGAGAAAGAAAGAAAGATCCCTCTGCCTTTTCATGTGCATGCAGTAGGAGGCATAGGCGTAGCCCCGCATGCATGTCAAGCAATGATGTCAACAGCAGGATGCGGATGAGTGGTGAGTTGACGTGTGGCATAAAGGAGGGTAGCAATGCACGCACTAAACGCAACTTCGCGAGCAAGGAAGAGAGGGAGAATTGCGCATGTGATCGCATGTACGTGTGGACAAACGAGGGAGATTAGCTGGCCAGGGGTGATTCGCGAGTGCATGGGTATGGCAATCAAGTGGCCTGACGTGGCAGGCTGGTTAGGTGAGGCTTCGAGCAACCGATTCAAGTGAACCAGTCCAGCCAAAGTGGTTCAATAACCCATCCATCTTCTTTTCACTGGGTCAAGGTCTTTTTAACCTCAAAATCAAGCAAATAATGTATCATTAGAATCCTTATTCAACGAACTATACTCCTGTGCCCCTTAAGTTATCTTTTGATCACAGTTTTGATGTAGAAAATTCAAAATAGTCTATTGCAGGACTATTGACCCTATTTCTTCCGTGTTTGACCTAGGGTTGACATCCTGGACATATGCAGAAATCGAGGATGCATGAGAAGTATCAGGAGCCTTCGACCTATTCTCTTGGAATCACCGTGACCTCCTCGTGACCCTAAGTGAAGTAGCTCGACCCTTTCCATACATACTCAATGTTCAAATGTGTATCATTGCGTTCCACTTAATTATCAACATTTATCTTGTTGAGTATTAAGTCCCATGGAATATTCGGTGCTTATATCTGGCTACTTGAATCATTAATCAAATATTGAGATCATTGGTACATATGTTTTATCTAGATATGAGTTGATAAATAAAATAATGGTTACAAATCCTCATGTAAAAGATTTTAAGTGATGAATGGAATGCTTGTTAGCATGCTAAACCAAACAACTATCTCATAAATAATTGATCAAATGATACATACTTAGCCAAATGATACGTACCATACTCTGAATATACTAAGAACTTTGAAATAATGGAAGAGATAAGAAACATCTATGTGCATCATAACATAGGAAACAAGTTGAAATGATGGATGGCGAGAATATGGTGACAATGGAAATTTGTGAGGAAAATAACCGGTTAGTCTCATGCCTGGTATTAAAGGCACAGCTGGCTATACCTTTTGAGAGGCAGAGGGAATAAGTTTGCCTCCCTATGACTTTTCTATGAAACTATTTAGCTAACCGGGTAGCTAGGTGCAAGTGCATACACGTTACTGATTGTAATGGTGGAGATGAGTGGTCGTATGCTAGTGCAGGATAGCTTCCTACATGCATATCGCACAAGTCGTAATCAAGACTTTACCTAAGCTGAGATCACAAGGTCGTTAACCAAGTAGTAGGGTAGGTGCAAGTCATTCTCCTGGCCAGGATATTGTTCCGTATCAACCTTGTTATCTGGGATATTGGAGTGTGTTAGATGGTGGCGTGTTATATTATTTTATGTTTATTTATTTTTTATAGACTATGGTGTTCTTTTCCCACATCTCTTCTCTTCTAAAGAGGTGAAGGGCTCCCCACAATGATTTTTGATGAATTCTATTCTCCCACTTGGTATCAGAGTACCGGTCCTCGTGGCTCTAGGTATCCCACCCTCAAGGCCTCCGAAACCCTACCATCAAATCCTTCTCCCTCTCTTCCCATGATCTGCGTCGACTCTCCCTTTCCACCAGCAACGCAGCAACAGCACACGTGCCTCTGAAGTAGCGTAGGCAGCAGGGCGCAGCGTGCAATGGCACTGCGGCGACCGTCTGGCTCACCTGAAGCGACACGGTAGCAGTAGTGCAGGCAGCAGGGCTCGACATCCAGTAACGCTGCAACAATGCCCATGAAGCAACAAGGTAGCAACAGCGGCGACACGTGGGAACACGTGCATGGGTAGTGTAGCACGTGTAAGGGGTTTGTAGCTTCTTTCTAGGGCTACGTCCCTTCTAATCGTAGGGAGAAAGAGACCTAGGCCTCCTTGGGACCATCTCGGATGTTCTCCCTGCACTCGTATTAGACCGATGCCTGTCCAAGGGGGCTTCTTGTCGAAGATGCAGATCTGAACATGTATTGTTTCAGATCCATTGGTGTTCGCTGAACAATGGTATGGTTTTCTCCAAATTTATGGACTGGTTTTGGGGTGTGTATTCCCCTTATTGATGGTTTTTGAGGTGTGTATTCCCCGTATTGCATAATTCTTGGGGTGTGTATTCCCCATTTTCTTTGGATGTTGTCTGCTTAATACCAATGGCAGAATCTGTGAGTCAAGTGCATCAAGAGAATTACAGGAGCCACCATAGAGCAGGGTAGCTAATCGACTCTAATGCGTCACAACATCTGTGCAGTAATTAAACCTATTATCGTTCGCTACAGTCCGTTCCCCCAGGAAGGACTGTACAGGTAGCTAATGGTAGATACACCTCAATTAAAGGTAAGGGGGAGGTGCTTATGACCCCCAGTTCGTAGTTGTCTTATGCGTTGCGTGCGCCAGAATTCCCACTGAATCTGTTGTCCGTAAGCAGAATCACGAAGGATCTCAACTGCAAAGTGATCTTCGATGATGTTGGATGTGTTGTTCAGGATAAGCTCACTGAGAGGATTGTTGTCAGAGGTACGGAGGAGAATGGCATTTACCGTTTGGGACAGGAGCAGTTTGCAGGAGTTACTTAATATAATAGCGGGGGTGTTCTACAGTGGCATGTTTGTCATGGTCACATGGTCACTTGTCTCTGGATCGCCTCAGAAGGGTGATACCACATATTTTCGTAGCTACTACCATACAATGCGATACTTGCCAATTGGATAAGCACCATCGGACCTCTTTTTCAACTAGCACCTCTCTTGGATTTTCGACATTATTTCAGTTACTTTATATGGATATATGGGGACCGAGTAGAGTCCCAGACCGGATGGGACACAGGTACTACCTAGTTGTAGATGATTTCTCTAGAGCCATGTGAGTGTTCTTGCAACAGCAAGGCAGAGGTTGGAGGATGCATAGGGACTCTTCTTCTGAAGATCAGCACACGGTATTTAGCCACAATGAAGATGATGCGGACCGATAATGCTCGTGTTCTGCACTGCCAGACTTAAAGAGTTCTACATGACCCATGTGATTGTCCACCAGACCACTTGCCCTCACACTTCACAGTAGAACGGAGTCACAAAGCGGAAGCACAGGCACTTATTGGATGTTGCCCGTATACTATTGATTCATCACAATGTACCGCAAAGATATCGAGGGAACGCAGTTCTAATAGCAAATTATGTCATCAACAGATACATGTTCCTCTTCTGCATCTAGACAATGAGTTATTTCATGTGCCTTCCAGGACCTTTGGATGTGTTGCATTCGTCCATATACCGTCACTTGGTCGTAACAAATTGGCTTCTCGCGCTATAAAGTACGTATTTTTGGGATATTCTAGGACACAAAAGGGGTACCGTTTCTATGATCCTCTGCAGAATAAATATTATGTTAGCATTGATGTAACTTTCCATGATGATACACCATACCTTTCAATCACTGGACAGAGGAACTCTTGTGATGATGTTGCCTTTCTTCCCATGCCTGTTGCATGTGTAGAGACTTAGGTGTTTACTTCTCAGTCCAGATCTCCAGCTAATAGAAAGATGAGCTCTTCCTCCCTAAATGACTTTCAAAGATTGCATGGGGCATTACGTACCTATCACAGGCATCACACTACATTTCAGAGGCCTCCTCCCTCACTAGTAGTTGATGGTTCACAGGTAGTTGAGAGGGTATCTGATGCAATGACAGTTTGGTTAGACCTGACTCCCCTAACAATGTAGATCACCACAGTAGTAAGGCTCCTTCTACATAGACTCAGTCAGAGATACTAGATGATTTAGATCTCCCTATTGCCATTAGGAGGGCACCACACACCTGTGAGTCCAGATACCAGGTTACAGGCAATTTAGCTACTGATGATCTTGCTCCTCAGTTTAGCAGCTTCTATCAGGTACTTACAGCATCACACATTCTGTCTACCTACCAGCAAGCCATGCTTGATAAAAAGTGACATTAAGCCATGGAGGATAAGATGGCAGCATTTCGGAGTAGACAGACTTGGGATCTCACCTCTCTTCCTGCTAACGCACAACTAGTTGGCTCCCAATGGGTCTTTGCCTTGAAATACAACCTTGATGGGTCTATTTTAAGGTATAAGACCAGGCTAATAAAAAAGGAGTTCACCCAGACATATGGGATGGACTTCTTTGATACTTTCTCCCCTGTTGCACGGCTTGCCACTGTCCGGATACTTATTTCTGTTGCGGCTCACAGAGACTGGCTGTTATACCAGCTAGACGTGAAGAATGCCTTTCTCTACGACTATCTTCAAGAGAAGGTTTATATGCAGCAGCCTCCGAGTTTCGAGATTTAGGGGGAGTGTGTGCAAATTGAGGAAAGCAATCTATGGATTGAAGTAGAGTCTAAGGGCCTAGTTCTAGAAGTTATCAAAGGTGCTCCACCAAATTGGTCTGAGTCGCTCTATTTCATATCACTCCTTATTTATCAGGAAGACTGATAAGGGGATTGTGGCGCTCCTGGTACATGTGAATGATCTTACCATCACTGGGAATGACAGAGATGAGATAAACAAAGTCAAGAGGCACCTATCAGAGAAATTTGTCATAAAGGATTTGGGACAATTGAGGTACTTCTTGGGTATTGAGGTTGCACGTGGCAGGGATGGAGTGGTACTCTCGCAGAGGAAGTATGCTCTTAATCTTCTTCAAGAGACTGATATGTTAGCAGCTAAGGCTACAAATATTCCTATGGATCTCAAGGTCTACTTATATGATGAGAAATCTGAGGTGGTTGATAGTAGGGACTATAGGCAGCTGGTGGGTAAGCTCGTTTACTTCACCATCACTCGTCCAGACTTGTCTTTGTTTGTTAGTAGGTTTAGCTAGTTTATGGATAAGCCAACTAGGCTGCACTAGGAGGCTGCAATGTAGGTATTTAGGAATGTGAAGAAAGCACCAGGACGAGGATTATTGTTCCATAAGGGAACGCCCATGGGGATTGTAACATATTCTGATGCTGATTATGCTGGCTGTGTTGGAGATAGAAAATCTACCACAGGGTTTTGCACCTTTGTTGCAGGTAATCTGATTACCTGGAGAAGCAAGAAGCAAGCGATTGTATCTAGATCCAGTGCAGAGTCATAGTACAGAGCCATGGCCCAGACAGCCATTGAGATGGTTTGGATCAAGTCAATTTTGTCAAATCTTCATGTTCCTCTAGATGGCTCTATGGAGATGCGGTATGACAACAAAGCAATGACCTACATTGCCAATAACCCTATATTTCACGAGAAGATAAAGCATGTAGAGATTACTGTCACTACATTCAAGATCTCATTCAACGTGGGACATTATATACCACGAGTGTCACTTCTGAGGAGTAGACTACAAATGTCTTCACAAAACCCCTGGTAGGACCTACTTTTAAGGCATGTTGTTCCAAGTTGAGCATGATAGATATTCATGCTCCAACTTGAGAGATAGTGTTAGATGGTAGTGTGTTAGATTATTTTACGTTTCTTTATTTTATATAGACCATGGTATTCTTTTTCCACATCTTTTCTCTTATAAAAAGGTGTAGGGCTCCCCATAATGATTTTTGACAGATTTTATTCTCCCACTCGGTGATATCTCCTCGCGCCTTCTAAAAAAGTTGATTATGAGTGGTTGATGATCAAAATAGTGGAAAGGCATAGATAATTACGAAATTAAAGCAATACGTGAAAAATAAAGGAATTATAAGGACAATATCTCTTGTAGTTTTCTTTATATTTATCTTACATTTCTGCCTTTCTCGCTACTCTACTCAGCTTCAACTATTGCTAATTTTTCTTGTTGGACTCTATACTCAGGTTTTGGTGAGCCGTAGTCGGGTCCCATAGTTGTAAGATGTGACGATGCTAATCCGAGTGCAGCACCTTAGTTGTTCAATAGGACCATTTTAGTACTCAATTGTTTTGCTTTCAATACTTTCCTTCAATATTTCCTTCAGCACAGTTTTCTTTAGTTTGTACTGTTGAGCCCCTTCGGTCATTTTGCTTATGTCCATGTTTGTTTTTATTTTTATATGAGGTTGAGTTATAATTGTTCCCATCTCTCTCTATATAAAGAGAGGTAGGGTTTCTGAGATAAATGAATTTAAACATTTTCTTCCACTTGGTATCAAAGTGCGATCCTAGATCAGGTTCTAGTATCCCACCAAGCATCTAACCCTCCAAACTCTACACCTAAACCCTATCCACTAGCTTGTCCTCTCACCAGCCAGTGCCACCCCCTCTCTAACAAGCAGTGTCGACCATTTCTGCTGGCCACCTGCAAGCAACGCTGCCACCTATCGATATTCTGCCCCCTCTCCAACAGGCACCATCGCCACCTATATAAGCAGCGCCGACCATCACTGCCGACTGCACTGCCCTCTATGGCCAACACCACTTGTGACTGTTGCACATAACCGGCAACGTTGAGGCATTGCTGGTGCTTCTAGCAACCAACAACCGGTGAAGAAGAGTAGGGTCCCCTTGTGGGTGTCACTAGGACCCATCTAGGCTCCAACACACATCCCTATTGCAAGTAGGGGTCCCTAGCGATCTTAAACATAGGTTTCAGGTCCCCGATTGCCTGGAAATCCATGTTTGAAGTTTGATCTACCGATTTGATGATTTATATAGGCTTAATGGACTAATAATCTACTATTTCTCCATGTTATTTTTGGTTTCATGGTTGACGTTACTGTTGTGAAAATCGGTCTACTCAGTCGAGTACTTGGTCGAGTAATCATAGTCGGCCTCCAACCAACTGAATAGTCAATAGTTGGTGCCATAGTCAGCCACACCGACTACTCAGCTAAGTAGTCGGTGTAGTCGACCGAGTTTTACATAGAAGATTAAACTTAAAAAAATTTAAGTCACTAGACTTACTACTCTGATCGACCCCCCAAATCCCCAACTCCTACCCGACAGAAGCCTCTCCCCCAAACCCATGCGAAGCTCTCCCCCGAACCCTAGCGAAGCTCTCCCTCTTCGATCACCGCCCCTCCTCCAAGGTGCAAGCGATAACCCTCCTCCAATCACTGTCCCTCTCCGATCGGAGACGACGACGCAAGAGGTGCAACGCAAGATGATTAATTTTGACTTTAAATGTGTTTTCTGTTATTTTGTTGATTAAAGCGAAGGAACTTGTGCTTTTATTTTAAACTTGTACTTTTTATTTGGAACTTCTGCTTTTATTTTGATCTAGTACTTTTGTTTATTGGTAACTTGGTATTATTGTGAGCTTAAAAATAGTCTACTTTTATGTAATAATATATTTTACTTCTTGATGTATCATGTATGTGTGTGTGTCTATATATATATGAGTGTGTGTGTGTATATAATATATATATATATTAAAAAAATTCCCGATCGAATACTCCCCGACTACTCTCCCGCATACCGTATACTCCTTAGTTAGTGGCCTGGCCAACTAAATACCGACTACAGACTTTTACAATCATGGTTGACATTGGTATGATGTTATCTGAATCTAAGGCGTGTGAGAGCCTCTTTCTTGATCCCAGGATGGAATCAGATGGGATGCATTATTCTCAATGGTCACACGTGTATGATGGCCACGAAAACTCATAATCGAGATCATATTGTTCTTCGACCAGAGGCTAAGTAGAAGATAATTCCAACTATAGATTTTGCGCCTGTGGTGACAAGGAAGATATTTGATACACTTACTATCTCTAGGAGTGAATATGAGGTATTACTCCAGGTGTATAGGCAGTATAGGGCTTCCCAAGCAAGTTCAGCTTGTTTGTCTCAAGGAGGAGATGCAAATTGGCTTGTTGATTCAAGAGCTTCTCAACATATTTGTGGTGATGAGAGATAGTTCACTACTATTCATCCAGTTCCACCAGGTAGTATGTAGGTTCCTGATGGGAGGCAGGCACCCATATCTGGTAAGGGGGAGGTTCGTGTAGCCCCGCACTTGAAGTTGTAGAATGCTCTTTTAGCCCCTGACATCTCACTAAGTCTGCTATTAGTAAGATTACAAAAGAGTTGAATTATAGGGAAATCTTTAACGCTATGTCCCTTACGTTTGAGGATATTCTCACTGGACGCACCATTGGATGTGATCGTGAAAAAGGTGGTGCCTATTGTCTTCTGTTGCCTTATGCAAGACATGCTTCCTCTCTTCAGGAGGTGCCACTAGTTACTTATGGCATCTCACGTTTGATCATCTTCCTCTACCAAAGCTTAGACGGATGCTGCCACAGATTTCTCCAACTGCCACTTTTCAATGCAAGGCATGTCAGCTTGGGAAGCATCATAGGAATATCTTTCCTATGAGTCAGCATTAGGGTTCCCAAGCCTTATTCCAACTGCACCATATGGACATTTGGTGACCTAGTTGGACTCCCGATCATCTCGAACGCAAATACTATTTGACTATTGTGGATGATTTTTCTCATCTTACCTAAATATTTCTATTGATGACCAAATCTGAGGCAAGTGACATGATTCGTGCCTTTTTTAGTAGAGATTAGGACTCAGTATGAAGCAAAGGTGAAGACCATTAGGTCAGACAAT
The DNA here is from genome assembly GCA_037157565.1 of Thalassia testudinum. Taxonomy (NCBI): domain Eukaryota; kingdom Viridiplantae; phylum Streptophyta; class Magnoliopsida; order Alismatales; family Hydrocharitaceae; genus Thalassia; species Thalassia testudinum. Next base: position 6,819,751 of record JAZHRO010000012.1, on the reverse strand, counting down.
GCATGGAGTTCTGCACTACTTCACTACACACTTTTTATCGTCACTACGCACTTTTCATCATAAGCATAGCATCATTCATCAAACTACATGTCCTTATACATCCCAGCAAAATGGTGTGGCAAAACAAAAGTATAGACAAATTCTTGATGTTACATAAAAACCCTTGATTCAGAATAGTGTGCCAGATACTGAGGGGATGCAGTATCGGCTACCTACTATCATATTAATTGGAGGCCATCCACTATTCTTGATGAACAAGTTCCCTACTCCATCTTGTTTCCTGATAATGATCTATTCAGAGTGCCTCCTCAGGTTTTTTGGATGCGTTGCATTTATGCATATCCATGGACCCAATAGGGAGAAACTTGCTCCTCGCGGAATTAAGTATGTTTTTCTTAGGTATTTGCGAACTCAAAAAGGGTATTGATGTTATGATCATGTTGGAGGACGTCACTATGTCAGTGCAGATGCCACCTTTCATGAGTCTGTTTTGTACTTTTCTACTGCTGGAAGACGTATTTCTCCTGAGCTTACTAAGACTCCCATGCCCATTCCACCTATACCATTGAGAGCAATTCCTATCACTAAGACTGAGTCTTCATCGTCAGAGTCAGCACCCGCTAGACCTGAGCAATTTCATGAGCCTACGATTACTTATAGCCTTCCTGTTACATATTGGAAGGTATCCTCTTTCTCTGATCCTACTCCACCATAGCCTCAGATGCCCACAGGAGATGTTCACAATGATGATGCAAGGAGTTCCCAGGATGATAGTGGAGGGTCACCTCTTGTGTAGGTGAGTGTTGATAATTTATCTGCTGATGATACTATGCTTAGTGGGGATCCTACAGGTCCAACATCTTCTTCGGAGCCTTTACAAGGAGACTTACCAGATGATCTTGACCTTCCGATTGCCATTCGAAAGGCAGCTTTCCACTGTCCCAAATATCCTTATATAGGAGCAGTTCCTATAGACGGTATAGGGACCACATTTGGTCAGTTTTGTCAAGCTCTTTCTGCTGTAGAGATTCCCTTTAGTCATCAGTGGGTCATGCTTGATCCAAAGTAGCGCCAAGTCATTGAGGATGAGATGGTTGCCCTGCGATCTCGTGGTACCTAGGAGCTTACTGCACTACCTAAGGAAGCCACTGTTGTTGGCTGCCAGTGGGTATTTGCCTTGAAGTACAACCCAGATGGGTCAATTGCCAAATACAAAGCCTACTTAGTGGCTAAAGGGTTCACTCAGATGTACGAAGTGGACTTCTTTGACACTTTTTCCTTAGTTGCTCGTCTCTCCACAAGCAGGATTCTTCTTTTAGCTGTAAACAATGGTTGAAAGTTTCACCAGTTAGACATTAAGAATACACTTTTGTATGGTGATTTACAGGAGGAGATATACATGCAGCAGCCACTTGGTTATGAGATGTAGGAGTGTGTATGTAGGTTAAAAAAAAGCTATTGATTGCCTTAAGTAGAGTCCCAGAGTGTGATTCTAAAAGCTATGCTAGATTGTGGAGTCTGTGGGGTTCAGAGATCGTCTATCAATCATTTTTTGTTTGTTAGGAAGACGGGGAAGGGGGTAGTGGTAATCCTGGTTTATGTTGATTTTAGTACTTTCGTTGAGTATTTCCTTCAACACAGTTTTCTTTAGTTTGTACCCTTGATTTATGATAGCTATGAACACTGATCATGTGACATTTATTTCAGTTTCATTCCTTCTCTATATGCTTATGTGTGTGATGTAATACATTATGCATGTATGTATTTTATTCTATGCTTATAAATTGAACAATCGTAGTTTGGGAGATTGAAAATCAACTTGTGTCCCTAGGATGATGGTGCAAGTCGTAACATAATTGAATTTCAAACTCCTGCTCATATTTATAATCTGGACTTGTATTCAAGTCAAATAAAAGCTCCAAATGTCTATTCTTTGTGAGATTTTCTATGCTGGATCTAAGTATATTTCCTTAATTGGTTCATTACGAAGTTAAAAAGTGGGAAAGAATAAACAAGATATCTTATTCCATTGCCCAACTCTCTCAATATATAGAGGTGAAGTAGAGTACTCCACAAGATATAGGAAAGCAGATAAGGCAATTGTTGTAAAGGCAATTGTCATACAGGAGACCACAACTAAGGCAACTGCTATAAAGGCAATTGCCATAAAGAGATCATCATACAAGGAAATAACAAATAAGGAAGACCGTAAAGACTAACATAATGGGGATATGTCAACACTCCCCTCAAGCTAGAGCATATATGTCAATCATGCTCAACTTGGAATAGCATGTATCAAACGCTCCACATGGTAAGGGCTTTGTGAAGATGTGAGTTGTCCAATCCTCTGAAGTAACATATGTTGTGCACAATACCCCATGCTGAATCAAATCTCTAATATAGTGGCAGTCAACTTCCACATACTTAGTACGCTCATGGAATATGGGATTGTTGACAATATAAGTGGCAGCCCTATTGTCACATGTCATTTCCATGGGCTCCGCAATATGAACATGCAGATCCCGCAACAAAGATCTAATCTAAACCATCTCAGTAGCAGTCTGGGCTATAGCTTTGTATTCTAACTCAGCACTAGAATGAGAGACCAAAACCTACTTTTTACTCTTCCAAGTAACCAGATTACCTACAACAAAACTACAAAAGCCTGTAGTGGACTTCCTATCTGCAACACACCCTACATAATTTGCATATGAGTATCCTACCACAGTCATAGAAGCCCCAGCCTAAAAGAGAATACCATTTCCAGGTGCATTCTTCAAGTACCTAAGTACCTGCATAGCAGTCTACCAATGCTGCTTGGTTGGCCTATCCATGAACTTACTACGCTTGCCTACAACAAGTGCAATATCGAGTCGTCTAATGGTCAGATAGAGTAGCTTGCCAACCAACCATTTGTATGATATGCTATCAATTGTCTCTGCCTCCTCATCATGAAGATGTGCCTTAAGGTCCATAGGAATGTTGGCTAGCTTAAACCCCAACATACTTGTCTCTTGAAAAACATCCAACGTATACTTGCGTTGAGAGAGAACAATCACATCTCTGCTCCTATCCACCTCGATCAGCAGGAAGTATCTAAGCTAGCCTAGATCTTTCATAACAACTGTCGTGCAAGAGACTCTTTGACCTGACTTATCCCAGCCTCATCATCACTGGTGATAATCAGATCATCCACATAAACTAAGAGTGCCACCACGCCATTCTTTGTTTTCTTAACAAACAGAGAATGATGAGGAAGATCACTGCCTCCTCATCTTTTGCAACACATCTGAGAGCTTCTGAAACCGTGCTCTCAGGCTCTACTTCAGGCCATAGCTGACCTTCCTGAGTTTGCACTTACACTCCCCCTGAACCTTAAAACCAAGGGGCTACTGTATGTAAACTTCCTCCTGATTATCACCATAAAAAAAGGCGTTCTTCACATCAAGTTGGTGCAACCGCCAATCTCTGTGAGCCGCAATAGAGATGAGTAACGAATAGTGGCAAGCCGTGCAACGGGTGAAAAAGTGTCAAAGAAGTCCACTATATAAGTCTGGGTAAACCCTTTCACCACCAATCTGGCCGTATATGTTGAAATAGATCCATCAGGGTTGTATTTCGAGGTATATACCCATCTGGAACCACCAGTCGTGCACCTGTTGGAAGTGAAGTGAGTTCCCAAGTCTATCTACTCCGTAGTGCCGCCATCTCTTCCTTCATGACTTGACGCCACTTTGGATCAAGCATGACTTGCTGGTATGCAGATGGAAGGTATGAGACTGTAAGTGCTTAGCAGAATCTACCAACTCATAACCAAGGCCATCAATAGCCAAACTACCTATAACACGATATCTTGATTCACATGTGCGGGACGTCTTCCTAATGACAATAGGAATGTCAGAATCATCAAGCACATCTATCTAAAAATCTATACAAGGAATGTCACTACTGCTGTGATCACTGTCACTATTGCTAGATACCATCTCAATAACCTGTGGAGCATCATCCACTGATGGGGAAGGTGGCCTTTGTAGTGTTGTATGAAGTCAACTATACATGTGCATCGGACCATGCAATCTCTAGATATCATCCAAGGAGGTCGTGGAACCTGAAGGAGCAGGTTGAGAAGTGGAGATCGGAATTTTCTATAAAGGAACGAGAGGAATAGGCATGGGAGCCACATTATCATAAAAACTCACCTATCCAACAACTGAAAAGAACGATGTGGTCTCATAGAATGTCACATCGACACTCACATAGTGTCTGCTATGGATGAGATCGTAACATTGGTACCCCTTCTAACTCTCAGAGTACCCTAAGAACATGCACTTGACAGCGCGAGGAGCAAACTTATCATGACCTGGTGATGGCACATGAATGAAAGTAACACACCCAATGGTCCTGGGAGACACATGGAAAAGCCCACCATTTGGATGTTGCAGAAGAATTGGTATCTGCTTGTGGAGAACTGAGCTTGGCATTGTGTTAATGACATAGGATGTAGTCAAGACTGCATCCCCCCAATATCTCTGCAGAACGTTGTGGTGGATAAAAAGAGTACGGGCAACCTCTAACAGATGTCAGTGCTTTCAATCTGCAACTCCATTCTGCTGCAAGGTATAAGGACAAGCAGTCTGGTGGATGATCCCACAAGCCCTGTAGAACTCTGTAGGTCTCGCGGTACATAACTCGAGGGCATTATCTATCCATACAGTTTTCACAGTGGCAAAGTACTATGTAATAATCTCTAAGAGAAGAGTCTCTATAACTCCTCCAACATCTACTTTGTTCCACAAAAGGAACACTCAGGATACTTTAGAGAAATCATCAACAACTACAAGATAATAGCGATGGCTCATCATATCTGAACTCTACTTAGTCCCCAAACATCCATATGAAGTAGCTCAAAAATAGTCATTCTAGAAGTACTAGTAGAAAAAGAAGATTAATGATGCTTACCCAATTGGCAAACATCACACCGAATAGTAGTGGTAGGAGAGATATGTGGAATCACCCTCTTGAGGTGATCTAGAGGCAAGTGACCTAGACAAACATGCCACTGTAAGGCATTCCCACCATCATGCATGTTGGCTCCCGCAAATGGTTTCTACCCAAAATGATAAACACCATTCTCCTCTGTGCCTCTAGCTATAATCTTCCCTCTACTTCCTAGACGATGCATCCAACATCATCGAAGATAACCCTACAATTAAGGTTCATCGTAATCTTTCTCACCGACAGTAGGCTCATGGGAAACTTCAACACACGTAATACTCTCGGCAGTCACAAAGTGAAGGTTACAAACACATCTAATGAGTCCAATCTAGTGGACTATTATTAATCCTAAGGTTGCTAATTCTCGTATATTAATATGCATTAGCATATGCATTTAGCCATAGAATAAGTGCTTGAATTAAGGTTTAGGCTAAATTACATTTTCTAAGCATTATTTATTTTCTTATGTATTATAAATAATCGTTTGCATTTTTATATGCATGAACCTAAGTTGGAGGTCACATGTTGTCTTTTTCTCCTAATAAATTCCTTCCACCTTCAAACTTCTCCGCAATATCACCCTTCCTAATAATGTGGGTAGCCTCCACCTTGGTTGTCATCTAGATGAATTTTGAATGGACGTGAAGGATTTCATTTTGGGGTGATTGAGATCCACAAATTGTGGATCTTAATTGAACGGATGGGGAGTCTTCCATCTTTGGATTTCATGCCAAAAAAAAGGAGTGAAGGCCAACTTGGATGATGATTCCATCTTTAATCCCTCCACCAACACAAGAAAGAAGAGAGAAGAAGAGAGGGAGTGCCCTCTTCTTCCTCCTCCTCTCCACCACCATGGCACGTAACCTCCTCCACGACCACCATGCACTACCGCGTACATCATGCATCACCGTGTGCTCACTGTGTTTATTGCATTGTGGAGGTTTTCTCCACACTCTCCATCTCCATCAGCTTAGTGGTGATAGTGCCAAACCCTCGCACCATGACCGTGACTGCACCTTCGACCATCACCGCCCTCCACACCGGCAAGGGAGGGGGGACGCCCTCTATCCAGCCCAACCCTTTCCTTCTCCAGTTTATTTTGTTTTTCTTGTTTCTCATGACATACACGCAAACTCCTTAGATTGAATAAAAACATGTTGGTATTCTTTCGCTTTCCCTATGGATCGACACTTGTCTATACCCGGGTTTATTTTTGTTGTGATACACTTCATGCTCTCGCGATGATTTATTTAATTTTATAGTGATTTGAAGCGATCAACTTCGCCCTGACCAACAATAGGAGCGTGCCTACCGTCAACTACCTGCACTGTTCTCCCTAATGCAATAGAACTAACAGGAAATAACTCTGATCGCCACAAAGACACTGTGAAGCATCAGAGTCATGCTCCTGATGCATCAAGCCTACAAACTCCACCGTCCCTGTCGCAATAGCGGTATCCAATGCCATCTCTACTCCTAAGACTGACATTGGACCAAGGGATGAACCGATCAGACATAACTCTCCAAAATCAAATCTGGAATCAATTTTTCAAATCACAAGATCATCACAACTCACAATAAAGAATGATCTAACATGAAATCCAAATAATCTCCTCCTTGGAAATTAAGTTAGAATCACATAGCAGTCCCTTCGAGAATCAAGAGGCACATGTTAGCGCTAGGAGGGACCCCTAGCAGCCCTCAAAGGGACTGTTGCTTCTCCCCTCGCCGGCGTAAGGGCAGCACAGGCCCACCGGCAGCGCCCTTGCTGCCGCTATTACTACAGATTATCGTCGTCGCCACTACTCCTTCAGACACTGCTGCTATCAATCGAGCCGATGGTGGCGTGAAGAGGCAAGGCGAGGAGAATTGAGGGATTTGGTGGATTGGATTATAGGTCTATTTCGGTGGGATACCCGAGTGCTAATCTAGGATCGTCGCTCTGATACCAAGTGGGAAAGAATGAAAAAGATATCTTATTTCATTGTCCAACCTCTCAATATATAGAAGTGGAGTAGAGTGCTCCACAAAACAAAGGGAGGCAGATAAGGCAATTACTATAAAGGCAATTGCCATACAGGAGACCACAACTAAAGCAACTGCTATAAAGGCAATTGCATACAAGGACCATCATACAGGGAAATAATAAAAAGGAAATAATAAGGAAGACCATAGGGGCTAATATAGTGGGGATATGTCAACACAAAAACTATGGCATGCTTTTATATTTATATTTGTTATGTTATGTTGAGGGTCATTTTGTTATTTTTTATTTATTGTTGGACCCTTGTTATATTTTTCTTTCACCTCTCTCTATATAAGAAGGTGTAAGGTTGGCTTAGTAAAATAAGAACTTTCATTTTCTTCAACTTGGTATCAGAATTAAGTTGAGGATACCACCAAGAAAAACTCTAACCCTACCACTAAGCCCCACCTTCGCCACGGCCGCCGCCGACACAACCGACCAGCAGCAGCGCCACTACCAGCCAACGCTGCCGCCAGCCTCTCTTGCTGTCAACCCTTATCCGACGACAAGGGAAGGGCAATACTGCCCGGGACCACCTGTTACAGCCTTAGGGAGGTTGTTGGCTTGTGTTTGATGGAGTTCTACAGCCAAGGACCTTTTAGAAGATGTATTCATGCATCACTAGTGCTGTGGTATGATATATTCAGATCTCTGGACTGTTTTGGGGTGTGTATTCCCCTTTGGAGTGTTGACAGAATTTTGAATCGCATGTATGCGGATTACAAGGTGCGTATTCCCCTTTCAATTCACTCTTGGGGTGTGTATTCTCATCTGTGATATTAAAATTAGTATTGTATGTGTTGTTCAACAAATTTTAAGGTGTGTATTCATTTGTGTAGCATCAAAATCAGATCTACAAGTATTGAAGAAAGAAAAATCAGATCTGGGTAGTGTGATTTTGTGGACATGGCAACTTCTCTTAAGTGAGCGATTGTGCTGGTAACTGCCGTGGGTGACTCTTCTCCAATCACTGGTGTGACGTGGTTGATCGACTCTGGTGCTTCTAATCATTTATCCGACAATTTGCAATGTTTTGGACAGATTCAATCTATTTCACAAGGTTGTACCATGCAACTGGTAGACGGGTGACATGCCCCTATTGATGGTCAGGGGGCAATTACAGTTACCCCATCTATGCAGCTCAACCATGTCTTGTATGTTCCAGATTTGTCCATGAATTTATTTTCTATTAGTGAAATCATCAAGCAAATGAACTGTCGTGTCATCTTTGATGAGCTTGGATACATTTTCCAAGATCGAATGACAGGGAAGATTATTAGTAGTGAATATGAAGGATGTGTTTACCGACTTATTCAGGGCCCCATGGCTATAGCTTGTCAAATTAGCTCTGCTTTGGAGAGTGCTTTACAATGACATAGGCGGTTGGGTCATCCATCTTTGGATAAACTACGCAAACTTATTCCACATTTGTCCTTAACCACACAGCTTTCTTGTGATGCATGTCAACTTGGGAAGCACCATAGGTCTTCCTTCCCATCTAATACTAGACCATGCATGTCTTCATGCTTTTAATTGATGCATCTTGATGTCTGGGGTCCCAGCAAGATTCCTAATAGACAAAGGACATCGTTATTATTTGATTGTGGTTGATGATTTCTCCCGATTGTCTTGGTTATTCCTCATGAAGAATAAGTCTAAAGTAGGTCCCCTTATTGAGAAGTTTGTGTTAATGATAAAGAATCAGCTTGATGTCTGCATCAAGATAGCCAGATCAGATAATACATTGGAGTTTTGTACTCGTTGGAGCAGATTTCTATGGTTTCCATGGTATCATTCATCAGACTTCCTGTCCCCACACCTCTCAGCAGAATGGGATTGCAGAGAGGAAGCACATACACATTCTTAATATAGCCAAAACTCATCTTATTCAGAATAGTGTACCACATAATTACTAGGGAGATGTTCTCACAGCTTGCTCTCATTAATAGACAGCCCTCCTCAGTTATTCATGAGCAGGTACCATGGCAAGCGTTATATCTAGATGCAGAGTTGTTTAATGTTCCACCCAAGACATTCGAGTGTGTGGTTTTGTTCATCTTCTTGGACCTAGTCGAGATAAATTAGCATCTAGAGTAGTCAAATGTATGTTTCTTGGCTACTCACATGCTCAAAAGGAGTAACGGTGTTTTGATCATCTACACCAAAAGTATTACATTTATGCAAATGTCACCTTTCATGCAACTATGCCTTGTTTTTCTGTTGCTGCCAAACAGATGTAGAGTGTGCCAGAATATGCACCTATGCCAATTGCTCCTATACCATTTAGTGTATTCTCAGACAGTAGCAATTCTCCTCCTACTACTGGGTCATCTACCAGCACATTCAGGCCTATACCAACAGATGATAGCACATTTACGGGTCACACTTATAAGTTGCCAATTTCGTACAGGGAAAAGCCACCCCCTTATTCTACTCCACAGTCTCCTCCGATTAGTGTTGATAACCTGGAGGCTACTTCTCAAGATATTCCTACAGGTATAGAGTCCCGTACAAAAGATGTTCCTTCAGATACAATGTCAACAGATGTAGAGGTTGAGACCACTGAGAGTGCTTCTCCTGTCGATATTTCTCCAGGTCATATTCCCATGAGTACTGATGATGATATGCCTATTGTTATTACGGCCCCTCACTCATGTGATTGGAAGTGCAATCTCCACTGATTCTTTTAGTACTGAGTTTCATGCTTTCACAGCTGTTATCTCTAGATTTGAGACACCTACTTCATATCAACAGGCTCTTCTAAACCTGCACTAGAGGTCTACCATGGAAGAGGAAATGTCCGCACTACATGACAGGGAGACTTGGGAGCTTAATCCATTACCTTCTAATGCACATTTGGTTGGTATTAGGTGGGTCTTTGCCCTGAAATAAGACCCTGATGGGTCTCTCTTGATATAAGGCTCGCCTTGTAACTAAAGGATTTACCCAAACCTATAGGGTGAATTTTTTTGATACTTTTTCCCTTGTGGCATGTCTTTCCATTATTCGTATTCTTATTTCTGTTACAGCACACTATGGATGGTCATTGCATCAACTGGATGTCAAGAATACTTTTCTTTATGGTGACTTTCAGGAAGAAATATACATGTGGCAGCCTCCTAATTTTGAGGTTCAGGGGGAGTGTGTTTGCAGGCTACGAAAAGCCATCTATGATCTTAAGTAGAGCTCCCGAGCTTGGTTTCAGCATTTGTCAGAGGCGTTGACAGTTGTTGGGTTGCAGAGGTCCTCATCTGATCATTCCTTGTTTGTGATGAAGACCAGTGGTGGTATTGTAGCTCTACTTGTATATGTTGATGATCTTATACTCACAAGAGATAACATGACTAGTATTTCTTAGGTGAAGAAGTATTTCGCACGACAGTTTGTTATGAAAGATCTTAGGAAGCTCAAGTATTTTCTTGGTACTGAGATTGCTATGAGTAAATAGGGTATTGTTATGTCTCAGAGGAAATATGCTTTAAGCAATCTCCAGGAGGCAGGCATGCTTGGTTCTAAGGGTGCTAATATCCCTATGAATCCAAAGGTCCATCTATTTGATGACTCAGCAAGGTTGATGGATAAAAAGGCTTACAGACAGCTGGTGGGGAAGTTACTGTATCTGACCATTACTAGGCCAGATATTAGTATTGCAATGGAAAGCTAAGTCGGATTTTGGACAAACCTACTGATGATCATTGGTAAGCTATAATGCAAGTGTTGAGATACATCAAAGAGTGTCTAGGTTGAGGTCTTTCGTTCCAGAAGAAAGCCCCTATATCTGTTATTGCTTATTTAGATGCAAATTATGCATGTGATGTTGGGGACAGAAAATCTACTACAGGTTTCTGTACCGTTGTCGCACGAAATCTGGTAACTTGGAGGAGTCAGAAGCAAAGTGTAGTGTCATGCTCAAGCGCTGAATCAGAATACCGCACTATGGCACACACAGAAGCTGAGATGATCTGGATACGGTCTTTGTTGCGAAACCTTCATGTTATTCTTGAGGAGCCTATGGAAATGTATTGTAACAATAGGGCCGCAACTTACATTGCTAACAATCCCATGTTAAATGAAAAGACTAAACATGTGGAAGTGAATTGTCATTATACGAACCTAATTCAACAGGGTTTGCTCCGTACTGCTTACCTTGCCTCATCAAAACAAATTGCGGATATGTTTACTAAGCTATTATCTTGTCCTATGTTTGAAAAGTGTAGGAACAAAATGAACATGGTCAATATATATACTTTAACTTAAGGGAGAGTGTTATGTTATGTTGATTGTCATTTTATTATTTTTTATTTATTGTTGGACCCTTGTTATATTTTGCCCTCACCTCTCTCTATATAAAGAAGTGTAAGTTTGGTTTAGTGAAATAAGAACTTTCATTTCTTCAACTATATTACATAGTGGAACTTTGTCCATTTTCTTCTCAAGTGAACTGGCGCTGCAGAAATTTGATACCTCCCTTAACATTTAAGCAGTGATTCAAACACCGACGGTATGCCGTTGGCATGCCACCGGTAAGGGTATTTTTGTAAAATGGGCTTGCCGATATGGAAATAATGTCGAAATGCAGGAATGCCGATGGCATGGCGTCTATTTCGTCGGCATGCCAACAATACAAGTGACGTGACGAAGTGCAGTTCGGTGAGAAGATCTGAAATTGGGAAGGCGGAATTTGTGTCTTGGCTCGACGCACATACACACGATTTTTGGGCTCCAATATAAGCTTTTTTAAGTCGTTGAAACCTTGGGTACAATCACGATGAAATACTTTTATGTTATATAATTAGTATTTTTTGAAATTAATTTCATTTTGACTATTTATGTGATTTTTGTCGGCATGTTGTCGGCATACCCTCGACATTTTCACGATGTGCCCTCGACATGCCCATTGGCATGACCATCGAAAAACGGGCATTTCCACGACATGCACTCGGCATGCCCACAAAATGCACACTTAGGATTTCATCAGCACGACATCGAAATCGGCATTTCGAACCTTTCATTTAAGATAGTTTGGTCCCTAAGTTACATGGTTTTCCATATTTCTCGTTGTCATCTTTGATCGAGTCAAAATGAAGATATACCATCAAATTCATAGAGGAAGAGGATGGGAGAATAGTTGCTGTCACATGAAAGAAAGTGGGCTTGTCCATTGAGCTGAGCAACACAAGCTTAACCTAGGTTACACTCAATAAGGATATCTAGCTTGAGTTTTAGCTTGGGCCTGACTAATCTACTTATCAAGTTGGACTTACAAGTTTTTATTAAGTCGAGCACAATGACAAGCCTATAATATTATTGGCTTAAACTTGGAATTGATTGAGCTCATTAAGACTAGCTTGAGCCTAGGCTCAGACTCGACTCTTTATTGAACCGACTGCAATCCCATCTTTGTGGAAAAATATGTGCCCTAGGTAGGACCCCTACTTGGATGATAATTATTAGATACATGAGCTTATTAATTGTGCTGCAATCTATCGTCAAGTGTCATTCATTACATGGTACATGTTTCAAAGTTGCATAAGACCACTATTATTAAGTTTTAGAATAAGTTCACTTTTGTTAACAATTAAATCATGGACAAGACTCGAACACATGTTTAGTGGCTCCTACGGACAATACTTTATCTATTATGTCACAATCTATTGCGAAATTATATATTATTAGTATACATTCATTTATAAAAAGACTATTTATATATACATCATGAAGACACGCCCCTTTCTAATATCAACCTCAAGGCTTCACTTGGATGCAAGTTTGCACATGGCTTTAGTCTTACATGGTGGATCCAAATGAACAGTAACATGGATATGGGGGAATTTAAGAGAGAAGTCATCTTAGATCATTATTTACAATGTATCAATTCATTTGTTACATCCAATCATTACTTTACTTTCCAACTAAACAATAATAAAAGACAACTCAGCATCAAATACAAAACAAATAACTACAATCCTTTCTCTACATGATCTACTAATACAAATATAAAAATACAACTTAAAACATATCAACTCACCTATCACATATAACTCACCATTAATCCGTCACTTATATATTCCGCCATCTCCATAACTTAAACTTCCTAAACTTTATCTATGTCTTGACATAAATGCCCATCCAAAGGTATCTTAGTTCCTACTGAGTTGAGTCCAAAGCACCTTTGGCCTTGTTTAATAAGATTATCAAACCTGACTCTTACCTTATGGAGTAAAGATTTTTAGGTCGTTATTAAGCCAAGCCTTCCAAGCCGGAGACCTCTCTAGGACCATTAAGAGAAAGGCTCATGTGTTGGCTTGAGAAGCATTGGCCACGTCAATCTTGTATACTGTTTTAGAACAAATCCAGGATGAGTTGAAAAGCGTTGAAGAGCGATGAGTGCTTCCAAGAGAACGGTCCGACTTCACAAAATTTAAAATTGGAAAATGAGCCGTAGGCCACTTGGCCTCGATTAATTTTTACTTGGATGGACATGATATCGATCAGAGCGTCACGTGTCTAACAGCAAAGATGGAGTGCTTCGTGTCCACATGTTGGCGTGAAATTGAGGCCACATGAAAGTAATGGGACAGGACCAAAGGAAACCCACACGTAATAGCCATATAAAAATAAGCAGTGGCCAACAAATCGCTCAACCTCTATCACATAAATACCAATTGCTTTCGAGTTGAGACTGGAATCTGTGAGTGCTTAGATGTTTCCAAGAGATGTCCCATTGTTAAGTCAGAGATAAGATCCTCGATGGATACTTCAGCACGTTTGAGCTACGTAGGAAAAAATCAACATGTACAAGCCAGTAAATATCTGGTTTTCATTAGAAGTCCCAGATAAAATGAAAAAAAAAAGAGAGAGAAGTCTGAAGTGATCCAATTTCTACGACAATTTTCAGCATGCAGCTGCAAAGCAAAACATTCTCACAAAAACCATCATTTCAGACATTGAGGGAACTCCCTCCAATTATCTATAGTTCGCCCCCAATCCATAGACTTCTATTGTTGATACTACGTAGTACCTGTGTTCGTATTTTCCAGTTCAGTACAAACTGCACATTTTTTATCCCGAAAAGGGAGCATTAAATACCATTTTGGCACAACGGAACACCTATAAGTCGTAGCTACTTCATTAGGTACAGATTACCAACATTTTTTGTTGAGCCTTGTCATATCCAAAAGCAAATTATTTCCTAGAACTTAGTTATTGTAGGTTAAATAGATGGGACCCTTTTTTTTTTCCTGTGATGAAACGAGCAAACATCTCTCAAGGAAGGGAATTTCCCATAAACCACCTGTTGACAACCATTCGTCTTGGTTGGCATCTCCGCCTAAGTTTTCATGCTTGTTTCAATTTTTTTTCTTCCCATCAACCAAACTTTCACTAACAATAGTGAAGCATGTAGATGGTTGATACTTGATTCTATAAAGGGATGTTCATCTCCATTACTTCAGAGTTGTGCCATGTCCCAGCTAAGTTGCGCACAAGCATCAAATGGATTTAATGTAGGATTCTAGTCAAGTTCGTCGAAATTTTGATGAAAACTAATCATATTCTGGTTCCTAACCAATTGATCTTCCAACATAGAAAGAAAGAAGGTTGGAGACAATGAAATTAAAGATAGGAAACATGAAAAGGAGCTCATACCTGACGACGATCTCAGAGAGGAATCCACCACCAACGCGGCCCAAGAAATTCCATATACTGATCATAGAAACAAAGGTATGAGCATCCCCATACCCCAAGGACTCACTGAGCTGACCCAGGTTATCAATCACTGTGAGGCCGGATCCCGAGCCCAGCAACAGAGAGAAAAATATGAGCCAGAAATCTGCCTTGCCAAATGCTTGCAGCAGGGTGAAGTCCTCCCCCCTCCGCGGGCGTCTCCTTCGCTTGACACGCACGGCTCCCTCGGCAGCAGCCTGTATTATCCTAGTTTGCAATTGCGCAATCCTCTTCTGCTTCTCCAAGGAAGGGAGCTGATCCACATCACTCGTCTTCTCTTCGTCGACCTCGCTAAAGATTACCTCTTGCTCATGTGGAGTTCCAGTGCTTTTACTGCTCTCCCCCTCCTGTGGTTCGAGCAGCAAATTGTCCTCCAGGGAAGGTTGAGGATTCGAACAGCAGCTCAAAAATGTCGGAACCGCGATGGGCAAAAGGAGAAGTACGAATAGCGCAACTGTGATCACGATAACCATGTTGTACTCCACATCAGACGCCTCTTGGAAGATCATGACGCCCATCAAGTAAGCTGCCAATACCAGGCAGACGCTGTAGATATACATAAAGCTGGAATTATCGGACGGCCTCACTTGCTTGTGGCCTCCAACAGGTCTAATGATGAACATCAAGGCAAGGACCACAAGTGAAGGAAGAACTGCTATCATTAGGATCAAGGTAGCATGATTAGCTGTTGGTATTACTCTGTAGATCTGAGTTAGAATTGCCCCACTTAAGCCAGCAAAGCCCTTCAATATCCCCACGATCGGTCCCCGGTTCCTGGGGAAATTCTGAACACATGAGACCAATGCAGCCGTGTTGTAATATGTTTCACCATTTGTCCCGACGAATATGAGAATCCACATCTGCATTGTGCAGGCAGAGATAATGAGGACTCTCAGGCATTCGCCAGAACTGAGTAGCAAATTTTCCTGGTCTTCAGTTCATATCATAATTTCCAAGTTTGGTCCAATTAAGCACACATATCATGCAGGTATCAATAACATATCCAGTGTTTGACACCTCTAGAATCTTTAGAAGGGAACCCATATATAAAGAATATTGTAAGTTATCCAAGCAAATTAATACTAAGCTTAAGATGTTATGGTCTTTGCCATCTAGTTAGTACTGGCACAGATATAGTGGGTATTAAAAAAGCAGAAGCATGATGGAATTTTGCCGGTAATATCTAATCAAATCATAAAAGGTTAAGAGCATTTGGCTGCTTCTTTAACCTAATCCAATATTTTCTAAAGCAGAAAAGACAAAAGGAAAGAAAAGAGAAGAAAAATCACATCTCTCTCACATGAAGAACCTGAACTAGAATCCAGAGGTACCAGTTGAATTCTGAGATGCTATTCTCATGGCACTTTTATCCATATATTAAGGATCTCATGCACAAATAACTCTGAGTATTATGCCTCTGATTGCCGATGAGTTCTAGGAAAGAGGTTATTAAATTGTTAGCTCTCTCCTGTAATTATGGGTCAGACGCAAATAATGATGACACAAACATTAAGCCTGTCCTGTCAATGATGATCTTGAGATTAGTTGCTTCCAAAAGGAAAGGCTCCACATGCTCCGATCCCTATCAAATATAAGTGGTTTCCAGATTAATGCTCTCACAAGAAAAGGCTCTCAACGCTGCTTCCCATGAATCTTGATTATCAGATACATCTCCCATCTTCAAAAAAGAAAAAACTCATAAGCATCTCAATGAAGATTTGCCCAATTCCATCTGCAAACTGTTTGATGGAATATTTCCCCATCGTTTACCCCGTGACTTCATTCGATATCCAACAGTTAGCAGCTTCTAATAAATGTCCAGACTCTGGTCTGTGTAATAATAACATGGAAGACAGCAACATGCAGCAGATATAAAAGAAAGGAACAGGTCATGACAGCAATTAAGCAGAATGGATCAACGGAATTAAGCTGGGAGCAACGAAAAAAGGATGAAAAATATTTCATATACTCACAGCCCAAAGAGGCAAACGGCTTGCTCTCCCAGTGACAATGAGCCACACCCATCCATACCCAACGAAGCTCTGGCACGCCCCAATCAGCAGCAGACCCCAGAAGGGCAGCAGCTCGCCAAGGCTCCCCGCCACGAACCCGACGCTGTCGCCCAGATTCTTGGCCACGCCAAGGCTTGCAAGCTGCCTCTGGTTGTAGTCCAGGGCGCTCTTGATCACCGGGGATATGCTCCCAAAGAGGTACCCAACACCCGCACCCGCCTGTATCCATATCGCGGCGACGAACACGAGCCACCGGTTGTTCACAAACGCCTGGAGCCTCCCCATGCTCTGAGATCCTCTGCTATGGAGGTGGCCTGCGAAGATGGGAGGGGATAAGGTGACGTGCTTAAGAGGCAAAAGTTGCCACCTCAAGCAGCGAAGATTGACAGATTGTCTGCTTCTGAGAATAACCTATTCAAACTCGTTAAAAAGTCTAATGGAAAGGATCTATAGCCTGTGCAAAGATTCCAGCTTTGCAAGAGACAAAACTCCATGTCTGCATCTGAGCAAAACCCATAAAAATCTGTCTACCTGAAGAAGAAGATTTGAGTGGAGGCAGACCTCTGTGACTTATTCAATAGAACGAGTGGATAAGATGGCTTGCTTGCTCTTGGCTGTTAAGCTTTTCCCTCTTCTCTTCCCACCGAGCTTGAATGGTACGCTACTTAGGAAAAGTGGGGTATTGCTTGTGCTGGTCAAGAAGCTCTCCTATGTCACGTTCCTGTTGGTGAGAAGCTTCTCCTCCGGCGTCCGCGTGGATCTACTGCTGAAGCACTGATCAATTTGCACGGACGAGGTGGGGAGGCGTCATATTGGACGAAGCACGTGGTGTAAATGGGAAGGATTGAGTGATGTTTGATGGAAAAAAGAATTTAAGGCAGAAAAATTACCTCACAGGTGGATCATATGGAAGATTTGACTGCTTAGTAGATAGTAAAAGTTTAATTTTTTACAGTATAATGCAACAGCAAGTTTTTCTAGAAGGTTAACGATTGATATGTTTGGAATTATCATTGGAAGGAGATTGTGTAAATTACAGGACTGACTAATAATAACTTATCGGTTAGGATCTCGAGATCATAAAAATAAAAGAGAGACTCGCTAATCAAGGGAACCCTAATATATAAATATCATAGGTAAATTTACTTTTATTTTTTACGTAGTTTGAGAGGAATGGAGATATAGAGAGTTTATAACACTCAAATACTAGAGCTTATTGGGAGTATCATCCTTCACCCAGAAGTACATTTATTTCTAGTGGAACTAGGTTATCAAACCTCGTATGTGCATTTCTCTGTGATTTATTTGTTAATTTGAGGTTCCTATTCTAAAGGCCTCAATCAATTAACATTGTCTATGTGAAATGTATAGTACTACATTTCTCGACTTCATCTTTCCTGCTATGGCTCCCTCTACGCGTCACTCTTCTCGTGCTAACTCAGAGAAGTCCGGATCGGCAAAGTCTAGCGTTTCCGTGTTTAGGAAGCACCGGCAACTCTCCAGACTAAGTAATGACGAAGAAGTACGACCACCAAGCATGCTTCAGGGTTCCCCCGTCAGGAGGGTCCTCCAAAGGATGCTCTCCCCGACATGCAAGCAAAGGAGGACGAGTACGAGGAGAAGCTAGCAACCTTAAGGGATGAGTAGCAGATGGTGGCGAAGCAACTGTAGGAGATCTGACTGATAAGGGACTAGGTGGAGTTTCAGCAAGAAGAATGCCAAACTTCCAACCCCTTCAACGGCCAGCTAAAGTGGCGTCGCGTTGTGGAAGAGGACAATGCTCGCCTGCGCAAATAGCTCAAAAAAATGAAGCGTGAGCTTAGTAGTTAGAAGGGTGAAGTCTCTCTTGGTCCCCTAAAGGCCCCCCTTGCACCTCCTCAGGAGTCCAACGAGCCGTTGAGGGCTCATCCCTTGGTGACCACTGGCAGAGGCTCGATTCCCGAGATCGTCCACCAGGTCACCCAGGCCATGAGAGGCACGAGGCCCCAGGCGTACGTAACCACCTACCCCTTCTCGGAAGAAGTAATGATTGCTTCTCTCCCCGATAAGTTCAAGCAACCTGTCCTGGCTCCATACGATGGAACGTCGGGCCCTAACAGCTTCGTAGGAAGCTACTGTCAAATGATGCTAATCCATGGATGCCTGGACGGGGTCCTCTACCGGGTATTTCCATCCTACTTATCTGGGATGGGCCAGGAGTGGTTCAATGAATTGCCAGCGAGACAAATCACATGCTTCAGGAGTTGACCAACAAGTTTTGCTAGTATTTTGCCAATCAACAACGAGTCAGGGATAATCCTAAGAGGCTCTTGGAGAGTCGGCAAAGGAAGGTTGAGTCTTTCCGATCCTATCTAGACTGATTCAAGACTTAGTTCTTTAAGTGTAAGCGCCCTCACAATGCTATAATATCCAGTACTTCAAGTCAGCACTGTTGACTCAAAGGTTCTAGTACGACATTGACGACTTCCCTCCAAGGGACATGGCGGAGCTTGGGGACTATACCACCAAGTTTGCCGCGTAGGACAACTCCTTCTACTCTTGGAGTCACCTGGCAGATGGACTCTACAAGGATCGTGCCTCCCTTGAGGCAAAGAGGATCCTAGCCGAAGTAGCATCGATATCGGGAAGGAATGGTCACTACCTCAACAAATGGAAGAGAAACTTTATGGATCTGAGGGACCGGCTCAACAAGAAGCAGTTCAATGGTCCCGGTTAACCTAAGCAGGATCCCTATGAGGAATACACTATTATGACCTGGTTCCCAAATCCCTATAGGATACAAGACCGGACCGACTCGACTGATCCCAAGACCCAGTCATCAAACGAGAAAGTAACCAAAAAGCAGGAAAGTAAACCACATTCACTATGCTAAGCAACCAACAGTAAAGAGGTACAGTAGTAAAGAAGTAAAAACTGCTATAGTACATATCACCACCACAACAGTAGAAAATAACAAAGTACAAGAACATAAAGTACAGAAAATAAAAATACAGAACATAAAGGTACAAGAGTCTACTCACTACTACAAAAGGAGTACAACAAAAGAATTATAGCTACTGGGCTCTACTGGGCCCAGCACCCTCTGCAGCCGTAGACTCAAGCTGCTCAACACCTGGACCTGAAAAGGGTTATGAGTATACAAAATCAGCGAACGCTGAGTAGAGTGGCAACCAACTAACTATAGCAGTAAAAGTGGATAGGTAGCTATTGTTTTTCAATTACTTTATTTAACTAATTATTCTTTTTCACCACTTGATTTATTTATCAGGTCTCTTTCTTGATCTCGAATGTTTCTCGTGAGAACAATCTTGATTGCAATCTTTTCCGAAAAGTAGAAGGCACACGTGGTGCTCTCCTGGCTGGGAGAGTCCCCCGTGGTGATCCTACACCCAGTCAACCACCCCAAGGTCACGGACAGATGTAACGGTGACTACGGCATACACGATAAGCGCACGGGTAGCTACCCCGCACTGGCACGTGGTCAGTCGTTTCCGTTAGCGGGTGCGCCCAAAGTACAACACGGAACCAGTATAGGGCCTAGCCCTCTCAGTAACAGGGGTATAGCCCCTAAGAACCAAACAGGGGTCTCGCCCCTCCATAATCCGCGCACCCTGGCCTGACTACCCTAGTTTGCCCAGTAGGCCTAACAAGTTGGTGTAGGGCGGCTAGCTGAATCCCGGGTCCCGTGAGGTGGCTAGCTCTCTCCCTACACTAGTAGCTCTCCCCGCTATCGTGTACACGAGGGCCAAGAAGTCGGTACAGAGTGGCCAATCCTAACACCAGGTCCCAACCCAAGGGCAGCTAGCTCTGCTCTGCACTAAACAGGGGGACAGTCGCTCTCCTTGGTACTCCATACTCAAGGGCTAGTTCACTTCCCCACTCACATTTCCAGATCCATTCCATTTATTTCCAAGAGCTCTACTCCTAATTCCCCATAGGGTTCATGCTCATATTCCTCATGTCATGCCATACCAGGTTTCATCATTTCTATTTCCATTCTCAGGTTATACATATGCAGCTTGTATTGCTATCGTTCACATTTCCATACACAGGTTATACACAGGTAGCTCATATTTCCATCATTCACATTACCATTCTCAATTTCTATACATGCAGCTCGTATTATGTCATTTAACGTATACAACAGAAAATTTACATGCAACAGTTAGCTAGCACAAGTACTTCATATTTCACAGGTAGCTGTTATTCATTTATAGGCAATTGTTATCATTCTATCTACTCATTCAAGACCGCAATTCAATCATCCAATACAGACATTTCAAGTGTTTCTCGTCTTAGAATTCATGTCATATCCTAGGTTCTAATCATTCATTCCACACGTGCATTTAGGTTATAATTAAATTAGGGGAAGCCACTCTACCAGTAAACCCAGGAGTCTTAGGGACTTGAACGGTAGGCTCACGTGCCTCAGCAAGCCCCGAACCCGCAACGGAACAAAGTCCTATAATAAGGAACAATCACAAGGGAACTATCAGAACAGTATGGAAAGCCTTCTAACAAGTAGAGGAACTCACAAGGAACACATCGGTATCTTATTTGCGTAAAACGGAACTCAAATGGACCCTAAATGGGTCAAAAATAGGGTTTCTATCTCAAATCAGACGTCTAGAACAACTTTCAGACGTCTTAAAAGTGTCCAGTATCATACCTCAAGCTCTGCGCCAATCCTCAGACGTCCAGGAACTCTTATGGACCTTCTGGACCCAGCTCCAGATGTCCGACCACCTCTTCGGACGTCTGGAAATGCTTCCCTTCATCTGGTACGTCGCCCAGACGTCTGAAATGCGTGGGAGGGCGTGTCCCACACCTTCCCAAAGCGAATCCTGCACGAAATCCACCAAATCTTCTTAAAAGGGGCATGCAAGGTGTTCCTGCGGAGCAGCCTGCATGGCCGTATCTACAAAGGGAATGTACCTTCGCGAAACTCTCACCTCAGTCGTTTGGAACCGCCTCCAGACGTCCTCACCTTCGTCTGGAGGTCACTCCAGACGTCTGATTCTGGGAAAAACCCAAAACCAGAACCTGCTCCATTGCGCTCGCACCGTGCGTAGTCGCGCCTCGCCCCTCCTCGCCTACAGCTCCAACTGCAGCAGCGTCGAGGAGGACTCCCGCGACGCACTCCTCCTCACGCACGAACGTGCTCTGGCCGTGCACTCACTAATGAGCTCCCACGCGAGCTCGCGGGCTTACTCTCCTCCTCTCCTCACGCCGCTCCTCGCCGCCGCTCTCGCTCGCGCTGGCTCTCTCGCTGGAGTGGAGAAGAGGGGAAGGTGGCTGGTGTGAGGAGAACGAGAGAGGGGAAGGGGTTTTATAAGGTCGAGTGTTTAGGGTTTGCTGGAGGTGGGGAGAAAGAGAAGAAGTGGAGGAAAAACGAGAGTACTGTCTGCGCACAAGCCGCGCACAAACGCGAGCTCGTACTCAAAATTTTCGATTTCCAGACGTCTGAGAAGGTGTCCAAACATCTGACCTACAGTCCAGACATCTTAAAAGGCTCAAACAGCATGGGTCTTAACATACACTCACCTGGCCGTGAATCAAGCGGACGTGTTTGCAGACGTATGGTCCACAGATAAAGACCTGCTTCCCCCGCCAAAGCCCCTCATGAAGAAGTCAAAGACTGCACCTTACTACAAATACCATCAGGCTCAGGGGCATGTCATGGAACATTGTCGCGACCTACGTGATTAGATCGAGTCTCAGATCCGTCATGGCAATTTGTCCCATGTTGTTAAGTGAAATGAGGACCAAGTCAAGGGGACACATTGTTGATAGCATTTTGAGGATGTTTATGAAATGGTCATTATAGAACACTCCATAAATTGCTCCAAACACTTAAATTTATAAAACTCGAAATCATTGTGAGTTCGAGGTCGTTCGCAGAGAGCAAATATGGAATTCACAACTCTAATTGCATTCAGAAATAATGAGCATAATAATATGTAATGAATCAATAAGAATATATTCAATATCAACTAAATTGTATCTCAAGAAATAATAAGGCAAAAAGAATAGAAAGGACCGTAAAAAGTGGTGATTTAAATGACCAATTAATCCCTTCAATTTAAGCACAACCCAAGCATTCAATTTAACCAAATATTTTAATAGTGACTCAACCACTTATTCAATCATCCACACCAACCAAATAAAATCCACAGTAACCTCAATCAGTTGTTAGACATGAGAGCCAGATGACTTAACTATCAAAGCCTCAGAACAAAGCACAAAGCTTCAAAGCATAGTGCCTATGCAAATGCACAAGGGCGAACATTCCTTCCTCTGAGGCTAAGTGTTAGCCTTCAGCACACATCCCGAGGAGAATCAATCTAAAGCAAAACCCTCCCCTCTCCTCCTCTCTATTCTCTCAAAACCTGGCTTAATCAAGTAATCAAGTCATAGCAGTATCGGGTCCAGGCTTACCGGGGGTGCGGGTGAGCGAGGGTGCGCATGCATGTGCATGTGGGAGACCCGACCCCCCGGTACTGGGCAAGGGGCTTAAAGCACAAATCTCTTATATGCGTAGCTGAGCACTCGTAGATCCCCGATGTGGGACTGTTATCTGCCTCCTCCGTAGCAACAACAGAGTTGCAGCATCCAAATTGGCACAGCTAATGATCCTTCTGCATCCAATTGAAGGTGCTTATGGGATTTTTGTTGACGTCCGCAGCACTTGGGGGTTGCAATGCAGTCAGAGCTGGTCAGAGCACGGCAGTTGGAGGTGGTGACGATGACAGCGATGACAGCGTATGGCAATACCTAAAATCCAATAATGCTAGCCTTAAGCCCCCAATTAGTAGGTCCATAAGCATCGCCGAAGCACGGCAAAGGTGGTAGCGATGTCGATTTGATGAATGATAGCATGTGGAGAGCTGACAAAGTCGGAGATGGTGTGCGAAGGAGGTGAAGTTTGGTAGAGGTGTATGGAGGTCAAAGCTTCCAATTGGTAGAGGGCTTTTGGTCGGCGGAGGATGATGGAGCTTTAGGAGGTAACGGTGGGTTGTTTGGTGGTCTATGAAGGGTGTACGACCACGCCGAAGGCGTGGCCAAAGCGAAAGAAGACGGAGGGGAAGAGAGGTGGTCGTCGATTGAAGTAGAGAGATAAGATGATAAACCTAATCTAGAGAAGAAGAGGGAGAGTTTGGGACCTAATTAGTGGACGAAAGGGGAGAGATGGTGCTAGCTTTGATTGGCCAGCGTCGGAGGAGACTAAGGCTCTGTTGAGGGAGATAACGAGGAAGAAAGGAAGAGGCAGCTCCTGAGTTGGTTGTCGAGGAGCGGATGAAGGAGAGGAAGGTCGTGGCACTCCCAATTTGGCCGTTGGGAGGCCATAGGAGGATAGGGGAGAGAGCTCACCAGCTGCGGCGGAGGTAGCCGGAGAGAGGAATTTGTGAAGAAATAAGGCCTAAACTAAGCTAAGGAATACGACATGAAGTTTAGGAGCTTTTATAGAGCTCCTAGCCGAGCTCTAGATGAGGAAAGAGCTTTGATTGGCTTGGGAATTAGGTCACAAGGGACTCATGATTTTCATGTATTCGCTAGGGCAAATACGTGCGATTTAGGAGCCAAGAGTTGTCTCAAACAATTCTTTGTAGTATAAACACCAATCTCACCAATTTTGGTGAGATTTAGTGAGGATTTGATTAGGTTTTGATGTGGTCAAAGTCGGCCTGAAGATTGGTTGACCTCCAATGGCGGCAGGGGTCTTTCTGTGAAGAAGACAAGGAAATTAGGGACCCATTTGCAAAGGTCTTCAAAAGTCAGGGGCTTATCTAAAAGAAATAGACTTAATGGACTAAAATGCAAACTAAGTCAAGATGAACTCTGATTGGGCTCAAATTTTGGTAAAAACCTAATTTCGACCCAACGAATCTAATAGTGAAGTCAGATTTGAGTTTTTACCAAGTTTGACTTGGAAATTTGCATAAAGACCCAAATTAGGATAGAAATCTGCCTGCAACTCTGTTTAAGGTCAAAATGAGTTCAGGTGGTCAAGCCAAAGGTACTAAACCTCTAGGAATATTCTTTTATGAATTTTAGGAGATTTAGATGAATTTTATCCTGACCATAACCTCTTCAATTTAAGCGGGTCTAAAATTAGGATTTTATGTTCTGATCCGATTCTCGAAACTCGTGAAACCCCAATTCTGTCTATATGGGCCCACTCATTGGACTTTAATGCTCATTTGACCTTTAATTAACCCCTGAAAAACCTTATGGTTACTCTGCATTCATGGTATGATGTTAAAATGGCAGAATTAACCTTGTTTTAATGTTCTCTCAAAATGGATATGCGTAGAATTATGGCTCTCAGGCAACTATTCAGGAGCATTTGTCAATTAATCCTGACTAAATAAAGCTAGTTATGGCTCATGATGGTGTTACCATCACACACCCCATAGAGGCTCCCAAAGACTATCATCGGGAAAAGCTCTAACAGCTTCGGGGGGTCCACATGATATCCCTTCCAGAGCAACAGGAGATGAAGGCCAAGGTCTAGATGGCCCTGTAGAAGGTCCCGTTGGAACTCCCGCCTGAAGAGTATCACCCCCAAGTTATGGTGGCTCTTGAGATGGGGTGGCTGGAAAATCAAGCGACTGGGGTCTTGTTATCCCAGCCGACGCTGTCACCCCAACACTCGATTGAAGGGTAGATAGATGTAATCTTCGACGTCAACACAGCACGCGGACCCCTGGGAGGGTTGCAGACTGCCCCTCCCCCTACAGAGGCCACCCGAAAGGCGTATCCCACTCTATAGTAGGGAGAGAGGAGCTCCATCAGGCAAGCCGCCTTAAGGCTCTTCGGCTTGCCAAATCCAGTAGACCATACGGACCCTTTGCTAGTAACCCTCCTCCTAGTTGGGTGATGATAACATCACCATCAGCCATATCTAGCTTTAATTAGTCATAATCAAGGAATAAATGCTCTTACATAACCGCCAAAGAGACATAATTCACTACACATCCTTTCTGAGACAAATACAGTAAAACAGAGGTAAAATTACAATTTTAACAGCACATCTCAATTTCAGTACAATCATGGGTTTTCTCAGGGGCCTATTAAAAGCAAAATGGTCTTAAATGTTTAAAAAGAGGGTCTGTACAAACAGAAATGGGTTTTCGCGTGTTTTGAGAATAAAATGACATCTAAAACCCTAAAAATAGACCCGCTTGATTAACTGAGGTTTTAGTCAGAATAAAATTCACCTAAATCTTATAAAATTTATGAAAAAATATTCTCTAGGATTTGGCGTCCTTGATTTGACCATTAGAACCCGTTTTGACCTAAAATAGAGTATTAGACGAAAAGTTACCCTAAATAGGGTAACTACGCAATTTACCCGACCAAAATTGGTCAAAACCTAAATCTGACTTCACCATAAGATTCCTTAGGCTCAAATTAGGTTTGTACCAAAATTTGTGCCCAATTTGAGATCATCTTGACCAAGTTTGCATTTTGGTCCAGTCAGACTCTTTGTATCTCATTCAAACCCTTACCTTTTTGAATTCCTTGCAAAGAGCCCCCTAACTTCATCATCTTATTTGCACACAGGTCCTCACACCATTTTTGGAAGGTTGAACCTTCACCGTCTAGTTTCGAGCGAGGATTTCTCGCTTGATTCTCAATCAATCTCTCCTAAATTTGAACCGAAGATTCCTTGTGAAATTACCTTCCATTTGAATCGCATCTTGGGCTCTACTTCTTTCCTAAAAGATCATGAGAACCTTCAGGTTTCCTTTTTGCGTGAACCTCCCAAGCTTGGAAGCTTCTTTCCAACTTGGGAAGGCTTCCTATGGCCTATAAAAGAACCCCTATTGCATTTTGCATCTTCTCAGCTAGGTTTTGGCCCAAAAACCCTCTTCAAACTCCTTCCCTGGTCATCTCCGCCCTAGCTCCAGCGAGCTCCTCCCTCCATCGCTCTCCGGCCTCCCAACGGCCAAATTGGGAGTGCCATCATCTTCGTTTGCTTCGTCTACGCCTGGTGTGCCAAAGCCAGGGCCGTCCTCCCTTTCTTCCTTGCCATCCACCTCAACGGAGAAGTTCTCTTCCACGGCGTCACCAATCAAAGCCGACATCCTCCTACCCCTTTCGTCCATAATTCTAGGGTTAATTAGGTCCCTCTCCCTCTCTACTTCATTTCTAGCTTCTTTCCTATCCCTTTCGACCACCAACTATGCAGTTCACCCTCATCTCCTCCATCTCTGGCGACCACTCCGGTGAAGTGTTTCCACCATTACACTCCTCCATCCACCTCGCCAATAAGCCCTACACCTCCGCCTCGACTTCACGAACAAAATCCCTAACATTTCCAAGCCTATTGCCCACTCCATCTCGTCATTGACCAACCCACCACCATACCACCATCTTCGACTCCGTCCGGCCATCTCACACCCTCTCACGCCACCAGACCACCACCACCACAATCCATGTGGTCCGGCGATACACCTGGACTATTTGATTAGGGCCTTTGAGCCCACGTTACTCTTTTCAGGTTATCGCCGGAGCTCTGCCACCGTTCCTCATCTCCGACCTCATTCTTCAAGCTCCAGGCGACGAATGACCCATGTGCACCCTTCAGGTGCTGCGGACCAAGCTCATGACCTTTCCCAGGTCTTTGATTGGGGGCGCCAACCTCTGCAGCTACCCAATTGAATGAAGTAGCAGCTGCAACTTCACGTGAGAAGGAAGGCATGGGGATAGTCCCACATTGACGAGTGAAAAGCACCTGATAACGCTAATTAGGTTTTTATGCTACGGGCTTATCACGTCGACACATGGGGGGTGAGGTCCCTGATGCGAAAAGTCGCGTGATTTATAAAAGCGGGTTTTTAATATCGTTGTAATACGCGGATTCGCGTACACTTTTAAATTTATATCTAGATAGGGGAGTATCTAAGGTCGTCCAAGGAGGCCAAATGTTGCAAAATTAATTCTCTTACTTACAAAAATAGATCTCAACTTTCTTTTTGGTATTTTAAATATGTAATTTTTTTGTTTTGAAAAGATGAGGGCAAAATGCGAATTGTGGTGGAAAGTACTAACACCTATAATTATTTAACTAAAACTTAAGAGATAGATATATCCTCTTCCTAAGCTCACTCTAGCCAATTGGAGGTCTAGAGTAATTAGGAAGAAGAGGTGAAACAAGTGCTAGAACAAAAACAACAATTGCAATAGAAAGTAAAAAGAAGGCAATTTGATTAACTAGAATTTGTGTTCTTTTCAAAGACAAGTAGAGGAATGTTTCTACTAGAAATGAAAAAAAAATCTAAAAGCAATAAAATAAACACAAATCCTCTTGCAAAATTGGTGAAGAAGGGAGTCTTCTTGCTCTAAGCCTAGCTACTCCTTAGCTTGAAAAGAGGGCCTCCTTCTTCTCCTTCCTTGAGAGCTCCTCCAAGGTGGATGCTACCACCTTCAATGCTCTCCTCTAAGGGTGGGCATGCACCACCCTCAAATTCTCCTCCAAGGTGGCGTGGACCACCTTCAAGATCTCCTCCAAAGATCTTCCTTGCCTACCTCCTCCTTTGGCTGGCGTGTGCTCAAGAGAGAAGGGAAGAGGGGAAGGCACCAAAGGGATAGAATATCCCCCTAATCCTCTTCTTCTTCTTCTCCCTTGGGTGTGGGCTCTAGGTAAAGTATGAGAGTGAATTTGCTAGCCAAGAATGGTTTGAATGGTGGTGGGTAGTGCTCTTTTTATAGGGTAGGATGGGGGGTTAAGGTGACTCTTGAAATAGAGGGCTAAGATGGGAAGATGGAGGTGGTTAGTTGATCCTAGGGTTAAGGATGGTTGGCGCCACCTAAGGGGTGTAAGGGGGGTAGTTAGGGTTGGTCAAGGCGCACCTAAAAGTGGTGCCAACCATGGAGAGGTGCCATGGGTTGGCACCAACTTTGAGGCTTCTAGAAGGTGGGATTATGTGGATGGTGGAGATGGGTTTAAGGGGAGATGTGTGGTGGAGATGAAGGGGGTTTTTGGAGGGAAAAGTGGCGCCAACAAGGGGGTAGTTAGGGTGGTTTTGGCGCCACTCTTAGGTGTCTTTTGGAGGTGGTGGGTAGGCTAGGTTGGCGCCAAGTAGGGTTAGCTTATGTGGAGCTTAGGTGGAGCTAGTTGGTGGAGTTGTTAGGTAGGGTTTTTTTTTTTGGGTGGTACAAGCCAAGGAAGCTAGAGCATAGCTAAGCTAAGCCAAGCTAAGCTAGCTTAGCTAATGGTGGAGTAGAGGAGGAGGTGTTGGAGTTAGGGTTTGGAGGGAGGAGTTGGTTTTGAAGAGTCCGGAGCTGAAGTGGAGCTGGCAGCTACTGAAGAGGTCAACATGGGGCTACTCCAGCTGGCTTAGCTTGCTAGTTCTTTGCTAGCTACTAAGCCAAGTTAAAGTGAGCTAGCTTTTGTTGAATGGAGCTGAGGTGAGCTAGGTTTGGTGCTCCCAGGGAGGATTGAGCTGGTTGAGACAGCTCAGGTAGCTAAGCTCAATTAGCTTGAGCTAAGCTGGGTCCCTGGGAGCTAGACTTGAGCTTCTTGAGCTGGGATGAGTTCTTCTTCAGCTGGCTGGAGTTGAGTGGAGCTAGATGTAGTTGGATCTGAGCTAGGGTGAACTCCAGTCAACTCAGCTGAGCTAGCTAGAGCTCCCTGTGGACTTAGTGGGAGCAAAAATGAGCTAGACTCAACTAGGTTGAGCTAGATCTAAGCTGACTTGAGCTAGGGTGAGCTAAGATGAACTCTCTTGAGCTGCCATTCAGTTGAGATTAGCTGAATGGAGCTGAGATGAGCTAACCCTAGTTCAAGTAAGCT
This sequence comes from Thalassia testudinum, assembly GCA_037157565.1. Classification (NCBI taxonomy): domain Eukaryota; kingdom Viridiplantae; phylum Streptophyta; class Magnoliopsida; order Alismatales; family Hydrocharitaceae; genus Thalassia; species Thalassia testudinum. Next base: position 6,790,191 of record JAZHRO010000012.1, on the reverse strand, counting down.
AGGTTCCAGCTGTGGTGAGCTGGATCAAGCTGAGTTCCAGCTAGTCTAAGCTCCTCCTTCACCATTTGCCTTCTTGAGTGCTAGGGTTTTAGGGATCTGTATATCTGTTCATCCCTAACACTCACAAAAAACACATTAAAACAACAAAAGAAAATGCAATGCATGCCTAACCTAGTTAATGCCTAAATGCATCCCAAAAACCCATTTGCGGAGTAAAATCCTAAGAGCTAGGTTTGTTTTAAGGCATAAGAATGATGATAAACTGGTGTTTATCAGTCCCCCACGCACCTACCCTGCATGCCTCACCCGTGACGCACCTGCACATGGGTCTGGCGAATGCTCTTAACCTGATTACCTGCCTAACCTGAGCACTCCTTGGCTACTACCCCACTGCTGGTAGCCCTGGACCCAGGTGCGCTCATGCCTGATTACCCAATTACTCTTGGATGTTGAGAAAGAGAGGAAGGAAAGGAAAGAGAGAGTGCAAGGTTCAAGGGGGGTTTTGCTTCAGAGAGAAGAAGAACCGTGCTGTGAAGGAAGGTAGAAGCCAAAGAAGAAGAAAGAAGGAGAAGAGGTTCTGAAGAAGAAGGCTTGTGCTTGCCTTCTGTTAGGACGTCTGATTACTAAGTTTGTTGTCTGAGGAACTATAGCATTCAAGCTACTGTTGGTTTATTTGAGATAATTGATGGTTAAATGAATGCTTAATATTTAGAGGATATAAGTGGTGATTCAAATCACTATTATTTTTTATTCTTTTTTCTTTTTATCCTCATATTTTTGAGATATATTGGATTTCATTGAATAACTAATGTGACAGGTTATTATTCATTGAAAATCTATACTTTGCTCAATTTCTTGTGCTCATTTATATTATATGTTGAGATTAGCACGTGAATGCAATACTTGCTCCCTGTGTTCGACCTCGAACTTAAATTCGAGTAATAAATTTTATTTGTTGATTGAGCGATTTAGAGGATACTACAACGAACGCATATGTAAATCTCCCTCTCCTTCGTGTGACAACAACACTGGGCACCAAAACCCCGTCTCCTTGTAGATGAGGGTAGCACCACGAATGTCCTCTTCCTTAAGACCCTCTCACAATTGGGTCTTAGCGAGGAACACTTGTCCTCGTCAACCCTATCGGTCGTAGGGTTTGGGAACCTTAAAGTGATGCCCAAAGGGGAAATCAGCCTACCGATATCAATATGTAATGGAGACAAACACCTAAACCAAACGGCCACTTTTATAGTGGTGGGGCTGGAGGTGGCCTTTGACGATATCATCGGCTGCCTCGCGACTCATGCCTTCCGGGCGAACCCTTCCTCGTACTTCCAATTGATACTCTTCCACACCTCGCATGGAGCCAGGATTATCCATAGAGACCAGTCTTCCGACTAGGAGTTGTTGCGCAATGAGCTTGAGTGCTCAATGGAGAGAATTCCCCCTAAGCCTCACAAATGGGGGAGAAGAGGAATTTGGTCCACACCTTGCGAAAGGATGAATTCCCTACTCAGCCGCCTATGCAAGAGATGAATCCTAGTTCTTCAACCATGGCCGTTTAGTTGTACCCTAATACAACTGATAAGCTGGTTCACGTAGGAACCGAGCTATCGACTGACAAAGTCCATGAGTTTCTCACGCTACTAAGGGCCAACATAGACATTTTCACTTAGTAAGCCAATAAACTATCAGGAGTAGACCCATCTTTGGTCAAACATCAGCTAAATATACAACCAGGCTCCCAAGAAATCAAGCAAGCTTGGCGTCATAAATCATCCGAGCAATGGCAGGCGGCTGCTGCAAAGGTAGACAAAATGCTAAAGGCGGGCTTCATCGAGCAATCCATCTACCTAGAAGGGCTATCTAAGATTATGATGGTCAAGAAGTCAAATGCGAAGTGGAGGATGTGCGTTGACTTCACAAATGTGAACAATGCATGCCCAAAGGACGAGTTCCCCCTTTCAAAGATCAATGCCCTCATAGACTCCTACAGCGAGCAGTCTCACATGTCCTTCCTTGACGCCTACAGTGGTTATCACCAGATAAGTCTAGCTCCTTCCGACCGACCCCACACATCATTTGTAACTGATAGGGGCCTGTTTTAATATAGAGTTATGCCCTTTGGCTTGCAAAAAACTAGGGCAACTTATCAACGCCTTATAAATCTGGTGTTTGCCCATTTAATAAGAAAATTGTTTGAGGTGTATATCGATATGCTTATCAAAGGGTTAAACTTCTCCCAACACCTAGAGAATTTAACCCAGGTGTTTCAAGTTCTGAGAAACACTCGACTCTGCCTGAATCCTGAGAAATGTGCATTTAGCATAGCTTTGGGGAAATTCCTAGGTTTCATGGTCTCCAACTGAGGAATAGAGGTAAATTCTGACAAAATCTAGGCAATTATGGCCTTGATCCCCCTGACAAACCTAAAAGGAATGTAGTCGTTGGCCTGTAAGATCGCGAGACATAGGCCGATTCTTCTCTCTATCCTTCGACAAATGTTTCCCCTTTTTGGAATACATCAACAAAGGAAAAAGGTATTCACTCACGCACTGGACCCCTCAGTGCCAGCAAGCCTTCGAAGAAGTTGATGGTAACACCATCATTCATCATAACTAGTTTGAATTAGTCAGAATCAAGTATTAAATACTCCTAAATGATTGTCTAAGGATCATAATTCTATACTGAATTGGTTTGAGAAGAAGATAATAAAACATGCTTAATTATGCTATTTTACCATCTCATCACAAATGCAGATTGACCAAGGATTTAATTAGGGGTTAAGTCAAGGTCAAATGAACTTAAGAGACCAATAACTGAGCTCAGATTGACTAAATCAGGGTTTTAAGCATTTTAAGGATTAAAATATTACTAAAAACCCTAATTATCAACCTAACTCAAATTGAAAGGGTTTTAGTAGATATAAATTCAATCTAAATCTCCTAAAATTCATTGAAAAATATTCTAAGAGGTTTGATACCTTCACTTTGACCATCTAACCCATTTGACCAAAAATAGAGATTCAAACGGGAATTTGCCCTACTTTGGGCTTCTGTGTAATTTACCAATCAAACATGGTAAAAACCAAAATACAATTTTACCATGAGATTCCTTGGATTTAAAATAGGTTAACAGTAAAATTTGATCCCAATTAGAGTTCATCTTAACATACTTTGCATTTCTACCCTTAAAATCCCTATTTCTCACATCTAGATCCCTACGTTTCAAGTTTCCTTACATCTATGCCCCTAAGTTTATCATATTCTTTGCATAAATGCCCCTCCTGCCTATAACTCCTGCGCAGAGTAAAACCTATCCACAACCGACCTTTGATGAGAGAGTTCTACATTTTAAGCCCAAATCCCACTAAATTTGGAGGGATTGCTTATTAGGAGATTCTCTACAATTTGGGCATGGTTCCCTGCCTAGTTTGGAGCCTAAAAAGCTCCACCGAGCTTAGGTTCAGGAAAAGGAAAATTACCAAATTCTCAAATCCTATTCATGAATTCTTCCTAATTGAGCTCAACTTTGAGCTCAATAAAAGTTCCCTGATCCTCCAACTTGTTCTTTAGCCAAGAATCGGCTAAAAACCCCTCTTCTTTTCTTCCACCAGCCATCTCCGACTTATGCTCCGACAACCTCCTTGACCTTCGTCCTCCGGTTGTCCAACAGTCAAATTGGACGGCCCAATATCCTCCTCTCTCCCATCCACCTCTAGTGCACGTAGCTAGGGCCTCTTCATCCGGTCGTTGTCACCATCTCCTTCATCGGAGAGTTCATCTCCCTCGGCTCCGACAAGCCACGCTGGCGAGGATCCCTACCACTCTTCGTCCCATAGACTAGCTCTCTCTCTCTCTTCCCTACCTCTCTTAGGTTAACTTAGGCTTCCTAGGACTTAGTTTAGGCCACGCTATCACCTTTCTCCCCCCCATCTTCTCATCCGGTGAAGCTCCGGCGAGCTTCGTCCGAGCGCTCCACACCACTAAGCAACATGCTAACACCACCACAACCTTCCTCACCACCTAGCGACCAAAAGCCCTAACCTTATTAGGACTTTTGACCACTCTAATGCACCTCCAACCAACACCACCTTCCACCTGCAAACCCAACTCTATCTGACCTCCATACACATCAAAACAACTTAGGACCACCGCCATCACACTCGCCATTCTCCAGTGACCCTTATGAGCATTCTAATTGGGGCGTTAAGCCCGTTTCATGTTGGTCTTTACCGGACTGTCATTCATCGTCGCCTCCCTCCGTCGTTGTCTGCCATTCTCCGACCTTGCCACCATGTCCATCAGCAGTGGACCACATCCATGAAGCCTTCTAGGCCTTCGATTTGGAGGAAGAACACCATCAACAGCTACAATTGATCGAGACCTTCACCACTGCTGTGCGTGTGAGAAAGTTGAAGACATAGTCCCACATCGTGGGGCATTGAAAAAGAAATCGATACGTATTTTTTCGCCCCCCTTACCCTCTCGCCCAAGAACACGGGGGGTTGGGTCCCCCATACACATGCCCATATGCACTTGGCCCTGCTCGCCGACACCATGTGAGCTGAACCGACCCCTCTGCGCTGAATCGAATTAGCTTTGAACCGTGTTTGAAGAGAGAAAGAGAAGGGTTTGCTGAGAGTGTGGGGAGGGTTTTGCTTTAGGGAGAGTTGGGTTGATTTGGGGCTTAAGCTTTTAGAGGCATTGGGCTTGGTGACTTTAACGTGTCTCAGGAAATCAAGAGACATCTGATTTGAGTTGGTTTTAGTACCAATTGGCTAAGTGTTGGAGGACACTGAACTTGAATTAAGCCTAAGTGTTGAGAGTACATTGGTGGTTTCAACCACCACTTTTTGGGCTTTTCATTATATTTTTTATTATTGATCTTGAGATAGAATTTGGCTACTTATTGAATATATTTTTGATTGATTATTCATTGTATATCATTACTTATGATTTGATTATTATGCTCATGCTTATATCTTTCAATTAGTAGTTGAATTTTAATTTTGCTTCCTACGAATGACCTTGGAACTCACGTTTTACGAGAACTTATAAATTTAAATGTTGATTCGATTTTTGTCACTATACTATGACACATATTTCTAAACTACGACGATTATCGTTCAACAGAAGTCAAGAAGTCCCTTCGAGAGCCTCCCATCCTCACAGCTCCCATAAGTGAGGAAACCATGTTCCTTCATCTAGCAGCTTTGATGACGGCGATTAGTGTCGTCCTATTATGTGAACGTAACAACATACAACAACCGATGTATTTCGTGAGCAAAACTTACCAAGGGGTAGAAGCAAAGTATACTGTGATCGAGAAGTTGGGCCTTGCCTTGGTGACATCCACCAGAAAGCTCCACCCATACTTCCTGGCCCACACAATAGTTGTACTCACAGACTACCCCTTGGGCCAGATGCTTTATAGGCCAACCAGGTCAACCAGGCAAATGAAGTGGGCCATGGAGTTGGCAGAATTTGACATAAAGTATCAACCATGGAAGTCCATTAAGGGCCAGGTATTGACAAATTTTGTGGCAGAATTCACAAGTCCTGGTCCTCCAAACACCCTACCATGGAAATTATACATCGATGAATCCTTCATGATGGTGGAGGTTGGTGTTGGAATCACGTTGAATGCTCCTGATGGCACTACTCATAAGTATCCATCAAGTTACCCTCTCCTGCCTCCAACAACGTGGTGGAATACAAGGCTTTACTAGCCGGGCTTAGGGTGGCCAACTCCATGGGAGCCTCGTGCTTGGAGGTCCACACAGACTCACAACTGGTGGCCAACCAAATTAATGGTGAGTACCAGATCAAAGACCCCAACATGAGCCTCTAGTAGAACTTGTGAAGGAAGAGATGCTAAAATTTGCGGCAACCACAATCAAGCGGATACCCAGATCCGACAAACCGTTGGCAGAGGCCTTGGCCCGCCTGGCTTTGATGAGAGACTCATTATGACTCCTAATTATCACTAATTAACTAGTTTCCCTAGTTAATTAACTAAGAATACATTAATTATAGGGTTAATTTACTATATGGGTAAAAACATTGAAGACCTGTAAAATAAGTTAAAAAATACTAAATTAAATATTAATTAATTATAATAATAATTTAATTAATAATTTGGACTCAATTAATATTCATTTAGCAACATTTTTAGTATTTAAATTAACTTATTTAATTTAAAGAGCTAGGTACGTAATTAGCCTATTTTATTATATCATTTAAATAAATATAGCTAAAAAGGGAAAAAATATAATTTCAAGGCATAAAAATAATATTTACCTAATTTATAATAACATATAAAAAGTTGAAAAAGAAATAAATTAAAATAAGCCTTAAAACATAATATTTACATTTAGGTCCTTTACTTTTATTTCAAGTGAGTCCTTGATTATTTTCATTCACATCCTTTTTCTTGCAAAAATGCCCCTGTGAGCACAGTCCTTCTTCATTGTCTTCTTCATCTTCATCTTTGCTTTGTATGGTCTACCTTGTCCAGTGTCCGTACCGCTGATTCACCGTCAATCTGAATTCAGAAAACCTTCACCATTGCTGCCCAGCCTTTGCTCATCCTCTTCTCTTCATCTGACAAATCAGATTACCAAGAAATCCTAATTAGACTAGGCAATTAATCTCACCGGCGTCAGAGACGACGTCGATGAGTATGATGAACCTAGCCATCATTACATCTAGATACAACCATCCTAACTCCCAGTTCCGCCTAAGAATAGCTCCTCTGACCTCTGATCGAGGTTAGCAACCCCCTACCCTCTTCCCCCACTGAGGTTGTTCAATAGGCTATTCGTCCTCAAACTCTGGCAACTTCGACTTTCCACCTCCAATCTTCTCTAAGGAGAACGACCTCCTCCCTACCTTCACCATACTCTGCCGCGTCTTTAGACAAGGCTACGTCGCTGTCCACCTCCTATTCACGTCACTCTTCACCTCCACCAGAACTCTTCCTTTGCCCCTCTATTTCCTCTTCCATTACGGACTTCGATGGAGTCTTCTAACCTCCATTTTGTCTAGGTAACAGTAGATTAGTTATAGATTTCATTGTAGATTAATATAGTGTAGTTAGTTAGGGAATTAGAGTAGTGTTAAGCTTAGTTTCAGTGTAATCTTTCGCAGCTCCGACGAGCCAATTCCGGTCCTCCGAGCCTTCTTTCACTCATTAGATCACTTAATCACCTTCCTTATTCTTCCATGATCATAATCACTTCTTTTCTTCTTAATTTGATCAGCTTATCCGCCTAATCCACTCACCTTCACTAGACATCCTCCGTTGTCCATGGTAGAAGGGTTTGAGTGTAAACACACTCACAAGAGGTCCACCATCACCTTTCATCACTCTAGGGCCTCATTCCACCCCTCAATTAGATAAGTAACTCACTATATCAAGATCACCTAATTCCACTCAACCTCTTGAGCTCACTGTCAATAGCAACTTAAGAGGAGTGATTTCACCTAATCACACTCACACACATCATTGCCTCACTGCTGTGAGTACTTCCCCTCACTCAATTGAATGAAAGGGCAGCTCTTGAGTTCTAGCAAACTCAAGATGCATTCATACTAAATTTATTAATTAATCCATATATCTGATCATCAATTGATTCAATTTTTGAGTTCTTGAGGTTCTTCATGACCTCAGGAACATCTTAACATCTTTCTTGATGAGTTTCATGGAGATTTGATTTCCAGCATCTAAAATCAGCCTTCACTGGAGCTTCGACGATCTCAACTAGAGCCACAACCTTCGATATCTTCTGAGATGCTCTAGATCACTTCTTTATGATTTAAGGATCAGATTCTGTTGTTTAGTATTGTGAATTGATGACTGGATAGTTGAGTTGATCATCGTCATTCCCAACTATGGTAGAGTTGGAGAGACGGAATCATTGAGGATCAGACCTTAGAATCAGGTATAGAATCAAGAGCTGGATGTATAGAACCTATTTTAGGTCTTATTTAGGTCTGAGGAATTTCAAATTGGTCTAACGATCAAACCACCATTCAAGCTTAGGCGGCAAGGCCTAAAATCACCATTGGAGTAATCAAAACACTATTTTGAGGTCCGCAATCGATTTCTAGGGTTGAATTAGGTCTAATTAGACCTTTAATTTGATTAGAATTGGATTATTTTAAAAAGTCAAACTTTGAACTTCTAAAGTCAAACCCAAGTCCAATTTGAGGCATAAAGGCCCGAATCTCTGATTGAATGGATTAATTAAGTTCCTGTGATGATTTAGAACTGTTTAAAACTTATTTGATTAGATTCTATTGAGGTTTGATAGAGATTTTAACTTCTATTCAGTTTGGGTTCCAAAAGAAACCCAACACCGTTCTTAGTTTTCTTGTTGAGATCCAAGCTTAATCTCTGCCTAGATCTGTCCCATTTGATCTTTTTAATCGATCTGGGAAGTCAAATGAGGGTCTAATATATCTATTAGGTGAATTCAACCTTGAAATCAGAGTTTTGTGACTCAAACTTGAAGCTCTGACGATTATGAGCTTTCTGAAGTTCTTCCCTACTCCTTTCTTCCTCTATTCAATGCAGAATGCATCATTGAAGTCACTTAGACCCTCAACTGAGGATATTAACCCTTCTGTCGGTCAATTGACCTCGAATTCCTCTTCTAAGCTTGTTTCCAGTCATGACCACAGAGCCATATTCAAACCTTGAATCTTCGGATCAAATTTGATCCAAAGTCTAAATTGACTTCAAAATTGGAAAGCTGTGATCTAGAGCTTTCGATAGAGCCCTTGTTTGCTCGATTTGGTCCTGTAAGCAGGCTGGAATCCTTATTTGAAGTTGACGGCTTCAAACGCTGCGCGAAGAAGACCCGGTTGAAGATAGAACCACATTGGGAACTAGTGAAGCGCCATGCACATATATTAGGAATTTAGTGCCCCAGGGCTTCAGTCGTCAGCACTAGGCACACCAAATACCCATGTATCCCTCGATTCTTTGTGAGCACGTGTAGGCATGTGTGTGCATGGGCTCGAATGTGGGCGTGACCATGTGATGTGGACCAATTCGACCTAATACTGTGCAAATTCAAAATAGCTAAAATTCCCCTTAATCCAACTAGTCTTGGGCCTCGAGTAGGGTCTGGTCTCACCCCTAGTGGGCATTGTGTATCCTCGAAAGGGTATGAGCTGCCAATTAACCAAATTTTTGGTTAAATGTTAAACATGGGTTAAGGCTTTAAATTCGGTAAAGTGTGGAAATGTGTGTACAGTAACGAGTGAGAAATGAGAAAAAGAGGAGAGAATGAGACATCTGATGGACTAATCAGAAGTCTAATTTTGATTTTTAAGTCGTCTAATTTTCTTAAGAGACATATGATAAACAAGATTGAAGGTTGATGAAGAGAAAAATGAAGTGTTTGAACTTTGTTGTAATAAGAGGCATTGTTTGTATTAGAATTCTTTTATGTCTAACATTTTGTAAACACTTGTAATAAACATCTCTTTTCTTTGATATTCAACGTAAAAACCTTTCATGTATATTTCTTTTCATATAATGAATAGTTGCATGATTTGATGTTTAATTTCATGTGCTTAACATATTTTGTAATTAATGTAGTAATCAGTCAATGGTTAACTTAAAATAATAAAAAAATGGTGAATTAATTAAGTTTATACCTCCCAGTGAATAACTTAGACTCAATCAGTTAAAAAGAAATGAAATTTAAAATGTTAGGTTAGCTTGACCCTATACTACAATTAACGACAACTTATTGATTCAAGTTAACCTAAGTCCATTCTTTACATGATTAATTAAAACTAATAACCTTAATTAAATGTGTAGAGAATTGAACGATCATTTTAATGGTGTCATTGCTAGGGAGGTTACTTGGTGATTATATTTGCCATTATCATTTTAATTATTTGTTTTGTACATATTTCATTTCTAACTAGTTTGTTTTTGTTTTGTTTTTTTCTTCTTTTAGGGATATCTTCACAGGTATTCTCAGGAGGAAGGCGGGTTTTCTGTTTCGTATTTTTCTCGCGTATTCCTTATACATATCCATTGTGATATTTATTTTCCCTAGTCTTTAGTTAGGCTTGTTGTTGCATTTAGGTTAGAATATAAAAAAATACCAAAAATACATACTTTTCTTACTAACAGCAGCATACCACTAGGCATACACTCTTAAGAGTACATTTACCTGCTAGTAGCTATCGATCGGACTTGGTATTTTTGACATCTCGCATTAGGGGGAAAAACACGTGAAAAAAAACCCACGTAGATCCCTGTCTTTGGACTAAAGCAAGACCATCTATTTGTTTGAAAAGATCTTAAAAGCGGTCATTTGTTACTTCTTTCTATCATTTGTAAAAAAAGACTAACTAAAAAAAGGATCCATAAAACTCATGACATATATTCTGTTTGCAGATTGCATGTGGGTTTTTGTCAATCACGTCTGTTGTATGCTATCACGCACATAGTGCAATCACTAGAGTCACACAAGTTTTATACTTCTATCTCTCCCCTTTGCACCTCTCAGGGCTTTGGTTGAAGATCAACAAGTCTGTCTCACTACTAGAGCCCCGAGGCGCCAGTTGTGAGTGGTCTCAATCCTAGACCTTAGACCTTCAAGCCTTAGGATATGGACATACATAGACACACGTAGGACGCGTATTTGGATTGACATATTACTTGTTTGCATCTCTGTATATTTTTCACGTATTCTAGGATTTTCTTTTCCTTTGAAAAGAAGAAAAATTAACTTTTCGCGCTGTTTTCGGGTTTTGCTTGCTGCTGTTTTTAACGCAGTGGTGTGAGTGTGCCTTTGCACATTTTTTCTACTTAATGCATGGGGGGTGATCTCTGAGGCCGCCTCTCATATCTCCTTTGACAAGTTTACTCCGGTCGGTTGCACTGAGGCAACCAATTTTCCCGTTTGCTTGTTCTGCATTTTCTTCGTTTGGTTCTATGGGTCAATCGCAGAACTTGAATCCTGAGGTCCCTTCTTCTTCTAGTCAGGGGGAGATGGTGCCTTTTGATATCCATGAGGCTCCTGAACCAGAATCTGCAAATGCTCGAGCAGAATTGTCAAATCAATCTGTTGACGGCTGCTCTTCAGAATCTACAGGCTCGTCCTCCTCCTTGACCCGAGGCTGGTCCTGAGCCACCTGATTTTCCTCCTCTACCTCATCCACTACCTAGGACTCTACTTCGTGATTATTACAATCCATCCAATGCCCAAGTAGAGCCTAGTGTTAGGACTCCCGTTAGGGAAAATGACCCAGAATTAAAGCCAAACATTATAGGTCTAATCCCACACTTCCATGGTTATGCATCCAATGATCCGTTTCAACACATCGAAGATCTTAAAAATCTATCTCAAACCCTTGGACCTCAAAATCAAAATCGGGAAATCCTACTTATGAAAATGTTCTCCTTTAATTTAAAAGACAAAGCTACTTATTGGTACCGGACAATCGCACGACCTATCTCGACATGGGCCGAACTCGAATTTGCTTTCCTAAAGAAATTCTTTCCTATAGGTCGAACCAATGCCCTTAGGCGAGCAATCACGACCTTTACTTAAAATCAAGGAGAACCAATTCATGAAGTGTGGGAGCGCTTTCATGAATTGCAAAGGAAATGCCCACATCACATTATCACTCATTGGCAACTCATGCACAACTTTTATTTTGGATTGCAAGAGAGAATTCACAATCTAATTGATGCCTCTTGTGAAAGGAATTTTCTGAATCACGATGAAGAATCCACCTTAGAATTATTTGAAGGGATGGCAGAAAACTTGATCAACAATGCATCAATGTCACAATTCACGCAGGGAAATTCACATACACATCAAAATATGCATCAAAAGGGCATTCACGAGAAGACAAATCAATCCAGTTCAAAGGATTTAGAGATTATAGCTGAGAAACTGGACAAAGTCGATATCGTATCAAAGCATCTCGATGAGGTCCGAAACACGATGAAGACTCTTATGCCTCTTCTCGCTACGCAGAACCCCACGTGTTTTCCTATTTCGCAAATTCTCGCAAGGAGGGAATTTGTGAATAATCTAGATTCTAGAGATCCTTCTTCCTTAGGTTTTGATGAACGAGATTTTATACGCTAAATGATTTGATTTGAAACATATCGTTGTAGTTACGTAAAAATCCGTCAATCAGATAATTTTACTGAATCTCAAAGTAAGTCCTGGGTCGAATACGGGGAGGTCATATCGATTCTAAATCCACAATTATATTTTTTATTTTATTTTTATAAATGAAGCATTTACAATGATTATAAGGAGCTAATCTACTTGTAATATAAACAAGAGAGATAGAGATAGAGAAAGAGAAAATAACTTTTTATAACTAAGATAATGTCATTACAACTAATTTCTACAACTAAAAAGCTGGAAATCTACTCTAGAAAGAGATAAAAAGAGAAGGGGGTGAGAAGTTATCCTCCTTGACGAATGCCTGGAGGACGAGCCAAACAGATGATGCCCGGAAGAAGGAGAGCAAAGATAAAGGACAAAGGGCGAATCTAGAAGAATCGGGGATGAGGCAAGGCGTCGACATAGCAGGATCTACTTCCAGAATAGGAGCGAGAGTACGGATGGCGAGAGCTTCGCGAAGGGGGTGAGAAGTGGAAAATCTTGATTTTTAACTCTAACAAAGCTTCCTGTAGCTTGGGAGTACTAGAGCGAGCTCAGAACTTGAGTTCTTAGCTCTTAGAGAAGGAGAGAGATAAAGGAAGGGGTGAAGAAAAATGTCGACCATAGGGTCCTTTATATAGCTGAGGTACAAGGGTAAAAATGTCACTTTACATCTTTAAATTTTTAAAACAAGTATTTAGTGACGGATACGTACGTCGCTAAAGCGGCACTCTTCATCTTCGCCATTGTGTGCTAATCAGGTGCACCTCAGCATGCCATGTCACTGCCTCCACGCCTTCAATCATTCCACACTTGTCTCAATCGTGGCTATCCAATCAAGATCAGATGGACCAGATTGCATCACTGCCGCTTCTGCTTCGTGCGTTAAGAGGCAACGCAGCCTCACTTCCCATCATTAGATGAAGATAGTATGGTCAAGTAATGCACTCGCTCGTGCGCCTCATCGCGTCAAATCAGGCGTTTAGATTGGCGTCAGATCACTCGTGGGCACGCTTGCTCATCGACGCTGCCATGTAGCCGCATCCGAGCCACTCATCGCAGATCAAATGACGCAAGTTCATCGCCCACTCTTCTCGCAAATTAAGCCTACTCCGCGTGACTCGAACACACGTCTCGCATTACGCTTTAGGCTTATGACCGCTGTGTTGTGCCTCTGATTGTGTCTCGTTTGCGTTTTAACTCTCACACTTCCTCGGCCGTTGGGTGAAGATCCAACGGCTGAGGATGTGTGAGCTTTGTCTTCAGCTGAGAGGCGAGGCGTGCCTTGATGGAATCTCAGCAGTTTGATCAATGATCCAACGGCTGGGATTGATCGTGCGAGCTAATAGGGGTGCTGTGGCTGGTGTTGGGCTGTTGTGATGGCACCATGTGGTGCCATCATGGTCGTCCATCTTCTTTGCTTTGTAGGTGGTGCCACGGTTATCGAATTGAACCGATTTTTGGGTTGTTGGCTGCGATCATCGATCCAAACCCATCTGTGCAGTTGAATTTGCCATCTGATGTATAGATTTACACCACCTTAGCCCTTGACCTCTGATCTTTCTCGGATTGCATCTAATGCTATAGAAATACGATTGGGGCAATCTCGGAGGCATTGGACTCCGATCGTCGCCCTGACCAGATCCGTACGGTTGGATCTTTAATTCAAGGCCCAGTTAAGAATCACCCTGTCCCCTTGCCACAAAAAGGGCAAATTACTATACTATTTATATAAATTAACCTAAATCCATGATAATGCATGTTATGCAATTTGTATAACGCATGATGCTTCTATGACACTAGAAACATGCATAAATAGACATTTTTAGGCTAATTAGATGTATGCACATCGGGTTGTCTCCCTACTCAATCACCAGCTCAAGGAGGGACCTTTGTCCCATCATTCCTACCTCTTTCCCCAGTTCCTTCTTTTGCAAAAAACATGCCATATCCTTATGATTTGCATGCCTTTCAAGGATACACTATTAGATCAAACCTATATTCGAATACCTATAATCCTGAATGGCGAAACCACCTCAACTTCTCTTGGTTTGATCATTCCTAAAGACCACAATATCCGAATTAGACCCGACAAAATCCACCATGTTGTCATTTCAGCAACCAAACACGAGGCCCATTCACGTGAGTACGCAGAACTACTTAAGGTCGAATAGAGACACGCAGCTTGACTAGATTTTGCGAGCTGTGACTGAGAGCCAACGATAGAATCCAAAGGCTCTCGCTAAAGTCCAACGGCAATGTTCTGTAGAATTGGCTGACCTTAGGGGCCAAATCACGCTATTAGCTGAGTCTTGTAAACTAGGGGCCCTTCCATCTCAACAAGTTCCAAACCCTAGAAATATCCAAAACCATAGGTATAACCGAAGAGGTCAACATCCGACTCAGAGACAAGCTCATTTCTTGAATCAAGTTCCCCTAAATCAGAATCAAAACCCACCCTCTGCACCTCCCGAATACGAGTATCTGAATCAACAACAATCACTTCCAAATCAAATGAATCAATCCTTGCTACCAAATCCATCTTTCCAGAATCAAGCATTTACATCTTCTCATGCTTCTTCACATGCAGGTATTAACTCTGTTACAACCCGCTGTGGGACTTCCACTAGGGACCCCGTAGATCCACGTTTACAAACCCAAGACCCTAGTACATCTAGAATAGCTCTTGTTTCTACACCTATGAGAGGTGATTCACCTGATCTTGCTATTCCACTGATTCCCGTGATCAAGGTAACCCTTCAACAGAACAGGATATCCAAGTCCCATTTCCTGAAGCATTGAAGAAATCTAGGAAACAAAAGCATCCTGTTACGTTAGATGAGGATTTGATTAAGGGTTTTCAACAGGTTCACATTAATATCCCACTCCTAGATGCTATCAAGCACATTCTAACTTACATGAGATTTCTCAAAGAATTGTGTACTCCAAAGCGTAAGCCAAAGAAAAAAAGCATTGTGGTACTCTGAGCATGTGAGCTCAATTATTTCGAGTATGTTTCCTTTGAAAAAGAAAGATCTAGGATCTCTACTTATTTCCTGTATAATTGGGGATCAATGCTTTGATAGAGCCCTCCTTGATTTAGGAGCATCCATCAACCTTATTCCATCCTCCTTGGTAGAATACTTTGAGATAGAACACCTTAAGCCTACCAATGTTACTTTGCAATTAGCGGATAGATCTATTAAGTCACCAAAGGGAATTTTGGAGGATATTATAGTTAGAGTTTGGGACTTCTACTTTCCAGTGGATTTTATTGTACTAAATATGGAAGTACCTGAACTCATTAGAGATACCCCAATTATCTTAGGGTGACCCTTTTTGGCTACAGCAAAAGCCAACATAGAATGTGAGATAGGAAAGATGGTATTGAAGTTTGGGGAGAAGACACTTAAACTTGACATATTTATAGCTTCTCGAGGATTGAATTGTAAATGAATTGAGGAGATGAAATTTATTTCTGTTCTTGAGGATGAGCTTGGTTCCTTAGAATTAGAAGAACTTTCTTTTGATATCACCTACCCTCAAGATGAAATCCTGCTATTAGAATCTCCACTCGATCCGGAGGTTGAATCACGCGGCTCATCTTTATCCCTCTTTGCAGTAGAAAATCCCATCCCAGACTCTGTTGATCCTACTCCAAAGATTGAACTCAAACCATTGCCTGATACACTTAAATATGTCTATCTCGAATCCGATCAAACCTTTCTTGTAATCATTAATTCACATCTTTCTGAATCTCAAGAATCAAAATTGATTGCAATTTTGCGAGATCATAAGAAGGCAATCGGGTGGACTTTACACGATCTCATTGGGATTAACCCCAATTATTGTACTCATTGCATCTATATTGAAGACAGGACACAACCTTCCCACGAGACACAACGGTGACTAAATCCGAATCTTAAGGAGGTCGTAAAAAAAGAAATAATTAAGTGGTTAGACCCTGACATTATCTATCCTATATCTGATAGCCCTTGGGTGAGTCTAATTCAAGTGGTACCTAAAAAGGTAGGACTCACCATAATCAAGATCGAATTTGGAGAAACCATTCCCACACGAATTGTGAATTCGTGGCGGGTTTTTATCGATTATCGCAAACTCAACACGGGTACAAAGAAGGACCACTTTCCTCTACCATTCATGGATCAAATCCTTGAAAAAACTGCTGATAATAGGTTCTACTTGCTTGATGGTTACTCCGGATGCAATTACGTTGCGATCCACCCTAAAGATCAAGAGAAAACGACATTCACCTACCCATTCTGAACCTTTACTTTCCAAAGGATGCCATTTGAGCTTTGCAACACACCCGCAACTTTTTAGAGGTGCATGCTAGCCATCTTTTCAGAGATGGTGGGTGAATATATGGAGGTATTCATGGATGATTTTTCAGTCTTCAGGGAGACATTTGATATTTATTTAGAAAATTTGTCAAAGATCTTGAAACGTTGCATCGAAGTGAATCTTGTCCTCAGCTAGGAGAAGAGCCATTTTATGGTTGCAAAGGGCATTGTACTTGGCCATCTCGTATTTGAGTGAGGTATCCAAGTAGATCAAGCTAAGATCAATCAAATCTCAAATATACCAATTCTTGACTCGATTAAGGGCATCCGATCGTTTCTTGGGCATGTTGGATTTTATAGAAGATTTATACTTGATTTTTTGAAGATTGCCCGACCACTCACGAATCTCTTCACGAAAGACATGATTTTTGAGATGAGTGAGGAGTGCATATCTACATTTGAGACTTTGAGAGACAGAGTTAGTATGCTCCTATTTTGCAACCTCCTGATTGGAATCTTCCATTTGAAAACATGTGCGACGCATTTGATTACACACTAGGAGCTGTATAAGGACAGAAAATCGAGAAAAATCCCGTAGTGATTTGCTACGCTAGCAAGACACTGAATGATGCACAAAGAAATTATACTATTACTAAGAAGGAGTTGCTAGTGATAGTATTTGAATTAGAAAAGTTCAGAACTTATATCCTTAGGTCTCGAATCATTGTGTACTCTAATCACTTAGCGATCAAACACCTTCTATTGAAGGACACGAAACCTAGGTTGATTAGATGGATCGTGCTTTTGCAAGAATTTGACCTAGAAATTCGTAACAAAGCAGGACGACAGAATGTCGTTGCCGACCACTTTTCCCACCTTCCTTTTGAGAATATAGAGACATCTCCTCCAATCATAGAATATTTCGCTAATGAACATCTTTTGATTATATCTTTTGATCTTCTTTGGTATTCTAACATTGTTAATTATTTGGTTGTACATCAATTCCCACCTGACTAGGATGGTAATCGCAAATCATGACTCAAATTAGAAGCCAAATACTATTTCTAGGAAGATCTGTATTTGTTTCGACTCTGCAATGATCAAATCATCAGACGTTGTGTTTCATCTTCTGAGATTGACCCTATCCTTTCCTTTTGTCATGACTAGGCTTGTGGCAGTCATTTTTCTGGTCGTAAGACCACTATGAAAGTTTTACAGGTTTTATTGGCCCTCTCTTTTTGTGGATTCACAGATGTATGCCTCTAAACTTGATTGTTGTCTGTGAAATCTTTAACATTTGAGGCATAAACTTTATGGGTCCATTTCCATCTTTTGACTTTGAGTACATTTTACTCACTGTCGATTATGTCTCTCGTTGGATCCAAGTCGTACCCACACACACAAATGATCATAGAGTTGTCATTCATTTTGTTCAGAGTCATCATCTCTCACTTTGGGGTACCACGTGCTATCATTTCTAAAGACGGATCCCATTTCAATAACGCCCAATTTAGGAATTTACTTAGAAAATATGGGGTCATACATCGTATTGCTACACCTTATCATCCCCAAACTAATGGGCAAACCGAGATCTCTAATCAGGAGATCAAAAAGATCCTTCAAATGACAATCCTATTTGATAAGAAGGATTGGGCTTCCCGATTAGATGAGGCTTTGTGGGCTTATAGGACTACCCACAAGACACCCATAGGCATTTCACCATATAGACTTGTTTACGGGAAGCCCTGCCATCTTCCTATAGAAATTGAACACAAGGCTTATTGGGTAATTAAAGCATATAATCTTGACCTCGCGAAGGTTGGTGATCATCATCGGTTGCAACTTAGTGAACTTGAGGAACTCTAACATGATTCCTATGAGAGTTCTAAGTTGTATGTGGAAAATTAAAAGCCTTCCATGACAAACACATTTCCTGCAAATCTTTCACACCTGGTCAGAAGGTGTTGCTCTTTAATGCCCATTTGAAACTCTTTCCTGGTAAACTGAGATCCAAATGGCCAAGACCATTTGATGTCATTAGAGTCTTTGACAACGAGCTATCGAAATCACTGAACCCAACAAGAATCAACCCTTCAAAGTCAATGGTCAACGCCTTAAACCTTATCTTGAAACACATGTTTTGGGTCATGTTGGAGATTGTTATACGCTCCACTAATTCTCTAGGGTTTACGCTTAGCTGAAGGCGTAAAACTTAGCACACATTTTGTACATAGCTGTTTCTTGCTTTCTACACTTTCATCTACCTATACACTTGAGTTTGTACTATCTCTGTCACTTCATTATTATCCTACTCTTCACTTAGTCCAACTGACCACTTTGACTTAGGTCGGACTTGAAATCGTCCGCACAGAGATCTTTGATCTCCTCTATACGATTCCTTCCATCACCCTATACCAAGTGAATTATAGAATTCCTTTTCACCCTTCTTACAATGAGGACATTATAAAATTTTGGCTTGGGGGTTGTGAAGTGAAATCTTAATTCTTTAAGTGTATTAGTAGATAAAAGATGAGAAAAAATTTAAAAATACCTAAAAATTTTTGAAAATTACATAAAAGTTTAAAAGTTGATAAAGCATAAAAAATAATAAAATTAAAAAATAAAAATAATAAATAGGGTGATTTCATTCATTTCTAAAGAAAAATTGAAGTAGAATAAAAAAAACATATTTAAATATTTATAATAGTAATTAAGGAGCTTAATTTTCTTTTTCAAGTCGAAAGTCATAAAAAATATTTCAATTGTAAATAGTGTATAATTAGTAATAGCATTGAATCCTTTCTTTAGATTTTATCTTGAATACCTTTTCAAAATACATACTTGTTTACGAATTTTGAATAGGATTTTTCTCAAGTTAGAGTTTGGAACCCTAATAGGATTTGTTTTCCTGCTCTTTATTCTGAAACAAAGTAACTAAGATGTTATTAAGTTTTATATGAGACTTAAATTTTGGAACTAAAGTGTAACTTTCTTGGTCAATAAGATTAGGTTAGATCATTCTGATTTTTGAATATCTGTTTTTACCACCAAGTTGAGTAAAGAGACTAGATACTTAGAGTTGATTAAGTGAAGAGTTAGTAAAATCTTTAGCCATATGGTCTAACGGACTATAGTTAGCTTAATCAATCGAGGAGATTCGGTTAGACTTGGTGAGTTAAGTCTTGACAGATCATGCAGGTTGATACTAATGGTTTAAGGGTCTTGGGAGTGAAAGGCTTTGCTGTCCATGCTCTAGTTTGAGAGCTAAGTAACCTAAGCGTCCAAAATTCACACACATTAGAATTGTCTTGCTGGCATCTGAGACCACGAAAACACAGAGGTTAAGAGATCGATTCTAAACCCTCTTTAGTCCAAGGATTTCTGCGGGGCGGCTCTTGAAAGGGTGAAGGATGTGCTACTCACTTAGAAAAAAGATTTGGAGTATTTAATTTAGTAAGAAAAATGAGGAGAAGAGAAATAAATTATTGAACATTTTTTTTTTAAATTATATACACCCTGTAGTTAAGCATTTTACTACAAATGAATGCTTAAGCAGTTTTTATCCACCAAATTAAGCATCTCGCTACATATGGATGCTACCCCTTCTTCCATCAATAAAAATACCTTGCTACATATGGGTGTTTAAACCTATAGAAAATGGATTGGAAAAATATGGAGATAAAATATAGGAATAAGAGACCCAGTGGTCCACCAAGGAGATAGACACCTAGAGTGTTGACCTCGGGATAAAAAACTGGTGAGGGGAAAGCAACCAAATTCAAGTAAGGCCAAGACAGAGGCTTAAATTAGAATAATCTGGATTGGAAATTGATGTCTTAAGATCTCGATTTTTGCAACTTCAAATGCCTTTAGGACGAGTCTATTCACGAGCACGGATGCTTTAAAATCATAGCTATTGAACCTTGCAGTGGGCAGTGAAGTCTAAGAAATCAGGTTTTGGAGACTAGTGGTTGAGGCCTAAAGGAGATAGATTGATAAGGCCCTAGGTCTAGAAGTCTGTCCTTGATGCTGTGGGTTGGCTGGTTTAGGGATTTTACTTTTCTCCGAATTTAATTAATAACATTGGTAGAAAAAGAACTGTTCACAACAGATGTTTTCGATCGTTCAAGTAACGGTTGGCAATACTGTTATTCTCGACCATTTTAATACTAATGGTTGCTAAATGTCCGGTCATTAACTTTACCATCTGGAAAATAGTCGAGGAGGTTGAGACCATTCTCGACCGTTATAAACAGTCGATAATAAAAATTTACTCGATCGCTTTTATACAAATGGTCAAGGATAAATAATTCCTTGACTGTGTAATATATAACGGTCGAGAAAGTGAAGTAAAGTTAATGTTAAGACCAAGACATCAAACGCTTTTTAAGACGTCTGGGAGTTGGTGCAGACGTCTGGTCAGACGTCTGGACGCCTTCTCAGACGTCTGGAAATAAATTTTTGCAGCATACGGTTTCGAGTCTGCGCGCGTGCGCACGCAGACTAAACCCACCGCCCTCTTTTCTTCTCTCTCTTCCCTCACTGTCCTACGGACACCTTTCCCCCCACGCCTTCAAATACCCCTCTCGCCTCTCCCCTCTCCCTCGTCACCACCCTACCGTCTTCCCCTTCCTCTAGTGCGAGCGTGAGAGTGAAAGTGAGAGCAGGCAGCAGCTGCTGCCGGTTGCGTGCGGAGAGGAGGAGGTGCAGGGAGAGGGGAGAAGAGGGAGAGTGCGTGAGGAAGAGAGAGAGCCCACCGGAGCAGCTCGAGGCCGGCCGGTGTGCGTGCGGAGGGGCTTCGTGCGGGGGAGATCTCCCTTGGTGCTTCTGCAGCTTGAGCAGTGGACGAGCAGCTGCGTGGCGAGCTCACGCGCAGCTGGAAGAAGGTGAGGAAGTTCTGATTCTGGGAATTTTTCCCAAAATCAGACGTCTGGACCTACGTCCAGATGACGCAGGTGATGTCTGTAGAGAGATCTAGACGTCTGAACGGTACGATATTTCTCGTCTTCCTCCTTTCTGTGGCTACGGCCATGCAAGCCATTTCGCCGAAAGCTCTGAGACGTGTCATGTTGAGAGTGTTTGCGTACGCGTGCAGGTTTCATTTTGGGAAGGAGCAAGGACACGCTCTCCCACACAGATCAGATGTCTGGGAAAGTCACCAGACGGCGGAGAGCGTCTCCAGACATTTGGAGTGATAGTCGAACATCTGGAACTAGGTCCAGATGGTTCAGCGGGATCCTGGACATCTGAAGAGCAGCGCAAAAGTGAGTATGACGTGGACCACTTTTTAAGACGTCTGGAAGGTATTCCAGACGTCTGATTTGGGTTAGAGTTGTCATTTTTAACCCGTTAAGGGTCCGTTCGAGGTCCGATTTCCACGTTTAAAATTTTGTTCTTCTCAGAATTAGTTCCTCTACTTGTTTAAAGTACTTGTATCCTGTTCTGAGTGGTTCCTTGTGACTTATCCTTGTGTTAGGACCTCATTCTGTTACGGCCTTGGGGGTTGTGGAGGCACGTGTACCTGCAGATCACACCCCCATTACTCCCGATTTTGCAGGTAGAGTGGCTTCTCCTAGTTGATTACAACATTAATACATATCTGAATTAAATGATAGATCCTAGGGTATGGCATGAATCCTAGGACTTGATAACTAGATTGAATGATAGATCCTAGGGTATGGCATGAATCCTAGGACTTGAAAACTAGATTGAATGATAGATCCTAGGGTATGGCATGAATCCTAGGACTTGAAAACTAGATTGAATGATAGATCCTAAGGTGTGGCATGAATCCTAGGAACAGAAACACTAACGAATGTCGTGAATACATGAATTGCAGTCTTGGAAAAGTAGATAGAATAATGATAATTGCCTGTAATTGGATAACAGCTACCTGTGAAATATAGAGTACTGTTGCTAGTAATTGCTACATGTGATTCCTGTTGTTGAAAACTAAATTTGAGCTGGTTGTATATAAATTGATATTAAAGGTTGGAAACACAGGCTATATGAGAATAAAACTGAAATGATGAAATCTAAAATGGCTTGGGCAGAGAAATATGAGCATGAACTCTACAGGGAATTAGGAGTAGAGCTCCAGGAAGATAAATAGAATGGAACTGGGAAAGTGGATGGGGAAGTGAGCTGGCCCTTGAGTACGGAGTACCAAGGAGAGCGACTGTCCCCCTTTTTAGTGCAGAGCGGAGCTAGCCGCCCTAGGGACCCGGGGTTAGGTCTGGCCACTTTGTACCGACTTTTGGCCCTTGCGTACACAATACCAGGGAGAGTTACTAGTGTAGGGAGAGAGCTAGCCACCCCACGGGCCCCGGGGTTTAGCTAGCCGTCCTACACCGACCTGTTAGGCCCATTGGGCAAACCAAGGTAGTCAGGCGAGGGTGCGTGGATTGTGGAGGGGCAAGACCCCTGTTTGGTTACTGTGGAGGGGCTAGACCCCTGTTACTGAGAGGGCTCTGCCCTATACTGGTTTCGTGCTGTGCTTTGGGTGCACCCGTTAACGGAAACGACTGACCACGTGCTAGTGCGGGGTAGCTACCCGTGCGTTTATCGTGCGTGCCGTAGTCACCGTTATGCCTGTCAGCGACCTTGGGGTGGTTGACTGAGGGTAGGACCACCACGGGGGACTCTTCCGACCAAGAGAGCACCACGTGCTACTTCTACTTTTCGGAAAAGACTGCAATCAAGATCGTTTCCACGAGGAACATTCGAGATCAAGAGGAATATCTGAGAAATAATTCAAGAAAAGAGTAATTAGAGAAATAAAGAAAGGAATTAAAAATGACAGCTACTTGTCCACCTTTACTGTCTTCTTAACTAGCTGGTTGCCACTCTACTCAGCGTTTCGCTGACGTGTCACATTTGTCACCTTTTTCGGAACCAGGTGTTGAGTAGCTAGAGCCTGCGATTGTGGAAGGTGCTGGGCCGAGTAGAGCCCAGTAGTTGTACTTTTGTACCATTTTTCTGTAGTAGTGAGTATTTCTGTTTCACCTTGTACTCTTTATTGTAAACATCATATTTTCGTACCTGTTTTAAATTCTTACTGTTGTGGTGGTATGTGCTGTAGTAGTTTTTTTCTTTACTGCTGTACTTTTGTTACTGTTAGTTGCTTGCATAGTGAATGTAGTTTATTTTACTGCTTTTTGGTTACTTTCTTGTTGGACGACTGGGTTTTGGGATCAGTCGAGTCAGTCCGATTCTTGTGTCCTGTAGGGATTCGGGAACCGGGTCGTAACAGTTAAGATGTCTGATTGACACCATTTTTATCATTATAAACAGTCGAAAATAATAATATAGTCGACCATTTCCATATTAACCATCGATGATAATGATTTCATAACCTACCAAGCCGGGTGGTTAATTTTTCAAAGTCTATTGTCGATCGTACTGTCGGAAAAGGAATTATTGTCGACCGTTATTAACTGTCAGTAATAATAGTATTACCGACGGTTTATTAGGAACAGTCAAGAATGTTTAGTTAAATCCCTAATGCGAACCCAACTGCCTCCCCCTTCGTCCCAAATCTGAAGCGGCCTCCTCAACCTTGTGACCTCCTCCTACCCCTCCCCTCCACGAGACCTCCCCTCGGCTCCTCCTTCGTGAGCATTGCTGTGGCTCCTCGTCCACCTTGGCTCCTCCTTTGAGACCTCAACGAGTAGTTGGGCTGCTCCTCTTCTTCCTCCTCCGCCCACCTCCTCCTTCCCCTCCCCATCGTCACCGACCTAAGGCCTACTCCCCTTTGCCCACCACTAGCACCACCACCACTAGCCGCCACCTGCAGCACCACCACCCGCCACCACGAGCACCTCTACCACCACCCACAGCACCACCACCACTCGCCGCCACCACCTCCTGCCCCTATTGCCACCACCAGCACCACCACCCGCCACCAACACCACCACCCCTTGCCACCATGGCCACTCCCCCTGCAGCCACCACCACCACCACCAGGACCACCACAACCCACCACCCCCTCCCCTCACCAGCAGTACCACCACCACCTACCCCAGCCACCAGCACCATCACCCCTTGCCACCACCCCCTTCCCTCACCCTAGCACCACCACCAACTCATACTCTTCCTCCCACCTCCTCCCTACCACCACCACCACAACCATCTCACTATATATTTTTTAATTTAGTATGTCTTGATTGTATGTTTTAATTAGTATTCTTATGCAATTGTGCCCACATGTATATTTAGTTTGATTACATTATTTTGTGTGAGTGAATGTGTGTTAATGAATGTTTTCAAATTATATGTTTTGGTTAGTTTGTTTTGAATGTGTTAATGTATGTGAATGTGTTAATGAATGTGTTTTTATTACAACTTTGTAAATACACACACTTGCACAAATTTAGATGCACGGTATGACAAACAATAGGAATTCTAACCCCTAGGCAATAGGTTGTGAGAGGAATATAATTGTGTCAAAATACTAGCACGTCAAGACTTATGATCATGTTATAAAGATAATACAGAGTGTGTGTATACTTCACTTACATGCATGATGCGTTGTCTTTATAACATGCCATAAGTGTCGTCGTCCTTTGTTCAGAGTTCTAAATAAAGGGGGGTCCTTGAAGATTTGATCACAACTTAGAGTTCTTACATGTAGCTAGTGTTTGGAGAAATTTCGGTTGCATTTTCTCGCTCTTCTCCAGTATACCAACTAATCTTACCTATATTCCCGAAGTGCCCTTTAGTGGAGGCTATCGGGGATGTTGTTAAGGTTAGTCTTGGGGGGTATACTGGAGATGTGCAGGGAAATGCTACCGAAATTTCTTCAAACACTGGTTGCATGTAACAAGAAATGTTGGGATCAAATCTTCAAAAATGGGCTATCAAGTGAAAATCTTCTTAAAATACACATTTCTTCTTTATTCAAGTATAACTTATGAATAATCTAAAAATACACATTCTTACTTTATTCGAGTCCAACTTATGAGTGATTGTCTTTTACATTTACGATAATTATCATGGATAAGTCATGGATCAGTATGAGGAATTTGAATTACCACGACTACAAGAATGGAGTGATTTTGTTTCTGGAGTGGGCATTTCATGATGATAGGAAGATATTTAGACGAGGTGAATTCCTTTAGCTGATTTTATGTCCATGTAGACAGTGTTTGAATGGGTTTTTCTATGACCAAGACACAATTTTGGAGCATGTAATATGTAGTGGTTGGTGGCAACATTACATAAATTGGACAGCTCATGTTGAACAAATGAGAGAAGTTAGGAATGAGACAATTGTAGCCTTTGAAGGAAGTGATGATAATCAAGGAGTTGAATTGGATGAAATGTTACATGATATGAGAGCAGCAGGCCATGAGGATGCAGATGATGATGAGGCATTACAAGATTATAATGAGTTGTACAATACAGTCAAGACAGTAGAGGATCCAATTGCTCCTGGGATAACGTCAATGTCGAAGTTGTGATTCCTTCTAAAATTGTTTCAGATGAAAGTGATACATAGAGCCACAACGAAATTAAGGTCTGAGGTTCTGAAATTCATTGGAGATCTGTTGAATAATCCTGTTGGATATCCTAAGTCATGGTATGATGTGAAAAAGCAGATACGTGGGCTCGGACTAAAATGCGAGAAGATTGATGCTTGTCGTAATGACTACGTCCTGTACAGAAATGAGTACTCAAGGTTGACTAACTGTCTTGAATGTGGTGAGGAGAGATATAAGGTGCATAAGTCAACAGACACCGACGGAAAGAAACAACCGAAGAAGGTTCTCCATTATTTTCCACAGATCCCTAGGCTACAACGCCTATTCATTTCCAGTAAAATAGCAAAATTGATGTTGTGGCATCAGGATAATAAATCGAAAGATGAACGCATCCGTCATCTAATAGATTCTGATGAGTGGAACAGATTTAACGAGAATCACTCATTACTCGTAGAGGAGGCGCGGAATGTGAGACTAGGTCTTGCAAGCGATGGATTCAATCCATTTAAGGGCATGTATCCATCATATTTCATATGGCCAGTGGTCATGGTAACTTACAACTTACCCCCATGGCTATGCTTGCGATCTTCATTCATGATGTTGACACTCCTTATCCCAGGACCCAAGTAACTAGGAAATGCAATAGATGTTTATCTCCAGCCATTGATTGATGAACTGAAAGTGTTGTGGTACAGTGGTGTTTAAACATATGACACACACAAGAAATAATTCTTCCAGTTGCATACAGTATTACTGTAGATAATCAATGACTTTCCAGCATATACGAATTTGTCAGGATGGAGTGCGAAGGGGAAGTTTGCCTGTCCAATCTGTATGGATGATACCCATCACCTGAGATTGCCTGAAAGCAAGAATTTTTGTTACTTAGGGCATGTCAAGAGTGGAAAACTACGCGATCGAAGTTGGTTTCGAAAAAACCCATTGTTGTAGTTCAATTTGCGAAGAAATCCATCAACAAATAAATTTATACCAAAATTCTAAGAATTCCAGGTCGAACATAGGAGGCTACGTCGATCTAAAATCCGTGATTTATATTTTTTTATGTTTTTGTTTGAAAATGAAATAATTACAGTGGAATTGATATAAACAATAATAGAGAGAAAGAGAGAAAGAGAACGATTACTTGATATAATAAGAATATTTTTACAACTACAAAGCGAGAAATGATTACAACTAGAAAGCAGAAAATTCTATTCTAGAAAGCGATTAAAAAGAAGGGAGAGAGATGTTATCCTCCTTGACGAATGCTTGGAGGACGAGCCGAACAGAGCGACGCCTAGAAGACGGAGGACGGAGCGGGAAGAGGGAGGATGAAGCAGGAGGAAGCGGGAACGGGGCAACATGTCGTCGTCGTGGGATCCACTTCCGGAACGGGGGCGAGAAAATTGGATTTAGCTCTAGAATAGCGTCCCGGGTGTGGGACAAGCTTCTCTTGAGCTTTGGAAAGGGAGAGAGGTGAAGGGATGAAGAAAATGTGGTGGTCGTAGGGCTATTTATAGGTGAGGTTTGAATGGGCAAATAGGTCATTTTACTTAAAAACATTAAAATACGTCACTAAAGACCCTAAATGTGGGCTTAGTGCATGCTCGCCTGCCCACGCCCTCTCTCCTTCCTCGCGCCTTAACACTCACTGCCCGTGCATTCTCTTTCGATCAGATGGCTTAAACGCACTCGAACCCCTCTTCCTTCGGATGTTGAGTGGCTGAGCATAGATCTCAGCTGCCCGATCAAGATCAGACAGCTGCAATTGCGCCTCTACCGCTTCATCTTCACCCATTGTGGCACGACGTAGCCCTATTTGAAGTCGCTGGATCCAGATCGAAGGGTCATCATCGCACGCCAACCCACCCTTTACGTCGCGCGTCTGATCACGCGTCCGAGGCGAGCGTGCAATCGTGCGTTCACCTGATCCGAGGATCTGGGTCGTTGGCATCAGATTGGGTGGTTGAATTTTGCGCCTGCGTAGGAAGGGGAGATGCGCTGCGCACGACTCGAACGCGCGCTTTCAACTCTCGCAACACCTTAACCAACGAATGTTAGTCTTTTGCTAGGCGGGTCTTCAACGGCCCAGATTTGATCTTGCGTTTAGAGTGCGACGGGTCTTCAGTCTTTTGCTAGGTCTATTTGGGAGGTCGAGATGACGCCACGTGGTGCCATCTTGGCGTCCATCTTCTGTGACTTCTAGAAGGTGCCACGGATGTCAGATTGGGCTAATTTTCACGCCGTTAGGCTACGATCATCGATCTGAACCCATCCGTGTAGTCAGATTTGTTATCTAAAGTGTAGATTGACACCATCTTGGCCTTTCATATCTGACCTTCCTCAGATTATATCTGTTGCTACCGAAGTCCGATCAGGACGATCTTAGAGTCGTTGAACTCCAATCGTCACCCTGATCAGATCCGTACGGTTGGATCTTTGATCCAAGGCCCCGATTAAAAGTCACCCTGTTACCTGACCACATAAAGGGAAACTTAACCTAAAATTTACACAACTTAACTTAAATGTAAGATGACGCATGTTATGCAATATTTATAATGTATGATGCAACTATAATACTAAGAACATGCATAAATAAACATTTTAGGCTATTCAAATGCATACGCATCACACCCCCATGCGTATCTTTTGCTAGTCCCTAGCAAAAACTACATGCTATTTATAAAAGAATTAGGATTGGATTACTCGGGCACAAGTCATTTTCAACATTAAGAAATTTTTGCTTAGGACCTGAGCTTTCAAAGACACAACAGCGCCTGGATATCTGCTAAAATGCAAACCTCCTCAAGCCCTCACCTTATTCAAAGAAAGATCTCTTTTTCTCCTTTTTCGTCTTTTCTAATTTTTTTGGATTTTTGAGTTTAGGGTTACAGAGTGGCTTTCTATGACCACTCAACTCACCCAAGACTTGATGAGAACCCTAAGTTCTAAGCATCTTTTTGTGAAAGTGATAGACTCATTGATCGGCAATCAGAACAGACTTCAGGTTTCTACGCCCCTAGGTGACCTTAAAAAGAGTTCTGCCTAAAGGTGTATCTATACAATCGGTAGCTTTCTCCCTACTTTTTCTTCTTATGGGATTAACATAAGGGTTAATCCAGTGTTTATCTTCCTGGCTTATTCTACTTCTCCGCTTCTTCCTAAGTGTTTTAGGAATTTAACATGCATTTCTTGAGCTGGATTTTGGACAACCTACCTATGGGCTGTTACCCACGATAACTTGCCAGCCATACTGGTGCGGAGAAGTATGGCTTATTTCTTTTATTTTCTTTTTCTCCTTTTCTTTTTCTTTTTCTTTGCTCTTTTTTTCTTTCTTTTCTTTTCTTTTTTTCTTCTTTTAAGTAGGTGGCTTCCCTGGTCTAAGAGTTACCTAAAGGCAACAGAAAAAGAATGATCCAGTGGCTGGGCTCTGGACAACCTACCAATGGGTTGTTACCCGCGATAACTTGCCAGCCATACCACCCTAGAAGTTCATGAGCTACCCAATTTTCGTTAAAACCGTCGAACAATGAGTCAGTGACAAATAGTGTGTAGATGCTTTAGACTTAAAGTTCCCTCAAATCAGAGGGCGGGTTGATAAGTTGTATACTTATCACCCAAACTTATTTAATAAAATTGAAATAGAATTCAGGATGGCAAGGACTCGATACATAAATCCACATTTTAGTGGATACCCGAGCTGATTAAGCCCAAAGACCTAAAGGGTCTTAGTGTTCAGATCCTACTATAATATTTCCTAAGATTGAAAAGTCTTAATGCCCAAGTATTTTTTCTTAAATTTTTATATATATATGTATATAAAAGAGAACAAGTAGAATTTACAAGAATTCCACAGAACTGACAAATTGATTCAAAAATGAATCCACCCCTCTATGCCTAGCTGATGTAATGTCCGCATTGAGAATAAAAGACATGAAACGAAGGTAGAATGTAGAAGATATCACTTGAATATGATGCTCAAGTCAGTTTTGAGTCAGACTGTACAACTGCTGAGTTTAATGCTGTCAGCTAGGGGAAGTCCAGCCAAAGAGATCATAACATGATGAGGGCAACCGTGTCTGAGACGGGTTCTGGAACAATACGGTCAATAAAAGGCTTCAGACGTTGACCGTTGACTTTGAATGAATTACCCATCTTTGGGTCAGAAATTTGAACGGCCCCATTTGGAAAAATTTGATCGATGATGAATGGGCCATTCCATTTTGACCTAAGTTTGTCGGGAAAGAGCTTAAGTCGAGAATCGAAGAGCTTGACCTTCTGGTTCAGCTCAAAACTCTTGTGAGATATCAATTGGTCATGAAGAGCTTTGATTTGAGCCTTGTAGATCTTGGCATTCTCGTACGCGTCATTTCTAATCTCCTCCAACTCAGACATTTGGAGTTTCCTAGTCTTTCCAGCTAAACTTAAGTCCAGATTGCACTGCTTGATTGCCCAGAATGCTCTATATTCAATTTCTACGGGTAAATGACACGCATTTCCATACAACAGATGGAACAGTGACATGCCGATAGGCATTTTTATGCCGTACGGTAGGCCCAAAGTGCATCCTCAAGCTTTTGAGTCCAGTCTTTACGATCAGGCCTAGCCGTCTTCTGAAGAATATTCTTGATCTCCCGATTAGAGATCTTGGCTTGTCCATTCGTCTGGGGATGGTAAGGTGTGGAAATTCTATGATTTACCTTGTATTTTGCCAGTAAATTACGAAATTGGGCATTAGTGAAATGAGAACCACCATCGTTGATGATGGCCCTCGGAATCCCGAACCAGCTAAAGATGTTTTTCTTGATGAAATCGATGACCACCTTGTGGTCATTGGTTCGGGTGGGAATGGCCTCAATCCACTTGGACACGTAATCAACAGCAACAAGAATGTACTGATGTCCAAATGAAGGGAGGAAGGGTCCCATGAAATCAATGCCCCACACGTCGAAAATTGGTTATGCTCCCAAGTGCTTGGCATCGGGAACACGACTTCGAGAATTCTCGGGCATCCTTGAATAAAGACAGCCAAAAGAATCTAGATTGCAAAATTTTTGCAGCCATCTTTTTCCCGGAGAAATGTTCACCACACACAGATGCATGGCAGAAGTCGAGTATACTTTTGAATTCAATCTCCGGAACACATCGGCGAATAATCTGATCAGAGCCGAGCGATACAGTTCAAGGTCCTCCCAGAAATAGTATTTGGCCTCAGATTTGAGTCTATCTCGTTGTTGCTTGGTCCAATCCTGAGGGATTTGACAACGGCCAAATAGTTTATGATGTGTGCAAACCATGGAGTTTGGACACCTGAAACCATAAGGATAGTCTCGTACGGAAAGTATCAACAATTGGAATATCTGGACGAGAAAAATCACTCAGAAGTCTTGAAAGATGATCCGCCACCACATTCTGTGCCCCGAATTTATCCTTGATTTCAAGATCAAATTCTTGAAGTAGTAGAATCCATCGAATAAGCTGGGGTTTGGCATCCTTTTTGGCCAAGAGATGTCTCAAGGCCGAGTGGTCGGTATAAATTATGACATGAGATCCTAAGAGATAAGTCCTGAATTTCTCCAAAGTAAATACCACAGCTAGTAATTCCTTCTCAGTAACAGTGTAATTTCCCTGGGCCTTGTCTAGAGTTTTACTAGCGTAGTAGATGACAGAGGGCTTCCTGTCAATCTTCTGACCCAAAATAGCTCTGACTATGTAATCAGAAGTGTCGGTCATGATCTGAAATGGGGCTGTCCAAACCGATGGTTGCAACACCAGAGCACAAGTTACTGCCATTTTAAGAAAATCAAATGCCTTACGGCATGATTCGTTGAAATCAAATGGCGTATCTTTGGCAAGAAGGTTGCTCAGAGGGTGAGCAACCTTAGAAAAGTCCTTGATGAACCTTCTATAGAATCCCACATGACTAAGAAATGATCGAATTTGTTTGACAGATGTGGGAGGAGGAAGTTTAGAGATAGCATCAACCTTAACCTTGTCAACTTCAATACCCCGTTCAGAGATTACATGACCTAAGAGGATGCCTTCTTGTGTCATGAAATGACTCTTTTCCCAGCTAAGGATCAATCTTATTTTGATGCATCTTCTAAGAATCATTTCAAGATTAGCCAGACAAGAATCAAACGATTCTCCGAAAATAGAGAAATCGTCCATGAAGACTTCCATAAACTCTCTCACCATGTCAGAGAATATGCTAGCATACACCTTTGAAAAGTCACAGGTGCATTGCATAAGCTGAATGGCAACCTACGGAAAGCAAAGGTTTCGTAGGTACAGGTGAAAGTCATTTTTTCTTGATCCTCGGGATGGATAGGGACTTGATTGTATCCCAAGTAACCATCAAGGAAACAGAAGTACTTTTGCCCGGCTTGTCTTTCAAGGATTTGATTAATAAAGGGCAGAGGGAAATGATCATTTTTCGTGGTTGTATTCATCTTCCTGTAATCAATACAAACCCTCTAGGAGGAAGCTGAACGAGTTGTGACAGATTCTCCTTTCTCATTAGTCACAACGGTAATCCTGGCTTTTTTGGGAATAATTTGCATGACTTATCCAAGGACTATCAGAGATCGGATAAATAATTCCTGCATCGAGCCACTAGATAATTTCCTTCTTGACCACTTCTCACATATTAGGGTTTAATCTCCTTTGCATTTGGCGAGAAGGGCGGGATCCATCTTCCAAAAATATTCTGTGATTACAGTAAGATAACTCAATCCCCCTAAGGTCATGAATGGTTCAACCAATTGCCTTCTTGTGTTTTCTTAGGACCTTGATCAATTTAATCTCTTGCTCCTTAGTTAATCTAGCACTGATAATCACAGGGAGCGTCTTTTGAGGTCCCAAAAACTGATAGTCAAATTCTCAGGCAATGGTTTCAGTTCGAGCTGGGGTGGGTTTTGGATTGAAGGTAAGGATGATGCTGATGAAGATTCATCAAGTGGAAGAGGTTGAAAGTGAATAAAATCAATAACCTCTTCAGAATGTGGTGGGTTACCACAGAGGGTTGCGGGTTAGATTCATCACCACCAGGGGAACTTTCAATTGTAGAAATTGCCATACAAGTTTCAATATTCAAACTATCTTTCTCAAATTCCTCTATAAATCCATAATCCTCGAATTTGTTAATCTCCTTAAAAATATCCAATTTCAATTTCTGATTTCTAAAGGCGATTTCCATGCTACTGCTTTCACAGTTGATATTGGCCTTTGCGGTAGCTAGGAACGGACACCCCAGAATGATGGGTGTGTTCCTCAAATTTTCAGATACATCCATGTCAAGGATAAGAAAATCTACAGGAAAATAGAAATCCCTAACCTTAATAATAACATCTTCAATAACGCCTCGTGGATTTGTGACCGAGTGGTCCGCTAACTGCAGCGTTACTAAAGTCGGCCGAAGTTCACCTAATCTGAACTTCTCGTAAAGAGAAGTTGGAATTAGGTTAATAGATGCACCAAGATCCAGAAGTGCTCTATCAAAAGTGTAATCTTCGATGACACAAGAAATCAAAGGAACACCTGGATCTCTCTTTTTCTGAGGCAGGTGATGCAGGATAACATAACTAACCTACTCGGGGAGTATCACCTTCCTCGGAACAGATTCTCTCGACTTATGCTTCTGTGTGCATAAATCCTTAAAAAATTTAGCATAAGCTGATATGTGTTTGATAGCGTCGAGGAGCGGGATATTGATCTTGACATTCTTGAATATATTCAGGAGCTCCTTGTTCCTATCAACATGCTTCTTCTTCATAGGTTTAATCAAGGCCTCAGGAAAAGGAAAATGAGTCAAATCTTCAGAATCAGGTTCCTGAGCCTTCATTTCTTTTTCGGAGTTCTCCTTTCTCTCCTCAGACTTTTTAGGATTTGGTAGATTAGAGCAGTGCGGTTGTGAATCCTGAGTTTGTTTTCCACTCCTCAAGGTAACTGAATTACCAGATGCATATGGGTTTGGATCTTGGGGAGGGGTAGGAAAGATTGGAGGAGCTTCATTAGCCAAAAACCTTTGATTTGAGGAAGAAGCAGAAGTGGAAGGACCTTGATCAACCACCTAAGCATGTGTGTGCGGGTCTCTCTGATTCCCGTACCCTTGGGCATGATTGCCTGGATTCTGGATATTACGCGGGTTGGGTACGGGTTGAGATGGTAGAGATCTAGGTTGACGAGAATTAGCAATGAACCCAGTTTGCAAACTGTCCAGCAAGGTTTTCATTTGCTACATGAGCTGGAGCATAGATCCTTACATTTCTACCATCTGTCGGTTCAAATCAGCCTGCCCTACGGGTTGATGGGCTTTCCAAGATGGCTGATTGACCTGATTCGGGGGTAGCTGAGTGTAAACATGACCCTGACCCATTGGTCTTTACGAAGCATAATTGCTGGGTCAGAATTGGGTTTGCTGCCCCGGGTTTTTCCAAGAGAAGTTAGGGTGGTTCCTTCAACCCGGATTATAAGCATTAGAGTAAGGGTTGGACCTAACATTCTCCTATAGAGCATAGACATTCTCATAGG
Organism: Thalassia testudinum; assembly: GCA_037157565.1. Classification (NCBI taxonomy): domain Eukaryota; kingdom Viridiplantae; phylum Streptophyta; class Magnoliopsida; order Alismatales; family Hydrocharitaceae; genus Thalassia; species Thalassia testudinum. Next base: position 6,755,716 of record JAZHRO010000012.1, on the reverse strand, counting down.
GTGAGGATGGAGAGAAAGAAAGTGAGGGATTAGAGAAACTGGGATCAAAGGCCCTAGTTTGGAACTTGTGGGGTTCCGAATAATGTTGACTCATAAGTTGAGCCACATCAAGTTGATTTACGAACTCCCATCCAGAAGGAGATCGCGATGAATGGAATACAGAATTCTGGGATTAAGTGGATCGAGAATTATTCATTGAATTTCCAGCCATCCACTCCTCTATCCTTTTAGTAACCAAGTCCACTTTATTTAGTTTATTGCAAATCAATTCCATATCAAATGAATGAGAGTCATGGACTTCATTAACATTTGATCTGGGTTGTTGGGACCGGTTAAAAGTATCCATGGAGGCATGATTGATCAAATTCTCACTCACCTCTTCAAACAAATCATGCGCGCTATTTGCGTCTTTGTTGAGGAAATTGCCTCCGCAAGAAGCGTCGACGTGATTTTTGAGTTGCTCAATCAACCCGTGGTAGATCTGCACGAGCTGCCATTTCGGCACCTCATTGTGTGGATAGCTCCGCAATAAGTCTTGGAATCGCTCCCAAGCAACATGAAACTGCTCCCCCGGCCACTAGGTGAAGGTAGTAATTGCCCGCCTCAAAGCATTGGGACGTCCGACAGGAAAGAATTTCTTTAGAAAGGCCGATTTCAAATCATTCCAAGTTGCAATTGGCCTTCCTATAGTCTTGTACTAATGAGCGGCTTTATCCCTAAGAGAGTGGGGGAAGAGCCTCACGATCATATGCTCCTCATTCACATTTCGTGCCTTGGTAGTCTGAACCAAAGTGGTCAAGTCCTCCAAGTGCTGAAACGGGTCATTAGAGCCAATCCCATGGAAATGTTTAATTAGGCTTAACACTTGGGGCTTGATTTCTATGTCACCGATAGGAATCTGGATTCCAGGAAGTTCCCCGTAATTTGAAGGATCATAAAAATCCTTCAAGGGCTGAGCTCCCTGCATTCTCTGGAACCATTCTTGCATTCTCTACATTTGTTCCAGCTGCCTTTGAAATACCTCCTATGGATTCTGAGGCAGAGGAGGCTGTTGATCGGCCATGGGATCAATTTGGCCAAAATCCAATCTACGCCTCCTAGAATACTCTAGTGGTCTTTCTAATTGGGGATTCAATGACCTCCTTCCTAGCATAAACTAGGAAAAGGTCGGAAGGACTGGGGATAAGAACCATGCAGCACAACAAAACAAGCCTGTCCTTAAGTGGGGTAGCCTAAGGATTTACAGACTCTCAGAATCTGCCTTAAGATTATAAAAAATTTACTCTACTTGTGTCCACTCAATCCAACCAGTTAGAAGGAGAGACTAGGGAGAAGGTTCTTCCTTCGGCTTGCGCCTCCGGTTCCTAGTGAACCCCCCAGCCGCGGTCGTTTGACACTACTCCCCTAGCTAGACATCAGATTGATTAGTACAAGCAGGTTAATCATAAACAATCTTAGATTGGACTGCGAAGAGCGAATCAGTCCTTAAAGCCAACGTCTACTTGATTTTATTTAGGTATGGGATTGTAGTGCTTATGGAATGTGGTGGGCTCTTAAAATGGGTTGTGCAATTAATGATCAATTGAGTATGTGTGAGTGTGTGCACAACCAGGATTTTCAAGCAAGATTATTTGTGATGAGTAGATTTTAAGGTTCAAATCTTGCTTAAGTAGCTTTTAGGGTTTAGAATTAGGTTTAATTCAATCAAGTTTGAGGCAAACCAGGTTTTCAAGCACGGGTGAAGATCACTTTCCTTTTGAAATCAAAAATAAAGTGGAGTGCCTGGTATTGTCCTAGATTGAAAACCCTAAGGGGAGGCTACTTGGTGAATTGATTTTAGTTTAAGTGGTGCGGCCCAAACAACTCAAACAATTGGCCAAGATTACACCACTAAGTTAGGCACACAAAATGATTAACCTAGACTAATTTCTACTCTTTTATATGTTGGTTTGTGTGTACCGGTTCCACAGATCAGAATCCAGTTGAGTAGAAGAAAATTAATTAGGTTAAGTGCCTTGAATGTGGGTATATGTAGTGTGTATGTTGAATTACGCCACAAGAAATATCTTTTTGTTGATTTTTAATATGTGGGTGAAATGAATGTGAGTAGAAATTCAAGCAACCAAACTAACCCTAGTATTTATGCAAACACCTAGGTTAATTAGAGTTTGAATTAATGTGGTGAAATGGAATCTATGGAGGGGGAAGAATGGGGAACACTTACAGTTGCCTTTCACTACACTTTACTCCGATCTAGTGCATGAAGATTCCCTGTCAAGGTACCTGCAAAACAATAGACAAGAAATAAAGCAAGTTAGAAAGCAATAAAGTGAGCGAAATGTGGAAAGAAAATTGAAAATCGTTACCGCCCCGGCAACGGCGCCAAAATGTTGAGAGTGGAAAACTACGCGATCGAAGTTGATTTTGAAAAAACCCGTTGTTGTAGTTCGATTTACGAAGAAATCCATCAACAAATAAATTTATACCAAAATTCTAAGAATTCCGGGTCGAACACAGGGACGCTATGTCGATCTAAAATTCACGATTTATATTTTTTTTATTTTTGTTTGAAAATAAAATAATTACAATAGAATTGACATAAACAATAATAAAGAGAAAGAGAGAGAGAGAGAGAAAGAGAGAGAACAATCACTTGATATAATCAGAATGTTTTTACAACTACAAAGCGGGAAATGCTTACAACTAGAAAGCAGAAAATTCTATTCTAGAAAGCGATTAAAAAGAAGGGAGAGAGATGTTATCCTCCTTGACGAATGCTTGGAGGACGAGCCGAACAGAGCGACGCCTAGAAGACGGAGGACGGAGCGGGAAGAGGGAGGATGAAGCAGGAGGAAGCGGGAACGGGGCAACATGTCGTCGTCGTGGGGTCCACTTCCGGAACGGGGGCGAGAAAATTGGATTTAGCTCTAGAATAGCGTCCCGGGTGTGGGACAAGCTTCTCTTGAGCTTTGGAAAGGGAGAGAGGTGAAGGAAGGGATGAAGAAAATGTGGTGGTCGTAGGGCTATTTATAGGTGAGGTTTGAATGGGCAAATAGGTCATTTTACTTAAAAACATTAAATCAAGGGTCTTTAGTGATGTATTTAAACGTCACTAAAGCCCCCAAACGTGGGCTTAGTGCATGCTCACCCACGCCCTCTCTCCTTCCTCGCGGCTCATCGCTCACTGCCCGTGCGTTCTCAACCGTCCGATCGAAAGATCAGACGGCTTAAACGCACTCAAACCCCTGTGCCTTCGGATGTTGAGCGACTGAGTGTAGAACTCAGCAGTCTGATCAGGATCAGACGGCCATGATCGCATCTCTACCACTTTGTCTTCACCCGTTGTGGCGCGATGTAGCCCTATTCCAAGCCACTGGATCCAGATCGAAGGGTCATCATCATGCGCCAGCCTGCCCTTTACGTTGCGCGTCTGATCACGCGTCCGTGGCGAGCGTTCAATCGTGTGTCCACCTGATCCGAGGATCTGGGCCATTGGCATTAGATCGGGCGGCTGAATTTTGTGCCTGCTCAGGAAGGGGAGATGCGCTGCACACGACTCGAACGTGCGCTCTTAGCTCCCGCAACACCTTAACCGCTGCGCTCTGCCTTCTTTGTCAAATTCTTAACCGTGGCGCGTGCTTGTGGCCGTTGGATCAAGATCCAATGGCCCAGATTTGATCTTGCGTTGAGAGCACGGTGGGTCTTCAATCTTTTGCTAGGCCGGTTTGGGCGGTCGAGATGGCTCCACGTGGAGCCATCTTGGCAGTCCATCTTCTGTGACTTCTCGAAGGTGCCACGGATGTTGGATTGGGCCGATTTTCACGCCGTTAGCTTGCGATCATCGATCCAAACCCATCCATGAGGTCGGATTTGTCATCTAAAGTGCAGATTGACACCATCTTGGCCCTTCATCTCTGACCTTCCTCGGATTATATCTGATGTTACAGAAGTCCATTCAAGGCGATCTTAGAGTCGTTGAACTCCAATCGTCCTCCTGATCAGATCCGTACAGTTGGATATGAGATCCAAGGCCCCAATTAAAAGTTACCCTATTACCTGACTACAAAAAGGGAAAATTAACCTAAAATTTACACAACCTAACCTAAATGCAAGATGATGCATGTTATGCAATATTTATAATGTATGATGCAACTATAATACTAAGAACATGTATAAATAAACATTTGAGGCTATTTATATGCATATGCATCAGGGCACCACAGGTTTTTTCCCATTGAACACAGTTGGCGAACGTCACAATTCAAGGATAGATTTGATGGTAAAGCTTGTCGGTATTCGTCAAGGAATCCAAAGAATAAATTCAATACAAATTCTATTAGGCTGTCAGGGATGAAAATCATGGAGACATTGCAACAGCTCAGAGAAATACGTTTGGGTTGTCTTTTCAAAAATGACTTGGTTTTCTTGCGACACTCAGGATTTAGGAAGAAAAGCATATTTTTTATGGAGCTTCCATATTAGAAAGATTTGACAATGTTGCACTATTTAGATGTTATGCACATTGAAAATAATTTAATGGACAACATTCTTGATGTATTAAACCTAACAGACAGCCTAAAGGATATAGTTAAAACAAGGAATGATATGAAAATTTTGGGTATTCGTCTTGAGTTGAACGTTTAAGATGGAGAGTCTCACTTTCCAGAAGCTAGATACAGTCTTTCTGAAGAGCAGAGGCAAAGGATTTTCTCTTTTCTTAAAGACATTCGGATTCTAGATGAGTATTCATCGCAACTTTCACACTGTGTAAATGAAGCGTAAAAGAATATTACTAGGTTAAAGAGTCATGATTCTCATGTATACATGCAAATCTTATTTTCACTAGCGATGGGTGGAATAATGCCTGATCTGGTAGTCGATTCTTCCACGGAGATGAATAGATATTTTAAAGTTATCTGTTTAAAGACATTAGATACCGAATTGTTAGACTATTGGGATAAACAAATTGTGATCACACTTTGTAAAATGAAGCAGCTTTTCCTGCTTGCATTTTTTGACATTATGGTTCATGTCACGCTTCATCTTTCAAATGAAGCGAGAATTGCTGAACCCGTACAGTACAAATGGATGTATCCAATTGAACGATATTTTAAGAAATTGAAAGATTATGTCTTGAATAAGGCTAAACCAGAAGGGTCAATTGTTGAAGGCTATCTTGTAGAAGAATGTATTAACTTCTGTGCGATGTACATGAATGAAATAGACAATAGATTTAATCATCTTGAACGAAACTATGAAGGAGAATTTAATAGTAATGATGAAGATTGTCTATCCATATTTAACATCGGAGGAAGGTCGATTCTACGAACGGAGGTTAAGCCCATCTTGGAAATGAACCGACGTTTAGCACACTTGTACATTCTGAAGCAAATTCCAAAAGTGGATAAATTTTACAATGAATTCAAGGAATCATCTGATACATCTACACACGACTTGCAGTTCCTTCATTGTTCAAGGATTGTGTAAATAAACTGAAAGAAAACAGGGATCCACGATGGGTACAGGATTTTGATGTAATTGCTGATACACCTTTGACATACGGACGTTACCATTCTGGATACATAATTAACAATTTCAGATTCAGAGTACGATCCATTGATGATGCGAAGGCCATGCAACAGGCAAGAGTTGTTGTCAGCTGTGACTTAAGCACTTGTTGTGATGGGTATTACAGTCAAATTGAAGAGATTGTGGAAATGAGTTTCAGGTTTGACCATAAGGTGGTTCTATTCAAGTGTGATTGGTTTGATGTTTTTAAAGAAAGCATTGGATTCAAAATCGATAAAAAACACGAATTCCTGAGCTTAAGTAAGAACCGTCGCATCCTCTAATCATCAGAACCATTCACACTAGCTTGTCAGGTAGCACAAGTATCTACGTGCTTGATAATAGCAGAAATGGGTGGATTATACTAGTTAGAGCTTAACCACGTGAATAATACGATGCGGGAAAAAATCTACACCCAGATGTTGAATCTGAAGTATATCAACAAAACCCACAAAGTGAAGAACTTACCCCTCGTGCAACTGACATTGATATATAAGGTAAATTGTCAAAAGTATTAATTCATAACCATAAATATAAATAAATTATGTAATTCTTAGTTTGTTTTGTTTAAATTACCTTTAAGTTGTTTTATCTTTTATTAAAGGTTATGTTCATTTATATATCAAAACTGAATTTTTTTATTGCCTTCTCATATAGGTTCTTCACATTTTCCTACTATTTGTGCACCGACTTTTTCCATTTTGTCACTGTGGTGAGTTTCTTGCTACTTTTTTTTTAAATGCTATTATCATGTTAGATGTGGGGTATGCCCACTTAGGTTTATTTTAAGAGTGGGGTGTGCCTACTTAGGTTCATTTTTTGTGTGGGGTGTGCCCACTTTGATTTATTTCTTGTGTGGAATGATGCTTTTTTTTGTATTTTGAATGTTTTATGTTGAAGAAAGAGGAGAAGAAAGAGGAGAGGAAATAAGAAGGGGAGGGTAATTAAGGAAGAAAGAGAGAAAGAGAAGGGGAGGTTAAGGAGAAAGGGAGAAAGAGAAGGGGAGGGTAAGGGAAGGGGAAAGGGAATGGGAGAAAGGGAAGGGGAAAGGGAATGGGAGGTTAAGGAGAAAGGGAGAAAGAGGAGGGGAGGTTAAGGAGAAAGGGAGAAAGAGAAGGGGAGGGTAAGGGAAGGGGAAACAGAATGGGAGAGAGAGAGGAGGTTAAGGAGAAAGGGAGAAAGAGAAGGAGAAGAAAGAGGAATGGGAGGTAAGGGAAGGGGAAACAAAATGGGAGAAAGAGGAAGGGGAAAGAAATGGAGAAAGGGAAGGTTATTTCATTTATATACGCTCATTTCATTTTCAATTATTTGTATACTTATTTCATACATGATTTTTGAAATATCACAATATATAGAGGAGATGGTGTCGAATTTTTTTAAAAAATATCTGATTATTTGTGATGTTTTTACGTAGGTTATTTTCAAGAAAAAGGCTAATAGGAGGAGCAGGGAGGAGGCTCAGGCCTCCCAACAGCCTGAGAGCCCCGCATAGCAATCTGAGGCTCCCCACCAGTAGCCTCAGTCTCAGGTTCACCGTCAGCATCCTTAGCCTCAACCCCAGGCACCTTGTCAGCAATTTCTGAGGCCTGGAGTTGTAGCTCGATATTTCCTGAGTTAGGGGAAGGGAGGTAGGGGGAAGGGGAAGAGTCCGAAGCCTCCTCCGACAGATCTCCTAGGGGAGGATTCTGACTACGAGGATGCTGCACCCGCCGATGAGGAGGATAGTACTTCATTTGATGAGGAGGACATTAGATTGGATGATTAGCCAGAGCAGACGGTTGACCCAGATCCTTCTCAGACGGGATGTTCTGCACCACCACCACCCACCCGCGATTTAGGTATAAATTTAAGGTTTGGTAAATATTATGTTCCCAATTTTTTTTTTGTTATTTAATTTTATGTTATAATTCTGTCTTATAGGTGCACGTAGGGGGAGAGGTCACACGCGGAACAGGGACTTAAAGAGAATTCCGCATGGGACCCACATTTCAGTGTGGATCACACTAGCGGGGGAAGCAGTGGACTATCCTTCATTCATCAACAGACTAGGTACGCTGACGAAGGCGATCATCCCACTGTCCCACTTTGATTGGAGGAAGGTGCGAAACGAGCTGAAAAGGCAGCTCATTCGAGAGTTAGAGGTAATTGGTAAAAACTAATAACTTTTGTGAATTGCTTTATATAAGTTTAAATTATGTAACAATTTCTGTTCTCTTTCTAATGTAGGTCACATTCGAATGGGGCAATGATCTGAACATCCCCAAATATATCCTCAAGCACGCAACGAAGATGCATAAAGATTGGAGATTGGAGATAAAGAATAAAGTAAAAGATAAATTTTAACTGTATTTCTTTATTTTCTTTACAATAAATCAAATATTATTTCTAACATTAAAATTATATTTTTTAGTATTATATGAACAGGAATCATGATGAGCCATTACATAATACGCCTTTTTTGATACAGCCGCACACTTGGAAGGAAGCTTGCGAGCATTGGTATAATCCAGCGACGCAGGCAAAAGTATTTCATATATTATCATTTATTTGAATAATTTCTAAGTTAATAAATTGTACCTTCATTTTCAGGACCAAGCCAAGAAAAATAAGGAAAATAAGGCCAAGGCTCCACCGAAGACCCATGTCTTAGGTAGGAGGAGCATAGGCAGGATGAAATCTATATACGTAAGTATCTTTAATTAATATTTTCTTTTAAATCTCACAAAAATTTCTAATTTGTTAAAATTAATTATTTCAAATTATTGTAGTCTGCCATGCATCAAGGTGCCCAGCTTGATCGGGTGGGAGTATATAAGGCCACTCATAGCAAGATGGGTGAAGAGGGAAATAGAGATTGGCTTCATGACACATACCAATAGAGACACGTAAGTTAAAAAAATGCAATACTTTTATTTTATTTCGTAATTATATAATTAAATAAAATTACTTAACGTAATTCAATATCTTTTAAGATAATATGATCAACTTAATGCATCCTCCTAAAGACACAAACTCCGGTACAGTTCAACAGCCTCTTACAACAAAGGAGGCCTACCGGACCGTCGTGCCACCTGAGCATGGCAGGTACGTCTATAGCACAGGGAGGAGCGAGATCGTCTCGGGGTGGTATGGGACAAGGGGAGCATCATCCTCTTCAGCTGAGGTGCAGGAGATGAGGAAGGAGATTGCGGTATTACGCCGCAGAGATGAGGAGAATGTGTTGCGAATCGAGGAGCTGACGACATTGGTTAAGGAGAACGCGACGCAATTCAAGGAATCCAACAAGACCATGAAGGAGCTCCTGGCATTACTTTAGAAGGGAGGAATTGATCACCCCACCCTTCATGAGTTTAGAGATCGTTGTGATGACGACGATTTAGGTGGTAGCGGAGCTGGAGGCATTGGTGCCATAACTATAATACAATTATAGGAACGGGGGTAGTCGGACGAGAGTACGTGGACTGTGAAGGGGTGAGACCCCTGTTTTATTCTGAGGGGTGAGAACCTTGTTCCGAGAGGGCAAGGCCCTGTGCTGTTCCGTGTTGTACCTTTAGGCGTACCCACTAGCGGAAACGACTGACCGCGTGCTAGTGCGGGGTAGCTACCTGTGCGCTTATCGTGCGTGCCATAGTCACCGCTACGTCGCAACCGTGACCTTGGGGTGGTTGACTGGGTGTAGGACTACTGCGGGGGACTCTCCCGGCCAAGAGAGCACCATATGTGCATCCTACATCACGAGAAAGATTGCAATTAAGATTGTTCCCTTGAAAAACAGGCCAGATCAAGAAATAACTAGACAAATAAAGGAACAAACAAATTCGAACTACTTGGTTGAGCTAAATGAAAATGAAAAATTAATTAGTTGCTTGTCTTAATTGCATATAAATGGCTTAATTACCACTCTACTTAGCGTTCGTTGACTACGGATTTTTATAACCTTGTTTAGGTCAGGGAGTTGAGAAGCCAACACCACCGGCTGCAGAGGAAGCTGGGCCTAGTCGAGCTCAGCCTTAGCTGTGTTCCCTTCTGTTTCCTAGCTTCTTTTGTGGTAGTGAGTATTTTGTTACATGAAATGCTATTTCTGTTATATTTTTCGCTTTACTTTCCACTATTGTAATTGTGATGGCCTGTACTATTATGAGACATTCCGTTCTGGTTCTTTTTCTATCTCTATATTATTTCTGCTTAGTTGCTTTATATTTGTGGTTATGGAATATTTTCTACTTTTGGTTATTTCTCGTTGGATGACTAGGTCTTGAGATTAGTCGATGCAGACCGATCTCAGGTCTTGTAGGGATCTGGGATCAAGTCGTAACAGGATTTCACAAACTTAAGGGTTAACCATGTCTGTTGAATTTTTGAGTTAGAATTTAATTTCCAGTCTTTGAATCTTATTACCTTATTCATCTTGACTTCATTGATTTTTAGAGTTTAGAGTGGATATAGAAATTAAATGGGATTTTAATGTTTTGATTCGAAAGAAATTCCCGTCGAGATTCTATTTTTATAAATACGTATTTCTGAAAGGTATTTAGGGTTTTGAGTCTATTGTAAGTGGATTCTCGCTAATGCTCCGTCTATTTATGGATATTTATTTAAAACACAAAAATATAAAAATATGAATATTAAAAAAATTATGACCTAAGCACTCCTCTACTATAGAGTTATTTATAATTATTTAATCACCCTGGTGCTTAAATCACCATATTTCTTAGTTAATTTTGCTTGGAAGTAGCAAAACTTTGGCTTAGGGGTATGATGAGAGACTCATCATGGCTCCTAATTGCCACTAATTAACTAGGGAAAGGCTTCGGCCATTCCTAAGGGACAGGAGGATGACATACCTCTACAGGCACTAAGTAAACCCTCAGTACTCCCCCCGTAAGCATTAGTAATTGAGTCAGGTCTCCTAGATGACTCCAATAATAACCTTCTTGGAGACAGGTGAGGTGTTGTCAAAAGTACCTCACCCAAGGGCCTTCCAGCTGAAGGCCTCGTGATACACGCTAATAGGTGAGCAATTGTATAAAAGGGGATATTCAGTCCCCCTACTACGTTGCCTCACCCTGGCAGAAGCAGCTCAAGCAATCCAAGAGGCCCACGAGGGAATTTACGATAAGCACGAAGGGTACAAAGTCCTGGTAGCCTGCCTATTCTAGATGGGCTACTTTTGGCCTCAGATGAAGCAACGGTGCCAAGAATTTATTCGCAAATGCAACAAATGCCAAAAATTTGCCCCAATCCATCGCCTCCGGCCTAGAAACATGGTGCATATTCATCCCCAATTCCCTTTGCAAAGTGCGGAATGGACTTTGTTGGACCCCTCCCGCTAGCACCGACTCAAAATCGTTTAATTCTAGTAGCGGTGAATTACTTTTCAAAGTGGATTGAGGCAAAGACCATGGCTAGCTTGACAGCAGACAAAATCATAACATTTGTCCGAAAAAATATTCTCACTTGATATGGCTGCCCAAGTGCCATCGTCATTGATAACAACACATAGTTTGCCTCAAAATCATAACATTTGTTCGGCTATGTTTCACGTCTATCGCCCACCCTAGGCGAATGGGCAGGAAAAGGTATCCAACCGGACAATCATCTCCACGCTTAAAAGATGGCTAGATTCGGCAAAGGGAAATTGGGCAAATGAACTGTCGGATGTGCTTTGGGGGTATCGCATAAGTCAGAAGACCATGACTGGCCACATGCCTTACAACTTGGTATACGGTATGGAGGCTCGATTGCCAGTGGAAACACTCCTCCCCACATACCGTTCCCAGTTGTATGACCTGCTCACCAACGAAGACCAAGTATGCATGGCGTTAGACTTGGTAGATGAGGTTAGAGAGGAAGCATCAAAGGCAGTAGACGTTTACAAAGAGAAGACAACAACCTCCCATGGTAGGTTGGTCAAGAAGAGGAAATTCGCAGAAGGTGACTTAGTATTGCGTTGTAGTAGGACATCCCAATTGACTGAATTAAGCGGAAAGCTGGATGCTAATTGGGAAGTGCCCTACAAGATATGTAAGCGCAATGATGCTGACTACTATAAGTTACAAACACTTACTAGCAAACCAGTCTTGCACACATGGCATGCCAGTAACTTAAGGATGCATTGTAACTAAGTCTCAATGTATAGAAATTTTGCCACATTTTATATGGATAATATGCCAGCAATACATAAACATCAATATTTGCAAGGGTTGTTCTCATCAAACGACCCATTAGGAAAAGAAGGGGAAAAACTTAAGAAAGAAAAAAAACCAACATTGTCATGCTAGCAAGTCATGATGAGTCCTCCGAGAGATCAACCCTAGGAGTTGGCGAAGTCGAGGCAACCTTGATGGCAGGACTATGGTGGCTAGGAGGTTGATCCCCCTCTTTAGGCAAAAACTGGTGTAGAACCTTCCTCTATAGTTTTATTATTTCGTCGTAGTATAGTATAGAGAGAGGTGATTACCAGTTTAATACAATTTGTTACTCGGAAAATAAAAGAGTTCCCGAGGTCGAACTCAGGGAGCAAGTTGTATTCTAGGGGTATAAATTTCTTTTACAAAAATAAAGAAAGAGAGAGAGAGAATTTGTTGGCTTTTCTTCTTTTCTCTTTGCTTCTCCTCTTCTCCCTTCTCAGATCTTCTGCTCTCTTCCTTCGTTCTTCTTCTTTATCTGCAGTGGTGATGTTCTTCTTCTTCTTTCAGCTGTTTCTGCTCTTCCTTTTTCTTCTGCAGAGCGGTCCTGTTCTTCTTCTTTTTCTTTCTTTCTTCTTTTTCTTTCTTTCTTCTTTTCCTTTCTTCAGATCTTCTTCTCGTGCTCTTCTTCTTTCAGTTCTTCCCTTGGCCTCTCTGTGTTCTCCTCTGCCTCGCCTTCCTTCTCCTTCTTTGCCTTCAGGACATCGTCTGATTTTCCAATCAGACGACTTAAACCGCCGCTGCTACAGTGCCGCTCGGTGATCCTCCTTCCTTCAGCCTTCGTCTTCTTCCACGGTTCTTCTTCACCTGTGCCTGCATACTTACACAGCTTGATCAGGGGGCAAAACCTAACTCTACCCTCCCCCGCGTCTCTCTCTCACAGAAGCCACTCTTAGGAAAGCTCTCCCAGAGCTGCCGGGTTGCCGGGTATGGGTCGCGCCCGGGTCCAGGCCCACCGGCGTGTGTGGCGGGCGAGGAGTGCAGGTCAGTCTAAGTCGGGTCGGGCCAGGTCCGCGGGGCGTGAGCGCGGACGAGACCGGGTAACCGGGCGGGTGAAGGGGACCTCACCCCGTGTGCTGAGGCAATAAGCCTCCAGCACTTTTTCGCTTTATACCGCTGCGCTCCTTCAGAGCCTTCCGAGGTGGGACTAAATGTCCCACCCCAATTTCGCGCCTGCGCGGAGGAAGCAGCTGGTAATCGCAGCTTTACGCGAGGCCTTCGCGCGAGGGATTCGCCTCGCTGCAGCCTAACGCTTTGCCGAAATGCCCCCGCACAGCCTGGGAGCGTGACCTGGGCGCGGCGCACCTGGGACAGTAGGTCGAAGCTGCTTTGCTTCAACAATGGCGGCGACGAGCGCAGGTACCTGCCCACAGAGAAACGGCCTCTCGGCCCAATCAGAAACGCGGAGGACCTTCGCCGTGGCACGGCGAAGGTGGTCGGGGGGTGTGCAGGCGGTGGGGCGGAGCCCAAGAGCTGCCCTAGGTCGGACTGTGGGTCAGGAGATGGGTTTGTTCGGTGGAGTTGCAGAGGGTGATTTGGGGGAAGTGGAAGGGCGGAGGTTGATCAGGGTGAGGAGGCGGAGGTTCTGCGGTGGTCGGCGAGCCGTGTGGGTTGCTGGAGTGATGGGAGCGGCTCGCCGGAGGATGGCCGGAGGCGGAGAAGGTGAGGGTGATTGGTCGGAATCGAGGGCGACAGTAAATGTTTAAAGTGAGGAAAAGGAAGAGGGGAGGAAGAGGAGGAGTTCTACCTACTTAGTAGGACGAGGAGGGGCCGGAGCGGGCGACAGTCGTATCGACTGTCGCCGGAGAAGAAGATGCTCGGGGGAAGGGGCAGCGGCGAGCAGAGGGCCGGAGAGGCGCCAGCTGGGTGCGGCGTGGCGCGGGAAGAGCGAGGGAGAGAAGTCTCTGCTGCTGGTATTGCGGCAGAGCGAAGAGGAGGAGGAGGAAGAACCGTCGGAGCTGGTGGGCGTCTGCCGGAGTGAGAGGAGAGGAAAGTTGGGGGTTTTCTCCGTCAGATCCGAGCTGCTCAGAACGGCGGAGCGACGGGGGTATTTATAGAGGCGGAATCAGAGAGGAGGGCGGAGGGAGACGACGTGTCTCCCTCGCCGGAGGACGCCGGAGATGGAAACCCATACCGTCCGTGCGTTCGCACGGCCGGTATGGTGGGTTGCAGCGACCAGGGGGGTGTTCCTGCGACGGCTGACGACGTAGGGCACCCCCGGTTGACTTGCCAGCCCCTCCCCCTCACCCTACGCGGCGCCATGCTCCGGGCAAGGTCGCCGGAGCATGGTGCTGGCAGGTTTTGGCAGGAGGGACCTGAATGCAAAGAACGAAGGAGAGTTAGGGGCAGAAATGCGAGGGTTCAAAAGTTGAGGGCCAAAAAGTAAATATATGAGGACCAAAGTGCAAAGTTGGTCAAGAAGGTTTCTTCTTTGGCTCAAGTTTTTATACATGACTAATTAGGACCTAAGGAATTTGATGGTGAATTTTATTTCTAGATTAAACCTTGTTTGACCAGTCAATTTATGTAAAAATCCAAATTAAGTTATTAATTGGGCATGGTTCTCAATGTAGGTCAAAATGGGTTCTGAAGTCCAAATTGAAGGTTCTAAACCCTAGAGATTATTTTTCTATGAATTTTAGAGGGTTTATTCTATTTTTACTTTGCCTCGAACCTCGTGAATTGAAGTGGGTTTGTTTTAAGGTTACAGATTATCATTTAGTTCCTTGGAATTGCTGTAGCTCTTGTCAGATCATCCCACTTTCCTTCTTATTCGGTTTGCTTGACCTGTGTTTGGACCCTGAATTACCCTGTATGCAGATTATACTGGTAAAATTGCATTTTTACCCCTTATGACTTGTTTTCTCCTTAAACTCAGAATTCTCTGAGTTAAGCCTTTCCTTGAGTTATGTTGGAGCTTTTATCCTTTGTATTGGGTCAAAATGAGCTAGTTATGGCTCATGATGAGGTTCTCATCATACCCCCATGCCTAGCTTTTGCTAGTCCCTTAGCAAAAACTTAAGGTTTCAACCCTTGTTCTAGACCATGAAGTTCTTAATAGCTTCAGATAAGTGCTTTTTCATTTGAGCTTAGATTAGGTTAGAATGCTGACCATAGGCCTAAAAGGTACTCTAGTACCAATCAAGATCCAAATCTGTCTAGCTTTAGCCTCAGTCTTTAGCAAAGGTTTTTAAGGCCCACAAGAACTAACCTAAGGTTTATTGGACTTTGTGGTTAAAGCATCCGTGCTTGAAATGATTTTAGCCCTGGCTCAGTTCACAGTGCGTTTTATAAGAGAGAGATAGAAAGTTTTTCTGTTTGGAGAGTTTTCTCTCTCTTTTTCTTTTTAGTTCTAGCCTAGGATTGGCTTTTCAACACGGTCTGTATCAGATTCCTTGCTCCCATCATCAATCCTCAAGGGTTCCTGGCGATCGATGCTTCGAGATAGCACCGCCCATGGCAACCCCCGGAACCCTGGCTATTGAGATTTCGAGATAATCCCATCCATGGTGTTCCGTGGCCGAATCTAGACCCTGGCAATTGAGATTTCGAGATAATCCCATCCATGGTGTCTGAACCAGCGGAGTACTCACATGCCCCCAGTAGGATATGTGAATATCCTAAGAGACAAGCACTGAGGAGATGATATTTTGTTACGCATCTTCGAGGGGATTTCCCGCCTCTCCGCGCTGGGAACTCGTCTAAATCAACTTGTGTTGATTGGCTGCTCCTATTCTAGGTGTTCTTTTCAGAATTTTGCGACGCTTCTGCGTGATTTTGATTTTTACGCTTACTGAACCAGGCTGTGTGTGAGGTTAGGGTGCTTAGGTTACTAAGTCCCGTAAACCAAAAATTAGTTAACGAGGCCAAATACTTCCTAAGCCTTAGACCTAATACTTCAGCTTTTCATTTTCCTCAACCTCTTGAGGATTGTCCAGATCTTAATGGGTACTAAGAGTCTATTCAAGAATGCCTAAGGTTTGCGTTCTTACTAATCTCATTATGCACTTTTCAGTTATTTTCTTGAATGAGGTCTAGAACTTAGGTTAATTCCTTAGTTCCTTACTAATGACTATCACCTTTTCTCATAATTTTGTGCTCCTTTTTCATTTTGTTTCTTTTCTCCTTCTCCTTCAGAAAATTTCCTTCTCCTCTTTTCCTTTTATTTTTTATTTTTTCAAAAAATTTTTAATTTTTATGGTGTTTTTGGCATATGTGAATTTTTTGTTTGAAACCTTTTCTTACAAGTTTTGCACTTTCATACCCCCCCCCATGCCTAAGATTTGCAATGTCCTCATTGTAACCTAGGGGGTTTTTATTTAACTTAGTTCATTCCTTAAGACAGAAATTTGGATGAGTGAAGGGGTCGGGTTGAATTTTTGCGGACGATTTCAAATCCCAGATGCAAGCATCTGAGGTGGGGTCGGCTGTCTACAAGGGTGAACCTTAAGTGCAAAAAAGGTGTCAGAAAAAGTTTTGGATTTTTAGGAAAATGACGGGTTGCCTCCCGTTAAGCGCTGAGTTTTACGCCATCGGCTGGGCGCAATAAGCTCAAGGGGAATGGAGGATATAAGATGCTTCAGCCAAATCAGTAGAAGTTACATCAATGAACGGCTTGAGTCTCTGACCGTTCACGATGAAAGGTTCAGAATCGTGGCTGAGTGGACTGATTTCGATTGCTCCATTTCCAAAAACCTGTCGGACCAAATATGGTCCGACCCACTTGGATCTCAGTTTTCCTGGGAAGAGTTTTAGTCGGGCATCAAAGAGTAGGACCTTTTGACCAGGATGAAAGATCTTTCTCGAGATGTGTTTGTCGTGGAAGGCTTTAACCCGCTCCTTGTAGATTTGCGAGTTCTCGTACGCGTCTAGGCGTAATTCATCGATTTCGCTGATTTGGAGTTTTCTGTGGGTCCCAGCCTTGGAAAGATCTAGATTACAGTTCCATACTGCCCAATAGGCTTTATGCTCCAGTTCTACGGGAAGGTGGCATGCCTTTCCATACACCAGTCTAAAGGGAGACATGCCCAATTGGGTCTTGTGGGCGGTCCTATAGGCCCACAATGCTTCCGGAGGTCGGGACGACCAGTCCTTCCTGTCAGGTCGAACAGTGACTTGCAGGATTTTCTTGATCTCCCGATTAGACAGCTCAGCTAGACCATTAGTTTGCGGGTGGTAAGGAGTAGAGATTCGGTGAGACACCCCGTATTTGGTCATCAGTGACCTAAACTGAGCATTTGTGAAATGGGTCCCCCCATCAGAGATTATTGCACGAGGAATCCCGAACCTTGAGAAAATGTTTTGATGAATGAATTTGAGAACGATTTTGTGATCACAGGTTCGGGTCGGTACAGCTTCAATCCATTTGGACACGTAGTCCACAGCCAACAGAATGTATTCGAAACCGTCCGAAACAGGAAAGGGGCCCATAAAATCAATCCCCCAAACATCAAAGATTTCGCATACTAGAATCGGTTGCATAGGCATCATGTCGCGATGGTTCATGTTGCCCAAAGTCTGGCAACGACTGCATGCCTTGCTGTGACTGTATGCGTCTTTGAACAGTGTGGGCCAGTAAAAGCCGCACTGGAGGACTTTTGATGCGGTTTTATGCCCGGCGAAATGGCCACCGCATGCCTGGTCATGGCAGAAAGAGAGGATATTGTTGAATTCCTCTTCCGGGACACATCTCCGGATGATCTGATCGGCACCTATGCGGAAGAGGTACGGGTCTTCCCAAATGTAATACTTGGCATCGGAGCGTAATTTGTCCTTCTTGGCCTTCGGCCAATCGGACGGGATTTGATGAGATGCCAAGTAATTTACTACATTAGCAAACCATGGAAGGCTAGTACCAATAGTCAGCAGGTGCTCATCGGGAAAATGCTCAGTGATGGGTCCGGAAGGGTCAATTATTTCAGAAGGAAGACGGGACAAGTGATCAGCTACCACATTTTGGTTTCCCGCTTTGTCGCGAATTTCAAGGTCAAATTCTTGCAACAGCAAGATCCATCGGATTAATCGAGGTTTCGCGTCCTTCTTTGCAAGGAGATGCCTCACAGCTGTGTGATCCGAGTATATGATGACACGGGAACCCAGAAGGTACGATCTGAATTTTTCTAGGGCAAATACTACAGCTAGCAGCTCTTTCTCAGTAACCGTATAGTTACGCTGAGCTTCATCGAGTGTTTTGCTGGCGTAGTAAATGACCACAGGTTTCCCGTCAATTTTCTGCCCCAAAACCGCTCCTACAGCGAAGTCGGATGCATCGCACATGATCTCAAAGGGTTGAGACCAATCAGGGGACTGTAGGATCGGGGCTTGGGTGACTCGGTCACGCAGGATCTCAAATGCTTGAGTGCATTCCTTGGAAATTTTGAAAGGAACATCCTTGGAGAGAAGAGTGGTCAGGGGGCGTGCGATTTTTGAAAAATCAGGGATAAATCGTCGATAAAAACCGACATGCCCTAAAAAGGAACGGATGTCCCTGATCGAGCTAGGCATAGGAAGGTGAGAAATCAAATTAACCTTAGCTCGATCCACTTGGATACCTTTTTCCGAAATTGAGTGTCCCAGGACAATTCCCTAAGGCACCATGAAATGGCTCTTTTCCCAGGAAAGAACCAAATTCACATCGATGCACCGCCTGAGTATCTGGACCAAGTGCTGGAGGCAATCGTCGAATGATGCTCCGAAAACTGAAAAGTCATCCATGAAGACTTCCAGATAATCACCTACCATATCTGAGAATATGGCAAGCATGCATCGCTGAAAAGTAGCGGGTGCATTGCAAAGACCGAAAGGCATCCTTCGGAAAGCGTATGTTCCGAAGGGGCAGGTGAACGTGGTCTTTTCTTGGTCCTCAGGATGGATTGCCACCTGGTTATAACCGAAGTACCCGTCAAGAAAGCAGAAGAACCTATTTCCCGCATGTTTTTCGAGAATTTGATCAATGAAGGGTAGTGGGAAATGATCCTTCTTCGTGGAGGAATTGAGTCAGCGGTAATCTATACAGACTCTCCACGAGTTGGCTAATCAGGTAGGAATGATTTCTCCGGTCTCAGTCGTTATAGTGGTGAGTCCTGCCTTCTTGGGCACGACCTGAATTGGGCTCACCCAACGACTATCGGAGATCGGGTAGATGATTCCGGCATCTAACCACTTGATGATCTCCTTTTTCACGACCTCCTGCAGATTGGGGTTTAAGCGTCTCTGCATTTCACAAGAAGGTCGTGTGCCCTCTTCTGAATAGATATGATGAGTACAATAAGAGGGACTTATTCCAGTCAAATCATCGAGAGTCCACCCGATGGCTCTGCGATGTTGCTGGAGGACAACAACCAGACGGGATTCCTGTTCAGGACTGAGGTTGGAATTGATAATCACAGGAAGGGTCTGATTAGAACCCAAAAAGATGTATTTCAAGTGAGCAGGAAGGGGTTTCAGTTCGAGGATGGGGTTATCAGCAGCAGCGGGTGGTTCAGTATAGATGTGAGGTTCAAGGGTGGGAGTTACTGGGTTGTTCATATCTGGATTCGACTCCTCTGTTTGCGGGTCAAGATCCTTCTGTGGTTGATGAGGCATAATCGAGTTATTCTGGACGTGTGATTCATCAACCAAAGTCCTGATGTCACAAATTTGTTCGATGACACCGCAATTAATTCCTTGTTGGGCCTTAAATATATCAATTTTCAGTGTTTGATCTCCAAACTTAAGCTCTATTTGGCCCTCCTCACAACTGATGTTGGCTCTCGCAGTAGCCAAGAAAGGTCTCCCTAGAATGATTGGTGTATCCCTAGGGTTCTTAGGTGCGTCCATATCTAAGACTATAAAGTCCACTGGGAAATAGAAATCCCGCACTCTTACGATAACATCCTCGAAATCCCTTTTGGTGACTTTATAGATCTATCTGCTAATTGTAATGTCACCTCGGTTGGTTTTAGCTTAGATTCTTCTAGATGGTCAAGTAAGGATGTGGGTATCAGGTTTATGGATGCACCCAAGTCTAACAATGCTCTATCAAATTGGGTACCACCTATCTTGCAGGAAATCAAGGGAGTACCAGGATCTTTTGCCTTGGGTGGGAGTCTACTGAGGATTACAGAGCTGGCTTGCTCTGACAGAACAATTGGGCTCCCTCCCTTAGTTCGCGGCTTACGCTGGGGTGTACATATATTCTTTAGAAATCGTGCGTAAGCTGGTACGTGGCGGATTGCATCCATCAAGGGGATGTTTATGTGGACCTGCTCGAAGAGCTTGACCAGGTCCTCCTCAGGGGCCACGGGTTGGGTGGTCTTCTTTCCCTTGGTCAAGGCCTCGGGAAACGGGATCTTGGTTGGTTCTTCTAGGATAGGTCCAGGTTGTGGATCCGGGACAGTGGTATCTTGGATAACTATCCTAGGGTCATGGTTATCAGGCTTGGAGTGGTTTGGATAATGCGGGTCTTGAGTTGTTTTACCACTACGTGTTGTTACAGAATTTAATCCGGCCTGATTTTGGTTTGGGTTTGGTAAGAGGGGTGGCTGCTGCTGAAATCCCGCATAAGAAGTTGAAGCTTCCATCTCGTCTGGAGATGGAGCAGTAGGGGCCTGATAAATCCATTGTGCGTGGCCTAAATTTGGATTCATAACGCGCTTTTGGGTTGGCACGTTATTCGGGTTAGGAAGAGGTTGGGAAGGGAGTGTGCCTGGCTGGCGAGAATTTGCCAACTGGGCCAGTTGAGTTTTAACCTCTGTAAGTTCGTCCTTGTGCTGTTTTTGAATAGCCGCATTCGTTCTTTGAATGTCAGCCAGAGTCTGAAGGATTAGGGACATTTGATCCTGATTTGGCCCTGATGGATAAGTAGGGTTGGGCCGAGGCTGAGGCGGCTGGTAATGACGAGAGGGCTGTGGGCGGGACTGAAAAGGTGGTCTTTGGGTTTGGGAATTTCCCGCCCACTGAAAATTGGGATGGTTTCGCCATCCAGGGTTGTAAGTGTTGGAGAATGGGTCGTTCTGGTTGGCGTTGAGGTCCTCGCAGGTCTGAGGAACCTCTTGAGAATCAGGGAAAGGGGGAATGGAGTTCACCGGGCTGGTGTAGAAAGGATCGGATGATCCTCCGATCCGAGAATTAGATGGGGATGGATATGGATCCATCCTAGGGGAAGATCGGTGGAGGATGTTTTGCACAGTCTCCTGTGTGGAAGGAGGTTATGCAAAGGAGTTACGCACGGAGGTGGCTCGCTGCAAGTGCTGAGTCAGCTCATCCACCTTCTTCTCAATGATTGAGACCTTGTCCAATCTACTGGCCATTAATTCCAGGTCGACTGATGCGGACAGGCCCTGCGTCTCATGTGCTCCCTTAAGATTCGTCGCTGCGCGGGTATTCGTCCTGTCGAATAATCCCATGGAGTCATTGTTGATGGAGTTCTCGCACATGTTTTCGAGAATCTCCCATACAGTGTCTTCATGTTGACCCATGATGTTTCCTCCGCAAGTTGCATTGACGAAAAGGCGGATGTCCTCACGGAGTCCCTGGTAAAAAGATTGGACTTGTTCCCATTTAGGAACTCCGTGATGGGGGCACTTTCTCATGAGATCCTGAAAACGATCCCATGCCTCATGGAGAGGTTCTCCTGATTGTTGAGTGAAGTGTGTAATCTGATGGCGCAAGGCGTTGGTCCGACCAACGGGAAAAAACTTTTTCAAAAACTCGGATTGAAGTTCTTCTCAAGTGTTGATCGGCCGGGTCTGAGTTTGATACCAATGGGCGGCCTTGTCCATAAGAGAAAAGGAGAACATCTTCATGAGAAGAATATCCCGATTTTGCACATCTGATCCAAAAGTGTGGGCCAGATGCTTTAGCTGTTTGATGTGCTGGAAGGGATCTTCAGAATTAAGCCCATGGAATTTAGGTATAGCATGAATCATGTTGGGCTTTAATTCGGAATCAGGTCCTCCAGTCGGGATTCTGACTCGAGGCTCAATGGCCACCGCAGCAGGATTGTAGTGGTCCCGCATCATAGGACGCTGTGGTGGGTGCACGAAGTTTTGGAAGAGATCATTGAGTCGCTGGAGCTGGTGTTCCAGATTATTTTCTTCCTCAACTGGCTGAGCCATGATGGGGGAAGAAGAAGAACTTGGTTCTGAATCAGAAGAGAGAATAATGTGAGGGTGTTGCTACACAAACACGGGCGTCGAGGCTTGGCCTTGACGAGAGCGAATTTCTAAAGGAGGTCTTAAGGGTGGTCTTAAGGACCTCCTCCCGTACATGCACTGTTGGAAGAGGTAAGTTTAGAAGGTGCTGGACCCAATCAAGACACCCAAAAATGTGTTGGGTGACTATAGAGGTGCGGGGCAGATGGACCCCTTGATCAGAAAGATCGTCCACCTGAGAATTACCTGGGCAGCCAGAGAGGGAGAGTCCCGCGAAGACCCCTACACGGTAGGGCGTCCCCACGGGTTACAGGGTTTCCCCCACCCGACCTCTCTTGTCACTGCGGTTCCAGGTAGACCAGAATGGGGATCTTGACCTCTTAAGTCTACCAATTTTTATTTTAAGATCAGGGTGCTTAAGGTTTCACTTGAACTTTAGTCTTTTAAGTGCAAAGAGTGACCTAATTTAAGGTTGGTTGACCCAAGGGGTCAACTTTACCTCTTGTTTTCTTTGAGAGCTTTTAGGTCTTGTCTTTTAGGGTTCAAGTGTTTAGAGAGCCAATTGTTTTAGGTTTTCTTTGGATAGGTATTTTCAATCAATGGTTTAGGCACACTTCTTTTGGATTTTCTCCATTCTTGATTTAAGTAGTGTGTCTCTAAAACCCTAATGTTGAATCTTATGTTGGCTCTACTTGGTCCAGTTAGTTCTTTGTTGGGTAATTAGGGCTCAAGCAAGAATGTGTTAGCCCTTAAATACCCTTAATAGTGTGCAGGACTAATGAGTTGAAAACATGCAACTCTTTATGGTTACTAAGTATGGAAGACAGGTTAGCCCTATATTGCTTGTTCTTTTCTTTTCTTCCTCTTTAGAGTTTAGGGGTTAATAGCGAGAGGAAAAAAATTTTACCTGTCCTCGGAGTGGTTGTCGTGCGGTTGCTTGTCTTCTTGATTTCCTGTAGCTGCACAAAAGAGAGGAGATTATCAGAAACTAAAAAGAAACAGGAATGTTTACCTCTAGAATAGCCGTTGCTCCCCGGCAACGGCGCCAAAAACTGGTGTAGAACCTTCCTCTATAGTTTTATTATTTCGTCGTAGTATAGTATAGAGAGAGGTGATTACCAGTTTAATACAATTTGTTACTCGGAAAATAAAAGAGTTCCCGAGGTCGAACTCAGGGAGCAAGTTGTATTCTAGGGGTATAAGTTTCTTTTACAAAAATAAAGAAAGAGAGAGAGAGAATTTGTTGGCTTTTCTTCTTTTCTCTTTGCTTCTCCTCTTCTCCCTTCTCAGATCTTCTGCTCTCTTCCTTCGTTCTTCTTCTTTATCTGCAGTGGTGATGTTCTTCTTCTTCTTTCAGCTGTTTCTGCTCTTCCTTTTTCTTCTGCAGAGCGGTCCTGTTCTTCTTCTTTTTCTTTCTTTCTTCTTTTTCTTTCTTTCTTCTTTTCCTTTCTTCAGATCTTCTTCTCGTGCTCTTCTTCTTTCAGTTCTTCCCTTGGCCTCTCTGTGTTCTCCTCTGCCTCGCCTTCCTTCTCCTTCTTTGCCTTCAGGACGTCGTCTGATTTTCCAATCAGACGACTTAAACCGCCGCTGCTACAGTGCCGCTCGGTGATCCTCCTTCCTTCAGCCTTCGTCTTCTTCCACGGTTCTTCTTCACCTGTGCCTGCATACTTACACAGCTTGATCAGGGGGCAAAACCTAACTCTACCCTCCCCCGCGTCTCTCTCTCACAGAAGCCACTCTTAGGAAAGCTCTCCCAGAGCTGCCGGGTTGCCGGGTATGGGTCGCGCCCGGGTCCAGGCCCACCGGCGTGTGTGGCGGGCGAGGAGTGCAGGTCAGTCTAAGTCGGGTCGGGCCAGGTCCGCGGGGCGTGAGCGCGGACGAGACCGGGTAACCGGGCGGGTGAAGGGGACCTCACCCCGTGTGCTGAGGCAATAAGCCTCCAGCACTTTTTCGCTTTATACCGCTGCGCTCCTTCAGAGCCTTCCGAGGTGGGACTAAATGTCCCACCCCAATTTCGCGCCTGCGCGGAGGAAGCAGCTGGTAATCGCAGCTTTACGCGAGGCCTTCGCGCGAGGGATTCGCCTCGCTGCAGCCTAACGCTTTGCCGAAATGCCCCCGCACAGCCTGGGAGCGTGACCTGGGCGCGGCGCACCTGGGACAGTAGGTCGAAGCTGCTTTGCTTCAACAATGGCGGCGACGAGCGCAGGTACCTGCCCACAGAGAAACGGCCTCTCGGCCCAATCAGAAACGCGGAGGACCTTCGCCGTGGCACGGCGAAGGTGGTCGGGGGGTGTGCAGGCGGTGGGGCAGAGCCCAAGAGCTGCCCTAGGTCGGACTGTGGGTCGGGAGATGGGTTTGTTCGGTGGAGTTGCAGAGGGTGATTTGGGGGAAGTGGAAGGGCGGAGGTTGATCAGGGTGAGGAGGCGGAGGTTCTGCGGTGGTCGGCGAGCCGTGTGGGTTGCTGGAGTGATGGGAGCGGCTCGCCGGAGGATGGCCGGAGGCGGAGAAGGTGAGGGTGATTGGTCGGAATCGAGGGCGACAGTAAATGTTTAAAGTGAGGAAAAGGAAGAGGGGAGGAAGAGGAGGAGTTCTACCTACTTAGCAGGACGAGGAGGGGCCGGAGCGGGCGACAGTCGTATCGACTGTCGCCGGAGAAGAAGATGCCCGGGGGAAGGGGCGGCGGCGAGCAGAGGGCCGGAGAGGCGCCAGTTGGGTGCGGCGTGGCGCGGGAAGAGCGAGGGAGAGAAGTCTCTGCTGCTGGTATTGCGGCAGAGCGAAGAGGAGGAGGAGGAAGAACCGCCGGAGCTGGTGGGCATCTGCCGGAGTGAGAGGAGAGGAAAGTTGGGGGTTTTCTCCGTTAGATCCGAGCTGCTCAGAACGGCGGAGCGACGGGGGTATTTATAGAGGCGGAATCAGAGAGGAGGGCGGAGGGAGACGACGTGTCTCCCTCGCCGGAGGACGCCGGAGATGGAAACCCATACCGTCCGTGCATTCGCACGGCCGGTATGGTGGGTTGCAGCGACCAGGGGGGTGTTCCTGCGACGGCTGACGACGCAGGGCACCCCCGGTTGACTTGCCAGCCCCTCCCCCTCACCCTGCGCGGCGCCATGCTCCGCGCAAGGTCGCCGGAGCATGGTGCTGGCAAGTTTTGGCAGGAGGGGCCTGAATGCAAAGAACGAAGGAGAGTTAGGGGTAGAAATGCGAGGGTTCAAAAGTTGAGGGCCAAAAAGTAAATATATGAGGACCAAAGTGCAAAGTTGGTCAAGAAGGTTTCTTCTTAGGCTCAAGTTTTTATACATGACTAATTAGGACCTAAGGAATTTGATGGTGAATTTTATTTCTAGATTAAACCTTGTTTGACCGGTCAATTTATGCAAAAACCCAAATTAAGTTATTAATTGGGCATGGTTCTCAATGTAGGTCAAAATGGGTTCTGAAGGCCAAATTGAAGGTTCTAAACCCTAGAGATTATTTTTCTATGAATTTTAGAGGGTTTATTCTATTTTTACTTTGCCTCGAACCTCGTGAATTGAAGTGGGTTTGTTTTAAGGTTACAGATTATCATTTAGTTCCTTGGAATTGCTGTAGCCCTTGTCAGATCATCCCACTTTCCTTCTTATTCGGTTTGCTTGACCTGTGTTTGGACCCTGAATTACCCTGTATGCAGATTATACTGGTAAAATTGCATTTTTACCCCTTATGACTTGTTTTCTCCTTAAACTCAGAATTCTCTGAGTTAAGACTTTCCTTAAGTTATGTAGGAGCTTTTATCCTTTGTATTGGGTCAAAATGAGCTAGTTATGGCTCATGATGAGGTTCTCATCAGGGACCTGGCAAGACTGGCCTCACCCAGCCCCTCTTCATGGGCTGGGCTCCTGACCGAACCCTTTGGGGGGAGAGATGGGGGCCTTTTCCTCAATCAGACCCGACTCCTTCCAGCGGACAAGCTCATCGTTTAGTCAGTTGATTGACCAATCGCAGAGTTCCCACACCGAGGTATACCCTCCCTCCAATATGGATTTAGCCACCACTAATGTACATTTGCCAGCCTCAGTAGAGACAAGATCTCAGCTGGCTTGCATGGAAGGATCGAGGGCAAAGAATTCCATTACTGCTTCAGGATCCTTCTCAAGCACAGGACATCTTTCAGCCCCCAAATCCAATAAGCCCCCTCCTCTACAAGCTGGCTGATTGTAATCAGCTCCCACTTGGTCTCTAGGGCCTTTGCCTCAACCTTCTCCTACGTCTCCAGGCTTAGGCAAGATCATCCATCACTCGGCTCAAGCGAAGTGGTTCCTCTTCCAAGGACCCCTCATAATCTTCGAGGGCAGAAGAGTGGCACACCTTAAGCACCTACACCTCCTCCTTCAGCCAGGAGAGGTTGGTGGCAGCATCCTCGAGCTTGTTGTTGAGCGCCCCGATCTTCACGAAATCTTTCTCATGGATCTTCCAAAGGGAGTCATCTAACTTGGTAGCCATCTTCCCAGCCAGCCTCAGCCCGTGCCTCGCGACTTCTGCCTCCTTGCAGACCTAGACAAAACGTGAAGGGAGATCCTCGAAGGAATTCACCCTCCGGATAGCCTCTTCCACCTTCTTCTCAGCCAACTTATGGGCAGTATTGGCATCTGCTAGTTGGCAGACAAAGTTCCTTTGCTCGGCCTTGGCAGTAACTACTCATTTCGCCGCCAGGTTGATCGCCTTGCTAGGGGTGGCGAGGTTGGGCTCAGCAAAGGACTCAGTCATCATGGAGCCAGGAATAAACCTCAGCCCTGAGATATCCACCTACGTAGTAACAAGATGGGAAGTGTTCAAACATGTTGGAAAAAGTACTATGGGGGGGACTGGCTTAGGAAAGTGACTTACCACCCAGAGGCATTAGAAGTAGATGTTCTTTAGATTAACCCTCTCGCTAGGAGGGTTAGCCTAGGTCACAACATCTTGAAGATATCATTGCACCTGCTTCTCCAGGTCAATCAGGGCCGGGTCGACACCTTAGGCCTGGGACACCGAGGAACTCCTGGGAGGAAGCGAAGAGCCACTAGGGGCAGCGACCTATAGGGCGGCAGCAAGATCCCGGCTGGGGTACGTCAGTTGAAGAGCGAAGTGGGCGAAATCGACGCACCCCTGCCCAAGAATCATGGGCCCGCCCACGTCTTAGGAACTAGCGGAGGTGCTAGCCCTAGGGGCTCCGCCGACTACAAAGGTCATTTGCTTGGCCGCCTACTCGGGCACGCAAGCAAACACGATGGGGGCCTCGGATGAAGTAGGCAAAAATCCTGCTCAGCCTCCTTCGTCCCATTTAGTGGAGATCTCCGCATCTCCAACCTTCCCCAAACCTAGCTAACGGGAAGGAGAAACAGGGATTCATCCCCCACCACCCGCCTCTTCCGAATCGGAGGAAATCTACACGGGGCCCGTGTGTCTCTTCCTCCATCGGAGGGGCATCTCCTCCGAGCTATTGGAGGCCTCTAGCCTTTCATTCCTTTTGCCCTCTGGGTGGTGAGGGGGTTGGCCACTCTCTCCTGTCCCTCAGGATTCATGCTTCACCGCCTCCTCCTTGGACCCGTGGGAGCCCCCCTAGCGACGTCTCGAGGTATCTAGTCTAGAGAACTGTCAAAAAGCTGCAAAAAAAGCAGGCAAGCGGTCAGCGACAAATAACAGTTAAAAGGGTTAAATCCACCTCCTCGTAACTTACATGGCGTGGGGTAGGAGCCCGCCACCCACATTAGAGCAGCCTGCACATCTAACTGCATCGACTCTGAGCAGGCTATCAGCCTAAATTCCACTATTTTCTTAGAGTCCCCCTCTGCGTCCGAATCAAGCTCGTGGGGGCCAGGCAGCAAGTCCTTATCAAGCAGACCCTGCCAAGAGTTTAGGACTTCTAACTTCTCTACATTATGGAGAAGGAAAAAATGGTGGCCCTGCCCTTTTAAACTATCCGGTAGGTCAGTTATTCTATACTTAGCCTACCTGCTGTACAAAGTATAGGTCCTAAAGAGAGGCATGCCCTTCTTCACTTTCAGGGACATTAATCCAAAAAGTAGGAGAAAAAGGCCTATGCGAGGGCGGATGCTCAAGTGAAAGCAAAGGACAGTAAAAATATTCAAAATCGGCCAGCAGCTGAGGCTGAGTTGGGAACGAGCGGGATGGTAGTTTGAAAGACAAGACGTCAAGAAAGGGTTCAAAGGAACCTTGAGTTCATTTTCAATGGCATATTTACAGATGATAAAAAAATCACCCCTGGCCGGGGAACATAGGCGGGTCAGCATCCCCGGTGCCTGAAACTGAACTTTCCCAAGCCCATACTCTCTCAAAAACCCCTGAACAATGGGCTTACTACCCAAAGAGGACTTAAAGGCATACAACTTGAGTGTCTCATTGGAGAGATGGGGGGTGGAGGAAGATGTCTCACCTTTCCCAGAGATGCCCGACATCTTCTTAGAGAAAGGCTCCAGAAAAGGGTCCCTTCTCTTCTCCAGCGAGATCGTTCCTTCGGGGGTGGCGGCACTCATGCTTGCTTAGGGTTTAGCTCTTCGTTCTAACAGAGATGTGGGGTAGGGGCATTTACTGCCCAACTACCCCCTATTTATAATCGAGGACATGCGCAGACCCAGCACTATTAAATCTGGATAATTACCGAACGCATTTAATGCCCCTACGCACGAAATCATTATAGCTCAATTTGAATGATAGACGTAGGCCACGTAATCCGTCCCGACTATCGGGACGCGATTCAATCATAATTACACCAATTAATGTGCGTCTTATCAGCACAAAGCAAAAAAATTCCACCTATAGTGATTGGCCATCACTCGCGGAAGACGATACTTACATCGTACAATTGAATGCCTAGGCAGGCAACTTCTTAAGGCTGAGAGGAACTCAGGAAACTACATGACTATTCTCCCCAAAAACAAATAGGCAGCGATATGCTTGTACCTCAAACTAAATTGTGCCTCGCCTGCCTGAACAATTACTTGCCAGGTAAACGAGTAAGGCCCCACCCACCTGCACAGCACATTAAATGAATGGGCCTTGACTTATTCATGAAAGTAGCTGGTGGCTAATTAGCCACCAAAAAGTAATATAGACTTCGTGGTTGTTCCGTAATGATGGGACAGATGGGGAGCCTCTTGACCCATCATCGAGGGCATGGTATGCATGAAGTAAAATTAGTTCTACTCTCTCCACTGACAAACTCAGATAAAGAGAGTGGGGACAACTGATATGGGTAGAAAAATCACCTTACAAGTCAAGTTGCATGGAGAATCTGACTGCATGGCAAATGGTAAAAGCCCAATCCCCCAGGACGGATCCGCATGCCCAATAGAATGGTGGGCCTCTCTAGAAGACTATCAACTGACATGCTTGGAATCGCCATTGGAAGGATATCGTGTGAAGTACGGAATCGATCCATGATAGCTTGTCAGTTAGGATCCTAAGATCACGGGAACAGAAAAGAGTACCACAAACGAAGGGAACCCCAATCTATAAATACCACAGGAAAACGTGCTTTTATTTTTTATGCAATCTGAGAGGAAGAGAGATTAAAAGAGTTTGTAACACTGATAAACGCCAGTTTATTATCATTCTTATGCATTAAAGCAAACCTAGCTCTTAGGATTTTGTTCCGTAAATGGGTTTTTGGGTTGCATTTAGGCATAAATTAGGTTAGGCATGCATTTTACTTTTTATTATCTTTTTGATATGTTTTTGTGAGTTTTAGGGATTTACAGATTTACAGATCCCTAAAACCCTAGCACTCAAGAAGGCACCTGGTGAAGGAGAAGCCCAAACCAGCTGGAACTCAACTTTATCTAACTCACCATAGCTGGAATCCAGCTCACTTGAACTAGGGATAGCTCATCCTAGCTCCTCCATTCGGCTCGTCTCAGCTGAATGGCAGCTCAAGAGAGCTCACCGTAGCTTACCTTAGCTCAAGTTAGCTCAAATCTAGCTCAACTTAGTTGAGTCTAGCTCATCTCAACTCCCATTAGTTCATTGGGAGCTCTAGCTAGATCAGCTGAGTTGACTGGAGTTCACCTCAGCTCAGGACCAGCTACATCCAGCTCCACTCAACTCCAGCCAACTGAAGATGACCTCATCTTAGCTCAGGAAGCTCAAGTCCAGCTCCTGGGGACTCAGCTTAGCTCAACTTAATTGGGCTAAGCTATCTTAGCTACCTCAACTAGTTAGGTCCTCCCCGGGAGCATCAGACCCAACTCACCTCAGCTCCTTTCAGCAGAAGCCAGCTTGCTTTAGCTTGGCTTAGCAGCTAGCAAAGAACTAGTAAGCTAAGCCATCTAAAGTAGCTCCATGCCACCCTCTTCAGTAGCTGCCAGCTCCAGTTTAGCTCCAGACTTCTCCTATCCAGCTCCTCTTTTCAACCCTAGCTCCAATTGCCTCCTCCTCTACTCCCTACTAGCTAAGCTAGCTTAGCTTAGCTAGGCTCCAGCTCCCTTGGCAATCCAATGCTCTAAAACCCTACCTAACTAGCTCCACCAACTAAACCCTACCTAAGCCCACCTAAGGTAGCTCCACCCTACTCCAAGTTCCACCTAAGCTAGCTCCACCCTACTCCAAGTTGGCGCCACCACCTAGCCACCCTTTCACCCCTCAACCACCACTAAGAGACACCTAGTTTGGTGTCAACTAACCCTTCTAGGACCCCCTCCTTTTGGTGCCAAAATGACCTCCCATCTACACCCTACACCTACCCCTTCCAATCCTCATCCACCCTACACATAACCCCCCTTCTAGAACCCTAAGTTGGCACCACCTAACTCCCTTCTAGAAACCAATTTTGGTGCCAACTCTAGGTGCCTTTTGGCCACCATAACCACCCCCTTAACACCCTCTAAGGTGGGGCCAAATGATCTTCACCATAGGATCACCAACCACTTCCATCAAATCATCCTAACCATCCATTCCAAGAGCCACCTATACCCCCCATCCTACTCTATAAAATGACCCTTAACCACCACCATTTTCCCCATCCTCCATTAGTGTTAACTCTACCTTAAATCCACCCATAACTCACGGCCAAGAAAAAGAAGGAAGGAAGAAGATTAAGGAGGCTATCCCTTGCCTCCTTGGTGCCTTCTTCCTTTCCATTCTTCTCCTTCTGCCACGCCAAGAGGATGAGTAAGCTCTACATCAAGGAGGACGGCCAGGCATTGGAGGAGATACTAGGGTGGTGCACACCTACCCTTCGAGGAAAGAATTTAGATGGTGAGCATCCACCTTGGATGAGCCATTCAAGGAAGGAGAAGAAGGAGACCTTCTTTTCAAGCCAAGGAGCAGCTAGGCTTGGAGCAAGAAGACTCCCTTCTTCACCAGATTTTGCAAGAGGATTTGTGTTTTTATTGCTTTTATATTTTCCATTTCAAGTAGAAAAATTCCTCTACATGTTTTTGTAAAACACAAATTCTATCAAATCAATTTGTCTTCTTTTCATTTTCTGTTGCAATTGCTTTATTTTTGTTCTAGCACTTTTTCATTTCCTCTACCTAATTAC
This sequence comes from Thalassia testudinum, assembly GCA_037157565.1. Classification (NCBI taxonomy): domain Eukaryota; kingdom Viridiplantae; phylum Streptophyta; class Magnoliopsida; order Alismatales; family Hydrocharitaceae; genus Thalassia; species Thalassia testudinum. The sequence continues at coordinate 6,724,310 of JAZHRO010000012.1, read as the reverse complement.
TCTAGGCCTCCACATGCCTAGAGTGAGCTTAAGAAGAGGTCATATTTGTCACTTAGGTTTTAGCTTAGTGATTGTAGGTGTTAGTTATTTTTCCGTCAACAAATTCGCATTTTGCCTTCGTTATTTCAAAACATAAAAAAAATATAAATTTGAAAAGACCAAAAAGAAAGTTGAATTCTATTTCCAAGCAAGAGATTCCATTTTGCAAACATATTGCTTCCTTGGACGACCCTAGATACTTCCCTATCTAGGTTTACAAATTCAAAAGCAAAATAGTTTTATGCATTGCAACGATCTTAAAAACCTAATTTTACAAATCACGAAAAATCCGTATCAAACACCCAGATACTAGTGCCTATTGTGAGCATCGTCCTCCCCCCAGACATACACTTATTTCTAGTGGAACTGGGTTATCAAACCTTGTGCATGCTTTTCTCTGTGATTTATTTGTTGATTCAAGATTCCTATTCTAAGGGCCTCGATCACCACCAAAAAGCCTAACCCCATTTCCTATCCAAAGGAGGGGCACAAACCTTCTCAGTTGTTGTGCTTTTCCTCATTCTTTGTCTATTATGATGAGAACTCTTATCTTAGTAGTGATCTTAGTTGATTTTCTACAATCTCTTAAAATCTTAATCATTTAATATATAAACATAAAATATATCATCGCACAGTAAGTAACATAACATATATAAAACATATAGAAGGGGAATAAACTAAACCGAGACAAATGACTAAAGAGTTTAATTATCCTTCATAACCATCGCAGGAACAAGAGTACATGCTCGAAGAAACAATGCTAAAGGGAAATCCAAAAAGAAAAATTAATTATAAGTAACTAGAACAGTTAAACAAACCAAGTAAGGTGTTGAACTCAGACTTATGTCGCCTTCTCCTGCAACCATGGGATTTGACTGCTGCTTGTTTAAGCACGAAGATCGTCTTTTAGAGAAATAAGTGTCGTAGTATAGGATGAAATTTGTACAAACACTTAAATTTATAAAACTCGAAATCGATGTGAGTTCGAAATCGTTCGTAGGGGGCAAATTGTCAATTCAATCCACTAATCACAATATCAAGAAAGATATGCAATTGAAACCAAAGTAACACTCATAATAATATTTCAATAAAAATCAGAGAGTCAGTGCAAAAAGATGGGGTTAAAATGGTGATTTGAATCACCAAATTAACCATAATATTTAAGCTCTATAACCACTTAAATAATTGAACAGTAATTGTAATCAAATATCACAAATATCCATTGCAGTATCAAAATAGAACTAGCATAAGCACAAGGCTCATACAATAGTGTAAGGCTTCAGAATCCTTAACCTCAAGGCACTAAGGCACAGTAGCAGTAGAGGAGCACAAGGCCCTCACAAGAGCAAGGCACAAGGCCTTACTAAATCTTCAGTAGCGACTAAGTGTAGAGAGAGGAGAAGGCAATGAATCCTAAGGCCACAATGCAAAACCCTCAACCCATCTCCTCAGATTCTTTTCTCTTCGGAACAGACCAGATCTGGGTAATCGGACCAATGCCCAGACCAGCGGGCGTGATCGCCGGTGAGGGCACGTGAGGGAGTTGTGTGTTGAGGCTTGTATGGGACCTCACCTTGTGCTCTCGGAGGCGATAAGCCAAGAGTAGGATTTCAATTTATGCGCCTTCGCACTTTTGTCCCACACGATGTGGGACTAATATCCTGTGTTCTTTTGCGCTCAGCTTTGCTTGTTGTAGCAGGGCGAGTCTCATTGAATTGAGGCAGTGGATGCTGCCTACTTCGATTAAGGGCTCAGGAGACTTTAGGAGTTGGGTTCGCGATGATGAAGAGTGGCAGCAGGGCAGATGATGGTCAGAGATGAGAAAACGTAACTGGAGAAGACGGTGGCATTCCGATGAAGACTTGAAGAGTAAAATACCACCTCACTGCCCAATCAAAATAGTTCAAGAGCTTCGCCGGTGTGCGGCGAGTGCGATGGTGGCTGTGATGTGGTGGTTGGAGGTGTAGCGTAACTAGTTGGAGTTGGAGAAGGTGATCAGATGTGTGTGTGTTTGGGGGAGTTGTGGAGTGGGTGGAGGATGGAATAGGTAGAGGGCTTTTGAAGGTGGTTGTGTGGCGGAGCTTTTGGTGGCGGTAGCGAGTGGTTTGGCAGTCTGTGGCACTGATGTGAGCTCATCGGAGCTCGTGCTGGACGTGGGGAAGACGGGGGTGATGAGGGTGAAGTGGTGGTTGAAAGTGAGTATTAAGTTGATAAAAAGTGAAGAGAGAGTTAGAGGAAGAGAATAGAGGGAAAGAAGAGGAAGAACAGGGAAGAGGAGGCGCTGGTGTTGGCTAGCTAGTGTTGAAGAAGATGGAGTCTGGTGGATTGTTGGCAACTGAAGTAGACACATCTATTTCACATAAACTGTTTGTTTATGCGTGTTTTTAGGCGTATAATTGCATCATGCATTATAAGTATTGCATAACATGCATCATCATGCATTTATGTTAGATTGTATAAATTTTAGGCTAATTCTCCCATCTTATGGTCAGGGAACATGGCAATATTTATCGAGACCTCGGATTGAAGATCCAAGCATATGAATCTGATTAGAGCGACTATCAAAGTTCAACGACTCTGAGATCACCCCGATCGAACCTCTATAATTTAAGATACAGTCTAAGAAAGATCAAAGGTCAAGGGGCCAGGTGGTGTTAAATCTGCACCTCGGGTGACAAATCCAACCGCATAGATGGGTTCGAATCAACGATTGCAGCCCAACAATGCAAAAATCGGTCCAATCCGACCTCCGTGACACCATCTAGAAGTCCGAGGAGATGGACGGCCAGGATGGTGCCACATGGCACCATCCCAGCCGCCCAACATCGGCCCAAACCTTCCACTCCACCTCTTCAAGCTATGATCAACTCATCTCAAGAAAGTGCCACGTCGCTTCTCAGGCCAGCTCTCATCTATTGAAGGCTAAGGGCACTCGATGTCGACCGTTGGATTGAGATCCAACGGTCGTGAGCATTTGCGCCTTAAACCATAAATGTGACAAAGTTGCAGGTGTAGCGCGTTGGTCGCACGCCCTTTCAAGCAACACGCGACGTTGGGTCGAGATGTCAAGTGCTTCAAATCGAGCGCGCAAGCAAGCGCGGGCGAAATTCGCTCATTCGATGGTGATCGAGCGGTCGAGGAAGCGAGATGTGGTGTGCTGGATGAAGGCGTGCGCTTCATGTGCGAACGCATGCCCATTATGACGTGGGGGCGCATTGCACTGAAGATCAAGAGGCATGTGCACGTTTAAGCCGTCCGATCGAGAATGCGTGTGTGCGATGAGGTGTCTCAACGGTTGAAGGCAGAGAAGCAGGGGTGCATGCATGTTTAGCGACGTGGGTCATTAGTGACATTTATATCTGTCACTAAAGACCCCTACCACTCATCTTAATGTGTTAAGCTTATAAAAGAACCTTTTTGCCCCTATGACTACACGTATAAAAGGGGACCCCTACCACTCATCTTCTTCATCTCCTCCTTTCTTCTCTCACCCCCTCCAAAGCTCTACGAGCTTATCCCAAACCTGGGATGCTCCATTAGAGTTAAAAATACAATTTTTCCACCTTCTCATCCCCATTTGTGGAGCATGGTTGTCCTCTCATCGCCGTTCGAGAAGTGGATCCCATTGCGACGTCACCCTGTTTCATCCTTTGTCTTCATTCTCCCTCGTCCTGCATCTCACCACATTCGTCCGGGCACTCCGTCAATGCGGCTCGTCCTCCAAGCAGCCGTTGAGGAGGATAATTTCTCTCCCTCTTCTCTTTATCGCTTTCTAGATTAAATTTCCTGCTTTCTAGTGTAGCGAGTAGTTGTAATGAACATGAATCTATGGCAATGAAATATTTGTTCATTCTCTTCCTATTTTCTCTTTATTTGTATTATTCTCTCTATATCTTCTATTAATTATTCTTTAAGTAGATAGCTAGTGTTAATTTAATTCAACTAGCTACTCTACTTCGTGACACTAAATTAAACATGGTTTTTGATCAAACGTTTGCCTCCTCGTGTTCGACCCGGGACTCATCGAAGTTTCGGTTAAATTATTTGTTTGATGGATTTTTACGCGACTACAATGATAGGGTTTTCAAAACTCAAATTTTTAGTGTACAAATTTTCGTTTAACATTTTGACACCGTTGTCGGGGAGGCAACGGATCTCGATTTCTTTTCCGCATTCGGTGCACTTAATTTCTTTCTAACTCTCTTTTATTTCTTCTCTATTATCTTGCAGGTACCTCGACCAGGAATCTTCAAGTGGTAGAAAGGAGTAAAGTGCAATTGAAGACAACTGTAAGTGCTCCCCCGTTCTTTCTCCCTCCATAGACATCATTCCATCACCCTAATTCAAACCCTAATTAACCTAGGTGCTCTCATAAACCCTACGATTAGTTTGGTTGCTTTGATTTCCACCTCCACCCACCTCACCTCCGCTTATAAAAATCCCACATTAGTTGTGCACACACACATATTGAAACTAATCTTTAAGGGCACAACCCAGATAAAGGACCCATCACATTCCCAAGCACATTCAAACCTAAGCTTAATTAAAATAGAATGGATGCTGGTCTTAAGGATTAAACTTGCTCTTCGAGGCCCAGATCGAGATTATTTTCAATTAATCTGATTCTACCATTCAATCTGATGTCTAGCTAGGGGAGTAGAGTCAAATGACCGCGGTTGGGGGGTATCAAAGGAACCTAAGGCGAAAGCCAAGGGAAGAACCTTCTCCCCAGCCCCTCCCTCTAATTGGTTGTATTAATCGGAAAGAATTAAATCAAATCGTTCTTTTCATCTTAAGACGGGTTTTGGGAGTCTGTAGATCTTTAGGCTACCCTACCTAAGGACAGGTTTGATTATTTGTACTGCAAGACACTTTTCTTCCTCTCGCTTTGCCATGGATGCTTCCACATCCTACTCGCATTTCCACTCTTATCCTCCTACCACTACTTATTCCTAAGATGATTATTATCCCAACCAAACTTATTCTCACCCATCTACTAGTTGGGATAATCCTAATTGGGAATACAGTTTTGGACCTCCGTGTCCAGGGTCTAACCTTGGACACCATGATCTTGATTTTTATCCTTCTCTGAGCTACATCGATTATAGATCACTGCCTTCCTATGAACAACCTAATACGATCTATAATCAAGAAAGATATGTTGATCCTTACCCTCCCTCAAATTACACTGCATATGGGTCACCACCCCTCTATGAACAACCTGAAACGACTTATTAGTAGGGAGGGTACCAAGAACCTTAATTTATTGACTCCCCTAGATTGAACCCAAACCCACCCAACCTTGAATCAAACCATTTGGTTCAGGTGAACCAGGTCTAAGATCGAGTGTTGGCTAACTTAAGGAATACCATTCAATCTTTAGAAGCTCAGCCAACACCCTGCACCGAAGAATTGGAGTCTCTGATACAAATGATTGACAATCTTAATAAGTATTTGTTGGATTGGCTCCAAGATGTTAAGGATAAGGACCTGGGTGAGTTTTTACTTGGGAAGTTATCGAAATTGAGGATGAAATTTGTGGTTGCTTTAGTTCAATCTTGGGATGATTCCCAGGATGAAACCCCTTCAGGAGAGCAAATGTCAGAATTTGCTCAGGCACCTATAGGGAGGGCCACATTTTACGAAATCGGGGATGATCAAGTTGTTCTAGAGCAACCAATTGTGGATGAATTGATTACTTCACCCGAGATCCATGAGCCAGGGTACGAAGAAAAGTATGTCTCCATGCACTAGGAAATGATCAATGATTTTGAGACATATATAAATGCGGATTCATAATTCTTTGATTCTGAAGTTGAAGGATCGTTGTGTAAAGTCTCACCTAAATTTGAGGAAGATAATTTTAGTGAAACAAACGGGCCCATGGAGTATGATAAATCATTTGATGGCCCAATAACTGAGGAAATTAATCTTGTTAGGGTTAGAATGTTGGATTCAGATCTTGATTTCATGAAGGATTCAATTCAGAGCCCTATTCCTCAATTATACCCCTTCGAGCATAATGATGATTTTGATTTTGAGATCACTAGACCTAAGTCAATTCTGATTTAGCCACAAATCTTGGACTTGGAAATTTTAGATTGGGTGATTAACATGCAGGAAGTCCCGAAATCTAAAATCCTGATTATGGAGGATAGGAATTTGGAAATGAAAATATGGGAAGCCAATTCCGGGGGGAGTAGAAATTTGAGTCTAAGGGTTCTTATAGACTTGAAACCACCAACCTTCTACTAGGACCCTTAAGCACAAATTCATTGATTATCTTTTTGATCTTGATTGTACTATTGTCTGAATTTTTGGTCTTGGGTTGCATCCTCACAAACCGCAGGCCTGACCTTTCTTGCATACTGATCTTAGGTTCTGGGTAATTTTTATCCAGAACCTTAGATACACTCAACCATGGGGCATGGGTCTGCACCACAACCTCGTCCACATCTGTGGACATCTTCTCCTGGCAGGTCCAAAAATAGATTTTCTTATCTTGATCCTGACCTACATCTATAAATTCTTTATTTCCTCTTTGTTTGTATAGTGTGCCTAGCTGAAGGCATTAAATTCAACACATATACAGTCTATTTTCATCTCGGAGCTGACCGGGTAATCACGAAATTCAGGTGCTTTCTTTTCTACTCTGCTCTTTTTTATGTCTTTTTAATACAATGGAGACATTGCATTAAATAGGCATGGGGGGTGGATATCATTATCTAAATCATCTTGTTAGCTCCGTAGATTCTTTTTATTTTCTCTTTATTTTTGAAAAAAAATTGAATTAAGAAAAGAGAACTTGGGCTTTAGAAATTTTCAACCTTAGGAAATAATAGAGTAGGACCTAAACACTTAGATTCTTCAGGTTTTCGGGCTTAATCAGTCCGGGTGTCCACTAAAATGTGGACTTGTTTCTCGACTCCTTGCCATTATGAATTTATTTCAAATTATTTAAATAAGTTGAGGTGATAAGTATATGACTTATCAACCCGCTCTCTGATTTGAGGAGACTAAAAGTCTAAGTATCTACATACTCTTTGCACTAACTCACTTTTCAGTGATTTTAATGGAAATTTGGTAGCTAATGAACCTTCTAGGGTGGTATGGCTGACAAGTTGTCAGTGGTAACAACTCATTAGCTAGTTGTCCAGAGCCCAACCACACGATCATTCTCTTTCTCCTACCTTTAGGTAGATCGTAGATTAGGGAAGTCACCTACTTAGAAAAAAAGAAAAAAATAGAAAATTTTCCAAAAAGAAAAGAAAAAAATAGAAAGAAAGAAAAAAAAAGAAATAAGCCACACTTCATCGCATGAGTATGACAGACAAGTTGTCAGTGGTAACAACTCATCGATCGGTTGTTTAGAACCTAGCTTACAAAAATGCACATTTAATTCCAAACACCTAGGAAGAAGCAGAGAAGTCGAATAAGTCGGGGAGATATACACTGGGTTTGCCCTTGTGTTGACCCCATAAAAATAAAAAGTAGGGAGAAAGCTATCGGTTGTATAGATACACCTTTAGGTAGAATTCTCTTCAACATCACCTAGAGGCGTAGAAACCCAAAGTTCGTTTTGACTGCTTTTATTTTTAAGTAGTGATCCAAACAAAGCAAAAAACACCACTATTGGAAGGAAAATCAAACAAGGATTCCATAAAATATTTTTTTGTGATTTTAGGAATTTCATTGATATATTTTTAAGATTTTTTTTTGTGCTGGTGTCAAAGTCTAGAAATGATACCTGTGGGTATTTTAGACTTTTCAGTACCACCACTGACCACCAAAAATTTTTGAAATTTTATGTGATGTGTAGAATTTCACAAGGATTCCAGAAAGCTAAATTTCATAAAAATGAGATAATTATAAAAATTCCTAAAATTCACGGACAGTAACAAAATAGTGAAATTAAAGGAGATGAACCCCCTGTGGTCCGTGAATTTTTAAAAATTTACTACAACTCCAATTGCTCTAAAATTTGGCACATATGTTCCTGACTTGATTTGGAATCTTTGGGTGAACATTCAAGATTTTAGGAGGCTTGTGTTGTAAGGAATTGATTTTTGAAGTCCAGGTAGAAGTTTGGACCCGAAAATCAGAACACCAACACTTAAGATAGAGTGGTGTTAAATCATGCAAACAAGTAACCAATGAATTTTTAAAGACATCACTCCACTTGATTTAAATGTTTACGATCCTGAAAGCCTGGTTTAGTATTTTTGTGATGGTGTTTCTTTTTAGGGTTAATGTGACAAGGAAGAAGGAACTAAACTGAAATCCGTTGGAAGAAAAGGAACTTCAAGCTCTCGCTTCCAAAATCCCGCTTTCTTCCTGCAATGCCTGCACACACGGGAGAAAAGAGAGAAAAGGGGATAAGATCCACTTATCAAGCAAGAGAATTACTAAATGTAAAGCCGTGCCTCCTCAGCAACGGCGCCAAAAAGTGGTGCGAAGAAAAGCATGATTTGTAATTAGGGTTTTTAAATCGTTGTAACACACTAATTCGCAATTGCTTTTGTAATTTATAAACCTAAATAGTGGTGGTATCTAGGGTTGTCCAAGGAGGCAGAAATGAACTTTAAAAACTCTTGCTTGACAAAAAGGAAATCAACTTTCTTTTTAGGAATTTTGAATATAAGATTTTTTTGTATTTTGAAATAACTGGTAAATACGCAATTGAAAGTGGAAAAACAATTACACCTAAATTGCTAATCCTAACACTAAAGTGACAAGATAATCTTCTCTCTAAGCTCACTCTAGGTATGTGGAGACCTAGGGTAATTAGAGAGAGAGAGAGTGAAAAGTGCTAGAATAATTAACTAATAGAAATGCAACAAGAATTTTAGAAAGGCAACTTTTTATTAAAAGGAAGAGTTGTTTTACAAAAGAAACACTAGTAGAGAAATGCTTCTACTACGATAAATAAAAATACAAAAGATGAAAGACACCAATCCTCCTGTGAAGATGGTGAAGAGGAGAAGATTCTTGCTCCAAGCTCAACTGCTCCTGGGCTTGAAAAGAATCTCTCCAACTCCTTCCTTGAAGTGCTCCTCCAAGTTGGTGTCTTCCTTGGCAAGCCCTAGGTGGGCCTGCCCTTGCTCCTCCAAGGGTGGAAGATCTCCACCCACAAGACTCCTAGGGTGGAGTGCACCACCCTCAAGACCTCCTCCTAAGATCCTCCTTGCCTGGCTGGTCCTCTGGTTGGTGGGGGCACAAGAGAGAAGGGAAGAGGGGAAGGCACCAAGGGGACAGAGTGTCCCCTTAATCTTCTTCTTCTCCTGGCCAACTATAAGGTGGATTAATGGTGGAATTAATGAAGCCAAAGGATGAAGGTATGGTGGTGGTTAATGGGGATATATATAGGAAAGGATGGGGGTTGTAGGTGGCTTTTGGGATGGATGGTTAGGATGGGTTTTTAGGGTAGTTAGTTGATCCTAGGGCTACTATAGGTTGGCGCCAACTCAAAGGTGGTGATTACCATCCTTGGTGCCTCTTGAGTTGACACCAAAAAGGGGGTTCTAGAAGGGGCTTGGTTGGCGCCACTTAATGGAGGGTGGAGACGGTTTAGGTGATGAGGTGTAGGGCCATGATATGGTGGTGTTTTGGCGCCAAAACAAAGGACTTCTAGAAGGGTATGTTGGCACCAAAACAAGGTGGCTCTTGGTGGTGGTTGAGGGGCCAAGAGGTGTTTAATGTTGGCTCCAAAAGTAGGAGATAGGGTGGACTAGGCTTAGGTCTACTTAGTGGAGCTTAGGTAGATGAGTTCTAGGGTTAGTTATAGGTGGTGGGCGACCATTGGGAGCTAAGGTGTAGCTAAACTAAGCTAGCTAAGCTAGCTTAGCTAGTATTTGAGTAGAGGAGGAGGTGGGATGAAGCTTGGGTTTAGGGAAGAGGAGTTGAGAAAGAAATGTCTGGAGCTGAACTGGAGCTGGTAGCTGCTGAAGGGAATTGCAAGGAACTACTTTAGCTGGCTTAGCTTGCTAGTTCTTTGTTAGTTGCTAAGCCAAGCTAAAGTGAGGTGGCTTCTACTAAATTGTGCTAAGGTAAGCTGGGTCTGATTTTCCCAGGGATGACCTAGCTAGCTGGTGTAGCCAAGATAGCTTAGCTCAACTAGGTTGAGCTAAGTGGAGTCCTCAGGAGTTGGACTAGAGTTGGCCTGAGCTATTTGAAGTCATCTTCAGTTGACTTGAGTTGAGCAGAGCTGAAAGTAGCTGGACTTGAGTTAAGGTGGACTCTTGTCAACTTAGTTGAGCTAGCTAGAGCTCCCAATGAATTGATTGGAGCTAAAGTGAGCTAGACTCAACTAAGTTGAGCAGGGTCTGAGCTAACTTGAGCTAGGGTGAGCTAGGATGAGTTGCCCTGGGCTACCATTCAGCTAAGATGAGCTGAATGGAGCTAACCCTAACCCAAGTGAGCTGGTATCCAGCTATGATGAGCTGGATTTGGTTGAGTTTTAGCTGAATTGAGCTTCCTCTTCACCAGTTGCCTTCTTGCATACTAAGGTTTTAGAGATCTAATTATCTGTTCATCCTTAACACTCAAATAAACATGTCAAAAACACAACAAATTATGCAATGCATGCCTAACCTAATTGATGCCTAAATGCAGCCCAAAAACCCATTTGCGGAGTTAAAATCCTAAGAACTAGGTCTGTTTTAGGGCATAAGAATGATGATAAATTGATGTTTATCAACTATTAATACTTAACAAAACTCAGTACCTAGAAAGAGATGTAGGATAACATATAGGACATGACAAATGCATTGTCGAACCTGCATAAATGTCATACAAGTGAAAGGGTGAGCTACTCTATTTGATGTTATCAAGGGGTCATGGTGACTCCATAATGCATGAAAAAGGCCTAGGGATGCATGCCAAGCTTCCTTGTAGTTCCAAGTCAAGTTCCTATGTCAAATGCTTTAAAAATCGATGTCCTAGCCACATTAGGAGACAAATTTAGAATTTAACGTATGGAACAATGACAAATCAACTTGAATAATCCAAAAGACTTCCCAAAAACTTGTTATGAAGCGAAGAGGCAATTTTATGTCCTAGTTTAAAAAATGAGAAGATTGATGCTTGTGCAAATGACTACATGTTGTACACTAGTTATTATGTTATCTCGAATAGTTGCCCACAATGTGGTAATGGAAGGCATAAAGTCAAAGGGAATTCAATTGCCTGTGAGAAGAAACAATACAAAAGTGTTTGTGTTACTTCCTCTTGATCCCTAGGCTGTAACACCTTTTCATATCCAGAAGAACCACAAAGTAGATGGCATGGTTAAATGATCACAAGCCCAAAGGTTTCAGGAAATAGTCAAGATTTCAGTACAGCCTCCCAGATGGCTTTAGCATTGGGCATGATGATGACACCCACACCCCCTTAAATATCCATTCCAGCTCGACACCCAACCACACTCCCACCTTCACCATCCATGTTTAACGGGCGAGGGAGAGGTTTTAAATAGATCTAATCATCATAGCAAAGCCTCAATCGCTTGAAAACAAATAAAAATTTATAACTCAGAATCCACAATGGAGTCCGAGGTCGAACATAGAGAGCAAATGTGGAATTCACAACAGTAATTGCATTCAGAATCAATGAGCATAATTAATTGAGCATTTAAATAGATATTCAATGAATAATAACCTGTCACATTAGTTATTCAATGAAATCCAATGTATCTAGAGACAAAAAGAATAGAGAGAAGCTAAAAAGTGGTGATTTGAATCACCAATTAGATCCTCTAATTAAGCATGCATCTCATGTTCAATAATGCAACATTATTCCTCTTCTCAAATATTAACCATAGTACTTAAATAATGCAACCTTATTTCAAATAATGCTCAATTAGATGACAGGTTTGTCAATTAGACGACTTAGCAGCACAAGGCTTCTGAAATGTCTTTCTCTTCTTTATTTCTCTTCTTCTTCAGCTACACTTCTCTCCTCCTCCTCTTCTTCTTCTTCAGACCTTCCCTGCTTTTCTTCTTCTTGAGCGTTCTCCTTTACAAGCACAAGGGAGCAAGGCCTTCAACAACTAAGTGTTGCACAGAGCACAAGAGAGCAAAACCCTCCCCCGCTCTCTCACAATTCCTCCTCTTTCTTCTCTCTTAGATCCCAGCAATCGGATCCAGATACTCTGGTATTCGGGTCTCGAACAGTGTCTAGGCCTGCGTGCATGGGTTGCAGGCGAGGAGTGGCATAGGTAGGTTATTGGGTGAGTGGGTAGTGAGGGACCCGATCCCTCAATGTCTTGGGCGAACAACTCACTTCACAAAAATAATATATGCGCGGTTGTTGCTTTGGAATCCCACGATGTGGGACTATCTTTCCACATCTTCTTCGTGCGTAGCTGCTTTAGATGCTTAGCTCAATTTGGTGAGCTGCAACTGCTGGGTCCTTTGATTGAGGACCTGGATGACTTCCTAGAGCTCTTCTGCAGTGCCTGGGAGCATTGGCAGGGCATGTAGTGGCCAGAGGACTGCGAATGAAGGCGGAGATGGAGGTGGTGGTGGCGGAGAACGGTGAGGACTTGAAACAAGGAATAAGGCCTTACGACCACATTAGAATACCTCAGGAGCTTCGCCTGGGCTTGGCAAAGGTGACGGTGCTGGTAGCGTGGCGTGAGGAGGTCTGTGGAGGTTGGGCAATGGGTGTGTTCGGGGGGTCGCGTGAGTGAGTGAAAGGCATAATAAGGATGGGGGTTTGGTTCACGGAGGTGAGGTGAAGGTTATGGAGTAGTTGGCGAGGCGTTTGGTGGCTTGTGGTGTCGGGGAGGCCTTGCCAGAGGTGCGACCAGACATGGAGAAGATGGAGGGCGAATGGCAGTGTCGTGGGTTGAATTGAGGGATAAAGAGAGGGAAAAGGAAGTAGAGGGAGAGGGGAACCTAACTAACCTAACATAACCGAATGAAAGGGGAGGAAGGCATCGGTTATGGTATGGCCGATGTCGGAGAAGGAAGGACCTCCGGTGGAGGAGAACGACGAGGAAGATGGAGGAAGGAGACGCCTGCTGGTATTGCAAGACGCAGATGAACTTGAGGAAGGAGAATCGACCGACTATGGTCTATGGTGACTGGTGAAGAGGGTGGATGGGGAAGCTCTCCAGAGCTTGCGGAGAGTTCGGTCGGAGAGAGGAGAAGATGGTGGAATCCGGTCCAAAACCAAGCTAAGGAGGTGAGGAAGTCGATGAGGGTCTTTTATAGGGCATTAGATGAGCTTCCAAGCTTGGAAACTAGCTTGAAAGCTCGAGAAATTAGGGATTGGGATTTGGAACTTCCAAGAGTACGCATGACCTTTAGAGCGTGAATTGGATGTGAGATCAGGTTCAGATTGATGGGGATTTCTTCAGGAGTTCCCCTTCTAATTTTGGAAGGGTTTGGGTGTGAAATCAGGGAGAAATCCCAGATGGAAGGTCAGTGCTTGATGGGTTCACACTCTAATGGCAGCGAGGGCCTTTTTGTGAAGAAAACAACGAAGTTATGGGGGTCCTTGTAATTATTGTGAAAGTTGAGGGGCTGACTGAAAGAGAAGAGAGTCAAACTGGACTAAAATGCAAATTAGGTCAAGATGATCTCTGATTGGGCCCAAATTTTGGTGCAAATCTAATTTGGACCCAAGGAATCTGATGGTGAATTCAGATTTTGGTTTTTACCAAGTTTGACGAGATAATTTACGTAGAAACCCAAATTAGGGTAACTTTTGTTTGAGACTCTATTTTAGCTTAAAATGGGTTCTAAAGGTCAAATCGAAGGTACCAACCTTATACAATATTTTTATATGATTTTTAAAAGGTTTAGATGGATTTATCTTGACTATAACCTCTGTTATTTAAGCGGATTTGAAATTAGGGTTTCGGGTGCTGTTTTGACTCTCGAAGTACGCGAAAACCCGTTTCTATCTATACAGACCCTCTTATTAGTCATTAATGAATGTATGACCTTTAATTAACCCCTGGGAAATCCCGTGGTTACTCTGCATTTATGATCTTCTATTAAAACTGCAAATTTAACCCTGATTTAATACACTCTTCTCAGAAAGGATGTCTAGTGAATTATGACTCTCCGACGAATATGTACGAGCAGTTGTCTTTTGATTTTGACTAATTAAAGCTAGTTATGACTGATTATGATGTTATCATCATACCTCCATATCTAACTTTTGCTAGTCCCTTAGCAAAATCCTATGAAAAGAACGAGAGTTCTAAATCATGCATTGATGTTCAGATGCCTAGTTTGTTTCATTCTTTTAGAAATTAGGTCAGAATGCTAATAGTAGACCTAGAGGTACTCAAGTATCAATCAAGATCCAGACCTGACTAGCTTCATCCTGAGTCTGCTGCGAAGGTTTCTAAGGCTCGCAAAAACTACCTCAAGGTTCGTTGACCTCGGCGGTTAAAGTACCCGTGCGTAGAATGTAGCATGTCTAGGTTCAGTTTGTCAGTGCATTTTTTTATAAGAGAGAGGGATAGAAGTATATTTTTCATTTGGAGAGTTTTTTCTCTTTTCTTTTTTACTTTTGCCTAAATCTAGCCTTAAATTGACCCTAAACACGATCTGCATCGGATTCCTTGTCCCCATCATCAATCCTCAAAGGGTCCCTAGCAATTGATGCTTCAAGATAGCACTGCCCATGGCAACCCCCAAAATCCTGGCTTTCAACACTTCAGGATAGTGCCGCTCATGGCATTCTATAGCTAAATTCAGGCCTTGGCAATCGACATTTCGAGATAATCCCAACCATGGCACCTAAACCAATACAAGGTGCTTACGTGCCCCTGTGTTTCGCGTACGTTTATCGGGTTTTTAAAGATTATCATGTTGTAGTATAGCCGAAAAAATGTTCAAAACAAATAAAGATTTTATTACTCGAAAACTGGAGTATCCGAGGTCGAACACAGGGAGCAATCTAAGTACTTTTAAAAACTTGAGAAAACAATTGGTTCAATGAGAGAATTATAAAAATGAATTGCTAAAAAGAACAGAATTGGACGTCTGATTTCTGTATCAGACGTCTTAAAATGAAAGTCTTCTTCTTCTTCTTTTGCTGTTGCGTGCCTCTGATCTTCTTCTTCTTCTGTTAGTCTTTCTTCTCTCTTTCTTCTGTTCCTCCTTTTCTTTCTTTCTTTCTCTTGCTCTTCTTTCTCCTTCTCTTCTTCTAAGTCCTTCTGCGTCCTCCTTCTTCTGCCTTGGCGAGCCTTTTCCTCTGCTCAGCTTTTCTTCTTCAGCTTCTTCTCTACCTTGCCTTTTCCTCTGCTCAGCCTCTCTTCAGAGCTTCTTCCTTCTCCTTCCTGCGGCTAAGTACTTAGCCTTTCTCCTTTGGCGCTCTGTTCCTGCACACAAGGCACAGCAAAACCTAACCCTTTCTCTACCCGCGCGTATCCTCTCTCTCTGCAAACCGCTCACAGGAAGCTCTCCCAGAGTTGGGTAAACGGGTCGGGTTGCGTACCCGGGACCAGGCGCACCGGCGTGATATGGTGCGCGAGGTGTGCTCGGTAGTGTTGGGTCGGACCCGCCAGGTCCGCGTGGTGAATCCACGGACGAGGCGGGAGTGGGGCGCAGGACCTCACCCCTGGTGTATTCGGAGGCGATAAGCCCGTATCACAAAATCAATTTAAACAGTGAAGGCACTGCGAGGCTTACCGATGTGGGACTAAATTGGTGCCTCTCCTCGCGCATGCCCGCAGCAGACCTCTTCGCAATCTCCTCAGCTGCAGCTTCGATTCTCTTCGTTTGCTGGTTAGCTGCCTTCGCACCACTCTCTTGTCTTTGCAGCAGCTGAAGACCTGGAGTCCTGAAGCTTGGAGCGCGGAAGAAGCTGCTTCAATGTGGCGTCAATGGCGGTCGGGTAGCAGAATCTGTCAGACAGGAATACGGCCTCATGGCCTAATTAAACCACTGGGAAACCTTCGTCGTGGCACGGCGAAGGTGTTGAGCTGTGCGGTAGGCCGCGGGGTGGCCTAGGCGTGCGTGCCTAGGTTGTCCTGTGGTCGGAAAGATGGGTGTGTTCGGTGGTGTGTTGAGTGAGTGTGGAGGGACTGTGGAGGGGCGGAGGGCTTTCAGTGTGATGAGGCGGAGCTTTTGGGACGGTCGGCGAGTTGTGTGGAGCTGCGGATCGACGGGGGCAACTCGCCGGAGGGTGGCCGGAGACGAGGAAGGTGATGGTGGTCAAGGACAGTCGAGGGTCGGTTTGAATGAAATAATGTGGGGAAAAGAAAGAGGGGAAGATGGGGAGTAATTATAACCTACTTGTAGGGACGAAGGGGGCCGGAGAGGCAGGCAGTCGTATTGACTGTCGCCGGAGAAGAAACACCCAGAGGGAGAGAGCGGCGACGAGGAAGTGGGCAGGGAGGCGTGCGCTTGGTGCGGCGTGACGCAGGAAGACGAGACGAAGCAGACTCTGCTGCTGGTATGGCAGCAGAGCGACGAGAAGGAGGAGAAGTAGTCACCGGAGCTTGTGGGTTTCCTGCCGGAGAGGGAAGAGAGGAAATTTTGAGGGATTCTCCGCCAAGACAAGTCTGCTTCAAGCGGCTGGTCCTGGGGTTTCTTTTATAGGCACAAGCAGAGGGTCAGATGCACGGAGGGTGAGCAAAGCTCTCACCGGAGATCGCCGCAGGTACAACACCCATACCTCTCGAGCATTCGCACGAGAGGTATGATGTGAATCAGGACATGGGGAGCTGCTTAGGCGGTAGGGGACTTCTCAGGGAACCCCCATTTCGCATCTGAGAGCAGCTCCCTGGGGAAGCGAGGAGAAATCCTCCTCGAGACTTCGCCGGAGTATGGGTCTTCTGCTGCGTTGGCAGAGGGACCGGAATGCAGAAAGTGACAACAAAAGTTAGGGGGGTTTTCGCAAGGGTTTTCAAAAGTTAGGGGTCAGAATGTAATTGGGTGGACTATTTTGCAAAGTAGGTCAAGATGACCTTCCCTTAGGTCCAAATTTTGGTAGAAACCTAATTTGGACCTAAGGAATCCAATGGTGAAGTTGGATTTTAGGTTTGACCATGTTTGACTGGACATTTTGCGTAAATACTCAATTTAGGTCAATTGATGAGCTAGGACCCTAATCTAGGTCAAACTAGGTTCCAGAGGCCAATTTGAATGTTCTAAACCCTAGGGGATATTTTTCCATGATTTTTAGAGGGTTTACTTAATTTTTATCCTGACCAGAACCTTGTTGAATTAAGCGGGTCTGTTTTAGAGTTATCAAATGTCATTTAATTCCTATATTGCACATGAACTCATTTCTGATTGATTCAACCCACTTTTTATCTTATTTAGAACATTTGACCTATGCTCTGTCTCTAAAAAATTTCGTTTATGTACTGCAATGGTAAAATTACAGTTTTAACCTTTATTTCATGTTTTCTTCTCAGAACACTTATTCCTCCAATTAAGTCCTCTTCTAAGTCATGTAGGAGCTTTTATTCTCTTTATTAGGTCAAAATGAGCTTGTTATGGCTCATGATGAGGTTCTTATCACCCTGGTAGGATATTTAGATATCCTAGGAGACAAGCACTGAGGAGACGATATGTTATTACGTATCTTAGAGGGGAATTTCCCACCTCTCCACGTCGAGAACTCGTTCAATCAACTTGTGTTGTCGAGCCACTCCTAAGCTAGATCTTCGAGGTGGCTTTTCAGAACAGAACATTTTTGGTGGATTTTTTTTTATTAAGCGCACTGAACCAAACTAAGTGTGTGATTTTTGAGTGTTTAGGTTACCAAGTCCCGCAAACCAAAGGGTAGGCAAAGGAACCGAATAATCCCTAAGCCTTAGACCTAATACATTAGCTTCTCACTTTTCTCAACCTCTTGAGGATTAATCTAGATCTTAGTGATACGTGAATGTTTAAGCCCTAAAATAAGCCCAAGAGGCTTAAGATCAGCGCTCATACTAATCTCTTTTCTCCTTGTCATCTCAGGATTTGATTTTTTTCCTTTTTGATTAGGTCTAGAACTTAAGTAGATTCCATAATCAATAGCTAATGACTATCTATTTTTTGTTCTTAATTTTGCTCCTTTTTGACATTTAAATTTTCTCCTCTTTTCCACCTCATGAATGATATGCAATCAATTCTCAAAATTTTCCTCCTCTTTCTCCATTTTTTTGTTCATTTCCAATTTTTTTATTTTTTTATCAATTTTTGAATATGTATATTTTTTGTGAGAACCCTTTAGAGAATTAAATGTCCATATGTCTGCACTTTAACAACCCCCCATACCTAAGTTTTGCAATGTTCTTATTGCAAACTAGAAGGTATGAAATTAGCTTGGTTCAAGGACTGGAATAGGATCAAAGGGTAGGTGAACGGGTTGGGATGACTGTTGCGGACGATTTCAAGCTTTGATACAAGTACCAAAGGTGGAGTCGGCTGTTTTAAAGTTGAACTCGAAAGTGCAATAGGAGTGTAGCTCAAAAGATGATTAGAAGGGTCTTGGGTTTTTGGAATGATGGGTTGACTCCTGTTAAGCGTTAAATTTAATGCCTTCAACCGAACAAAAGGTGATCAAGGAGAAGGGGTGGTCAAATCAGAGGAGTTAATCATCCTCTCTCCGGCTGAACTCTCCGTAGGCTCCGGCGAGCTTCTCCGTCCACCCTCTTCGTCGGCAGCCACTGACCATAGTCGGCCAATTCTCCTTCCTCAAGTTTGTCCGCATCTTGCAATACCCACAGGTGTCTCCTTCCTCCATCTTCCTTGCCGTTCTCCCCCACCGGAGGTCCCTAGATGATTCTGTAAGGACTAGCGAAATTAATCAATTAACTAATCGATTAATTCTGCAACTAGTAGAATCATGAAAGAGGTGATTATTTGGGTAGTTTTTCTTTTGTAGAAAGATGTAACTACACATGTAACCTCTCATATGAAGCGATGCAATGTTTGAAATGGATAACTACCCTTATAGAAAGTGTAATCACCAATTCTAGAAGAATAATTACTATTTTAAGATATTTTTTAAATGCATTTTACACATGTTTTATTAATTTCAATATTCTAGAAGTTATAACTACCATTCTAGAAGATTAATTTAGAATTATAATATATTTTAGAACATTTTATACGCATGGGATTAATATTAAGTATTTTAGAACTTATTTATTTATTTTATGCATATTTAATACATTAGAAATATTATATTTAGATACTTAAATTAATTTGTGTGTATGAAATTAATGTGTTTGGCTCTTAACAAAATATCTAATAAGCAATACAACATGAAATAGAAGCTAAGAATCATCAAAATGAATTTTCCAATATCTTAACATCTTTTGATAACAATGAAGCTTTTTTTCATCATTATTATAATCTTCAACTTTATATCTGCAAGAACTTTATGATATGATATGATAATATATTAAACATCAAAATAAATGTAATTAGAACCTAAGTCTAACATAGGCTTGGAGTAGAACCGTCGGGAAAAACTCTTCACCAACACTATATTTAGCGATGCCTATTCTTGACAATTTTGTGAGCTTTCCCCACAATTGTTATTTGTTAAGAAACCCCATCCTCCTTGTAGTGAGAATCTCAGGCAAGTGACTAGGGATTGGGGTGAACATGGTTTAATTATAGGAAGCTCCCAATCACAACGCACCTCTCATTTCTTCCCCTCCTTGAGTTCCAACACATTGCGAGAAACCATCTCTTCAAAGTGATCTATAAGAAAAGAGCCCTTTCTTTCATTCTTAAATTTCGATGTTTCTATGTAGAGATACAATTTGAGGACCTTCTTTTTCTCTTATTACTAGTGGGCAGGCCCACGCTTTATAGTGGAAATAATATTATTAGTAATAGAATGCACCGAGGTGTGAGGAGATGGGGGGAGTGTGAATTGTTGGGAGCACCGACACATGTAGGGAAGACATTTGTGTACTTAAGATTTCAAGATAAAAGGAAGATGCATTTTTATAATTTTTATTTTTATTTTTTTTTAAGAAAGGGAAGGGATTCTTGTGAATAGTTGGCTAGATGAGATTTAATGGGAGAATGACACTTATACCCACCTAAATTGAGAGACATTTTTTTTTTTAAAGCATAGGGGATCCTAGCACATAATGGTGGCTAGGATTTTCTCCACTAAAAAGCATAAATGAGATGGGTGTTATTATAAAATAATACCCAAGATAAATAAACTCAGACCAAAGAAGTCATATACCTATTAACAAAATAATTAAATAGAATAATATACCAACACATAATAACATAAGGAAGTACCGTGAATGCCACTTTTCATCTGTTAATAAAAATAGCTAAGATTTTTGATGTCATATATAAAGACTCTCCGTAAAGGTTATTATCCACCGTCCATTATTCATCTTAACTAGTCCAAATCCTATTAATAAGCATATATTCATTTAAACATAGAGTAAGGATTTTTCATAAATTGTATAAGGGTTTTAACATATATACATATACGTATATATTCCCATTAAATTCGTACTTACATAGATATCTCATAAAACGTTATTAGCATATTTTCATGTCCTTTAGATTAAATAATAAGTATGATTTTATATCAAACCCCCTTTACTTTTTTTAGTTTTTGAAACCTGCACCCTCCCTCCCCCAATCTCTTTTTCCACTGCTCACCTCCTCCTCCACCCCTCCTTGACCTACCACCTCCACCATCTCCTTCGTCGACCACCACAACATGACTGCCACCTCCTCCACCTCCATCCATTCCCTTGCCGACGACCCTCCATCTACCCCTTCTTAGAGGCATCGCTGTTATTACCAGCAACTCTTGGTGAAGTAAGTTGCATGCAAGCCAAACAAACCATCATTATCTATAATATGGGCCTTCCTCTTCCTCACTTGTTCTTCCTCTTCCTTGTGTTGTTGCAAGGTGGAGATCAAGCCCTTGCTCTTCTCCAAGAGGAAGGGCTCCAAGACCCTTGACCTTGGGGACGGTAAGCTCGACATCCACTGGGACCTCTCCACCGCCTGATTTGGCCTTGGGCCTGAGCCCCTCGGGTCCTTCATCGCCATTGTCTTCGACCTTGAGATGGAACTCCTCCTCGGGGACCTTGTCAAGGAGGCCTACTACGAGGCCCACACTAATGCCAACTCCAATGGCAACGACAACCCCTCGCCGATCCTCGTCGCCAAGAGGGAGCACACCTTCGGGAAGAGGGCCTACTCCACCAGGGCACAGCTCTGCGACAACAGGCAGTTCCATGGCATCATGATTGAGTGCGAGACGGTGGCACAGGTGGGGCTCAAGGACCTCTCCCTCGAGATTCGCATCGACAGGAAGAGAGTCATGCAGGTGAAGCACCTTGCCTAGAAGTTCCAGGGCAACCAGACCATCCTGGTGGATGACCTCCCCCTAGGAGATTCACGAAGATGGAGGGAGGAAAGGGTGGCAAGGAGATTGAGGGAGGTGGGGGAGGCAGTAGCCATGTCGTGGTGGTCGACGAAGGAGATAGTGGAGGTGGTAGGTCGAGTAGGGGCAGAGGAGGAGGTGAGTCGTGGAAGAAGAGATTGGGAGAGGGAGAGTGCACGTTGCAACAAAGAAAAAAATAAGGAAGATTCAATATAAAATAACACTTATTATTTAATCTAAAGGACATGAAAATATGATAATGACATTTTATTGGATATATATGTAACTATAAATTTAGTGGAAATATATACATATTTGTATATATTAACAAAGGTATATATATATATGTCAAAACCCCAATATATGAATTAGGTGGGCTAGAAAGCTTCTTGGAGTGACATTCATCTCTTAATATTAATTTTATGTCTATGTCAAAAAATTATATTCATGTATGGGTGGTAATTTGAGGGAAAGAGGGAGAGTGGCGGTGGGAGGGAGGGGGGGCAAAAAATTGGAAATGGTAGATAGGGAGAGAAGAGAAGAGACCAAAAGAGAGCGGGGGTGGGCGGGAATTAGTGCAGAATTAGTATTGAAGTTTCCTTTTCATGAAAAAGAGAAAATGGCATTTCACCTTTATCTATGTTTTAAGATGTAGTTAAAATTATTTTGTTTAAAGAACAACGTATATAGACTGTGAATATGAAAAGGTTATATCCGCGAATGAGTTAGTTGTACCTAATCTATGCCCATTCATTTTTAGCTGGACTCAAGCTTAGATCAACGTAAGAGATGAGGATAGAGCAAGCGGGTGAGGATGGGAGAGACTTTTGAGGGAGATGGCGAGAGAGGATGGGAGGGAGCCACACGTGACCTTTCAAACTCTTCCTTAGGTTTCGTTTAGAGGCGGTTCAGTGGAGGTTATTTTTACTCGAAGATTTTAAAAAACAAAATCTTATTAAAAAAAATCTTTATTTTTATTTTTAATATTAAATAAATATCTAATAATAGCTTTTACTTTTATTTTTATTTTTAATATTAAATAAATATTTATTAATAAATACATCCATTATTTTATCACCCTCACATATAACATCACTTATCCCTCGTCACTCGAATAAATATCTTTTTATATTTATTCTACTAATCTATCCTTATAATATTTTATTCTGCATCCAAAAGATGTTGGTATAGAAGTAAAGATAAGGCGTGGTGGTAGGACGTCAGGTTTTCGACCCATCAGTAAACTTGGCATTGCAGTATGAGAAAAATTAATTAAAGAAATGACATGCAGATAAAATAAGAAATTGTGCTTGCAGTGAGCGACACCTTGGTTTCGTTCTCGTGTGAGATGTGACGCTGTTCAAAGGATTAAACAAGATATAGCATCCGTCTCCTACGTTGCGGTCTTGCAGCTCGTCACGTTCGATCGTGGTGGATTGACGTCAGCGAGTGTAGCTGAGCTGGTTGGGGTTATGTTGCGGGTGACGTGCCGTTGTTGACGAGTTGGGATAATTTCTTAAATTTTTAGTCATTTAATTAAAATTATTATAATATTATATTAAATTGGACCTCATATTGATTGAGTACCGATATTGATAGATCAGTATCGGTATCTATAATTGATTGTCATAAATTTCATATTTTATAGGTATCAGTACTGATGTCAAGTATTGATATCTATGAGTTACTGTTTGGAACTCAAGTTCAAATGAGTACTCGTCTAGTACTCACCATGTATCGGTACTCATGATGAGTATCGGTATTCAGTGAGTACTGATATCTCTCCAGGAGCTAACTGATCTCAATGAGTACCGGTACTCATGACGAGTACTGGTACTTGTTGAGTATTGGTAATACCACCTATAGCTTACCAGTATCGGTACTCGTGATGAGTACTGGTACTTGTAATCTACAGGTCCTGGTGACTTCAAGTGTAGAACCTGATCTGGGACTCGCTTGTACTGGTACTCATGATGAGTACCGATACATGTAAGTACCAGTATTGGACTTAAGGCGTCCTGAAGTCGATCTGGAGCTAGCAATATCGGTACTTATGAAGAGTACCAGTACAAGCTAGCTACAGTTCACTTTAGTGTTTATGAACAGTATAGCAACAGTATCGATACTCATATTTAGTACCGATACTAGTTGACGTTTACGGGAATGTTTCTAAGTTTTTTTGGGAACACGAATCATCTATCTATATTTTATATAGCTTTACACGGATTGGAGATTAACCAATGTCAGATATTAAAACAAACTAGCATTCTTTCAAATCAAATAAGATGAATCATGAATTAAATAGGCTATACAACATAGTTCTTTCTACTAACAGGTATGAACATATTGTTAGGCATGCTTTTGATGATTGAAATAGAGCCAAATATAAAATACTTGTACTCATCTTTAAAGAAAAGAAGAAGGGACTACAGATGGTGCTTCCAAAAGAACCCACCTTTTGTATCTTGATCAAGAATGACAAAAGGAGTTCTCTTCTCCTCTTTACATGTTGTTCTCTCTCTCTCTCTCTCGTGAAAAGAGCCTTGAAATCCCTAGGTACACGATGGGGGTGTAAAGCCAGGATTATTAGGTGGGTCTTTTGGGGACCACAACCCCAAATAAGGCTTAATAAGCAATTAGTCCTCCTAATTACTGTATCGGTGAATTACATCTCCGCCCATCAAGAAGATATATATTCACAAACAGGTTTCTGCACATGCAAATTAGATATCACCCCATCCTCTTGCATTTTATGCACATGCTCTCAACAAAAAAATATGATTTGATCACTTTAGTGATGTGCATTAATGCCAGTCACTATAAGAATATTGAATATTATCTACCGTTAGAAATGGTCGGCAATGATAAAATAACGATCGATAAAAAGGGTCGATAAATGTACCGTTGATATTGGGTTTTCTTGACCGTTCCTGAACAATATAGTCGATAAAAAGGTGCATCCCCACTCAACGTTTGGTTATTTCTCTCGTCAGTTTTCAATGGTCAGTAAAGTGATATCTTGCCATTTCTTTGAAACGGTCGACAAAAATATTTACCTTGACCGTTATTTATATTATCGATTAAGATCATATCGTCGACCGTTTATTAATAACGGTCGACAATGGAGGTATTGTTGTCCATTTTCGCAAGGTCGGGAATATTAATATTGGCGACCATTTGTATATAACGGTCGACAACATCAATATTCTTGATTGTTTTTAATGGTCTAGAATATTTGTATTTTCCACCGTTCTTGAATAATAGTTGACAATACTAATATTGTTGACCGTTTAAAATGGTCGAGAATCTTCGTATTATTAACATTTTTTAAATAACGGTCAAGAATGCTATGATTTTTTTTTAAATGTATCTAATTTATATGGAAGACCCGTAAAAAACTATAAATATAGTAAAAATATAATCACACAACTTAAAAATTTTTGCATTTAATTAAAACAGAAGAAATCAAAATAAAAATTTTATAAATAAAATAATGTATACAAAGTTTATTAAAAACGATAATGTATATAATCATGTTGTGGCACCAACGCCCCCAGCACCGCTACCACCTAAATTGTTGTCATCACGACGATCTTTATACTGATGAAGGGACGGGAGATCAATTCCTCTCTTCTAAAGTAATGTCAGGAGCTCCTTGATTGTCTTATTAGATTCCTTGGTTTACATGGCGTTGTCTCTTACTAATGTTGTCAGCTCCTCTATCCAGTGGCCTTCTCCTCGTCTTTGCGGCGTAATGCCACAATTTCCTTTCTCATCTCCTGCACCTCAGCTGAAGAGGATGATGCTCCCTTCTCTCATACCACCCCGAGACGGTTTCGCTCTTCCCTGTGCTACAAACGTACTCGCCTTCTTCTTAAAAATAACCTGTGTAAAAACATCACAAATAATCAGACATTTTTTAAAAAAAATCGACAGTATTTCCTCTATATATTATGATATTTCGAAATAAGTATATAAATAAATAAAAATGAAATGAGAGCATATAAATGAAATAACCCTCCCTTTCTCCATTTCCTTCCCCTTCCTCTTTCTTCTCCTCTTTCTCCCCTTCCCTTACCCTCCCCTTCCGCTTTCTTCTCCTTCTCTTTCCCCCTTTCTCCATTTCCCTCCCCTTCCTCTTTTTTCTCCTTCTCTTTCTCCCATTCCCTTTCCCCTTCCCTTGCCCTCCCCCTCATTTCCCTCCACTTCTCCCCTCCATTTCCCTTTTTTCTTCTTCTTCTTCTCCACATTCAACATAAAACATTCAATATACAAAAAATAAATAAATACATCATTCCATACAAAAAATAAATCTAAGTGAGTACACCCCACACTTAAAATAAATCTAAGTGGGCACACCCCACATTTAACATGATAACAATATTTAAAAAAAAAAGTAGTAAGAAATTCACCATAGTGACGAAATGGCCTACAAACGGTGCACAACTAGTAGGAGAATGTGTTGAACCTATATGAGAAGGTAATAAAATAAATTTCAGTTTTGAAATATAAATGAACATAACCCTTAATAAAAGTGATGAAATTTATGCAAGTGTGTGTATCTACAAAGTTGTAATAAAAATTTCATAATAAATATTTGAAAAAAATCTAACAAGTTACTAATATATGACAATTGAATGAAAATAAAACATATAGCTAGGATAGTTGAATGAATTCTCCTCCGATAAGTATTAAATCTCTGATAACTATCAAATCACCTGAAGGTCAATTTTAAGTGTCGTAAATACTCAACAAAGGATCTAGAATTCTATGGAATTCAAATCAAGGCTTACTAACCCTTAAAACCCTAATTTGATCTTCTTATCTTGCCATAGGATCCTTCTAACATAATCCAACCCCTCATTGGCTGATTAAAATTATTTTGGTATGAAAACAGATTGTCGCCCAGAGAGGCTTTTAATGTGTGATCATTGTATTGATTTAATCAACCAAGGTACCTGCACACTATTAATTAGTGTCTAGGGACTGTTTACGCAAGCGAGATCGATGTTCTAAAAGTTGCATCGTAGTATAGGTCGAAATCGCTTTGAAAATAAATAAATTTTATTAATCGAAAAGATTCTGAGGTCGAACATAGGGAGTAATATGAAATTTAAAGCTCAAGATCACAATTTAAATAAAGTATAAAGAGTGCAATAAGAGTACTATCAGGAATAATATGCAAAAAGAATGGAGTAAAATGGTGATTTAAATTACCAATTACTCCTCACAAATAATACTTAAATCAATGTAATTAAAGTATCAATAGAAGGTGATTTTGCTTTTCATCTTCTTCTCTTCTTTGTTGTGCGGCTGCTTCTCTTCTTCCTCTTCTTTTCTTCTTCCTCTTTCTTTCTTCCTCTCTATTCAGCTTCCTCTTTCTTCTTCTCTGTTACTCAAGCCTTCTCCTTCTCCTTCTTTTCTTCTTCTGTTGCGGCTCCCTCTCTTCTTCTTCCTCTCTGTTTAGCTTCGCACAGGAGGGGCTTCTCAAATTGGCTAAGTGTTAGCCAATACTCTCTGCAGCAAAACCCTCTCCCTACCTCACGCAATCTCTCCTTCCCTTTCTCTCTTAGGCTCTACCCTCCTAATGCCTCTCTTAGGATATCGGGTTATCAGTCACACGCGCACCTGGGACCAGGGCTGCGGATGTGGGTCGCAGCCAAGGAGTGCTTAAGTTAGGTGGGTTATCAGGCGCACCAGGTCTGATGGGTCAGAGTCGCGGATGAGGCGTGCGTGCGGGGACCTCACCCCCTGTGCGTGTTGAGGCAAAAAGCCTATACGACTTTTTCAATTTATGCGCCTTCAACTCATTTGCCGCTTTCGATGTGGGACTAAATCGGGCCACTTTCTTCTACGTGCAGCTGCAGTTGGTGCTCCTTGTGATTGCGGTCAAAGACGCAGTCAAAGAACCAAATTGGCTTCTAGGTTGTGATCTTGGAAGTGCTCCGCAGCACTTGGGACTTCGCCTGGGGTATGCAGATGCTGAAGCGAGCTTCGAGCTTTGCTAGAAGCTTTGGTAATGGCGGCGGAGACCTAGGTACCTGAGAGCACGAAAACGGGCTAAGAGCCCCAGTTAAAACAGTTCATGGGCTTCACTAGACCACGGCGGATGCATAGGGGATGGTCTCGTGGTTCGTGGAGGTGTGTGGTGGGCTGCGGAGGTCAGAGGAGGAACGTGACAGTGGGTGTGTTCGACGGAGCGGTGGAGAGGCTAATAGCCTCGAAGACTAGAGGACTTTTGTTCTCTGGGACACGGTGGAGGTGTAGAGATGAACGGCGGCCGGGTTGGTGAAGCGTAGTGGCCGTGCAAGCTCGCCGGAGGTACGTCGGCGAGGTGGAAGACGGAGGACAGTGGGGCGAGTCGGCAGTCAAAACAGAGTGGCGAGTGTCTGAAAATGAAGAGGGGAAGATGAGGAGTTGTTTAGGAGAGGAGGCAGATGAAGGGGAGCGGAGTTGGCGCCGGTTGAGGTATGGCCGGAGTTGGAGACGAAGATGCTCTGATAAGAGGTGGACGGTGAGGATGAAGGAGGTAAGGACGTCGGCTGGTGTTGCTCAACACGGAAGAAGGCACAGAAGAAGAGTCTGTCACTGGTATTGCGATCAGACGATGAGGGGAGGCAAGGAGGATCGTCGGAGCTTGAAGAGCAATTCGTCTGGAGGAGGGAAGAAGATTGAGGGTTTCTTTGGTCGAATTCAAGCTTGAGCGATTCGGTATGAGCAGGGGGTGCTTTTATACACCTTAGGAGGATGGTTAGAGCATGGGAAACAAGCTTCCCAAGCTTGGAAAGCTCGTCGGAGTTTGGGAATTTCTTGATACCTAAAATCTCTCATGCATTCGCATGAGAGATTTGGTAGGTTCTAGGGCTTAGGATCGGGTTCAAAAGAAAGGAAATTTCTTGATGAACTCCCTTTTAAATTTGAAAGGGATTCGTCAAGAAATCAGGGAGTTCTTTCCTTTTTAAGGTCCCCGGAGCAAGTAGGAATAGGTTTCATGGTGGTAGGGACCTTTTTGTGAGAATAATGACAAAGTTAGGGGCTATTTGAAAATATTTTGAAAGTTAAGGGTAGAAATGTAGTTAGACAAAACTAATTTGTAAACTAGGTCAAGACAAACTCATCTTGAATCCAAATTTTGGTACAAACCTAATTTAGACCTAAGGAATCCAATGGTGAAGTTGGATTTTGGTTTTGACTATGTTTAGCTGAGTAATCTATGCAGAAACCTAAATTAGGGAAAAAGTCTGTCTGTGTCTCTGTTCTGGGTCAAAATGTGTTCTGATGGTCAAATTGAAGGTTCCAAATACTAGAGAATATTTTTCTATGAATTTTAGAGGGTTTAAGTGAATTTTATTCTGATCAGAACCTCAGTTAATTGGATGGGTTTATTTTTAGGGTTTCAAAAGTCATTTAATTCTAGAACACGTGCAAACCCTTTTTTGTCTGTCTTAACCTACTTGTTATCTTTTTAAGACTAATTGACCTTTGTTGAACCGTATTTCGAAATCGCTACGCTTACGTGTTTGGTTTTGGAAAACCTGTCGTTGCAGTTCGAAAGCGAAGAATTCGTGTTCAACAAATAAAATTTATACCGAAATGAAAATTCCGGGTCGAACACAGGGAGGCAGACGTTTGATTTAAAAACTTCACGTTTCTTTTTATTTGTCACGAAGTAATTCAATTTAAACTATTTAATTATTTACAATTAATAAAAGAGAGAGAGGGTAAGAGAGAGAGAGAGTATTACACATGAAAATCAAAATGAGATGTAGAATAAACAAAGAATTTATCATAGAAGAGACTGTTCATTACAATTAGAATGCATAAAACAATTACACTAGAAAGTGATAAATTTACTCTAGAAAGCATTAAAAG
The DNA here is from genome assembly GCA_037157565.1 of Thalassia testudinum. Lineage (NCBI taxonomy): Eukaryota > Viridiplantae > Streptophyta > Magnoliopsida > Alismatales > Hydrocharitaceae > Thalassia > Thalassia testudinum. The sequence continues at coordinate 6,695,060 of JAZHRO010000012.1, read as the reverse complement.
AATGGAGGGAGAAATGTCATCCTCGACGGTCACTTGGAGGACGAGTAGATTAATCTAGAAAGCAGTAAATCTATACTAGAAAGCAGTAAAAAGAATAGGGAGAGAGAAATCCTCCTCGACGGTTGCTTGGAGGACGAGCCGGACGGGACGACGCCTGGACGAAGGAGAACGAAGCAGGATGAAGGAGGACGAAGCAGAAGAACGGGAACGAAGCAGCACGCCGTCGTCGTCGCGGGATCTACTTTCGAAGGGGAACGAAAATTGGACTTTATCTCACGAGAAGCATCCCAGGTGTGGGACAAGCTTCTCTTGAGCTTTGGAGGGTTAGAGAGGAGAAAGAAGGGATGAGAATTTCATATAGAGGGGGTCTCCTTTTATAGTTGCAAGGAGTGGGGGCAAAATGGACATTACAACTTCAAAATAATAAAAGAGGGGTCTTTAGTGACGGATAAATCTGTCACTAAAGCCCTCAACATGGGCGTCGTGGTCGGCTCGCGGGCGCCTCCTCGCTTGCTCGCGCGCTCAATAGCTTGCGCACGTTCGCCGCTTTTCAGCCGTCCGATCGCGAGATCGGACGGCTTAAGATGCGTCTCCACCCACTGCGTTGCGCGCCCGCCCGCGCGTCTGATTGTGCGTCCGATTGCACGTCCAATCGCGCGTCGACGCTATCAGGCGCGTGCGGTCGTCCGATCTCCATCTGACGCTCTACCCGCGCCCAATCGCCCGTGCCTGCTGGTGAGACGCCAATCCTCTGTAGTTCTAATATTTTGTCGTAGTATAGTATAGAGAAGCGGTTACCAGTTTAATACAATTTGTTACTCGGAAATAAAAGTTTTCCCGAGGTCGAACTCAGGGAGCAAATTGTATTCTAGAGGTACAAAGTTTCTATTAGAAAAATGAAAGAGAGAGAGATTTGTTTTGTTGGCTTTTTCTTCTTCTCTTCTTTCTCTTGTCTTTGTCTTCTTCTTTTCTCTTCTCTTTGGTTCTTCAGTCTTCTTCCTTCTTCTTCTTCTTTTTCTTCTGGGCTTCTTCTCTTTCTCCTCGTGTTCTGCTTCTCTCTTCTTTGTCTTCTTCCTTCTGCTCTTCTTCTTTCTTTCTTCCTTGCGGTGCCTGTTCTTCTTTTCTTCTTCTTTTTCTTTTTCTTCAGGGCGTCGTCTGATTTTTCAATCAGACGACTTAAGTGGCTTCTGCTACAGTGCGTCCTCCTTCCTTCTTTCTTCTGCGTCTTTCTTCTTCTTCTCGCAGTCCTTCTTCTTCTTCTTCTTCTTCTGCTTTGCTTCAAGCAGCCACGGCTCTAGCTGCTCCTTCCTTCTTTCTCTTCTCCTTCTTCCTCTACGATCTGCCTTCTTTCTTCTTCTTCTTCTTCTGTGCCTGCACGCTCACAGTTTGGTCAGGGCAAAAACCTACTCTACCCTCCCCCACGTCTCTCTCTCTCAGAATTCACTCGTAGGATAACTCTCCCAGAGCCGCCGGGTATTCGGATACGGGTCAGGCCCGGGTCCAGGCCCACCGGCGTGCGGTGGTGGGCGAGGAGTGCAGGTCGGGTAAATGGGTCGGGCCAGGTCCATGGGGGGTGGTCGCGGACGAGGCCGAGTGAGCGGGTGAGAGGGACCTCACCCCGTGTGCTGAGGCGATAAGCTTATAGAACTTTTCGCATTTATGCGGGTGCGCTGCTTCAGAGTCTTCCGAGGTGGGACTAAATGTCCCACCCCAATTGGGCGCCTGCTGCTGAGAAAGCTATAGGCAATCGCTGCTGTGCACGGGGCTCTCACCCCAGCTGCAGGCCTGGGCAGGTGCGTGAGGGCGAACCGCGCGTCCTGGCGAGTTAGACCTGGGCGAAGTGAGGCTGCAGCTGCAGGCGGAAGAAGCTCCACCTGCTCAGCAATGGTGGCGGAGGGCGGGTGACCTGTTCACAGCAATACGGCCTCTCGGCCTAGTCAGAAGGTGCAGGGAGCTTCGCTAGAGTGCGGCGAAGCTCGTGCAGGTGGTGGCGAGGCGTGGGGCGACGTGCAAGGGCTGCCCTAGGTCGGACTGTGGCTGGGGGAATGGGTTTGTTTGGGGGGTCTTTAGGCAGCGAACGGCAGGGAGTGAAGGGGTGGAAGTGGTTTAGCGTGAAGAGGCGGAGGTTTTGGGTCGGTCGGCGAGTCGTGTGGGGTGGTGGAATGATGGGAGCGAGTCGCCGGAGGTTGGCCGGAGATGGAGAAGGTGAGGGCGATCAGGCGCGGTCGAAGGGTGGTTGAACAAACTGAAGTAGGGAAAAGAAAGAGGGGAGGAAGGGAAAGAACTGTACCTACTTGGAGGGACGAGGGGGACCGGAGCAGGGCGACAGTCGTATCGACTGTCGCCGGAGAAGAAGGTGCCCAGAGAGAGAGGGCGGCGGCGAGGAGAGAGCGGGAGAGCGCGCGCTGGGTACGGCACGACGCGGGAAGAGCGGGCGAAGGTGGCTCTGCTGCTGGTAATGCGGCAGAGCGACGAGGAGGAGGAGGAAGAACCGCCGGAGTAGGGGGGCTTCTGCTGGAGTGGGAAGGGAGGGAAGAAGGGGGGGTTTCTCCGTCAGAACCGAGCTGCTGAGTTCGGTAGACGGGGGCGGCTTTTATAGAGGTGGAATCAGAGAGGAGGGTGGAGGGAGGCGGCGTGCCTCCCTCGCTGGAGGATGCCGGAGATGGAGACCCATACCTTTCGTGCATTTGCACGGGAGGTATGGGTAGCCGCAGAGACCATGGAGGTGTCCTTGCGACAGCAGACGTCGCAGGGAACCCCCGGTTGTCTTGGCAGAGGGTCTCCCTTACCCTGCGCGGCGCCATGCTCCGCGCAAAGTCGCCGGAGCATGGCGCTGCTCAGGGTTTTGCAGGGAGGACCCAAATGCAAAGAATGAAGAAGAGTTAGGGGCCAAAATGTGAGGATTTCAAAAGTTGAGGGCCAAAAAGTAATAGATGAGGACCAAAATGTAAAGTTGGTCAAGAAGGTCTCTTCTTAGGCTCAAGTTTTTATACATGACTAATTAGCACCTAAGGATTCTTATGGTGAATTTTATTTCTAGATCAGACCTTGTTTGACCAATCAATTTACGTAAAAACCCAAATTAAGTAATTAATTGGGCATGGTTCTCAATGTAGGTCAAAATGGGTTCCTAAGGCCAAATTGAAGGTTCTAAACCCTAGAGATTATTTTTCTATGAATTTTAGAGGGTTTAGTTGATTTTTTATTTGCCTTGAACCTCGTGAATTGAAGTGGGTTTATTTTTAGGGTTACAGGATGTCATTTAATTCCTTGGAGTTGCTGTAGCCCTTATTGGATCAACTCATCCCACTTTTCTTCTTATTAGGTTAGTTTGACCTATGTTTGGACCCTGAGTTACCCTATTTTCAGATTGAATTGGTGAAATTGCATTTTTACCCCTTAGTTTCTATTTTCTTCACAAGCTCAGAATTTCTCTGAGCCAAGCTTTTCTAGAGTTATGTAGGAGCTTTTTCTTGCAAATCTAGGTTAGATGGTGCTAGTTTAGGGTTTATGACGAGGTTCTCATCACCTGCCGCTCCTCGCCACGGCTCGAACCCGTGCCCAGCGCTCGCGATAGCGCGCTCGACCACTGCGCTATGGGGCGCGGATGGTCGAGTGGACGCTTTTAAGCGCGAGCGCCCACAGCCGTTGAATTAAGATCCAACGGCGGAGAGTGAGCGGGCGCGGGGCCTTCACAAGATGCAAGCGACCGTTTGGGTGGCTGAGATGGCGCCACGTGGTGCTATCTTGGCCGTCCATCTTCTGGAAGTTGTAGATGGTGCCACGGATGTCGGATTGACTCGATTTTTGTGTCGTTGGGCTGCGATCGTAGATCCGAATTCATCCATGTGGTCGGATTTATCATCTGAAGTGTGGATTTACACCATCCTGGCCCTTGATCTTCTAGGGTTCCCGGGTCACTATCTGATGCTACGGATACCTGATTAGGGCGATCTTGGAGTCGTTGAACTCCAATCGTCGCCCTGATCACATCCATACGGTTGGATCTTTGATCAGAGGCCCTGATAAATTGTTTGCCCTGTCCAAGCACATAAAAGGAGACAATTAACCTCCATTTTATTCAAACTACTCTAAATGCAAGATGATGCATGTAATGCAATATTTATATCATGAAATGCAATCCTATACTTAAGAACATGCATAAATAGACATTTTAAGTAGTGTAAATGTGTTTACATTATACCCCCATGCCTATCTTTTGCTAGTCCTTAGCAAAAACTATATGCTATTTATAAAAGAATTAGGTTGGATTATTTAGACTTGAGTTATTTTCAATCATTAAGAAATTGTTTACTTAGGAACTGAACTTTCAAAGATACAACAGTGCCCGAGTATCAGCCAAAATGCAGACCGCCTCAAGCCCTCGCCTTATTAAAAGAAAAATTTCTTTTTCTCTTTTTACTCTTTTCTAATTTTTTTGGATTTTCAAATTTTAGGGTTTAAGAGTGGCTTTCTATGGCCATTCAACTCACCCAAGATTTGATGAGAACCCTAAGTTTTAAGCATCTTATTGTGATTGTGATAGACTCGTTGACCGGTAATTAAAATGGACTTCGGATTTCTATGCCTCTAGGTGACCTCAAAAAGACTTCTGCCTAAAGGTGTATCTTTACAACCGGTAGCTTTCTCCCTACTTTTATTTTTTACGGGGTCAACACAAGGGTGAATCCAGTGTATATCTCCCCGGTTTATTCTACTTCTCCGCTTCTTCCTAAGTGTTTTGGGAATTTTTTTAGTGCATTTACTGAGCTGGGTTCTGGATAACCGGTCGATGAGCTGTTACCACCGACAACTTGCCAGCTATACTCGTGCGGCGAAGTGTGGCTTATTTCTTTTTATTCTTTTCTCCTTTTCTTTTTGATTTTTTTTTTTTAAATAAGTGGCTTCCCTGGTTTAAGATTTACCTAAGGGTAGGAAAAAGAGAAAGTTCCAGTGACTGGGCTCTGGACAACCTACCTATGGGCTGTTACCTACGATAACTTGCCAGCCATATCACCATAGAAAGTTCATTAGCTACTCAATTTCTATTAAAATCGTCGAACAACGAGTCAGTGCAACGAAAGTGTGTAGATGCTTAAGATCAAAATTCCCTCAAATCAGAGGGCGGGTTGATAAGTCGTGTACTTATCACCCAAACTTTATTTACTCTAATTAAAATAAAATTCAAGTTGGCGAGAACTCGAAAAACAAATCCACATTTTAGTGGATACATGGGTTGATTAAGTTCAAAGACCTGAAGGGTCTTTGTGTTCAGATCTTAATGTAGTTTTTCCTAAGATTGAAAATTTTCTTAAACCCAAATTCTCTTTCCTAATTTTGATTTTTTTTTTAATCAAAATAAAACAAATCTACGGAGCTGACGAATGAATTCAGAGATAAATATCCACCCCCCCATGCCTATCTAATGCAATGTCCTCATTGTATTAAAAAGACATAAAACAGAGTGGAAAAGTGAAGAAAGCACCTGAATTGCGTGAATGTCAGGTCCGCTTCGAGATGAAAAATTAAAAAGAAATGTATATGTGCTGAGTTTAGTGCCTTCAGCTAGGCACACTATACAAGGAAAAGAAATGAAGAATTCACAAGGGCAGGTCAGAATTAGAATGAATAGAAGAATCCTCTGACCTGTCAGCAGAGGTCCACAGATGTGGACCAGATTGTGGTGCAGACCTACACCCCATAATCGAGAATATCTTAGGTTCTGGATAAAAATTACCCAAAACCTAAAATCAGAATGCAAGCGGGGTCGAGCCTGCGATTTATGAGGATGCAACCCAAGACCAAAAAGTCGGGTTACAGAGAATTGAAGCTCAAAAGGATAATCGATGAATGTGTGCTTGAGTTGAACATCCTCGAAATAAATGTCGTAAGGGTTTTGATTTGATGGTTTCAACTTAAAAGGAACCCTTCGACTCAATCTTCTATTTCCTCCAGAATTAACTTCCCAAATCAGAACTTCCCAGCTCTTATTCTCCTCATTCAGCATATCAAATTCTAGGACCTCTTGTATATTCATCACCCCGTCTGAAATCTCCAAGTCTAAATGATGTGGCAGAATCAAAATTGACTTGGGTCTAATTATCTCAGAATTAGAATCATCAATAAGCTCAACATGGTGTAACTGATAACCAGGACATTGAATTGATTCCTCCAGAAAATGCAATTCTGGATCCGAAATGTGTGCCCTAATAAGATCAGTGTCCTCAGTTATTGGGCTATCAAATGATCTATCAGATTCCTCAGGCCCAATCGTCTCACAGAAATCGTGTTCAGAAAACTCGCGTGAGACTTCACAACTTGAATCTTCACCATCAGGATCTGTATCAATGTATGTCCCAAAATCATTTGTCTCTTTCTGTTCCAAGGAGACATACGTTTCCTCGTAACCCGACTTAGGGATCTCAGGTGAAGAAATTAGATCATCCTTAATTAGTTGTTTTAATTCAATCTGGTCAGCCTCGTAATACGTGTCCCCCCAAAGAGGTGCCTGAGCGGGTTTTGTCATTGGCTTTCCCGAAGAGGGTTCATCCTGGGAATTATTCCAAGATTGAATCAAAGCAACCACGAATCTCATCCTTAATTTCGCTAATTTCCCAAGTAGAAACTCACCCGGGTTCTTATCCTTAACATCCTGGACCCAATCCAACAAAGACTTGTTTAAATCATCAATCATTTCAATCAGGGGCTCCAATTTCTCAATGCAAGGTATTGGCTGAACTTCTAAAGATTGAATGATATTCCTCAAGTTAGCCAGAACCTTATCTTGAACCTGGTTAACCTGAACCAAATGAGTTGGTTCATGGTTGGGCGGGTTTGGGCTCAATGCAGGGGAATTAACGAATTGAGATTCGTTATACCCTTCCTGATAATAGGTCATTTCAGATTGTTGAAAAGATGGTGATGACCTAAAGGCAGTGAAATCAGAGGATGGGTAAGGATCGGTGTATCCTTCTTGATTGTAGATCGTATTAAGTTGTGCATGAAAGGAAGATGATCTATAATCAATGTAGCTCTGAGAAGGATAGAAATCAGAATCAAAGTGTTCAGGGTTAGACCCTAAACACTGAGGTCTGGAATTGTATCCCCAATCTGAATTATCCCAACTAACTGATAGTTGATTACAATACGAGTTGGGATAATCGTCATGTTGAGGATAATTCACAACAGGAGGGAAAGAGCGGGAATGCGTGAAATATGTGGAAGGATTCATGAGACACGGGAGGAAGAAAGGCGTCCTGCAATACAAACAATCAAACCTATCCTTAAATGGGTTAGCCTATAGACCTACAGACTCCCAAAACCCGTCTTGAGATAAAGGAACGATTTGATCTACTTTTGTCTGTTCAATCCAACCAGTTAAAGGGAGGGACTGGGGAGAAGGTTCTTCCTTTGGCTTGCGCCTTCGGTTCCTAGTGTACCCCCCAGTCGCGATCGTTTGACTCTGCTCCCCTAGCTAGACATCAGATTGAACAGTAGAAGCAGACTAATTGAAAATAATCTCGTTCTGAGTTCTGAAGAGCGAGTTCAATCCTTAAGGCCAACATCTACTTTGTTTTATTTAGGGCTAGGTTTGAATGTGCTTTGGAATGTGATGGGCCCTTTAAATGGGTTGTGCCCTTAATAATTGATTAATTTGTGTGTGCGTGCACAACCAGTGATTTTCAAGCAAGATTATTTTTGATGTGGTGAATTTTAAGGTTCAAATCTTACTTAGTAGCTTTTAGGATTCAACTTTAGGTATTTTCAAACAAGTTTCATTGGCACACCAGGTTTTGCAAGCATAGGTGATGATGTTTTCCTTTAAAGTTTCAAAAGAATGTGGAGTGCCTGGTAAATCCCTAAGAGTTGAACCTAATTGGCAGCTACTTGATGAGTTGATTTTAATTGAAGTGGTGCGGCCCAAACAACTCAAACAACTGGCCACATATGCACCACTAAGTTAGGCACACAAAGATGGTTAACCTAGAATGATTTCTACTCTTTTATGTGTTGCTTTATGTGTACCGGTTCCACAGATCAGAACCTGGTTGAGTAGAAACAAATCAATTTGGTTAAGTGCCTTTGAATGTGGGTGTATGTTGTGTGTTTGTTGAAAATTGCCCCACAGAATTATCTTTTTGTTTTTTTTGTTTTTATATAAATGAAGGTGGAATGAATGTGAGTGAGAATCCAAACAACCAAACTATTCCTAGGATTTATGCAAACACCTAGGTTAATTGGAATTTGGATTCAATGTGGCGAATGAAATCTATGGAGGGGGAAAGAATAGGGGATAACTTACAAAATCTTCCACAGCACTTTTCTCTAATCTACCGCTTTTGCTCGTCTCAAAAGAGTACCTGCAATTACAATAAGAAAGGAGAAACGTGAGATAAATGATTTGTAAGTTACAAAACACGAAGAGAAATCAAAGAGCGTCGCCTCCCCGGCAACGGCGCCAAAATGTTAAACGATTTTGCGAATCGCTACGCTTACGTGTTTGGTTTTGGAAAACCTATCGTTGTAGTTCGAAAGCGAAGAATTCGTGTTCAACAAATAAAATTTATACCGAAATGAAAATTCCGGGTCGAACACAGGGAGGGGGACGTTTGATTTAAAAACTTCGCGTTTCTTTTTATTTGTCACGAAGTAATTCAATTTAAACTGTCTAATTATTTACAATTAATAAAAGAGAGAGAGAGTATTACACATGGAAATCAAAATGAGATGTAGAATAAACAAAGAATTTATCATAGAAGAGACTGTTCATTACAATTAGAATGCATAAAACAATTACACTAGAAAGCGATAAATTTACTCTAGAAAGCATTAAAAGAATGGAGGGAGAAATGTCCTCCTCGACGGTCGCTTGGAGGACGAGTAGATTAATCTAGAAAGCAGTAAATCTATACTAGAATTTACAGTTAATAAAAGAGAGAAAGAGAGTATTACACATGGAAATCAAAATGAGATGTAGAATAAACAAAGAATTTATCATAGAAGAGACTGTTCATTACAATTAGAATGCATAAAACAATTACACTAGAAAGTGATAAATTTACTCTAGAAAGCATTAAAAGAATGGAGGGAGAAATGTCCTCCTCGACGGTCGCTTGGAGGACGAGTAGATTAATCTAGAAAGCAGTAAATCTATACTAGAAAGCAGTAAAAAGAATAGGGAGAGAGAAATCCTTCTCGACGGTTGCTTGGAGGACGAGCTGGACGGGACGACGCCTGGACGAAGGAGAACGAAGCAGGATGAAGGAGGACGAAGCAGAAGAACGGGAACGAAGCAGCACGCCGTCATCATCGCGGGATCCACTTCCGAAGGGGAACGAAAATTGGACTTTATCTCGCGAGAAGCATCCCGAGTGTGGGACAAGCTTCTCTTGAGCTTTGGAGGGGTAGAGAGGAGAAAGAAGGGATGAGAATTTCGTATGGAGGGGGTCTCCTTTTATAGTTGCAAGGAGTGGGGGCAAAATGGACATTACAACTTCAAAATAATAAAAGAGGGGTCTTTAGTGATGGATAAATCCGTCACTAAAGCCCTCAACGTGGGCGTCGTGGCCGGCTCGCGCGCGCCTCCTCGCCTTCTCGCGCGCTCAATGGCTTGCGCATGTTCGCTGCTTTTCAGCCGTCCGATCGCGAGATCGGACGGCTTAAGATGCGTCTCCACCTGCTGCGTTGCGCGCTCGCCTGCGCGTCCGATTGCGCGTCCAATCGAACGTCAACGCTATCGGGCGCGCGCGGCCGTCCGATCTCCATCTGACACTCCACCCGCGCCCAATCGCCCGCACCTGCCGCTCCTCTCCACGGCTCGAACCAGCGCCCAGCGCTCGCGATAGCGCGCTCGACCACTGTGCTATGGGGCGCGGATGGTCGAGCGGACGCTTTTAAGCGCGAGCGCCCACAGCTGTTGGATTAAGATCCAACGGCGGAGAGTGAGCGGGCGCGGGGCCTTCACAAGATGCAAGCGACCGTTTGGGTGGCTGAGATGGCGCCACGTGGTGCTATCTTGGCCGTCCATCTTCTGGAAGTTGTAGATGGTGCCACGGATGTCGGATTGACTCGATTTTTGTGTCGTTGGGCTGCGATCGTAGATCCGAATTCATCCATGTGGTCGGATTTATCATCTGAAGTGTGGATTTACACCATCCTGGCCCTTGATCTTCTAGGGTTCCCGGGTCACTATCTGATGCTACGGATACCTGATTAGGGCGATCTTGGAGTCGTTGAACTCCAATCGTCGCCCTGATCACATCCATACGGTTGGATCTTTGATCCGAGGCCCTCAAAAAGTGTTTTCCCTGTCCAAGGACATAAAAGGAGACAATTAACCTCCATTTTATTCAAACTACTCTAAATACAAGATGATGCATGTAATGCAATATTTATATAATGAAATGCAATCCTATGCTTAAGAACATGCATAAATAGACATTTTAAGTAGTGTAAATGTTTACATCAACCTTCATTCAACCTCTGAGGAAACCCATGGTTATACTGCATTCATGATAAGCTGGTAAAATTACAGTTTTAACCTTAGTTTCTTATTTTTCCCTCAGAATGATTATGCAGTGACTTGTGACTCTCTGGCGGTTATGTAGCAGCATTTACTGACTTAATTGGGTCAAAATGAGCTAGTTATGATGGTGTTCCCATCAGGGACCTGAGGCAATCCTTCGAAACCATGTAGGTCATTGTGAAGGCCTCATTTTAGTGCATCTGAATTCCTTGGCCCCCGCTACCTAGAGAAGACACAAAATAGTATCAAGTAGGAAAATTGGGCGTGGAATCATCTGGCAATGTGGAATTTTTCCATTATCAGTTCATTCAGAATTCCTGTTTCAAATGGTTTTCATGATTCTTCTTCAATTGTGATGCGTACATGGCTTCTTGGAATGATTCCTTACTTCATGGGGGTATGGTTGAGTTCAGGGAGTTGGTCGCTTGGCCCTTCCCTTGATCTTTTCTTGGATGGCAATAAAGTTTAATGAAAATCGTTGGATTTCATAAACTCTGGATGGCCAAAGCTTTGAGCAAAAGATTCTATCCAATGAGGACTTTTTAATGGAATTCAAACTCTAAGAATGTTGTACAAAGCCATTCCCAAGTATTGGGGAAAAGTTAAAAACCAAACCACATAAAGATCAAGTGGACTCAAGCATTAAATTAAGTTGTGTGGAAATTTCCCATGGTCTAAAGTTATAGGTTTAGACATGTAAGCAATATGTTTAGAGCTCTATAAACTTGAGTAGAGTGCAAAACAAACATGCTTCAAGCTTAGGTGCACAAAATCGAAGTGAGATGCCTAGGTCTAGACAAGATGGGGCCTATGTTAGGTGTTGCCTTAGGTGCCTAAACCACAGTTTGGATGTTTGTAATAGGTGGAAATGGACATTCACCAAGTCTATACCATGAAATTATAAGCCAACCTTGTTTGCTAATTTATTGGATGTCAATTTAGGATTATCTGATGATATTAACAAGCTACAATTGTGTATGGAAATGAAATGTTGGAATTGCCATTAAATGGGTGGGATACCTGGATTAAAATTGGCAGGTGGTGGTGGTGGTGGTCGTGGTGGCGGAGGTGGTGGCAAGGGGTGGTGGTGTTGGTGGCGGGTGGTGGTGGTGGCAGCTGGGGTTGGTGGTGTTGGTGCTGGTGGTAGCGGGGGGCGGTGACGAGGGGGAGGGGAAGGAGGAGGTAGGCAGAGGAGGAAGAAGAGGAGGAGGAGAGCTACCAACGAGGTCGCGAAGGAGGAGGGGGCGCTGTTGGTGTTGGTGGTCGTGGAGGAGGAGCCACAGCGAGGGTTGCGGAGGAGGAGGGCTACCAGCGAGGTCACAAAGGAGGAGGGGGCATTGTTGGTGGTCGCGGAGGAGGAGCCTAGTCAGAGGAGCCACAGCGAGGGTCGCGGAGGAGGAGCCAAGGCAGAGGAGGAGCCGAGGCGGAGGAGGTTGCACTGGTATCGGAAGGAGGAAGAAAATGATTTGGGAGGAAGGGGGAGGGAGTTGGGGCGGCACTAGGGATTTTAGTTGACTTTCTCGACCGTTCCTAAGCAACGATCTACGATAAGATTATTCTCGACCATTCATAACAAACAGTCGGGGATACTCTTATTACCGACCGTTATTAACGGTCGAGAATAACTCTTTCTTCGGCTGTTAAGGTTGAACGGTCGACGATAGACTTTGAAAATTTGCTCGCCCGCATTGGCGGGTTATGAAAACATTATTCTCGACCGTTAATACGGAAACAGTTGTAACGACCCGATTCCCGAGTCCCTACGAGACACGAGAACCGGACTGACTCGACTAATCCTAAGACCTAGTCGTCCAACGAGGAAGTGACCAAAGGAGCAGTAAAATAAACCACATTCAACATGAAATATAACTAGCAGTAACAAAATACAGCAGTAAGAAAAAGAGCTACTACAGCATGTACCACCACAACAGTAGAATAACATTTATAACATAATATGAACTGCAGGTAAAGAAAAGTACAGCGGTAAGAAGAACTACTAACTACAATGGAACAAAAAGAGGTACAAGAGAACAGTGGTAACTCTACTGGACCCTACTCAGCCCAGCGTCCTCTGCAGCCGCTGACCCTAGCTGCTCAACACCTGGTCCTGAAAGGCAACGAGTGTAACACGTCAGCAAAACGCTGAGTAGAGTGGCAACTAAAACAAAAGAAACAGTAGAGTGTACAGTAGCTGTTATGTTCTGTTACTTTCTTTATTTACGTCTTTCAATTGTCTCACGATTTCATTTATTTCTCAGATCCTTCACTTGATCTCGAATGTTCCTCGTGGGAACGATCTTGATTGCAGTCTTTTCCAAAAAGTAGAAGTAGCACGTGGTGCTCTCCTGGCCGGGAGAGTCCCCCGTGGTGATCCTACTCTCAGTCAACCACCCCAAGGTCACGGACAGGCGTAACGGTGACTACGGCACGCGCGATAAACGCACAGGTAGCTAACCCGCACTGGCACGCGGTCAGTCATTTCCGTTAACGGGTGCGCCCAAAGCATAGCACAGAACCAGTATAGGGCAGAGCCCTCTCAGTAACAGGGGGTCCAACCCCTCCACAGTAACCAAACAGGGGCCTTGCCCCTCCACAGTCCGTGCACCCTCGCCTGACTACCCTGGTTTGCCCCAGTGGGCCTAACAAGTCGGTGTAGGAGGCTAGCAGAACCCCGGGGCCCGTGGGGTAGCTAGTACCTCCCTACACTAGTAGCTCTCCTCGGTACTACGTACACAAGGACCAGCAAGTTGGTACAAAGTGGCCAGTCCTAACCCCAGGTCCCTGGGGCGGTTGGCTCCGCTCTGCACTAAACAGGTACAGGTACTTCCCTTGGTACTACGTACCCAAGAGATAGCACACTACCACATCTTTCTTTCTCAGTTCCATTCCTTTCTCTTTCCAGGAGTTCCACTCCTAATTCCCCGTAGGGTTCCAGCTCTTTTAACTCAGAACATCTAGGTTTCACTTTCCAGTTTCACGTTCCTACAATCCATGTTCTCAGTCACGTTTATTTATTCATAACAGGCAGCTGCTAATTCAATTTACAGGCAGCTATTTGTTCCTTTCCATTTTTCCAAGACTGCAGTATTCATATATTCTACTAGTTTTCCCCGTCCTAGGATTCATGCCATATCCTAGGATCTATCATACAATCTAGTTTTCCAGCCCTATGATTCATGCAACACCTAGGATCTATCATTCAATCTATTTCTCATTCCTAGGATTCATGCAATGTCCTAGGTTCTATTTATGGCTCCATAATTTAACAGATTATACTAATAAACTTAAAAGCCACTCTACCAGTTACAACAGGAGTACTGGGGGCGTGGTCGGGAATCCCGCGTGCCTCCGCAACCCCCGAGACTGCAAGGGAACGGGGTCCTATCACAAGGATCAAACACAAGGAGTTTCTTAAAACAATATCTAATCACTGTAGACGGGTAGAGGATTTAATTCCGAAAAGAACGCAACTCGAAACGTGGAAAACAGACTCCGAGCGGGCCCTAAACGGGTCGAAAACGACGAAACAGTGCAAAATCAGACGTCTGGAACTTCTTCCAGACGTCTTAAAAATGGGGAATCAGATGGTACCTTATCCTGCGTGGTCTCTTAGACGTCCAGAAGCCTGCGGGGGCGTCTGGCCTAGTTCTTAGACGTCCGATGGTCACCCCGGACGTCTGGAAGTCGTTCCCGTCGTCTGGCACTGCAGCCAGACGTCTGATTCGAGTTGGATGGCGAATCCAGAACCTGCGCATACCCATTTCTCTCTCTCAGTACGGATGGCCGAAGAAAAGGATGAAGGACGAAAATAACTCACCTTTCAGACGTCTGGACAGTCCTCCAGACGTCCTCCTCGTCGTATGGTTGGAAGCCCAGACGTCTGATTCTGGAAAAATTTCCAGAATCAGGGCCCGACTCGCCCTCCGCTCGCGACGCACGTCCGCGCCGCGTCTCGTCCGCCAGCTGCTCGAGCTGCAGCAGGCCTCCCGCGTCACCCCGCGTCTGCTGCTCCCCCATGTCGGCCGGCCCTAGCAGCCCCGGCAAGCTCGCCCTCACGGGCGAGCGCCTCCTCCCTCGTGTAGCACCTCCTTCCACTCTCACTCGCGCTCGCACTTGCACACCGGCTGGAAGGAGAAGAGGAAGGGGGCGGAGGTGATGAGAGTGAGGGAGAGGGTGTGGCGTTTTAAAGCCGCGCGGGGAGGAGAGAGAGAGCGGAACGGAGGGCGCAGCCTGCGACCGCAGGAGAGAGGGGAAAAGGCACCCGCAGGTCTGCGCGCGCAGGCACGCAGACGCAACCGCGCGTGCTGCTGAAACCGAATCCCAGACGTCTGGAATGGGCTCCAGACGTCTTATCCGACGTCTGGGCCACCTCCCAGACGTCTTAAGAGACGTCTGAAGCCGCGCATTCGTAACAATATAACAAACTCAAAAGAAGTTTCGTCCCCGAAGCTTGCGCTAACTAGGGTGCGGGAAAAATGTCATAGTAACCATAACAAACTCAAAGAGGACCGAAGCCGGTCCGAAAAGACGTACCTGCGAAGAGCTCCGGGTACCGCTCCCTCATTGTCGCCTCAGGCTCCCAGGTAGCCTACTCGTACCGCTGGCTCCTCCACAAAACCTTTACCAGGGGTACTTGCTTTTGTCTCAAACTGCGGACGGCTCGGTCTAGAATCTGCACTGGCCGCTTGGGGTAGGTCAGGTTGTCGTCCACCTCAACACTCTCGTGACTCAGTACGTGACTGGGATCGGCTACGTACTTCCGGAGGTTGGACACGTGGAACACGTCGTGCACACCAGAAAGCTGTGGGGGGAGGGCAAGTATGTAAGGAACGGGTCCAACCCCCTCCAGGACCTCAAAGGGCCCCACGAACCTCGGCGCGAGCTTCCCTCTCACCCCAAACCGCTGTAGGCCCTTCATGGGCGAAACACGAAGGAAGATGTGGTCCCCAACCTCAAACTATACCTCTCTACGTCTCTGATCCGCGTAGCTCTTCTGTCTTCTCCTGACAGTGCGGAGTCGCCTGTGGATCTGCTCGACTACCACCTGACTCTACTGGATCAACCTGGGGCCAACCTCCCACTTGGTCCCCACCTCAACCCAACTCAAGGGTGCCGTACACCTCTGTCCGTACAGAGCCTCGTAGGGAGCCATGCCGATGCTCGAGTGATAACTGTTGTTGTATGCAAACTCCGCTAGGGGCAGGTGCTCCTCCCAAGAGCCCCTCCGGTCCAGTACATAGGCATGCAAAAGGTCCTCAAGTGTCTGTATCGTGCGCTCAGATTGTCCGTCCGTCTGGGGGTGGTAAGCTGTACTAAACCTCAATCGCGTCCCCAGGGCCTGCTGAAACTCAGCCCAAAACTGGGACGTAAAGTGGGTATCCCGGTCGGATACGATCTCCCGCGAAACTCCGTGTAGTCGTACCACGTCGTGGATATACCTCTCTGCCAACTGTGCTGGTCCCAAAGTGACTTGGATCGACAAGAATCGTGCCGTCTTCGTCGGTCTATCCACAATTACCCAGACAGCGTCGTGTCCTCGCTGGGTAACAGGTAAGCCCACCACCAAGTCCATGGTGATGCTCTCCCACTTCCACTCTGGCACTGGAAGCGGCTGTAGCGGCCTTGCAGGCCTCTGATGCTCGGCTTTCAATTGCTGGCACACTAAGCACTGCTGCACGAATTCACCCACATCCCGCTTCATCCCCCTCCATCAAAACTCGCGTCTCAAGTCGTGGTACATCTTCATGTTTCCGGGATGTATGGTGAATCTGGAACCGTGTGCCTCAGTCAGGAGCTCTCTCAACAGCTTCTCGTCTCTGGGAACGCACAACCGTCCCCTCAGGCGCAGCACCTGGTCTATGAAAGAGAAGTCCCCTGGGTCTCCCGACAGTACTCTGTCACGTAAGGACTACAAGTACGGATCGACCATCTGTCCTGTGATGATGCGGTCTATCAACTCTGGCCTAGTCTGCCGTGTCACAGTCACTGCCCCACAGTACCCCCGTAACTCTAGAGGTCGCCAACTACCCACCTCCTCCAAAAGGCTCCAACTCTGTAACTGTAAATTGGCCTAGTGTGCGGGTGCCTTACGGCTCAAGGCGTCAGCTACCACATTGGCCTTTCCCGGGTGGTAGGAGATGCTACAGTCGTAGTCTTTCAGGAGCTCCAACCAACGTCTCTGTCTCATGTTGAGCTCCTTCTGATCAAAAAGTTATCTGAGGCTCTTGTGATCTGTGAAAATTTCGAAGGTCTCACCGTACAAGTAGTGCCTCCAGGTCTTCAGCGCGAAGACAACAGCTGCCAACTCTAGGTCGTGGGTAGGGTAGGTATGCTCATGGGGCTTCAGTTGCCGCGAAGCGTAAGCGACAACGTGACCCCTCTGCATGAGCACACCTCCTAACCCCTGCAAGGAGGCGTCCGTGTACACAACAAACCCGCCACTACTGTCAGGGATGGTGAGCACTGGAGCCGAGGTCAACCTCTCCTTCAGCTCCAGAAAACACGCCTCACAGGCGTCTGTCCAAGCGAAGGGCACGTCCTTCCGGGTCAACTGTGTCATAGGACGCGCAATCTGTGAAAAACCTCTGATGAATCATCTGTAGTAGCCTACCAGTCCCACGAAACTGCGAATCTCAGTGACTGAACGCGGTCTCTCCGACCTGAGTACTGCCTCGACCTTGGCTGGGTCCACCACCAAGCCGTCTCCAGAGATCACATGACCTAAGAAGGTCACCTCCCTCAACCAGAACTCGCACTTGCTGTATTTGGCATACAACCTACGTCGTCTCAGTGTGTCCAGAACCATCCGCAAGTGCAGTCCGTGCTGCGTCCGATCTCGAGAATAGATGAGTACATCATCTATGAAAACCACCACGAACTGGTCCAAGTACGGTCTAAACACCCGGTTCATCAGATCCATGAAAGCAGCGGGGGCATTGGTCAGCCCAAATGGCATGACCAAAAACTCGTAGTGTCCGTACCGGGTGCGGAAAGCTGTCTTGGAGACGTCGGTCTCCCTGATCCTCAACTGGTGGTATCCAGACCTCAAGTCGATCTTGGAGAACACCGTGGCACCCCGCAACTGGTCAAACAAGTCGTCGATCCTCGGCAGCGGATATCTGTTCTTGATGGTGACCCTATTCAGTTGTCGATAGTCCACACAAAGGCGTAGGGTACCATCCTTCTTCTTCACAAACAGTACCGGGGCTCCCCAGGGAGACACACTGGGCCTCACGAAACCTTTCTCCAAAAGGTCCTGCAACTGGGACTTGAGCTCTCGCAGCTCAAGCGGTGCCATCCTGTATGGCGCGGTGGAGATGGGGCTGGTCCCTGGTACTAGTGAGATCTCAATCTCGATCTCACGCTCGGGCGGTAGTCTTGGTAACTTGTCTGGAAACACGTCAGGGTACTCTCTGACCACCGGGACGCTCTGGAAGTCTGCCACAAGGCTGGGCTCTGCCACCACACAAGTTAGGAAGCCCTCACACCCCTGGCTCAAAAGTCTCGCCGCCCGAAGTGCCGAAATGCACCTGAAGTCTCCGTCCACTGGCTGTCCGTGAAACTCGAAAGAAGGCAACTCCGGAATGGAGAAGACGATCTTCCTCTCAAAACAGTCCACCAAGGCATGGTAAGCGGACAGCCAATCCATCCCCAGAATCACTCCAAAGTCCTCCATCTGTATCATAATCAGGTCAGCTGGCAGGCTATGTCCCCCGACGCTGACCTCGCAATCCGTGTACACCTCTTCAGCTACAAACAGCTGACCACTCGGACCTCTAATTGCGAATGGATTCTCTAACAGTGTATAATCCTGGTCCAAACTAACTGCGAAACTGGCTGCGACAAACGAGTGCGTAGCGCCGGAATCGAAAAGCATGTAAACGAGTCTGCCGGAAACTGAAACCATACCTGCTACCACCGATCCCGAAGCTTTGGCATCCCTGTGTGTCAGGGCGTTGATACGCCCCTCAGCTCTAGGTGCGGACGAAGCAGCCACACTCTGCGTCGGACGGGTAGGTGCTGGCCGGTACCCTCCTCACGACTGTTGTCCTCCTCGCGCCTGGGAACCACGGCCTCCTGCGTGCCCTCTAGTGCTTTGCGTGGGAAGTATCTGCTGACCTCCTGCCCTAGACGGGTAGTCCCTCCTGATGTGGCCCGGCTGGCCACACTGGTAACAGAGGGGAACCCGACTCCTGCCCTCAGTGGGTCCCTACTGTCGGCTGGGCGGGAGTCCGGTGCTGGCGACTGGCCCCTGTCGAGGGCCCCCAAAGGCCACTGATGGCCCTGCAAAACGTGACGGCTCTCCTGCGGACGTCACGTGTCTCCTCTCTCGCCAACCCTGTGAAAAGTCTGGCTGGAAGGGCCTCTTCCGCCGGCCGTCAGTGTCTCGCGCGGATGGGTTGGTCTCCTCGTAAGTCATAGCTGCCTCTACCACCCTCAAAAACGTAGGCAGCTTCAGGGGTTTGACATACCCCCGGATCGCAGGCCGGAGCCCCTCGGTGAACCTCCAAAGGCGCTCCTCCTCAGTAGCTACCGCTGTCGCTGCAAAGTGGGACAGCTCCAGGAAACGCGTGCGGTACGCGCTCACGGTCATCGTCCCTTGGCGGAGAGTGTGGAACTCCTGCCTCCTCTGGTCCTGCCACGTCTGGAGAAAGTACTGCTCGCAGAAGAGGGCGACGAACCGATCCCAGGTCGGCTTGTCCCTCTCCTGTCCCCGAACCGCCCTCCACCACCTGTGTGCCGCACTCTCCAGCTAGTACGTGGCAAAGGCCACGTGGCACTCCACCGGGGGGCGAAGGGTGTCGAAAATCTTCTCCAGCTGCTCGAGCCAGTCCTCTACCTCGGTCAGGTCCTCATCCCCCTTGAAGGAGGGGGGCTTCAGCTTCCGAAACTTCCCAAAGAGCTCGGAGTGGCGCTGCAGTGGGGATGCTGGTGCACCTCCAGGCAAAGGTGCCTCGTGCACAGAAGTGTCGGAGGAAGGTGGGGGCTGCGATCTTGTAACGACCCAATTCCCGAGTCCCTACGAGACACGAGAACTGGACCGACTCGACTAATCCTAAGACCTAGTCGTCCAACGAGGAAGTGACCAAAAGAGCAGTAAAATAAACCACATTCAACATGAAATATAACTAACAGTAACAAAATACAGCAGTAAGAAAAAGAACTACTAAAGCATGTACCACCACAACAGTAGAACAACATTTATAACATAATATGAACTGCAGGTAAAGAAAGGTACAGCGGTAACAAGAACTACTCACTACAGTGGAATAGAAAGAGGTACAAGAGAACAGTGGTAACTCTACTGGACCCTACTCGGCCCAGCGTCCTCTGCAGCCGCTAACCCTGGCTGCTCAACACCTGGTCCTGAAAGGCAACGAGTGTAACACGTCAGCAAAACGCTGAGTAGAGTGGCAACTAAAACAAAAGAAACAGTAGAGTGTACAGTAGCTGTTATGTTCTGTTACTTTCTTTATTTACGTCTTTCAATTGTCTCACGATTTCATTTATTTCTCAGATCCTTCACTTGATCTCGAATGTTCCTCGTGGGAACGATCTTGATTGCAGTCTTTTCCAAAAAGTAGAAGTAGCACGTGGTGCTCTCCTGGCCGGGAGAGTCCCCCGTGGTGATCCTACTCTTAGTCAACCACCCCAAGGTCACGGACAGGCGTAACGGTGACTACGGCACGCGCGATAAACGCACAGGTAGCTAACCCGCATTGGCACGCGGTCAGTCATTTCCCTTAACGGGTGCGCCCAAAGCACAGCACGGAACCAGTACAGGGCAGAGCCCTCTCAGTAACAGGGGGTCCAACCCCTCCACAGTAACCAAACAGGGGCCTTGCCCCTCCACAGTCCGCGCACCCTCGCCTGACTACCCTGGTTTGCCCCAGTGGGCCTAACAAGTCGGTGTAGGAGGCTAGCAGAACCCCAGTGCCCGTGGGGTAGCTAGTACCTCCCTACACTAGTAGCTCTCCTCGGTACTACGTACACGAGGACCAGCAAGTCGGTACAAAGTGGCCAGTCCTAACCCCGAGTCCCTGGGGAGGCTGGCTTCGCTCTGCACTAAACAGGTACAGGTACTTCCCTTGGTACTACGTACCCAAGAGACAGCACACTACCACGTCTTTCTTTCTCAGTTCCATTCCTTTCTCTTTCCAGGAGTTCCACTCTTAATTCCCCGTAGGGTTCCAGCTCTTTTAACTCAGAACATCTAGGTTTCACTTTCCAGTTTCACGTTCCTACAATCCATGTTCTCAGTCACGTTTATTTATTCATAACAGGCAGCTGCTAATTCAATTTACAGGCAGATATTTGTTCCTTTCCATTTTTCCAAGACTGCAGTATTCATATATTCCACTAG
This sequence comes from Thalassia testudinum, assembly GCA_037157565.1. Lineage (NCBI taxonomy): Eukaryota > Viridiplantae > Streptophyta > Magnoliopsida > Alismatales > Hydrocharitaceae > Thalassia > Thalassia testudinum. The sequence continues at coordinate 6,674,172 of JAZHRO010000012.1, read as the reverse complement.
TTTTCCCCATCCTAGGATTCATGCCATATCCTAGGATCTATCATACAATCTAGTTTTCCAGCCCTAGGATTCATGCAACACCTAGGATCTATCATTCAATCTATTTCTCATTCCTAGGATTCATGCAATGTCCTAGGTTCTATTTATGGTTCCATAATTTAACAGATTATACTAATAAACTTAAAAGCCACTCTACCAGTTACAACAGGAGTACTGGGGACATGGTCGGGAATCCCGCGTGCCTCCGCAACCCCCGAGACTGCAATGGAACGGGGTCCTATCACAAGGATCAAACACAAGGAGTTTCTCAAAACAGTATCTAATCACTGTAGACGGGTAGAGGATTTAATTCTGAAAAGAACGCAACTCGAAACGTGGAAAACGGACTCCGAACGGGCCCTAAACGGGTCGAAAATGACGAAACAGTGCAAAATAAGACGTCTGGAACTTCTTCCAGACGTCTTAAAAATGGGGAATCAGATGGTACCTTATCCTACGTGGTCACTCAGACGTCCAGAAGCCTGCGGGGGCATCTGGCCTAATTCCTAAACGTCCGATGGTCACCCAGGACGTCTGGAAGTCGTTCCCATCGTCTGGCACTGCAGCCAGACGTCTGATTCGCGTTGGATGGCGAATCCAGAACCTGCGCATACCCATTTCTCTCTCAGTACGGACGGCCGAAGAAAAGGAAGAAGGACGAAAATAACTCACCTTTCAGACGTCTGGACAGTCCTCCAGACGTCCTCCCCATCGTCTGGTTGGAAGCCCAGATGTCTGATTCTTGAAAAATATCCAGAATCAGGGAGCGACTCGCCCTCCGCTCGCGACGCACGGCCGCACCGCGTCTCGTCCGCCTGCTGCTCGAGCTGCAGCAGGCCTCCCGTGTCACCCCGCGTCTGCTGCTCCCCACCGCCGACCGGCCCTAGCAGCCCCGGCAAGCTCGCCCTCACGGCCGAGCGCCTCCTCCCTCGCGCAGCACCTCCTCCCACGCTCACTCGTGCTCGCACTCGCGCACCGGCTGGAAGGAGAAGAGGAAGGGGGCGGAGGTGATGAGAGTGAGGGAGAGGGCGTGGCGTTTTAAAGTCGCACGGGGAGGAGAGAGAGAGCGGAACAGAGGGCGCAGCCTGCGGCCGCAGGAGAGAGGGGAAAAGGCACTCGCAGGTCTGCGCGTGCAGGCGCGCAGACGCATCCGCGCGTGCCGCCGAAACCGAGTCCCAGACGTCTGGAATGGGTTCCAGACGTCTTATCCGACGTCTGGGCCACCTCCCAGATGTCTTAAGAGACGTCTGAAGCCGCGCGTTCGTAACAACAGTCGACTATATGATTATTGTCGACCGTTATAAACAGTCGATAGTGGTATTAACCAGACGTCTTAACATTATTCCACTTTCTCGACCGTTATATATTGCACTGTCAGGGATTTCATTTATCCTCAATCGTTTATATAAAAACGGTTGAGTAAAGTCTCATTCTCGATTATTTATAACGGTCGAGGATGGTCTCAACCTCCTCGACTATTTTCCAGGTGGGAAAGTTAATGACCGGACTTTTGGCAACCGTTTCTCTTAAAACAGTTGAGAATACTTTTATTACCGACCGTTCCTTTAACGATCGAGAATTTCCATCGCGAACAATACTTTTTCTACTGGTGAGTCCTTTATATGTTGATTGATTATATATAATTACATAATACATATATAAGTCCATACGTTGGATTAAAATCCAACAATCTCCCACATGGACTAGATATGTAACATGTTAATCATTTAACACATAAAACCAAATTTGAGCTCAACTTTGCTGTCATATCTGGAAATGCATAGCTAAAACCAATCTGATCTACTTGTTACACTAGTAATAGAGCCAAGGAGGCTTTCGCTACATCCCAGTAACTAAGCCAACAATGACCATGTACACTAATGCAAAAGATAACCAGAAACATGTGGATGTGCAGCATGAAAATTACATGCCAATCTGATCAATGCATGCCTATTCCCAACTGGTCCTCTGAATAGAGATCACCTCCGAAACCAAAACCAAATTACTTGGCAGAATGGATAATCACAAAACTAAAAACTTTAAGTTTTGTTTATTTTATGACAGAAATGAGGCTTTACAAAACTTTATACATAACCAAAATACTAAATAACTGAATTACTAAAATTGTCTATTACAAAATGAGCATTATAAAATTTACAAACTCTCACTAAAGTTGAAATTTCTGTAAGGACATAAGACCCATAGAAGCTACGTGTTCATGGAACATTTTGGGTATTATTCCTTTAGTAAGCGGATCCACAATCATGGAGTCTGTACCGATGTGCTCTATAGACAGTTGTCCATTTTGTATCCTTTCTTTAACAACCAGGAACTTGATCTCAATGTACTTCAATTTGAAGGAGCTCCTGTTGTTATTAGAGTAGAAGACTGCAGACTGATTATCACAAAACAATTGTAGTGGCTTGTCAATGCCATCTACTATGCGCAGCCCCGATATAAAGTTCCGCAACCATACTCCATGATTGGATGCCTCATAGTATGCTATGAATTCTGCTGCCATAGTGGAAAATGCAATAAGAGACTATTTTTCACTCTTCCAAGAGATGGCATCATTGGCAAGTAGAAATACATATCCTAAAGTAGACTTTCTGTTATCTTGGCACCCAGCAAAATCTGAGTCAGTATAACCATAAACTTGAAGCTTTTCTGACCTCCTAAAGGTGAGCATAAAATGTCGTGTCTTCTGCAAATATCTCAGTACTCTCTTGGCTGCTCTCCAATGGTCTTTTCCTGGGTTCTCTAGGTATCCGCCCAACATGCCTGTAATGTATACCAAGTCTGGTCTAGTACAGACCTGAGCATACATTATACTGCCAACGACAGATGCATAAGGAACTTTTGCATCTTTCGTTTGTCTAAATCACTTAAGGGGCACTGATTGAGACTAAACTTGTTTCCTTTAGTGTAAAAACCCATCTCACTTTTAGGCTTTTAAGACGTCTGGAGTGTCAGTCAGACGTCTGTCCAGATGTCTAGACCCTTTCCCGGACGTCTGGAAATCAAAATTTTGTACGCAACTTGTGTTCTGCACGCGGGCGGTGCGTAGGACTCTCCCTTTCTCTCTCTTTTCTCCTTCTTCCCCCTGCCAAACCCTACACCCTCAGCCTTTATAAAAGGTCACCCTCCCCTCCTCTTCTCCCCACTCCACACACCACCATCTCCACCTTCAGAGCACGAGGGAGCGCGTGAGAGTAAGGAGGAGGAGAGTGCGTGAGGAGGAAGAAACCGAGGTTGGGAGCTTCATGGAAGCTCGTCGGAGCCTGCACGGCCACCGTGACGTGTGCGGGAGGAGGAGGGCATCTGGAGCGTCGTCCTCGACCACCTGCAGTAGCTGGAGCTGCGGCGGAGCGAGGAGAAACACGGTGGGGCGCGACGAGGAGCGCTGAGAGCACATTCTGATACTAGAATTTTTCCAGTATCAAACGTCTGGAGTGCAGTCCGGATGACTGGCTGAGAGTCTGGATGTCTGGAGTCAAGACCATACGTCTGAAAGCACCTTTATTGTGAAGGTACGTTGTAAAGATCCATTCTGTTCTGAGCCTTTTAAGATGTCTGGACTGTAAGTCAGATGTCTGAACTCCTTCCCAGATGTCCGAAAATTGAAAAAATTTGTACGCAAGGTCGGGTCTGCGCGTTGGCTGCGTGTAGATAGCTTTCTTCTCTCTCTCTCCTTCTTCTCTCCCCCTCACTGAACCCTAGTCACTCTCTATATAAGAGCCCTCACCCCTTCCTCCCCTCTCCACTTCATCATCTCAACCTTCTTTCCTTCCTCTCCACTGCCATGAGAGGGACGAGCGAGAGAGAGGGAGCGAGGAGGAGAGGCGACGTGAAGAGAGGAGGAGGAGGTTGAGCTCGCGAGTTCGTGGGAGCTCACCGGAAGGCGCACGACCGGAGCGGCGCGTGCGGGAGGAGTGCGTCAGGGGAGCTGTCCCCAACTTCCTGCTGTAGTCGGAGCTGCAGATGAGAGGGAGGAACCGCGGCTGCACGCGGCGAGAGGAGCGGCGGGAGCTTGCTCTGGTACTGGGATTTTCCCAGTATCAGACATCTGGAGTGCCGTCCAGACGACGGGTTGGACGTCTGGTGATGACACCGGACGTATGAAAGCAAGGTTTCGCGAAGGTACGTTCTTCTTGCGGTTACAGCCATGCAGGTCGCACTGCAGAGCCGATCTGTTTGGCTAAAAGGGGGAGATTTGTCTGTCGCGCGCAGGGGCAGCTTTGGGAAGGTGCACGACATGCCCTCCCACGCGTTTCGGACGTCTGGGCAGCTTACCAGATGACCGGAGGCACTCCCAGACGATTAGAGGAGAGGTCTGACGTATGGAACTAACTCTAGACATCAAGCAAGGGTCCTAGATGTCTGAAGTCGACGCAGGAACTTGAGGTGAGACCCTGGTGACTTTTAAGATGTCTGGATTTTGTGCCAGATGTCTAATTTGGTTCTACAGTCCTATTTTTGACCCGTTTAAGGTCCGTTTTACGCAAACGAGATATCTATGGTTTCCTTGTGAGTTCTTCTACATGTTAGAATCCTTATATGTTGTTCTGAACATTCCATTGTGGTATGTTCCTTGGTATAGGACTTCGATTTGTTGTGTGTTTAGGGCTTGCAGAGGCACATGAGTCTACCGTTCGAGCCCCCAGTACTCCCGGATTGTCAGGTAGAGTGGTTTACCCCCTTGTTTTATTTACAAAACATTAATGCCATTATGAAAATTAGAAAACTAGAAACCTAGGATGTGGCATGAATTCCAGGATGAGAAATACTTGCATTGTTTGTATGCGTGTTTGAGATTGCAGTCATAAATGAATGAATAGAATTGTAAACAATTGCCTGTTAATAAATACGAGCTACCTGTGGAACATGAAATGCTTGTGTTAATTAAACAGTTACCTGTGATATTACTTGTATATGTTCATTTGTGGAAATATGAGCTGCATGTGTATAATACAAGAATGGAACTGAGAATGATGAAACCAGGTATGGAATAATACGGGGAATATGAGCATGAACCCTACGGGGAATTAGGAGTAGAGCTCCTGTGGATGAATGGAAAGACATGGAAGTGTGAGTGAGAAGTGTGCTAGCCCTTGAGTACATGGTACCAAGGAGAGCGACTGTCCCCTGTTTAGCGTAGAGCGGAGCTAGTCGCCCTTGGATCGGAACCCAGGGTTAGGATTGGCCACTCTACACTGACTTTGTTGGCCCTTGTGTACACTGTACCTGGGAGAGCTACTAGTGTAGGTAGCGAGCTAGCCACCCATGGGGCCCGGGGTTTAGCTAGCCATCCTACACCGACTTGTTAGGATTGCTGGGCAAACTGAGGTAGTCAGACAAGGGTGCATGGACTGTAGAGGGACGAGACCCCTATTTGGTTCTGAGGGCTAAACCCCTGTTAGTGAGAGGGCTAGGCCCTATAATGTTCCATGCTGTACTTTGGGCATACCCGCTAGTGGAAATGACTGACCGCGTGCCAGTGTGGGGTAGCTACCCGTGCGCTTATCGCACGTGTCGTAGTCACCGCTATGTCTGTAAGTGACCTCGGGGTGGTTGACTGGGTGTAAGATCATCACGGGGGACTCTCCCGGCCAGGAGAGCACCACGTGTGCCTTCTACTTTTCGGAAAAGACTGCAATCAAGATCGTTCCCACGAGGAACATACGAGATCAAGAAAGAGATCTGAAAGTAAACCAATGGGTGAAAAGGAATGACTTATAAAATAAAATAAATGTAAAAAGATAAATTTACCTGTTAGCTTTTACTGCTTTAGTTAGTTTGGTTACCACTCTACTCAGCATTCGTTGACTCCGTTTACTCATAACCCTTTACAGGTCCACGAGTTGAGCAGCCCGAGTCACCGGCTGCAGAGGGTGCTGGGCCTAGTCGAGCCCAGTAGTAGTCTCTTGCTGTTGTAGTACTTTTTGTTAGTGAGTTCAGACTTTGGCACTGTTCCTATTCTGTACTTTTGTTCTACTTTACTGTTGTGGTGGTGATATGTACTATTAGCAGCTTTTACTTCCTTACTGCTTGTACGCTTTTACTGTTAGTTACCTTGCATAGTGAATGTGATTTATTTTCCTACTTTTCGGTTATTTCTTGTTGGACGACTGGGTCTTGGGATTAGTCGAGTCGAGCCGGTCTCGGGTCCTGTAGGGATTCGGGAACTGGGTCGTAATAAGATGGTATCAGAGTAAGGTCATCTCGAGAAATGAACCAACTAGCTTGAGAATAACCAATTCACATGCATGTAATTAGAGTAACCACCACAATGTCCTGCTTGACATTTGATCTAAGTTCCTTTCGCTGAAGTCAGTTAGAGTTGACTTCTTTTGTTCTGTCTTTCGCGTCTCCTTGCAGGAGATGCCTCGTTGTGGAGTTCTTGAGGAGGGCCGCGGACGTGGCCATGGACGAGGTCGGAGGGGCGGATGTGCCAGGCTCGAGGTGCCAGTTGACCCGCCACTTCTCTCGAGCATTCAGGCCCAGGACCTCGCTCAGCTGATCCGAGGCATAGTACGAGAGGGGCTCCACCCGCCTCCACGGGTGCCCCTCCCTAGGGATGTGGAGGGGGAATCCTCTGTACGACCGAGAGACCAACACAGCTCTGGACGAGTAGGAGGGGGAGGGGGTGGTCCTCCACCACCCCCACCGCACTCTGACAGTTCAGAGCATGAGCCCTCCCTGCCTGGAGGTGTGCCCATTCCCCCACTGCAGCTGCACTACGAGCTTTTCGGGCAGTTCTGGAAGTTGAAGCCCCCTCCTTCAAGAAGGATGAGGACCCGTCTGAGGCAGAGGACTGGCTGGAAAAGATTTAGAAGGTGTTTGACACCCTTCGCTGCCTTGCAGAGTGCTGCGTGGCCTTTGCCACGTACTAGCTGGAGAGTGCGACACACAAGTGGTGGAGGCCAGTTAGAGGCCAGGAGAGGGGAAAGCCGACGTGGGACCAGTTCATGACTTTCTTCTATGAGCAGTACTTCCCGCAGACTTGGCAGGACCAGAGGAGGCGGGAGTTCCACACTCTCCTTCAGGGGATGATGACTGTTAGTGCGTATCGCATGCGCTTGCTGGAGCTGTCACGTTTTGCTGTGACAGCCATAGCTACGGAGGAGGAGCGCCTGTGGAGGTTCACTGAGGAGCTTCGGCCTGCTATTCGGGGGTATGTCAAGGCCCTGAAGTTGCCCACCTTCTCAAGAGTGGTGGAGGCAGCTATGACGTATGAGGAGACCAACCCGGCCGCACGAGACACCGACAGTGGATGGAAGAGGCCCTACCAGCTAGAGTACTCACAGGGCTGACAAGAGAGGAGGCATGCGGCACCCGCAGGAGAGCCATCTCATTTTGCAGGGCCGTCAGTGGCCTTTGGGGGCCCCCGACAGGGGCCAGCTATCAGCACTGGACCCCCACCTAGCCGTAAGCAGTGTGGCCAGCTGGGCCACATAAGAAGGGATTGCCCGTCTAGGGCTGGAACACAGCAGATGCTCCCCGCATCGAGTGCTGGAGGTCGAGTAGGTGGTCGTGGTTCCTAGGCGCGTGGGGGAGGACAGCAGTCACGGGGAGGATACCGACCAGCGGCTACTCGCCCGACTCAGAGTATGGCTGCTTCTTCTGCACTGAAAGCTGAGGGGCGTATCAACGCCCTGACACATAGAGACGCCAGGGCATCCGGTTCAGTGGTGGTAGGTATGGTTACAGTTTCCGGCAGATTAGTTTACATGCTTTTTTATTCCGACACCACGCACTCTTTTGTCGCTGCGAGTTTTGCTATTAGTTTGGGACAGGACTGCGTGTTGTTAGAGGATCCATTTGTAATCAGAGGTCCAAGTGATCAGCTGTTTATAGCTGAGGAGGTCTACACAGACTGTGAGGTCAGTATTGGGGGACACAGCCTCCCCGCTGACTTGATTGTGATATCGATGGAGGACTCTGGCGTGATTTTGGGGATGGATTGGCTGTTTGCGTACCATGCCTTGGTGGACTGTTTCGAGAGGAAGATCGTCTTCTCCATATGGGAGATGCCTTCCTTTGAGTTTCTCGAACAGCCGGTGGATTGAGGTTTCAGGTGCATATCTACACTTCGGGTAGTGAGACTTTTGAGCCAGGGGTGTGAGGGCTTTCTAGCCTATGTGGTGGCAAAGCCCTGCCCCGTGACAGACTTTCAGAGCATTTCGGTGGTTAGTGAGTCCCCTGACGTGTTTCCAGAGGAGTTGTCAGGACTACCACCTGAGCGTGAGATCAAGTTTGAGATCTCACCGGTATCGGGGACCAGCCCCATTTCTACGGCACCTTACCGGATGGCACCACTTGAGCTGCAAGAGCTCAAGTCACAGTTACAGGACTTGTTGGAGAAGGACTTTGTGAGGCCCAGTGCGTCCCCATGGGGAGCCCCTATGTTATTTGTGAAGAAGAAGGATGGTACCCTACGCCTTTGTGTTGACTACAGACAGCTGAATAGGGTCACCATCAAGAACAGGTATCCGCTACCGAGGATTGATGATTTGCTTGACCAGTTGTGAGGTGCCACTGTATTCTCCAAGATAGATCTAAGATCAGGATACCACCAGTTGAGGATCAGGGAGACTGACGTCTCCAAGATAGCTTTTCGCACCCGGTACGAACACTACGAGTTTTTGGTCATGCCATTTGGGCTGACCAACGCCCTCGCTGCCTTCATGGATTTGATGAACCGGATTTTCAGACCGTATTTGGACCAGTTTGTGGTGGTATTTATAGATGACGTGCTCGTTTACTCGCAGGATCAGGCACAACATGGACGGCACTTGCGGATGATTCTGGACACTTTGCGACAATGCAGGCTGTATGCCAAATACAGCAAGTGCGAGTTTTGGCTGAGGTAGGTGACCTTCTTGGGCCATGTGACTTCAAGGGATGGCTTGGTTGTAGATCCAGCCAAGGTTGAGGCAGTACTCAGGTGGGAGAGGCCACATATAGTGATAGAGATATGTAGCTTCTTGGGACTGGCAAGGTACTACTGATGGTTTATCAGGGGATTCTCGCAGATTGCGCGTCCTATGACTCAGTTGACCTGGAAGGACGTGCCCTTTGTTTGGACAGACGCTTGTGAGGCGTGTTTTCAGGAGTTGAAGGAGAGACTGACTTCAGCTCCTGTGCTCACCATCCCAGATAGCAGTGGCGGTTTTGTGGTCTACACGGATGCTTCATTGCAGGGGTTAGGGGGTGTGCTCATGCAGTGGGGTCACATTGTTGCCTACGCTTCACGGCAACTGCAACCGCATGAGCATAGCTACCCTACCCATGACTTAGAGATGGCAGTTGTTGTCTTCACGCTGAAGACATGGAGGCACTACCTTTACAGTGCGACCTTTGAGATTTTCATGGATCATAAGAGCCTCAGGTACTTGTTTGATTAGAAGGAGCTTAACATGAGACAGAGATGTTGGTTAGAGCTCCTGAAGAACTATGATTGCAGCATCTCCTATCACCCGGGGAAGGCCAACGTGGTGGCTGATGCCTTGAGTTGGAAGGCACCCGCCAACTTGGCCAGTTTACAGGCACAGAGTTGGAGACTTCTGGAGGAGTTGGGCAGTTGGCGACCCTGAGAGTTACAGGGGTATTGTGGGGCAGTGACGGTGACATGGTAGACGAGACCAGAGCTGATAGACCGCATCATCACAGGACAGATGACAGATTCGTACCTGCAGTTGTTACGAGACAGAGTGCTGTAAGGAGACCCAGGAGACTTCTCTTTTACAGACGAGGTGCTGCGCATGAGGGGACGTTTGTGTGTTCCTAGGGACGAGGAGTTGTTGAGAGAGCTCCTGACTGAGGCGTACGGGTCCAAGTTCACCATACATCCCAGGAACACAAAGATGTATCATGATTTGAGACATGACTTTTGGTGGAGAGGGATGAAGCGGGATGTAGGTGAGTTCGTGCAGCAGTATTTGGTGCACCAGCAGGTGAAGGCCGAGCATTAGAGGCCTGCAGGGCCGTTGCAGCCACTTCCCGTGCCAGAGTGGAAGTGGGAGAGCATCACCATGGACTTGGTGGTGGGTCTATCCGTTACCCAGCGAGGACACGACGCAGTCTGGGTGATAGTGGACAGATTGACGAAGACGACACGCTTCTTGCCGATCCGAGTCACTTTGGGACCAGCACAATTGGCAGAGAGGTATATTTGTGATGTGGTACGTCTGCATGGAGTTCCGCATGAGATTGTATCCGACCAGGATACCCGTTTTACTTTGTTACAACCCGGTTCCCGAATCCCTACAGGACACGAGATCGGACCGACTCGACTGATCCCAAGACCCAGTCGTCTAACGAGAAAGTAACCGAAAAGCAGGAAAGTAAACCACATTCACTATGCTAAGCAACTAACAGTTACAAAAGTACAGTAGTAAAGAAGTAAAACTACTACTGTACACACCACCACAATAGTAGAAAAGTAACCAGGTACAAGAATATAAAGTACAGAATGTAAGAGTACAAACGTAAAGGTGCAAGAGTCTACTCACTACAACAGAAAGAAGTACAACAAAGAAGCTACAACTACTGGGTTCTACTGGACCCAGCACCATCTGCAGCCGTAGGCTCTGGCTGCTCAACACCTGGACCTGAAAAGGGTTATGAGCATATAAAGTTAGCGAACGCAAAGTAGAGTGGCAACCAACTAACTAAAGCAGTAAAGGTGAATAGGTAGTTGTTATTTTTCAATTACTTCCTTTAACTAATTATTCTTTTTCACTACTTGGTTTATTTATCAGGTCTCTTTCTTGATCTCGAATGTTCCTCGTGGGGACGATCTTGATTGCAGTCTTTTTCGAAAAGTAGAAGGTACACGTGGTGCTCTCCTAGTCGGGAGAGTCCCTCGTGGTGATCCTACACCCAGTCAACCACCCCAAGGTCACGAACAGACGTAACGGTGACTACAGCATGCGTGATAAGCGCACGGGTAGCTACCCCGCACTGGCACGCGGTCAGTCATTTCCGTTAGCGGGTGCACCCAAAGCACAACACGGAACCAGTGTAGGGCTTAGCCCTCTCAGTAACAGGGGTCTAGCCCTTAAGAACCAAACAGGGGTCTCCCCCCTCTACAGTTCGCGCACCCTCGCCTGACTACCCTGGTTTGCTCAGTGGACCTAACAAGTCGGTGTAGGGCAGCTAGCTGAACCCTGGGCCCTGTGGGGTGGATAGCTCTCTCCCTACACTAGTAGCTCTCCCCGGTACTGTGTACGCGAGGGCCAAGAAGTCGGTATAAAGTGGCCAATCCTAACCCCGAGTCCCAACCCAAGGGCAGCCAGCTCCGCTCTGCACTAAACAGGGGGATAGTCACTCTCCTTGGTACTTCGTACTCAATGGCCAGCTCATTTCCCCACTCACATTTCCAGATCCATTTCATTTATTTCTAGGAGCTCTACTCCTAATTCCTCGTAGGGTTCATGCTCATATTCCTCAGGCCAAGACATACCAGTTTTCATCATTTCTATTTCTATTCTCAGGTTATACATATGTAACTCGTATTGCTATCGTTTACATTTCCATACACAGGTTATACACAGGTAGCTCGTATTTCCATCATTCACGTTACCATTCTCAATTTATATACATGCAGCTCGTATTATGTCATTTAACGTATACAACAAGAATTTACATGCAACAGTTTGCTAGCACAAGTACTTTACATTTCACAGGCAGCTATTATTTATTTACAGGCAATTGTTATCATTCTATCTACTCATTCAAGACTGCAATTCAAGCATCCATTACAGACAATTCAAGTGTTTCTCGTCCTAGGATTCATGCCATATCCTAGGTTCTAATCATTTATTCCACACATGCATTTAGGTCATAATTAATTTAGGGGGAAGCCACTCTACCAGTAAACCCAGGAGTAGTGGGGGCTTGAATGGCAGGCTCACGTGCCTCAGCAAGCCCCGAACCCTCAACGGAACGAGATCCTATCACAAGGATCAATCACAAGAGAATATTCAGAACAGTATAGAAAGTCTTCTAACAAGTAGAGGAATTCATACGGAAAATATTGGTATCTTATTTGCAGAAAACGGACCTCAAACGGATCCTAAATGGGTCAAAAATAGCATTTTTGACTCAAATCAAACGTGTGGAACAACTTCTAGATGTCTTAAAAGTGTCCAGTGTCATACCTCAAGCCCTGCGCCAATCCTCAGATGTCTAGGAACTCTTCTGGACCATCTGGACCCAGCTCCAGACGTCCGACCACCTCTCCGGACTTCTGGAAGCGCTTCCCATCGTTTAGTATGTTGCCCAGATGTCTGAAATACATGGGAGGGCGTGTCCCGCACCTTCCCGAAGCGAATCCTACACGCAGACACCGAATCCTCTCAAAACGGGCATGGGAAAGGGGTATTGGTGGAGCGGCCTGCATGGCCGTATCCACAAAGGGATGTACCTTCACGAAACTCTCTCCTCAGACGTCTGCTCCGTCGTCTAGACGTTGCTCCAGGCGTCTGATTCTAGGAAAAACCCAGAACTAGAACCTGCTTCCACCTTCTCGCGCCGTGCGTGGCCACGTCGCGTCCCCTCTCCTGCAGCTCCGACTGCAGCAGTGTCGGGGAGGACCTTTCCGATGCACTCCTCTGCCTCGCGCACGCGTCGCTCAGACCATGCGCTCACTAGTGAGCTCCCATGCGAGCTCGCGAGTTTACTCTCCTCTCCTCACACTGCTCCTCCTCGACGCCGCCCACGCGCTCTCTCGCTCGCGCTGCCTCTCTCGCTGGAGGGAAGAAGAAGGAAGGTGGCTGAGAAGTGAGGGGAATGAGAGAGGAGGAGGGGGTTATATAGATCGGGTTTAGGGTTTGCTTGGAGGCGAGGGAAGAGAGAGAAGAAGGAGGAAAAATGAGGGGTACTGTCTGCGCATAGCACGCGTGCAGACGCAATCTCGTACTCAAAATTTTCGATTTTTAGACGTCTGGGAATGTGTCCATATGTCTAACCAGATGTCTGACCCACAGTCCAGACGTCTGACCTAAAGTCCAAATGTCTTAAAAGGATCAAACAACATGGGTCTTAACACACTTCCCAGTTTTGGGCCGAGTTTCAGCAGGCATTGGGGACACGGTTGAGGTCCAGTATGGCATACCAGCCCCAGATGGACGGACAGTCAGAGCGCACCATACAAACACTTAAGGACCTTTTGCGCTCTTGTGTACATGACTGGAGGGGCTCTTGGGAGGAGCACTTACCCCTGGTAGAGTTTGCAGATAATAACAGCTATCACTCGAGCATCGGCATGACACCTTACGAGGCTCTGTACGAACGGAGGTGTATTGCACCCTTGAGTTGGGTTGAGGTGAGGACCAAGTGGGAGGTTGACCCCAGGCTGATCCGGCAGAGTCAAGAGGTGATAGAACAGATTCACAGACGACTTTGCACTATCAGGAGCAGGCAGAAGAGCTATGCTAACCGAAAGCGTAGAGAGGTGCAGTTTGAGGTTGGGGATCACGTCTTCCTCGCATTTCACCCATGAAGGGCCTACAGCATTTTGGGGTGAAAGGGAAGTTTGCGTCGAGGTTTGTGGGGCCCTTTGAGGTCCTAGAGTGGGTAGGAACCGTTGCTTACCGACTTGCCCTTCTTCCCCAGCTTTCTGGTGTGCACGACATGTTCCACGTGTCCAACCTCAGGAAGTACGTCGCCGATCCCAGTCACGTTCTGAGCCACGAGAATGTTGAGGTGGGTGACAACCTGACCTACCCCGAGAGACCAGTGCAGATCCTAGACAGAGTCGTATGGAGTTTAAGACGGAAGCAGGTACCCCTGGTGAAGGTCTTGTGGAGGAGCCAGCGGTACGAGGAGGCTACCTAGGAGCCTGAGGCGACGATGCGAGAGCGGTACCCGGAGCTTTTTGATGGTACATCTTTTCGGACCAGCTTCGGTCCTCTTTAAGTTTGTTATGAGTTTATTTTTCCTTTTCTGCACCCTAGCTAGCTCAAGTTTCGGGGACAACTTCCTTTAAGTTTGTTATGATGTAAAGTTCCGTTCTGTTCTGATCCTTTTAAGACGTCTGGACTGTCAGTCAGACGTCTGGTCAGACGTCTGGACTCTTTCCCATACATCTGGAAATTGAAAAAATCTGTACACAAGGTCGGGTCTACGCGCTAGCTGCACGTAGACAACTTTCTTCTCTCTCTCTCCTTCTTCTCTCCCCCTCATCGAACCCTAGCCAATCTCTATATAAGAGCCCTCACCCCTTCCTCCCCTCTCCACTCCATCACCACCACCTTCTTTCCTTCCTCTCTACTGCCGTGAGAGGGACAAGCGAGAGAGAGGGAGCAAGAGAGAGGAGCGAGGAGGAGAGGCGACGTGAAGAGAGGAGGAGGTTGAGCTCGCGAGTTTGTGGGAGCTCGCCGAAGGGCGCACGGCCGGAGCAGCACATGCGAGAGGAGTGTGTCGAGGGAGCCATCCTTGACTTCCTGCTGAAGCCGGAGCTGTAGAGGAGAGGGAGGAGCCGCGGTTGCGCGTGGCGGGAGGAGTGGGAGCTCGCTCTGGTACTGGGATTTTCCCAGTATCAGACGTCTGGAGTGCCGTCCAAACGACGGGTTGGACGTCTGGTGACGACACCGGATGTCTGAAAGCAAGGTTTCGCGAAGGTACGTTTTTCTTGTAGTTACGGCCATGCAGGCCGCACTGCAGAGTTGATCTGTTTGGCTAAAAGGGGGAGATTTGTCTGTCGTGCGTAGCGGCAGCTTTGGGAAGGCGCGCGGCATGCCCTCCTACGCGTTTCGGACATCTGGGTAGCCTACCAGATGACCGGAGGCACTCCCAGACGACTGAAGGAGAGGTCGGATGTTTGGAACTGACTCTAGACGGTCAAGTAAGGGTCCTGGATGTCTGAGGTCGACGCAGGAACTTGAGGTGAGACCCTGGTGACTTTTTAGATGTTTGGATTTTGTGCCAAACGTCTGATTTGGTTCTACAGTCTTATCGCGCGTGCCGTAGTCACCGCTTCATCTGTCAGTGACCTCGGGGTGGTTAACTGGGTGTAGGATCACCACGGGGGACTCTCCCAGCTAGGAGAGCACCACGTGTACCTTCTACTCTTCGGAAAAGACTGCAATCAAGATCGTTTCCACGAGGAACATACGAGATCAAGAAAAACATTTGAAAGTAAACCAATGGGTGAAAAGGAATGACTTGTAAAATAAAATAAATGGAAAAAGATAAATTTACTTGTTAGCTTTTACTGCTTTAGTTAGTTTGGTTACCACTCTACTCAGCGTTCGCTGACTCCGTTTATAGGCCCAGGAGTTGGGTAGCTCAAGTCACTGGCTGCAGAGGGTGCTAGGCCCAGTCGAACCCAGTAGTAGTCTCTTGCTGTTGTAGTACTTCTTTTTGTTTGTGAGTTCAGACTTTGACACTATTCCTATTTTGTACTTTTGTTCTACTTTACTGTTATAGTGGTGATATGTACTATTAGCAGCTTTTACTTCCTTACTGCTTGTACACTTTTACTGTTAGTTACCTTGCATAGTGAATGTGGTTTATTTTCCTAGTTTTCGGTTATTTCTTGTTGGACGACTGGTTCTTGGGATTAATCGAGTCGAGCCGATCTCGGGTCCTGTAGGGATTTGGGAATCAGGTCTTAACATGCGTTCTCTTCACAGTTACGGCCATGTAGGCCGCACTGCAGAGGATTTGCTTGGCTAATTTGGGGTAACTGCTCTATCGTACGTAGGAGCAACCATGGGAAGGTGCGTGGAACACCTTTCCGCACACTTTCGGGCGTCTGATCAGCTCACCAGACGATTGGAGGTGCTTCTAGACGACTGGGGGACTAGTCAGACGTATGGAATTGCTTTCAGATGGTTGCAGGGGAGTCCTGGACGTCTGAGGTCACCGCAAGAGCTTGACGTGAGATTCTGTAACTTTTAAGACATCTGGACTTGTTTCTAGACGTCTGATTTTTGTCGGTAGACACGTTTGTGACCCATTTGGGTTTCGATCGGGATCCGTTTTACGCAAACGAAGTATTTGTAGTTTCCTTATGAGTTGCCCTACATACTAGATACCTTTATACATTATTCTAAATCTTCCTTTGTGATGTATTCCTTGGTATAGGATTTTGACCTGCTGCGTGTCTGGGGCTCGCAGAGACACCTGGGTCTGCGGTTTGAGCCCCCATTACTTCCAGATTGTCTGGTAGAGTGGTCTACCCCTGTTAATCTTATTAAATAAGAATGTATCTGTGTAATTAGCCAACTGGAAACCTAGTATGTGGCATGAACCCTAGGACAGAGAAATGATTGAACTAATTGTTCTGCATGATTGTACTCGTATACATGAATAAGTTAAACTGTTAGACATTGCCTGTAAATAAGTATGTGCTGCCTGTTAGAATATGAGTTGCCTGAGATAACTGAATAGTTACCTGTAAAATCATTAGTTGCATGTATTAAATTGCGAAAAAATGAGCTTCCTGTATATAAACGAGAACTGGATTGTGAATGATGGAAATCTGAATTTGAATAATGTGGTGAACATGAGCATGAACCCTACGGGGAGTTAGGAGTAGAGCTCCTATGGTTAGATGGAAAATCTGGAATATGGATGGGAAGTGTGCTGGTCCTTGAGTACGTGGTACCAAAGAGAGTGACTGTCCCCTTTTATGTATAGCGGAGCTAGCCACCCTTGGGTTGGGACCCGGGGTTTGGATTGGCCACTCTACACCGACTTCTGTTGGCACTCGTGTACATGGTACCGAGGTGAGCTACTAGTGTAGGGAGGGAGCTAGCCACCCTACAGGGCCTGAGGTTCAGCTAGCCACCCTACATCGACTTGTTAGGCCCTCTGGGCAAACTGGGATAGTTAGACGAAAGTACGCGAACTGTGGAGGGGCGAGACCCCTATTTGGTTCTGAGGGGCTAGACCCCTGTTTCTGAGAGGGCTAGGCCTTATACTGTTCCGTGCTGTACGTTGGGCATACCCGCTAACGGAAACGACTGACCATGTGTCAGTGCGAGGTAGCTACCCGTGCGCTTATCGCGTGTGCCATAGTCACCGCTACGTCTGACAGTGACCTCGGGATGGTTGACTGGGTGTAGGACTACCACGGGGGACTCTCCTGGCTAGAAGAGAACCACATGTACCTTCTACTCTTCGGAAAAGACTGCAATCAAGATTGTTTCCATGAGGAACATGCAAGATCAAGAAAATCTGAAAGTTGGCGAAAAGTGGTGAAAGGAGTTACACATAAAATAAAATAACTAGAAAAGATAATTAAACCTGTTACTTTTATTGCTTTAGATAGTATAGTTACCACTCTACTCAGCATTCGCTGACTCTGTCTTTTTCATAATACTATTCAGGTCCAGGAGTTGAGCAGCCCGAGCCTCCGGCTGCGGAGGGTGCTGAGCCCAGTTGAGCCCAGCTGTAGTTTTCTGCACTCTTTGTTGTACCCTCTTTACTATTGTAGTGAGTTTCAGACTTAGCTACTGTTCTTGTTACTATTGCTTTCATTTCCGTTGTTCCTGTTGTTGTGGTAGTATGTATTGGAATAGCAGCTTTTTACTTTCCCTTACTGCTTGTACATTTTACTGCTTAGTTATATTGCATATGTGAATGTGGTTTATTTTTCCTGCTTTCTGATTATTTCTTGTTGTAGGATTGGGTCTTGGGATTAGTTGAGGCGAGCCGGTCTCGGGTCCTGTAGGGATTCGGGAATCGGGTCGTAACATTTAGCCACAGGAGTGTCCAGTGGCTTGCAATCTTGATGCCATGCCTTTTGAGTACCTTATCTATATAGCTTCTTTAGGATAAACCAAGAATATGACGAGAACGATCTCGACATATTTCAATCCCTAACACAAATGAAGTATCTTTAAGGTCTTTCATGTCAAAGTGTTTCGCAAGAAATTTCTTGGTGTCTAAAAGGATACTCATATCATTAATAGCAAGCAAAATATCATCAACATACAGGACCAAGAAGATATACCTGCTCCCATAGAACTTCTGGTATATGCATTCATAAGCCAGATTCGCTTCAAAACCAAATGAGAGAATCACCTGATGAAATTTAAAATACTATTGTCTGGATGCCTGCTTGAGTCTATAGATGGATTTCCTTAATTTGCAAACCATACTCTTTGGATCACCCTTAACAAAATGTTCAGGCTGAGCCATATAAATGGTTTCCTTAATGTCACCATCTAAGGAATGCAGTTTTTACATCCATCTGATGTAACTCAAGATCAAAGTGGGCCACAAATGCCATTATAACCCTCAATGAGTCCTTAGCAGAAACATGAGAGAATGTCTCCTTATAGTCAATGCCCTTGTTTTGGGTAAAACCCTTAGCGACAAGACGTGCTTTGTATCGCTCTAGTTTTCCTTTTAAATCTTATTTGGTTTTAAAAATCCATTTGCAACCAATTGGTTTCACGCCTTTTGGTAGTGGAACAACATCCCAAACATCATTATCTTTCATTGACTTCATTTCTTCTTCCATAGCCTCAATCCACTTTTCATGATTCAGACTTTCTATTGCCTGACAGAAGCTGATAGGATCATCTTCCATCACCCCAATGTCTGTCTCATGCTCTTCAAGGAATACCATATAATCATTCGAAATGGCACTCCTTCTTTCTCTAGTGGATCTCCTTAATGGCACATTTTCTTTATGTGTCTGAGGCTACTCTACAGGGGCTAAAACTGTGTCATTGTCTTCATTTGAGTTATCTTGAGGTATGCCAAAGACATGCTCCTCATCTACCTGAGTAACTCTAGGAGGAATAACTACATTTTCCTCTTCAAAGACAAAGTCTTCAACCCTGTTAACTTGGGCAGGCTCAACACTTTCAAAGAACTTGGCATGACCAGACTCAAAAATTGCCTTAGTTGTAGGATCATAAAATTTATATCCTCTTGATCTCTCAGAATAACCAACAAAATAGCAACTAACAATCCTTATGTCCAGTTTCTTTTCATTTGGCCTATAAGGCCTAGCCTCAGCTGGACATCCCTACACATGAAAGTGCTTAAGACTGGGCTTCCGCCCAGTTCCATAGCTCATATGGGGTTTTGTTAGTTGCCTTAGTTGGGACTTTATTCAGAATATAAGCTGCAGTCTTTAAAGCCTCTCCCCAGAGTGAATATGCTAAGGAAGAATGAGCAATCATACTCCTTACCATGTTTTTAAGTGTCCTATTTTGTCTCTCAGCAACACCATTCATAGTGGGCGAGCCTGGCATGGTGTACTTAGGAACGACACCGCATTCATCTAGGAATCTGGCAAACGGTCTTGGACATTGTTCACCTGATCTGTCATATCTGCCGTAGTATTCACCACCACGGTCAGATCTAATAGATTTATCCTTTTGTCAAGTTGATTCTCAACTTCGACTTTATAATTCTTGAATGTGTACAGTGACTGTGACTTTTCATGAATTAGGTAGATGAAGTCATATCTTGAGTGGTCATCTATGAATGTGATAAAATACTGTTGGCCATTCCATGAAGGCAAAGGAAATCGCCCACAGATGTCCGTATGAATCACATCTAAGACACCATTTGACCTATCAGCTTCAAACTTCCTATTATTGGTTTGTTTTCTCTTAATACACTCTATACACTGATCAAAATCAGAAAAGTCTAAGGGGTCCAAAATACCGTTTGACACAAGTCTCTCAATTCTCCTTCTGGAGATGTGACCTAATCTCTTGTGCCATAGTGTAGCTGAGGATTCATTATCTAATTTTCTTTCCACCCTTCGTGTATCCAAAAGATAAGACTCATTATATGAAGTTATAGTTTCAAGATAATATAAATTATCAAACATGAAAGAAAACCAGTGCCCATTAATTTGGAATCATAAAATAAAGAAACTTTTCCATCACCAAAACTGCAAGTGAAATCACACTTATCCAAAATGTAAACAGAAATGAGATTACATCTAAAAGATGGTACAATAAATATTTCATTCAATTCTAAATACAACCTGATTTTCAACAATAATTTAAATTGTCCTATAGCTTGAACTTCAATGGCCTTCCCATCCCCAACATAAATGAATTTCTCAGCTTTAGTTGGCCTTCGGCAGCTCAAGCAACCCTGCATAGACACACTTATGTGAGTGGTAGCACCCGAATCCATCCACCAAGTGTGCCCAGGTACCGAAGCCAAATTTATTTCTGAACAAACCAAACTATGAGCCATACCTTTCTTATCACGCCAAGCGTGGTAGTTGATACAGTGCTTCTTCTGGTGCCCCTCATCTCTACAAAAGAAGCATCCCGATTTGGAAGACTCTGCAGTCTTCCCCTTCTGCTTGTTTTGTGAAGCTGTATCTGCAGCTTCTGTAACTCTCCTTTTAGCCTTGCCTTTTCCTTTAAAGGAAGTGGCAACATTAGCACTCTCTGTCCTATCTTGCTTCATTCTCTCCTCTTGAACACAGTGCGGGATGAGCTCATTCAGAGACCAAGTCTCTTTCTGGCAGTTATAACTCACCTTGAACTGGTTAAATGCAGGAGGGAGAGATATTAAGACCAAATGCACTAATAGATCTTCAGAAAGATCTAGTTTAAGGGCTTTCAATTTTGAAGCAACATGGGACATCTCCATAATATATTCTCTAATGATGTTCTTCCCCTTATACTTCGTTGAAATTAGATTAGCCAAGAGTGTACCTATTTCTGTCTTTTCATTCTTAGCAAATCTCTTTTTAATTTCAGCTAAAAATTCCTTGGCAGTGGCTATATCACTGGACATAGTGCCCCTAAAAGCCTCAGGTATGGCCCTCTTCATGATCATCATCGAGATTCGATTAGATCTCTCCCACATTTCCTTTTCTCTCTTTTGATCAAGAGTACTAGTGTTTGTAAGGATAGGAGAGTCTTCCCTAATCGCTAGATCAAGGTCCATTACCCTTAAGACTATCAGTAGGTTTTCCTTCCAGGACTTAAAGCTGGATCCACTCAACATAGAATGGAGTTTAGGGTGGCGGTAATGTTTGCAGAAGATATTTCTGAAAAATAAATGTAGATAAATAGGAAATTAGCTCCTTTAAAACATAATGTGTCTGATTAATTTAATGATCTTATCACATGCCTTAGTTAACTCCATCAAGGGTCGTATCTTTGGATAAGAGGTTGACTTGTAATTAAAGACATGATGTGGTATGTAATGACTGTTGGTTCAAATCCAAGTCAGTCATAAACCTTCCTTTGGGCCAATTAGATGACTACTTAAAAAACCTAATAACCAATGATGAGAGCCTCATCATGAGCCCTAACTAGCTCATTTTGACTTAAGAAAGAGAATAAGAGCTCCTACATAACTTAGAGAAGGGCTTAATTCAAGGAATAAGTGTTCTGAGAAGAAAACATCAAATAAAGGTTAAAACTGTAATTTTACCATTGCAGTATATAAACGGGATTTCTCAGAGGCAAAACATAGGTCAAATGGTCTGAATAAGATAAATAGTAGGTTGGTTCAGTCATAAATGGGTTATTGTGCAATCCAAGAATTAAATGACATTCTATAACCCTAAAACAGATCCTCTTAATTCAACAAGGTTCTGGTAAGGATTAAAATCAACTAAACCCTCTAAAATTCATGGAAAAATATCCCTAGTGCTTAGAACCTTCAATTCGGCCTTTGGAACCTCTTTTGACCTAGATTGGGGTCTCAGCTCATTATTTGACCTAATTTGAATTTTTGTGCAAAATGTCCAGTCAAACGTGGTCAAACCTAAAATCCAACTACACCATTGGATTCCTTAGGTCAAAATTAAGTCTGTGCTAAAATTTGGACCTAAGGGGAGATCATCTTGACCTACTTTGCAAAATAGTATACCAAATTACATTTTAACCCCTATATTTTGAAAATCATTGCACAGACCCCCCCAACTTCCTCGCCACTCTTACAAACAGGTCCCTCTACCATTAATGGGGAGAAATCCTACTCCGGCGAAGAATGGAGGGAGAGTACTCCCTGATTCCTCAGAGATCTCCCATATTTGGAAGGGAGACTCTCTGAGGAATTCCCTTCCATCTAAGCATGGTCCTAATCTCTGATTCGCACCCAATCTCTCGAGCGAATGCACGAGAGATTTGTGTCTCCAACGGTTTCCATCTCCGGCGAGGTCTCTTGTGCTTGGAAGCTTGTCTTCCAAGCATAAGAGTCCCTGCCAGCAACTATAAAAGCACCACCACCTCCGGCCGCATCTCTTCAGCTCGACTTGGCTGGAGAATGACCCTAATTTCGTCTCTTTCTCCTCCAATCAGGAGTCCAGCAAGCTTCGACGAGCCTCCCTCCTCTTTCTCGTCGCTCTGCCACACTAATATTGGCAGAGTTGCCCTCACCATCTTCCTTCGCGTAGTGCAACACCCGCGCGCACACCTCTAGACCCTTCGTCATCATCACTCTCCCTCCCCTGGATGCCGTCTTCTTCGGTGACAGCAGGTATAGCCAGTAGCCACCTCTCCCCCTTTGTCCACTTAGGTTAGAATTACTCTTCTCTATCCCCTCTTAAATTCCCCTCTCTCTATTTTCCCTTTCGACCCCTCGCAGCCACTGTCCACCACCATCTTCTCCACCTCCTGCAGACCACCGACAAGGTGCTTCCGTCATTCCACGCACCCATCCACCTCGCCAAACACCTTAGAAGCTCCACCACCGTCCACTGATCATTTTCCCTCTCTCTATCGACCGCCACACGTTCGACACTCTTCCCCCGAACAAACCCATCTCCACAGCCATAGGACGACCTAGGCATGCACGCCCAGGCCGCCTTACCTTCGCCATGCCACGATGAAGTCCCCTGTGTGATTTAACGAGGCCGCAAGGCCTTTTTACTTAAGAACAGATCAGACCTCAGCCGCCATTGGAGCAGGCTTGAAGTAGCTCGCAACCTTCACCTACTGGCCCAGGCTTCAGGAAGCATGGTCCCAGGTGCGTGGGCTCCCTTCGCGAACCCCTCACGCCTAGCAATTGAAGTCCCAGCACTATGCAACATCAGCATTTGAGCGTGACACCCCTGCGAACGCAAGCGCAGAAGCGGGTGGGACATTTAGACCCACCTCGTGAATGCAAGAGTGTGGCGCGTAGGATAAATTGATTTTGTGCTTTCTTCTCGTTGCCTCCAGTACACCGGGGTGAGGTCCCTCGCCCTTACTCGCCCACGCCTCATCCACGACCTGCCCCTGTGGGTCTGGCACCCGACCCGTTTACCTAAACCTATCACTCCTCGCGCATCACACCCACGCCGGTGCACCTGGACCCGGGTGCGCGATACCCGACCCTATTTCCCGGCTCTGGGAGAGCGTACCGAAGAGAGATAGAGAGAGAGGCGCGGGAAGGGTAGGGGGTAGGTGTTGCTTTTGTGTGTACATGCACAAGGAAGAAGCAAAGAAGAAAGAGGAGGAAGGCATAGCTAAGGCAAGGTGAAGCTAAGACACTTAGCCGCAGAAAGGAAGAGGACGGAAGGCCAAAGAGAAGAGAAAGTTAGAGGAGAGCTAAGGCTGAAGGAAATCAAGGCAGAAGCCAAGGAAGGAAAAGGAAGAAGAAGAAAGGTTGAAGCCAAGGGAAGGAGCAGCATTGTAGCAGAGGTGCGGCTGAGGAAGAAAAAGAAGAGCAAGGCAGAGGAAGAAGAAGGAGAAAGGCACTGTGCCAAAGAGAAGGAAGAAAGCCAAAGCTAAGAAGGAAGAAGAGCAGCTGAAGAAGAAGACAAGCAGAGATAGAAAGAGGAGAAAGGCAAAAGCAGAAGACAGAGGAGAAAGAACGAAGAAGAAAGACAGTAGAAAAGAGAAGACTTAAGAAGGAGAAGGAAGTAAAAGCTTTAAGAGAAATGTCTTTTTAAGACGTCTGATTCTATAATCACACGTCCAATTCTATTTTGCTACAATTTTGACTCTTACATTCTTGCATTTATATTCTAAATTAAGTTTTGAGTAATTCTAAGTGTTCAATTACATTATTGAGATTAGTGAATAAATTTCATTTGCTCCCTGTGTTCGACCTCGGATACTTAGGTTTTTGAGTAATAAATTCTTATTTGTTATCAACGCTTGGTCACCTATACTACAATGCAATTGACTTATACTCATCTAAAAAGCTCGACAAAGCATTGTAACAACCAACACACCATTATTCCCACGCAAATGGGTGAAAGTACAACGAGTATGCACTTTCCTTTGGGCCAGTGCACACTTACCTACTAACAACCATTCATCCGTTCATTATTCATGGATAATCCCAGTATTCACAGGAAAGCTCACTTTGGCGAGATGCTGCTTCAACTAGGTTACTCTAGAATAATGTACCTTATTAATCAGACTAAACTTAATTATACTAAGCAGAGAGTGGGTTGGCTTTGATACCACTTGTTGGGATAATTCCATAAACTCTTAGGGGCTTAACTAAAATTAACCCATCTTTAACTTAGGATGGACCATTACAATATCATGTTTCAATTAGACTTCATACTGACTGGGTACCGATACTGATAGACCACTACTGGTACCCATGGCTTATTGTCATGGGTTCCATATTCAATGGGTACTGATACTGATGCCAAGTACTGGTACTTATGAGTTACCGTTTGAAACTCACGTCCAAATGAGTACTTGTCCAGTACTCACCATGTACCGGTACTCATGATGAGTATCGGTACTCAGTGAGTACTGATATCCCTCTAGGAGCTAAATGATCTCAACGAGTACCAGTACTCATGAGAAGTACCGGTACTTGTTGAGTACTGGTAATACCACCTGTAGCCTACCAGTATCGGTACTCGTGATGAGTACCGGTACTTGTAAGCTACAAGTCCTTGTGACTTCAAGTCTAGAACCTGATCTGGGACTCGCTTGTACCGGTACTCATGATGAGTACCGGTACATGTAAGTACCAGTATTGGACTTAAGACATCTTGAAGTCGATCTAGAGCTAGCAGTATCGATACTCATAAAGAGTACCGGTACAAGCTAGCTACAGTTTATTTTAGTGTTTGTGAATAGTATAGTAACAGTACTGATACTCATATTTAGTACTGGTACTAGTTGACGGTTACGAGAATATTTCTGAGTTTTCTAGGAACACGAATCATCTATACACAGATTGGAGATTAACCAATGTCAGATATAAAAACAAAATAACATTCTGATTTCAAATCAAATAAGATGAATCATGAATTAAATAGGCTATACAACATGGTTCTTTCTACCAACAGATATGCACATATTGTTAGGCATGCTTTTGATGATTGAAATAGTGCCAAATATAAAATTCCTGTACTCATCTTTAAGGAAAAGAAGAAGGGACTGCAGATGGTGCTTCCAAAAGAACCCACCTTCTGTATCTTGATCAAGAATGACAAAAGAAGTTCTCTTCTCCTCTTTCCCTGTCATTCTCTCTCTCTCTCTCTCTCTCTCTCTCTCTCTCTCGTGAAAAGAGCTCTGAAATCCTTAGGTACACGATGGGGGTGTAAAGCCTAGGATTATTAGGTGGGTCTTTTTGGGACCACAACCCCAAATAAGGCTTAATCAGCAATTAGTCCTCCTAATTACTGTACTGGCGAATTACATCTCTGCCCAGCAAGGAGATATATATTCACAAACAGGTTTTTACACATGTAAATTAGATACCACACCATCCTCTTGCATTTTATGCCCATGCTCTCAACAAAAAAATATGATTTGATCACTTTAGTGATGGGCATTAATGACAGTCCTTTATACGTTGATTGATTATATATAATTACATAATACATATATAAGTCCATACATTAGATTAAAATCCAACATGACGATCCGTTTGTGTGGCTGCGGCGGAGGTTGTTAGCTTGAAATGCGTGGTTGCAGCGGTGGTTGTTGGCGTGTAGCTGTGACAACCGGTGGCGTGGCAGGGTGGTCCGCGACAGTGAGCTGGTTCCGATCGTGTGTTGGAGGTTGCTAGTAGCTGCGTGGGTCCTATCGTGGGTGTTGTTCCGTTGTCGCTGTGGTGGGTTCATGTTGTGGTGTTGTTTAGTTCTTTTTCTTTTTTTAGTGTAGTTTAAATTTTATGGGAGACCACATGTGACCTCGCACTATTACGATTGAGTTCGATTTCGACCTTTTGGTCGATCTATTCAATCTAGTGGTGCATTTCTTCGAGACTCGTCTCGTTGGTGTCTTGCTATACATACAAACGTGGGGTCACCCTCCTTCTGGAGGTCGTTCGATTCCTGATCTTGGGATGAATTCTTTTTCTTTCTCTTTTGTTTCTTGTCTCATTTTTTGTTTTTTGAGTTCCCCTATTCTACAGGACGTATTTTCTTTTTTGTGGGTGAGGTTTTTCCATCTTTCCCTTCCTCTCTGGGATGCGTCTCTTGTATCGGGTTCTTTCTTTCAATGAAAAGTTTATGTTAAAAAAAAGAGTAAGATATATTACCTAGGGATCATGTGTGACCTTGAGTTTCTTACGATCGAGTTTTTTATGTGAGTTAGTGGTCGATTTAGGCTTTCGGGTCTATAAATTTCGACTATCTTGTTTACGTAATCTTTGAGATTTTTTTCGTTGGCACTTTATCATATCTATGAGTGTGGTGTCACCTTCCTTCTGGGAGATCGTCGAGTTCATGATCTCATAATGCATTTTTTTTTCTTTTCCCCTTATTTCCCTTGTCTTGATTCTGAGTTTTATCTTTTCCCATTTTTACAAGATGTAACCTCCGCTTTACGAGGGCATCAGGAGTTTCTTCTACCCCCTTCCCTACATCCTTTATCCTGGGTACTTCCCATTTAATTTAATGAAATCTCCCTTTCAAAAAAGAAAAAAAGTAACATATATTTTCTTGGAAAAGGAGCGGGGAGGGGAGGGCCACGTGGCCTTCCAAACCTTCTTTAGCGTAGAAGTAATCCCATGGAAAAATGTAGACACTTTGAGGATATGTATCACATAGGATATCAATGTACAATTTTAATCGAAATTTTAGGCACCTCTCTCCTTCGCATGTTTGCGTCTCTACGTGCAAGTATGTGCATATATAATAGAGACGCACGTATCCGGTTCAAACTGACAGTTCAACTACCTACTACACTAGGATTGGTTTAATCTGATTTCTAGGCTTTGATGGTTTTATCATCCGATCCAACTACTTTAAATTAGAGGTTTCACTTGGTTCGATCAGTTTATCTTGCTTCTCAGTTTAATCGCCATTTTGGTTCTTAAAACGTTGGTTTTGAAACCCCGTCAAACAATCGTACCTACCTAAAAGAAAGAAGAAAGGATCCCACTTCCCAAATTACCTCTACTACTCACCTAAAAGCACTTCAAAAGTGGAATTCTTATTCCATTCACAACTACCGTCCAGACCAAAAAATCCGGACAGAAACGAAAGCACTCCCAAAGAGGATAGCATATTCTCCATCCATTTGCACTTTTCACCGTTTACAAAATTAATCTTATATTTTAAAGAATTAATTTTATAAATAATAAAATTATAGAATAAATATAAAATTGTGAAGTTCTTGTATTTAAGAGAAATACAAGTAAAGTTATAAAATATTTTGAGAAAAAGATAAAGATGCTCTCTCACGTAATCTTGAATTGAATAATTTTAAGATTAAAAATTATATCTCAAAATTATTACAACAATCGAATACAATCCTTGCAAATAAATACTAAAAGGAAATAGCTCCCTTATAGGCAATTCAACAAATCCTTGAGCCGTAACCAACTCCCATCATTCTTCATTGCCGACGAAATCATGTAACTAATACGTTTATAAAAACAACGCTACCCACTTCCATCTCTTCTCTCCTTTCTCTTGAGCCCTTCCATCCTCGTCACCACTACCAGACCTCTGTTAGTATTAAGCAAAGAACAAACAAAAAAAAAAGGTACAAATAGTAAGCAGAGGGAGAGGGTGGAGATGGGTGATTGGGCTCCGGTGGTGGTGGCGGTGCTGCTCTTCGTGCTCCTCTCTCCGGGACTGCTCTTCCAGATGCCCGCAAAGGGACGCCTCGCCGAGTTCAGCAACTTCCAGACCAGCGGCGTCGCCATACTCGTCCACGCCGTCATCTTCTTCGGTATCATCTCCATCCTCCTCATCGCGCTTGGTGTTCACCTCTACATCGGTGGAACCTGACTTGATGGTAGCGTGTTACCGTTACCCACTTCCAAAGGCGGCTTCTTTGGGTCGGGGTGGGGGTAGGCGCGCGCACACCGAGCCTCGGTGGGGTTTTATCTCAGGTACCCACATCGTAATTTTGAAGAAAGGTGTCGTCTTTCGCTGCGGTGGAACCTTTGCCTTCCATGTGTTCGTTGATATGTCTCAGCCGTGTTTGTAACACGGACAAGACACATGTTGTGTCGCGGCCGTAGCTGTCTGCCTTGACAATAATTTGATACGTGAAGAGCTAATTGGTCGTTTGCTTGTCGTTTTTCTTGGTAAATTCCGACGGTGAGTACTTGTAATAATTATTTTTGTTTTGCTGTCATTTTACTTTCCAATGCTGTGCAATTTAAGGGCGTAATTGAAAGAAAGTAAGGTCGTGTAACAGGTGGAACAATGATGGATTTGGATGTGGATTGCATAAGATACGAGATATCATTAAAATGTGTGTGCATATGGATTTTGAAGTCTACTAATACTCTCCTTTTTTTTTATGTATAATTCAAAAAAATACTATCTAATAAGTATAATTTATCACATTAAAATCCACTAATTCTTTCTTCTCACACAAAATCATCATAATAATCATTAACAAGTCTCACAATCATTACAATTTCACCGATTATTATAACTCCACTAACTAAATGATTTCTTATATTTATTCTACTTTAATTTTATCCCAAAATAACACTATCTTTCAACCAAATGGAGAGTAAATTACCATCCACCGTGGTAGGCCAAATGAGCTCCAAGGAAAGACCATCTTAATATTAAGGGGTTGTTATGTATATATTTGCGTAAATTTTGAAAAAGGTATATATATTTTTAAAAATATATATTTACTTATTTGGATTCTCTTAGAAATTCAGAGGATAAAAAAAAATAATGATATTTTTATATAAAACCTTTTGGCTTTTTTACCAAGAAGCCCTCCACCTTTTCTCTCTTCTCTTCCTCCCCTTCCTCCTCCACCTTTCTTCTACCTCGCTCGTCCTCCCTCAATGCCCCTCTCCTCCACCCTCTTCTACATCTCGTGTATCTCCCTCAATTGCAACACCTCCCTCTCCAAGTCCTACAACATCCCTACCAACACTTGCGACACCTCACCCTATGACCCCATCATCAAGACAACCACATCTAACGACCTCATGCAAAACACTGTGCCCATACACACCACCGACCATGTTGGATGACTTGCAACATCCTTGCCAATACTTACAACACCTCGCCTGACTCTGCCCCCTCCCACCCCTCTGCCTCCTCCCACAGCTCCTCCTACCCATCCTTCCTCCCCACACCTCCCAACCCTTTGCTTCCTCCTACACCTCTTCTTGCCCCTCGTGCCTCCTCCCCCTCAACCACCAGTCTCTCCCTCCCACCTCCTCCTGCTGCTACCCACCTCCTCCTGCTGCTACTCATGTTATTGTGATCAAGATCGGGAAGATGAGGTGAAGGGTTGTCTTTAGAAAAAGAAATGTAACTTAAGTATCTTTTAAACAAAAACTTTTGATTTTTATTTCAAAATTTTTGTAAGGATATATAATTTAATAATTTTATAAGCATATATGTAAACACAAAAGATGCTCGTGCGCGCGCACACACACGTCTTTTTCACAATTTATAAAAGTATATATATAAAAGTTCATAATATTAAATCGTAATTTATGGCAACCTTATAGTTTGAGTCTTATTATTTAAAAATATAATTTTTTCTGATTCACGATCAAGTTACACATCAATTACTTTTTTCTGCTTGAGTGGATTTCTCCTCTTAAAATCCCATTGTACACTCCCTTTGAGCGGAGAAGTTTGGCCTGGGCATAGCTACATCGTAATTGGTTCTGCATCATCTGTATTTCCTCTTTCGACTTCAGAGGAAAAATTGTGACACGCATCTCTTATTTTCTTAGTTGGGAATTTTTGTAGGATACATAGGTCGCGTCTGTTACGCCTTCGAACCATGACAAATGCAAAGCAATGAGAAAATATAGAGTAAAATCTTTTATTTCTTCAAATATATTTATTAATGTTTATGTTGATATAAGAGTCAATTTTCTCGAAGTATTAGAAAAATAATATTAAAAAATATGAAATTATTATTAACATATAATTATATTTACTTGTGGAGTAATATTTATATCAATTTATATTTACTTTAATTAATATTAAGTTGTAGTATTAATTTTTTATGATTTTTAGTTAATAATGATATTAAGAATATGAAATATAACAAGTATAAGGCATGCAAGTGGTGTATGACTTTACAATGGATTTGATTAACATTAGTGGAAATCGTTGTTAGATAATCTAAGTTATCAGATGATGAATCAAGTAGTAAAATAAATGAAAATTAATTTCTCAAGAATTAGACCTAAATAGAGAGAGCTCAAAATATCATTTTTATCTTAACATCTGGGTTGGCCAGTAGTTATTTAGCGTAGGACTTACAGTTGCAAGATTTTGCCACGATATTGGCCCAATAGTGGTTGGAGTGCTTTATGAGCTTATATACGTAGGATACGGGTTTCAAATTTGAGTGGCCACAGGCAAAACTTTGAGACCAAACTGCACAAGCATACCTTAGACGTGTTTGCTAAGTTGTATCCACTCATGAGAGATCGAGGGAGGTAACATTGGGACTTTATTAGACGTGTTTGTTTCCCTTGATGAGCAAGATATTTGTGAGCACACTCACGCCCTGTTTGCTCCTCTGTAATCATAGTGCTTAGTTCAAAAGTACAGTTATGGGGAAACTCATGAATGAGTTCATGCACACCCACACCATTTTTAACTGGGGGCATAAACATGAAGGAGGAGGTGTAAAGGAAAAGGAGGGGAAGATGCAGAGTGAGAGGATGACACAAGCATACCATCCTGGGGAGGTGGAGGTGACACTTCTATCATGTCACGAAGGTGGGAAAGGAACCTTTGCGAAGCTTCAATTCCATGATGATATAGATTAAATGTGATCAAGAACACAAGAATTTTGAACAAAAAAACCCCTTAGAGATTAAGTGGAAAGACCAAGGATGGAAAAGAAAGTATGATTATCATCGATCGGAGCCCAACACGAACTCGACCGGATTCCGAGTAGAGGATGGGTTTGACTTTATACTCGCAAGCATACAAAACCATAGGCAATTGGTAATTCAATTTTTTAATCAAGGGTGTACACCAGGGGAAGTAATTTAATCCTCTAAATTTTTACCAAGTGTGAAGAGAGAGTATTTGGGTGAGGTGTAACGTCATAAATCTTTATTTTTAAATATTTTATTATTAGTATAATAAAATAAATAATAATTTTAACGTATTCCTACTTATATAAAAATCAAATATTATTTAAATAATTAAATTAATATTTGATTTGATATTTATTTAAACCAACTATTATTTGGGCTTGATTCAAAGGATTAATTTAGATACAAATAAAATGTGTTTGGATATTTAAACCCAATTGGTCAAATTAACGGGAGACCAAAAGATGTAAAAGTTAATTAAGATTTGATCTTAGCGATTGGATTTGATTCAATGACCACCATCATATTAGGAATACATAAATTTCCTATAAATATATCCCAAAGGTAAGTGGCAAACCCTAATCAATCATTAAATTTGTGTGGAAACAACCCTCCACCGAGAGAAAGGAAAAGGAAGAGAGTAGACATAACAGCCTCCTTCCTTATTCTGAATGACTAGCAACCTCAAGAGAGGTCCTAAGGTCCCAAGTGACGTCCAGAAACACAACATGACATCCAAATTCTCTTCTTTTGAATGTCCAACTTCTTGGCAAGAAGTCCAATGGGTCTTCCGAGCATCTAGTGAGAGGACTGGACGTTTAGTTTTTTATTGGCGTTAAGTTGATTTGTAGAGTTGTTGTTTGGAGGAGTTTCGAGGCAATTGTTACCTCAAGGAACACAAAAGAATTTGTAGTGCATGAAGGCTTCGTGTAATGTGCATAGGGATTGAGTGTTTTTAGCGTGAAGGGCCTCATCAATTTACCAAGAAGAAGGAAGTCCCATGATGCTGGGACTTATTTGAGGAGGCACAACACTTAGCGTGCTATGCTACGCCACCCCTCAGGTATACCTTGATACTTGTAAAGGTCCAAGAATGAAAATATACTAGATCTTTCCATATGGTTCCAATTGCATAAGTTATAGTTGTTTCTCAATTCTTGTATTCAATTTTTTAGGCATCCAGTCATTTATTGAATAGAAGAAATCTTTTTAAAATGATCATTTTCGTGCTTCCGTGATGTCATGGGATCAAACCACTCGACTCTGAACACTTGTAAGAGTTATTTATCAACTAGCAATAGTTTTAGGTGAAAGGCCAAATATTCTCCGATTGGGGGTCATTGCCTCCAATAATTAGTCATTGTCCAACAAACTTGTTGGTCAACTTAAAATTGTATTGGCTAACTAACAATGGAAGGTGAATTTGGTCAAAGTTCTTAGAAGTTTCTAAAATCAAATTAGGTGGCTAAAGGATTGACTACTGAGAAGAGGGTATCAATTGAGCAAATGCCCCCTTTAGAACAACATCTTCGAATCTGATGGGAACACCATCATGAGTCCTAACTAGTTCATTTTGACCCAAAGAAGAAAACAAAAAGCTCCTACATAACCAATTGGAGGTCCTAATTCACTGAATAATCATTCTGAGATAAAGTAAGAAACAAGGGATAAAACTGTAATTTTACCATTGCAGTAAAACAACGGATTTTCTCATGAGCTAAACACAGGTCATATGGTCTTAACAAGATAAAATGTGGGTTGGTTTAAACAAAAAAGGATTCATGTGAATTCTGGGAATTAAATGACTTCTTATAACCCTAAAACAGACTCACTCGATTTAACAAGGTTCTGGTTAGAATAAAATTCACCTAAATACTCTAAAAATCATAGAAAAATATTATCTAGGGTTTAGAACATTCAATTTGGCCCTTGGAACCTATTTTGACCTAGAATGGGGGTCTCAGTCAAATATTTGCCATAAATTATATTTTTACGTAAATTACCTAGTCAAACATGGTCAAACCCAAAATCTAACTTCACCATTGGATTTCTTAGGTCCAAATTAGGTTTGTACCAAAATTTGGACCTAAGGGGAACTCATCTTGACCCACTTTGCAAATAGGTCCAGGCCAATTACATTTCTACCCCTATCTTTTGAAAACCCCTGCAGAAACCCCTTAGCTTCTACTTCATTCTTTACAATTAGGTCCCTCCACTATTATAGCAAAGGGAATCCTACTCCGGCGAGATTTCGAGGGCAAGATCTCCCTGATCTCTCAGAGAATCCCCTTTAAAATTGAAAGGGAGATTATCTAAGAAATCTCCTCCAGTATGAACCCATTTTGAGGCTCTGTTTGGCACCCAATCTCTCATGCGAATGCATGAGAGATTCGGGTCTCTTTCAAGTTGTCATCTCCGGTGAACTTCCCTTGCTTGGAAGCTTGGCTTCCAAGCTTCCAAGCACAAATCCATTCTCCAGGGCCTATATAAGCATACCCAAATTACCCTGCATCTCCCACGCCTGAAATTGGCCGAAAAATCCCTCAAATTCATCTCTTCCTTCTCCGGCCAGTGGCTCAGCAAGCTCCAGCAACTCCCCTCTCTCTCCCTCATTGCCTAGCCACAATACCAGTGGCAGGTTCCTCTTCCTCCTACTTGTCCGCGTCGCACCGCACTCGCCGATGCCTCTACAGCCCCTTCATCCTTGCCGTCCTCCTCCACTGAGCGCTTTCGTCTCTGGCGACGGCAATACGAGCTGGCCGCCATCCCTACCTCCCCCTTCATCTCTTTACACCCAGATAAGTTTCCTCTCCCTTCTACTCTTCTTCCCCTCTTTATTTCTTGAAAATACCCCTCGACGCCACCGATCACTCTCACCTTCTCCACCTCCGGCCAGACCTCCGACAAGGCATCCCCGTCGCTCTGCACCTCCATCCGCCTCGCCAACCACCCTACAACCTCCGCAAAACTCCACTGATCATATTCCACTACTCCAATCACTCCGCCACTCACCCTAAAAGGCCCCCAAACACATCCCCTCTCACGCACACAGGGTGCCCTAGGTATGTGCACTCAGGCAACACCACGCCACGTCGACCCCCGCAGTACATTTGCCATGCCTCGACAAAGCCTCTTGAGCATTCTAACGTGGCTGCGAGGCCGTTTACGTGATATCAGGTACAGGAGGGTCGCCGCCATTAACAAACAGCGAGGAGCTTCCTTGCGAGCTCTCTCCAGGTCCGCCCGCTCCAGGCTTGCATCTTAGGTGTGCAGAAGTCCCTCGCACACAGCTCCAGGCAGCCAATTAGCATCAAAGGCCGAAGCATGAACTGCAATCAACCGAAGACCCTCGCTGCAGGCACGCATGAAGGGAGGTGGGAATATAGTCCCACCTCGGAAACTCTTGGACGCTTGTAGCTGCATAAATTGAAAAACTGCATAGGGCTTATCGCCTCAGTACCACGAGGTGAGGTCCCACTCTCCTTCACCTGCCTCGTCCATGACCTTGCCTCCGCAGACCTGGTTTGACCCGTTTACCCGACCCTGCACTCCTCGCCCACCACCGCACATCAGTGTGCCTGGCCCCGGGCACGTACCCGACCCGATTACTCGAGACGATGGCTCTAGGAGAGCGAACCTAAGAGAGAAAGAGGAGAAGAGAGCGAGCACGGGTAGGGGTAGGTTTTGCTCTTGTAGGGAAAGGAGAAGAAGAAGGAGCTAAGAACTAAAGCCAAGGAAGAAGAAGGTAGAGGCCAGAGAAAGTTAAGGAGAAGACAAGGTTGAAGAGGAAGCTGAAGAACTGAAGAAGAAAGAGAAGGAAGGACTGAAGGTAGAAGAAGGAGCCTCCAGAGAAAGGCTAAGGCAAGGAGAAGTAGCTGAAGGCAGAGAAAGGATAAGGCACAAAATCAGAAGAAGAGAAAGAAAGAAGAAGAAGAAAGGAAGCATCAGAACATAGAAGAAAAGAGAAGAAATAAAAGCATTGTGGCACCTATAGTTTAAGACATCTGATTTACAAATCAGATGACCAATTTTTGTGCTTATTCACATATATTGATATTCTGTGCTTACATTTTTTCATTACAACTCTAGTTTTTATTGCATATTATATTCAATTGCTTAAGTTGTGCTCTTGATTTCTAAACCCTAATTTTCTCCTTGTGTACGACCTTAGACTTAAACTTCGAATAATAAAATCTATTTGTTTTCAAAGCAATTTCAACTATATTACAACGCTTTACTTTAAAACTTGATTTTGCCTTGTTAACAGAACCCCCTTTCAACTCTACCCCCTTTCAAACTCTAACTGTTGACAGATCCTCCGTCGAGCCCTCGATTGGTTGTTCTACACTGACTGGGGACCTCCTCCTCCCTTCCTCCCTCATTACGCCCCCCACTCCACCTCCCTTTGCCTGTCATTGGTCGATGGATTCTTTCGTATGAGGCTGCTCCTGCTCATTCTGCCCTGCCCTTTGCTGCCTCGAGGTTGTGCTCTTGCGCTAGTGGCTTATTCGCTGAACAACGATGGTGCTCGCGGTGGTGGCTCCTGATGCGTTGGCTTGCTTTGATGGTGAAGCTCTGACAGAGAGCCGTTTTCGTGCATTTGAAAGTCGTCGAAAATCGTAGTATAGTCACGCAAAAACGTTCGTCAAAAATATTATTTTGTAAAATAACGAGACTTGAGTCCCGGTCGTTCGTCTCTGAGAGGCATGTTTCTGTTTTTGAAATCGATCTTAAAGCCGCTCTACTTAGTATTCTGGTGCGCAATATATAGGCAGTCAAAGAACATGCACTTAAATCACGCAAATAAAATAATCATTCAGCTCATGGTGATTTCAAACACATAAAGAGATATATATATATATATATAAATGCATTTTCATTCATTCATTGGGGGAGAGTTGTTTGTATAGGAAATCTAGAGGAAAGCTTATACATGAATGCTTAAAATTAAATCTAACTACCAGAAATTGATTGCATACAAGAATCGACGGGGGGATTTCGCATGCATCATTGGGGGAGAAGAGAAAATACTCTACTAAGCAGTAAAACTTATGAAAAGCATGATCTAGAGCTAAAAGAGTAGAGGGCATTCAGGGGTGGTCCCCGATGGCCTTGGAGTGGTCGAGAGGAGAATGAGGGGCGGCCAATGTAGCTTAGGCCGACCCTTGGAGAGAAGTAGGGTTGATCCAGCATCCCGGCATGGTGTCCTCCATGGTGGTGGTAGTGAGCTCGTGGAGGTGGAGTGAGTGGCTAAGTGGAGGTGGCATGAATGGCACCAATGGAGAGTAATTGCCAAGGGAGTGAATGGGTGCCAATGGCCACCCAAGGGGTCTTCTTATAGACCTAAGGGAAGCTCTCTAGAGAATTATGGAATTCTCTAGAGAGGCCTATGGTGGGAGCTCGTGGGAGAGTGAGAGAGAGAGGGTGGATGGTGGTTTTTAGATCCACCAAATGTGGATCTAAAAATTGAATGGCTCTTGGTTGCTATTTTTGGCAACCAAGGCAACCACACATGGTAGAGAGTTCTAGAGAACTCTAGGCTAGATATTTTCGTGTGGATGGTGTGTGTGGGTCGAAACTTAGGTGGCTAGGTTGATTAGGTTGGGTTCTAGTGGGTTTAGGTCAAGGTAGGTCTAAAATTAGGGTTATAAACCCTAATTCACTAAGGTAAAGTGCAATTAAACTTAATACAAGTTTAATTGGGTGTGTGGAAACTTAATTGAGAGTAAAACAACTCAATTAAGTCAGGTCTAGGTCAATTGGACTCTCACTGAGTCCAATTGGACAGTGTGTGCTGAGATCAGGGCTTAATTGGACTCAATGAGTCCAATTGAATAGGCTGATGGAATTGACTAAGATCCAAGTCAATTAGGTTTAGTGAGGACCTAATTAGGTCCTTAGGGAGGTCTATAGGTGATGTACTAGGGTTAGGGTACCTTAATTTAGGTTCCTATGGGGTTGGAATTGGGTTTAGGGACCTAGAGATCCAAGATCAAGGCTTAAATCTCAAAACAGGAATTGGAGAGCAGTATCAGACGTCTAATTATAGAATAAGACATCTTATACTCAAAAATCAGAAGTCCAGACTTGTTGTCTAGACGTCTAATCAGAGTCAGGAAGGATTTCGGGTTCTGTTTTGGGTATTCTGCAGAAATTGGACATCTGACAAAGTGTCTGGACGTCCAATAACACTGCAGAAGTGGGTTTGAAGTGTGCGGGAGTTGGCTAAGGGTCCTGGACGTCTTAAAACTTATCTGGACGTCCAGAGAAGGGTTGGAACTAGGGTTTTACGGCTTCCTAGGGTGTTGTGACCTAATCTAAGGGTGGCTAAGGCTTGGGGAAGTCTCTAGGCTATCCTAGGGCTAGGATGGACCTAAGCTCTTCACATTTTACTGCTTTATTTCTACTTA
Organism: Thalassia testudinum; assembly: GCA_037157565.1. Classification (NCBI taxonomy): domain Eukaryota; kingdom Viridiplantae; phylum Streptophyta; class Magnoliopsida; order Alismatales; family Hydrocharitaceae; genus Thalassia; species Thalassia testudinum. Next base: position 6,636,583 of record JAZHRO010000012.1, on the reverse strand, counting down.
ATAGAATAGAAAATCTTTAACCCCCTTACATTATTATTCCTATATCTAAATTAGGCCTTCTGCTCCAGCTCTGCTAGAACTCCCGTTATTCCTGATCCAGCTTCAGATCCAGCTCCTGATCAGCTTATTCCCTACAATCGACATAATACACTTAATCAGCACATTATAACATTATTTTATGCATAGCTAAAGAAAAGCAGTAAAGATGCAGATAATGTGTATGCATGCATGGATAACCCTAACTTATGCTAAGTCCTAGCCTAATTTAGGTCAATTAAGACCTATGATTGTTGCGCAATCATACCCCCATGCTTAAATCTTGCTAGTCCCTAGCAAATGCAAGACTAAATTATTTACAGCAAGGGTCCCTAAGGGACTGGTTATTTTATCAAGTGTTTGCATAGAGATTTTTCTCACTTTTGTTTTCATCCTATGCTCTAGAAATCCAGACAATCGTGAAGGTGTAGCTATGTAGCTTTTGCAACGGATTCAAGTGAAAACTAATACACCTCTAAAGCTTGTACTTGACCCCTAATAAAAATTCTAGCAGGATAGGCGGATTTCTTCCCTCGGGGTATTCAAGATATTCTATGAATTTCACCCCGGCTTTGGGCTTAGATAGAGAATCTTTGAGGGAAAGGATTATATATTTGGTGGCTCATTCTCACTTGGTGCTACATAGAGACTAGTACTACAGAATCCAGATTCCCAAATTACTAAGTAACTCAGCTCAAAGAAAGACGAGAAAAACTATGCTCCCTTTTCATTCCTTTGTATTCATTCTCTCTTGCTCTTTTTCTTTCTTTTTCTTAGAGCTCACTATCTCACTAGATTCATACATATGATCTGTATTTGGTGGTCTTACTAGGCATTAACACTTTAATTGAGTTCTCATAACCCTAACACTAAGTCGGGATTCCTCAGCCAGTATTCGGGCGGTTAGAAACATAAGAAAAATAGGTTAAGGCCATATTTGGTGGAGCTCAATTTTGTTTGGTGGTATTGCCTCAATGCAAATGAAATAAATACTAAATATTCACATTCTTTTTCTTCTTTTTCTAAGTTTTTTTTTTTTCATCATTCTTTTTCTTTTTCTTTTTCTCTTTTTTCTTTATTTTTCTTTTTTTTCAGCATAACACAACTGGCATGCATCCATGAACTTTATTAAGGAGGTATTATTAGGGATTGGTGGTACTCAAGAGACATTGGGTGGCTTATTTGGTGGAAGTGCCTACTCACGGCACCGGGAGAGACGGATAGGACGGTGTATTTCTGACCTTGACATCAATACCCTCCTTCAGTCGAGGATTCTGTAAAGAATGGTCGTAACCATCCACCTTGGCCCTAGTTTTATGAAAACTCGCTCTCCGCGTATTTGCCTTATTCGGTGGCTCTCAAAATTTTGCACAAAAATGTATACGCGGGAATTGAGAGCGAAAACTATGTCTAATCTCAGAGCATCATCACCTAATTATCTAGGATTCCAGATTCCTTGCACTAATCTTAGAGCACCAATACACTCTACTCTCTCACACTATTTGGTGGATTTTTGGAAGAAAATCAGCCTGACTCCCAAAACACTGTCCAAGGGTTCAGGAGAAGAAGCACTGCTTATTCTCGCTAGACTAAAGATGTTTATCAGCCTTCACCGTGAATCCATTGCAAATTCTACATGTGTGTGTGAAAAGTTGTACTGGATTCCAGATTACAGGAATCAACTAAAGGATAAAATCCCTAATGCATTCTCTTAATAAAATAATCTTATTCATGAGTGTAATATCTATATATGCTATAAACATTTAACCTCATATAATTTATACTTCGTGAAATTCCCGTATCGGGTTACAATCAGCTTGACCCTAAATTTAGAACAACAGGTGAGCAGGTGGGTCGGAATTGGTTATTGCGAACGATTTCTAGCTCCAATGCGAGCATTGGAGATGGAGTTGGTTGTTCTTTTATTTAAGGTCCTAAAGTACGTTTTACATACAGCTCCAAGGTTTTCCTAAATGTTGGCATAAAATTTTTTTCAGTTTTTCTGTATCTACCCCCCCATGCCTAAGTTCTTGCATGTCCTCATGCATGAATATAAAAGAAAATAAATTCGATAGAGGATGAGTGGGTAGAAGTCACCTGGAATTGCTCCTGAAATTATATTCAGCACCGGCCAACCTGTTAACATGCAATATACAAAGGAAATATGCTAAAGGAAAAATATGCTATGTATAAAAGTGGTTATGTATTGATGATGGTGGAATGGTATTTATATGTGCTGAGTTTAACGCCTCTAGCTAGGCGAGCACTCAATCAGATGTATCAATTCTTGCATAGGAGCCGGTCAAAATTAAGAGAAAGATGTGCTCGTATGCTCCTAGAATCAGTGGTCCAGAGATGCGGACCAGCTGATTGTGCACCCCTACTCCAAAAAGTCTAGCTATAAGAAAGTGTGGAGTGGTGGTGGAAAATAGAGGATAAACAGAGGGGGGATCATGATGTTGATTTAGCTGATTTATCATGTCCCACAATTCAGCAGGAAGTTGCTGAGGGAGTAGATCAAAATGTATCTCAGAGCCAGAATCTGAGTCATAGGGATCCTCATAATGATAATTGACATCAAAGATCATGCCCTCTCCACGCTCTGGGTCATATGGGGGTATCCATGAAAGTAGAAGATCTGTGGGGAGGTCACTGAAATCCTCGTCAGAAATTACTTCATCCTCATTAGTACCCATCTCTGATTCATTGGAGGCTGACTCTTCAGGCTCGGGGTCGAGCCATCTATTAGATTGACTAGGATGATAGGTGCGTCCCCAGCTCATTCTGCTCGAACCTTCACCCTCATATGCATGGGGCTCCTCAGTAATTCCTACCTCAGGTAGCATATTTATTTCTTTGTTCGAGTTATCCATAGCTACTTCTGGTTTTCGGATGTCAGGATCAGGGATAGGAAGTGTCATCTCAAAATCTCTAGCATCTGAATTAGGGACGTAGGTGAAAGAAGAAGAGTGCAGATCAAAAGATGTTGGCTCTAGTACAGGTTCACCTACAATGGGAAGTGGTCTAGATTGATCAGTAGTGTCGCATGTAATGTCTGCCTTAGGATCCATATCCTTAATTGGATCTACTTCCCTTGTCTCGATTGGGCCATCTGACCCAAAGGGTGTCTCCCAGGATTCAGGATAATCTGATTGCGGCTCAGTCCTGGAGATATCAGTCCTTTCCTCCTCAATTTCAGATGAACCCATTCGGCATACTTCCTGCTCCTGTCTCATATCCATGCTAGATTCTTTTTCCCCTGAGTGATCTTCGGGTATCTGCTCCCGAGAGTCTTCTGTGTGTTCTTCCGACGTAGTTGTTTCAGATTCTTCGAGGTCTTCAATGCTATTTTCCACTTGATATCGAAAAAGCAATAGTTCTTGAGTTTCTCGATTTTGTCCAATCCGCCTTGTTATCTCTGCTGTTTCCTGAAGGAGCTCCATCACAGCTTGTTGATGAGGAATCCGACTTTGTCTTTGGCTCGGCTCAATGATAGCCTAGATTTTGCGTAGATAGGATGCGGCCTTTTCCTTAGCACTCGCTATAGCTCTCTGTATTTGATGGTGGCGTTGTGATTAGCTTTTGTTGTAGAAATTGCGTTGTAGTACAGCTAGTTATTGCCATCATTACATATATTTTTTTTTTTACTCGGAAAATAAAAGAGTTCCCGAGGTCAAACTCAGGGAGCAAGTCGTATTCTAGAAGTACAAATTCTTATTACAAAAATAAAGAGAGAAAGAGAGAGAGAGAGATGAAAATTTGGCTTCTCCTTTTTCTCTTCTTTCTTCCTCTTTGTCTTCTCTTCTCTTCCTCTCGTGCTCTTCTTCTTCTTCTGTTCTTCAGATCTTCCCCTCGTGCTCTTCTTCTTCTGTCTTCTGTTCTTCCTTGTTTTCTTTCTTTCTTTTTCTTCAGATCTTCTTCTTCTTCTTTTTTCTTCTTTCTTGTCTTTCCTCTTCTTTGCCGCGGTCCTGCTTCTTCTTTTCTTCTTCTTCCTTGCCTTTCAAACGTCGTCTGAATTTGCAATCAGACGACTTAAACCGCTGCCGCTACAGTGTCTTCCTCAGCTTCCTTCTTCTTCTGCTTTGTGTTCTCTTCTTCTTCTTCTTCTTTCTCTTCCACAGTCCTTCTTCTTCTTCACCTGTGCCTGCACACTTCACGGTTTACACGTCAGAGGGCAAAACCTACTCTACCCTCCCCCCCTCCGCGTCTCTCTCTCTCAGCATTCACTCTTCGGAAGGCTCTCCCAGAGCAACTGGGTAATCGGGTATGCGGGTCGCGCCCGGGTCCAGGCCCACCGGTGTGCGGTGGTGGGCGAGGAGTGCAGGTCGGGCTAATCGGGTCGGGCCAGGTCCGCAGGGCGTGAGGGCGGACGAGGCCGGGTAATCGGGCGGGTGAAGGGGACCTCACCCCGTGTGCTGAGGCGATAAGCCTACAGTACTTTTTCAATTTATATCGGCACGTCGCTTCGGAGCCTTCCGAGGTGGGACTAAATGTCCCACCCCAATTTGGCGCCTGCAGCTGAGAAAGCTGCAGGCAGTTGCGGCTTTTGCGGAGCTTTCTCCCCAGCTGCGAGCCTGGGCAGGTGCGCGAGGGCTGCCTTGCGTCCTGGGGAGTCTGACCTGGGCGAAGCGAGGCTGCAGCTGCAGGCGGAAGCAGCTCCTTCTGCACAGCAATGGCGGCGGAGGACGGGTGACCTGTTCACAGCAAAACGGCCTCTCGGCCTAATCAGAAGGTGCCGGGAGCTTCGCCAGAGTGCGGCAAAGCTCGTGCGGGTGGTGGCGAGGCGTGGGGCGGCGTGCAAGGGCTGCCCTAGGTCGGACTGTGGCTGGGGGAATGGGTTTGTTCAGGGGGTCTGCAGGTGGCGAGTGGCGGGAAATGGAGGGGCGGAGGTTGATCAGGGTGAGGAGGTGGAGGTTCTGTGAGGGTCGGCGAGTCGTGTGTGGTGGTGGAATGACGGGAGCGAGTCGCCGGAGGATGGCCGGAGGCGGAGAAGGTGAGGGTGATTAGGTGCGGTCGAGGGGTAATTAGATAAAAATAGCAGGGGGAAAAGAGAGAGAGGAGGCAGGGAAGTAGTTCTAACCTAGTTGTAGAGACGAAGGGGACGAAGAGGCTGCTGGCTCGTACCTACCGGAGCTGGAGAAGAAATGCCCAGTGGGGGAGGACGGCGGCGACGATGGGGCTGAAGCAGCGTGCGCCGGTATTGTGCGACGCGGAGGAGAATCAGGAAGAAGTCTCTGCTGCTGGTATTGCGGCAGAGCGAAGAGGAGGAGGAGGAGGAACCGCTGGAATTGGTGGGTGTCTGCCGGAGTGGGAAGAGAGGAAAGTTGTGGGGGTTTTCTCCGTTAGAACCGAGCTCGGAAGAACGGCGGAGCGACGGGGGTATTTATAGGGGTAGAACCAAAGAGGAGGGCGGAGGGAGACGACGTGTCTCCCTCGCCGGAGGACGCCGGAGGAAGGATACCCATACCGTCCGTGCGTTCGCACGGCCGGTATGGGTGGTTGCAGCCATCAGGGGGGTGTTCCTGCGACGGCTGACGACGCAGGGCACCCCCATTTGACTTGGCAGGCTCCCTCCCTTACCCTGCGCGGCGCCATGCTCCGTGCAAGGTCGCCGGAGCATGGTGCTGCTCAGGTTTTGCAGGAGGGACCTAAATGCAAAGAACGAAGGAGAGTTAGGGGCCAAAATGTGAGGGTTCAAAAGTTGAGGGTCAGAAAGTAAATGTATGAGGACCAAAGTGTAAAGTTGGTCAAGAAGGTTTCTTCTTAGGCTCAAGCTTTTATACATGACTAATTAGGACCTAAAGATTCTGATGGTGAATTTTATTTCTAGATTAAACCTTGTTTGACCGGTCAATTTACGCAAAAACCCAAATTAAGTTGTTAATTGGGCATGGTTCTCAATGTAGGTCAAAATGGGTTCCTAAGACCAAATTGAAGGTTCTAAACCCTAGAGATTATTTTTCTATGAATTTTAGAGGGTTTATTCTATTTTTACTTTGCCTCAAACCTCGTGTATTTAAGTGGATTTGTTTTTAGGGTTACAAGATGTCATTTAATTCTTCGGAGTTGCTGTAGCCCTTGTTGAGTCATTTCATCCCACTTTTCTTCTTATTAGGTTGTTTTGACCTATGTTTGGATCCTGAGTTACCCTGTTTTCAGATTGGATTGGTGAAATTACATTTTTACCCCTCAATTTATGTTTTCTTTGCAAACTCAGAATCTCTCTGAGCCAAGCCTTTCTAAGGTTATGTAGGAGCTTTTATTCTTTGTATTATGTCAAAATGAGCTAGTTATGGCTTATGATAAGGTTCTCATCATACCCCCATGCCTAGCTTTTGCTAGTCCCTTAGCAAAAACTTAAGGTTTCAACTCTTGTTCTAGACCATGAAGTTCTTAATAGCTTCAGATAAGTGCTTTTTCATTTAAACTTAGATTAGGTTAGAATGCTGACCATAGGCTTAAAAGGTACTCTAGTACCAATCAAGATCCAAATCTGTCTAGCCTCAGCCTCAGTCCTTAGCAAAGGTTTTTAAGGCCCACAAGAACTATCCTAAGGTCTATTGGACTTTGTGGTTAAAGCACCCGTGCTTGAAATGATTTTAGCCTTGGTTCAGTTCGCAGTGCGTTTTATAAGAGAGAGATAGAAAGTTTTTCGGTTTGGAGAGTTTTCTCTCTCTTTTTCTTTTTAGTTCTAGCCTAGGATTGGCTTTTCAACACGGTCTGTATCAGATTCATTGCTCCCATCATCAATCCTCAAGGGTTCCTGGCGATCGATGCTTCGAGATAGCACCGCCCATGGCAACCCTCAGAACACTGGCTATTGAGATTTTGAGATAATCCCATCCATGATGTTCCGTGGCCGAATTCAGACCTTGGCAGTTGACACTTCGTGATAATGCCATCCATGGAATCTGAACCAGCAGGGTGCTTACATGCCCCTAGTAGGATATGTGAATATCCTAAGAGACAAGCACCGAGGAGATGATATTTTGTTACGCATCTTTGAGGGGATTTCCCGCCTCTCCGCGCTGGGAACTCGTCCAAATCAACTTGTGTTGATCGGCCGCTCCTATTCTAGGTGTACTTTTTAGAATTTTGCGACGCTTCTGCGTGATTTTGATTTTTACGCTTATTGAACCAGGCTGTGTGTGAGGTTAGGGTGCTTAGGTTACTAAGTCCCGTAAACCAAAAATTAGTTAATGAGGCCAAATACTCCCAAAGCCTTAGACCTAATACTTCAGCTTTTCATTTTCCTCAACCTCTTGAGGAGTGTCCAAATCTTAATAGGTACTAAGGGTCTATTCAAAAATGCCTAAGGTTTGCGTTCTTACTAATCTCATTATGCACTTTTCAGTTATTTTCTTGAATGAGGTCTAGAACTTAGGTTAATTCCTTAGTTCCTTACTAATGACTATCACTTGTTTCTCATATTTTGTGCTCCTTTTTTCCTTTTGTTTCTTTTCTCCTTTTGTTTCTTTTCTCCTTCTCCTTCACAAAATTTCCTTTCTCCTCTTATTCTCTTATTCTTTTTCGAAAAATTTTTAATTTTTATGGTGTTTTTGGCATATGTGAATTTTTTGTTTGAAACCTTTTCTTACACGTTTTGCACTTTCATACCCCCCCATGCCTAAGATTTGCAATGTCCTCATTGTAACTTAGGGGGTTTTTATTCAACTTAGTCCATACATTAGGACAGATGTTTTGATGAGTGAATGGGTCGGGATGAATGTTGCGGACGATTTTTAATCTCAGATGCAAGCACCTGAGGTGGAGTCGGCTGTCCTAAAGTGTGAATTTCAAGTGCACAAAGGTTTTAGAAAAGGTTTCAGGTTTTTAAAGAGAATGACGGGCTGCCTCCCATTGAGCGCTAAATTTGATGCCTTCAGCCAAGCGAGAAATGCAATGGAGAGGGGATGGTGAAATCAGCGGAGTTTTTTTATACAAGCACCTTGATTAAGAGCCTGGTTGGTCCAACCAGGTGCTTGTTCAGATCAACAGGCTGATGATGCAGCCCAAACCCAATCAGTCTGGTGGGTTGATAGATGTGGATAAAAAGATGTGGAACCCACCATATACTATGAAGCTCAGATGGATGTGGAAGTGAAAACGCAGGGTTTGGCTGAGTCGAATCAGCCTGGTCAGAGTAGGGACCCGTAGAATAATCAATGAATGACGCGGAAACCCTACAGGGGTGATCAGAGAATGATGGAGCATGATATGTAGTCTGATCAGTGTTCCAAACCCGATGTGGAAATGCAATCGGCTCGGTGAGAGGTGAATCTGAATAGAAATTGAGTCCGGTTGCGGGTCGGGGTTGGGAAGAGGTTTTGATCCGTTCTGTGTATGCGGACGAGGTGGCCATTGTGTATGAGGGCTCTTCTAGAAATGGATGATAGGTGGTTTCCTATAGAGAGTCCTCTGGGTAACTATCAAATGCCGGAAGAGTGTCTGTAGGATCTGATTCGAGAAAAAATTTGGATTCTGGGTTGCAAGCACTCTTGGCATTTTCTGTTTTTGGTTCCTGAGGATCAAAAAGGAATGATTCTGTGTTATCAGTGATCTCGGGAATCAGGACCTCAGAGTCGGAGTTAGAGTCATGTGAACTGAGGTCGTAGATGGGCCTGGCGTGTTCAGGAAGAAGAGTCTCTCCACAATTATAGTCAGATCTGAAGTTGTCGGAGAGTTTGTGAAAATTGAGTTCTAAATGAGATTCTTGATCATGAATTCCACCGTAGCATAAATCATCAGATGTGGAATCAGCAGCCTGACTGGGTTCTAGCCTATATGTCAATTCTGGGCTCAAAAAGGTGTTCTGTCCAAGCTCGAAGCTGGTAGGATAGACCCCATTAAAACCTTGCTCATCCAACTCCTCAGTTTCTATATCATAAATTGGCATGTTTTCTGAAAAATCGATCAGATTTCCTAAGGATGTTGGAGAGGGATATTCATCAAATAGAGGCCCGGAATCATATTCTGTAAAAATTTGATCTTTCTCATAAGGGGCCTCATAATCTTCCCAATAAGTTTCAGATCTAGGTTCTAGGCTTAGGATGTGGGTAGAATTATTAGAACCTAAGTCCAAATAACCTTCGAGGGCCACCTTATCAAAATAAGGGGCGGAATTTATACCCTCAAAAGGTTCAGTTCTGATCTCATTATTGCAGGAGTTTTGGAATTCTAGGCTTGGCAATTCATGGTCTAAGTTTGGCTCATCATTGTGTTCTCCTGCAATATCCCAACCTAATTCAACATTGTCTTCTATCTGGGTTGGGATTCCACAACCACTTTGTGCCTCAGTCCCGAGATCTGGGAAACTGGATTGTTCCTTAATACTGTTCCAAGATGGTTCATCCTCTGTTTCTGGTATATACGGGTATTTCTGGTTGATAATTTGTTCTACTGATTTCATCATTTCTACCCATTTTATAAGGGCATCTTGGTGTTGTTCCCAAAGTACAGGATTTGTCAAGCATTGAAGGTATTCAGATTGGTGTAATTTTTCTATCTCAATGTATCCTGTCATGAGCATATCTCGGGTTAATCCTTTTGTAACTTCTGTCAATAGAATTTGGGCACAGCTTATGATGAAAGCTGTGGTTGTTGGGACATCAACCTGAATGTTTTCTATTGGTGTTGAGGGTTTACATTTGATTTCATAGAATTCAAGGGCATCCTCAATCATCTTATCTTTCATGGATCTCAGATATTCAGGCTTTTTGAATGGTAGTCTTAATTGGTGTGGCTGCATCTTTGAATCAGGTGGTGGAATCAAGATATAGAATCGAAGTTTGAATCAAGATGGAAGAAGGGGATTTTGTTCAGAATCAGAGGAAAGAGGGGCTATGTGAATGATTTCTGCAAAAACAAGGGAGCCGAGGCTTAGCCTCGGGGAGAGTGAATTTCTATAGGAGGTTTCAAGGACCTCCTGCAAAATACTGAAGGACTGGATGAGATAAGCAGGTGCTGGACCCAATCAAGACACCCAAAAATGTTGGGTAACTATAGAGGTTCGGGGCAGATGGACCCCTTGATCAAAAAGATCGTCCACCTGAGAATTACCTGGGCAGCCAGAGAGGGTGAGTCCCGCGAAGACCCCTACACGGTAGAGCGTCCCCACGGGTTACAGGGTTTCCCCCACCCGACCTCTCTTGTCACTGAGATTCCAGGTAGACCAGAATGGGGATCTTGACCTCTTAAGTCTACCAATTTTAGTTTAAGATCCAGGTGCTTAAAGTTACACTTGAACTTTTAGGTATTTTGAGTGAGAAAGTGACCTAAGTTGAAGGTTAGTTGACCCAAGTGGTCGACTTTACCCGCTAGTTCTGTTAAGAGCTTATTAGGTCTTGTTTTTTAAGGTTCAAGTGTCTTTAGAGAGCCAACTTGTTTTAGGGTTTCTTTGGATAGGTGTTTTCAGACAATGGCTTGGGCACACTTCTTTTAGGGTTTCTCAATTCTTGCTTAAAAGTGTGTCTCTAAATCCCTAATGTTGAATCTTATGTTGGCTCTATTTGGTCCAGTTAGTTCTTTGTTGGGTAATTAGGGCTCAAGCAAGAATGTGTTAGCCCTTAAATACCCTTAATAGTGTGCAGGAATAATGGGTTGAAAACATGCAACTTTTTATAGTTTACTAAGTATAGAAGACAGGTTAGCCCTATATTGCTTGTTCTTTTCTTTTCTTCCTCTTTAGAGTTTAGGGGTTGAGAGGATAGAAAATTACCTGTCCTCGGAGTGGTTGTCGTGCGGTTGCTTGTCTTGATTTCCTGTAGCTGCATAAAAGAGGAGAGATTATTAGAAATTTAAAAACATGAATTTAATTACCTCTAGAATAGCCGTTGCTCCCCGGCAACGGCGCCAAAGTGATGGTGGCGTTGTGACTAGCTTTTGTTGTAGAAATTGCTTTGTAGTACAGCTAGTTATTGCCATCATTACATATATATTTTTTTTTACTCGAAAAATAAAAGAGTTCCCGAGGTCAAACTCAGGGAGCAAGTCGTATTCTAGAAGTACAAATTCTTATTACAAAAATAAAGAGAAAGAGAGAGAGAGAGAGATGAAAATTTGGCTTCTCCTTTTTCTCTTCTTTCTTCCTCTTTGTCTTCTCTTCTCTTCCTCTCGTGCTCTTCTTCTTCTTCTGTTCTTCAGATCTTCCCCTCGTGCTCTTCTTCTTCTGTCTTCTGTTCTTCCTTGTTTTCTTTCTTTCTTTTTCTTCAGATCTTCTTCTTCTTCTTTTTTCTTCTTTCTTGTCTTTCCTCTTCTTTGCCGCGATCCTGCTTCTTCTTTTCTTCTTCTTCCTTGCCTTTCAAACGTCGTCTGAATTTGCAATCAGACGACTTAAACCGCTGCTGCTACAGTGTCTTCCTCAGCTTCCTTCTTCTTCTGCTTTGTGTTCTCTTCTTCTTCTTCTTCTTTTTCTTCCGCAGTCCTTCTTCGTCTTCACCTGTGCCTGCACACTTCACGGTTTACACGTCAGAGGGCAAAACCTACTCTACCCTCCCCCCCCGCGTCTCTCTCTCTCAGCATTCACTCTTCGGAAGGCTCTCCCAGAGCAACCGGGTAATCGGGTACGCGGGTCGCGCCCGGGTCCAGGCCCACCGGCGTGAGGTGGTGGGCGAGGAGTGTAGGTCGGGCTAATCGGGTCGGGCCAGGTCCGCGGGGTGTGAGCGCGGACGAGGCCGGGTAATCGGGCGGGTGAAGGGGACCTCACCCCGTGTGCTGAGGCGATAAGCCTACAGCACCTTTTCAATTTATATCGGCACGTCGCTTCGGAGTCTTCCGAGGTGGGACTAAATGTCCCACCCCAATTTTGCGCCTGCAGCTGAGAAAGCTGCAGGCAGTTGCGGCTTTTGCGGAGCTTTCTCCCCAGCTGCGAGCCTGGGCAGGTGCGCAAGGGCTGCCTTGCGTCCTGGGGAGTCTGACCTGGGGGAAGCGAGGCTGCAGCTGCAGGCGGAAGCAGCTCCTTCTGCACAGCAATGGCGGCGGAGGACGGGTGACCTGTTCACAGCAAAACGGCCTCTCGGCCTAATCAGAAGGTGCCGGGAGCTTCGCCAGAGTGCGGCAAAGCTCGTGCGGGTGGTGGCGAGGCGTGGGGCGGCGTGCAAGGGCTGCCCTAGGTCGGACTGTGGCTGGGGGAATGGGTTTGTTCAGGGGGTCTGCAGGTGGCGAGTGGCGGGAAATGGAGGGGCGGAGGTTGATCAGGGTGAGGAGGCGGAGGTTCTGTGAGGGTCGGCGAGTCGTGTGTGGTGGTGGAATGACGGGAGCGAGTCGCCGGAGGATGGCCGGAGGCGGAGAAGGTGAGGGTGATTAGGCGCGGTCGAGGGGTAATTAGATAAAAATAGCAGGGGGAAAAGAGAGAGAGGAGGCAGGGAAGTAGTTCTAACATAGTTGTAGAGACGAAGGGGACGAAGAGGCTGCCGGCTCGTACCTACCGGAGCTGGAGAAGAAATGCCCAGTGGGGGAGGACGGCGGCGACGACGGGGCTGCAGCAGCACGCGCCGGTATTGCGCGACGCGAAGGAGAATCAGGAAGAAGTCTCTGCTGCTGGTATTACGGCAGTGCGAAGAGGAGGAGGAGGAACCGCCGGAGCTGGTGGGTGTCTGCCGGAGTGGGAAGAGAGGAAAGTTGTGGGGTTTTCTCCGTCAGAACCGAGCTCGGAAGAACGGCGGAGCGACGGGGGCATTTATAGGGGCAGAACCAGAGAGGAGGGCGGAGGGAGACGACGTGTCTCCCTCGCCGGAGGACGCCGGAGGAAGGATACCCATACCGTCCGTGCGTTCGCACGGTCGGTATGGGTGGTTGTAGCCATCAGGGGGGTGTTCCTGCGACGGCTGACGACGCAGGGCACCCCCATTTGACTTGGCAGGCTCCCTCCCTTACCCTGCGCGGCGCCATGCTCCACGCAAGGTCGCCGGAGCATGGTGCTGCTCAGGTTTTGCAGGAGGGACCTAAACGCAAAGAACGAAGGAGAGTTAGGGGCCAAAATGTGGGGGTTCAAAAGTTGAGGGTCAGAAAGTAAATGTATGAGGACCAAAGTGTAAAGTTGGTCAAGAAGGTTTCTTCTTAGGCTCAAGTTTTTATACATGACTAATTAGGACCTAAAGTTTCTGATGGTGAATTTTATTTCTAGATTAAACCTTGTTTGACCGGTCAATTTATGCAAAAACCCAAATTAAGTTGTTAATTGGGCATGGTTCTCAATGTAGGTCAAAATGGGTTCCTAAGACCAAATTGAAGGTTATAAACCCTAGAGATTATTTTTCTATGAATTTTAGAGGGTTTATTCTATTTTTACTTTGCCTCGAACCTCGTGTATTTAAGTGGGTTTGTTTTTAGGGTTATAGGATGTCATTTAATTCTTCGGAGTTGCTGTAGCCCTTGTTGAGTCATTTCATCCCACTTTTCTTCTTATTAGGTTATTTTGACCTATGTTTGGACCCTGAGTTACCCTGTTTTCAGATTGGATTGGTGAAATTACATTTTTACCCCTCAGTTTATGTTTTCTTTGCAAACTCAGAATCTCTCTGAGCCAAGCCTTTCTAAGGTTATGTAGGAGCTTTTATTCTCTGTATTAGGTCAAAATGAGCTAATTATGGCTTATGATGAGGTTCTCATCAGTATTCTATAATGTGGCTGCATATGCGCCGATAGCTCTTCAGGGGTTCTAGGGGGTGAATCAAGTCTACCCATGTTCCATGGGTGAGAAGCAGGAGTATGAAATCCATATCCTGGGTTATAAGATGCGATCCTTTGAGGGACCGACTGGTATGGGTCATAATATCCAGGGTTAGGATATAGGTTAACCATTTCGGTAACCCAAGGAGAAGGATCAAGTGAAGCGAAAAGTCGTCTTCACCACCTTGGGTTCTGATCCCAAGGTTGAGCTGATTCAGTGACCCGAGCTCTCAGATAAGCTCGTGGGTCCATCTCTTTTGGATCCTGATTAGGTCCAGATCCAATGTTAGCCATTGCGGCTCAGCAAATAGAAGAAATGGGGCGAGTAGATGGTCTGGGCGAGGTGATTTGCCTCCTTGGGAGTGGCTCCCAAGGTCCAACCAAGTGAGGTCGAAGTGACCTCCTTCCGTGCATACACCGCCCAACCCCTAGGTTTGTGTAGCCACACAAGATAAGGCTAAGGCCCTGTCAATCAAATGGTCCTTATAGATCAGGTGACCAGATTTTTCGTTATGGATTCAAATTCCTGAAGATAAGTTCGTCGTACAACCAACTGAACGTGAATCCTGCCTCTCAAGCTAACCCAGCCAGTCTGGCTACGAGGGGGCTCAGGGGAAGGTTCTTCCTTTGGCTTACGCCTCTGGTTCCGTTGACCCCCGAGCCGCGGTCGTTTGACACTACCCCGTAGACTTAGTCACCAGGTTTGGCAAGAGAGATTAAACTCATTCAGTAGTACGACAACGAACTCGGGTTGATTTCGTATTTTAACATTAGTTTTTAACCCGTTTTCTTCAGTGGGGTTTGTGGTGAGTGGCCCACAAGGTGACCAAGCTCACCGGCTAACTAGACTTGATTAAGTCTAAGTTAACCAAAAGTGTGGTCTCTATTTGTGACCCTAAAGGTTCAACCTAAGTTGCATGCACTTCTAGGGTTTTTTTCTCTATTTCAGCAGACCACAAGAATAATGTTGATTCTCTGATAGTAATTGGAATCCAATTAATTTGAAATTTTGCGAGTAGATTCCTTTTTCAATTATTTTTTTAGAGAATATTTTTCTAGAATTTTTACTATTTCAACCGAATTTTTAGAGAATTTTAAATATTAGGGGGTCAGATTTGGAACTGACACCTAGACGATTTTTCGCCTTGAAACAGTATCAAATGATCTTCAAAAATTCGGGAAAAATATGGAAAATAAAGCCAATTAGATCTGCTTTCAAACTCCACCATTTTAGTCAAAACAGATTCTCGGATTTCTCGGAATCGCTTTTTGAAATTTGAAAATTTTTGAATCTGGGTCGATCTGACCCCCGTGCACTTCGAGAATTTTTAAAAATTTTATATTTGGAGTTTTTTCAAAATAATGGTGGCATTTGAAAGATGGTTTAAAATTGAAGGTTTTTCCCAAATTTCCAAAATTTTCGCTAACACATTTTTCGGCAATCGAATTTTAAAATGAGATTTGAAATCTGGGCGAAAATCAGAAGGTGGTGGAAAAGCTTTTAAAGAGGTTTGAATTTGAAATTCAAGCCTTCCACCAAAGAAGCTTTTTTTTTTCTTTTTAATATTTTGCACTTTTTTTTTATTTTTTTATTTTTAAAAAAAGAATTTTTCAAAAAATTCAAACGGAAATATCTCTTTTTTTTTCTAGCTTAGATTCAAAAGGAAACCTAATCTAGATTTTTTTAAAATTTCTTTTTTCTTTTCCACGAAAATGAGAAAAATCTTTTTTTTTTTTTACAAAAGAAATTGCAGGAAGTAGATCTAGTCCTAGGGTTCAGAAAATAAACCTACTCTAAGAGAATGTGATGTGCACCTGACTTTCTTCGCCGCGCTCGATGTGTGCATAGATCCCATTTTTCTTCCGTGTTCCTGCACATCAACAACGAAGTAGAGGCAGATTTATCAATGATAAGTAAAAGATCGAAATCAAGAAAAATGACGTTGCCTCCTCGGTAACGGCGCCATTTGACAGAGAGCCATTTTCGCGCATTTGAAAGTTGTCGAAAATCATAGTATAGTCGCGCAAAAACATTCGTCAAAAATATTGTTTTGTAAAATAACGAGACTTGAGTCTCGGTCGTTCGTCTCTGGGAGGCGTGTTTCTATTTTTGAAATCGATCTTAAAGCCGCTCTACTTAGTATTCTGGTGCGCAATATATAGGCGGTCAAAGAACAGGCACTTAAATCACGCAAATAAAATAATCATTCAGCTCATGGTGATTTCAAACACATAAAGATATATATATATATATATAAATGCATTTTCATTCATTCATTGGGGGAGAGTTGTTTGTACAGGAAATCTAGAGGAAAGCTTAGACATGAATGCTTAAAATTAAATCTAACTACCAGAAAACGATTGCATACAAGAATCGACGGGGGGATTTCGCATGCATCATTGGGGGAGAAGAGAAACTACTCTACTAAGCAGTAAATGAAAGCAGTAAAACTTATGAAAAGCATGATCTAGAGCTAAAAGAGTAGAGGGCATTCAGGGGTGGTCCCCGATGGCCTTGGAGTGGTCGAGAGGAGAATGAGGGGCGGCCAATGTAGCTTAGGCCGACCCTTGGAGAGAAGTAGGGTTGATCCAGCATCCCGGCATGGTGTCCTCCATGGTGGTGGTAGTGAGCTCGTGGAGGTGGAGTGAGTGGCTAAGTGGAGGTGGCATGAATGGCACCAATGGAGAGTAATTGCCAAGGGAGTGAATGGGTGCCAATGGCCACCCAAAGGGTCTTTTTATAGACCTAAGGGAAGCTCTCTAGAGAATTATGGAATTCTCTAGAGAGGCCTATGGTGGGAGCTCGTGGGAGAGTGAGAGAGAGAGGGTGGATGGTGGTTTTTAGATCCACCAAATGTGGATCTAAAAATTGAATGGCTCTTGGTTGCTATTTTTGGCAACCAAGGCAACCACACATGGTAGAGAGTTCTAGAGAACTCTAGGCTAGATATTTTCATGTGGATGGTGTGTGTGGGTGTGTGTGGGTTGAAAATTAGGTGGCTAGGTTGATTAGGTTGGGTTCTAGTGGGTTTAGGTCAAGGTAGGTCTCAAATTAGGGTTATAAACCCTAATTCACTAAGGTAAAGTGCAATTAAACTTAATACAAGTTTAATTGGGTGTGCGGAAACTTAATTGAGAGTAAAACAACTCAATTAAGTCAGGTCTAGGTCAATTGGACTCTCATTGAGTCCAATTGGACAGTGTGTGCTGAGATCAGGGCTCAATTGGACTCAATGAGTCCAATTGAATAGGCTGATGGAATTGACTAAGATCCAAGTCAATTAAGTTTAGTGAGGACCTAATTAGGTCCTTAGGGAGGTCTAGAGGTGATGTACTATGGTTAGGGCACCTTAATTTAGGTTCTTATGGGGTTGGAATTGGGTTTAGGGACCTAGAGATCCAAGATCAAGGCTTAAATCTCAAAACAGGAATTGGAGAGCAGTATCAGACGTCTAATTATAGAATCAGACGTCTTATACTAAAAAATCAGAAGTCCAGACTTTTTTTCTGGACGTCTAATCAGAGTCAGGAAGGATTTCGGGTTCTGTTTTGGGTATTCTGCAGAAATTGGACATCTGACAAAGTGTCTGGACGTCCAATAACACTGCAGAAGTGGGTTTGAAGTGTGCGGGAGTTGGCTAAGGGTCCTGGACGTCTTAAAACTTATCTGGACGTCCAGAGAAGGGTTGGAACTAGGGTTTTAGGGCTTCATAGGGTGTTGTGACCTAATCTAAGGGTGGCTAAGGCTTGGGGAAGTCTCTAGGCTATCCTAGGGCTAGGATGGACCTAAGCTCTTCACATTTTACTGCTTTATTTCTACTTAATAGAATAGAAAACCTTTAACCCCCTTACATTATTATTCCTATATCTAAACTAGGCCTTTTACTCTAGCTCTGCTACAACTCCCGTTATTCCTGATCCAGCTTCAGATCCAACTCCTGATCAGCTTATTCCCTGCAATCGACATAATGCACTTAATCAGCACATTATAACATTATTTTATGCATAGCTAAAGAAAAGCAGTAAAGATGCAGATAATGCGTATGCATGCATGGATAACCCTAACTTATGCTAAGTCCTAGCCTAATTTAGGTCAATTAAGACCTATGATTGCTGCGCAATCAAGCTCGCGGGTGCTCACTACGGTGGCAACAAGGGGCTCAGCAATGGGTCATGTTGGTGTAAATCACGGGGATTGTCACGGCCTTTGCTATTGTCGATGCCTGCTAGTTGAGTCACAAGGACGTTGTTGCTGGGATGCACGCTGGTCTAGCGAAAGCTCATGCGATGGATCTCAGTCAAACTCCTGGCTGAAGTGGGAGCATGTCATCTTTCTATTCACAGGTTGCAAATTTCATCCCCCTTGTCATCCTCGCACTACGTCTTATTCATTATTGTATGATGCTTGTGATCCCCTTTCCACTGTTGCGGCCTACTTTTTCTTTGTTGTTTGGGGACCACGTGTGACACCGGGCTTCCACGACCAAGAAATTTCCTGACTTGTTTCAGGTTTCTATTTAATTCGAATGTGTTGTTTGTGTGGATCCATCTGTTTGCCAAGATTTCTATCGGTTGCGCAATCATTTTTTATGAGCGTGGTATTGCCACTCTTCCTTCATGTGTTGGGCACAACTAGAACCTTAGTACTTTTGGGCGCCTTCTGATGAGGTGTGACTTATCATGGCTAAAATGCCTAAGTCAAGATAGAAACTAGGTTAAACACTATCTAATTAATACAATAAATGGGTTAAGTATGAGAATTAAGGAAAATGACCGAAAGCATCTAATTCGTGTTAAAAATGCATAATTAGGTCACAAAATGAGATATTCTATCCATAAATGCAAAATGATGATCCAATTACAAATTGAACATATGTCTGAGTTCAAATCAAGAGTGAAATCATGTTCTTAAATATTCAATTGAGCTCCAATAAAAACTTCATGGCATTTGGAAATCAATAGGACCTTGTATTTTGAGTTCTTCATTTAGGTCCTTTAAGCATATACATTTATTCACTTTTAAACGTCTAGGGACTTGTTTGAAATTTGCTAGGGACCTTTTTGATAGATTTCAAGGACCATGTTACCTTTCTTATCACTAATGGGCTCACTTACAATTATTACACCGTTTTAGCCTTATGGACCTACGTGTAAATTCCCCAACACACTTGCAGAGGAGGTCACTATTCACTCACGAAGAACACACTCCACCACCACTGTTGATTGTATACTCCTCAGATCGAATGACAGATCCATCTCCAAATTTCCCGTGCTCCTGCGCATAGCATCACCCCTCACCTTAGATCTAATCCAATAGAGCGCATTTGGTTTAAATTTGCCCGTGCGCACTTCACTCTCTCATCCACCGTTCAACCTAGGTGCACCTAATCTCACCTCGTCAGTGACCTGATCAACCCTTGACTTATTTAGGAAGCACAGCTGAGTCTCATAGGCACCATCAGCTCCCTTCCCCTAAGTTGGTCCTCTCCACATCTCCAATTCTTCTTCCTCATTCATCGAGGCCAATTGTGACAGGGGTGGTTCTTCTCCCTTAATTTTGTCTCCACAGCAATCCGCTGTGGATCCAAGGACCCCATTCCTCGCTAGAGATCTCCTAATCCCTCATCATCGCTATAGTGACCAACTGTAACCCAGGCATCCCATTCTTCCACTTAGCTAGGATTTTTATTACTTTCGTAAAGTAGATTTACTGCTTTCTAGGAGTAGAATTAGTTAGTTAATTCACTAATTGATTGATAAATTTAGGAGTAGATTAGATTAGCTTCGACTTCGTCCTCTCCGATTAATTTAGATCGGAGAGGTGTTTTCGTGCCATCACCTCGATCCATTGTCTTCCTCATCATCTCACATCCATGTTCATTGGTTTCCCTCGTATTTTAATCCACAATTCACTCCATTCACATTAGCTAATGTAGATATGAAGTTTTCTAGCTTCAGATTTAAATCACGCTAAAAATCACTTGAGGGTGATCTCATCCATATCATTAAGTCACAATCACCCTCACTGCACTTTGATTTGTGCTTATTTGGTCGTTTGGATCTGGTTTGAGTTGAGGATTGAATGGGAATTTTTGAAGCAATCATGTTTTAATCGGGTTTGATTGACCAAATTGAGCTCACAACTATTTATTTTAACTCATGAAGATAGGCATAAGTTATTTTAATTGAGTTTTGATCATGAGAAGTGCTTATGCCTAAGTTGATGTTTTAGATTGTGTTTTATCAAACCGAGTAGTGAGGGAAGAGGATTTTTGATGCACTGTTATGAAGCCCTCACAGTGACCGATCTGATTTTTAAGTATTATCCAACCTTCTTAAACACCAACCAATGGTGTGTAGGATGGTTAGATGATCATATCATCAAAATAATGGCACACTAATGGCCTACTTAGGCAACATTATTTCTTGACTTGCATTTGTTTTAATCTGTTAGTTGTAGTCTAAAGAAAGACTTCCAAATCTATTTAGAGACATTTGCAACATATGGCTTTGGCGTTTCATGGATTTTATCTCAATTTGGGGTTCTGGGTTTGAATTCTTTCAATTTTTACACTTCAAGTTAACTTGGGAGTTCCATTTGCTATTTTGAGTAGAGATGATAAACAAGAGTTTTGGAAAGAATGTTTGGAACCCATGTGAAATGTGTGAGTGATTTTTATCAATGGAGTTTGATTTGAGCATGGAATTTTCGAATCTAGGTTTAATTTGAGTTTGCAACTTTGCATAGCACTGCAGCAGCAACAGTAGCTATTGCTGGTATTTTCTGAGGCAAATATGATCATCAAAGGAGATTGTTAGGTTGATTGTGATTTCAGAAACCTTATATCAAACCTTATAGGTCTATTCATTCAATAGATTTGCTGCAAATAGCAACAGCAGCACTGAACAGCAACAGCTGTTGCTGCACATGGACTGATTCCAACGAATTTAAGGGGATTTTCAGTGAAATTGAGTTGCTGATGTGTGTGAGTTGTATAATATTGTTTGTAAGCATTCATGTATAAGGTTTTGGTTTTAATTCCATCTAAATTGCATGTAAACCTTGTTTTAAATCTCTTGTCAGCTACATGTATATTGTTTAAATTATCCAAATTGTGACTTAAGGAAAATTAAGATGAAAATCATGTTTAATGTTTAGAATATCTTTCATAAGATGTGTTGAATGTGTTTAAATGGTTTTATGATTGTTCCAGCACATAGGACTGAATTATAAAGCTTAGGTTCTTTATTGAAAACCTATTCTAAGTCACATTTGGGCGAGATTGAGAAAATATAAAAAATTTTGAAAAAAATTATAAATAAATAAAATAAAGATGTCTTGAGTAGGATTAGGTATTTTTTTTAGGTGTTAGCCAAGTTTCAAAGTATTCTAAACCCTATACTTGTAGAACATACTAGCCAATGGTTCAGTATACTTTGAAATTTAATAAAAGAACCAACTTCAAAATACCAAAAAGAAACTATTACTCTCTCATCTCACTAATTCTCCGTCATCCTCTACCTATGTTATACATATAAAAACTCTAAAAATTAGAAAATGTTTAAAAATACCTTCTATAGTATATTTCTACTTATAAATATAATTTAATACTAAGCTATATGTAAATAGTGTAAAATATATAAATAATTTACATAATTAACTTATACTTGTATGCTATATATTAAGTTAAATATTTACAATGATTCATTATATATATAACTTTATTGTATAATTATATATTAATTTATATTAACTTAAATGTATATTATTTTAAGTAATTATAAAAACCTATGTATATACCTTTAACCATCTGTAATAATGTATGTATGTATTTAGCTAAGTATTATATATTGTTCCGTATCTGTAAATTAATTTAATTATGTAATTACAGTAGATAATTAAGTTAATTAAGTAGATTATTAACTTAAAATAAAATAAATTAGTAAATTAAGTTATTAATGAAGTAATTTATATTGTACCTGCACATATAGTAATTTTAAGTATATTATACCTATTTATACTGTATTTGGATTATACTACAATATTTATAACTTAAATATATATATAACTATCTAAAACGTATATTTAAATGAAATAAATTAAAATAAAGGCTCTAAAATAAACTAAAAGTGCATAATAAATAATTTACTATATAAATTAACCCTGTATAAAGTCAATTTCATGATTAAGTTATTAATTTATACTTTAATTAAGAAAATAACCATTAAATTAACATGTACAAATCCTTAACTTTAATTAATTTTAATATATATTTAAATAACTTATTTTCCTAAATTAATTGTACAATTATGTAAACCTATATTAGGACTTTGTAAATATATAATTTATTTATAGTTTAGAATTAATAATGGCCTCAAATCAAGGGCCAAAACCACGCAATCAAAACATAATGCTGCGCGGTGCAGTGCCAATTTGGCATTGAAGGAAACGCCAAATAGTGGAGCTGCAACCGTGCAAAGTCGTATAAGAGGAATTCATTGCATAGCCGAGGCAGTCGTCACAAGCACTGGGCGCCGAAACTTATTACACTCTCTACTCTGTCCTGATCTTAAGCATATGAGCATGATATCGGTACAATGCATGGTTCGGGGGCCTGCACTGTAGTTGCACTGTATGGGGCTTGGTATTGGACCTGAATTAAATCAGAAATAAATACATATTAATTGAACTAGGGTTGGTCCTTACTAGTAGTCAGGTCCCACTCCTATAGGGTGCTGTGTATCTTACGAATCGGATTGGCCTACTCATCAAAAACCCAATTTTTGGGTAGATGAATAGTGTCCCAGTGTTGTGAGTGAGAGAGGGATTCGAGAGAAACGACTAAGTGTTGGAAGAAGAGTGGAGAGTTCAAAAAATGGCTAAGTGTTGGGATTGTGTGTTGTATGTGAGAGTGTAGTGCCTGCGTGTATGTGTGTGTATAGTACATGTATAATAGTAAATAAATATATATTAAACAAAATTATGTAAATAATGTATATGGATGTATAGTATATATGTATATGTATATTAGTAGTGTATAAATAGAATAGAGTATTCTTTGAAGCATATAAATAGCCTTAAGGCTTTAGTGACGAATGCATCCGTCACTGTAAATATATATATATGTTAGTAAAAATATTCTTTTCCTTATGTTTTGTACAAATTTTACTAAGGTCTATATTGACACATATAAATGTTAGTGTATATATAGTATATGTTATTAAAGATATTAGTATGATAATATAACTTAATATATTACATATTAGTAGCTATTTTTGTACATATACTTAGGTATTGTTTACAATAGTTGTACATAATTAACATAGTATACCTACACATAGCTTTTCATGCTCATTATTTATAAATATGTTTAAGGCATTGTAAGTAGAATTAATTGATTCTTTTATAAATAATTGATCAATTCATTCATTAATTGATTCATTGATTCATATTGTAAATAAAATTGATATTTTTGGAATAAAAGAACATTTTTTGACATAGAGAGTGATGTATATCAATAATTGTTTCCTAGTAAACGACCTGAAATAAACCAGTAAAAATTAAGTAAATAAATAGAAATGTCGCGACATCTGTTGGCATTGTGATAAATATACTACAACAACGACTTTTAAAACATGATTTTTATTGCAACACGGTTGTCACTCGTCACCTTTGTTATTTCTTCTATTTTTGTTTATGGTTTTGTGCATTCTCCCGTTTCTATGGGGTGTAACCTTCCCTTCTTCGCGAGGGAGTACGGCATGTCTCTTCCTTCTCTACCCGTTATCAAGTTGCACCTTGTTGTACTTTATTCTTCCCTTGAATGAAAGTTTAAATTTCAAAAAAAAAAAAGAAGAGAAGAAGGTATCAACGAATAATTAAAGCCTTGATCGGCCACACAATGTGGGGCATCTACAACAACTACCAACGATTATGTGTGTTCAAGGATCAATGCTAATCAAAGACAATTACGACTCAATGATGAGGGGAGAAATTATCCTAAAAAAGAATAAATCCATGTGGCTTGTAAACAAACTAATAGAACCTGCTCAGACTTGGTTCACATGAAAATAAGAAGAGATGCGAAACTACGGTCAAATAGTCAACTCTTCATAACTCTCCATTCTTTATCTATACCTTTCCATAACTTCAGCAACTACACAACCCCAAAAGTGTAACTGCCAACACTTGTATTTTATAAAAGAGTACCTATTTACGTGGAAAAGGAAAGACATCCAATGGAGGGCAACCAAAAGGTCATATGGCTCATGTACTACATCACATATAGTAGATATTGAAAATTAAATCTCTTCCTCAAACGTACACCCTTACTAGGTGAAACTATGTCAACAACTTCTTGTCTTCGTGTAGTTACTTACATATATTTTTCATGTCTATGTTACGTTTTCACTAATTATAAATTTTTTAATGACCCTTAACGACCTTGGCTGTAGCCTCCAAGACTCATCACTTAATCTATTCGAAAGACATAATTAATTAAGTGAATATTGACTAATCAATGTTGCATTATTGGTCGTGGCATAGAAGTGGTGGACAACCAATAAAAATGATGTCAATTTACACCTACGTTAGGTAGATGACTTATAACTAAGTGACTGGAATTAGTTGGCAATAAGTGCTAGGATGCGGGATAGGGAAATGTGCGCTGCAACGTAGTTTACAACGTGCGTTCTCGCCTAACCAAATACATTGGTGATATTCAATCAGTGTGATTTGATAAATTTTGATTTTCAACCGATTTTCACCTACTCTAAGTGGTTCTTCACCTATGAAAAATGATTTTTCACCTTAGGGTCCATAAATCTTAAACCCTAAACTCTAAGGTGAAAAATCACTTTCCAAGTGAAAAGTCACATTCCATAAGTGAAGAATCACTTTCCATAAATCTAAACCTTAAACCTTAAACCCTAACTCCTAAATCTTAAACCTAAACCCTAAACCCCAAGTCCTAAATCCTAAATCAAACCCATAGGTGAAATTGCTTTTCACTTTTTAAGTGAAAACCTATATTCCATCGGTTGAAAAGGAAAATTGATGGCCTGTGTGGCTGTCCGGCTTGTTTACGTTTGTTATATGTTGAGTTACAGTCGTTGTAGTAATAAGACAGCTACTAGGTTATCATTACAAAACTTTTTACTCGGAAATGGTTTTCCTGAGGTCGAACTCAGGGAGCTACCGGAATTCTAGAAATACAAAGGTTCTCTATTAGATTACAAAAATAAGAGAGAGAGAGAAAGTCTGTCTTGGCTTCTTCTTCTTCTCTTCTCCTTCTCTTTCTATCTTTTTTCTTCTTTAAGCTGCTCTCCTTTTCTTCTTCTTTCTCTTCTTCTCTGCTTACAGCTGTGTCTTCTCTCTTCTTTTCTTCCGCAGAGTTCTTCTTCTTCTTCTTCTTTTCTTCTGTTCTTCTTTTTTTCTTTCGTTTCTTGCTTTATCTCCTCTGGCCGCTGCTTAACCGTCGTCTGATGCAGTGGTCAGACGACTTAACTGTAGGTTTGCTACAGTGCTTCTCTTCTTCTTCTATTTCTTCTCTCTTGCTTCTCTTTCTTCTTCTCTGCTTCTTCTTCTTCCTCTCTGCCCTGAGCGGCTAAGACTTCGGCCGCCTTCCTTCCTTCTTCTCCTGCTCCTGCGCGCTCACACAAGGATTAGAAAGCAAAACCTACCCCTACCCTTCCCCGCGTCTCTCTCTTTCTCAGATTTCTCTCATAGGATCGCTCCCCCAGAGCCGGGTATTCGGGTACGGGTATCGCACCCGGGACTAGGCCCACCGGTGTGCGGTGGTGGGTGAGGAGTGCGCGGGTTTGGGTAATCGGATCCGACCTAGACCCGCGGGGCGTGAGCGCGGGAGAGGGCGAGCGCGTGGCTCGCGGCGTGCGTGAGGGACCTGACCCCTGTGTTCGAAGGCGAATAGCCTTGAACTCTTTTCAAATTTATGTGCGGGCGCTTAGCCACGCACTTCCGAGGTGGGACTAAAGTCCCACCTACCAGATTGGCGCCCGCAGCTGAGGAAGCTGCAAGCAATTGCAGCAGCGTGCGAGGTCTTCGCCCCAGCTGCAGGCCTGGGATGCTTCGCGGAGGCAAGCCGCTCATTCTGGGGCGTGAGCTTGGGCGAGAGAGCACCTGCAGCTGCAGGTGAAGGAGCTTCAGAAGCTCGGTAATGGCGGTGAAGGGGCGTCTACCTAAAGACAAGAATACGGCCTCTCGGCCCAATTAGAGGATGCAGGGAGCTTCGCGGGAGTGTGGCGAAGGCAGTGCGGGTGGTGGCGAGGCGTGAGGCGGCGTATGGTGGTAGCCCTAGGTCGGACTATGGTCGGAGAGGTGGGTTTGTTCGGGGGGTCATCGGGTGGCGTTTGGCAGTGGATGGGAAGGGGGGATCTGTTGAGTGGAGTGAGGGGAAGCTTTTAGGGTAGTCGGCGAGGGGTGAGAAGGTCTGTGGAGGTGGGATGAGCTCGCCGGAGAGGGTGGTCAGAGACGGAGCAGGTGGAGGTGGAGGTCGTGTGCGGTGAGGGGAAAAGATAAATTGAGGGAAAATGTAAGGGAGAAAGAGAGGAAGATATTTACCCAGGTTTTGGACGAAGGGGGAGGGTGGAGCCACCGGCTCGTACCTGCCGGAGCTGGGGAAGAAAGGGCCCTGGAGGGGGAGTGCAGTGACGAGGAAGCAGGCGGAGAGCGCCGACGGGTGCAGCATAGCACAGACGAGAGAGCTAGGAGAACCCTGCTGCAGGTAAGGCGGCAGAGCAACGAGGAGGAAGACGAGGGAGTCGTCGAAAGCTGCGGGCCGTCTGACAGAGGAGGAGGGGATGAAGTGGGGGGGGTTCTCTGTCAAAGAGAGCTTGAAGGAACTGGCAGGGGGTGCCAGTCCTTATAAAGGGGCTGGTGTAGAGGGAGGCGCAGGCTGCAGACGTGCCAGCCTCGCCGCAGCGTGGCCGGAAAGGGGACCCATACCTTCCGTGTGTTCGCACGGAAGGTATGGGTGCCGGCAGAGAGCATGGCCGGGTCCCTGCGACGGAGGACGTCGCAGGGAACCCCGCGTCTCTTTTGCAAGGCGGTCACCCCTCTCTGCACGGCGCCATGCTCCACGCAAAGTCGCCGGAGCATGGTGCTACGTAGAGTTTTGCAGGAGGGACCGTTCTGCAAAGAACGATGAAAAAATTGGGAGCCAAGATGCAAGGATTTCGAAAGATAAGGGTCAAAAAGTAAATGAAGAGGACCAAATTGCAAAGTCGGTCAAGGAGGTTTCTTCTTAGGCTCAAGTTTTTATACATGACTAATTTGAACCTAAGGATTTTAATGGTGAATTTTATTTCTAGGTTGGACCATGTTTGACTGGCCAATTTACGTAAAAACCCAAATTAAGTCATTAATTGGGCATGGTTCTCTTTTTAGGTCAAAATGAGTTTCTAAGGCCAAATTGAAGGTTCTAAACCCTAGAGATTATTTTTCTATGAATATTAGAGGGTTTAGTTGATTTTTATCTTGCCTCGAATCTCGTGAATTGAAGTAGGTTTGTTTTAGGGTTGCAGAATGTCATTTAATTTCTTGAAGTTGCTATAACCCTTTTTAGATCAGATCATCCCACTTTCCTTTTTCTTAGGCTTGTTTGACCTGTGTTTGGATCCTTAATTACCCTGTTCGCAAACTGCGTTGGTGAAATTGCAGTTTTACCCCTTAGGATTTGTTTTCTTCTTAAACTCAGAATTCTCTGAGTTAAGCCTTTCTTTGGGTTATGTAGGAGCTTTTTCTTACATATCTGGGTTAGATTATGCTAGTTAGGGTTTATGATGAGGTTCTCATAAAAAATCAACCAATTGAAAATCAAGTAAACCAAAACACAATGGTTGGAAAGCCATTTTCCACCGGTTGAAAAGGGAAATCAACAAATTGAAAATCAAGCATATCAAAACACATTAGTTGGAAAGCCATTTTCCACCGATTGAAAAGCAAGCAGACCAAAAATAAATTGGTTGGGAATAATTTTCAACCGGTTGAAAATCAAAATACACCGGTTAAAAATCAAAAAACATAGGTTGAAAATGAAAATACCTCGTTGTGCTTGCCTTTTTACAAGTGAAAAATCATTTTTCACTTGGAATGTGATTTTTCACGTATGGGAAGTGGTTTCACTTGGAAAGTAATTTTTCATCAGTGAAAAGTAATTTCCACTGGTGGAAAATCAAAATACATAAGTTGAAAGCATCATTCTCATCTGTGCGTTGCAAGGTACATTTCTTTACTTTTGTGAGGATGGAAATGCACATTACAATGCATTTTGTAACGTGCGGTTAGAATCAACTGGTTGAAAATCAGAATCAACCGATTAAAAATGAAAATCAACTAGTTGAAAATGAAGCAGATCAAAATACACCAGTTGGAAATAGTTTTTAACCGGTTGAAAATAAAAATACACTAGTGTATTTGCCTTTCTATTGGTGGTTTTTCACTTGGAACATGATTTTTCACCTATAAAAAATAATTTTTTAAAAAGGTAATTTTTACCTATAAAAATTTAAAATACATCGATTAACATCACTATTTTCACTTTATACATTCCAAAATGTATTATAATGTATATTTATTTACTTTTTAACTACGTCTTACAGATTCTCGTAATAAACTAATTCTATAGAAAGGAAAGGACTACGTCAAAAGATAATAAATGATTAATCTTTTTGAACAACTCGTGAGAGGCTTCTTTGTTTGCTTTGCGTGTTTCTTGAGCTCATTATAAAATAAGATGAGTTGATGGCCTCTCTCTTGATTTTTCTCCAGCAAGTAACTTGAGAAGTTATGGGAATACCTATGAATTTTCTGAAGTGTACCTGAGTGCAAGAGACAAAATATCTAGCAATCTTGATTAATTTAATTAGTTCTCTTTTTATAAATCATTAAAATAGCTCTTGCACCAACACTTTTTCCTCGCTCCACATGCTAAGATAACCCTCCCCATATTAACAGCTCAGGCATGGGAGGCAATTGAAGGGTCTCCGGATGTTGATGTCACATTCTCCATTATCTTGAGGATACTAAGGAGGTGTTTGTTTGGCATGTTAAGTGTTTAACACGTTACTTAATATGTCTTAAATTTATGGTGGGTTAAGTAGATTTGACATGGGCTAAAGTATTCCACCCTTTCTGTGGAATAATTTTAGCACATCAAAACATTCAAACGAGTTAAATCACTTATTTCGCTATTTATTTCATTTTTTCCTTATTTCATTACTTGTTCCACAAACTTATTCCTCTTACCAAACAGGACCTAAAGCTTGTTTCTTGGACAGCACCACCAGCACTTCGTCTTGACCATCCAAGAAAGTTGATCTCTAGGATTGTTCTAGGAGCTCTAGGAATTGGGCACCAGAGTTTGGAGTTATTTGGCCAAAGGAACTTGTACCTAAGTGGTCTTGCTACACACGGTTGTCATATAAGGAGAGGCTTATTAGTTGAGGAAGGTCGAATGATTCCACATACCTGTTTTGCCACCATGAGGTTGAAAGTGTCTCCCACCTATTCTTTGAGTGCTCCTTTTCATTAGAAGTTTGGGTGGATGTTCTTAGTGATGCAAGTCCGGTATCCATGACTTACAGTTATGGGTTCTATATTCAATGGATACCGGTACTGATGCCAAGTACCGGCACCTATGAGTTACTATTTAGAACCCAAGTCCAGATGAGTACTCATCTAGTACTCACTATGTACCGGTACTCATGTTGAGTACCGATACTTGTACAGTATTGGTACTTCTCTAGGAACCAACTAATCTTAACATGTACTAGTACTCATGAGGAGTACCGGTACTTGTTGAGTACTGGCAACTTTGCCTGTAGCTAGCGTCTACCGATACTGGTGACAAGTACCGGTACTTGTAAGCTATAGGTCCTGATGACTTGAAACCTAGAACCTGACCTGAGACTCATGTGTACCGGTACTCATGGTGAGTACCAGTACTTGTAAGTCCTAGTTTAGGACTTAAGTCGACTATCTTGTCTGTACCGGTACTCCTTATGAGTACCGGTACTTATGACGGTTACATATTATGTTTGTGCAATTTTGAGAATACCAAAAGCTAGATTTGAACATGTGGATTATGAAAAAATGAAATAAGCTATTTAAACAGAACTATCTGAACAAAATGACATTCATTGGTAAACAGAACAATATATACATATATGTGCATCAATATGCAAATAATATACGTGATAATGTCCCTTGATCAGAATATTAAAGAGGGTTTATGGAGAAGAAGGTTACCTGGATTCATTATCAACAGAGAAGATAGAGGCTGCAGTACGGATCTTCCAAGAGTTCCTAATGATTCTTAGGAGAGGTCTAACCTTTGCTCTGAAAAGAAGAAGAACCACTTCTTCTCCCAGTCGTCTCCTTTCTTCTCTCCCTCTCATAGCTCACGATGGGGGTTTGCTAGAGAGAAAATCACACTTAGGACTCTTGGGGACCATGACTACCCTAATAATCAAACAATTAGTGTGACTAATTGTTTGGGTGAATTGCAACTTCTCCTATCAAGAAGTCACTATTCACAACTTTAAGTCTTTGCACATATGTTTTAAACACCACACTAAACCATTTGCATTTATGCCCATGCACTCAAAATAACTTAATTTGATCACTCTAAAATGGGCTTTAGATGGCAGTCACTTTACTTATTGTTATTTGATTATATCAATATATATGTTTACACATACATGTCCATACATTCGATTTTAATCCAACAATCTCTCACCTAAAATGTATGTGTAGCTTGTTAATCAAATAAAATATAAAACTAAATTTAAGCTCAACTTTGTTGTCATATCCTGAAATGCATATCTAAAGCCAATATGATCTACCAGTTATACTGGTAATAGAGCCAAGGCGGCTTTCGCTACATGTTAGAGCGATAAATCGGTGTTTTAAAATTACTTCGTTGTAATATAGCCAAAATAGCGCTCAAACAAATAAATTTATTATTCGAATGAAAGTCTGAGGTCGAACACAGGGAGCAAATAGGAATTCACACACTAATATCTAATAGAATGTAATTGAGCACAAAATTTAAGCCAAATAAATTACTCAAAAATGATAATCAATGTAGAACATGAGTATAACAAGAATTTGACATGATAAAAAGAGATCTATAACAAAATAATGGTGATTTAGATCACCAATTATTTAGTATAGTTATATGTAAACTAAGGTAATCAATAATGCCACAGTAATCAGGACCAAATATCCGCACAGTAGCTTGAATGCTACAGTAATCAGATGTCTTCTTTGGAGATCAAACGCCTTAAATGGCCTTCTTTGTTTCTCCTTTCTCTTCTCTCACTTTTTCCTTCTCCTTCTCTTCTTCTGCTTCTGCTTTCTTCTTTTCTTTTCTGCAGCTCTTCTCTTCTTCTTTCTTTTCTTTCCTTCTCTGCTTTCTCTTCTTCTTCTTCTTCTTTTCTTTCTGTGCGGCGCTCCTTCTGTCCTCTGCTTCTCCTGCCTTGTCTTCTCTTCTCTCTCTTCCTGCTTTCTTCTTCACGCACAGAAGGTAGCCATCTTAGATTTTGGCTAAGTGTCACATGGGGCAAAACCCTCCCCTGCCTCGTGCTTTCTCTCTCTTTCTCTCCTCTTAGGTTTCACCCTCCAAGGGCCACTCAAGGTAGTCAGGTTATCGGGTAGGCGCACACCCGGGTCTAGGCTCACCGATGGTGGGTGGTGAGTGAGGAGTGAAGGCTTAGGCGGGTCGGGTGCACCAGGTCCGCGGGGGAGATGTCACAAATGAGGAGCGTGAAGGGTGTGAGGGACCTCACCCCTCAAGTGTTGAGGCAATAAGCCCTCAACACTTTTGCAACTTATGCGGTAGCGCAACTTTCAAATCTTCTGAGGTGGGACTATGTAATGACCCGTTACATTTTTAGCCGGATAAGATGTTTGGAATTTTAGTCAGACATCTGTCCAGACGTCTGGACACGTGCTCGGACATCTGAAAGTGAAATTTTTGTACTGCGCTTTGCGCTATACATGCGGGCGACGCGTAGAGGTCGCTCTCTCTCTCTCCTTCACCCCTCACCAGAACCCTAACACCCCTCTATATAAACCCCCTCCCTTCCCTTCCCCTCTCCTCTCCTCCTCACACCACTCAAGCAACCGCCACCTCCACCTTCTGCGATGGCCACCTTCCCATCCCTACTACTGCAGCCGCAGCGAGGAAGAGAGAAGCTGGCAAGGGAGAACTGGGAAGAGCGAGAGCAAGAGAGCGCGAGGGAGTGAGAGTAGGGGAGGAGGGAGGCGACCGCGGGAGCTCAAGGAGAAGCTCGTGGGAGATAGGAGGAGCCGGTGAGGAGCTACTCAAGCTCCTACAGCTGCTGGAGCTACCACTGCAGGCGGAGGGCAAGCGGGGCGAGCGGTGTGAAGAAGTTCTGATACTGGAAGTTTCCAGTATCAGATGTCTGGAGTGAAGTCCAGATGACTAGCGAAGCACCAGGACGTCCGGAGCTGAGGTCGAATGTCTGAAAGCACGTATCGCGTAAGATACGTACGTTCCTGTGTTGATTTTCGCCATGCAAATCTCAGCGCAGGAGTTGTTGGGATAAAACTGTGCCTGCATTTTCGTACGCAGGGTAGGCTTTAGGAAGGTGCGTGGTGCACTTTTCCAAGTACTTCTGGACGTCTGATCACGTCGCTTAATGTCCAGAGGTGTTTCCAGATGACCGGAGACCTTCTCTAACATCTGGAGCTACCCCCAGACGGTCGCAGGGGGAGTCTGGACATCTGATTAGCTGCAAGGAACACAAGGTGAGTTCTGACGTCTTTTAAGACGTTTGGGATTAGTCCTAGACGTCTGATTTTGATCAATAACTGCGTTTTTGGCCTATTTAAAGCCCAAACGGAATCGGATTTTCGCAAACGAAGTACCGTTGTTTTCCACTCTAGTTCCTCTACGTGTTCGTGTTGAGTATCTACTATTTTGAGCTCATCTAATGTACATTGGTCGCTGATACAGGTTACCAGCCAGTGGCGTGTTCGGGGCCCGCGGAGACGACGAGATCTGCGGCACAGGCCCCTATTCCTCTCGTGATACCCGATAGGGTGGGTTAACTCAGTTGATAATATTTAAATAAGAATGTACTTGGTTGGAATAGTTGGATTGAACTCTAGAATGTGGAATGAACCTTAGGGTAGAAATGAATGAGCCTGTTTGAGCTATATTGTTTACTTGAATGCATGTTAAAATACGAGTTGCCTATATGTAAATGAGAATTGAACTGTGAAATCACAAGTTATATGTTGTGATTGAGAACTGAATTATGAAAACATGAGCTACCTGTATATGGATGTGGAATAAGTTATGAAACATGAGATCTGGACCTGGATAAATGAGATGAATATGAGCATGAATCCTACGGGGAATTAGGAGTAGAACTCCTCAGGATGAAAGGAAATCTGGAATGTAGATGGGAAGTGTGTTGGCCCTTGTGTATGCGGTACCAAGGAGAGCAACTGTTCCTTTTTAGTGTAGAGTGGAGCTAGCCTCCCCTGGGTTGAGACCCGGGGTTAGAATTGGCCACTCTACACCGACTCCTGTTGGCCCTCGCGTACGTGGTACCGAGGCATGCTACTAGTGTAGGGAGGGAGCTAGCCACCCCACGGGGCTTAGGGTTCAGCCAGTCACCCTACATCGACTTTGTTAGGCCCTTTGGGCAAACCAGGGTAGTCAGACGAGAGTGCGCGGACTATGGAGGGGTGAGACCCCTATTTGGTTCTGAGGGGTGAGACCCCTGTTTTGAGAGAGCAAGGCCCTGTTCTGTTCCGTACTGTACTTTGGGCGTACCCACTAGCGGAAACGACTGACCGCGTGTCAGTGCAAGGTAGCTACCCATGCACTTATCACGCGTGCCGTAGTCACCGCTACGTCTTGACAGTGACCTCGGGGTGGTTGATTGGGTGTAGGACTACCACGGGAGACTCTCCCAGCCAGGAGAGCACCACATGTACCTTCTACTCTACGGAAAAGATTGCAATCAAGATTGTTCCCACGATGAACATGCAAGATCAAGAAATACCTGGATATTTGAGAAATAAATGAATTAGAAACACATAAATGAGATAAATAGAAATGAGAAATAAACCTGTTGTTGTTTTACTGTACTTGCGCTTAAATAATGTAAACATCACTCTACTCAGCGTTCGCTGACTCTATCTTTTCATAACCCTGTTCAAGACCAGGAGTTGAGTAGCCCGAGTTTCCGGCTGCAGAGGGTGCTGGGCCCAGCTGAGCCCAGCCGTAGTCGTTTTTTAGATCATTCGTTTTCTACTATTGTAGTGAGTAATGGACACATGCTTTACTATTCCTGCTACTTCCTGTTTCTTTACGCATTTTGTTGTTGTTGTGGTGGCATGTATTATGTTTTGAGACAGTTGCTCTACTTTCTTTATTGCTTCATACTTCTCTTCTGCTTAGTTATATTGCATATGTAAATGTGGTTTATTTTCCTGCTTTTGGTTATTTCTTGTTGGACGACTAGGTCTTGGGATTAATCGAGGCGAGTCGGTCTCGAGTCCTGTAGGGATCTGGGAATCGAGTCGTAACAGACTATCTAGTCCTCCTTCCCGTGCAACTGTAGTAGATAGCACCTTCAATTGAGGTCAGGGCAGCAGTCAATGCTCCCAATTGACCTACTGCCTTTGTTACTGAGAAGGTCTTGCAGCACCTGGGACCGAGAATTGGGAGTATCGTGGCCTTGAACATAGGACAAGGCTAAAGATGGCGACGGCGGCGAAGCGTGACGGCGAGAACCTGAAGCACTGAATAAGGCCTCACGGCTACATTAGAATAGTTTAGGAGATCGCCAAGGCACGACGAAGGTGCTAATGGTGATTTCGTGGAGGATGGTGGTCTGTGGTGGCCGGTCGATGATGAAGTTGGTGCATGATGATGGGTCTATCCGGGGGCGTGTTTCGGTGGATGGGAAGGCAAATAGAGGTAGGGGTTTTGTGCGCGGAGGGACGACGATGCTTTTGGGAGTTGTGGCGAGGCTTGTGGATGAGTGTAGTGTGCGGAGGACCTCACCGGAGATGCTACTGGAGATGGGGAAAACGGAGGTGAGCAGCGGTATCGAGGGGTTTATTTTTAGTTTTTGGTAGAAGGAACTAATCTAGGGGCCTTAAGGGAACTTAATTACCTATGCTAAGTGCACGAAAGGGAGAGGACAGCACCGGCGTTGGTAGGCTGGAGCTGGGGAAGAAGGTGCTCCGATGAAGGGAACGACAACGACGACGGAGGTAGAAGGGCTCCTGCTAGTACGACCAAGAGTGGATGAGAGAGAGAAAGAGAATCCAGCCACTGGTTTTGTGACCGGATGACGAAGGAGGTCAGGAGGGGTCATTGGAGCTTGAGGAGCTTCGCGGCCGAAGAGGAGGGAGGAAGAGGAGGGTTTTCAGCCGGAATTCAAGCCTGAGAGATTCGACCATGCCCTGGGGATCTCTTTATAGGGCTCAGGAGGGGGTTTTGAGCTTGGAAGCCAAGCTTCCAAGCTAGGAATTGTTGCTGGAATAGGAAACCGAAATCTCTCATGCGTTCGCCTGAGAGATTGAGAACGTTATGGATCTTATGGACGGATTCAGAAGGAAGATGACTCCTCAAAGAATCTTTCTTCCAATTTTGTAAGGGATTGATTGAACAGAGGAGTTCTCTTCAATCAAACGTCGCCGGAGAAGGATTCCTCCACAATAATAGTGGAGGGACCTATTTGCAAAGATTAAAGACAAAGATAGGGGCCTTTTTGTAAAGATTTCAAAAGTAAGGAGCATGTGTGAGAGAAAAGACTCAGATTAGACCAAATTACAAACTTGGTTAAGATGATCTCAGATTGGGACCAAATTTTGGTACAAACCTAATTTGGATCCAAGGAATCCAATGGTGAAGTTAAATTTAGGTTTTAATCAAGTTTGACTGAGTAATTTATGTAAAAACCCAAATTAGGGCAAATGTCAGTTTGAGACTCTGTTTTGGGTCAAGACAGGTTCTGATGGTCAAATTGAAGGTTATAAACCTGAGAGAATATTTTTATATGATATTTAGAGAATTTAGGTGAATTTTATCCTGATCAGAACCTCAGTTAATTAAGTAGGTCTATTTTTAGGGTTTCAAAAGTTATTTAATTATGAAAACACGTGCAAATCCTTTTCTGTCTATTCTAACCCACTTGTTAGCCTTTTAGGATGATTTGACCCTTGATTACCCCCTGGGAAAACCCTTGATTGTACTGCATTCATGATGTATGGTAAAATTACAGTTTTAACCCTATTTTCTTGTCTTTCTCTCAAAATGGATTTGTAGTGAATTATGGCTCTCTGGCAGTTATGCAGGAGCATTTACTGGCTTAATCAGATCAAAATGAGCTAGTTATGACTAATGATGATGTTCCCATCACTACATCCTAGTAATTAAATCAACAGTGACCACGTATACTAATGCAAAAGGTAACCAGAAACATGTGGATGTGCACATGAAAATTACATGCTAATGTGATCAGTGCATGCCTATTCCCAACTGGTCCTTTGAATATGAGATCACTTTCAAAACAAAAATCAAATTGCTTCTTAGAATGGCCAATCATTGAATTGAAAACTTTAGGTTTTGTTTATTTTATAACAAAAATGAAGCTTTACAAAACATTATACATAACAAAAAAAAGCTGTATAATTGAATTACTGAAATTTTCTATTACAAATGAGCACTATATAAAATTATAAACTCCCACTAAAGTTGAAATTTCTGTAAGGACATAAGATGCATACAAGCTGCGTGTTCATGAAACATCTTGGGTATTATTTCTTTAGTAAGCGGATCCACAACCATGGAGTCTGTACCAACGTGCTCTATTGACAGTTGTCCATTTTGTATCATTTCTTTAACAACTAGGAACTTGATCTCAATATACTTTGATTTGAAGGAGCTTCTGTTGTTATTAGAGTAGAGAACTGCGGACTAATTGTCATAAAACATTTGTAGTGGCTTGTCAATGCCATTTACTATGCGCAACACCAATATAAAATTTCGCAGCTATACTCCATGGTTGGATGCCTCATAGCATGCTATCAATTCTACTTCCATAGTGGAAGATGCAATAAGTGACTGTTTTGAACTCTTCCAAGAGATGGCACTATTGGCAAGCAGAAATGCATATCTTGAAGTAGACTTTCTGCTATCTTGGAACACAGCAAAATCTGAGTCAGTACAATCATAGACTTGAAGCTTTTCTAACCTCCTAAAAGTGAGCATAAAATCCCATGTCTTCTGCAAATATCTCAATACTCTCTTGGCAGCTCTCCAGTGGTCTTTTCCTGGGTTTGCCAAGTATCTACCCAACATGCCTCTAATGTATGCCATGTATGCCAAGTCTGGTTTAGTACAAACCTGAGCATACATTATATTGCCAACAAAAGATGCATAAGGAATTATTTGCATCTCCCGTTTGTCCAACTCACTTAAGGGGCACTAATCGAGATTCTTGTCTCCCTTAGCCACAGGAGTGTCCAGTGGCTTGTAATCTTACATGTCATACCTTTTGAGTACCTTATCTATATAGTTTATTTGGGATAAACCAAGAATATGACGAGAATGATCTCAACATATTTCAATCCCTGACATAAATGAAGCATCTCCAAGATCTTTCATATCAAAGTATTTGGCAAGAAATTTCTTGGTGTCTAAAAAGATACTCATATCATTAGTAGCAAGCAGAATGTTATTAACATACAGGACCAAGAAGATATACCTGCTACCACAGATCTTGTGGTATATACATTCATCAGCCAGATTCACCTCAAAACTAAATGAGAGAATCACTTGATGAAACTTAAAATACCATTGTCTGGATGACTGCTTGAGCCCATAGATGGATTTCCTTAATTTCCATACCATACTATTTGGATCACCCCAAATAAAATGTTTGGGCTGAGCCATATAAATCGTTTCCTCAATGTCACCATTAAGGAATGCAATCTTCACATCCATTTAATGTAGCTCAAGGTCAAAGTGGGCCACAAGTGTCATTATAACCCTCAATGAATCCTTAGAAGAAACAGGAGAGAATGTCTCCTTACAGTCAATGTCCTCCTTTTGGGTAAAACCCTTAGCATCAAGATGCGCTTTGTATCTCTCCACTTTTCCTTTCGAATCCCGTTTAGTTTTAAAAATCTATTTGGAGCCAATGGGTTTCGCATCTTCTGGCAGTGGAACAATATCCTAAACGTCATTGTCTTTCATTGACTTCATTTCTTCTTCCATAGCCTCAATCTACTTTTCATGATTTGGACTTTCCATTACCTGACAAAAGCTGATATGATCATCTTCCATTACCCCAATATCTGTCTCATGCTCCTGAAGGAATACCACATAATCATTTGAAATGACACTCATTCTTTCCTTAGTGGATCTCCTTAATGGCACATTTTTTGTATGTGTCTGAGGTTGCTCTACAGGGGCTAAAACTATATCATTATTTTCATTGGAGTTATCTTGAGGCATGACAAAGACATGCTACTCATCAACCTGAGTTACTCTAGGAGGAATAACGACATTTTCCTCTTCAAAGATAAAGTCTTAAACCTTGTCAACTTGAGCAGACTCAACACATTCAAAGAACTTGGCATTACCAGACTCAAAAATAACCTTAGTTGTGGGATCATAAAATTTATATCCTCTTGACCTCTCAGAATACCCAACAAAATAACAACTAACAGTCCTTGTGTTCAGTTTCTTTTCATTTGGCCTATAAGGCCTAGCCTCAGCTAGACATCCCTACACATGAACATGCTTAAGACTGGGCTTTCACCTAGTCCACAACTTATATGGGGTTTTGTTAGTTGTCTTAGTTGGGACTCTATTCAGAATATAAGCTGCAATCTTTAAGGCCTCTCTCCAAAGTGAATCTGGTAAGGAAGAATGAACAATCATACTCCTTACCATGTTTTTAAGCATTCTATTTCGTCTCTCAGCAACACCATTCATAGTGGGTGAGCCCGGCATGGTGTACTGAGGTGTTACGAACGCGGCTTCAAGACGTCTTTTAAGACGTCTAGGAGGTGGCCCAGACGCCTGACCAGACGTCTGGAACCCCTTCCAGACGTCTGGGATTTGATTTCAGCAGCACGGTGGATTTTGTCTGCACACCTGCGCGTGCAGACCTGCAGATGCCTTCTTTTTCCCTCTCCTCCTGCGGGCGCAGGCGCTGCCCCCCTCTCTCTCTCTCCCCGCGTGGCTTTAAAAAGGGCCCTCGCCCTCTCCCTCACTGTCATCTCCTCCGTTCCCTTCTTCTCCTTCCAACCGGTGCGAGAGTGAGCGAGCGGCGGCAGCGACAGCCGCGGCGGGGGTGCGGGAGGAGGCGTTGCGCGAGGGAGGAGACGCTCGGCCGTGAGGGCTCGAGCTTGCCGGGGCAGCTGGAGCCGGCCGGTGGGGGAGCAGCGAGCGCGGAGTGACGTCGGAGGGCTGCTGCAGCTTGAGCAGCAGGCGGACGAGGCGCGGCGCGGCCGTGCGTCGCGGGCGGAGAGCGCGTCGAACTCTGATTCTGGAAATTTTTCCAGAATCAGACGTCTGGGCTTCCAACCAGACGACGGTGAAGACGTCTAGAGGACTGTCCAGACGTCTGGCAAGTAAGTTATTTTCGTCCTTCGTCCTTTTCTACGACCTGTTGTACTGAGAACGATGAGTGGGTACGTGCAGGCTCTGAGATTCGCATCCAACGTGAATTAGACGTCTGGCCGCAGTGCCAGACAACTGGAAGGACTTCCAGACGTCCGGGGTGACCATCGGACGTCTGGGAACTAGGCCAGACACCCTCGCAGGCTTCTGGATGTCTGAGAGACTACGTAGAACAAAGGTACCATCTGACCCACTTTTTAAGACGTCTGGAAGAGGTTCCAGACATCTGATTTTGGATTGTTTCGTTGTTTTCGACCCGTTTAGGGCCCGTTCGGAGTCCGTTTTCCGCATTTCAAGTTGCGTTCCTTTCGGAATAAAATCCTCTACCCGTCTACAGTAATTATATACTGTTATGAGAAACTCCTTGTGTTTGATCCTTGTGTTAGGACCCCATTCCATTGTAGTATCGGGGGTTGCGGAGGCGCGCGGGATTTCCGACCACGCCCCCAGTACTTCCGTTGTAGCTGGTAGAGTGGCTTTAGAAATTATTAACATAATTTGTTACAATTATGGAACAATTAATAGAACCTAGGACATTGCATGAATCCTAGGAATAAGAAACCAGATTGAATGATAGATCCTAGGGTATTGCATGAATCCTAGGGCTGGAAAACTAGATTGAATGATAGATCGTAGGGTACGGCATGAATCCTAGGACTGGAAAACTAGTGAAATGAATATAGATATTGCAGTCTTGGAAACTGTGAAAAGGAAATAATAGTTGCATGTAAATTGATTTTAACAGCTGCCTGTTATGAATAAATGAACATGATTGAGAATATGGGTTGTATGAACGTGAAACCAAAAAGGGGGAAACCTGAATGTGCTGAGTTAAAAGAGCTGGAACCCTACGGGGAATTAGGAGTAGAACTCCTGGAAAGAGAATGAAATGGAAATGAGAAGGAAAGATGTGGAGGTGCGTTGTCTCTTGGGTACGTAGTGCCAGGGGAAGCACCTGTTACTTGCTTAGTGCAGAGCGAAGCCAGCCGTCCCAGGGACCCAGGGTTAGGTCTGGCCACTTTGTACTGACTTGTTGGCCCTCGTGTACATAGTACCGAGGAGAGCTACTAGTGTAGAGCGAGTACTAGCTACCCCACGGGCCCCGAGGTTCTGCTAGCTCACCTACACCGACTTGTTAGGCCCACTGGGCAAACCAGGGTAGTCAGGCGAGGGTGCGCGGACTGTGGAGGGGCAAGGCCCCTGTTTGGTTACTGTGGAGGGGTTGGACCCCTTTTACTGAGAGGGCTTTGCCCTATACTGGTTCCGTGCTGTGCTTTGGGCGCACCCGTTAACGGAAACGACTGACCGCGTGCCAGTGCGGGGTAGGTACTCGTGCGTTTACCGCGCGTGCCGTAGTCACCGTTACGTCTGTCAATGACCTTGGGGTGGTTGACTGAGAGTAGGATCACCACGGGGGACTCTCCCGGCCAGGAGAGCAGCACGTGTTACTTCTACTGTTCGGAAAAGACTGCAATCAAGATCGTTCCCACGAGGAACATTCGAGATCAAGTGAAGGATCTGAGAAATAAATAAATTGTGAAACAATAGAAAGATGTAAATAAAGGAAGAAAGAAAATAAAATAGCTACTGTACACTTTACTGCTTCTTTAGTTTAGCTGCCACTCTACTCAGCATTTCGCTGACGTGTTACACTCGTTACT
Organism: Thalassia testudinum; assembly: GCA_037157565.1. Classification (NCBI taxonomy): domain Eukaryota; kingdom Viridiplantae; phylum Streptophyta; class Magnoliopsida; order Alismatales; family Hydrocharitaceae; genus Thalassia; species Thalassia testudinum. The sequence goes on along the minus strand of JAZHRO010000012.1, from coordinate 6,595,515 downwards.
TTTCAGGACCAGGTGTTGAGTAGCCAGGGTCAGCGGCTGCAGAGGACGCTGGGCCGAGTAGAGTCCAGTAGAGTTACCACTATTCTTTCGTGCCCCTTTTGTTCCACTGTAGTGAGTAGTTTTTGTTACTCTCTGTACTTTTCTTTACTCGTAGTTCTTGTTATGTTATGAATGTTGTTCTACTGTTGTGGTGGTACATGCTGTAGTAGTTCTCTTTCTTACTGCTGTATTTTGTTACTGCTAGTTATATTTCATGTTGAATGTGGTTTATTTTACTGCTCTTTTGGTTACTTCCTCGTTGGACGACTAGGTCTTGGGATTAGTCGAGTCGGTCCAGTTCTCGTGTCTCGTAGGGACTCGGGAATCGGGTCGTTACAAGATGGTATCAGAGCAAGGTCGACCCGAGAAGTGAATCAACTGACTGGAAAATAACCAATTCACATGTCTATAACTAGAGTAGCCACCACAACATATCTTTTGACATGAGCTCTTAGACGTTTCCGTTAGGTATCGTTCCATATTGACATGTTCCGTTTTGTTTCGCGTCTCTTTCCAGGAGATGCCTCGTCGCGGGACTGGTGAGGCGGGCCTCGGGCGCTGCCGAGGACGAGGTCGGCGAGGTGGCCGTGCCGTTGCCGACGCCTCAGTGGACCAGCCACGACTCCCGGGTGTCCAGGCCCAGGACCTCGCCCAGCTAATACGGGATATTGTGCGAGAGGAGCTCCACCCACCGCCCCGAGTGCCTCCCCCTGGGGCTGCGGAGGGGGAGTCCTCTGTTGGACCACCCGACGGACGCGGCGCTGGACACGGGGGAGGGGATGGGCAGCTGCCGCCCCCACCTTCCTCCGACACTTCTGTGCACGAGGCACCTTTGCCTGGAGGTGCACTAGCATCCCCACTGCAGCGCCACTCCGACCCCTTTGGACAGTTTCGGAAGCTGAAGCCCCCCTCCTTCAAGGGGGATGAGGACCCGATTGAGGCAGAGGACTGGCTCGAGCAGCTGGAGAAGATTTTCGATACCCTTCGCCCCCCGGTGGAGTGCCGCGTGGCCTTTGCCACGTACCAGTTGGAGAGTGCGGCACACAGGTGGTGGAGGGCGGTCTGGGGACAGGAGAGGGACGAGACGACCTGGGATCGGTTCGTCACCCTCTTCTGCGAGCAGTACTTTCCCTAGACGTGGCAGGACCAGAGGAGGCGGGAGTTCCACACTCTCTGCCAAGGGACGATGACCGTGAGCGCGTACCGCACGTGTTTCCTGGAGCTGTCCCGCTTTGCAGCGACAGCGGTAGCCACTGAGGAGGAGTGCCTTTGGAGGTTCACCGAGGGGCTCCGACCTGCGATTCAGGGGTATGTCAAACCCCTGAAGCTGCCTACATTTTCGAGGGTGGTGGAGGCAGCCCTGACTTACGAGGAGACCAACTCGTCCTCTCGAGACACTGACGGCGGGCGGAAGAGACCATTTCAGCCAGACTTTTCACAGGGCCGGCGAGAGAGGAGTCACGTGGTGTCCGTAGGGGAGCCATCACGTTTTGCAGGGCCATCCGTGGCCTTTGGGGGGCCTCGACAGAGGCCAGTCGCCAGCACAGGACCCCCGTTCAGCCGACAGCAGGGACCCACTGAGGGCGGGAGTCGGGTTCCCCTCTGTTACCAGTGTGGCCAGCCGGGCCACATCAGGAGGGACTGCCCGTTGAGGGCAGGAGGTCAGTAGATACTTCCCGCGCAGAGCACTGGAGGGCACGCAGGAGGCCGCGGTTCCCAGGCACGAGGAGGAGGACAGCAGTCACGAGGAGGGTACCAACCAGCACCTGCCCGTCCGACGCAGAGTGTGGCTGCTTCGTCCGCACCTAGAGCTGAGGGGCGTATCAACGCCCTGACACACAGGGATGCCAGAGCTTCGGGCTCGGTGGTGGCAGGTATGGTTTCAGTTTTCGGCAAACTCGTTTACACACTTTTCGATTCCTACGCTACGCACTCGTTTGTCGTCGCCAGTTTCGCAGTTAGTTTGAGCCAGTACTATACGCTGTTAGAGAATCCGTTCGTAATCAGAGGTCCGACTGGTCAGCTGTTTGTAGCTGAAGAGGTGTACACGGATTGCGAGGTCAGCGTCGAGGGACATAGCCTGCCAGCTGACCTGATTACGATACAGATGGAGGACTTTGGCGTAATTCTAGGGATGGACTGGTTGTCCGCTTACCACGCTTTGGTGGACTATTTTGAGAGGAAGATCGTCTTCTCCATACCGGAGTTGCCTTCTTTCGAGTTTCACGGACAGCCGGTGGACGGAGGCTTCAGGTGCATTTCGGCACTTCGGGTGGCGAGACTTTTGAGCCAAGGGTGTGAGGGCTTCCTAGCTTGTGTGGTGGCAGAGCCCAGCCCTGTGGCAAACTTCCAAAGCATCCCGATGGTCAGAGAGTACCCTGACGTGTTCCCAGATGAGTTACCAGGACTACCGCCCGAGCGTGAGATCGAGATTGAGATCTCACTAATACTAGGGACCAGCCCCATCTCCACCGCGCCATACAGGATGGCACCGCTTGAGCTACGAGAGCTCAAGTCTCAGTTGCAGGACCTTTTGGAGAAGGATTTTGTGAGGCCCAGTGCATCTCCCTGGGGAGCCCCGGTACTGTTTGTGAAGAAGAAGGATGGTATCCTACGCCTTTGTGTGGACTACCGACAGCTGAATAGGGTCACCATCAAGAACAGATATTCGCTGCCGAGGATCGACGACTTGTTTGACCAGTTGCGGGGTGCCACGGTGTTCTCCAAGATCGACTTGAGGTCTAGATACCACCAGTTGAGGATCAGGGAGGCAGACGTCTCCAAGACAGCTTTCCGCACCTGGTACGAACACTACGAGTTTTTGGTCATGCCGTTTGGGTTGACCAATGCCCCCACTGCTTTCATGGACCTGATGAACCGGGTGTTTAGACCGTACTTGGACTAGTTCGTTGTGGTATTCATTGATGATGTACTCATCTATTCTCGAGATCGGACGCAGCACGGACAGCACTTGCGGATGGTTCTGGACACAATGAGACAACGTAGGCTGTACGCCAAATACAGCAAGTACGAGTTCTGGTTGAGGGAGGTGACCTTCTTAGGTCATGTGATCTTTGGAGACTGCTTGGCGGTGGACCCAGCCAAGGTTGAGGCAGTGCTCAGGTGGGAAAGACCGCGTTCAGTCACTGAGATTCGCAGTTTCCTAGGACTGGCAGGCTACTACAGACGATTCATCAGAGGTTTTTCATAGATTGCGCGTCCTATGACACAGTTGACCCGGAAGGACGTGCCCTTCACTTGGACAGACGCCTGTGAGGTGTGTTTTCAAGAGCTGAAGAAGAGGTTGACCTCGGCTCCCATGCTCACCATCCCTGACAGTAGTGGCGGGTTCGTTGTGTACACGGACGCCTCCTTGCAGGGGTTAGGAGGAGTGCTCATGCAGAGGGGTCACGTTGTCGCTTACGCTTCGCAGCAGCTGAAGCCCCATGAGCATACCTACCCTACCCACGACCTAGAGTTGGCAGCTGTCGTCTTCGCGCTGAAGACCTGGAGGCACTACTTGTACTGTGAGACCTTCGAGATTTTCGCAGATCATAAGAGCCTCAAATACCTTTTTGATCAGAAGGAGCTCAACATGAGACAGAGACGTTGGTTGGAGCTCCTAAAGGACTACGACTGCAGCATTTCCTATCACCCGGGCAAGGCCAATGTGGTGGCTGACACCTTGAGCCGGAAGGCGCCCGCACACTTGGCCAGCTTACAGTTACAGAGTTGGAGCCTCTTGGAGGAGGTGGGCAGTTGGCGACCCCTGGAGTTACGGGGGCACTGTGGTGCAGTGACTGTGACATGACAGACTAGGCCAGAGCTGATAGACCGCATCATCACAGGATAGATGGTCGATCCGTACTTGCAATCCTTGCGCGAAAGAGTACTGCCAGGAAACTCAGGGGACTTCTCTTTCACAGACCAAGTGCTGCGCCTGAGGGGACGGTTGTGCGTTCCCAGGGACGAGGAGCTGTTGAGAGAGCTCCTAACTGAGGCACACGGTTCCAGATTCACCATACATCCCAGAAACACGAAGATGTACCACGACTTGAGACGCGAGTTTTGGTGGAGGGGGATGAAGCGGGATGTGGGTGAATTCGTGCAGTAGTGCTTAGTGTGTCAGCAGGTGAAAGCCGAGCATCAGAGGCCTGCAGGGCCGCTATAGCCGCTTCCAGTGCCAGAGTGGAAGTGGGAGAGCATCACCATGGACTTGGTGGTGGGTTTACCTGTTACCCAGCGAGGACACGACATAGTCTAGGTAATTGTTGATAGACTGACGAAGACGGCACGATTCTTGCCGATCCGAGTAACTTTGGGACTAGCACAGTTGGCAGAGAGGTATATCCGCGACGTGGTACGACTACACGGAGTTCCGCGGGAAATCGTATCCGACCGGGATACCCGCTTTACGTCCCAGTTTTGGGCTGAGTTTTAGCAGGCCCTGGGGACGCGGTTGAGGTTTAGTACAGCTTATCACCCCCAAACGGATGGGTAGTCTGAGCGCATGATACACACACTTGAGGACCTTTTGCGTGCCTGTGTACTGGACTGGAGGGGCTCTTGGGAGGAGCACCTACCCCTAGCGGAGTTTGCATACAATAACAGCTATCACTCGAGCATCGTCATGGCTCCCTACGAGGCTCTGTACGGACGGAGGTGTACGGCACCCTTGAGTTGGGTTGAGGTGGGGACCAAGTGGGAGGTTGGCCCCAGGTTGATCCGGCAGAGTCAGGAGGTAGTCGAGCAGATCCACAGGCGACTCCGCACTGTCAAGAGCAGACAGAAGAGCTACGCGGATCGAAAATGCAGAGAGGTGCAGTTCAAGGTTGGGGATCACGTCTTTCTTCGTGCTTCGCCCATGAAGGGCCTGCAGCGGTTTGGGGTGAGAGGGAAGCTCGCGCCGAGGTTTGTGGGGCCCTTTGAGGACCTGGAGCGGGTTGGACCCGTTGCTTACAGGCTTGCCTGACGTGCCATAGTGCGTGTGTGTTAAGAGGTGTCATTATAGTTGCACTTGATACGTCGGTTTTAAAAGAAGTAAACGGAGGTGAGTCCGAGTGTCGGTCTCAGGGAGGCGTGGAAATCGGATTTTGTTTACCACTTGTTGTCACGAAAAAGGTGGAGTTTTGCTTGCAAAAGAGATGGTTTTGAAAAGCGAGAGATAGAGAGAGAGAGTTTAGGGTTAGAAAGCTCTTGGTTTTGATCATGCACTTTGAACAGAAATTAAAATGGCGACTGAACGGAAAATAATTTCATTAAACATGCATTCATAGTTCATGGTTTACAACATTAAATACATGCTTCAACAAAAGTAAATGAAAGCTTAAAAGAGAGAGAGAGAGAGAGAGAGAGAGGGAGAGAGAGAGTGGAGACCGACGAGGCAGCCACGGCGGTGGAGGAGGTTCCGTCGGCGGCTCGTCGTCTTCGGCGATTACAAGAGTGCGTAAAACTAGCTAGGAGAGGAGTGGAGTAGTTGCAAGTGGGAGAGTATATCTTGAATGGTGGTAGGAGGGGGTTTAAATAGAGTTAAGGGCTTCCTAAAAGAAGAAGGGGCTTTAGCGACATCCAGAGCGTCGCTAAAATCGCTTCCAAAAGCGTCGGTGTAGCCCTCTCATCGCCGGTCAGCCGCCCGCCCCGGTCTTCCTCTTCACGCGATCCGTGGCCGCTGAACGAGAGCCGTCTGATCGAAGATCGGATGGCTGAGAGCCTTTTGCGCCCGCGCTAAGATCGCACCTTGGGCGCGCGTGTGTGCGCGCGTTTCCACCCGGCGTGCGCGCACGCGTGGGCGCTCGTGCGCTGCGGTCGCGCCGCGTGGCGAGATCGTGGCCGCCCGCTGCTGATCGGGCAGCCCAATTTTTCCGCGCCCTTCGCCCGCCTTCAAATCCCGCTCCTCGCGGCTCGAACGCGCATCGCGGCGATGCAGGCGTGCGCGCTAACCGTTGTGCCACGCCCGCGCTTTGTCGCAGCAATCGCGGGCGAGCGCGCGGATCTCGGCCGTTCGATCGAAGATCAACGGCTGAGATTTGTCTTTGGCCGGCTTGAGGGTGTGCGAGCGTGGGGGTGGGGCGACGTGGCACTCTCTAGGCCGTTGATCTCCAGATCAACGGTCAGAACTTCTTGGGCCCATTGTGGGAGCTCCGGATGTCGGATTTGGCCGATCTTGAGTCCGTTGGACTCTGTTCGTTGTTCTGAATCCATCCGTGTGGTCCGATTGCTCATCTGAGGCCTGCTTTGACAAATGCTTTACACAAATATCCATTAATACAGTTTATAAGCAATCTTGGTACTTGATGCATGCAATGCTCCTATTCTACTTATGTTGTGCCTTTTATTCTAAAGATGGGCCATATTCAACCTAATTACTACCCCCTTGTGTGGTGTTATCATACCCCCATGCTTACTCCTTGCTAGTCCCTAGCAAGGTTTATTCTAACCTTTATTTCCTTGGAGAATTCAAGAAGTAATTGCTTAGGCACTTCGTTACTTGTCAATAAGAGGAAATATATGAAGATCTTAATCTACAAAGACTAAGCAGCGCCCGAGTGTCTGCCAAAATATGAATCGCCCGAATCCTTGCTTTAATGTACATATGTATACGTATGTATATTTTCTTAGAATTTTTTCGGAATTCAGTGTGGGTTGGTAACTTTTTACGGCTACCCAACCCACCCAAAACTCGGTCAAAACCCTAAGTGCTAAGCATCTTGGTGTGAATGTTGTGATAGACTCACTTAACGGTAATTGAGATAGACTTCGAGTTTCTACGCCTCTAGGTGACCGAAAAAGAAAATATTTTTGCCTGAAGGTGTATTTGTTCGATTAGTAGCTTTCTCCCTACGTTCGTTTTACTTGGGGTCAACACAAGGATTTTCCAGTGTATATCTCCCCGACTTATACTACTTCCCCACTTCTTCCTTAGGTGTTTTGATCTTTTTTGTGCAATTATTAAGCTGGGCTTTGGACAACCAACCAATGGGCTGTTACCCACGATCACTTGCCAGCCATACTTGTGCGGTGAAGTGTGGTTTATTTTCTTTTCTTCTTCTCCCCCCCCATTTTTTTTTTCGTAGGTGGCTTCCCTGATCTCAAATGTACCTAGAGGCAGTGAAAAAGAAATGGCCTGTGGCTGGGTTCTGGACAACCTGCCAGTGGGCTGTTACCCACGACAACTTGCCAGCCATACCATCCTAGAGAGTTCATTAGCTACCCAATTTCTGTCAAAATCTCCGAGAAGTGAGTTTGTGCAAAAATGTGTGCAGATGCTTAGACTCAAAGTTTTCCTGAGTTAGAGGGTGAGTTGATAAGTCGTATACTTATTACCTTATTTAGTAGGTGGATTAGAATAGCTTAAAGTTGCAAGGATTCGCCGCTAAATCCATATTTTAACGGACACCAGGGCTGATTAAGCCTGAAGGCCTGAAAAGTCTAAGTGTTTTAAGTTCTTTTTGTATTATTTCTCACTATTGACAAGTTTCTAATGGCTAAGTTTTCTTCCTAAATTCATTTTTTTTTTCTTTTTTTCTTAATTATTTATTCAGACTGATTAATTGAACTCAGATTATGTAATTTATCACCCCCCCATGCTTAAGTTGGACAATGTCCTCATTGGCAGATTCATGGATGCAGCAGGGTTCAAAAAGATAGTACCTGAGTGACGTAAACTACCAGATCAGTCTGAATCTGCTGGGTACCTCCCAGGAAGCGCTGAGTTTAACGCCTCCAGCTGGGCGGTGCACAAATAGGAATGGTTTGGGTCAAGGAGATATGTTCAAAATTAATGAGACCCAAAATTAGAAGTCCACAGATGCGAATAAGGTTGTGGTGGAGTCCCGTTCCTAAGGGGCGGGAATTCTGTATCATGCATGCCCGTGTCAGAACCTCTCTTAGTTTGTGGGCATGCAAACAAGTTGTTGTGGATGAACGCACCCCAAATATGACACGCCAAACACTAAAGATGTAGGTTTTATATTCAGCTTGTGTCCCCATAAAATTGTAATCCATCGAAAATGTATCAATTCCAGTGCATTTGGGTTGCGGGATTCTTATTCTGGTAGGGCAGGTAACAAAGTCCAGAGTTTCATACTGAGCCCTACAACCAAGCATGAGGCCTCTCTCCAAAGACGAATCCATCTCTCCCGCAACTATGGTTTCATTGCTCATTTCCTCCAAGCCCTTGATCTCAAGAATATTTTCTTCAACCTCCTCTGTATCAGATTCACTGTTTGGGATTACATTAGAGGTAGGGTCAATTTCATCCTCTAGATCATATTCTTTCTCTCGGCCCTCCTCCAAATCTGTGATGGGGATTCTAACCGATTCATAATCAATTTCTTTGAAATTGTAACTCCATTCTCCATCTTCGATGTTGGCTGCTACTCCCACCAGATTACTTGTCTTGGGCAGATTAGATTCAGATTCCAAGGTCTCTCCCCTCACCTTCTCAGTTTCCTCCTGATGTTTGTTCTCAATGCTCCCCAAATTGTGTTCCAAGGAATCCTTACTGTCCTTATCCACTGAGCTGTCCAACTCCTGAGGGGTATCAATGGTGGACTGAACCAAATCAGGATGACTGGGTGTAGTCCAATTGATCATGGTAGGTCCTTGCTTTATGAATTCCATGAATGGCGTTGTGTGCAACAGCTTTCTTTGGCCTTCTTCCCCCAATTGTTGGAACAACTCCAACATGGCATGTTGCCCTTTAACCAATTCTTGATTCTGTCTGTGTAGTTCTAACTGGAGGTTATCAAGAATTGACATGGTGTCATTTGGTGTCCTTTGGATTTCCTCCTTGAAATCCAGGTTAAGAGAGTATGGTTGAGGTTGTGGATCAGAATCCATATTGGTGTTTAGGTTCCTGGGTGGGTCCTCTATTCTATCATGTTCAGGGTCCAGTTCTTCAAGAGGAACCATTCTCTGTTTGGTCCTACTCCAGAATAGTTGAGGTTCTAAGTCCTCCTCCCAGTCAGATTCTTCATCAGGGGACCAAATCAAAGGTTGATGATCCTGGGCTTGCTTAGATTTTTGATCATTTTCTGATTTCCATTTATCTAGAACTCCTTCTAATCCAAAGGTCAAGTAGGCAAGGTTGTTGAATTCAGATGACCTTTCTTGGTTATTATCCTGAGATGGGTAGGGTTCTTGGTGTTCTCCTAAAGTGTAGGTCCTATCAAAGTAGAGCGGGTCGGACCTAAATGAGGAGGTATCGTGAGGACAATCGAGATATGGAGCCCCATGATTTGAATCGTACCCTTGGGTGGCTATGTTGGTTGTATTCCAATAAGAGGTTGGTGCGGTTTGGTCATAGTTGGGCCAAGAGGAATATTCAAGGTTGTACCCCCAACTTGGTGGTTGGTTAGCTCAAGTAGGCTGTGGGTATGGTCCACTTGGGTTAGCATACAAATCTTGTTGGCGGTAGTTTGGGTAAGATGGATAGGCATTGAAATCCATGGTTTGGAAGAAATGGAAGGATGTGGGAAGAACAGATGCGAGAGAGTTGTGTCCTCAACCAAGCAAACAAGCCTAGTCCTTATGGTGTATTCCTTAGAAGACCTAGAACTCTCACAAAGGTTGATTAAGTCCGTAAGCACTGGACTCCCCTTCCCGAGGTTAATCTGGCCAGGTTGATTACGAGGGGATTGCAGGGAAGGTTCTTCCTTTGGCTTGCGCCTCCGGTTCCATAGACCCCACAACCACGGTCGTTTGACACTGCCCCGCAACCTAGCCACCAGATTCTACCAAGGGAATGAAAGCCAAGTGCCTAGCGAACAAAACCTCACCTTTTGAGACTTAACTCAGTCCTGCCTAGGGCACGTCTACTCAGTTTTAAAGGGTTAGGATAGTGCTTGTGCTTAGGGTGATGTGATGAGGCGTTGATTGGGGTGGTGCCTCTTAATTTTCCACTTTCAAAGTGTGTGCTTCTAGCAAAATATGGTTTTCAAGCAAGGATTTTTAAGGTGTGGTGTCTTTTAGTATTTCATCCTTACTTTAGTGCTTTTTAGGGTTGACGTGTCTTAATGTTTTCAACCAAGTTTCAGTGGGCACGTCAAGTTCTGCACATAATTCGATGAAAGTAGATTTCCTTTTTATTTTGTAGAGGCTCTAAAAATCCTAGTGTACTCATCCTAATGATCATGCGGCTTCTATTAGATGAGTCAGTTTTAGGGTTGAGTGGTGCGGCACAGGTCAATTCAGGGTGGCTTCGCAAACACCACTCAAGAAAAAGAAAATAACACTCCAAGAATTTGTTCAGAATGTTAGAGTGTATATTTTTTTTGTGGGGTGATGTGTTAAGGATGTAGGTCAAGTAATCATACACCACACCAATTTTTTTTGCAGTTTTTACAATTTTTTTAGCTTTTTGCAAGCAAACAATGAGAGACAGGTTACTTGCTATCGGTCCTCGATGCGCCTACTCCCTTGCTACCATCGGATGCGTCGCTTCGCCGTCCATGCGCCAAATTCCTGCAACCATCAAGTAAAAAGGAAAATAGGGCATTAGACGATGTGAGAATGAATGTGGAATGGAGGTGATAAAACAAATCCGTTGCCTCCCCGGCAACGGCGCCAAAAACTGACGTGCCGTAGTGCGTGTGTGTTAAGAGGTGTCGTGAGTCCGAGTGTCGGTCTTAGGGAGGCGTGGAAATCGGATTTTGTTTACCACTTGTTGTCATGAAAAAGGCAGAGTTTTGCTTGCGAAAGAGACGGTTTTGAAAAGCGAGAGATAGAGAGAGAGAGTTTAGGGTTAGAAAGCTCTTAGTTTTGATCATACACTTTGAACAGAAATTAAAATGGCGACTGAACGGAAAATAATTTCATTAAACATGCATTCATAGTTCATGGTTTACAACATTAAATACATGCTTCAACAAAAGTAAATGAAAGCTTAAGAGAGAGAGAGAGAGAGAGAGAAAGAGAGGGAGAGAGAGAGTGGAGAGCGACGAGGCAGCCACGGCGGTGGAGGAGGCTCCGTCGGCGGCTCATCGTCTCCGGCGATTACAAGAGTGCATAAAACTAGCTAGGAGAGGAGTGGAGTAGTTGCAAGTGGGAGAGTATATCTTGAATGGTGGTAGGAGGGGGTTTAAATAGAGTTAAGGGCTTCCTAAAAGAAGAAGGGGCTTTAGCGACATCCAGAGCGTCGCTAAAACCACTTCCAAAAGTGTCGGTGTAGCCCTCTCGCCGCCGGTCAGCCGCTTGCCCCGGTCTTCCTCTTCGCGCGATCCGTGGCTGCTGAACGAGAGCTGTCCGATCGAAGATCGGACTGCTGAGAGCCCTCTGCGCCCGCGCTAAGATCACGCCTTGGGCGCCCGTGTGCGCGCGCGTTTCCGCCCGCTGCTGATTGGGCGGCCCAATTTTTCCGCGCCCTTCTCCCGCCTTCAAATCCCGCTCCTCGCGGCTCGAACGCACGTCGCAGCGATGCAGGCTTGCGCGCTAACCGTTGCGCCACGCCCGCGCTTTGTCGTGGCAATCGCGGGCGAGCACGCGGATCTCAGCCGTTCGATCGAAGATCAACGACCGAGATTCCTCTTTGGCCGACTTGAGGGTGTGCGAGCGGTGGGGGCGGGGCGACGTGGCGCTCTCTGGGCCGTTGATCTCCAGATCAATGGTCAAAACTTCTTGGGCCCATTGTGGGAGCTCCGGATGTCGGATTTGGCCGATCTTGAGTCCGTTGGACTCCGTTCGTCGTTATGAATCCATCCGTGTGGTCCGATTGCTCATCTGAGGCTTGCTTTGACAAATGCTTTACACAAATGGCCATTAATACAGTTTATAAGCAATCTTGGTACTTGATGCATGCAATGCTCCTATTCTACTTATGTTGTGCCTTTTATTATAAAGATGGGCCATATTCAACCTAATTACTACCCCCTTGTGTGGTGTTATCATGGGTTCGACCCGTTGCTTACAGGCTTGCCCTCCCTCCCCAACTTTCTAGTGTGCATGACGTGTTCCACGTGTCCAACCTCTGGAAGTACGTAGCCGATCCCAGTCACGTACTGAGTCACGAGTGCATCGAGGTGGGCGACGACCTGGCCTACCCCGAGCGGCCAGTGTAGATTCTTGACCGAGCCGTCCGCAGTTTGAGATGAAAGCAAGTACCCCTGGTGAAGGTTTTGTGGAGGAGCCAGGGGTACGAGGAGGCTACCTGGGAGCCTGAGGCGGCAATGCGGGAGCGGTACCTGGAGCTCTTCGCGGGTACGTCTTTTCGGACCGGCTTCGGTTCTCTTTGAGTTTGTTATGTTTATTATGACTTTTTTTTTCCCGCACCCTAGTTAACACAAGTTTCGGGGATGAAACTTCCTTTGAGTTAGTTATATTGTTAAGAACGCAGCTTCAAGACGTCTTTTAAGACGTCTGGGAAATGATCCAGACGTCTGACCAGACGTCTGGAACCCCTTCAAACGTCTGGGATTTGATTTCTACGGCACGGTGGATTTCGTCTGCGCGCCTGCGCGCGCAGACCTGCAGATGCCTTCTTTTTCCCTCTCCTCCTGCGAGCGCAGGCGTTGCCCCCCTCTCTCTCCCCACGCGACTTTAAAAAGGGCCCTCGCCCTCTCCCTCACTCTCATCTCCTCCGTTCCCTTCTTCTCCTTCCAGCCGGTGCGAGAGTGAGCGAGCGGCGGCAGCGGCAGCCACGGCGGGGGTGCGGGAGGAGGCGTTGCGCGAGGGAGGAGACGCTCGGCCGTGAGGGCTCGAGCTTGCCGGGGCAGCTGGAGCCGGCCGGTGGGGGAGCAGCGGGCGCGGAGTGATGCGGGAGGGCTGCTGCAGCTCGAGCAGCAGGCGGACGAGGTGCGGCGCGGCCGTGCGTTGCGGGCGGAGAGCGCGTCGAACTCTGATTCTGGAAATTTTTCCAGAATCAGACGTCTGGGCTTCCAACCAGACGACGGTGAAGACGTCTGGAGGACTGTCCAGACGTCTGGCAAGTAAGTTATTTTCGTCCTTCGTCCTTTTCTGCGACCTGTTATACTGAGAACGATGAGTGGGTACGTGTAGGCTCTGAGATTCGCATCCAACACGAATCAAACGTCTGGCCGCAGTGCCAGACGACTAGAAGGACTTCCAAACGTCCGGGGTGACCATCGGACGTCTGGGAACTAGGCCAGACACCCCCGCAGTCTTCTGGACGTCTGAGAGACTACGTAGAACAAAGGTACCATCTGACCCACTTTTTAAGACGTCTGGAGAGGTTCCAGACGTCTGATTTTGGATTGTTTCGTCGTTTTCGACCCGTTTAGGGCCCGTTCGGAGTCCGTTTTCCGCATTTCAAGTTGCATTCCTTTCGTTATAAAATCCTCTACCCGTCTACAGTAATTATATACTGTTCTGAGAAACTCCTTGTGTTTGATCCTTGTGTTAGGACCCCATTCCATTGCAGTCTTGGGGGTTGCGGAGGCGCGCGGGATTTCCGACCACGCCCCCAGTACTTCCGTTGTAGCTGGTAGAGTGGCTTTAGAAATTATTAACATAATTTGTTACAATTATGGAACAATTAATAGAACCTAGGGCATTGCATGAATCCTAGGAATAAGAAACCAGATTGAATGATAGATCCTAGGGTATTGCATGAATCCTAGGGCTGGAAAACTAGATTGAATGATAGATCGTAGGGTACGGCATGAATCCTAGGACTGGAAAACTAGTGAAATGAATATAGATATTGCAATCTTGGAAACTGTGGAAAGGAAATAATAGCTGCATGTAAATTGATTTTAACAGCTACCTGTTATGAATAAATGAACATGATTGAGAATATGGGTTGTATGAACGTGAAACCAAAAAGGGGGAAACCTGAATGTGCTGAGTTAAAAGAGCTGGAACCCTACGGGGAATTAGGAGTAGAACTCCTGGAAAGAGAATGAAATGGAAATGAGAAGGAAAGATGTGGAGGTGCGTTGTCTCTTGGGTACGTAGTGCCAGGGGAAGCACCTATTACCTGCTTAGTGCAGAGCGGAGCCAGCCGCCCCAGGGACTCGGGGTTAGGTCTGACCACTTTGTACCGACTTGTTGGCCCTCGTGTACACAGTACCGAGGAGAGCTACTAGTGTAGAGCGAGTACTAGCTATCCCACGGGCCCTGGGGTTCTGCTAGCTCACCTACACCGACTTGTTAGGCCTACTGGGAAAACCAGGGTAGTCAGGCGAGGGTGCGTGGACTGTGGAGGGGCAAGGCCCTTGTTTGGTTACTGTGGAGGGTTGGACCCCTGTTACTGAGAGGGCTCTGCCCTATACTGGTTCCGTGCTGTGCTTTGGGCACACCCGTTAATGGAAACGACTGACCTCGTGCCAGTGCGGGGTAGCTACTCGTACGTTTACAGCGCATGCTGTAGTCACCGTTACGTCTGTCAGAGACCTTGGGGTGGTTGACTGAGAGTAGGATCACCACGGGGGACTCTCCCGGCCAGGAGAGCACCACGTGTTACTTTTACTGTTCGGAAAAGACTGCAATCAAGATCGTTCCCACGAGGAACATTCGAGATCAAGTGAAGGATCTGAGAAATAGATAAATTGTGAAACAATAGAAAGACGTAAATAAAGGAAGAAAGAAAATAAAATAGCTACTGTATACTTTACTGCTTCTTTAGGTTAGCTGCCACTCTACTCAGCATTTCGCTGACGTGTTACACTCGTTACTTTTCAAGACCAGGTGTTGAGCAGCCAGGGTCAGCGGCTGCAGAGGACGCTGGGTCGAGTAGAGTCTAGTAGAGTTACCACTGTTCTTTCGTGCCCCTTTTGTTCCACTGTAGTGAGTAGTTTTTGTTAGTCTCTGTACTTTTCTTTACTCGTAGTTCTTGTTATGTTATGAATGTTGTTCTACTGTTGTGGTGGTACTTGTTGTAGTAGTTCTCTTTCTTACTGCTGTATTTTGTTACTGCTAGTTATATTTCATGTTGAATGTGGTTTATTTTACTGCTCTTTTAGTTACTTCCTCGTTGGACGACTAGGTCTTGGGATTAGTCGAGTCGGTCCGATTCTCGTGTCTCGTATGGACTCTGGAATCGGGTCGTTACATGAGGAATGAAACTACATTCCTCTAGGAACCTAGCAAATGGTCCTGGACGTTGTTCACCTGATCTGTCATATCTACTGTAGTATTCACCACCACGGTTAAATCTGACAGATTTAATCCTTCTGTCAAGTTGATTCTCAACTTCAACTTTATAATTTTTGAATGTGTTCAGCAACTGTGCCTTTTCATGAATAAGGTAGATGAAGCCATATCTTGAGTGGTCATCTAAGGTGATAAAATACTGTTGGTTATTCCACACAGGTGTAGGAAATGGCCCACAAATGTCCGTATGAATCACATCCAAGACACCATTTGACATATTGGCTTCAAACTTCCTATTATTGGTTTGCTTCCCCTTAATACATTCTTTACACTGATCAAAATCAGAAAAGTTTAAGGGGTCCAAAATTCTATTTGACACAAGTCTCTCTATTCTACTTTTGGAGATATGACCTAATCTCTTGTGCCATAAGAAAGTGCAATTCTCATCTACATATTTTCTTTTCGCACCACGTGTACAGGAAAGAGAAGTTTCTTGAAATGAAGCAACAGTATTCAAACAATACAGATTATCAATAGCTGAAACAAAATCAGAACCAACCCATCTTAAATCAAAGAAAATATTCATTTTTCCATCTTCAATTACAAAAATAGCTTAGTCTATTAAGAACATAAACTAAAACTAAATTATGCCTGAAAGACGATACAACAAAAGTATTTTCTAAATTCAAGTACATTCTAGTTTTCATTAATAATCTAAAAGTTCCTATTGCTTCTATTGTAACTGGCTTCCCGTCTCCTACATAGATGAACTGCTCAGCCTCATTTGGTTTTCTGTAGTTCAGGCAGCCCTGAAAAGACACACTAATCTGAGTAGTGGCCCCTAAATCCATCCACTAAGTACGACTTGGTACTGAAACCAAATTACTCTCTGTATAAACCAAACTGAGAGCCGTACCTTTCTTAGCACGCCAAGCATGGTAGTTGGTACAGTGCTTCTTTTAGTGCCCCTCAGCTCCACAAAAGAAGCATCCTGACTTGGAAGACTCTACGGCCTTCCCCTTCTACTTCTTCTGTGAAGTTGTATTTGCAACTTCTATAGTCTTTTTCTTTCCCTTTCCTTTGTTATTAGAGGAAGTGGCAATGTGAACACTCTCTGTACCATCATGCTTCATTCTCCCTTCCTCTTGCACACAGTGCAATATGAGCTCATTCAACGACCAAGTCTCTTTCTAACAGTTGTAGCTCACCTTGAACTAGTTGAAGGAGGGTGGAAGAAATATTAAAACTAAATGCACTAAAAAGTCCTCTGAAAGGTCAAGTTTTAGTGCTTTTAACTTAGAATCTATATGGGACATCTCCATAATGTACTCACATATATTGCCCTTTCCCTTATACTTCTTTGAGATAAGGCTTGCCAAGAGTGTACCAATTTCTACCTTTTCATTCTTGGTAAATCGTTTCTCAATATCGGCAAGAAAATCTTTAGCCATATCAATGTTATCTGACATTATGCCCCTGAAAGCCTCGGGTATAGCCTTCTTCATTATCATCATTGATATCCGATTAGACATCTCCCATCTTTCCTTCTCCTTCTTTTATTCAGAAGTACTCGTGTCTACAAGAATGGGAGAGGATTCCTTAATCGCCAAATCTATGTCCATAACCCCAAAGATAATCAATAGATTTTCCCTCTAGGACTTAAAGTTCAATCCACTTAACATGGGAATGGAATTTAAGGTGAAAGTAATATTGGCAGAAGACATTTCTAAAAAATAAATGCAAATAAGCACATAATTAGCTCCTTTAAAACATAATGTGTCTAATTCATTCGTTAATTCCATCACATGTCTTAGTTAACTCCATCAAGGGTCTCATCTTTGGACAAGAGGTTGACTTGTAATTAAAGACATGGTGTGGTATGAAATGATTGTTGGTTCAAATCCAAGTCAGTCATGAACCTTCCTTTAGGTCGATTCAATGACTACCCAGAAATTCTAATAACCAACACATACTACTCCCACGCAAATGAGTGAAAGTAGATCGAGTATGCACTTTCCTTTGGGCCAGTGCACACCCACCTACTAACACCCATTCATCCTTTTACTAGTCATGGATAAACCCAGTATTCATAAGAGAGCTCACTTTGGCGAGGTGTTGCTTCAACTGGGTTGCCCTAGAATAGTATACCTTATTAATTAGACTAAAGTTAATTTCACTAAGTAGAGAGTGGGTTGGTTATGATACCACTTGTTGGCGTTAATTCCTTAAACCTTATGGGCATAACTGAAATTAACCCACCTCTGACTTAAGATGGACCTGTACAACATCTTGTCTCAACTAGACCTCATGTTGTCTGGGTACCGGTACTAGTAGACCAGTACCAGTATCCATAACTTACAGTTATGGGTTCTATATTCAATGGGTACCGGTACTGATGCCAAGTATCGGTACCTATGAGTTACTGTTCAGAACTCAAGTCCAAATGAATACTCGTCCAATACTCACTATGTACCAGTACTCATGTTGAGTACGGGTACTTGTAGACTACTGGTACTTCTCTAGGAACCAACTGATCTCAATGTGTACTGATACTCATGAGGAGTATCGATACTTGTTGAGTACTGGCAACTTTACTTGTAGCTAATGTCTACTGGTACTTGTAAGCTACAGGTCCTGATGACTTGAAGCCCAGTACCTGACCTGGGACTCATGTGTACTAGTACTCATGGTGAGTACCAGTACTTGTAAGTCTCAGTTTAGGACTTAAGTCGACCTGGAGCTGGTCTGAAAGTTACATGTACCGGTACTCATGAAGAGCACCGATACTAGCAACCTACAGTACACTAAAGGGACCAAAGATTGTATCTTGTCTGTACCGATACTCCTCATAAGTACCGGTACTTATGGTGGTTACAGATTGTGTTTGTGAGATTTTGAGAATACCAAAAGCTAGATCTAAACATGTGGATTATGAAAGAACAAAATAATTTATTTAAACAGAACTATTGAACAAAATGACATTCATTGGTAAACAAAACAATATATACATATATGTGCATCAATATGCAAATAATATATGTGATAATGTCCCTTGATCAGAATATCAAAGAGGATTTATGGAGAAGAAGGTTACCTGGATTCATTATCAACAGAGAAGATAGAGGCTACAGTATGGATATTTCAAGAGTTCCTAATAAGTTTTAGGAGAGGTCTAACCTTTGCTCTGAAAAGAAGAATAACCTCTTCTTCTCTCAGCCATCTCCCTTCTTCTCTCCCTCTCACAGCTTACAATGGGGGTTTGCTAGAGAGAAAATCATACTTAGGACTCTTGGAGATCATGACTATCCTAATAATCAAATAATTAATGTGACTAATTGTTTAAGTGAATTACAACTTCACCCATCGAGAAATTACTATTCACAATTTTAAGTCTCTATACATATATTTTAAATACCACACTATATCATTTATATTTATATCCATACACTCAAAACAACTTAATTTAATTACTTTAAAATAAATTTTAGATGACAATCACTTTTACTTATTATTATTTAATTATATCAATATATATATTTACACATATGAATTCATAAGTTAAATTTCAATCAATACTTTTTATTTAAAAGAAAAAGGATCCACTTCACGGTGCCACCTTTTACCTGCTGGTCACTTCATTAAATAGTTAGAAGCCATTGCCAAAGGGTGTCATTGTCAATTCATTCGGCGAACCTGCATTTAGTTTCCCTCGTAAAAACGCGTAAATTAATTTGGTGGGACATGAGGGGGCTTATGTAGCCCTTTCCTTGACTTAAAAGAATTGACTGACCGCTGACGTCATAAAGGGCATGTTTCCGTGTGAGCGTGCCTCAGCTCGTTTGGTGGTCCACCAAATCCTGCCATCCAAATTTTGGACACCCAAATCAGTCTTCATTAAATGTTGTCTAAAATATACAGCTCATGGTGGGTTGCCCGAGCTTAACTTTAGTTGACCGAACACATGTAATTTTTATTTAGTTAAAATGTATAAAACTGTATTATTTCCGAAATTTGCAATATGTTGGTTGACTTGAATATAATTTATATCGATCTAAATTGATTTTAAATGATTTTATATTAATATAAAATAATTATAAAATAATTTTATATTAATATAAAATTATTTTAGATAATTTTATATTGATATAAAATAATTAGTATTGATTTTACATTGATGTATCATAGGATATTGTAAAATACTTCGACTTCTATGTTTTGATACTTATGTTATTTTTATTTAAATCCATCGAGATTTTTCTTTTCCTTCCCCTTGCACTTCTTAAGCCTACTCCCTTAAGGCCTCATTTGGCAATGGGATAAAATAAGGTATTTTGTGGAGGATTGAATAAGTGGTGAGATAAGTTATGGGATAAAATAATTGATATATTAATGTGATGTTAATAGATATTTATTTATGATATAGGTGTGAGTAGATTAATGTAATATAATAAATATATTTTAATGGTACATTACATTAAATATATTAATATTAATGTGATGTAATGAAATGATTTACTTTGGATGTTGATAGAAGTGATGAATAGTACTTCAATTCCTTATAAATAGTACCTCAACCCCTAGCAGGAGGGATAACCTCCCACTTATGCTGCATCCAAACTTGACCTTAGACGTGTAAAAAAGGTTGTTAATACTCCATTACTATGGTTTAGGTTAACTAAAATCCTAGATATTGAATTAGTGATGTGGAAAGATCTACCAGGCGTTCCAACCAATATCTTGGAAACCCATCTAAAGGGTTTTTACTTGACAATAGTGGGTCAAGTCCAACTGCAAAGTGAGCTCTCATGGAGCAAAAGGTAAGAACTTTGGCTGTGCAGAGAAGGGAAGAGAATCACCATGTCAACAAGGATGGCACGCTTTTAGGAGACCTTCACATCCCTCAGAGCCCACTAGGGAAAAGGCTTAGAGCAATTTGGTCTGCAGGACAACCTCTTGGAGAGCAGGCAGAACAGCTTGAGATGGACTCCTCCCTTGACCATTGTTATAATATATTTTAGAATGTATAAGGTGAAAGTGATAATTTTAATGGGTGTATTTTAAGTTTTTAGTAGTGGAAATCATTTTATAAAAAATCACGTCTAAGTGAAAAATTATTTTTTATAGTTGAAAAATTATATTCCAAATATAAAATTATTTTTCATCGATGGAAAGTTAAAATAAACTAGTATATTTTCATTATGTTGATTTTCAATATTTTTAATTATTATATTTTAATTTTGAATCGATTTATTTGATTTTCAAGTAGTGAATTTTAATTTTAAAATGATGTACTTTCATTTTCAATTAACTGATTTTGATTTTAATTTCAATCGATTAATTTGATTTTCAACTAATATATTTTACTTTCTTCTCTAGGCAAAAACATTCTCGTGACCTTTTATTAAGGTTGCCGATGAGATTATTGCTGACTGTACTAGGCGGGTGGAAACTTTAGGCTCCATCCCATAACCCTTAACCGATATTGCGCAATTATCCCCGATAAATTCCGTTAACAACTTCAAAGGGAGTCAATAAACTTCTCCATATGCCTTCAAGAATTGTTCGCATCAGCTCTGCACTGGAATGGTAGCAATAGCAGTAAGGTTCACCTAAAAGGAAAGATGTAACAAAATTTTCAGAAGGCTGACGTCTACAGATAACCATATTGCATCATCAACAATTAATTAACTCAGATATATGATACTTCAAAGCAAATGATTTATAATCCTTACAAACTCAAATTTTCCTTGATCGGGGAAGTTTACTAACATCATCTCACCTTGCTTATTTGAATATTGGCATACAACATGAGCAAGTAAGGTAGCGCCGCTCTCCACAGGCAAGAATAGCCAGCAGTACCGATTGCCCTTTTATCAAACATATGTGGAACCTACTGAAGATTCAAAAACTGTGATTTTTTAGGACGAATAAAATCCACAGACGGGAAAGCAAGTTAGCAACTCTTCCAAGGAAAATCTATATACCATTTTCTGTAACTAACCCCTCGGGTGGGGCAAACCCTCTCCTATTTCTTGCCCCGCCGCGTTGGAATTTTACCATGAACTTTGTTGTTTGCCGTATTTTCGTTTTCTTTGTTTTTCATCTGGTTGTTATTTTATGAGTTCTTTCGTATGTTTTCCCATTTCTACGGGAAGCATCCTTTCCGACTTTGAGAGGACACTCCATTCGTCCTTTCCTTCTGTGCCTTTAATCAGGTTGCGTCATGTTGTAATTAATTAGTTTTTCTCTTTTAATAGAATGTTTAGTTCTAAAAAAAATATAGAAAATAAAAAGAAAAACAACGCTTTAGACAAATGAAAGTGAATCCTTTTCCAAATCCTTGTACACACCCCTGTCCTTTAAAAATTTTTCCCACTGATAACTAATTTCAAATGTATTTTTTCGTTAACAACCCTTCACTTAATAATCTTTATCCTTAACGTCCCTAGATTATTTTTTTCCTTCCTTAGGACCGATATCCATACGAGGGCATATAATTAAGCAATTAGCCTAGTAACTAATCCTCGTGATCAGCCAATGACAAAAGAAAATTTTTTTATAAAATAAAAAACTAAAAAAGAAAACTGCAGCAGTAGACAAAATGTGTAATATTAAAAAAAATAAAAATAAACGAAAATCCAACTCCAAACCCGTGCAGGCCCCGAAGGTATGCCATGCAAACTCCCACGTCTCTCCACTTTCCCCACGTCCGTCCCCAACTGCTCGGAATTCGCTTTCCATTTCTTACGTGCCGTCACACACACAACAAGTAAATTAAACTGCAATTTCGCAGTTTGTTCAATTGCCAGTGCAGGTGTTTGAGATATAGAAGAAGTGGAGAAAAGTAGAGATCTGCAGATAGAGATCCATCGATCATGGCGGATTGGGGACCAGTGGTGATAGGAGTGCTGCTGTTCATGTTGCTCTCTCCGGGGCTTCTCTTCCAGTTTCCAGGCAGGAGTAGGCTCCTCGAGTTCGGCAACCTCCAGACCTCCCTCGTCTCCATACTCATCCACACCCTCATCTACTTCGCCCTCTCCGCTGTCTTCCTCGTTGTCATTGGCGTCCACATCATCTCTGGCTAGCTTGCTATCTAGCTTTTATATATATATATATATATCTTTGGATTTTGATATATATTAAACATCCATATATGCCTTCAAGCAATTAAGTTGTACTTCGTGCATCTTCATTCCATGTAGCTTGTTTGGTTTGCTGTTGCTAATTATTAACTGCTTATGGTGCATTAGCTAGACTTGCTATCTGTCGCTCCCAATTGTTAAGTGTCCAATGTGTTGACGGCGTGCAGCAATTGTGTTAGTTTTCCTTTTCCGTGCCTTCTGCTGATCTTGTTCGTCCCTTACAGCGTTTATTTGCGCGTAATTTTCTGTCATCTTTCCATTTGATTTGCATGTATCCACGAACTACGATCCAGTTACATTGCCTAGTGCGCGACCCTTATTTGCATCGAAAGGTAGTTATTTAAGGGTGAGAAAAGATAATAATAATATAATAAATATGCTTCATGTTTCAGGGGGAGCAAACAAGTGTAATTTTTATATCATACCACGGAAGAAGTTCATTTCGTGATAAAGTTGCCAACTCCAGTCACTCCACCCAGTTTAGATTTAACTTGCAGTAATTAAATATATCTAAGCATGGCTAAAAGGAGTTATGCCACAAACGGTATTTGATCATTCTTCTGACATCGTTGGGTATTTGGATATTAAAATTTGCGGATACCATCCATTATTTGTTCTAACGTTTAATTTGGTCTCTACATAGACCGGGTGTACAACAAACATTCGAGGCAACACGTTGGTTAGCATAGAAATTTTTTTTGCAGACTGTTTTCTTCGTTTTTTGACGGAAGAAAAGCCCAAGTTCCCGGGCTTTTAATTGTTGTTATTTGAACTACGATTCGACAAGTTTGAATCGTCTAAATGTCGGTTTCAGAACGCGGGCCTGAAAAGAAATGGCACTCATAATTCCAACTACAGATGGGGAAAACCTTGTCAAGGATCCACGTGTCCAATAATGACGTGTTTATCGTTAGAAATATCGGAAGGAATTATACTGAAAATGTATTTGTCTGTTCCTATAGGAATAAGACCATGCATTATCTCTCGTACGAGACTTACGGGCATATCTTCTTAAAAACATCGCAATTATAAAGTTTGGAATCGAAAATGACTCGGATAATTGCTGCAGATAAATACAGTTCAATATGACCTTACCGTGAATAACTTGGGGGGTCTCATATCACTTGGCATGATGATAAAAGAGATATAACAAGAGCCATTTGGAAAGGCAGCCGTTTGGGTTGGGCTTCGACTCGGGGCAACATACTTGGAAACAGAACAAAGAGTGTTACATTTTGGGATTCACATTTTGTTTCCATGAGAGATTGATTATAGGATATTCCCTGCTTAGCGCTCCAAATTCAACATTGGTGAAAAAATCTGCAGGGTGATGGCAATATACGGCACAGAGGAAAGTGCTTCTTAGATTTTGCTTCCACTGCAGAAGATATTTTTCTGTGGTAAGTTTAAAGGCATCTGTGAAAAGATAGAATGACGAAAGAGAAATTTGCCCAGGTGCTTTTAATTAGAGCAAAGGACCCCTTTTACCATCAAGTAGAGGGCAGAGAGGACTCCACCTGTACCAACATACAAATAGTCCACTCCTTATTCCTAAGAGATACCACGGGTCCCCGGCAAATAATCTAGTGACATTGAAATAGTATGGACGATACCAAAAATGTAATGATGCAAAAGTAACACTTTTGTTTTGTTAAGTTAAATTACACATTGATTTGGCCAACTGTTTCCGGTAGCGATACAGAAATTTAAGAGCACGATCTCATGGAGCAACGAGAACGGCTTACTGCTGTTCATACATATTCACCAACATAAAGAGGCATTAATACCTCATATAGCAGTATGGACAACATCTGCAGCCTTTCCCCCAAAAAGAAGAATGCAGTCTTTGTAAGGATGAAATTTGCAGCACCGTGATTTCAAAGGAAACGAGGAAATAATCTGGCACGTAGATTAACAAGAAAGGTAAGATAAGTGTAAAGTTTTATCAGAGGAAAGGCCCCACTACCATTGAGAGAGATGGCAGGAGCAATATTCATGTACATATATCATCAGTGAAATGTGGAGAAATGATCTGGTCACAAGACTGCACTGTGTTTGTTTGTTGTACGAAAAGAGTGGTAGCTCCGAGTTAGCAAATAGAGTGCAAATGGGATCTCAAATCTGTGAGCACCACCAGCTCCTTCCACTCCATCCATACGTCCAAATGCACATCATAAGTTGATTTTTATGCGTCTGAAAACTGGGAGCTTGGAGAACACTTGATCTGTATCAAAGAAAAAAAGATGTTAAAGAGTGGCAACAAAGTCGATGCAAACAGAAATTTCACAGA
This sequence comes from Thalassia testudinum, assembly GCA_037157565.1. NCBI lineage: Eukaryota > Viridiplantae > Streptophyta > Magnoliopsida > Alismatales > Hydrocharitaceae > Thalassia > Thalassia testudinum. Next base: position 6,570,996 of record JAZHRO010000012.1, on the reverse strand, counting down.
AGATCAGAGACATTATATTTTTTATTTTCAATTTGTCTGAAACGTTAAAATGGAAATAGGAACAGTCAGACCTGACTATGACTCACTTAAAAACATTTGCATGAGCAGCCATCCTAGAATTCTTACTATGGAATATATGTATGATTGTCGAAGAGAGGATGACACCATGGTCAACCCAGCATCTAACTGGTTGCATGTTCTAACCGCTCCCATCCTACCCTTTTGATAAAGATTGTTAATCCCCATCAAATATGGCATACTTGATCAGTATATGCCCCACTCATTATCTCTACATTGATTAGAAGCTGTCACCCAGGTAACTCTGTCAAACTACAGAATTGCATTGCAGTCACCCAGGTTTCTAGAAATTAATTAAAGTAATAGATACGTAGTTAGGAGTTTCCACCCTATTGCATGCCAGTGTAATGGCGATAATTCAATCACACCAAAAATTGGCACATTGGAAGGGAAGGGGGAGTTTGACGAGGTGAGGCATTAAAAAGGTTGTCCAAACCAAAAGAAAGTAAACGATTGGAAGGATAGTGCAGTGAATGAGCAAGACTAAAGGCAAAAGAATGGCACCTTTTCTCTGCTTCACTTAATAGACTAATTGGGAGGAAAATGATAGTAATCAGCTTAGAAGTAAAAACTGTACCTTTAGCCCTCATACTACTGGGCTGCAGATAAACTAAGAAAAATGTGAAAGGACAAATAAGTAAATGAATATCAGATACTATCATCTCCTTCACCAGTTAAATATTCCAACACAAATATCTCACTCCCTTCTACTCCTATGGCCCTACCCCTCCATTTCCACCCTACCGAGTCCTTGGTAATTTTAATTGATATTGTTTACATATCAGATCATCTTACTCTTGAAACTGCTCTATCTTCTCCTGCAAAGCAGGCAAGGAAACAGACATCAAAAGTTAAAGGGATTAAGTCATGAAGCCTGGCCGAAAAAGAGATTTTGAGGATCTTTCTGATGTTATAGCAGAATTAATTCCTGAAAAAGCAAAGTTAGTCTACCTCTTTGTTTTGACCTAACACACAGCTGAACCATCTTTTCAGAATCAATTCTTTTGAAACTAGGGTTCACTGTTGTACTTATTACTTGTTAGAGCAGTATAATCACGATCCATGGAATGGCACCAATTATAGTAAACCAGTTTATGGTGCTCAGACTGATGGGATCATATAAAACCATTTTATATGGAACACAATGACAATCAACTATCATGGTTTGCCAGATTGTCGAGTTCAAACTCAATGGCCACATAATTTTCTGCACAGGATCTCAAACAGAAAATCTCGTAAAATGCTTAGCTCAGCATCCATTCCTACCGTCACAAGGCATTCACCTTTGAGGCACTGACAACTCTCTTTTACATCAAGAAAGAGCCTAATGCTACATCTAAGATGGAATGAGATAGCATTTGTCAAGCTCAATAGAGGCTACTTTTTTGAGGTGAGGAAAGCTACCCTAAGAACCCCAAAAAGAATACCATTTCTCTTTCTTTATTAACCTATTAATTGTCTACCATATGATTTTGAATCTTCAAATCATTAGTGAAGATCAAGTTAGTGCTTGGTCATTCATATCTACTATGTGCCAATCTTATATCCTGTAAGGATTTATATGAAATTACAAATTTGCAATCAAGAGTTTCTTTCACCTACAAATTTTGCAGTAAAGTTTGTTGGAATACTCCTAAAATTATGATTTTAGTAAGTCCTGGAGACCTCTCCACACCATCATGCTCCATTCATCTCCACCAAGATGCCCTATGTTATATATGGAATAGAGGGAGAATGGCTTACATTTCAATACTGATAAGCAGGTTGTCTTCAATAGAAAAACTAATAAAGTTCAAATCGTGAAAACAATACAATGGATGAGACATCCAGAATAATAAGCAGAACATAAAGGCCTGATAGCAGAGAAAAAAGAATCCTTTTCCCATAACAAGAAAAAAGAAGCATTTATCATTATATCCCATGCCATATTTTTGTCATTTGAAAAGCTGTGCTGTCAGGCCTTTGATCATCTGACTGTTGATGGGAGGTAAATGTTATCTCTGGTCAAATAAGGTAGCTCATATGATTATCTCCTTCATGGGTTTGTCTACAAATAATTTCCAAACTCCTATAAAAAAACAAATCATTTCAGAAGACACACTTGAAGAGTCCATCAATGAAATGACTTCTGATGGCAAAGCATTATGACTGCATAGAGAGAGGAAAACAGTATCTTGGGAACCAACATTAAATTATTTGTAGCAGATATAAAATTGGGTACACTTGATATCTTATTTGGAGTCCCTGGAGTTGCAGTCCTTGGACAAAAAAATTATGGATTTGGTACCAGCTAAATGCAATTAACGGGATGGCAGTGTCAAAGCAAAAGTGGATATTTAAGGCGTTTCCCTTCAAAGCAAATCACAGTGTCTCAGAGAGGGAAGATTGGACAAATCAGGAAATAGAAGTACCCATATTATCACAAGTTTAAGTAAGTGTTTCAGGATCAATAAGGATTATATTAAAACTCAGAATTTCATTAAAAGAGGACGACTAAATGGGAAAGGAAAGTGATAGCCAGCTCAACCTAGCACAATCCACTTTAGGTACTTGGTACCGACATTAAAGAAGACAAATTTCAAATGTTCTTTTCCCCTTCAACTGTAGATCTTTGAATGGGATCATCAACAACGGCAAGTTCCACACAGTTTACCAGACAATCAAATAAAGCACAAGCACTCACAAAATAATCATCAGGCTCAAGTTGGAAAGAAATATATCCATTAGATGGCCACGATGGTCAGTATATGCACAGGATCATATGATCATAAACCCAATGCTCATCCTTAGAGAAGACCTTTTTATCTGCTGCAGGTTGTTGGTCAGTGTCATGTAACATCTCTATTCATCAAAAGGCTTATGGAAAAGCAAAATGCATTGGCTCAAGTTTGAAGTGGAATGGTGGGTGGGTCCACATATGATGTCAATTACACGTCACACAGGTGTGGCAGTTTCTGCCAATCATAACACCATCAGAGAAAGAAACCAAACGGAAGACGCATGTTTCCTTCACCCGTTTACAAACAACTTCCATTCTCTTAACCTTTTTCCCAACTCTTATCAAAAAAGAAAAAACACTCCAGAATCAACAATGTCTAAAACACTCAAATCGAATTACGCGGATTGATTCGAAAACCGATTGAATTCATGGCAAAGGTTCTTCCTTCTTTTATTTCCTTTCAAATCCATTTGACAAGAAGAGCACCTCACATACCGTGCATCTCCTTGGGAGAGGTAGCGTGGGGCCACGACGAGGCCACCCACCGGGCGAAACCTGGGAGGTTCGAGACGACGCCGGCGAATTGAAGAAGCAGGGAGAGGCCGAGGACCCACGGCATGAGCATGAAGCCGATGAGGAAGGTCACCCACCCGCACAGCATCATCGCCACCGACACCCCCAGCAGCAGCGACGCCACCCCGGCCACCGAGACCTGCCGCGGCCGCCGCCGGCACGCCGCCAGCGACGGCCGCATGACGCCGAGGACGAGCGAGCAGAGCTCGCTTATGGCTCGGGATTGCTGCTCCTGCTGTCGCCTCATGATTCGGAGAGGGTGAAAACCCTAACCCTAACCCTAACCCTAAGATTCGCGATTGAGGCGGTGGAGGGGAGTTTTTTGTCGGGGTGGACGAAGAAGATGATCTGATTAGGGTTCTTTGGCGATCTAGCGGGAGGGAATTAAGGGAAGGTGGAGGACGAAAGGAGGTGAGGTGGTTTGGGCTTATAAGGCTAACGGAAAGGTTAGGTAGGTAGGTGCAGGGTTGAGGTTTTTTTTTTATTTACCTATCTATCTCGAAGCCTAGAGTTACTTTTTGTTTTGAGTGGGATGCGCCTGGAGTCGGGTCGGTCTGACACAGTCCCAACTTCAGTCTGATTAGGCTGGCTCAATTTTAAGTTTAAAATTAACTTGGATTAGATTTAGATAGTAAATATTATCTATTTATTGAGATTAGGTTTGTTTAACGAATTAAGTATTTAATTCATCATTTAATTTTTTTTTATTTGCATCGGATTAAGTGGATTTAATAAGAGGTAAAGTTATTTTATCCTCTCTGTAGAATAATTTTAACTCGTTAAAACATCCAAATGGTTTAACTCATTTATTCTACAATTTATTTCACCCTTTCAATTTATTCCACAAACTTATTTTTCTTATCAAATGAAGCTTAAAGGAATTTTTATATATCTATGTAAATTTTCAATAACTTATATATACCCCTATATTCTTTGCATTAACGTATATACACTTGCAAGCATCCTAACTCAATGACCTTATACCACTCAGTTAACTTCTGTTATATTCCGTCAGGAAGTTGGGTTAACGTCTGTTAATTGTTAAATGAAAATAACAATAATACACCTCAATGTGTAACCTTTGGGAGAGGGTTTGAAGTGGGTCCCCAATGACAATTTTTTGTTGGGAGCATATTTAAATTGTTGTAAATTATGTTATAGTACACATTTACATAGATTATTTCCACACAGGAGAGAAAATCAAATTGGGACGTTTTATTCAACTTGCAAAGAGTAGAAAATTGCTCCGTAGATCTCAACCGATACAATTACCATGGTAAATGTTTTTACAATGTTTTGTTACAAATAGTCTCTCTTTTAGTAAGAGATTATAATGTTTACATGAAATATTTCTATAATACAAACTTTAAGATAAATGGAGTCTTCATCTCAAGTTTCATCAAAAGGTAACAAGTCAAGTGCTCTTACTATCTTCCAGTTGTAGTGAGAATGTCCAATAAATCATGGAGTAAAGGGCAATGCACATGCAAATATGGAAATTGCAAATACTTTGATTGGGTAAATCATTTCTACAAAAATGAAACCAGCCATAAGATGGAAGAAATGAGAAGCAAGCAGCTAGAAGAATTGAGAAAGGACATATTGACATTGAAAGAGAAGATGAATGAACTATTTGATGTAAAATGCTTGTTAAGGAGCTCATAGTATACACTAAAGTGTTTATCATATTCTTAACCTTGCAAATTGCAATAAAAATGTATATGTGAAGGAAGATAATTTGAATGGAGTTGACCTAATTCTTGACTATAAGTAGATAGTAATTTTTCTTTGATGATAAATTGAATGTAGTTCAAAGTATTGCAGGGATTTTAATGTGTATGATTTAATTCTTGACTACAATTAGAAAGTAAGTTTTATGTGGCTGAAGATGCATTCATAATTCGTAGTCTACCTATGATATCCAATTATTAGGAATGTGATAAAGAACTAGGGAACAAATGGTAATTAGTAACCAATCTAAAAAGAAATGAAGTAGCATTAGCTATTATAAAATAGCATTCTAAACCAAACCCTTGATGTACAACTATTAGTAGCCAATCAAAAAAGCATGCTAGTACTTTAAAGGAGTGTTACCCTTTGGATCAGTTGGCCTCAATGGGTCTAGAATGCTTTGCACTTTTGAAAGTAAAGCACTTATCACAAATCATAATTGAAAACCTATTACGACCCGGTTCCCGAATCCCTACAGGACACAAGATCGAACCGACTCGACTGATCCCAAGACCCAGTCGTCCAACGAGAAAGTAACTAAAAAGCAGGAAAGTAAACCACATTTACCATGCTAAGCAACTAATAGTAATAAAAGTACAGCAATAAAGAAGTAAAACTACTACAATACACACCACTACAACAATAGGAAAGTAAACAAGTACAAGAATATAAAGTACAAAATGTCAGAGTACAGAGGTGCAAGAAACTACTCACTACAACAGAAAAGGAGTACAACAAAAAACTACAACTACTGGGCTCTACTGAGCCCAGCACCCTCCGCAACCGTAGGCTCTAGCTACTCAACACCTAGACTTGAAAAGGGGTTATGAGTACAAAACGTCAACTAACGCTGAGTAGAGTAGCAACCAACTAACTAAAGCAGTAAAGGTAGACAGGTAGCTGCTGTTTTTCAATTTCTTTCTTTCTTTAACTAATTATTCTTTCTTTCATCACTTGGTTTATTTATCAGGTCTCTTTCTTGATCTCGAATATTCCTCGTGGGAACGATCTTGATTGTAGTCTTTTACGAAGACTAGAAGTCGCATGTGGTGCTCTCTTGGCCAGGAGAGTCCCCCGTGGTGGTCCTACACCCAGTCAACCACCCCAAGGTCATGAACAGACGTAACGGTGACTACAGCATGCGCGATAAGCTCATGGGTAGCTACCCCACACTGGCACACAGTCAGTCGTTTCCGTTAGCGGGTGTGCCCAAAGCACAGCACGGAACCAGTATAGGCATAGCCCTCTCAGTAACAGGGGTCTAGCCCCTAAGAACCAAATAGGGGTCTCGCCCCTCCACAGTCTGCGCACCCTCGCCTAACTACCTTTGTTTGCCCAGTGGGCCTAACAAGTCGGTGTAGGGTGGCTAGCTCTCTCCCTACACTAGTAGCTCTCCCTGGTATAGTGTACACGAGGGCCAAGAAGTCGATACAGAGTGGTCAATCTAACCCTAGGTCCCAACCCAAGGGCAACTAGCTCCGCTCTGCACTAAACAGGGGGACAGTCGCTCTCCTTTGTACTCCGTACTCAAAGGTCAGCTCACTTCCCCACTCACATTTCCAGTTCCATTACATTTATTTCTAGGAGCTCTACTCCTAATTCCCCGTAGGGTTCATGCTCATATTCCTCAGGCCATTCCATATCAGGTTTCATCATTTCTATTTCCATTTTCAGGTTATACACATGCAATTGGTGATTCTATCATTCACATTTCTATATTCAGGTTATTCACAGGTAGCTCGTGTTTCCAATATTCACCTTTCCATTTCCAAATTATATACATGCAGCTCATATTATGTGTGCGACAGGAAAATTACATTCAACAATTAACTAGCACAAGTACTACATATTTCGCAAGCAACTGTTATTCATTTACAGGCAATTGTTATCATTCTATCTACTCATTCAAGACTGCAATCCATTCATGCAATACAGACATTCCAGGATTTTTAGTCCTAGGATTCATGCTATATCCTAGGTTCCAATCCTTCATTCCACACATGCGTTTAGGTTTTAAATAAATTAAGGGGAAGCCACTCTACCAGTAAACCGAGGAGTAGTGGGGGCTTGAACGGCAGACTCACGTGCCTCAACAAGTCCCAAACTCTCAACGGAAACTAGTCCTATCACATGGATCAATCACAAGAGAATACTCAAAACAGTATAGAAAGCTTTTAACAAGTAGAGAAATTCATAAGGGAAACATCGGTATCTTAATTGCAGAAATCGGACCTCAAACGGACCCTAAAAGGGTCAAAAACAGTGTTTCTGACTCAAATCAGACGTCTAGAATAACTTCCAGACGTCTTAAAAGTGTCCAGTGCCATACCTCAAGTCCTACGCCACTCCTCAAACGTCCAAAAACTCCACTGGACCGTCTGGACCCAGTTCCATACATCCGACCACCTCTCTGGACGTCTAGAAGCGCTTCCCGTCGTCTGGTATGTCGCCCAGACGTTCGAAATGCGTGGGAGGGTGTGTCTCGTGCCTTCCCGAAGTGAACCTTGCACGCAATCAACCAAATCTCCTCAAAAAGGCATGCAACAGTGCCTCGGCGGAGCGGCCTGCATGACAGTATCTGCAAAGAATATGTACCTTCGCGAAGTCTACTTCTCAGTCGTCTGGAACCTCCTCCAGACATCGGCTACGTCATCTGGATGTCGATCCAGACGTCTGATTCTGGGAAAAACCCAGAACCAGAACCTGCTTCCACCCTCTCACACTGTGCATGGCCACGCCGCGCCCTCTCGCCTGTTGCTCCGACTGCAGCAGTGTAGGGGAGGACCTCCCCGACGCACTCCTCCGCCTTGCGCACGCGTCGCTCTGGCCGTAAGCTCACCGGCAAGCTCCCACGCGAGCTCGCAAGCTAAACTCCTCTCCCTCTCACGCTGCTCCTCCTCTCCTTCTCACACCACTCCCACGCTCTCACTCTCTCTACTGCTCTCGCTGGAGGGAAGGAGGAAGGTGGCTGGGAAGTGGGGTGGAATGAGGGAGAGGAGGGGGCTTTATATAAGGGTATGGGTTTAGGATTTCGTTGGGGGCGGAAGGAGAGAGAAGAAGGAAATGAGGGGGTGTACTGTCTGCGTGCAACACGTGCGCAGACGCGAGCTCGTACTCAAAATTTTTTGATTTCCAGACGTCTGGGAAGGTGTCCAGACGTCTTAAAAGGTTCAAACAGCACGGGTCTTAACAAAACCCCAAGCAAGTACCTTCTCTATATGAATACTTTGCGAGGAATGGTTGCTACTATTAGTACCTATGTATAGTTGCTGCTATCAGTCTTTGCTACCTGTGTATAGTTGTTGCTACCTGTGTATGTTCAAAGAAATTATCAACATCTAGACAAACACACCATGAACATCAAGAAATTATAGAAATACGAGGAAGAAGCATTACCTCTTTATCTACAAGTAATGCATGATCGTCAAATCCATAATGTACTGCATAAGTTCACATTTAAAGGAAAAGAAATAGCAAAAAGTAGTGGAAAAGCAATAACACTAACAACACTTTCATACTTGCATTTGAAGTAAAGCACTAACAAGCAAGATGACATTATGACATGAATCATGAACAAAAAGGACATCAATCCTCATTCCAGTAGACCATTAGTCTGAGATGAAATAAAGATCAGACTAACACAGATCACAGTAACACACCATCATCAAAAAAGTGTTCGTAAAGTTCAATTCACTTAATTGAACTTCCTATCTACAAGGGTTTGTAACTTAAAAGATCAAAAATGATAGGCTATATTGTAGTATCTTCATGTTGTTGTATCATTTACAAAATCCATCCAACTAGTATCAATATCTGCAAAATCTTGTCAAACTTGCATGGAATATCAATAAGATAATTACATAAACACCACTCCTCTGAAATGTTTTATTTAAGTCTGAAATATTATAAGATACAATATACATTACCTCTGTATAGTATATGAATCACAACTAGAAAAAGGTGATCTATTGTCGGTTCGTTACCGTCGGTTGTGCAAGTGACGATAAAAATACTTTTGTCGTTGCTTAGTGATATAAGTGACGGCGAAGACCACATTAAAATTGAGCGCCCCAACCTTGTTCAAAAAGCAGCATGTAATGAATATTTGTCGTTGCTTATTATAATAAGCGACGGCAAATGTCGACCTAAAATTTGCCGCAAAATTTTGGGTGCGAGAATTGAGATTGAATTATACATTTGTCGTTGCTTAGTAATTAAACCGACGGCGAATGTTAGACTTTGTATCCCTCGTAGAACCCTCTCCTCCCCCACACTACGTGTACTCCTTCCTCGTCTGCAGAAGTCCTTCTCCTCGTCACAGAGCTGCTCGTCACTGCCCCTCCTCCTCCTCAGGTAACTCCTCCTCGTCTTCTTCCTCCTCGTCGAAAACCTCCTCGTCGTCGCCCTCCTCCTCATCATCTTCCTCCTCCTCATCCACACCCCCCTTCTTTTCGTCCTCCTCGCAGCCCTCCTCCTCCTCCTTGCTCCTCTCCTCTTCCTACTCCTCTTCCTCGCCGCCCCCCTCCTACTCTTCCTCCCCGTCCACAACTCCTCCTATTGCTACTCCTCCTCCCCTATCGCCCCCCGGTCCTCCTCCCCCTCCAACGATCCCCCCCCTCCTCCTCCCTCTCCTCATCTCCTCCTCCTTTCCCTTCTACCTTGCCCCTCCTCATCTCCTCCTGCCTTCCCATTCCTCCCCTCATCCTCAAGGGTTTTATTTTAACAATTAGGTTTTTTTTTAATACAGTAATTATAGTAATTTGGTTACATTATATTAGGTAACCTAATATAATTAAAAATTAGGTGTTAATGTATTCATGTTTTTCTTTATGGTCATGAGACTTTTCTCTTTCTCATTCCTTGTTTAAAATATTGCTATTTATCTTTTTTCTTTTTTAATGTGTTCATGTTTTTCTTTTAAAAAAAAAATTGTTTATCCGTGTTTATAGAATGATATTATTTGTTGTGGATATCTCTACATTTCCTTCTTAAGTTCATCAGTTAATCTGATAACGTGATAAGAAATTTTTTTAAATTTGACCATATTCAAGATAGACGTGAAGATATCAGGAAAGACACTACTAATAGTATAGCTGTGAATGTACAAATATCCTGTTAGATTTATGAGAAGCTGTCTTATGTCTTATACACTAGTTATATGGAAAATCAATGTTTTCTGCACCTAAAGTTTTCCTAGGCTCTGGTTACTATCTCTTGCCACTTGGCCTCTTGAAACTCAATATTTTTTGGATATCTAATTTTACACTTAAAACAGATTATTTAATTTTACGAGTTTGGCTAATACTAAGTGTCCTTAATTGTCCATTTTGCTGATCAGGTTGTAAGTATTTTGAAGATTTTGGATAAGGAACTTGTAAGTAATGTTGGAAATTATATCCCGAGGTGTGTTTCTTGATTTCAAAACTCACTAAATTTGATCTTTCTCATTCGATTATGTTAACTTACAATCTTATAGTGCATTTAGATTTTTCATTCCAAGTTATTTTTCTCTAATGCTATCTTTTCCATCACCCAACTATTTTGAAAAAGGAGTTTGGGTCTTAGTTTTTATCTCTCTTTATTTCAAGAAGTTGATTTTTTTTTGGTAGGGTAAATGTGTCCCCTATAAATACTATAGCAAATAATGTTTGACAATAGAAAGAAATGGAACAAGAATTGGTAACAATGTTTACTTCTTATGGAACTATTATTGCATCAAGCCTAGCACAACAGTTCTTTGAGCTCATTGTTCTATAAGACATTGGCTTTAAATAAAGTCATGTTCATGCTACTCACCTTCTCTCAGTCCTCAGTTTCTACTCCTCCAAGATTGGTATTTTCATCTGCCAAAAGTTAACAGTGCTTTCTCTTGAAACATAAAGAGTGTGGAATTACGCCTACCATAATCACAACCAAAATAAGTATGGCTGCTATCTACTGAAATGTCTCCTCATAATTTTGTAGATCATATAGTCTCATCAATAGAAACAAATGGAAAAAAGATAAAAACATAAGAGGGACAAGTAGTATAACCAAAATCTTTAGTCAATACCTCTTGATCGTCCATTCTCTAGCTAGTTATCTTGCTAGGAGTTTAAGGTTTGCGAAGTAGGCAAGAGGGAGGGAAGGGTCTGATTGCACAGTAATCATAGGTCTTAATTTACCTGAATTAAGTTAGATCCTAGCTTAACTTAGGAATAATGCATACACAAACAGCATAATTTGCATCATAGTTGATTTGCTAGCTTTGTGAATAATAATGTTATATTATGTTCTAATTGAGAGGTAATAATAATTGTAGGTACTTCAGGGTTGTGGATCTGCTCAGAATGACGACAGGAGCCCAATAATTCCAAGATCATCTTTATCAGACTTCCGCAGCATCATGTGGAGTTTGTGGAAGAGCAAAGGCCAAGAGGCAAGGAGGAGGAAATCTGGACCTCAGATGTCAAATCCGATCGCATGAATGGATCCAGATCAACAATCGCAGTCCAACGGCGCAAAATCATCTCTATCAAAAACCTATAGCACCATCTACAAAGCAAAGAAGATGGACGACCACGATGGTGCCATGTGGCACCATCACAGCCACCCAAGATCGTTGCCCTATCCTCTGAAGGAGTTTCCCCGCTCCTTGTGGGCCATTGGATCGTCATCGAACGGCCACAAGAACGTCACGTCGCTGCTACACCCACTCCTTATCAAGGAAGAGTCATGCTTAGCCATTGGATCTTCATCCAACGGTTGATGGCAGGCGTGTGCGAAAATGGAAGTGAGGCAATCACGCACCTAGCGCAGCAGTTAGCACACTAGCACGGAAGCAAGTGGCAACCGTTCGAAACACGCAGAGTGGAAAATCAAGATAGGTGATGAGCGTAAATGAAATTAAGCTGTTAGATGGCCATCGGATAGCGATGGAGTGGACGCGTGGTGCACTGATGTGCGTGGGATGAACATGCACGTGATGACGCAGAACCGAACGCATGCGTGCATGAGGAAACTTAAAGGTAGTGCTACGCTCACTTTAAGCCGTTTGATCTCGCGATTGAACTGCTGAGAATCAAGTGCACACGTGCTCGCGAGATTTCAGCGAAGGCATTGGAAGCATGAAGGAGGTACGAGAAGCACGCGACCACGGCCGCGCGATTGCAATACAAGGGCACGCCATGTGTCAGCACCAGAAGCTATCCGAGCATATTAGGTGCATTGGAGGAGATTCAAGGACGCGATCTGATCCATGGATCTCCCGATCGACGGATCTGATCAATCTGAGGTGGATGCATGAGTTGGAGGGCCAAATACCTACTTTGCCCCTCATTTTTACTATAAAAAGGACCCCAGGGGCCCCCATATGAGAAATCTTCTCCAGCATCTCCTTCATCTCTTCCAGACACCTCCAAGCTCCTCCAGCTCCCTTTTCCTCTGAAGCATCCATCAAGCCTACCTTGGTGCACCGCTGCTGCTCTCCCTAACCTCTCCAAAAGGCCACCAAGGATCACCCTTGTTGCCCTTATTATAGCTACTCCTCCACTACTCTACTAGCTAAGCTAGCTTGGCTAGCTTAGCATAGCTCCACCTAAGCTCCCTACTCATGGCCGTCCACCTAACCCTAAACACCACCTAAGACAACCACCTACACCCTCCTAATTTTGGCACCAACATCACCTCCCTTGCATCCCTTCACCTTGGCACCAAAAGGAGGTGCCTCTTCACCCCATAACCTCCACCAAGAGGCACCTACTATTGGCACCATACCACTCTTCTAGAAACCCCCCCTTTTTTGTCGGCAATATGCCCCATAGATCCCAACCCTACACATCACCACAACCACCGTATCTACCCTCCATTTTCCCTCCAAAACCTACTCTTCTAGAACCCTCCTAAGTTGGTGCTAAAACACACACATCCCTACACCCATGGACGTCTACCAAGGGTGGCCAACCACCACCCTAGACACCCTTTAGGTTGGCGCCAAGTAATCCTAACCCTACATCCTATAACCACCTACCTATAAACCCATCCTAGCCATCCATAATCCAACGCCACCCCCCCCCCCCCCCCCCCCCCCCGTTCCCTTCCTATTTATATCCCTTCTTACAACCAAAAATATCCATCTTTGACTTACATTATTTCTACATATCCACATACATAGACGTCCAAAGGAGGAGTGGAGAGAAGAACATTAAGGAAGCCGTCCCGTGCTTCCTTGGTGTCTTCTTCTTCTCCCTTCTACCTTGGGCCAAAGCCAAGGAGCAACCATCAAGGGGGACGACCAAGCAGAGGAGAGTTCAAGGTGGTGCACGTCCACCTTGGAGGAGGAGCATAGGGTGGAGGATGTCCACCCTGAGGAGGAGGAGAAGAGCATCATCTCAAGGAGGAGGAGCCCTTTTTAACTCCAAGAGCTGATGGACTTGGAGTAAGGAATTCTTCGCCTTTAGGATATCAGGTGATTTCTCTAGTCTTTCTTTTTGTTTTGTATCAAATTTGTTGTAGAAGCATTCCTCTACAAGAATGTTGTAAGGCAAAGATTTCTCCTAATCAATATAGTTGCCTTTCACTATTTATTGTTTCACTTTGATTTCAAGCAATTCTTCACTATAGCGCACCTTTTCTTCTTCCTTCCTAATTACTCTATGTCACACATACCTAGAGTGAGTTTAGGAAGGATGAAATTCTATCATAATCAATTTTGCATGTTGGTTTCACTTCAATCACTTTTCTATCTCGATTAGTTTCAAAACCTTAACAAAACAAAAATACAAAAAGAAAGAAGATTTGAGAGAGCACGGGAGAGAACTGATTTATTAACTAAAATTGCCTCCTTGGTGATCCTAGATACCACCACTATCTAGGTTATAAATATTAAAAGTTGATTGTGATTTTACGCGTTACAAGGATACAAAAAAACCTGCTTTTACACGTGTGTTTTCGCTGTCACCAGCCCAGCTTGAGCCCTTTTTCTTTTTTGGGCCTGGCTGAGCCCAACCCACAAGGTCCTAGCCGAATTCTCATTGAAACGACCCTTTCTAAGGGTCATTTTATTTTTTTTCGAACTTTAGGGGCCTTATCATAATTTCTACGCATTAAAAGGTTCCGTGCGGAATATGTTAGTCCTTAAGGGGTTTGATGCAAAAAACCCCCACCATGCCCCTACACCATACCTCTCCATACCCCATGCTTCCCCCCATCCCCATACACCTCCCCCATACCTCTCCCCATTCCCATGCCACCATACCTCTCCCCATCCCTCACCATCCACAACCCCCCCTCCTCCATTTTGCTTTCCACCAGAGCAGCCGAGTGAAGGAGAAGGACAGGGAGAGCGGGGAATAGGAGGAGAGGGCGAGGCCATGCAGGAGCTATTGCAGCTCTTGAAGCGAGAAGAAAGATAATGAGGAGGTTCTACGGAGTCATTTTTCCAGAGATTTAGACGTTTGCAACACTTGTCAGACACCTAGAGGGACGTTTGGGATGGACTCAGGACGTCTGGAAAGCACGCAGAGTGCCGAGGTGCCACAGACGTTGGGAAGGTTCGTTGGTGCGACGTTTGAGGCACTTTAGGACGTTTGGGAGCATCGTCAGACTCCGACTGCTCTCCTAAACGACTGGGAGCAGTGCTAGACGTTTGGAGACACCCTCAAACGGCGGTGGAGGGTTTCAGATGTTTGAAAAAGACGTAGAAGGCAAGGTGATATCCCGCGCGTTTAAGACATCTGGGACTCTTCCCAAACGTCTGATTTTGGTTAGGATGCATGTTTTTGGCTGGTTCAGGGCCCAAACGAAGTCTATTTTTCGCAAACCAAGTATTGTTGGTTTTCTTTCAGAATTCTTTACGTGTTAGTATAGTGTCTATGCTATTTTGAGATCGTTTGACATATTGGTCAACAGTATAGGTCTCTAGTTCGTGGTGCACATAGGACCTGCAAAGATGTTGGGATCCACCGTTCGAGCCCCCATACCACCCGTATACCCTGGTAGAGTGGTCCTCTCTACTTCTGTGGTTTAAATTAGTAAAGTACATGTTAATGTAGAAATATCTGATTGAAACCTAGGTTATGAGATGAACCCTAGGATCAAGAATGTGACGATTTATTTTCAGTGCATGAAATCTGAGAATGCATGTTGTTAAACTTTATACTGTGATAACTGGAATATTTAATTGATGAGCTGATCACTTATTCTGTAAATGATAATTTCTTATCTTGTAAATTCATGAGCTGCCTATTATATGAACAAGAAACCAAACTGCGAGACAGACACATGCCAAGTACTATGCATGAACCCTATGGGGACCTAGGAAAAGAATCATCGTACAGTAATATGGATATTCGATGTATGATGGGACTCGTTGTCTATGGGTATGTTGGTTGGTTGTTCGGACTTGGACATGAGAAGTGAACTGGCCCTCATATATGTGGTACTGAGGAGAGCTATTGTCTCTTTAGTGTAGGGGGGAGCTAGCCACCCCTTGGGTTGGGACCCGGGGTTAGGAATGGCCACCCTACACCGACTTCTGTTAGGCCTACTGGGCAAACCGGGATGGTCGAGCGAAGGTACGTAGACTGTTGAGGGGTGAGGCCCCTATTCTGTTTTGTGTTGTACGTTTGGGTGTACCCACTAGTGGAAAAGACTGACTGCGTGCTAGTGCAGGGTAGCTACCCGTGTGTTTATCGTGCGTGTCGTAGTAACCTCTATGATGAGAACCTCATCATGAGCCATAACTAGCTCATTTTGACCCAATACAAAGGATAAAAGCTCCTACATATCTCAAGGAAAAGCTTAACTCAGAGAATTCTGAGTTTGAGAAGAAAACCAGTCATAAGGGGTAAAAGTGCAATTTTATCAGTATAATCTGCATACAGGGTAATTCAGGGCCCAAACACAGGTCAAAACAGCTTAATAAGAATAAAAGTGGGATGAGATGATCTAGCAAGGGCTACAGCACTTCCAAGGAACCAAATGATAATCTGTAACCCTAAAACAACCCACTTCAATTCACAAGGTTCGAGGCAAAGTAAAAATAGAATAAACCCTCTAAAATTCATAGAAAAATAATCTCTAGGGTTTAGAACCTTCAATTTGGCCTTTAGAACCCATTTTGACCTACATTGAGAACCATGCCCAATTAATAACTTAATTTGGGTCTTTACGCAAATTGACCGGTCAAACAAGGTTTAATATGAAAATGAAATTTACCATCAGATTCCTTAGGTTCTAATTAGTCATGTATAAAAACTTGAGCCTAAGAAGAAACCTCCTTGACCGACTTTACACTTTGGTCCTCATATATTTACTCTTTGGCCCTCAACTTTTGAACCCTCGCATTTAGGCCCCTAACTCTCCTTCGTTCTTTGCAAACAGGTCCCTCCTGCAAAACCCTGCCAGCACCATGCTCCGGCGACCTTGCGCGGAGCATGGCGCCGCGCAGGGTGAGGTGGAGGACCTGGCAAGTGTACCGGGGGTGCCCTGCGTCGTCAGCCGTCGCAGGAGCACCCCCATGGTCATTGTAGCCCCCCATACCGGCCGTGCGAACGCACGGACGGTATGGGTTCGTATTCCGACCATTCTCCGGCGAGGGAGACACGTCGTCTCCCTCCGCCTTCCTCCCTGCTTCAACCCTATAAATACCCCCCGCCGCTCCACCGACGAAAGCAGCCTGGATCTGACGGAGAAAACCCCCAGCTTTCTTCTCTTCTTTCTCCGGCAGACGCTCACCAGCTCCGGCGACTTCCTCCCCCTCCACCTCTTCGCTCTGCCGCACTACCAGCAGCAGAGACTTCCTCCCCTGCTCTTCCCGCGCCACGCCGCACCCAGCTGGCGCCTCTCCAGCCCTCTGCTCGCCGCCGCCCCTCTCTCTGAGCATCATCTTCTCCGGCGACAGTCGATACGACTGTCGCCCTGTTCCTCCCCCTTCGTCCCTGCAGTTAAGTTAGACTTACTCCCCTTCTCCTCCTCTTTCTTTCCCCGCTTTCGATTTAGTCAATTAAGCCCTCTACCGACCCTGTTCACCCTCATCCTCTCCGCCTCCGACCACCCTCCGGCGAGCCGCTCCCATCACCTCAGCGACCCACACGGCTCGCCGACCACCGCAGAACCTCCGCCTCCTCACCCTGATCCTCTTCCGCCCCTCCACTTCCCACCAAACACCCTCTGCAGATCCACCGAACACACCCACTCCCTCGCTCACAGTTTGACCTAGGACGACCTGACAGCTCCATCTCGCCCCCTGCAGACCCCCTGACCACCTTCGCCGTGCCACGGCGAAGGTCCCCCGCCTGTCTGATTTGGCCGAGAGGCCGTGCTATTGATTTCAGGTTCCAGGCCTTGACCGCCATTGGCGAGGAAGCTCGAAGCTTGCTCGAAGTTGCTCCAAGCCTAGATATCCCAGGTTGAAGAGCCACGGCCAGCGCGGAAGAGTCTTGCGCACACACCCCGGCCCTCAATTGGAGTTGCGCGCCTCAACAGCTGTTGCAATTGGAAGCGCCATCCCTGCTGCAGGCGTGAGAGAAACGGGTGCGCGGATAGTCCCACCTCGGAACCTTCTGAAGCCACACACCCACATAAATTGAAAAAGTGCCACCATCTGTTTGCCTCAGTTACCACGGGGTGAGGTCCCTCTCACCCGACCTGACCCGACTCGGCCTCGTCCGTGACCACGCTCCGCGGACCTGGCCCGACCCGATTAGACTGACCTGCACTCCTCGCCCACCACGCACGCCGGTGGGCCTGGACCCGGGCCTGACCCGAACCCGATTACCCGGTAGCGCTCTGGGAGAGCTTCCGAAGAGTGATTTCAGAGAGAGAGATACGCGGGGGAGGGGGGTAGAGTAGGTTTTTGCCTCTTGACGAATAAACTCTGAAGTGTGCAGGCCAAAGAAGAAGAAGCAGACCCGCTGAAGAAGAAGGAGCTGCTGCACTGTAGCGAAGGCATTGTTAAGTCGTCTCAGCACCGGGGCAGACGACGGAAGGTCAGCAGCCAAAGAAGAAGAAGACCCGCTGAAGAAGAAGGAAGAGCAACGGCCATCGCGAAAGAAGAAAAAGAGAGGTCAAGGCAGGTGAAGACAAAGAAGAAGAAGGAATGAAGAGAAGCAAGAAGCAAGAAAAGAAGAAGACGATCTGACGAAAAAAGAAAGAAAGGAAACAAGGAAGAACAGAAGAAGAAGAGCACGAGGGGAAGATCTGAAGAAAGCAAAAGAAGAAGAAGAAGAAGAAGAAGAACAGGAAGAACCAAAGACAAAGAGGAAGAAAGAAGAAAAGAAGAAGAAGCCAAATTTTCATCTCTCTCTCTCTGTCTCTTTATTTTTGTAATAGAACTTGTATATCTCTAGAATACAACTTGCTCCCTGAGTTCGACCTCGGGAACTCTTTTATTTTTCCGAGTAAAAAATTTTATATGAAACGTTGGTAACAACCGGCTTTACTACAACGATATAACTCAACCCGGTCAAACCCACGCTATCATTTTGGCGCCGCTGCCGGGGAGCAACGGCTATTCTAGAGGTAAACATTCCTGTATTCTTTTATTATTTCTGATAATCTCCTCTCTTTTGTGCAGCTACAGGAACTCAAGAAGACAAGCAATCACACCAAAGACAGGTAAATTTTTCCTCTCACTATTAACCCCTACACTCTAAAGAGGAAGAAAAGAAAAGAACAAGCAATATAGGGCTAACCTGTCTTCCATACTTAGTAACCATAAAAAGTTGCATGTTTTCAACTCATCATTCCTGCACACTAGTAAGGGTATTTAAGGGCTAACACATTCTTGCTTGAGCCCTAATTACCCAACAAAGAATTAACTGGACCAAGTAGAGCCAACCTAGGATCCAACACTAGGGATTTAGAGACACACTCCTTAAGCAAGAATTGAGAAAACCAAATGAAGTGTGCCCAAGCCCTTGTCTGAAAATACCTATTCAAAGAAAAACCTAAAACAATTGGCTCTCTAAACACTTGAACCCTAAAAGACAGGACCTAAAAGCTCTCAAAGAAAACAAGAGGTAAAGTTGACCCCTTTTGGGTTAACCAACCTTAAATTAGGTCACTCTTTGCACTTAAAAAGACTAAAGTTCAAGTGAAACCTTAAGCACCCTGATCTTAAAATTGGTAGACTTAAGAGGTCAAGATCCCCATTCTGGTCTGCCTGGAACCGCAGTGACAAGAGAGGTCGGGTGGGGGAAACCCTGTAACCCATGGGGACGCTCTACCGTGTAGGGGTCTTCGCGGGACTCTCCCTCTCTGGCTGCCCAGGTAATTCTCAGGTGGACGATCTTTCTGATCAAGGGGTCCATCTGCCCCGAACCTCTATAGTCACCCGACAATTTTTGGGTGTCTTGATTGGGTCCAGCACCTGCTTATCTCATCCAGCCCTTCAGTATTTTTCAGGAGGTCCTTGAAACCTCCTATAGAAATTCACTCTCCCCGAGGCTAAGCCTCGGCTCCTTTGTTTTTGCAGAAATCATTCACATAACCCCTCTTTCCTCTGATTCTGAACAAAATCCCCTTCTTCCATCTTGATTCAAACTTTGATTCCACCACCTGATCCAATTATGCAGCCTAATTACCTAGCAAGACTACCATTCAAGAAACCTGAATATCGGAGATCTATGAAAGATAAAATGATCGAGGATGCCATAAGATTCTATGAAAAAGAAGAAAAAACCTCAACACCAATAGGAGATATTCAGGTTGATGTCCCAACAACCACATCCTTCATCATGAACTGTGCCCAAATTCTATTGACTGGAATTTCAAAAGGATCAACCCGAGATATGCTCATGACAGGATACATTGAGATGGAAAAATTACACCAATCTGAATACCTTCAATGCTTGACAAATCCTGTACTTTGGGAACAACACCAAGATGCCCTTATAAAACGGGTAGAAATGATGAAATCAGTAGAACAAATTATCAACCGGAAATACCCGTATATACCAGAAACAGAGGATGAACCATCTTGGAACAGTATCAAGGAACCATTCAGTTTCCCAGATCCCGGGATTGAGGCACAAAGTGGTTGTAAAATCCCAACCCAGGTAGAAGATAGCATTAAAATAGGTTGGGAAGTTGCAGGAGAAAACAATGCTGAGCCAACCCTAGGCCATAAATCACCAAGCTTAGAACTCCAAGACTCCTGCAATAACAAGATTAGAATTGAACCTCTGGAGGGTATAAATTCCACCCCTTGTTTTGATAAGGTGACCCTCGAAGGTTATTCGGACTTAGGTTCTAATAATTCTACCCACATCCTAAGCCTAGAACCTAGATCTGAAACTTATTGGGAAGATTATGAGGCCCTTTATGAGGAAGATCAAATTTTTACAGAATATGATTCCGGGCCTTTATTTGATGAATGTCCTTTTCCAACATCCTCAGGAAATCTGATTGATTTTTCAGAAAACATGCCAATTTATGATACAGAAACTGAGAAGTTGGATGAGCAAGGTTTTAATGGGATCTATCCTACCAGCTTAGAGCTTGAACAGAACATCTTTTTGAGCCCAGAAGTGACATATAGGCTAGAACCCAGTCAGGCTGCTGATTCCACATCTGATGATTTGTGCTGTGGTGGAATTCATGATCATTTTCGCCAACTCTCCGACAATTTCAGATCTGACTATGATTGCGGAGAGATTCCCCTTCCTGAACACACCAGGCCTATCCACGACCTCAGTTCACATGACTCTGACTCTGAGGTCCTGATTCCCGAGATCACTGATAACACAGAATCATTCCTTTTCGATCCTCAGGAACCAAAAACAGAAAATGCCAAGAGTGATTGTAACCCAGAATCCAAATTTTTTCTCGAATCCGATTTCTTTCATCCTACAGACACTCTTCCGGCATTTGATAGTTACCCAGCGGACTCTCTACAGGAAACCACCTATCATCTGTTTCTAGAAGAGCCCTCATACACAATGGCCACCTCATCCGCACACACAGAACGGATCAAAACCTCTCCCAAACCTCAACCTGCAACCGGACTCAATTTCTATTCAGATTCACCTCTCACCAAGCCGATTGCATTTCCACATCGGGTTTCGAACATTGATCAGACTACATACCATGCTCTATCATTCTCTGATCACCCCTGTAGGGTTCCTGCATCAACCACTGATTATCCTACGGGTCCCTACTCTGACCAGGCTGATTCGGCACAGCCAAACCCTGCGTTTACACTTCCACATCCATCTGAGCCTCACAGTTTATGGTGGGTTCCACACTTTTTTATCCACATCTATCAACCCACTAGATTGATTGGGTTTGGGCTGCATCATCAGCCTGTTGATCTGAACAAGCACCTGGTTGGACCAACCAGGCTCTTAATCAAGGTGCTTGTCTTACAAAACTCTGCTGATTTGACCATCCCCTCTCCATCACATTTCCCGCTTGGCTGAAGGCATCAAATTTAGCGCTCAACGGGAGGCAGCCCGTCATTCTCTTTGAAAACCTGAAACTTGTTCTGACAGCTTTTTGCACTTGAAGTTCACACTTTAGGACAGCCGACTCCACCTCAGGTGCTTGCATCTGAGATTAGAAATCATCCGCAACAATCACCCCGACCCATTCACTCATCAAAACAGCTATCCTAATGTATGAACTTAGTTGAATAAAAACCCCTAGGTTACAATGAGGACATTGCAAATCTTAGGCATGGGGGGGTATGAAAGTGCAAAAACTCGTAAGAAAAGGTTTCAAACAAAAAAATTCACATATGCCAAAAATACCATAAAAATTAAAAAAATTTTTGAAAAAGAATAAGAGGAAAAGAGGAGAAGAAAATTTTGTGAAGGAGAAAAGAAACAAAATGAAAAAGGAGCACAAAATTATAAGAAAAGTTGATAGTCATTAGTAAGGAACTAAGGAATTAACCTAAGTTCTAGACCTCATTCAAGAAAATAACTGAAAAGTGCACAATGAGATTAGTAAGAATGCAAACCTTAGGCATTCTTGAATAGACTCTTAGTACCCATTAAGATCTGGACACTCCTCAAGAGGTTGAGGAAAATGAAAAGCTGAAGTATTAGGTCTAAGGCTTAGGAAGTATTCGGCCTCGTTAACTAATTTTTGGTTTACGGGACTCAGTAACCTAAGCACCCTAATCTCACACACAGCCTGGTTCAGTAAGCATAAAAATCAGAATCACGCAGAAGCGTCGCAAAAATCTGAAAAGAACACCTAGAATAGGAATGGCCGATCAACACAAGTTGATTTGGACGAGTTCCCAGCGCGGAGAGGCGGGAAATCCCCTCGAAGATGCGTAACAAAATATCATCTCCTCGGTGCTTGTCTCTTAGGATATTTACATATCCTACGGGGGGCATGTAAGCACTCTGCTGGTTCAGATTCCATGGATGGCATTATCTCGAAGTGTCAATTGCCAGGGTCTGGATTCGGCCACGGAATACCATGGATGGGATTATCTCGAAATCTCAATAGCCAGGGTTCCGGGGGTTGCCATGGGCGGTGCTATCTCGAAGCATCGATCGCCAGGAACCCTTGAGGATTGATGATGGGAGCAAGGAATCTGATACAGACCGTGTTGAAAAGCCAATCCTAGGCTAGAACTAAAAAGAAAAAGAGAGAGAAAACTCTCCAAACAGAAAAAAACTTTCTATCTCTCTCTTACAAAACGCACTGCGAACTGGGCCAGGGCTAAAATCATTTCAAGCACGGGCGCTTTGACCACGAAGTCCAATAAACCTTAGGTTAGTTCTTGCGGGCCTTAAAAACCTTTGCTAAAAGACTGAGGCTAAGGCTAGACAGATTTGGATCTTGATTGGTACTAGAGTATCTTTTAGGCCTATGGTCAGCATTCTAACCTAATCTATGCTCAAATAAAAAGGCACTTATCTAAAACCATTGAAAACTTCATGGTCTAGAACAAGGGTTGAAACCTTAAGTTTTTTTTTTTTGCTAAGGGACTAGCAAAAGCTAGGCATGGGGGTATGATGAGAACCTCATCATGAGCCATAACTAGCTCATTTTGACCCAATACAAAGGATAAAAGCTCCTACATATCTCAAGGAAAAGCTTAACTCAGAGAATTCTGAGTTTGAGAAGAAAACCAGTCATAAGGGGTAAAAGTGCAATTTTATCAGTATAATCTGCATACAGGGTAATTCAGGGCCCAAACACAGGTCAAAACAGCTTAATAAGAATAAAAGTGGGATGAGATGATCTAGCAAGGGCTACAGCACTTCCAAGGAACCAAATGATAATCTGTAACCCTAAAACAACCCACTTCAATTCACAAGGTTCGAGGCAAAGTAAAAATAGAATAAACCCTCTAAAATTCATAGAAAAATAATCTCTAGGGTTTAGAACCTTCAATTTGGCCTTTAGAACCCATTTTGACCTACATTGAGAACCATGCCCAATTAATAACTTAATTTGGGTCTTTACGCAAATTGACCGGTCAAACAAGGTTTAATATGAAAATGAAATTTACCATCAGATTCCTTAGGTTCTAATTAGTCATGTATAAAAACTTGAGCCTAAGAAGAAACCTCCTTGACCGACTTTACACTTTGGTCCTCATATATTTACTCTTTGGCCCTCAACTTTTGAACCCTCGCATTTAGGCCCCTAACTCTCCTTCGTTCTTTGCAAACAGGTCCCTCCTGCAAAACCCTGCCAGCACCATGCTCCGGCGACCTTGCGCGGAGCATGGCGCCGCGCAGGGTGAGGTGGAGGACCTGGCAAGTGTACCGGGGGTGCCCTGCGTCGTCAGCCGTCGCAGGAGCACCCCCATGGTCATTGTAGCCCCCCATACCGGCCGTGCGAATGCACGGACGGTATGGGTTCGTATTCCGACCATTCTCCGGCGAGGGAGACACGTCGTCTCCCTCCGCCTTCCTCCCTGCTTCAACCCTATAAATACCCCCCGCCGCTCCACCGACGAAAGCAGCCTGGATCTGACGGAGAAAACCCCCAGCTTTCTTCTCTTCTTTCTCCGGCAGACGCTCACCAGCTCCGGCGACTTCCTCCCCCTCCACCTCTTCGCTCTGCCGCACTACCAGCAGCAGAGACTTCCTCCCCTGCTCTTCCCGCGCCACGCCGCACCCAGCTGGCGCCTCTCCAGCCCTCTGCTCGCCGCCGCCCCTCTCTCTGAGCATCATCTTCTCCGGCGACAGTCGATACGACTGTCGCCCTGTTCCTCCCCCTTCGTCCCTGCAGTTAAGTTAGACTTACTCCCCTTCTCCTCCTCTTTCTTTCCCCGCTTTCGATTTAGTCAATTAAGCCCTCTACCGACCCTGTTCACCCTCATCCTCTCCGCCTCCGACCACCCTCCGGCGAGCCGCTCCCATCACCTCAGCGACCCACACGGCTCGCCGACCACCGCAGAACCTCCGCCTCCTCACCCTGATCCTCTTCCGCCCCTCCACTTCCCACCAAACACCCTCTGCAGATCCACCGAACACACCCACTCCCTCGCTCACAGTTTGACCTAGGACGACCTGACAGCTCCATCTCGCCCCCTGCAGACCCCCTGACCACCTTCGCCGTGCCACGGCGAAGGTCCCCCGCCTGTCTGATTTGGCCGAGAGGCCGTGCTATTGATTTCAGGTTCCAGGCCTTGACCGCCATTGGCGAGGAAGCTCGAAGCTTGCTCGAAGTTGCTCCAAGCCTAGATATCCCAGGTTGAAGAGCCACGGCCAGCGCGGAAGAGTCTTGCGCACACACCCCGGCCCTCAATTGGAGTTGCGCGCCTCAACAGCTGTTGCAATTGGAAGCGCCATCCCTGCTGCAGGCGTGAGAGAAACGGGTGCGCGGATAGTCCCACCTCGGAACCTTCTGAAGCCACACACCCACATAAATTGAAAAAGTGCCACCATCTGTTTGCCTCAGTTACCACGGGGTGAGGTCCCTCTCACCCGACCCGACCCGACTCGGCCTCGTCCGTGACCACGCTCCGCGGACCTGGCCCGACCCGATTAGACTGACCTGCACTCCTCGCCCACCACGCACGCCGGTGGGCCTGGACCCGGGCCTGACCCGAACCCGATTACCCGGTAGCGCTCTGGGAGAGCTTCCGAAGAGTGATTTCAGAGAGAGAGATACGCGGGGGAGGGGGGTAGAGTAGGTTTTTGCCTCTTGACGAATAAACTCTGAAGTGTGCAGGCCAAAGAAGAAGAAGCAGACCCGCTGAAGAAGAAGGAGCTGCTGCACTGTAGCGAAGGCATTGTTAAGTCGTCTCAGCACCGGGGCAGACGACGGAAGGTCAGCAGCCAAAGAAGAAGAAGACCCGCTGAAGAAGAAGGAAGAGCAACGGCCATCGCGAAAGAAGAAAAAGAGAGGTCAAGGCAGGTGAAGACAAAGAAGAAGAAGGAATGAAGAGAAGCAAGAAGCAAGAAAAGAAGAAGACGATCTGACGAAAAAAGAAAGAAAGGAAACAAGGAAGAACAGAAGAAGAAGAGCACGAGGGGAAGATCTGAAGAAAGCAAAAGAAGAAGAAGAAGAAGAAGAAGAACAGGAAGAACCAAAGACAAAGAGGAAGAAAGAAGAAAAGAAGAAGAAGCCAAATTTTCATCTCTCTCTCTCTCTCTCTTTATTTTTGTAATAGAACTTGTATATCTCTAGAATACAACTTGCTCCCTGAGTTCGACCTCGGGAACTCTTTTATTTTTCCGAGTAAAAAATTTTATATGAAACGTTGGTAACAACCGGCTTTACTACAACGATATAACTCAACCCGGTCAAACCCACGCGTATCACTCTACGTCGTGACCATGACCCCTGGGGTGGTAGACCAGGTGTAGGACTACCATGGGGTGCTTTCTTGGCCAGGAGAGCACACATGCACATCCAGCATCGTAGGAAAACTACATCAAGATCGTTCCCTTAGGGAACAAGTGGATTAAGAAATGTTATGGACCCTTGCTATAAACTGAATCAGAAACACATAGATGTTTTAAAGGAAAACAGATAATAATAAATAATTGAAAATTGTATGATTAGTTAGTTGCTTGTTCCTTTATGTTTAATTGCATGTAAATGACATATACACCACTCTACTCAACGTTAGCTGACCACAGTTATATGTAACCATATTCAGGTTAGAGAGTAGAAAAGCCAGCACCTCCAGCTGCAGAGTGTGCTGGGCCCAATTGAGTCCAGCAGTAGCTGTACTTGGTCCTTTTTTGTTTCGAAAATTTTTTGTTGTTAGTGAATATTTTGGCTTATGTTGAAACATGTTATTGTTACGCTTTTGTTGGTTGTGATGGCTAGCTAGTGAACTGTACCTTTATTTCTCACCTGTGGCATGTCACTTCTATTGAACTCTATTCTTGTTTTCCATTGCCGACTTTTAATCAATTTGCTTAGTTACATTGCATGTGTGGTTGTGGAAATGCTTACCCTTGCATTTGGTTGGTTCTCGTTGGACAACTGGGTCATGGGGTTAGTCGAGGCAGGCCGGTCTCGGGTTCCACGAGGAGCCATGATTGGGTCGTAACACTCATCCTTAGTTTTGAGGGATTAAGTTTAAGTGATTAATTTTGTAAGTAGTGGGATTGTGGGATAAACTCAGGATTGCGATGTTTTTTGTCTTTGGGAGGAATATAAGTCCAATTATGAGGTGTTTTGGGGGATAAGTGTGGATGTTCTCTTACATAATCTCAGGATAATTTCATCCCGCCCTTCCCTCTGAAATTGGATAATCTTGGGATTGAGGGCTTTATCATGGGATTGTTATAACCTAGGATTAAAAGACCCAAACGCATCATAAACAATGTAATCCATGCAAACAAATAGTGCCTAAATAGGAAGGAACTGATTACAGGGAACGGAAGAAGGAGCAAAGGTAATCGCACACTCTCAAGAGGGGGAAAGAGAGACACCCTGTAAGAATAAGGAAAACGTTCTCCCCAAAGGGAGACCATAAAACATGAAAAGAAAACAAAAAAAAGAAAAGAAAAAATACAATAAAGAACAAAGAATGCGTCCATGAGGTAATAAGATCCTAGCAAAGCTTCGTCCAAAACAGGCTACTCCAGGGTCAAGTATAACGACTACGCCACCAAGGAATTTCTGGTGATCAGTTCGATCTACGTAAATGAGAAAGCTAATGAAGGTCGGAAGCTAGAAATAGTTCGACAACATCTCGCTCGTATGAGGTAAGATGTCTGACATAGTCCCCAGATCTTAAGATGAGACAAAAGAAAACAAACAATAAAAATGGAACCATAAAACCAAAATGACAACGATTAGCAAGGTGATCAACAGTGTGATGATCGACGTAGAGAGGAAACCAACCCCTGCTGCTGACCGTGCAAGTCACAACCTGAACCCAGATCCCTACAGGACCCGAGACTGGCTCGCCTCGACTAATCCCAAGACCTAGTCTTCCAACGAGAAATAACCAATTAACATGCATCAATCCATCTACCATACAAGTACTGTTACAACCCGGTTCCCGAATCCCTGCAGGACACGAGACCGGACCGGCTCGACTGATCCCAAGACCTAGTCGTCCGACGAGAAAGTAACCAAAAAGCAAGAAAGTAAATCACATTCACTATGTTAAGCAACTAACAGTAACAAATGTACAGCAGTAAAGAAGTAAAACTACTACAGTACACACCACCACAACAGTAGAAAAATAACCAGGTACACGAATATAAAGTACAGAATGTAAGAGTACAAAGGTGCAAGAGACTACTCACTACTACAAAAAAGAGTACAACAAGAAGCTACAACTACTGGGCTCTACTAGGCCCAGCATCCTCTACAGCCATAGGCTCTGGCTGCTCAACACCTAGACCTGAAAAGGGTTATGAGTACACAAGTCAGCGAACGCTGAGTAGAGTGGCAACCAACTAGCTAAGCAGTAAAGGTGGATAGGTAGCTGTTGTTTTTCAATTACTTTCTTTAACTAATTATTCTTTTTCATCACTTGGTTTATTTATCAAGTCTCTTTCTTGATCTCGAATGTTCCTCGTGGGAACGATCTTGATTGCAGTCTTTTCCGAAGAGTAGAAGGTACACGTGGTGCTCTCTTGGCCGGGAGAGTCCCCCGTGGTGATCCTACACCCAATCAACCACCCCAAGGTCACAGACAGACGTAGCGGTGACTACGGCATGCGCGATAAGCGCAGGGTAGCTTCCCTGCACTAGCACGCGGTCAGTGGTTTCCATTAGCGGGTGAGTCGAAAGCACAGCACGGAACCAGTATAGGGCCTAGCCCTTTCAGTAACAGGGGTCTAGCTCCTAAGAACCAAACAAGGGTCTCGCCCCTCCACAGTCTGCACACCCTCGCCTGGCTACCCTAGTTTGCCCAGTGGGCCTAACAAGTTGGTGTAGGGTGGCTAGCTCTCTCCCTACACTAGTAGCTCTCTCCGATACTGTGTACGCGAGGGCCAAGAAGTCGGTATAGAGTGGTCAATCCTAACCTTGGGTCCCAACCCAAGGGTAGCTAGCTCCGCTCTGCACTAAAGAAGGGGACAGTCTCTCTCCTTGGTACTCCGTACTCAAGGGCCAGCTCACTTCCCTACTCACATTCCCAGTTCCATTCCATTTATTTCCAGGAGCTCTACTCCTAATTCCTCGTAGGGTTCATTCTCATATTCCTCATGCCATTCCATACCAGGTTTCATCATTTCTATTTCCATTCTCAGGTTATACACATGCAACTTGTAATTCTAGAGTTCACATTTCCATATTTAGGTTATTCACAGGTAGCTCGTGTTTCCAACATTCACCTTTTCATTTCCAAATTATATACATGCAACTCATATTATGTCATTTCACGTGTGCAACAGGAAAGTTATATACAACAATTAACTAGCACCAGTACTACATATTTCACAGGCAACTGTTATTCATTTACAGGCAATTGTTATCATTCTATTTACTCATTCAAGACTGCAATCCATTCATTTAATACAGACATTCCAGTATTTCTAACCCTAGGATTCATGCCATACCCTAGGTTCTAATCATTTATTTCACACATGCATTCAGGTTTGTATTTAAAGTAGGGGAAGCACTCTACCAGTAAACCCAGGAGTAGTGGGGGCTTGAACGGCAGGCTCACGTGCCTCAGCAAGCCCCGAACCTGCAAAAGAATGAGGTCCTATCACAAGGATCAATCACAAGGGAATATTCAGAACAGTATAGAAAGTCTTCTAACAAGTAGAGGAAATCATATGGAAAACATTGGTATCTTATTTGCGGAAAGCAGACCTCAAATGGATCCTAAACGGGTCAAAAATAGTGTTTCTGACTCAAATAAGATGCCTGGAACATCTTCCAGACGTCTTAAAAGTGTCAGTGTGATACCTCAAGCCCTGCGCCAATCCTCAAACGTCCAGAAACTCCTCTGGACTATCTGGACCCAGTTCTAGACGTCCGACCACCTCTCCAGACATCTGGAAGTGCTTCCCGCCGTCTGGTAGGTCTCCCAGACGTCTGAAATGCGTGGGAGGGCATGTCCCGTGCCTTCCCGAAGCGAATCCTACATGCAGATATCCGATCTTCTCAAATCGAGCATGCAAAAGGTGTATCGGCGGAGTGGCCTGCATGGCCGTATCCGCAAAGGGACGTACCCTCGCGAGACTTCCTCCTCAGATGTCTAGAACCTCCTTCAGATGTCGGCTACGTCGTCTGGACGTCGCTGCAGACGTCTGATTCTGGAAAAACCCAGAACCAGAACTTGCTTCCGCCCTCTCGCACTGCGCATGGCCGCGCCGCATCCTCTCGCCTGCAGCTCTAGTTGCAGTAGTGTCGGGGAGGACCTCCCCGACGTACTCCTCCGTCTCACGTGAGCGTCGCTCTGACCGTGTGCTCACCGGCGAGCTCCCACGCGAGCTCGCAAGCTCAACTCCTCCTCTCCTTCCCACGCTGCTCCTCCTCTCCTTCTCACGCCACTCCCGCGCTCTCGCTTGCTCTGCCGCTCTCGCTGGAGGGAAGGAGGAAGGTGGCTGGGAAGTGGGAAAAATGAAGATGGAGGAGGGGTTTATATAAGGTGGGTGTTTAGGGTTTTGCTGGGGTGGAAGAGAGAGAAAAGAAGGAGGGAAAAGATGAGGGTATTGTCTGCACGCAGCACACGGGCAAACGCGAGTTCGTACCCAAGATTTTCGATTTTCAGACATCTGGGAATGAGTCCAGGCATCTTAAAAGGCTTAAATAGCACATGTCTTAACAAGTACAATAGCTAAGCAGAAGAAAATTAGCACAAACGGAGAAACGGAACGGTAATACCAAAATATTACATGCCTTCAAGAACAGGCATCTTAGTTTCCACAGTACGAGTTCATTTTTCCTATCCATAATGTAGTTCATTTCGGGTAGAACAGGCAGCTTATCATCCATATCTCTACACATGCATCTTTTCTATCCCTAGTGTTCATGTCATAACCTAGGGTTCAATCGAATAGATATATATGTTTATCTCTTCCTAGGGTTCATCTCACATCATAGGTTTAACTAATTTCATGCATTTTATTAATCTTGGAGCTTTATAGTCAGAACCACTCTACCAGGATAACCGGGTGGAATGGGGGCTCGTACAGCAGCTCCTGACGTCTCCGCAGG
Source organism: Thalassia testudinum (assembly GCA_037157565.1). NCBI lineage: Eukaryota > Viridiplantae > Streptophyta > Magnoliopsida > Alismatales > Hydrocharitaceae > Thalassia > Thalassia testudinum. The sequence goes on along the minus strand of JAZHRO010000012.1, from coordinate 6,540,356 downwards.
TTCCGTACTCCTGATGAACTGGAGACCTAAGATGTGGATGGACAAGTCAAAAGGATTCCAAAAGATACAGGCAAGCTACCATTACGTGAAGAAATTCATACGAAAAACAACGATGTTTCGTTTACGGAAAACCGACATTGTTTGGGCCTTGAACGGGCCTAAAACACGAGGTCTGACGGAAATCAGACGTCTGGGAAAGGGGGCCAGACGTCTTAAACAACTCGCAGGCATACCTCTCCCAGGGTATCTCTATTGGACATCTGGAACGTAGTGTCGATTTTCGAGGGTTGCGCCAAACGTCTGGAGATACTTCCAGACGTCTGAAACTGTTCCGATCCGTCTCCCACCCTCTGACACATGTATGTTCATTGTCAGAACTTTGGCAAAGAAAAATACAGAAAATAGATCTCTACCAGACATCTCATTCTACCTTCAAATGTCTGGTAAGACGTCTGGATGTCGATCTGGACCTCTGATTCTGCGGAAAAATGACTTCGCGGAACTGCTCTAGCTTTCCTCGCCTCAGACGCTGCAGCAGAGTAGCATAGCGCTCTCCGCTCTCGCACTCAGACTTGCTCTCCGCTCTCCACTTGCTCTCTCTCCGGCTCCCTGCTCTCTCTCGCTCGACTGTAATGGTGTGAGATGAAGAGGAGGAGGAGGGGGGTTTATAAAGGGAGAGGAGGTGAGGGGAAGAGCGTGGTGTCGCAAGGAGTGGCATGGGGTGCAGTTTTGGTTGTTGCAGGGTGAGGTGTGAGGCATGGGCGAGGAGTGGTGTGCGCACGATACGCGTTGAAAAGAAAAGGCATTTTCAGACGTCTGGCTCTCTCTCCAAACGTTTGGACGGACGTCTGGTGAACATCCTAGAGGTCTTAAAGGACTGAAAGGTGACAGGTCATTTCAGTGCACAACTGGAGCACCAGCAAGTCATACTACCAAAGCCACAACCAAGGACCATTAGTGAGAGGAAGGCGTTAGACGACCAAACATCAAAGTTGTCCAAGCAACCGACACATTTCAACAAAATGTCGATGTTGACGGTGATGATGAAGTGTGGTGCACCTGTTGCAAAGTCACCACCATTTGACGAAGCCACATAAAGTTGGCACCGCACTCCAATAGAACAAAGTGGCAGAGATGTAAGGGGAGAGATGGAAGGAAAGCATAGAAGCGTTGGGGGGATGACAAGGAGGGGCCTCAACCAATGCAAAGGCCAGCCAAGGCCCCTCCCCGATGGCAGAGATAGGTAGGGTTTGTTGAAGGGGAAAAGGGGTAAAGGGGAAAGTGGGTGTAGCTTGATGTATAGGATTGAGTTTTTTGAATTATGGTTATGTTATTAGTCTATAACATTTTTGAGGTCTATGTATTTGGAGGATGATACCATTGTTGCAAGGGTACTAAGCATATGGAAGTCAATGAAATTGTTTCGTACCTATGTGGGAGGAGAATGAGTGAAAGGGGCAACCAGGAGAGGAGGGGTGACGAGAAAAAGGGAAGCCCATGTAAGGACATTTGTGATCAGGGTGTATATTTATACTCTTTTATGGGAGATATTGTCTTAACCTTTCATCGATGATTTTTTAGCAAGGAAAAGGAATTAAGTTGTATTTAACATAACTTTGGCTTAGTCTAAATGTGGAGATGAGACATAGGTTTGATGATTATTTGAGAGCATATGTATGAATGATTATATGCTAACCGATAAGAAATACCTTGATAGAATCATTGATTTTTTTTTCCTATTTTTTGTGTTTCTTATGTAGATTGAAATTAGTTATGGTCCAAATTGAATGGCTAATAAAGATAACGAGGTCACTCTCATGATATATCATTACTTTCCAAATCCATGTCTTCTTTTTCCCAATTTATTTATTTATTTTTTTTGGGAAAGAAGCATTCCATTAAAGGGGAAGACCCAAATATTACAGGATGCAGCCCAATCAAGGGGAGGGCGGTGGGGGGGGGGATGCTAACCGTACGCCCTCGCAAGGAGGGGAAGGCAGCTCAACTCCCAAAAAGGAGGAGACAAAAACAACAAAATAAGAAAAAGAAATAGAAAATGCAACAGTCGGCAAAGAAAGCACCCTCAGCAAAGAGAAGAAAACTCCAAGCTCATAGAAAGTAATTGTGCCACCAAGCATGAAACCTATATGAAATCGAAACCCAAACAAGTCGAGCAATTTCACAGTCGCATGATACTCGGAGTCACACGTGGTCCCTAACAGTTGCAAAATGCTAACCGCTGCTATGAAGTGGAACTCGTACACCAACTCAACACTGAAACAAGATCAAAGCGAGGATGACGAGGTGGGATGAGCACGACGACCAAAAAATGATATGCAAGCAATGAACCCCTTCTTCAATCAAAGCTCATAGAGAAACCGCTCTAAAACCAAACGTCCCACATCAGAGAGCAACCACGGTAAGAACCACCAGTCCGAGCACTCTAGAAGCAAGCAGGTAGCACAAGTGATCATCACGATAGTCGATACCATCCACGCAACAGGAGCCCCCACAATGACAAACACAGCTATAAAAACCCACCCTGTTTTTATCCTTTTAAGACATCTGGAGTGTCAGTCAGATGTCTGTCTCGACGTTTGGACCATTTCCCAGATGTCTGAAAATTAAATTTTTCTACGCCTTCTACATTCTGCGCGCAGGCGACGCACAGAGCTTGTCTCTCCTTTTTCTCTTTCCTCCTCTCCCTGCAGAACCCTAACTCGGCCTTATAAAAGACCACCCCCCTTCCTCTCCTCTCCACTCCACCACTACCACCACACCCCCACTCCACTGCCATGAGTAAGGGCGCACGAGAGAGAGTGCGAGAGCGAGGAGGAGGAGCGTGCGTGAGGAGGAGAGGGCCGAGGTTGAGAGCTTCATGGAAGCTCATCGGAGCCTCGCACGGTCACCGCGGTGCGTGCGGGAGGAGGAGGGCATTGGAGCATCGTCCTCGACCACTTACAGCAGCTGGAGCTGTGGCGGAGCAAGGGGAGACTCGGCGGAGCGCGGTGAGAAGCTCAGGAGTGCCTTCGGATACTGGAATTTTTCCAGTATTAGACTTCTAGAGTGTCTTCCGGACGATCGGCCGGACATCTGGCGCCAACACCAAACATTTGAAAGTGTTGTATTGCGAAGGTACGTCCTCCTTACGGTTACGGCCATGCAGGCCGCACCGCAAATGATTCTGTTTGGGCTAAAGTGGGTTGCTGCTCTGTCGTGCACAGGAGCAGCTTTGGGAAGGTGCGCGGAACTCCCTTCCATGCACTTTCGGACGTCTTGACAGCTTACCAAGCGACCAGAGGCGTTCCCAAACGACCAGAGGACTGGTTAGACATCTGGAACTATTTTCAGACGATCGCAAGGGAGTCCTGGTCGTCTGAGGTTGCTGCAAGAGCTTGAGGTGAGTCTCTGTGACTTTTAAGACGTCTGGACTTGTTTCCAAATGTCTAGTTTGGGTTTGCAGACAGATTTTTGACCCGTTTAGGGTCCAATCGGGATCCGTTTTACGCAAACGAAATATTTGTGGTTTCTTTGTGAGTTTCTCTACGTATTAGAAGCCTTTATACACTGTTCTGAACCTTCCGTTGTGATGTATTCCTTGGTATAGGACTTCGACCTGTTGCGTGTCTAGGGCTTGCAGAGGTGCGTGGGCCTGCAGTTCGAGCCCCCAGTACTCTCGGTTTGTCTGGTAGAGTGGTCCACCCCTATTATACTTATTAAATATGAATGCATCTATGAAAATTAGACAACTGGAAACCTAGGATGTGGCATGAACCCTAGGACAAGAAATGGTTGAACCAATTGTTTGCGTAATTGAACTTGTATATATATATGAATGAGCTAGATTGTTAGCCACTGCCTGTAAATAAATACGAGCCGCCTGTTATAATATGAGCTGCTTGGGATAACTAAACAGTTACCTGTGATATCACTTGTTGCATGTGTTAAATTGTGGAAATACGAGCTGCATGTATATAAACGAGAACTGAATTGTGAATGATGAAACCTGGATTAGAATAATATGGTGAACATGAGCATGAACCCTACGAGGAGTTAGGAGTAGAGCTCCTGTGGTTAGATGGAAAAGTCTGGAATGTGGATGGGAAGTGTGTTGGCCCTTGAGTACGTGGTACCAGGGAGAGCGACTATCCCCTTTTAGTGTAGAACAGAGCTCGCCGCCCTTTGGTTGGGACCCAGGGTTAGGATTGGCCACTCTACACCGACTTCTGTTGGCCATCGCGTACACGGTACCAAGGTGACCTACTAGTGTAGGGAGGGAGCTAGCCACCCCACGGGGCCCAGGGTTCAGCTAGCCACCCTACACCGACTTGTTAGGTCCTCTGGGCAAACCGAGGTAGTCAGACGAGGGTACGCAGACTGTGGAGGGGCGAGATCCCTATTTGGTTCTGAGGGGCTAGACCCCTGTTTCTGAGAGGGCTAGGCCCTATACTATTTCGTGTTGTACTTTGGGCGTACCCGTTAGAGGAAATGACTGACTGCGTGCCAATGCGGGGTAGCTACTCGTGCACTTATCGCACGTGCCATAGTCACCGCTACATCTGTCAGTGACCTTGGGGTGGTTGACTGGGTGTAGTACTACCACGGGGAACTCTTCCGTCCAGGAGAGCACCACGTGTACCTTCTACTCTTCGGAAAAGACTGCAATCAAGATCGTTCCCATGAGGAACATGCGAGATCAAGAAAATCCTGAAAGATGACAAAAAGGGGTGAAAAAGGAATTACCTGTAAAATAAAATAACTTGAAAAGATAAATATACCTGCTACTTTTTACTGCTTTAGATAGTATGGTTACCACTCTACTCAGCGTTCACTGACTTCATCTTTTCATAATACTATTCAGGTCCAGGAGTTGAGCAGCCTGAGCTACCGGCTGCAGAGGGTGCTGGGCCAAGTCGAGCCCAGCCGTAGTTTTAGTACTTTTTGTTGTACTCTCTTTACTGCTATAGTGAGTTCATACTTTTTGCTACTGTTACTGTTACTGTTGCTTTCGTTCCGTTTTTCCTGTTGTTGTGGTGGTATGTACTGAATTAGTAGTTATTACTTTCCTTTACTGCTTGTACATTTTTACTGCTTAGTTACATTTCATATGTGAATGGGGTTTATTTTCCTACTTTTCGGATTATTTCTTGTTGGACGACTGGGTCTTGGGATTAGTCGAGGCGAGTCGGTCTCGGGTCCTGTAGGGATTCGGGAACCGGGTCGTAACAACAGCTAACCGCATGTGCACCAGTTGGAGTGCCTGATTCCCGGATCCCTACAGGACACGAGACCGGACCGACTCGATTGATCCCAAGACCCAGTCGTCCAACGAGAAAGTAACCAAAAAGCAGTAAAATAAACCACATTCACCATGCTAGCAACTAATAGTAACAAAAGTACAGCCGTAAAAAAGTAAACTACTACAGTACGCACCACTACAACAGTAGAAAATTAAAAGAGGTACAGGAATATAAAGTGTAGAACGAAAGAGTACAGAATATAAAGATACAAGAAGCTACTCACTACTACAAATGAGTACAAAAGAACTACGACTACTGGGCTCTACTGGGCCCAGCACCCTCTGCAGCCGTGTACTCTGGCTGCTCAACACCTGGACCTGGAAAAGGTTATGAGTACAAAATATCAGCGAACGCTGAGTAGAGTGGCAACCAACTACTAAACAGTAAAGGTGGACAGGTAGCTATTGTTTTTCAATTTCTTTCTTTCTTTAACTAATTATTCTTTCTTTCACCATTTGATTATCAGGTCTCTTTCTTGACCTCGAATGTTCCTCGTGGGAACGATCTTGATTGCAGTCTTTTTCGAAGAGTAGAAGTCGCACGTGGTGCTCTCCTGGCCGGGAGAGTCCCCCGTGGTGGTCCTACACCCAGTTAACCACCCCAAGGTCACTGACAGACATAACGGTGACTACAGCATGCGCGAAAAACGCACGGGTAGCTACTTCGTACTGGCACGCAGTCAGTCGTTTCCGTTAGCGGGTGCGCCCGAAGTACAGCACGGAACAAATATAGGGCATAGCCCTCTCAGTAACAGGGGCCTAGCCCCTAAGAACCAAATAGGGGTCTCGCCCATCCATAGTCTGCGCACCCTCGACTGATTACCCTGGTTTGCCTGGTGGGCCTAACAAGTCGGTGTAGGGTGGCTAGCTGAACCCCAGGCCCCGTGGGGTGGCTAGCTCTCTCCCTACACTAGTAGCTCTCCCCGGTACAGTGTACACAAGGGCCACCGAGTCGGTGCAAAGTAGCCAATCCTAACCCTGGGTCCCAACCCAAGGGCGGCTAGCTCCCCTCTACACTAAGAGGTAACATGTCCTCCCCTTGGTACCACATACCCAAAGGCTAGCACACTTCCCAACATAATCCCAAATTCATTCCATTTATTTTCCAGGAGCTCATCTCCTAATTCCCCATAGGGTTCATGCTCGTATTCCTCAGGCCATTCCATACCAGGTTTCATCATTTCTATTTCCATTCTCAGGTTATACACATGCAACTGGTGATTCTATCATTCATATTTCTATATCTAGGTTATTCACAGGTAGTTCGTGTTTCCAACATTCACCTTTCCATTTCCAAGTTATATACATGCAGCTCACATTATGCATTTCATGGTACGACAGGAAAGATACATTCAGCAGTTAACTAACACCAATATTACATATTTCGCAAGCAGCTGTTATTCATTTACAGGCAATTGTTCTCATTCTATCTACTTATTCAAGACTGCAATTCATTCGTTCAATACAGACATTCCAGTATTTCTAGTCCTAGAATTCATGCCATATCCAAGGTTCTAATCATTCATTACACACATGCATTTAAATTATAATTAATTTAAGGGGAAGCCACTCTACCAGTAAACCTTGGAGTAGTGGGGGCTTGATCGGCAGGTCCACGTGCCTCAGCAAACCCTAAACCCACAACAGAACGAGGTCCTATCACATGGATCAATCATAAGAGACTACTCAAAACAGTATAGAAAGTATTCCAACAAGTAGAGGAAGACATACGGGAAACATCGGTATCTTAATTGTGGAAATCGGACCTCAAACGGACCCTAAACGGGTAAAAACATTAATTCTGACTCAAATCAAATGTCTGGAACACCTTCTAGATGTCTTAAAAGAGTCCAGACCATACCTCAACTCTTGCGCCACTTCTCAGACGTTCGAGAACTCCGCTGGACCGTCTGGACCCAGTTCCAAACGTCCGACCACCTCTCTAGACGTCTGGAAACGCTTATCGTTGTCTGGTGCCTCGCTCAGACATTTGAACTGCGTGGGAGGGCGTGTCCCGCGCCTTCCCGAAGTGAATCCTGCATGCGTCAACGAAAATCTTCTCAATAAGGCATGAAACAGCGCCTCAGCGAAACGGCCGGTGTGGCCGTTGATAACACTGCATATGGGGGTGATAATTCTGTTAAATAGGACCCATCTTAATAATAAAAGGCACAACATAAGTAGAATGGGAGCATTGCATGCATCATATTCCAAGATTGCTTATAAAATAATATTAATGGCCATTTGTATAAGCACTTGTCAAAGCAGGCCTCAGATGAGCAATTGGACCGCACGGATGGATCCAGAACAATGAACGGAGTCCAACGGACTCAAAATCGACCAAATCCGACATCCGGAGCTCCCACAATGGGCCCAAGAAGTTCTGACCATTGATGTGATGATCAACGGCCCTCGATGCGCCACATGGCACCCGCTCACCGCGCGCTGCTTCCACCTTCAGCAAGAGATCAAATCTCAGCCGTCGATCTCTAATTGGACGGCCGAGAACTGCGCGCATGCCCGCGGTCGCCGCGACAAAGCAGCGGGCGTGGCGCAGTGGTTAACTTGCACACCCGCACCCACGCAACGCGGGTTCGAGCCGCGCGATGCGGGAATTCGAAGGTAGCGAGGCGCCACGCGGTGGACGGTGGCGATAGTGCCAGTGGACGAAATTCAGCCATAGATCCGCACTTGGACGGTGGTGATAGCGCCACGCAGTGCACCCTCAGACAGCGATCAGCCACATGCGCGCGCACGCCAGATGATCACACCCGCGTGCACGCGTGCTCAAGGAGTGATCCAAGCGCACCCGAGCAAAGATCTCAGCCGTTCGATCTTCGATCGGACATCGAACGGCTCTCATGCCAAGGCCATGGATCGAGTGAGAGGAAGAACGACGCGGGCGAGTGACTGATGGGCTGGGGACTTTACCGATGCTTTTGGAAGGGTTTTAGCGACGTCCCGAACGTCGCTAAAACCCCTTCTTCATTTAGAAAGCCCTTCTCCCTATTTAAACCCCTTCCAACCACTCATTCAAGGCATTCACTTCCCTTGCAGCTACTCTACCCCTCTCTTAGCTAGCTTTAGGCCCTCTTGTAATCGCCGAAGACGACGATCCGCCGACGGAGCCTTCTCCACCATCGTGGCTGCCTCGCCGCCCTCCCTCTCTCTCTCTTTCTTCCTCTCTTTTAAGCTTTACTTTGTTTATGTTTAAGCATGTATCTAATGTTGTAATTTATTAACTAAAGCTACATGATTAATGAAGTTGTTTTCCATTCAATTGTCTACTTTATTTCCTATCCAAGTTGCATGTTAAAGAAAGAAACGACTCTAACCTTAATCTCTCTCTCTCTCTCACTCTCGCTTTTCTCCTATACCTTTTCGCAAGTAAAACTCAGCGATTTCCGTGACAATAAGTGACAAGAAAAATCCGATTTTCACGCCTCCCTGAGACCGACACTCGGACTCACATCCGTTTCTTTACTTTAAAACCGACGTTGCAAGTGCAAACTATAACGACACTTCTTAACACACACGCACGAAGCGCACGTCAGTTTTTGGCGCCGTTGCCGGGGAGGCAATGGATTTGTTTTGTCACTTCCATTCCACATCCATTCTCACATCGTCTAATGCCTCGTCTCCTTTTTACTTGATGGTTGCAGGAATTCGGCGCTTGGATGGCGAAGTGACGCATCCCATGACGGTAACAAGGGAGTAGGCGCAACAAGGACTGGTAGTGAGTAATTCTTCACTCATGACTGTTTGCTTGCGTGAAAAAACTAAAAAAAAATTGTAAAAATTGGAAAAAATTGGCGTGGTGTATGATTACTTGACCCACATCCTTAACACATTACCTAACAAAAAATGTACACTCTAACATTCTGAATAAACTCTTGGAGTGTTCTTTTCTCTTTTCGAGTGGTGTTTGTGAAGCCACCGTGGATTGACTTGGGATGCACCACTCAACCCTAAAAATGACTCATCTAATAGAAGCTGTATGATCATTAGGATGAGTACGTTAGGGTTTTAGAGCCTCCACACAATAAAAGGAAATCTACTTTCACCAAGTTGTGTGCAAAACTTGACGTGCCCACTGAAACTTGTCTGAAAATACTAAGACACATCAAACATAAAAGACACTAAAGTAAGGATGAAACACTAAAAGACACCACATCTTGAAAAAATCCTTGCTTGAAAACCATGTTTTGGTAGAAGCACACACAATGAAAGTGGAAAATTAAGAGGCACCACCCCAATCAACGCCTCATCACATAACTCTAGCACAAGCACTATCCTAGCCCTTTTAAAACTGAGTAGACGTGCCCTAGGCAGGACTGAGTTAAGTCTCGAGAGGCGAGGTTTTGTTCGCTGGGCACTTGGCTTTCATTCCCCTGGTAGAATCTGGTGACTAGGTTGCAGGGCAATGTCAAACAACCACGGTTGTGGGGTCTACGGAACCGGAGGCGCAAGCCAAAGGAAGAACCTTCCCTGCAATCCCCTCGTAATCAACCTGGCCAGATTAGCCTTGGGAAGGGGAGTCCAGTGCTCACGGACTTAATCACCCTTTTTGAGATTTCTAGGTCTTCTAAGGAATACACCATAAGGACTAGGCTTGTTTGCTTGATTGAACACATTTTCGCATCTGTCGCTCTTCGCATCCCCTCCTGTTCTTCTCTAGTGTATGCACGGGAGACGCTCACTACATCTCGAGTTGTTTGTTTTGGGACGGGAATCTAGGCGATGTGATTTTGTTAGAAACATAGCTGAACCTAGGGTAGATGAGGCTGAGGATCAACCCCCACCAGACACAATGACCATCATCTAAGCCCAAATTAATGCAAACCACCGGCTTCAGCAACAACAGATCCACACCATCATGCAAGCCATACACCGGTTACAGAACCCACAAGGACAACAACCACCACCACCCTTCCCAGGCCCACAAGGGCAACCAACACTGGATGTACCACCATTTCAGGATCAACCAAGGCCCCTCCGCGATTTCTACAATCCTTCTACTATTAGAGTTGAGCCACACCTTAGGATCCCCGAAGGGGGAGATGATTTTGAGCTAAAACCAAATGTCCTAAGTCTAATCCAGAGCCACTTCCATGGAAACTCAATTGAGGACCCCTTCCAGCATCTAGAGGATCTTGACCACATAGCACGAACTGTGAAACCTAGGAACATTAGTGTTACGAACACGCGGCTTCAGACGTTTTTAAAATGTCTGGGAGGTGTCTCAAACGTCTGACTAGACGTCTGGAACCCCTTCCAGACGTCTGGGATTCGGTTATTTTCGGCACGCGTGTTTCGTCTGCGCGCCTGAGGGCGCAGACCTGCGAGCGTCTCTCTCTCTCTTTTTCCCTCTCCCTCCTGCGCCCTCTGCCCCGCTCTCTCTCTCCTCCTCGCGCGGCCTTAAAAGGCCACGCCCTCCCCCTCACTCCCGTCACCTCCGCCCCCTTTCCGCTTCTCCTTCCAGCCGGTGCGGGAGAGCGAGTGCGAGTGAGCGGCGGCAGCGACAGCCGCGATGAGCGTGGGAGGAGGTGCTGCACGTGGGAAGAGGCGCTCGGCCGTGAGGGAGAGCTCGCCGGGGCTGCTAGGGCCGACCGGCGGGGGAAGCAGCGGACGCGGGGTGACGCGGGAGGCCTGCTGCGGCTCGAGCAGCAGGCGGACGAGTCGCGGCGCGGCCGAGCGTCGCGAGCGGAGGGCGAGTCGCGCCCTGATTCTGGAATTTTCTCCAGAATCAGACGTCTGGGCTTACAACCAGACGGCGGGGAGGACGTCTGGAGGACTGTCCAGACGTTTGAAAGGTGAGTTATTCCATCCTTCTTCCTCTTCTTCGACTGACCGTACTAAGAGAGAGAGGAAATGGGTACACGCAGGTTCTGAGATTCGCATCCAACGCGAATCAGACGTCTGGCTGCAGTGCTAGACAACAGGATCCACTTTTTAAGACGTCTGGAAGAGGTTCCAGACGTCTGATTTTGCACTGTTTCGTCATTTTTGACCCGTTTAGGGCCCGATCGGAGTCCGTTGTCCGCGTTTCGAGTTGCGTACTTTTCGGAATTACATCCTCTACCCGTCTACAGTAGTTGTATACTATTTTGAGAAACTCCTTGTGTTTGATCCTTGTGATAGGACCCCGTTCGGTTGTAGTCTCAGGGGTTGCGGAGGCACGCAGGATTCCCGACCACGCCCCCAGTACTCCTGTTGTAACCGATAGAGTGGCTTTTAAGTTTATTAGTATAATCTGTTAATTATGGAACCATAAATAGAACCTAGGACATTGCATGAATCCTAGGAATGAGAAACTAGAATGAATGGTAGATCCTAGGGTGTTGCATGAATCCTAGGGCTGGAAAACTAGATTGTATGATAGATCCTAGGGTATGGCATGAATCCTAGGATGGGAAGAACTAGTGGAATATATGAATACTGCAGTCTTGGAAAATGTGGAAAGGAAATAATAGCTACCTGTAAATTGGTTTAACAGCTGCCTGTTATGAATAAATGAGCATGTCTGGGAATATGGGATGTATGAATGTGAAATTGGGAAGGTGAAACCTGAATGTGCTGAGTTAACAGAACTGGAACCCTACGGGGAATTAGGAGTGGAACTCTTGGAAAGAGAAAGGAATGGAACTGAGAAAGAAAGACGTGGTAGTGTGCTGTCTCTTGGATACGTAGTACCAAGGGAAGTACCTGTACCTGTTTAGTGCAGAGCGGAGCCAGCCACCCCAGGGACCCGGGGTTAGGACTGGCCACTTTGTACCGACTTGCTGGCCCTCGTGTACGTAGTACCGAGGAGAGCTACTAGTGTAGGGAAGTACTAGCTACCCCACGGGCCCTGGGGTTCTGCTAGCCTCCTACACCGACTTGTTAGGCCCACTGGGCAAACCAGGGTAGTCAGGCGAGGGTGCGCGGACTGTGGAGGGGCAAGGCCCCTGTTTGGTTACTGTGGAGGGGTTGGACCCCTGTTACTGAGAGGGCTCTACCCTGTACTGGTTCCGTGCTGTGCTTTGGGCGCACCCATTAACGGAAACGACTGACCGCGTGCCAGTGCAGGTTAGCTACCTGTGCATTTATCGCGCATGCCGTAGTCACCGTTACGCCTGTCCGTGACCTTGGGGTGGTTGACTGAGAGTAGGATCACCACGGGGGACTCTCTCGGCCAGGAGAGCACCACGTGCTACTTCTACTGTTTGGAAAAGACTACAATCAAGATCGTTCCCACGAGGAACATTCGAGATCAAGTGAAGGATATGAGAAATAGATAAATTTTGAGACAATAGAAAGATGTAAATAAAGGAAGAAAGAAAATTAAAACAGCTACTGTACACTTTACTGTTTCTTTTGTTTTAGTTGCCACTCTACTCAGCGTTTTGCTGACGTGTTACACTCGTTACCTTTCAGGACCAGGTGTTGAGCAGCCAGGGTCAGCGGCTGCAGAGGACGCTGGGCGGAGTAGGGTCCAGTAAAGTTACCACTGTTCTCTTGTACCACTTTTTTTTTTTTGGTTCCACTGTAGTGAGTAGTTCTTGTTTCCGCTGTACTTTTCTTTACCCGCAGTTCATATTATGTTATGAATGTTGTTCTACTATTGTGGTGGTATATACTGTAGTGGCTTCTTTCTTTACTGCCGTATTTCCTTACTGTTAGTTATATTCATGCTGAATGTGATTTATTTTGCTGCTCTTTTGGTTACTTCCTCGTTGGACGACTAGGTCTTGGGATTAGTCGAGTCAGTCCAGTTCTCGTGTCTCGTAGGGACTCGGGAATCGGGTCGTTACAAGATGGTATCAAAGCAAGGTCGTCCCGAGAAGTGAATCAACTGACTGGGAAATAACCAATTCACATGTCTATAACTAGAGTAGCCACCACAACATATCTTTTGACATGAACTCTTAGACGTTTTCGTTAGGTACTGTTCCGTACTGACGTATTTCGTTTGTTTTGCGTCTCCTTGTAGGAGATGCCTCGTCGCGGGACTGGCGAGACTGGCCGCGGGCGCGGCCGAGGACGAGGTCGGCGAGGTGGGCGTGCCGTTGTCGACGTCTCGGTGGACCAGCCACCACTCCCGGGCATTCAAGCCCAGGACCTCGCCCGGCTGATACGGGACATTGTACGAGAGGAGCTCCATCCACCGCCCCGAGCACCTCCTCCTGGGGCTACAGAGGGGGAGTCCTCTGTGGGACCACACGACGGACACGGCGCTGGACACGGGGGAGGGGATGGGCCGTTGCCGCCCCCACCTTCCTCCAACACTTCTGTGCACGAGGCACCTTCGCCTGGAGGTGCACCAGCACCTCCACTGCAGCGCTACTTCGAGCTTTTCGGACAGTTCCGAAAGCTGAAGCCCCCCTCCTTCAAGGGGGATGAGGACCCGACCGAGGCAGAGGACTGGCTTGAGCAGCTGGAGAAGATCTTCAACACCCTTCGCCCGCCGGTGGAGTGCCACGTGCCCTTTGCCACGTTCCAGTTGGAGAGTGCGGCACACAGGTGGTGGAGGGCGGTCCGGGGACAGGAGAGGGATGAGCCGACCTAGGACCAGTTCGTCACCCTCTTCTGCGAGCAGTACTTTCCCCAGACGTGGCAGGACCAAAGGAGGCAGGAGTTCCACACTCTCCGCTAAGGAACGATGACTGTGAGCACGTACCGCACGTGTTTCTTGGAGCTATCCCGCTTTGCAGCGACAGCAGTAGCCATAGAGGAGGAGCACCTTTGGAGGTTCACCGAGGGGCTCCGGCCTGCGATCAGGGGGTATGTCAAACCCCTGAAGCTGCCTACGTTTTCGAGGGTGGTAGAGGCAACTATGACTTATGAGGAGACCAAGTCGTCAGCGCGAGACACTGACGGCGTGCGGAAGAGGCCCTTTCAGCCGGACTTTTCACAGGGCCGGCGAGAGAGGAGACACGTGGCGTCCGCAGGAGAGCCGTCACGTTTTGCAGGGCCATCAGTGGCCTTTGGGGGCCCTCGACAGGGGCCAGTCGCCAGCACCAGACCCCTGCCCAGCCGATAGCAGGGACCCACTGAGGGCGGGAGTCGGGTTCCCCTCTGTTACCAGTGTGGCCAGCCGGGCCACATCAGGAGGGATTGCCCGTCTAGGGCAGGAGGTCAGCAGATACTCCCCACGCAGAGCACTGGAGGGCGCGCAGGAGGCCGCGGTTCCCAGGCGCGAGGATGACAGCAGTCACGAGGAGGGTACCGGCCAGCACCTGCCCATCCGCCGCAGAGTGTGGCTGCTTCGTCCGCACCTAGAGCTGAGGGGCGCATCAACGCCCTGACACACAGGGATGCCAGAGCTTCGGGCTTGGTAGTGGCAGGTATGGTTTCAGTTTCCGGCAGACTCGTTTACACACTTTTCAATTCCGGCGCTACGCACTCGTTTGTTGCAGCCAGTTTCGCAGTTAGTTTGGGCCAGGATTATACTCTGTTAGAGAATCCATTAGTAATCAGAGGTCCGAGTGGTCAGCTGTTTGTAGCTAAGGAGGTGTACACGGATTGTGAGGTCAGCGTCGGGGGACATAGCCTGCCAGTTGACCTGATTATGATACAGATGGAGGACTTTGGAGTGATTTTGGGGATGGACTGGCTGTCCGCTTGCCACGCCTTGGTAGACTGTTTTGAGAGGAAGATTTTCTTCTCCATGCCGGAGTTGCCTTCTTTCGAGTTTCACGGACAGCCAGTGGACGGAGGCTTCAAGTGCATTTCGGCACTTCGGGCGGAGAGACTTTTGAGCCAGGGGTGTGAGGGCTTCCTAGCTTGTGTGGTGGCAGAGCCCAGCCCTGTGGCAGACTTCCAGAGTATCTCGGTGGTCAGAGAGTACCCTGACGTGTTTCCAAACGAGTTACCAAGACTACCACCCGAGCGTGAGATCGAGTTTGAGATCTCACTAGTACCAGGGACTAGCCCCATATCCACCGCGCCATACAGGATGGCACCACTTGAGCTACAAGATCTCAAGTCTCAGTTGCAGGACCTTTTGGAGAAAGGTTTCGTGAGGCCCAGTGCGTCTCCCTGGGGAGCCCTGGTACTATTTGTGAAGAAGAAGGATGGTATCCTACGCCTTTGTGTGGACTATCGACAGCTGAATAGGGTCACCATCAAGAACAGATATCCGCTGCCGAGGATCGACGACTTGTTTAACCAATTGCGGGGTGCCACGGTGTTCTCCAAGATCGACTTGAGGTCGGGCTACCACCAGTTGAGGATCTGGGAGACCAACGTCTCCAAGACAGCTTTCCGCACCCGGTACGAACACTACGAGTTTTTGGTCATGCCGTTTGGGCTGACCAATGCCCCCGCTGCTTTCATGGATCTGATGAACCGGGTGTTTAGACCGTACTTGGACCAGTTCGTGGTGGTTTTCATAGATGATGTACTCATCTATTCTAGAGATCAGATGCAGCACGGACAGCACTTGCGGATGGTTCTAGACACTCTGAGACGACGTAGGCTGTACGCCAAATACAGCAAGTGCGAGTTCTGGTTGAGGGAGGTGACCTTCTTAGGTCATGTGATCTCTGGAGACGGCTTGGCGGTGGACCCAGCCAAGGTCGAGGTAGTACTCAGGTGGGAGAGACCGCGTTCAGTCACTGAGATTCACAGTTTCCTGGGACTGGCAGGCTACTACAGACGATTCATCAGAGGTTTTTCACAGATTGCACGTCCTATGACACAGTTGACCCGGAAGGACGTGCCCTTCACTTGGACAGATGCCTGTGAGGCATGTTTTCTGGAGCTGAAGGAGAGGTTGACCTCGGCTCCCATGCTGACCATCCCTGACAGTAGTGGCGGGTTCGTTGTGTACACGGACACCTCCTTGCAGGGGTTAGGAGGTGTGCTCATGCAGAGGGGTCACGTTGTCGCTTATGCTTCGCGGCAACTGAAGCCCCATGAGCATACCTACCCTACCCACGACCTAGAGTTGGCAGCGGTTGTCTTCGCGCTGAAGACCTGGAGGCACTACTTGTACGGTGAGACCTTCGAGATTTTTACAGATCACAAGAGCCTCAGATACCTTTTTGATCAGAAGGAGCTCAACATGAGACAGAGACGTTGGTTGGAGCTCCTGAAGGACTACAACTGCAGCATCTCCTACCACCCGGGAAAGGCCAATGTGGTGGCTGACGCCTTGAGCCGTAAGGCGCCCGCACACTTGTCCAGTTTACAGTTACAGAGTTGGAGCCTTTTGGAGGAGGTAGGCAGTTGGCGACCCCTGGAGTTACGGGGGCACTGTGGGGCAGTAACGGTGACACGACAGACTAGGCCAGAGCTAATTGACCGCATCATCACAGGACAGATGGCAGATCCGTACTTGCAGTCCTTGCGCGACAGAGTACTGTCAGGAGACCCAGGGTACTTCTCTTTCACAGACCAGGTGCTGCGCCTGAGGGGACGGTTGTGCGTTCCCAGAGACGAGGAGCTGTTGAGGGAGCTCCTGACTGAGGCACATGGTTCCAGGTTCACCATACATCCCGGAAACACAAAGATGTACCACGACTTAAGACGCGAGTTTTGGTGGAGGGGGATGAAGCGGGATGTGGGTGAATTCGTGCAGTAGTGCTTAGTGTGCCAGCAGGTGAAAGCCGAGCATCAGAGGCCTGTAGGGCCGCTACAGCCGCTTCCAGTGCCAGAGTGGAAGTGGGAGAGCATCACCATGGACTTGGTGGTGGGCTTACCTGTTACCCAGCGAGGGCACGACGCTGTCTGGGTAATTGTGGATAGACTGACGAAGACGGCACGATTCCTGCCGATCCGAGTCACTTTCGGACCAGCACAGTTGGCAGAGAGGTACATCCGCGACGTGGTACGACTACATGAAGTTCCGTGGGAGATCGTATCCGACCGGGATACCCGCTTTACATCCCAGTTTTAGGTTGAGTTTCAGCAGGCCCTGGGGACGCGGTTGAGGTTTAGTACGGCTTACCACCCCCAGACGGACGGGCAGTCTGAGCGCACGATACAGACACTTGAGGACCTTTTGCGTGCCTGTGTACTGGACTGGAGGGGCTCTTGGGAGGAGCACCTGCCCTAGCGGAGTTTGCATACAACAACAGTTATGACTCGAGCATCGGCATGGCTCCCTACGAGGCTTTGTACGGACGGAGGTGTACGGCACCCTTGAGTTGGGTTGAGGTGGGGACCAAGTGGGAGGTTGGCCCCAGGTTGATCCGGCAGAGTCAAGAGGTAGTCGAGCAGATCCACAGGCGACTCCGCACTGTCAAGAGCGGACAGAAGAGCTATGCGGATCGGAGACGCAGAGAGGTGCAGTTCGAGGTTGGGGATCACGTCTTTCTTCGTGTTTCGCCCATGAAGGGCCTGCAGCGGTTTGGGGTGAGGGAAGCTCGCGCCGAGGTTTGTGGGGCCCTTTGAGGTCCTGGAGCGGGTTGGACCCGTTGCTTATAGGCTTGCCCTCCCCCCGCAGCTTTCTGGTGTGCATGACGTGTTCCACGTGTCCAACCTCAGGAAGTACGTAGCCGATCCCAGTGACGTACTGAGTCACGAGAGCGTCGAGGTGGGCGATGACCTGACCTACCCAGAGCGGCCAGTGCAGATTCTAGACCGAGCCGTCCGTAGTTTGATACGAAAGCAAGTACCCCTGGTAAAGGTTTTGTGGAGGAGCCAGCGGTACGAGGAGGCTACCTGGGAGCCAGAGGCGGCAATGCGGGAGCGGTACCCGAAACTCTTCGCGGGTACGTCTTTTCGGACCGGCTTCGGTCCTCTTTGAGTTTGTTATGGTTATTTTGACGTCTTTCCCGCACCCTAGTTAGCGCAAGTTTCGGGGACGAAACTTCCTTTGAGTTTGTTATATTGTTACGAACGTGCGGCTTCAGACGTTTTTAAGACGTCTGGGAGGTGTCCCAGACGTCTGACCAGACGTCTGGAACCCCTTCCAGACGTCTGGGATTCAATTATTTTCGGCACGCGTGTTTCGTCTGCGCGCCTGAGCGCGCAGACCTGCGAGCCTGAGCGCGCAGACCTGCGAGCGTCTCTCTCTCTCTTTTTCCCTCTCCCTCCTGCGCCCTCTGTCCCGCTCTCTCTCCTCCTCGCACAGCCTTAAAAGGCCACACCCTCCCCCTCACTCCCGTCACCTCCGCCCCCTTTCCTCTTCTCCTTCCAGCCGGTGCGCGAGAGTGAGCGCGAGTGAGCGGCGGCAGCGACAGCCGCGGTGAGCGTGGGAGGAGGTGTTGCGCGTGGGAAGAGGCGCTCGGCCGTGAGGGCAAGCTCGCCGGGGCTGTTAGGGCCAGCCAGCGAGGGAAGCAGCGGACGCGGGGTGACGCGGGAGGCCTGCTGCGGCTCGAGCAGCAGGCGGACGAGTCGCAGCGCGGCGGAGCATCGCGAGCGGAGGGCGAGTCGCGCCCTGATTCTGGAATTTTCTCCAGAATCAGACGTCTGGGCTTACAACCAAACGGCGGGGAGGACGTCTGGAGGACTGTCCAGACGTTTGAAAGGTGAGTTATTCCATCCTTCTTCCTCTTCTTCGACTGACCGTACTAAGAGAGAGAGGAAATGGGTACACGCAGGTTCTAAGATTCGCATCCAACGCGAATTAGACGTCTGGCTGCAGTGCTAGACAACGGGAACGACTTCCAGACGTCCGGGGCGACCATCGGACGTCTGGGAACTAGGCCAGACGCCCCCGCAGGCTTTTGGACGTCTGAGAGACCACGCAGAGCAAAGGTAACCTCTGATCCACTTTTTAAGACGTCTGGAAGAGGTTCCAGACGTCTGATTTTGCACTGTTTCGTCATTTTTGACCCGTTTAGGGCCCGATCGGAGTCCGTTGTCCGCGTTTCGAGTTGCGTGCTTTTCGGAATTACATCCTCTACCCGTCTACAGTAGTTGTATACTATTTTGAGAAACTCCTTGTGTTTGATCCTTGTGATAGGATCCCGTTCGGTTGCAGTCTCAGGGGTTGCGGAGGCACGCAGGATTCCCGACCACGCCCCCAGTACTCCTGTTGTAACCGATAGAGTGGCTTTTAAGTTTATTAGTATAATCTGTTAATTATGGAACCATAAATAGAACCTAGGACATTGCATGAATCCTAGGAATGAGAAACTAGAATGAATGGTAGATCCTAGGGTGTTGCATGAATCCTAGGGCTGGAAAACTAGATTGTATGATAGATCCTAGGGTATGGCATGAATCCTAGGATGGGAAGAACTAGTGGAATATATGAATACTGCAGTCTTGGAAAATGTGGAAAGGAAATAATAGCTACCTGTAAATTGGTTTAACAGCTACCTGTTATGAATAAATGAGCATGTCTGGGAATATGGGATGTATGAATGTAAAACTGGGAAGGTGAAACCTGAATGTGCTGAGTTAAAAGAACTGGAACCCTACGGGGAATTAGGAGTGGAACTCTTGGAAAGAGAAAGGAATGGAACTGAGAAAGAAAGACGTGGTAGTGTGCTGTCTCTTGGATACGTAGTACCAAGGGAAGTACCTGTACCTGTTTAGTGCAGAGCGAAGCCAGCCACCCCAGGGACCCGGGGTTAGGACTGGCCACTTTGTACCGACTTGCTGGCCCTCGTGTACGTAGTACCGAGGAGAGCTACTAGTGTAGGGAAGTACTAGCTACCCCACGGGCCCTGGGGTTCTGCTAGCCTCCTACACCGACTTGTTAGGCCCACTGGGCAAACCAGGGTAGTCAGGCGAGGGTGCGCGGACTGTGGAGGGGCAAGGCCCCTGTTTGGTTACTGTGGAGGGGTTGGACCCCTGTTACTGAGAGGGCTCTACCCTGTACTGGTTCCGTGCTGTGCTTTGGGCGCACCCATTAACGGAAACGACTGACCGCGTGCCAGTGCAGGTTAGGCGCACCCGTTAACGGAACATTCGAGATCAAGTGAAGGATCTAAGAAATAGATAAATTTTGAGACAATAGAAAGACGTAAATAAAGGAAGAAAGAAAATTAAAACAGCTACTGTATACTTTACTGTTTCTTTTGTTTTAATTGCCACTCTACTCAGCATTTTGCTGACGTGTTATACTCATTACCTTTCAGGACCAGATGTTGAGCAGCCAAGGTCAGCGGCTACAGAGGACGCTAGGCCGAGTAGGGTCCAGTAGAGTTACCACTATTCTCTTGTACCACTTTTTATTTTTTTTGGTTCCACTGTAGTGAGTAGTTCTTGTTTCCACTGTACTTTTCTTTATCCGCAGTTCATATTATGTTATGAATGTTGTTCTACTGTTGTGGTGGTATATACTGTTGTGGCTTCTATCTTTACTGCCGTATTTCCTTACTGTTAGCTTTATTCATGCTGAATGTGGTTTATTTTGCTGCTCTTTTGGTTACTTCCTCGTTGGACAACTAGGTTTTGGGATTAGTCGAGTCGGTCCGATTCTCGTGTCTCGTTGGGACTCGGGAATCGGGTCGTTACAATTAGCCTTGACATTGTTCTAATTAAGATGTTTCCCTTCTCATTAAGAGATAAGGCTTCTCACTGGCTTAGAACCCTAGGTAGACCCATCACCACCTGGGAAAAACTAAAGCATGCATTTCTAAAGAAATTCTTCCCCATAGAAAAGACCAATGCTCTCAAAAGAGCTATTACTACCTTCACACTCCAGGGTGGGGAACAGTTCCATGAGGCGTGGGAAAGATTTAATGAACTTTTGAGGAAATGTCCACACCACGAAGTACCAAGGTGGCAATTGGCCCAGATTTTCTACCACGGTCTGCACAACAACCTACGGAACTTCGTTGATGCCTCATGCGAGGGGAACTTCCTAAACAAGGACAAGGAGAGCGCGTTTGAGCTCTTTGAGTCCATGAGCGAAAATTCGCTCAACAATGCCTCCATGACTCAGTTTAATAGATCTAGTCAACCTTGTGGTGGGATTTATGAGGTACAAGCAAATTCTGGAATGGTTGACATGGACATCATTGCCAAGAAACTAGATCGAGTGGAATTGGTGGACAAAAAGATTGATGAGCTACTCAACCAGATCAGGAACCCGTTACTGACCTTCTCCCTAGCAAAAGGAGCACATAATGTTGACCTGGTCCAACCCTTAAGCCAACTGAACCTGGAACAACCCCTGACCACGTTCTAGGGAGGAACCTTTGCTCCATCAACCCTTGATTACTCTCTTCCCTCCCCATCGACATCTGCTATCCTTGAAGAAGTGCAAGCTGTCCAAGGTTATGCTAAACCTGACCCTTTCTCCAACACTTACAACATTGGCTGGCGTAACCACCCCAACTTTGGTTGGACAAACTAGAAACCATCGCAATTCCAAAACCAGCTCAGGCCAAACCAACAGCCACACTTGCCCTCCATCAGCAAGGACCACCAGTTAGATCCCCATATAATCAAAATAGGGTGCCCCCCTCCCCCCCCCCCACCCCCCCACAAAATCAAATGGACACCCTAATAAAGATGATGGCTGACATGAACCAGAAACATCAGGAGGAAATGGCCTTGGTAAAGGGACAGTTAAGCCAACTCTTGGACTATAAACAAAAGGACCCCTACCTTCCCAGCCACAACCGAACCTGCGAAACATAATTAATAGAGGCCCCAATTCGCAAGGGTTCCAAGGCAATCCCGGGCAGGCTTACATGGTCCAGCCAACCCTGCAAACACCCCCTAGGTTTGGTGCTTCTTCGTCCTTGCTTCTCAAGGATCAACCCATGGCCCCAATGCTTCTGCGAATGCGATGACCTTGAGAAGCGGCACCAAAACCCAGGATCCCAAATGGCCGACTCTCCCAGAGACTTCACCCGCTAAAATACCCGACTCAGAAGAGGCACCAGAAAAACCCAAGGACCCAGAGATAGATCCAATCAACATTCAGACACCCTACCCTGAGGTCTTGGAAACAATAAAAAAAAAAAAGAATGTTGTGGAAACTGAGGAGATTTTGGAGATCTTTAAGCAAGTACAGATTAATATTCCGCTCCTCGAAGCCGTCAAGTACATCTCAGCTTACGCTAAGTTTTTAAAGGATGCCTGTACACCCAAGCGTAAGCCAAGACCTCAAGCACCTAGGAAGGTTGTGCTCTCCGAATAAGCAAGTTCCGTAATATCAATCAACCTTCCGCTCAAGCGAACTGCCCAGGAGCACCCCTGATTTCCTGCAATATCGGGGACATGACATTTGATAGAGCGCTCCTAAACTTAGGTGCTTCTATCAATCTGATTCCAACAATCCTGTACCACCAATTTGGTTTCGGAGAATTGACACCCACACCTATCACCATCCAACTGCCTGATAGATCAGTGAAAACCCCGAAGGGGGTTGTCGAGGACGTGATTGTACGGGTCAAAGACTTCTATTTCTCGGTCGACTTCTTGGTGCTCGACATGGAAGTCCCTGAAAAACTACAGAACGCACCCATAATCTTAGGCAGACCTTTCTTAGCTACGACTAAGGCAAACATTGATTGTGACACGGGATGTATGGAAATCGCCTTCGGAGACAGGAAAATGCAATTGGATATCTTCCGAGCGACAAAGTCTTTTGTTTGCAACTGTGTTGAGGAACATGATCCCGTGGAAACTCTGGTCGAGGAATGCCTCACCCTTAGTTCTATTTCAAACCACCAAACCTGTAATGACTGTTCTGACCTGTCACTACCCGTGGACCTCTGTAAGGCTGATTACTATCACACAACACCATTTGAGGAGATCAATGTTGATCAACTCTCACCTTTTTCTTTCCCGTCAACTGTGGTTCCACCCGCACCCGAGCTCAAGCCACTACCCGAGAATCTTAAGTATGTCTTCCTGGGACCTGACCAGACCTTCCCTGTGATTATTAATTCTCATCTAACCAAGGATCAGGAACTCAGGTTGACTGCGACCCTTTCAGAACATCTGGCAGCCATTGGTTGGACCATTTCTGACTTAAGAGGAATTAGCCCCACCTATTGTACCCATAAGATTTACCTGGAAGACAGGGCATGACCCTCCCTCCAGATGCAGAGACGTCTAAACCCAAACATGCGGGAAGTCGTTAAGAAAGAAATTATCAAGTGTCTTGACGCCGACATTATCTATCCTATCTCCGATAGCCCCTGGGTGAGCCCCACTCAAGTGGTTCCAAAGAAAGCTGGGCTCACCGTTGTCACCAATGATCATGGTGAATCCATCCCTACCCGCACCACCACTGCATGGCAGGTGTGTATTGATTATAGGAAGCTCAATGAAGCCACTAAAAAGGATCATTTCCCCTTGCCATTCATTGACCAGATCCTTGAAAGATTGGTAGGGAAAAAGTATTTTTGCTTCCTGGATGGATATTCAGGATATAACCAAGTCGCAATTGCTCTGGAAGATCAAGAAAAGACCACATTCACTTGCCTGTATGGCACGTTTGCATTCCGTCGAACGTCGTTCGGGTTATGCAACGCGCCTGCTACCTTCCAGCGTTGCATGCTAGCCATTTTTCCAGAAATGGTGGGTGAATATCTAGAGGTCTTTATGGATGATTTCTCTGTATTTGGGAATTCATTCGACCATTGTTTGAGCAACTTGGAGAAAATCTTGAAACGATGTATCGAGGTTAATCTGGTGTTAATTTGGGAAAAGAGCCATTTTATGGTTCAAAAAGGAATCATCCTTAGTCACATCGTATCACATAGGGGCATCGAGGTAGATCGAGCTAAGGTTGACTTGATTTCCAAACTTCCTCCACCTAACTCAGTTCGACAGATTCGCTCATTTCTGGGACACGTTGGCTTCTACCGAAGGTTCATTAAAGACTTTTCCAAGATTTCCAAACCCTTAACCGACCTTTTAGACAAAGACGCCATATTCCACATGTCTTCTGATTGCATCCAGGCTTATCACACCCTCCCGAACTTAGTCTCCACAGCACCTGTTCTTTAGCCCCTGGATTGGTCCCAGAACTTTATGATTATGTGTGATGCATCAGATTTTGCCATAGGCGCTGTCCTGGGACAAAGGCAAGACAAGAAGCTCGTGGTGATCTACTACGCGAGCAAAACGTTGGATGAGGCCCAACGAAATTATACGGTCATAGAGAAAGAATTGCTCGCTGTAGTCTTTGGACTTGAGAAGTTCTGATCGTACTTGCTGGGATCCCACGTGACCATTTATACTGACCATTCAGCCATCCGGCACCTGTTGGCCAAGAAGGACACAAAGCCCAGGCTCATCAGATGGATCCTGCTCTTGCAGTAATTTGACCTGGAAATCCGCGACAAGGCCAGATCGAAGAATGTGGTGGATAACCACTTGTCTAGACTTCATCCAGACCACATTGGACCCTCCCTACCTCTATCTGACGCCTTCCTCGATGAACACATTCTGGCTGTGCAAGACAAGAGACTGCCATGATATGCTGACTACGTCAACTACCTAGTTGTAGGACAAACCCCGCACAACTGGTCCAGACAGCAACAGGACAGGTTCTTGGCTAAGGCTAAGCACTATTTCTGGGATGATCCCATGCTGTTTCGCCTCTGTGCTGACCAGATCATCAGGAGGTGTATCCCCGAGAACAAAGTTCAGAGTGTGCTTTCCTTCTGTCATGATCAGGCTTGTGGTGGCCACTTCTCTGGAAAGAAAACGGCTGCAAAGGTTCTACAGTCTAGATTTTACTGGCCCTCGCTATTTAAGGATGCACACAACTTTGCCAAGACTTTCTCACGCTGCTAAACACTGGGGACCATGACCAAGAAAGATATGATACCCCTCCAACCCATTTTGATTGTCGAAATGTTCGACGTTTGGGGTATCGAATTTAGGGGTCCCTTTCCACCATCCAACGGCTTCCAGTACATCCTAGTCTCAGTAGACTTTGTTTCTAAATGGATTGAAGCCATCGCTACCCACTGATGCGATCACAGGACTATCATGGACTTTGTTAAGCAAAACATCTTTTCCCAGTTTGGAATACCAAAGGCCATGATCAGTGATGGTGGAAGTCATTTTATCCACTCCCAATTTCGCACCCTACTTAGAAAATACGGGGTTAACCACCGCATTGCTACCCCATATCATCCGCAAACAAATGGGCAGACCGAGGTCTCAAATAGACAAATCAAGAACATTTTACAGAAGACTGTGAGACCTGACAGGAAAGATTGGTCCACATGACTAGATGATGCCCTGTGGGCATATAGGACCGCTTTCAAGACCCCAATAGGCATGTTGCCTTATCGCCTAGTCTTTGGCAAAGCCTGCCATCTTCCTGTCGAATTGGAATATCGGGCTTACTGGGCTGTCAAGCAATGTAACATGGATTCCCAGTTAGCCGGTGCGTAGAGGGCGCTCCAATTATCTGAGCTCGAAGAAATTCGTCGGGACGCTTTTGAGAATAGTCGACTGTATAAGGAGAAAATGAAAGCCGTCTACGACCGACTCATTCATAAAAAGACCTTTGAGCCTAACCAGCAAGTCTGGCTGTTTGATGCCGGCCTAAAACTCTTTCCAGGGAAACTCAGGTCCAAATGGACAGGACGATTTCGGGTGGTTAAGCCTTACTCTAATGAGGCAGTTAAAATCGCTGATCCAAACACTGGGAACACTTGTACAGTTAATGGTCAAATATTGAAACACTTCCTTGCCCAGGTTCCCCCAAAGGAGAGTGTCACCCTCATTGAGGGATGACACGAAGCACCGCCCAGCTGGAGGCGTTAAACTCAGCGCTTCCTGGGAGGCAACCCAGAGGATTCAGACTGATCCAATATTTTACGTCACTCAGGTACTATCTTTTTGAACCCTTGTGCATCCATGTATTTGCCAATGAGGACATTGTCCAACTTAAGCATGGGGGGTGGTAAATTGCACGATCCTGAGCTCATTTAATCAATCTGAATAAAATAAAATTAAAAAAAAATTGAATTTAGGAAGAAACTTAGGCATTAGAAACTTGTCAATAGTGGAAAATAATACAAAAAGAACTTAAACACTTAGACTTTTCAGGCCTTCAGGCTTAATCAGCCCTGGTGTCCGTTAAAACATGGACTTAGCTTCGAATCCTTGCAACCTTAAGCTATTCTAATCCACCTACTAAAAAAGGTGATAAGTATATGACTTATCAACTCACCCTCTAACTCAGAAGAACCTTGAGTCTAAGCATCTGCACACATTTTTGCACAGACTCACTCCTCAGAGATTTTGACAGAAATTGGGTAGCTAATGAACTCTCTAGGGTGGTATGACTAGTAAGTTGTCGTGGGTAACAGCCCATTGGCAGGTTGTCCAAAGCCCAGCCACGGGACCACTTCTTCCTCATTGCCTCTAGGTACATTTGAGATCAGGGAAGCCACCTACAAAAAAAAAAAGGAGAAGAAAAGAAAATAAAATAAACCACACTTCACCACATGAGTATGGCTGGTAAGTGATCGTGGGTAACAGTTCATTGGTCGGTTGTCCAGAGCCCAGCTCAATAATTGCACAAAAAGAACTAAAACACTTAAGGAAGAAGCGGGGAAGTAGTACAAGCCGGGGAGATATACACTGGAAAAATCCTTGTATTGACCCCAATTAAAACAAACGTAGGGAGAAAGCTACCAATCGAACAAATACACCTTTAGGCAAAATTCTTCCTCTTCCGATCACCTAGGGGCGTAGAAACCCGAAGTCTATCTGAATTATCATTGAGTGAGTCTATCACAATCTTCACACCAAGATGCTTAGCACTTAGGGTTTTGACCGAGTTTTTGGTGGGTTGGGTAGCCGTAAAAAGTTGCAAACCCACTCTGAATTCCAAAAAAAATTCAAAAAATATATATATACGTATACATATGTATATTTACATACATTAAAGCAAGGATTCAGGCGATTCGTATTTTGGCAGACACCCGGGCGCTGCTTAGTCTTTGTAGATTAAGATCTTAGTATATTTCCTCCTATTGACAAGTGACGAAGTGTCTAAGAAATTACTTCTTAAATTCTGACAGAAAATAATGGCTAGAATAAACCTTGCTAGGGACTAGCAAGGAGTAAGCATAGGGGTATGATAACACTGCATATGAGGGTGATAATTCTGTTAAATAGGGCACATCATAAGAATATAAGGCACAACATAAGTAGAATGGGAGCATTACATGCATCATATGCCAAGATTACTTATAAAATAATATTAATGATCATTTGTATAAGCACTTGTCAAAGCAAGCCTCAGATGAGCAATCGGACCGCACGGATGGATTCAGAACGACGAATGGAGTCCAACGGACTCAAAATCGGCCAAATCTGACATCCGAAGCTCCCACAATGGGCCCAAGAAGTTCTGACCGTTGATCTGATGATCAACAGCCCTCGATGCGCCACGTGGTGTCCACTTACCGCGTGCTGCTTCCACCTTCAGTCGGAGATCAAATCTCAGCCGTCGATCTCTGATCGGACGGCCGAGAACCGTGCGCACGCCCACGGTCGCCGCAACAAAGCAGCAGGCGTGGCGCAGCAGTTAATGCGCACGCTCGCACCAACGCGACGCGGGTTCGAGCCGTGCGGTGAGGGAATTCGAAGGGAGCGAGGTGCGTGGACGAAATTCAGCCGTAGATCCGCACTTGGACGGTGGCGATAGTGCCACACGGCGCGCCCTCAGACGACGATCGGCCACGCGCGCGTGCACGCCAGACGACAATGCCTGCATGCACGCGTGCTCAAGGCACGATCCAAGCACGCCTGGGCAAAGATCTCAACCGTCCGATCTTCGATCGGATGGCTCTCATGCCATGGCCACGGATCGAGCGCGAGGAAGAACAGCACAGGCGAACGACCGACGGGCTGGGGACTTTACTGACGCTTTTGGAAGGATTTTAGCGACGTCCCGGATGTCGCTAAAACCCCTTCTTCATTTGGAAAGCCCTTCTCCCTATTTAAACCCCTTCCAACCACTCATTCAAGGCATTCACTTCCCTTGCAACTACTCTACCCCTCTCTTAGCTAGCTTTAGGCCCTCTTGTAATCGCCGGAGGCGACGAGCCGCCGACGGAGCCTTCTCCACCACTGTGGCTGCCTCGCCGCCCTCCCTCTCTCTCTCTTTCTTCCTCTATTTTAAGCTTTATGTTGTTTATGTTCAATCATGTATCTAATGTTGTAATTTATGAACTAAAGCTGCATGATTAATGAAGTTGTTTTCCATTCAGTTGTCTACTTTATTTCCTATCCAAGTTTCATGTTAAAGAAAGAAACGACTCGAACTCTAATCTCTCTCTCTCTCTTGCTCTCGCTTTTCTCCCGCACCTTTTCGCAAGCAAAACTCCGTGATTTCCGTGACAATAAGCGACAAGAAAAATCCGATTTTCATGCCTTCCTGAGACTGACACTCGGACTCACATCCGTTTCTTTACTTTAAAACCGGCGTTGCAAGTGCGAACTATAATGACACTTCTTAACACACACGCATGAAGCTTACGTTAGCCGTATTCGCAAAGAAGATGTACGTCGCGAAGCTTACCTATTAGTCGACTGGAACCTCCTCTAGACGTCGTCTACGACGTCTGGACGTCGATACAGACGTCTGATTCTGGGAAAAATCCAAAACCAGAACCTACCTTCGCCTTCTCGCGCCGCGCGTGGCCGCGCCGCGCCTGCTCGCCTGCTGCTCCAGCTGCAGTAGTGTCGGGGAGGACCTCCTTGATGCACTCCTTCACCTTGAGCATGCGCCGACCAGCCATGAGCTCCCCGGCGAGCTCCCACACGAGCTCGCGTGCTTGCTCTCCTCTCTTCCCCTCGCTGCTCCTCCTCTCCTCCCACGCCGCTCACGCTCGCTGCTCGTTGCTCTCACTGGAGGAAGGAGAAGGGTGGCTGGACGTGGGGGTGGTGTGAGGGAGAGGAGGGGGTTATATAAGGTGTGGGGTTAGGGTTTGCATCGGGCGAGAGGAGAGAGGAGAAGAAAAAGAGGGTCACGTACTGTCTACGTGCAGCACACGTGCAAATGCGAGGACGTACATGAAAATTTCGATTTTCAAACATCTGGGAATGAGCCCAGACGTCTTGGAAGACGTCTGACTCTCAGTCCAGACGTCTTACCAGATGTCTGACCTAAAGTACGGACGTCTTAAAAAGGCTTAATGACACGGGTCTTAACACTGCCGCACACCATCGACGCAGCTATAGCACCCCTGCAGTCAGCCACCACAGCAGCTCACCGCCACTAACCGCTGCCCGCAGTCGGCCACCGTAGAGAGCACCGACCACCGCTCACCTCGACCGCAAGCAACAACAACCATTGCTCATGAGCAACGCAACCACGGCCACCAATGCGAGAAACTAGAAGCAAAGGGAACCAAAGAGCAAGACCAAGGAGGGAGGGGAAGGAAGGGCTGATCAGCAGAGCAAATGGGGCAGTTGGGGGGGTGGGGTCCTCAATCAGCAGCGTCTAGGGTTTACTTAGAGAGAGGGGCAGTGGGGGAAAGGCCTTCCCAATTTAAATCTTGAAGAAGAGGTTTCTAACAAGTTGAATACTTCATACACAATTTTCCAACCATTTGAACTTAATATAAGTGTTGGTTAGGTATAATCCAATTGTTCCTAATTTTTTGGTGGAGAGTTATAGATTAACACTTTCTTTTCGGTGAGGAGATAGAATTAAACTTTGAAAGCCCTCTATGGAGGGAGAAAGAGCATGGATATGGGATGATGCCATAGGGAGGGAGTAGGATAATGAAAATCTGGAGCTGTTGACACTCAGTATTATAAGCACTTTGTTTTAATACAATAGTATAGATGGTGATCGATGGTGTTATGGTTTAGAGCAACTCATGGAGGAGTTTAGCAATATGATTTAGTTAATTAATGAGGATTGTGCCTTGGAGCTTGCAAGTTATGGTAAAATGGAGAGCAGTGACATAAGATGAAAGATGCTTGAACAATGGCTATGAATCACGATGGTGTTGTAACATAGATAAGAGGAAAGCGAAACATGTTATACGACTTACAGGTATAATTTTGAGAAGACAGAGGAAGAAATTAGAGTAAAGAGAATTTGAGTTAGAGAGTGTTGGGAAGTGGTGAGGGATTAAAGACAAACTCCATTTTTACAAAGAGATCCTTTAGTCTGTGAGCATGATACCATGTATTTAACCAATCCCACATTTCATGTTTCAAGAGGATATGTTTTGAATTGATTTACAAAAAATTTTTGCATCTACCCTTAGATAATGTTTGCAATACTAAACGATAATTGGAAAGCGAAGAATATTAAAGGAATAAATTTTACAGTAAAGAAATTCAAGTTATCTCATATCATCAAATCAATATCAATATTTACTAAAATATATTATTTTTAAACTATCACATTACATCACATCAATATAAATATACATTAAAATATATCAACTTCAACATAACATATTTATTAAATACATTAATATATTATATCAATCCATTCACACCTATAATATAATATTACAAAATCATCCATTAACATTACATTTTTCATACCAATCATTTCTACTTCATTACTTATTCCATCCTTCGAAACAAATACAATTCTCAACTTATTCCTCTTTTATTCTATAGTGAAATAAAATTATCTTATATGGCTAGATTAAAAGCACAAGTCACAATATTTTTACGTGTTAAAAAAAAATCTCAAAATTAAAGTCTTCATGCACCATTTTGTTAGCACAAGAACCAATTAAAGAAAGAGTTGACATTAAAGGAGGCAAAAATTGGCGCGAAGCCTCTGCTTGAGGTGGGCGGCAGGAGATTTGTCGTATATTTTTGTCTTCAGTTACCATTTTCTCCTCGCAGAAAAGACACCTAAGACGACTCTGGTAGTCAATTTCAGTGTCAAAACTTTCTACTTGTAACTATCTTATCGTGAGATTCCCATGGAAAGGAGCCTAAATTCTCTAGCAAGATGCATTAAAATCATCACACGACCATCTTCCGAGTTGAGAGTTGCCAGTAGGGGCCTCGGATTTGGATTTAACGACCGAGGTTTGTACAACAAGCTGTAATGGTACCCGCAAGAAAAGAAGTTAAATGCGTTATAGGACCACAATCATGCAAACAATGTTTAACAAGTATAAAATAAAATGCAAGTGGTTAACAATTTAGTAAGACAAGTATTCCTCCATTCGGCTCTTAAAAACAAGCAAAAGAGAAAATGGAGTCCTCTCATGGGAAATTCTTTAACGTGCATCGAAAGATATATAACAATAACTTGCTTAGGATATCCAACACTATTTGGCAAAAGGTCCCTGGAAACTTTTGTTAGCTAAATTACCAAATAATCTTCATTACCGAATTTAAATTTTTCCTTAAAAGCTTCGGATTACAAAAATTAATTTAATATTATCAAATAACCTTCATTACCGAATTTAAATTTTTCCTTAAAAGCTTCTGATTACAAAAATTAATTTAATAAAACTCATCCCATTGACCGCAGGGACTTTGCGTCGACCGTATCTTTAATATAATTGAAGGGGTGTGTGCAGATGCGTGCACGGTTGATGTTAGTGTTTATTATTATTATTTTTTTTCGATTGCTGTGATGCGGCAACGTTTTCTTGTTTTTCTGTTTACCTGACCTTTTTTTTTTTTTCTCTTCTTTCTCTCCAGATATATTTACCTTTAGATATGTTTGAAATTTTTTCTCGTGCAAGAATACAGGAATACATGTTATATATTTTTTTTATTTTTAATTGTTATGATGCTGTGATGTTTTACTTTTTATTTTTTCTTTTCCACTGTGCATGACTCATTTTCTTTTATTTTTCTTTTTGGATGCATTTTTCTTCGTGCAAGATTACCGGAATGTATGTTGTATTGAAAATTTTTGTGGTGTGAGGGCATAAGAACACATGTTGTAGTATATTTTTAATGCATCATGTACTTTAATTTTTAATTAGTATTTTAATTTTCAACAATGCAACTGTCGTTATATGTTTTGATTTTCAATTGATGAAATACATGTTGTATAAGAAATTTTTTCCTTACAAGGTGATAAAAATGTATGTCATTTTCTAATGTATTGTGTACTTTAATTTTCAATTAATGTATTTTGATTTTACACAATGCAACCTGTCGTGTATTTTGGTTTTTCATAATACAATACGTTGTGTATTTTGATTTCTCAAAATACAACGATATATTTTAATTTTCAACTAAAGAATAAATAATTACTCACTTAAAAAATAAAAAATTAAAATATATTAATTAAAATCACCATGAATTCCAATATAAAAATGCACGATGGAGTTTAGAATAAATAATTCTCCGATTTATTAACACGGGCTAAAAGCTAATTCTCCGATTTTATGGAGTTTAGAATAAATAAAAGGGTTCTAATAAAGTATTCATAAGCGTTCACGTGCAAAAATTCGGTTGTCAGATCTTGAACCCATATCTCTCGGATAAGAGTGGAGTATCCTGACCATAACTGAGTGCGTAGGATGACAAAAGAGGTTGATTTATATTTCAAATTATTTATGGTAGCTCCATTTAAAATGAAACGTAAGTTATGCTATACCATAACTTACTTTTTTTCTCAATCAACGTATTCAACGAATAGATAAACCACAATGACTCCATGGATGAATATGTGCAAAACGTCCCCATTTCATATTTACGTAACGATATTTGTTTCCGGATTGTGTTTTTATGATAGAGAAAAGGATTAATGATTGAGTAGTTGATGCACATTGGTTGGAGATTTTTTATTTTTTTATGTTACCGAGGAAAATTAGAGATCTAAATAACCATGTTGGTATATTTATTCCAAGTAAATAATTAGATGAATTACTAAGGGTTTGCCTCCGATAAGGATTAAGGAAAGAGGATCGGGATAAATAAGGGAAGATTACTATTACTGATTAGCAAGAAGAACATGCATTTGGTTCGAAAGGAAAAACAATGGGTTTATTTTGTTGTAGATGGAAGGTCAAGTAGAATCGTAAAACTTAACTCCAATTGCTTATATTACGATTTAAGTAAAACTTGGCTTCTGGTAGTTTTACAATAAGTTCAGAAATGTAAAAATGCAATTCTCGTTACATGTGCGTCCCACGTAAGAATTGACCTACCAATTACGAACCTTGAATTCTCGACTAACATATATGTTCTCTCCATCAACGGGGACATGTCTCCCTATTGATTAACCAAATCCCCTTTATACCTTAACTAGTGTATCTATACCCACACTTTGCTGTGGGAATCAACTCCTTCAATCCAACTATAGAAGGCATTGATATTAAACACAACATCAAAAATGTAAATTCATTTGACTGAGCACAGCTTGGATCTTTTCTTCATTAATTTCTTATCTCATAACAACTTCTATGAACAATTGATTTTAGGTCGAGAAGTTCGCTTTGGAATACCTATCTCTTTATTGTTGTAAAGAACAATTCAAGATTATGCCTAAGTTTTGCCTAAATCTCTCAATGTTATATATGTAAATGGTAGGAAATAAGATCATAGATGGGGCCTCTTAAAATTGAAGGCCCATTTCAAAAGTAATTACAAGAGAAAAAGATAGGAAAATTGGTTATTCAGTTCCACTTTAATTGAAGTACGTGTAGGGAGAGTATTAGCTCTCAAAATTTACTATTTCTTTGGTGAATACAAGATATGACACAATTCTCTCTTTCTTTTCTCTCATATTATGTCATTCGATGAACTTCGACGGTCGCCGTTGAGGCTACCGATCGTCATCAAAGAATTTGTATACATCGGAAACATAAGATAGTCATGAAAATAAAAATAAGCATGCATCCACATAGAATAAGGGAGATTGTTGACATAGTATGGGTGTATATCCAGGAAAGGGATTTATCACTCAATATCCAGTACAGGTGGAAATAATACAAGATATAGTGGGCTATAAAGCCTTTAGGTTGCCATATTGGATATGTGTGTGCGTTGTCCTCTTTTCTTATGAATTGGAAATCAATTTATTGAATACAAATATGGGAGGTTACAAATTTGAAGGTGTAACCACCACAGTAGTGGGAAGTTGCAGAGAGATAATGGGAGTTGACTGCTTGACTATACTCCTGTGTTATTCCGCATTCCTACGTAGACCAAATCTAATCGGGTTCTATTAGTCTGATCATGAGTTACATGAGTTTATTTTGCGAGGGAAATTTCTTCCCTCATCAATCACCAAGATTTATTTCTATTTACCCATCATTGTATTGTCCTAAAGAAATGAAATGACCCAACTATAGATAGAGTAAAACTAGAGAGATAAAAAATTATAAGTGTTAGTGATATAGGTACTAATGAACAGCTGTCAGTTAGTATATGGGAATCATGTAACAACTTGAGATGTGATCACCTCTTTGTATAAGTGGTGAGTGTAAGGGTATTGTTACTTGTACTAAGTCTATATATAGAGTTGAGCACCTGAATTAGAATACACTGAAGTTCTTTTCTCTACCATTCTCGGACCTCTTCCTTTTCTATTATTATGGTATTAGAGCATGGTGTAAACCTCAGTTACTGTGCTAACTGATCAAGATGTTTTGTGCTTCCCTATAATGAATCATTGATAGGCTTAATTCGATTCTTCGTGTGATCGATCCAGGAGCTATCTGATCGATTGCATCAGATCTAGGTCACCTGTCCGGAATGTTGTGGCCGATCACCTGTCCAGACTCCACCCGGACCACATTGGGCCCTCCTTGCCTTTATCTGACACTTTTCCCGATGAGCAACTTCTGGCTGTGCAAGACAGGAAACTACCCTGGTATGCCGACTTCGTCAACTATTTGATAGTAGGACAGACCCTGCACAGTTGGTCCAGACAGTAACGGGATAAGTTCTTGGCTGAAGCCAAACATTATTGCTAGGATGATCCCATGCTGTTTCACCTCTGTGCCGACCGAATTATCAGGAGGTGTATTTCGGAGGAAGAAGTTCAAAGTGTGCTATTCTTTTGTTATGACCAAGCTTGTGGTGGCCACTTTTCGGGGAAGAAGACGGCTGCAAAGGTTTTGCAGTCTGTATTTTACTGGCCTTCTTTATTCAAGGACGCACACAGCTTTGCGAAGACTTGTTCTCGTTGCCAGACTTTAGGGACCATGACCAAAAAAGAAATGATGCCCCTCCAGCCCATTTTGATTGTTGAGATCTTCGATGTTTGGGGGATCGATTTCATGGGCCTCTTCCCACTATCCAACGACTTTGAGTACATCTTAGTCTTAGTAGACTATATCTCAAAATGGATTGAAGCCGTCGCCACTCGCAGATGCGATCATAATGCTATCATGGACTCTGTTAAGCAAAACATCTTTTCTCGGTTTGGAATACCCAAGGCCATGATCAATGATGGTGGAAGTCACTTTATCCACGTCCAGTTCCGTGCCCTCCTCAGAAAATACAGGGTTACTCACAGCATTGCCACCCCGTATCATCCGCAAACCAACGGATAAACTGAGGTCTCCAACAGGTAGATCAAGAATATTCTGCAAAAGACAGTGAGACTTGATAGGAAGGATTGGTCTACATGACTGGATGATGCCCTGTGGGTATACAGGACCGCTTTCAAGACCCCGATAGGCATGTCGCCTTATTGCTTGATCTTTGGCAAAGCTTGCCACCTTCCTGTCGAGTTGAAATACTAGGCTTACTGGGCCGTTAAGCAATGTAACATGGACTCTCAGTTAGCCGGTATATAGAGGATGCTCCAACTTTACGAGCTCGAGGAAATTCGTCAGGACGCCTTTGAGAATAATCGACTTTATAAGGAAAAGATGAAAGCCGTCCATGATCGACTCATCCATAGAAAGACCTTCGAGCCCAACCAACAAGTTCAGCTTTTTGACGCCTAACTCAAACTCTTTCCCGGGAAGCTCAGATCCAAGTGGATAGGACCGTATCGGGTGGTCAAACCCTTTTCCAATGGGGTGGTTGAAATTGCAGATCCGAACACTGGGCACACCTTCACGGTAAACGGTCAGAGATTGAAGCACTTCCTTGCCCAGGTTCCCCCAAGGGAGGTTATCACCCTCATTGAGGGCTGACACGACGCATCACCTAGCTGGAGGTATTAAACTTAGCGCTTCCTGGGAGGCAACCCAGAAGATTCAGACTGATCATGTATACTGCATTACTCAGGTGATTTCTTTTTGAACTCCCGTTGCATCAATTTATTTGTCAATGAAGACATTGTTCAACTTAAGCATAGGGGGGTGGTAATTTGCATGTGTTGAGTTCATTTTACCAGTCTGAATAAAATAAAATTAAAAAAAAATGATGAATTTAGGAAGAAAAACTTAAGCATTAGGAACTTGTTAACAGTGGGAAATAATACGAAAAGAACCTGAACACTTAAAGTTTTCAAGCCTTCAGGCTTAATCAACCCTGGTATCCGTTAAAATATGGATTTAGCTTCGAATCCTCGCAACCTTAATTTATTTTAATCCACCAATAAAATAGAGTGATAAGTATACGACTTATAAACCCGTTCTCTGACTCGGAGGGACTTTTAGTCTAAGCATTTATACACATTTTTGCCCTGATTCACTCCTCGGAGATTCTGACAGAAATTGGGTAGCTAATGAATCTTCTAGGGTGGTATGGCAGGCAAGTTGTCGTGGGTAATAGCCCATTGGCCTGTTGTCCAGAGCCCAGCCACAAGACCACTTTCTTCTTATTGCCTCTAGGTAAATTTGAGATCAGGGAAGCCACCTACTAAACAAAAAAAAGAGAAAAAGAAGAAAAAAAATAAAAAAATAGAAAAGAAGAAAAAAGAACAAAATAAGCCACACTTCACCGCACGAGTATGGCTCGCAAGTGGTTGTGGGTAACACCCCATTGGTCAGTTGTCCAGAGCCCAGCTCACTAAACGCACAAAAAGATCCAAACACTTAAGGAAGAAGCGGGGAAGTAGAGCAATACGGGGAGATATACACTAGAAACACCCTTGTGTTGATCCCAAATAAAATAAAAGTAGGGAGAAAACTACCGATCAGACAGATACACCTTTAGGCAAACACTTCCTTTTTCGATCACCTAGGGGTATAGAAATCCGAAGTTTGTCTGAATTACCATTGAATGAGTCTATCACGATCTTCACACCAAGATGCTTAGCACTCAGAGTCTTTTTCGAGTTTTGGGTGGGTTGGGTAGCCGTAAAAAGTTATCAACACACTCTTAACTCCAAAATCCAAAAAAATGAGAAAAGATGAAAAGGAAAAAAATATATATGCTTTAAAGCAAGGATTAAGACGATTTACATTTTGGCAGACACCCAGGTGCTCTTTAGTCTCTATAGATTAGGATCGTAGTATATTTCCTCCTGTTGACAAGTAAAAAAATGTCTAAGTGATCAATTCCTGAATTCTGATTGAGAATAATGGCTAGGATGAACCTTGCTAGGGACTAGCAAGGAGTAAGCACAGGGGTATGATAACACTACATTTTATGGTGATAATTCTGCCAATCGGAGTTTCTCTTAAGGATAACGTGCATAAATAACACATCATAAATGGACATGGGAGCATTACATGCATCGCACATTGAGATTGCTTATAATTCAATGTTAATGGTCATTTATACAAGTTCATGTCAAAACAGGTCTTAGATGAGCAATCGGACTGTACGTATGGATTCAGAACGACGAATGGAGTCCAACGGACTCAAAATCGACCAAATTCGACATCCGGAGCTCCCGCAATTGCCCAAGAAGTTCTGACCATTGATTTGACAATCAACGGCTACAGAGCTGCCACATGGCGCAAGATCGACGCACGCCAGCCATCGCCCCACTTCCTCCATTAACTGGAGGATGAATCTCAGCAGACGCCCCGCCCGCGCACAGCACCTCTTCATCGCGTAGGAGCAATCCACAGTCGTCCGATCTCCCATCGAACGGCTGAGGTTTAATTAAGAGCACCACCATCTCATGCGTATGCCGCAATAGTCAGCAACCCTCCTCGCACACCGGGCGCACGAGTTTGAATTGCAATCGCTCACATCCACGCGCGCAATCAAAATTCAGCCGTTGATTCTTGCGCGGATGGAGCGGATGAAGGCATGCGGCGTGATCACGAGCATTCATGCCAGATGCACGCGATGATGCACGAGGCGCGCGCTGCGCAAGCGCAATCCGCGAGCGTGCCATCCGCACAATCGCAGCCGTCTGATCGAAGATCAGACGACCCACAAGGCACGCACATGGATCGCGAAGGAGAAGAGTAGGTGCACACGTTGGACCGGCGGGCCGGGGTCTACACCGACACTTTCGGCATAGTTTTAGCCACATCCTGGACATCGCTAAAGCCCCTACCCAAATTAGAAACCCCTTCTTCCTATATAAACCCCCTCCAACTACCCATGTAAAGTATTCATTACACTTGTAAGCCTTCTACCTTACTCCTAGCTACTCTTAGCACCTTTTTGTACTCGCCGGAGTCGACGAGCCGCCGATGGAGCCCTCCTCCACCGTGGCCGCCTCGCCATCTCCTTTCTCTTTCTCTCTCTTTTTATCCTAGCATTACTTTACTTTTGTTTAAGCATTTGTTTATTGTTGTATTTATGAGAACTCAAGTTGCATGTTGAATTATGTTGGCTCTCTTTTTATCGAGTGTTCTCTCATCGTGATTTACATGAACGCTATGAGCAAAAGATTCTAACCCGACTCTCTCTCCCGCTTTTCTCTCCCGCATTTTCTCGCGCGTAAGCAAAAACCCGTCATTTCTGTGACAACTAAGTGACAGAAAAAACCCGCTTTCACGCCTCCCTGTGTTCGACACTCGAACTCACGTCCATTCTTATATTTAAAACCAACATTGCGAACGTGAAACTACAACGACCTAGTTGAACAAACACGTCCGTAACACATCAATAGCCTCTGACTATACAAGTCCTGATAAGGTGAAATTTGGCAATGGAGAAGGTTCGTCCATTCATCACATAGGCCTTACACAAATTCCAACCATGAAACATCTTCTTTATTTGCAACATGTCTTTCATGTGACTCAAGTATCCAAAAATTTACTTTCTATATATAAGTTTATGAATGACAATTCTTGCTACTTCAAAATTTATCCTAATTCTTTGGTTGTGAAGGATCTCCACACCAAGCAAGTTCTTCATCAAGGAAAGGCTAGAAGAGGATTATACCAGATCTGGCTGCCCAAGAATGCTGCTGTTAGTCATTTAGAAGGGTCTTTATGACCATCTTCTCAAGTTTATCTTGCTTAAAAAGTCTCATTACAGAAGTGGCATGAGAGATTTGGTCACTCTCACTGTGTTGTAATAAGGAAATTGCTTTCCAAGAATACCTTCCTATGCTTTCTTCAAAGATTGATTGTCTGTACTGCCTGTATGCAAGGCAAAGCTCGAAGGTTTCGTCTGCCTTCTCATACAAACAAGTGTAGTTCTCCATTTGAAATAATACATTCATATGTTTGAACCTCTCCTATGTTGTCCTACAATGGTTACAAATATATTATTACCTTTATTGATGAATATACTCGGTATCTATGGATTTTTCCCCTCAAACAAAAGTCTGATGTCTTCCATACATTTCAACAATTTTTGTCCTATGTACAAACTTTGTTTGCGTGTTCCATTAAAGCTCTTCATTTAGATTAGGGTGGAGAATACAGGAATGTTCATTCTTGGTTACTTGACCATGGAATTATTCATAGAGTTTTAGCTCCTTATACATCGAAACAAAATGGACTCGCTGAGCGAAAGAACAGACATTTGGCTGAAATGGGTCAAGCTCTTTTATATCATGCCCACGTTCCATTGTGATACTGGAATTTAGCCTTTTATACTGCTTCTCAGATAATTAACGCTCTACCCACTGAGCATAATGAATAGTCTTCCTTTGAACTTCTATACAACATAGCTCTTGATTATAACTTTTTTAGAGTATTTTTCGCAGCTTGCTTTCCTTTACTCAGACCATTTAATAAGCATAAACTTGAGCCCAATTCCTCCTTACATGTTTTCTTAGGATATGGTCCTTCTCATAAAGCATACTGTTGCTTAGAACCCAAGACCAATAAAATGATTCTTGCAAGATATGTTGTTTTTAATGAGTCAAGGTTTCCTTTTAAAGAGTCTATTCGATCTGCTTCACAAAAATCTTCACAACTTCATCATGACCATTTCATAGATGTTCCACTCTCTTTAATTACAAAGCATGTCCAGTCCTCTCCTGTAATTGACCTTGGTAATGGTACACAAAGTGTTGTGGCTTCTTCTTCTAGTCCTCCTTCTATTCCACACTAGAGCACTTCTACAAATGGTCCACTTGATGGTGGAATGCCGCCCATCTCTTCATTAGCTACTGATTTAGATCAGGTGTTTGCCTCTCCTCCAGATGATGCACTCCTTGATTCATCCCCTATACCAGCTCCTCAAAGAACCCATGGAATGATTACTCGTTCCATGCATGGTATTGTTAAGAAGAAAGTTTTTTATGCAAAGAAAGTTTCTGCTCATCCTTTGCCTAGCTATCTTCTAGTCACTTCCTCTATTCAAGAGCCCACTTCTTACACTCAAGCTAAGAAGGATCCCCATTGGGTCTCTGCCATGATTGAGGAATATAATGCTTTGATGGACAATCCAACATGGACACTAGTTCCTTATTAGCCTTACTATGAATGTTGAAGGTTGCAAGTGGGCTTTTAAAATAAAAAGGAAAGCTAATGAAAATATTTATCGTTACAAGGCTTGAGTACTAGTGAAAGGATATAATTAGTAGTTTTGTATTGATTACCATGATACTTTTAGTCCAGTGATTAAAGCTACTGATGTTAGTTTTCTTTTATCCTTAGCCATTTCGAGAAATTGGAGCATTAAACAACTTGATGTTCATAATGCCTTTTTACATGGTGTATTAGATGAAGAGGTTTATATGGTTCAGCCTCCAGGCTTCACTAATCCTCAATTTCCTTAGCATGTTTGTCAACTTCGGAAGTCTCTTTATGGTCTTAAACAAGCTCCTCGAGCTTGGTCTAGACGCTTGAGTCAATTTCTTTCAGATTATGCATTTAATCCCTCCAAGACAGATACTTCTTTGTTTGTTCTTCAAAGAGATGGAGCCTCTCTATATTTCCTTGTTTATGTGGATAACATTTTGGTGATTTCCTCTGGTGATGTTGCATTACAACATTTATTAAGATCCTTACAACAACAATTTCCAATCCTAGCAAATGGATTTCCTTCTTATTTCTTGGTCATTGAAATTCTACAAGATGACAAAGGTATCTATCTGTCCTAGCAGAGATATCTAGTTGATCTTCTTAAGCATTAACTTGATGGTTTGAAGCCTACTTCAACTCCTTTCACGCCTACTGCTAT
This sequence comes from Thalassia testudinum, assembly GCA_037157565.1. NCBI lineage: Eukaryota > Viridiplantae > Streptophyta > Magnoliopsida > Alismatales > Hydrocharitaceae > Thalassia > Thalassia testudinum. The sequence continues at coordinate 6,498,841 of JAZHRO010000012.1, read as the reverse complement.
TGTTCAATTCTCAAAGGCGATAGGTAATCCCTTGTCTAACCCTCTACAATTTAGACAAATTGTAGGCAGCCTTCAGTATATTCAGTTTATCTGACCTAATGTGGGGTTTGCAGTAAACAAAATGGCTCAAGTTATGCATGCTCCATCTGACAAACATTGGGAACTTCTTAAACATATTTTACAGTACCTCAAAGGCACTCTCTCTTATTCTCTCTTCTTTCCTCGCAGCAATACCATCTCTTTAAGAGTGTTTTCTAATGTTGATTGGGCTACTAATGTTGATGACTGAAAATTTACCACTGGTTATGCCATTTTCTTGGGTTCCTCTCTCATTTCATTGTCTTCAAAGAAACAATCTACTGTGGCCAGCTCTATCACTGAAGTCGAGTATAGGGCTCTTGCTAATACTACTATAGAGGTTACCTAGATTCAATCCTTATTCTCCTCCAATCCTATATTGTGTCAATCTAGGTACAACTTATATGACTGCTAACCCTATATTTCATGCTCGAACCAAACACATCAAAAGAAAGATTTACTTGTTCATTTTCTTGTCTCCAAACAGCAACTTGCTGATTTGCTGACTAAAGCACTGACTAAAGATCGATTTAGATATTTGTGTGGCAAACTAATGGTTTCTTCTTGACCATCTGTTTGAGGGGGGGTGTTAGTGATACAGGTACTGATGAACAATTGTCAGTTAGTATATGGGAATCTTGTAACAACCTGATGTGTGATCACCTCTTTGTAGAAGTGGTGAGTGCAAGGGTATTGTTACTTGTACTAAGTCTATATATAGAGCTGAGAACTTGGAGGAGAACACACTGAAGTTCTTTCCTCCATGATTCTCAGATCTCTTCCTTTACTGTTATCAAGAACGGAGAAAAAGACTTGCATGGGCAGATCAAGAAATTTAGATTGAAAGGAACATAGAGCTTAGGATGCACAAAATCGATTTGATGGGAGTTTTGTAGAAGTTGTTGCTAAGAATCATAATCCAATTGATCCAAGTAAGAAGTTGATTTTTTAGTTGGTTCAAAATAATTTGATTTTGAGTATGACTGATTCTATGTATTATTTGTTGACTTTCCATTTACGGGAATAAAGTTAGCAATAATTTGCAATATAATAGGAGACCTTTATTGTCTAATTTCGTTGTAGTTCTATTATTACATACTAATATAAGTGCTTATGTATTTTCATGTCAGCGGAAGAAAACTAGTTACCTTCGATTCATTTTGGTTTTCGCAAATAACAAGCTGGTAGCCAAATTAAAATTTGGATTTTGGGAATATACGATTTTTTTGACTTGGTCTAGTTCAGCTATTGCACTTCCTTAAATTTTCTTTTATTTTTGCACAATCTTGGATAGAGCAATGGTGTCGCGAGAGGACGGGATAATCGGATTGGGTTGAACACCAACAAGATGTGCTCGTACCACCTTAATATGTTGCATGGGTGGTACCATCTACCTATTATATTAAATATAAAAACGGAATCAGGTGAATACACATGTCAAAGAAAGAACTGACATTTTACAATCACTCAATTTCATACTTCATCACAGGATTGCAACAAACAGAAATTAGATTTTTCAAAAAGTTACCATAAAAAGAAGCTTAAGTTGACATTTTAATATCGGAACTCCAGTGACTTCTAGGTTAAATATAGGGACGTGTAGGATCGATCTAATTTAGATGTAAAAATATGAAATATGAAGTGACTAATTTTTGTTTAATATTTTTTAATATAAAGAATGAGATGAGAAGAAAGAACCAAATCATAGGATAAATATAGAAAGGGGATGAGAGAGTAGGAACTTGCAAATAATATTACTAGAAATATAACTTTTTTGCAATAAGAACACGAGTCAAAGTTACAACTAGAACTAACTATATGAGAATTATAAAAGTAACTACAACAATAACTAGAAAGAAACAAAGATGCAAAAAAGATAAGTAGGAGCATAGTTTGTTGTTGTAGCCGCTTTAAAGATGAGACAAAGGTTGATGTGAGAGAATTTCGCTTGATTAAGAAGATAATAGAATGATATGTTATTGTAATTTATGTGGTAGAAATTACTCAATCAAAGATTTTTAATAATTTAAAACTAACCACGAAGATTTAGGTCGTATTCACAGGGAGGAATAGATCTAATAAATTCACGAGTAGAAAGCCATCATATTCACAAATACATTCGCAAAATCAATTTAATGAATTTACCGCTCTGAATGTCACTTTGAATTTCACGAGAAGTTCAAGACTATTTATATAATTTTCACATCAGAAATCAAGCTTTCAAAAATATGTAGATGATGCATGTGTAGTGGCCTTATTATGTAATTTTGAATTACATGCAACTTTGAACCCAATTTCAATGAAAGACGACATGTGTAAAATGAGAGAGAGAGATTAAAATCAATCATAGCGAGCATGGAAATAAAGAGAATCATGAGGAGTTCGTAGTAAATGCCCCCGTAATGCGTTAAAATATTCAACTCAACTCAATATACTTGGCAATGGTAGAAGAATGCAATAACTAATGCATTGGGTACTGTAGCAAATAGGGGAGCTCCGTGGAGGAGCTTCCATGCACGGACGTAGGTGAGGCTGCTGGCGAGACCTTTACCGGAGGTTGACGGGATGGGGCCGCACCTGGTGGTGGTCACGGCGAGGATTGGGACGGCCAGCGGCGGACGGACAGACAGCAGGTGGCGGCGGAGAGGAGTGGCATGGACTACAGCCGCACGCGGGTGGTTGCTGTGCGCGCACAAGGGCGTGGCTGCCTGCGGGCGTGGCCGACGAGATGGTTGGCTACATGGCTGTGGTGGGTTCCTTCAGTTTGGTTGCAGGCGAGTTGAAGGAAGCAAAGGAAGAAGAAGAGGGGACTGACTGTGGAAGTGGGCGTGCGCGGGCGTGGCTAAACGGTGAGGGGGCACTGAGCAGCGCGCGCTTGCTGGAGCGCAAGTGGGTGTGGCTATGTGGTGAGGGGGCGCTGAGCAGCGCGCGCAGAGCGTGCGAGCAGCGCGTGGAAAGGAGACTAATGGGGACATACAGCCTGATGCGCACTGTTGGCTGCGGGGTAGTGCGCTGTCACCGCACTGCCAATCAATAAGGAGTTCGCAGTGGCGCCTCAATGCACTCTAAGAGGGCCACAGTACGCGCGGCTTCCATGGTGCAGGCTCTGCTTCACGGTGGAAAGGAAGGGAAGAGATCTCCCAACGGGGCGGGTTTTGGCTCTTTTTAACTCTTCTCAGTTTGTTTCTTCCGCCGAGATCCTCTCCAACAGTCTTGGTGATGGGGTGGTTTGGAGAGGTTGCTGTTGCGAGATTGTGGGACGCACTATCACCTTGGATGGGCACAAGTGCGCTGTTGGCCGCTGGTGGGAGAGCCAAGAGGTGCACGGGCATTGCGTTGAGTCTGGAAGGAGTGGCACATTCTGCGAGAAGAAAACAAAAGAAAAACAAATAGGGTTATTTATAAAAATCATCTAAACTAATACATGAAATGCATGTGTGCCCCTATATGCAAACATTAATTTATTTACAAATCAAAGTATGCTTTATATATGTAGATGCTACCATAATAATTAGGCATTTATGTATTAATTAGACCACAAATGTGGTCTCATCAAATGCTCCCAAGCCTAAATTTTGCTAGTCCCTAACAAAAGTGAAAAACAATGGTAGTAACCAAGAGATTTCTTCTTCTCTTATTCCAAAAACTTAGAGATCCAGACAATTGTGAAGTGATAATAGCCTAAGTAACGGATTCAAGTAAAAATCCAACTTTCATTTGCAGTTCGTACTTATCCCTTAGTAAATTTTATTGGGATAGGCAACATCTTCCCTTGGGGATAAAGCAGAAAATAATATGTAGTTTGACCCCAGCTTTTTGGCTTAGGTAGGAGAGACAGAGTCAAATGGATTTATACTTGATGGCTCACACTCATCTGGTGCTACCTGTAGTCTAGTACTGCAGACTCTATCTCTCCAAACTATCAAATGAGTCAACCCAAAGAGAAGCTAAACAACTATGCTCTCTTGATGTTCCGTTGTGCTCACTCTTTTCTTTGTTTTCTTTCCGAGATCACGAATCTCACCAGATTTGGTAAATGTACTCACTGTTTGGTGGTCTCAAATGGCATTCACACTTCAACTAAAGTCTTAATAACTCTAAAACTAAGTTAGAGTCCTCAGCCAGTATTCGGGCAATTAGAAATACTAAAAGGTAGGTATGGGTCATATTTGGTGGATCGCGATGGGTGTTTTTATTGCCTCAGAAACAACGTCACGAAAATAAAATTATAAACTTGGACTCTTTTCTTTTTCTTTTCTCTCTCTTTTTTCTTTTTTTCTCTCTATTTTTTTAAATATAATTGTTTCTTTTCTTTTCTTTTTTTTTCTTTTTCTTTCTTTATAAATTAACATAACACGACGCAGACTTTTATTTTTAAGGCATTATTAGGGATGATGATGGTCAAGAGGATATTGTGTGGCTTATTTGGTGGAAGTGCCTACTCTCGGCACCGGGAAGGAATGGATAGGACAAGCGTATTTCTGACCTTTGACACTATTACCCTCCTTCAGCCGAGGATTTTATGAAGGACAGTCGTAACCATCCACCATAGTCATAGCTTTATTAAGATTCAATCTCTGTGTATCTGCCTTATTTGGTGACTCTCAGGAATTCACAAAATGTACGCACACAGGAACAGAGACGAAAACTATGTCTAACTCTAAGGTATCATCATCTAATTGTCCAAAACGTAAGAGTCCTTACACTAGACTTAGCACACCAGTAATCTCTCTACTTTCTTCTTACAAATATGAGGTGGATCTACTAGAAGATAGTATACCTAACTTTCTATTAACTGTCTAAGGGTTCAGTAGACTAAAAATGCTTATTGGTTTTCTTCAAAGATCCATTACCCAGTCTACGTGCAAGTGAAGTAAATGTACTAGATTCTAAACTTATGAAACAAATAAAGAAGAAAAATCTTTAATGACACCTCCATGACAAAGATGTTTTGCTAGAGACTAACCAATTCAGCTCAAGAAAATAAAAGATTTTTTTTTTATCACTATCCTAAATGTATGCAAATATTTATAAATGTTATAAATAATCTCAGGTTTTACCCCCCATGCCTAAGATTGACAATGTCCTCATTGGAAAAATGCAAACATAGAAGAATATAATCTGAGGAGGAGAGGGGGAGGAGCTAAGGCTCCTCAAGCTAAAGTTCATCCAAAACCTGGCCATCTAAAAGAGTAATATAAGGTTTAAGTCGCTGGCCATTTACCTTAAAGCTCGCACCAGAAGTAGGGTTCCGAATTTCTACAACTCCATAAGGGAAAGTATTGATAATAACGTATGGCCCATCCCAGCGGGACTTGAGCTTTCCTGGAAATAATTTAAGTCTGGATTTGAAAAGCCAGACCCACTAGTTGGGCTCAAAAGTCTTTCTAATGATGTGCTTATCATGGAAGACCTTTGTACGTTGTTTGTATGCTTGAGAAGTTTCATAGGCTTCATTACGAAGCTCCTCAAGCTCACTTAACTCTAGCATACGTGCCTTTCCCGCTTTATCCAGATTCAAGTTAATGTTTTTAATAGCCCAATAGGCCTTGTGTTGGATTTCAACGGGAAGATGGCACGCCTTTTCATAAACAAGATGGAAAGAAGACATGCCCAAGGGAGTCTTATACGCGGTTCTGTAGGCCCAAAGAGCATCATTTAGTTTCTTAGACCAATCCTTACGATCGGGCCTAACAGTTTTTTTCTAAAATTCACTTAATCTCCCTATTAGACACTTCAACTTGTTCACTTGTTTGGGGATGGTAAGGTGTGGCTATCATGTGGTTGACTCCCAACTTTTGGAGTAGTCTTGTGAAGTGTACGTTCTTGAAGTGAGGTCCTTCATCGCTTATGATCGTCATTGGGCACCCATACCGAGAAATGATATTAGCCTTAATAAAGCCCAAGACCATGGAATGGTCATTGGTTCGCGTGGGTATGGCTTCTATCCATTTCGGTACATAGTCCACAGCCACAAGGATGTACTCATATCCGAAGGACACAGGAAAGGAACCCATGAAGTTGATGCCCCAAATATCAAAGATCTCAACAGGGAGGATGGGTTGCTGGGGCATCTCATCCCTTTTTCCAATGGTTCCCATCTGCTGGCAACGTAGACATGCACCCACATATGTATGTGCATCTCGAAATAATATGGGCCACCAAAAGCTATACTGAAGAACCTTATGAGCAGTCTTTTTCCCACTAAAATGTCCCCCACAGTGGAGGTCATGGTAGAAACTTAGAACACTTCTTTGTTCTTCGTCAGGGACGCAACGGAGGAAAAGCTGGTCAAGGCCTACTCTAAAAGCTTGGGTTCCTCCTAGTGATAAAATTTAGTGTTAGCAAGAAACCTGTCTCGCTTCTACTTGTCCCAAGTACTGGGGGTAATGCCCGTGATCAGATAATTCACTATGTCTACGAACTAAGGAGTTTTGGCCTCCACGGCCATCAAAGACTCATCAAGGAAAGTCTCTTGAATACCGCCAGTAGGGTTTGATTCCTCAATAGGGATCCTAGACAGATGATCTGCTACCACATTCTCAACTCTTTTCTTATCTTTAATTTCCAGGTCAAACTCCTGAAGTAGCATAATCCAATGAATTAGGTGAGGTTTGGTATCCTTTTTAGCAAGAAGATGCTTTAAGGCAGAATGATCAGTGAACACAACAACCTTGGATCCCAAAAGATAAGACCGAAACTTTTCCAAAGTAAATACTATAGCAAGAAGTTCATTTTCAGTGACCATGTAGTTTTGCTGAGGATCCGTAAGGGTCTTGTTGGCATAATGCAGCACATGAGGTTTGCCATCAACCCTTTGACCTAAGACCGCTCCCACTGCAAAATTAGAAGCATCGCACATTAGCTCAAATGGGAGGGTCCAATCTGGTGCTTGGAGAATCAGCGCGGTAATAAGGGCTTTCTTTAAGACTTGGAAAGCCTTGCCACATCTATCATCAAAATCGAAGGAGACATCCTTCGCTAACAGGTTGCAGAGTGGCTTAGAGATTTTACTGAAATCTCTAATGAAGCGTCTATAAAATCCAGCATGGCCAAGGAAAGATCTAACCTGACGAACATTGGCGGGCGATGGAAGCTTAGAGATGGAATCAATTTTTGCGGTGTCCACCTCTAATCCTCTCTCAGAAACTACATGCCCTAACACAATGCCCTGCTGGACCATAAAGTGGCTTTTCTCCCAACCAAGCACCAGCTTTACCTCTTCGCAACGGGTTAAGACCTTATCAAGGTGCGAAAGGCATAGGTCAAACGACGAGCCATAAATGGAGAAGTCATCCATGAAAATTTTAACAAACTCGTCGATCATATCAGAAAAGATAGCCATCATACAACGTTGGAAAGTGGCAAGAGCATTACATAACCCGAATGGCATTCGGCGAAATGCAAATGTGCCATACGGACTCGTGAAAATGGTACGCTCCTGATCGTCAGGAAAAACGGCTATCTGATTATACCCAGAGTACCCGTCAAGAAAACAAAAGTACTTGTTCCTCGCCAGTTGTTCCAAAATCTGATCGATAAATGATAAGGGGAAATGGTCATTCTAAGTAGCCATGTTCAAACGGCGGTAATCAATGCAGACCCTCTAATGAATTGAGGGTCTAGTGGTCACCAGCTCTCCTTGGTCATTCTCTTCCACAGTGATTCCTGCCTTTTTGGGTACCACATGAATAAGACTGACCCATTTACTATATGAAATGGGATAGATAATCCCTGCATCCAGCCATTTTAGAATATCCTTTTTAACAACCACCCACATATTGGGGTTGAGCCTTCTCTGCATGTCTCAGAAAGGTTTCACAGACTCATCCATGTATATATGATGCATGCAAAGGGAGGGATCAACACCCTTAATATCAGCAATTGACCAGGCAATTGCTTCCTTGTGCCTTTGTAAACACTCAAGCAGAGCTCCCTCTTACGATTCAGATAATGCAGACGAGATAATAATGGGGAGCGTGTCATTAGGGACAAGGAAAGCATATTTCAATGTGCTCGAGAGGGGTTTCAACTCCAACTTAGGAGCCTTTTGGATTGAGGTTTAAGTTGAGATGTCCCCGCCTCAGGTAGCGGATCTACCTTCACGGTTTAGGGTGGGGACAGAGACTCTGTGTGTATCCCCAACAACTCTTCTAATTCGGGTATTTCCCTTTCAGTTTCTTTAATAATCGAAGGATGGTCCTTAGATATGACCTTTTGAAGGGGATCTCTACATAGGAGTGCTGGAGTAGTCTCTTCAATTATTTCATCAACGACCTCGATCTGAGAACAATCTTCAAATCCAGATTACTTGTAAGTATCAAAAACATTCAACCGGATCTTCTTGTTCCCAAAGTCCATTTTAAGTGCCCCTGATCTATAATTGACAGAGGCATTGGCTGTGGCCAAGAAGGGGCATCCCAGAATAATGGACGGCTTTGTGGGCTTATTAGATGGGTCAGTATCTAGCACCAGAAAGTCAACAGGGAAGAAGATGTCCTCCACTCTCACAAGGACATCTTCCAGTAATCCCCGTGGTGTCTTAAGTGATATGTCTGTGACCTGGAGGATGACTGGACTAGGCTTTAACTTGCCTCCTCCCAAAAGGTCGTAGACAGAGCTCAGTAAAATGTTCACCCCTCACCCAGATCAAGCAGAGCCTCCTCAATGTGTTGGTTTCCTATAACCACTAAAATATACGGGGCCCCTGGGTCTTTCATCTTTGGGGGTGTTCCATGTTGGAGCATTGAGTTAACATGGTCAGGCAGGATGACCTTGGTTTGGATCTGTTTCCTAGATCGGCGCTTTTGGGTGCACAGGTCCTTTAGAAACTTGGCATAGGATGGGATCTGTTTAATAGCTTCCAACAGAGGCAAGTTGATCTAGACTTGCCTAAAAGTGTCAATAATCTTCTCTGTCCTATCCTTGGCTCCAGGTGAGCCAACAGAAGATTCCCCAAGAGCAGATAGGTGCTCTAGATAGGGCACCCTCAGCTTCTGGGTAGAGGGGTCGTCATGGCGGGAGAGGGGTGGTGGAAGGACGACATCCTCATTGTGGGTGATTTCAAGTGAGGGAGAGCAGTGTGGTCTTCGGTGGAGATGGAAGTTGGGTTAGGTGTAGAAGGGGAATTCTGAGACGTAACCGTAGGAGTGTTATCAGGCTTGTCAATTTTCTTTCCACTCCTCAGCACGGTCACAGCTTGGGCATGCTCCTTGAATATGACCCCCTTGCCCTTAGGGTTCTCCTCAGAAGAGCTAGGCAGCTTCCCCGGATCACGTTGCCTAACCGCCTCAGTAAGATGACCAATTTGGGATTGCATATCAGTAATCATCTTATTCTGAGATTGGATGACCATATTCTGATGCTCTTGCATCGCTTTCATTATGGCTTTAAGTTCATCCATCTCAGAGGACTTATTCTGAGGAGGGTTTTCATATGATGGTTGGTATATGGGTTGGGGAGGTAAGGGTCTTGTATTCCCTAAGTTAGAAGCATCACCTTGCTTCCAAGAGAAGTTTGGATGGTTCTGCCACCTCGGATTATAGGTATTGGAATAAGGGTTATTGCGAGGAGGTGGGCAGAAACCTTGGGCCGTGTTCAAGTCGGCTTGAATCAACTCAGGGAATTGATTTTCCTGGTGGCACTCCGCAGTGGCATGCATTGTGCTTTGGCAAATGGATCATTCACTTGAAGCCTGAAAGATAGAGGCTGCTTGCGGGTTCATGCCGGTGTTTGCTAAAAGCCTATTAAAGTTTTTATTCAATAATTGAATCTGATAAGCCAAATCCTGAGAAGCCCTGGCTTCATGGGCCTCTATCTTCCTCTACAAGATTGATGGTTTTCTTTTTTGATAGGCAGAGGACAAATGTATGGAGTTGTCACTTAATGTTTCAAATAATGCCCAGGCTTCATCCTCAGTTTTGGTCATGAAGGTTTCTGCACAGGCTGCATCGATGGTTTGCCTATGTCTTTCAGATAATCCGTTATAGAACCTTTCGACCAACTGCAATCTTGGCACCTGATGGTGGGGGCATAACCTAAGAAGGTCATTAAAGTGCTCCCAAGTCTCATTAAATTGCTCCCTTTCCTGTTGAGTAAAACCCATAATCTCTCTTCTGTAATGGTTGGTCTTACTCATAGGACAATACTTTTTCAAAAATTCTCCCTTAAGGGTGGCCCAATCATTTACCCTTGCATCGAGGGTATGATACCAGTGCTTGGCCTGATCCTTTAGGGAGAATGGAAATAGAGTCCTCATCAGGGCTTCATTAGTAAAGTCCTGGAGCTTCATCATGGAACAGACCTCGGTGAATTCCTCCAAATGCCGGTAGGGGTCCTCCCAAGTAGTACCATAAAAGGAGGGCAACAAATATTTGGTACTACTCTTGATCTCATATGGATTATCCCCTGCCGGTCGTCTTAGTGCTTGTGCGGGTTGGTTGGTTGGAATAAAATAGTCCCTCAGGGTCCGTTGTTGATTTGCTCCTTGATCAGCCATGCCTTCTCTTTTCTCTCCTAGGTGAGCTCTCCTAAGAATTCTCTCGGGCTCAGGATCAAACACTAGACTGCCCTCAAGAGAGCATCTACCAAGCATACAATATCAATCACATTTCAAGTTCTTGTTGATTAAGTGAAACCTCCACTCCAAAGATAGGTCAAAAGGTCAAGGCTTATCCCTCTGTTCCCACGTAAGTGGTATAAGAGGGGTGATGACTTGAGATCTTAACCTTCTTTGTTGTGGAGGTAGAATTGGTTGATATACATGTCCAAACAAGTTATTCACTGCAATTATGCGACCTAATTCAACCTTCGAGTGCCCTAGGACCTATACTTTGCTTAGATGATACTCCCAGGTGATTAAGTGAGAAGTTACTCCAAGGACGAACAAAGGGATGCAAGTAGGGTGAACCCTTCCTTTGAGGCGATGCGTATGCGGTGTCTCTTAACTACTCTTTTGTTCCTTTAAGGAGTGTCCCCCTCCGTGAAGTATCAAAACACCTAGTCAAAAGATAGTACCACCACCACAAAGCACGATAGGAGGGTCTGTATCGATAAAGAGATTGGTGCATATAGCCTTAAGGGATCGAGCCTTAGTACGGTGCCTAATGTGCGTGCTCAGTGTCAGAAGTGTGTATCACACCGTAAATTTTTTTTTTTTTGAAAACGCAGATAAGTCCCTTTGAATCAGATCAAGTGTGATTTGATTTTAAGGTCTAATCTGATTATCAGTCCCACTTTCAGTTAGGCGACCACTGGATTAGTAAATTCAATCAACTTGGTGGTCTTGAATTTTAATCTGAATGCAAATGCGTGAACAAGAGCTGGATGCAAAAGTTAGAAATGTGTACCTATCTACAGCAATCTTCGTGCCAATATGCTCGCAATGCAACAATGAGATCTAATGTGCTGCTTAATCACCCTTAAATGTGCGCACCTAAGGGCATGCAACTCCTAAACAGGCAGCTCGTGTTACAACCCGGTTCCCGAATCCCTACAGGACATGAGAATCAGACCGACTCGACTGATCCCAAGACCCAGTCGTCCAACTAGAAAGTAACCAAAAAGCAGTAAAATAAACCACATTCATCATGCATGTAACTAACAGTAACAAAAGTACAATAGTAAAGAAAAGAACTACTATAGTACATGCCACCACAACAGTAGAGAATTAAAATAGGTATAGAAATATGAAGATTTCAATAAAAGAGTAAGAGTGAAACGGAAATACTCACTACTACAGAAAAAAAATGGTACAACAAAGTACAACTACTAGGCTCTACTAGGCCCAGCACCCTCTGTAGCCGCAGGCTCTGGCTACTTAACACCTGGTCCTGAAAAAGGTGACAAAAGTGACACGTCAGCGAAATGCTGAGTAGAGTGGCAACCAGCTAGCTAAGAAAACAGTAAAGGTGGAAAAGTAGCTGTTATTTTTAATTTCTTTCTTTATTTCTCTATTTACTCTTTCCTAGATTATTTCTCAGATCATTCTCTTGATCTCGAATGTTCCTCGTGGGAACGATCTTGATTGCAGTCTTTTCCAAAAAGTAGAAGTAGCACGTGGTGATCTCCTGGCTGGAAGAGTCCCCCGTGGTGGTCCTACCCTCAGTCAACCACCTCAAGGTCGCTGACAGACATAATGGTGACTACGGCACGCACGATAAATGCATGGGTAGCTACCCCGCACTGGCATGCGGTCAGTCGTTTCTGTTAACGGGTGCACCCGAAAGCACAGCACAGAACCAGTATAGGGCAGAGCCCTCTCAGTAATAGGGGTTCAGCCCCTCCTCAGTAACCAAACAGGGGTCTTGCCCCTCCACAGTCCGTGCACCCTCGCATGACTACCCTGGTTTGCCCAGTGGGCCTAACAAGTCGGTGTAGGACGGCTAGCTGAACCCCAGGACCCGTGGGGTGGCTAGCTCTCTCCCTACACTAGTAGCTCTCCTCGGTACTGTGTACGCGAAACCCAAAAGTCAGTACAAAGTGGCCAGACCTAACCCCAGGTCCCTAGGGCGGCTAGCTCCGCTCTGCACTAAACAAGGGGACAGTCGCTCTCCTTGGTACTCCGTACTCAAGGGCCAGCTCACTTCCCCATCCACTTTCCCGATTCCATTCTATTTATTTTCCAGGAGCTCTACTCCTAATTCCCCGTAGGGTTCATACTCATATTTCTCAGGCCAAGCCATACTAAGTTTCATATTTCAGTTCATTCGCATATAGCCCGTGTTTCCAACATTTATATCAGTTTATATACAAGCAACTCAATTTTAGTTTCCAACAACAGGAATTACACGTAGCAGTTACTAGAAACAGTACTCTACATTTCACAGGCAGTTGTTATCCAATTATAGGCAATTATCATTATTCTATCTACTTATCCAAGACTGCAATTCAGGTATTCAAGACATTCGTTTCAATGTTTCTGCTCTTAGGATTCATGCCACACCCTAGGATCTATCATTCAATCTAGTTTTCAAGCCCTAGGATTCATGCCACACCCTAGGATCTATCATTCATCTAGTTTTCAGGTCCTAGGATTCATGCCATACCCTAGGATCTATCATTCATCTAGTTTTCAGGTCCTAGAATTCATGCCATACCCTAGGATCTATCATTCACCTCAGAGATGCATTAATATTGGTAATTAACTAAGGGGAGCCACTCTACCCGCAAAATCGAGAGTAATGGGGGCGTGATTTGCAGGTCCGCGTGCTTCCGCAACCCCTAGAGCCGCAACAGAACGAGGTCCTAACACAAGGATCAAACACAAGGAACCACTCAGAACAGGATAAAAGTATTTTAAACAAGTAGAGGAACAAATTCTGAGAAGAACGGAATCTCAAACACGGAAATCGAACCTTGAACGGACCCTATACGGGTCAAAAACGACAACTCTGCCTCAAATCAGACGTCTGGAACACCTTCCAGACGTCTTAAAAGGCGGTCCAGGACATACCTCACTCTGAGCTGTTCCTCAGACGTCCAGGATCCCGCTGTCTAGAGACTCTCCGCCGTCTGGTGCTTCGCCTAGACGTCTGAATCGCGTGGGAGGGTGGTGTACGGCTTTCTTGTCGTTGATGTGTTATTATATGCGTTGTAGTATATAACAAGAACGGTTACCGGTCTAATATGATTTATTACTCGGAATAGAAAGATTCTCGAGGTCGAACTCAGGGAGCAAACTATAATTCTAGAAACGTATGAATTCACAATATAATGTTTTACAAAAAAGTAAGTCACATGAGAGAAAGAGAGAGAGTTTGGCTTGTTCTTCTTCTCTGCTTTGTCTTCTTTCCCTTCTTTTTTTTCTTTCTCCTCTACGTCTTCTTCTTCTCTTTTCTTTCTTTTCTTCTCGGCGGCTGCAGAGGCTTCTGCTTTCTCTTTCTTTTCTACTAAGTCCTCCTTTCTTCTTCTTCTTCTTTTCTTCTTCTTCATCCTGCCTTCTTCTTCTTTCTTTTCTTCTTGCTGCGGCTATCCTTCTTTCTTCTTCTTCTTCTTCTTCTTCTCTGCTTCCTCTTTCTCTTTTCTTCTTCTCTGTTTCTTCTTTCTTTTTCTTCAGCCTGCCTTCTTCTTCTTTCTTTGCTTCTGCGGTTCCTCTTTCTCTTTTCTTTTTCTCTTGCTGCTGACTCTGCTCTTTCGCCGACGTCTGATTCAGTGCTTAGACCGCTTAATTGTTCGATCGCTACAGTGCAGCTCCTCCTCTTTGTCTTCAGCTTCTTTCCTTCTTCTTCCCTTTCTTTCTTCTTCTTCAGCCTTTCTCTCTTTCATGCGGCTAAGTCTCAGCCGCTGCCTCTTCTCCTTTCTTCCTTCCTGCACGTACACACACACATTAGAGCAAAACCTACCCTAGCCCTTCCCTGCGTCTCTCTCTCTCTTTGGATCTCTCTTTAGGAAGCTCTCCTAGAGCTGGGTAATCGGGTCGGGTCGCGTGCCCGGGTCCAGGCGCACCGGTGTGGGTGGTGCGCGAGGAGTGCTCAGGAGGAAGTCGGGTCGGGTCACCAGGTCCACATGGGTAGTGCCGCGGACAAGGCAGGTGAATAGGTGAGGGACCTCATCCCGTGTGCTTTCGGAGGTGATAAACCTAAAGCACAAAAGTAATTTAAGTGTGGGCGAGAGGCCGCACACTTACGAGGTGGGACTAAAGTCCCACCTCCGATTTCAGGTGTCCGCGGAGAGGGCTCCGTGCAATTGGGGCAGCTGCAGGCCTCGCAACGCCAACTGCGAACCTGGGCGTGAGCGCGACTCCTTTCCGTGTCACCTGGAACCCACGCTTAGAGCTGAGGAGACCTGGGGCTACCTGCAGAGGAGCTCCTGCTGCTTGTTAATGGTGGAAAGCAGGGTGACACCTAAAATACGCACACGGCCTCACAACCATGTCAAAAAGTTCCAGGGAGGTCTGCCAAAGTGCGGCGTGTGTGGTGCAGGGGTCGGCGAGGCTCTAGAGTGCCTGCGGCCGTGCTCCTGGGGCACTCTGCGTGTGTGCGAATGGGTGTGTTTGGGAGGTGGTCTGGAGAGGTGCTGGCGGTCAATGGAGATGGGGAAACTGATCAGGGAGTGATGGTGGAGCTTCTGAGCTTGTCGGCGAAGGGTGGAAGGGTCTGTGGTAGTGGGGCGATCTCGCCGGAGATGGTGGCCGGAGGTGAGGAAGATGGCGATGGACAGTGACGGTTCGTGGATTGAAAGAGTAAATTAGAAAGGGGGAATAACAGGGAGAGTAAGGAGAAAATTTCTCCCTACTTAGTCGACGAAGGGGGAGAGGGAGCTGCCCGGTGCATGCCTGCCAGAGCTGTGGACGAAGGTGCCGAGGGGAGGGGTGACGGTGACGAGGAAGAGATCTGAGGACGCCAGCTGGTGTGGCCTGGAGTGGGATGACGAGGCAGAGTAGGCTCTGCTGCAGGTATGGCAGCAG
This sequence comes from Thalassia testudinum, assembly GCA_037157565.1. Lineage (NCBI taxonomy): Eukaryota > Viridiplantae > Streptophyta > Magnoliopsida > Alismatales > Hydrocharitaceae > Thalassia > Thalassia testudinum. The sequence continues at coordinate 6,483,357 of JAZHRO010000012.1, read as the reverse complement.
AGTGACAAGGAGGAGGAGGAGAGTTCGCTGGAAGCTTAGGGCAATCTGACCAGAGAGAGAGGAGACGAAAGAGGAGGGTATTCTTGGCCAGAAGTAGGCTTGAAGGAGACGGCAGACTTTGTCGCTCCTTATAAAGGTGTTGGCGAGGGGAGATGCACGAGACAGAGGCGTGGAGGGCTCGTTGGAGCATGGTCGGAGGTGGACACCCAGGCCTTTCATGCATTCGCACGAGAGGCATGGGCAGCTGCAGGTGGTAAGGGCGGGTCCCTACGACAGAGGATGACGCAGGGAACCCCCCGTTCGTTCCTGAGAACAGCTGCCATACCCTGCACAGCGCCATCCTCCGCGCAAGGTCACCGGAGGCATGGTCCCTGCGCGGGGTGGCAGGGAGGACCGTTCTGCAAATAACGACGGAAATATAGGGGGCTAACTGTAAGGGTTTCAAAAGATAAGGGTCAAAAGTAATTCAAGAGGACCAATTTGTAAAGTCGATTAAGATGGTCTTCTCTTAGGCCCAAATTTTTGTACCAACCTAATTTGAACCTAAGAAATTTAATGGTGTAAATTAATTTTAGGTTTGACCATGTTTGACCGATCAATTTGCGTAGAAACCCAAATTAAGTGATAAATTGGGCATGGTTCTCAATTTAGGTCAAAATAGGTTGCGAAGGCCAAATTGAAGGTTCTAAACCCTAGGAAATATTTTTCTATGAATTTTAGAGGGTTTAGTTAATTTTTATCCTACCTCGAACCTCATGAATTAAAGCAGGTTTGTTTTAGGGTTATAGGATTTCATTTAATTCCTAGAAGTTGCTATAACCCTTTTCAGATCAGATCATCCCATTTCCTTTCTTATTAAGCTTATTTGACCTGTGTTTAGACCCTTAGATATCCTGTTTGTGTACTGCATTGGTAAAATTACAATTTTACCCCTTATGATTTGTTTTATTCTTTACTTCAAAATCCTTTGAGTTAGGCTTCTCTTTAGGTTTTGTAGGAGCTTTTTCACACTTATTCAGATCAAATTGTGCTAGTTAGGGTTCATGATGAGGCTCTCATCATACCCCCATGCCTAGCTTTTGCTAGTCCCTTAGCAAAATTTTAAGGTTTTAACCCTTGTTCTAGACCATGAATTTCTTATTGAGTTTAGATAAGTGCTTTCTCTTTTGTATCCTTGATTAGGTCAGAATGCCAACCATAGGCCTAAAAGGTACTCTAGTACCAACCAAGTTCCAAATCTGTCTAGCTTTTAGCCTTAGTCCTTAGCAAAGGTTTTTAAGGCCCACAGGAACTATCCTAAGGTTTATGGGACTTCGTGGTTAAAGCACCTGTGCTTGAGATAATTTTAGCCTTGGTTCAACTTGCAGTGCGTTTTGTAAAAGAGAGAGGTAGAAGATTTATTTGTTTGGAGAGCTTTCTCTCTCTTTTTCTTTTTAATTCTAGCTTAGGATTGGCTTCTCAACACGGTCTGTATCAGATTCCTTGTTCCCATCATCAATCCTCTAGGATCCCTGGCAGTCGATGCTTCGAGATAGCACCGCCCATGGTAACCCCCAGAACCCTGGCTTTCAAGATTTCGAGATAATCCCGTCCATGGTGTTCCGTGGCCGAATTCAGACCCTGGCAATTGACACTTCGTGATAATGCCATCCATGGAATCTGAACCAGCAGAGTGCTTACATGCCCCCAGTAGGATATGTAAATATCCTAAGAGACAAGCACCGAAGATGATATTTTGTTATGCATCTTAGAGGGAAATTTCCCACCTCTCCGCGCTGAGAACTCGTCCAAATCAACTTGTGTTGATCGGTGGCTCCTACTCTAGGTGACATTTTCAGAAATTTTTCAACGCTTCTACATGATTTTGATAATTATGCTTATTGAACCAGACTGTGTGTGTCAATTTTTGGGTGCTTAGGTTACTGAGTCCCGCAAACCAAAAGTTAGTTAACTAGGCTGAATACTCCCTAAGCATTGGACCTAATACTTAAGCTTTTCATTCTCCTCAACCTCTTGAGGAATATCTAGATCTTAATGGGTACTAAGAGTCTATTCAAGAATGCCTAAGGTTTGCATTCTTACTAATCTTACTGTGCACTTTCCATTTCTTTTTCTGAATGTGGTCTAGAACTTGGGTTAATTCCTTAACTTCTTACTAATGAATATCTCTTTTCTTTCATTTTGTGCTCCTTTTTGTCATTTTGTTCTTTTTCTCCTCCTCCACAAAAATTTCTTTCCTCCTCTCATTTTATTATTCTTTTTTAAAAAATTTTTATGGTATTTTTAAATTTTTTTATGGTATTTTTGGTATATGTGAATTTCTTTGTTTGAAACCTTTTCTTTGCACTTTCATACCCCCCATGCCTAAGATTTGCAATGTCCTCATTGTAAATTAGGAGGGTTTTTATTTGGATTAGTTCATGCATTAGTACAGGTGCTTTGGTGAGTGGCTGGGTCAGGGTGGCTGTTGCGGACGATTTCTAATCTCAGATGCAAGCACCTGAGGTGGAGTCGGTTGTCCTAAAGGATGAACCTTAAGTGCAAAAGAGGTATCAGAAAAGGTTTCGGGTTTTTCAAAAGAGAATGACGGGCTACCTCCCGTTGGGCGCTGAGTTTTACGCCATCGGTTGGGCGTAATATGCTCAGGGAAAATGGAGGATAAATGATGACTCAGCCGAATCTGTAGAGGTTACATCGATGAACGGTTTGAGTCTCTAGCCGTTCACGATGAAAGGTTCGGAATCATGGCTGAGCGGACTAATTTCGACGACTCCATTTCCAAAAACTTGTTGGACAAGATAAGGTCCGACCCACTTGGATCGCAGTTTCCCAGGGAAGAGTTTGAGTCGGGCATCTAAGAGTAGGACCTTCTGACCAGGATGAAAGATCTTTCTAGATATGTGCTTGTCATGGAAGGCTTTAACCCGCTCTTTGTAGATTCGCGAGTTCTAGTACGCATCGAGGTGTAATTCATCGATCTTACTTACCTGAAGCTTTCTGTGGGTTCCAGCCTTAGAAAGATCTAAATTGTAGCTCCGTACTACCCAATAGGCTTTGTGCTCCAGTTCGACAGGAAGGTGGCACGTCTTCCCGTATACCAGTCTAAAAGGAGAGATGCCTAATTGGATCTTGTGGGCGGTCCTATAAGCCCACAAAGCTTCCGGAAGTCGGGACGACCAGTCTTTCCTGTCAGGTCGGACAGTGACCGGCAGGATTTTCTTGATTTCCCGATTAGAAAGCTCAGCTAGACCATTAGTCTGGGGTTGGTAAGGAGTGGAGATTCGGTGAGACACCCCGTATTTGGTCATCAGTGACCTGAACTGAGCATTGGTGAAATGGGTCCCACCATCAGAGATGATTGCACAGGAAATCCCAAACCGTGAGAAGATATTTTGATGAATGAATTTGATAACAATTTTGTGATCACAGGTTCGGGTCGGAATGGCTTCGATCCATTTGGACACGTAGTCCACAACAAGCATAATGTACTCGAAGCTGCCCGAAATAGGGAAGGGGCCCATAAAATCAATCCCCCAAATGTCGAAGATTTCACATATGAGAATCGGCTGCAAAGGCATCATGTCGCGATGGCTCATATTGCCCAAAGTTTGGCAACGGCTGCATGCCTTGCAGTGATTGTATGCGTCTTTGAAGATGGTGGGCCAGTAAAAGCCACATTGGAGGATCTTAGATGTGGTTTTGTGCCCATAGAAGTGGCCACCACATGCCTGGTCATGGCAGAAGGAGAGAATATCAATGATTTCACCCTCCGGGACACATTGTCGAATGATTTGGTCACCACCTATGCGGAAGAGGTACGGGTCTTCCCAGATGTAGTACTTGGCATCAGAGCGCAATTTTTCTTTCTTGGCCTTTGGCCAATTAGACGGGATCTGATGAGATGCTAAGTAGTTCACTATATCAGCAAACCATGGAAGCCTAGTACCAATAGCCAGGAGGTGCTCATCAGGAAAATGCTCCGTGATGGGTCCAGAAGGGTTGACGATCTCAGAAGGAAGGTGAGACAAATGGTCAGCTACTACATTCTATCTTCCTGCCTTGTCACGAATCTCGAGGTCGAATTTTTGCAACAGCAAGATCCATCGGATTAATCGAGGCTTCACGTCCTTCTTGGCAAGGAGATGCCTCACAGCCGTGTGATCCGAGTAAATGATGACGTGGGAACCCAGGAGATAGGATCTGAATTTTTCGAGGGCAAATACTATGGCTAGCAGCTCTTTCTCCGTAACTGTATAGTTACGCTAAGCCTCGTCAAGTGTCTTGCTGGCGTAGTAGATGACCACGGGTTTCCTGTCAACTTTCTGCCCCAGAACTGCTCCTACAGCGAAATCAGATGCATCGCACATGATCTCAAAGGGTTGAGACCAATCAGGGGACTATAGGATCGGAGCCTGGGTGACTCGATCACGAAGATTCTTAAAGGCTTGAGTGCATTCCTTGGAGATCTCAAAGGGTACATCCTTGGAGAGAAGAGTAGTGAGGGGGTGCACGATTTTCGAGAAATCAAGAATGAAACGACGGTAAAAATCGACGTGCCCCAAAAAAGAATGGATGTCCTTGATCGAGCTAGGCATAGGAAGTCGAGAAATTAAATCAACCTTGGCTCGATCCACTTGGATGTCCTTTTCGGAAATTAGATGACCTAGGACGATCCCCTCAGGCACCATAAAGTGGCTCTTTTTCCAGGAAAGAACCAGATTTACATCGATGCAACGCCTAAGTATATGAACCAAGTGCTGGAGGCAATCATTAAATGATGTCCCGAAAATTGAGAAGTCATCCATGAAGACTTCCAGATAATCACTTACCATATCTGAGAATATGGCAAGTATGCACCGCTGAAAAGTCCCGGGTGCATTGCAGAGACCGAACGGCATCCTTCGGAACACGTATGTCCTGAAGGGGTAGGTGAATGTGGTCTTCTCTTGGTCCTCTAGATGAATAGCTACTTGGTTATAATCGGAGTACCCATCAAGAAAGCAGAAGAATCGATTTCCTGCTAATTTCTCGAGAATCTGATCAATGAAAGGTAGTGGGAAATGATCCTTCTTCGTGGAGGAGTTGAGTCTTCGGTAATCTATGCAGACTCTCCACGAGTTGGCTATTCGGGTAGGTATGACCTCTCCGGTTTCAGTCGTGATGGTGTAAGCCCTGCCTTTTTAGGCACAACCTGGATTGGGCTTACCCAATGACTGTCGGAGATCGGGTAGATGATCCCTGCATCTAACAACTTAATGATCTCCTTTTTCATGGCCTCCTATAGATTGGGATTCAAGCGTCTCTACATCTCACGGGAAAGTCGTGCGCCCTCTTCAGAATAGATACGGTGGGTGCAAAAAGAGGGACTTATTCCAGTCAAGTCATCGAGAGTCCAACCAATGGCTCTGCGATGTTGCTGGAGAACAGCAATCAGATGGGATTCCTGATCCTTAGAATTTATAATCACAGGAAAAGTCTTATTAGAACCCAAGATGTACTTCAAATGGTCGGGAAGAGGTTTGAGTTCGAGGATGGGATTATCAGCAGCAGCAGGTGGTTCAGGGTGGGTGTGAGGTTCAAGGATAGGAGTTATGGGTTTGTCTGAATCAGGGTCTGACTCCTTTAATTGCGGTTCAAAATCCTCTTGTGGTTGATGAGGTAAAATCAGGTTATCCTCAAATTGTGGTTCATCAACCAAAGCTCTAATATCACAGATTTGCTCAATGACACCGCAATTGATTCCTTGTTGGGCCTTAAAGATATCAATTTTGAGAGTCTGGTTCCCAAATTTCAGTTATATCTGGCCCTCCTCACAACTGATGTTGGCCCTAGCAGTGGCCAGAAAGGGTCTCCCTAGAATGATCGGTGTATCCCTAGGGTTTTTAGGTGCATCCATATCTCAGACTATAAAGTCTACAGGGAAATAGAAATCCCGCACCCTTACAATAACATCCTCAAGAATCCCTTTTGGTGACTTAATAGATCGATCTACTAACTGTAGTGTCACCTCAGTCGATTTTAGCTCAGATTCTCCTAAGTGGTTGAGTAAGGATGTGGGTATCAAGTTTATGGAAGCACCTAAGTCTAGCAATGCTCTGTCGAACTGGGTTTCACCAATCTTGCATGAAATTAGGGGAGTGCTCGGGTCTTTTGCCTTGGGAGGGAGTCTACTTAGGATTACAGAGCTGGCTTGCTCTGATAGTACAATTGGACTACCACTCTTGGTTCACGGCTTACGCTGAGGTGTACACACATTCTTCAAGAATCGTGCGTAAGCCGGTACGTGGTGAATCGCATCCATCAAGGGGATGTTTATTTGGACCTGCTCAAAGAGCTTGACTTGGTCCTCCTCAGGAGTCACGGGTTTTGTTGTCCTTCTTCCCTTGGTCAAGGCCTCGGGAAATGGAACCTTGGTTGGTTCCTCTAGGATAGGTCCAGGTCTTTGATTTGGGATAGGGAGAGGAACGTCCTGGATTACTATCCTAGGGTTTGAGTCACTACAAGGCTTGGAGTGGTCTGGATAAGGCGGATCTTGGGTCTCCTTACCACTACAGGTGGTTACAGAATTTAGTCCTGCCTGGTTCTGGTTAGGGGTTGATAGGATGGGTTGCTACTGATAACTCGCATAGGAAGTTGAGGCCTCCATCCCGTCAGGTGAAGGAACAGAGGGGGCCTGATAAACCATGTGTGCATGGCCCGGGTTTGGGTTCATAACGCACCGCTGGGTCGACACGTTATTAGGGTTAGGAAGAGGCTGAGAGGGAAGTGTGCCTGATTGGCGAGAATTTTCCAACTGGGCTAGTTGGTTTCGAACCTCTATGATTTCGTCCTTGTGTTGCTTTTGAATAGCCGCATTCGTTCTCTGAATGTCAGCCAAAGTCTGAAGGATGAGGGACATTTGGTCTTGGTTTGGCCTGGATGAATAAGTAGGGTTGGGCCGTGGCTGAGGCAGCTGGTAAAGACGAGGTGCTTGTGGGCAGGGCTGAAAGGGTGGTCTTTGAGTTTGGGAATTTCCCGCCCACTGGAAGTTGGGATGGTTTCGCCATCCAAGATTGTAGGTATTGGAAAATGGGTCATTCTGGATGGCGTTGAGGTCCTCGCAGGTCTGAGGAAACTCAGAAAAGTAAGAGAATAGGGGAATAGGGTTCCCCCGATAGGAATAGAAAGGATTGGAGGTTCCTCCAGTCCTAGAGTCAGATGGGGATGGGTACGAGTCCACCCCAGGAGAAGGTCGGTGGAAAATATTTTGCACAGTCTCCCGTGCAGAAGGAGGTTGTGCAAAGGAATTCTGTGCAGAGGTGGTTCGCTGCAAGTGCTGAGTCAGCTCATCCACCTTCTTCTCAATGATAGAGACCTTGTCCAATCGACTGGACATTAATTCCAGATCGACTGATGCGGACAGGTCCTGCGTCTCGTGTGCTCCCCTAATATTCATCGCTGCGCGAGTATTCGTCCTGTCGAATAGTCCCATGGAGTCATTATTGATGGAGTTCTCGCACATATTCTCGAGAATCTCCCACACGGTGTCCTCATGTTGACCCATGATATTACCTCCGCAAGTTGCATTGACGAACAACCTAATATCCTCACGGAGTCCCTGGTAAAAAGACTGGACTTGTTCCCATTTAGGAACTCCGTGATGGGGGCACTTCCTCATGAGATCCTGAAAACGATCCCATGCCTCATGAAGAGGTTCTCCCATTTGCTGTGTGAAATGGGTAATCTGATGGCGCAAGGCATTGGTCCGACCATTGGGGAAGAACTTCTTCAGGAACTCGGATTGAAGTTCCTCCCAATTGTTGATCGGTCGGGTCTGAGTTTGATACCAATGAGCGGCCTTGTCCATAAGGGAGAAAGAGAACATCTTCATAAGGAGAATATCCCGATTTTGTGCATCTGACCTGAAAGTTTGGGTTAGATGCTTTAGCTGTTTGATGTGCTAGAAATGATCTTCAGAATTAAGCCCATGGAATTTAGGAATAGCATGAATCATGTTGGGCTTCAGTTCAGAATCAGGTCCGCCAGTCGGGATTTTGACTCGAGGCTCAATAGCCACCGCAACCGGATTATAGTGATCCCGCATCATGGGACGCTGCGGTGGGTTCATGAAGTTCTGGAAGAGGTCATTGAGTCGTTGGAGCTGGTGCTCCAGATTGTTCTCTTCCTCAATTGGCTGAGCCATTGTGGAAGAAGGAGGTGAGTTGGGTTCAGAATCGGAGGAAAGGTCTATGTGAAGGGCTGGTTGCACACGCAAGGGTACCGAGGCTCAGTCTCGAGGAGAGTGAATTTCCAAAGGAGGTTTTAAGGACCTCCTACCAAACATACACTGAAGGAGTGGATGAGTTTAGCAGGTGCTGGACCCAATCAAGACACCCAGAATTTTGGGTGACTATAGAGGTTCGGGGCGGATGGACCCCTTGATCAGAAAGTCGTCCACCTGAGAATTACCTGGGTAGCCAGAGAGGGTGAGTCCTGCGAAGACCCCTACACGGTAGAGCGCCCCCACGGGTTACAAGGTTTCCCCCACCTGACCTCTCTTGTCACTAAGATTCCAGGTAGATCAGAATGGGGACCTTGACCTCTTAAGTCTACCACTTTTAGTTAGGATCAAGGTACTTAGGATTTTCACTTGAACTTTATCCTTTTGAGTGCAAAGAGTGACCTAAGTTCAAGGTTGGTTGACCTAATGGGTCAACTTCACCTACTAGTTCCTTTGAGAGCTTATTAGGTCTTGTCTTTTTAGGGTTCAAGTATTTTTAAGAGCCAAATTGGTTAGGGTTTCTTTGAATAGGTGCTTTCAGACAATAGCTTGGGCACACCTCCTTTGGGAATTTCTCTTTTCTTGCTTAGAGAAGTGTGTCTCTAAAAGCCCTAGCTTTGAACCTTATATTGGCTCTAATTGGTCTAGTTAGTTGCCTTTAGATGGGGTAATTAGGGCTCAAGTAAGAAGGTTTTAGGCCTGAATACCTTTAATGGATGTACAGATAAAATATGTTGAAATTGAAAAATAGGCAACTCTTGTGGTTTACTAAATATAGAAGATAGGTTATTCTTATATAGCTTTTTCTTTCTGTTGAAAATTTAGGGGTTTAAATGAGAGGATAGAAAATTACCTATTGGTGGTGTGGTTGTTGTGCGGCTGCATGTTTTCCCCTTGATTTCCTGTGCCTGCACAACAAAAGAGAAGAGATTAGTCAATAGAAAGTCAAAAATTTATGAATTAATAGCTTCTAGAATAGGGAGCAACGGCGCCAAAAATTGGTGTACGGCTTTCTTGTCGTTGATGTGTTATTATATGCGTTGTAGTATATAACAAGAATGGTTACCAGTCTAATATGATTTGTTACTCGGAATAGAAAGATTCCCGAGGTCGAACTCAGGGAGCAAACTATAATTCTAGAAACGTATGAATTCACAAAATAATGTTTTACAAAAAAAGTAAGTCAAAGGAGAGAAAGAGAGAGAGTTTGGCTTGTTCTTCTTCTCTGCTTTGTCTTCTTTCCCTTCTTTTTTTTCTTTCTCCTCTACGTGTTCTTCTCTTTTCTTTCTTTTCTTCTCTGCGGCTGTAGAGGCTTCTGCTTTCTCTTTCTTTTCTGCTAAGTCCTCCTTTTTTCTTCTTCTTTTCTTCAGCCTGCCTTCTTCTTCTTTCTTTTCTTCTTGCTGCGGCTGTCCTTCTTTCTTCTTCTTCTTCTTCTCTGCTTCCTTTCTCCTTTCTTCTTCTCTGTTTCTTCTTTCTTTTTCTTCAGCCTGCCTTCTTCTTCTTTCTTTGCTTCTGCAGTTCCTCTTTCTCTTTTCTTCTTCTCTTGCTGCTGAGTCTCCTCTTTCACCGACATTTGATTCAGCGCTCAGACGGCTTAACCGTTCGATCGCTACAGTGCAGCTCCTCCTCTTTGTCTTCAGCTTCTTTCCTTCTTCTTCCCTTTCTTTCTTCTTCAGCCTTTCTCTCTTTCATGCGGCTAAGTCTCAGCCGCTGCCTCTTCTCTTTTCTTCCTTCCTGCGCGCACACACACACATTAGAGCAAAACCTACCCTACCCCTTCCCCGCATCTCTCTCTCTCTCTGGATCCCTCTTTAGGAAGCTCTCCTAGAACCGGGTAATCGGGTCGGGTCGCGTGCCCGGGTCCAGGCGCGCCGGCGTGGGTGGTGCGCGAGGAGTGCACAGGAGGGAGTCGTGTCGGGTCACCAAGTCCGGGTGGGCAGTGTCGCGGATGAGGCAGGTGAATAGGTGAGGGACCTCACCTCGTGTTCTTTCAGAGGTGATAAGCCTAAAGCACAAAAGTAATTTAAGTGTAGGTGAGAGGCCACACACTTACGAGGTGGGACTAAAGTCCCACCTCCGATTTCGGGCATCCGCAAAGAGGGCTCCACGCAATTGGGGCAGCTGCAGGCCTCACAATGCCAACTGCGAACCTGGGCGTGAGCGCGATGTTGGTGCTAGAGCACCACGATCATTTGTTTTGATGATAACAAAACACGTGTTATTTAACATTTGCAATTTGAGTCCTAGATTTCAGGTCAATTGCAAATGTGGACGTGTTTAGACGGAACTCGAGCTCGCATCCAGGACGGATTGGAGGAGCTTGACGGAAAACAGAGGAGGTTCGCGTGGAGCGACAGATTGAAGATAGAAGACAAGAAGAATAGGATAGATTCTTTTTAATCCTTTCATGTACTTTTATCTTTATTTTTCTTGCTCTTTATTTTCCTTAGAAAATTATGTTAAAGAGCCTCAAAGAACCCTAACAGTAGTCCTAGGAACACCGGCACAACCCTAGGATACTTTGGTTTTCTGTAGAATACTTAGAAAATCAATATAGGGCTCAAACAGCACTTCCAGACGTCTCATTCCCAAATCAGACGTCTGATAAAGTATTTTAAGACGTCTGACTGTTGTTTCAGACGTATGATAACTGTTAGGCTGGACGTACTTAGTTCTGTCTGATGAAATCAGACGTCTAGACCTTAGACCAGACGTCTTAGAAGACGTCTGATGACTTTGCCAGACATCCAATTAGTGGACCGTTGGCTGGCTTAGCATACACTCAAGATTATGACCGTTAGAGCCTTATCAGACGTCCTTAGGCCTTTACAGACGTCTGATAAATGATCGTTTTGCCTCGGCTGACCCAAAATCTCTTCTCAGAGATTTTCTAGCCGTTGCAACGTTTGGAAATCAATTCCCACAGTAAAAGTAGGTTTCCAGACGTCCATACATAGTGCCAGACGTCCTGTATGTCGTCTGATGGACTTGCACAAAAACCCTGTTTAGATCTGATTCAAGTCAGGGAGAAACCCGCATAGAATCAGACGTCTGACCTTGAAATCAGACGTCTTAAAGTGGCCCTCCAGACGTCTGATGCAAGAGTTAGACGTCTGATCACCCTGTCAGGTGTAATCATTATCCTGATTTTGGCCTGATTCTCTTGGGCTTTGTTCCCAACGGCTATAGAACCTTTCCTAAGCCTTCCAAAGCCTTCCTAAGGCCTCTATAAATAGAGGGGAGCCTTTACACACCAAGATACAACAAGAGAAACACAAGACACACTTAAACAACATAGTTCCACTCTCTTGTGTCCTAGCTAACTCTTGCTCTCCAAGCTCAAGCTCCATTCTCTTGAGAGCATCAAGCCTTCGCGCACCCGCTCTCCCGCCATTGTTCACGAGAGCGACATTGCGCCGTTGCGTGGCTCACGCACCTGCGTCATCGTCGACGCACTCCTTGCAAAGGGGAGTTTCCTAAATCCTATAGAAGCTTAGGTTTATTACTTTGTTGGCTCTATAGGTTTGTTGTTTTATTTTATCTTTGTCTTTTGGTTGGGTATTCTCCTTGCGAATTCCCGTCTCCTTCGTGGGACAAAATCCTTCTCGTGGAGAGAAGGGGTTGAGGAACGCTACCCTCGTACTTGTAGCGTGGTTGTACTGAGGTTGAATCACCCTCGTTTTAAAGAGATTCGGTTAGTGGATTTGATCAACTAGGTTGATCGGAAAATCCTAACTCGAGAGGGTTAGGTGGTGGTTTTCACCCGATTTGGGTTTCCACCTAAAAGTTACTTGTGTACTTGTGCGATTGATTTTTGTGAGATTGCTTTATATTTCAATTCCGCATTTTTTACGTTACGCTAATCTCACTCCCTCCAAGTAGGAACTTTCATGCGACTCCTTTCCGTGTCACTTGGAACCCACGCCTGGAGTTGAGGAGACCTGGGGCTGTCTGCGGAGCTCCTGCTGCTTGTTAATGGCGGCGAGGAGGGCGACACCTGAAACACGTACACGGCCTCGCGGCCACGTCAAAAAGTTCCAGGGAGGCCCGCTAGAGTGCGGCGTGTGTGGTGCAGGGGTCGGCAAGGTGCGAGAGTGCCTGTAGCCGTGTGCCTGGGGCACTCTGCGTGCATGCGAATGGGTGTGTTCGGGAGGTGGTCTGGAGAGGTGCTGGCGGTCAATGGAGATGGGGAAACTGATCAGGAAGTGATGGTGGAGCTTCTGAGCTTGTCGACGAGGGGTGGAAGGGTCTGTGTAGTGGGGCGATCTCGCCGGAGATGGTGGCTGAAGGTGAGGAAGATGGCGATGGACAGTGACGGTTCGTGGATTGAAAGAGTAAATTAGAAAGGGGGAAATAACAGGGAGTAAGGAGAAAATTTCTACCTACTTAGTCGACGAAGGGGGAGAGGGAGCTGCCCGGCGTGTGATTGTCGGAGCTAAGGACGAAGGTGCCCAGGGGAGGGGCGACGGCAACGAGGAAGAGATCTGAGGACGCCAGCTAGTGCGGCCTGGCATGGGACAACGAGGCAGAGTAGGCTCTGCTGCAGGTATGGTAGCAGAGCGACGAGGAGGAGGAGGAGAGTTCGCCGGAAGCTTAGGGCAATCTGACCAGAGAGAGAGGAGACAAAAGAGGAGGGTATTCTTGGCTAGAAGTAGGCTTGAAGGAGACGGCAGACCTGCCGCTCCTTATAAAGGCGTTGGCGAGGGGAGACGCACGAGACAGCGGCGTGGAGGGCTCGCCGGAGCATGGTCGGAGGTGGACACCCATGCCTTTCGTGCATTCGCACAAGAGGCATGGGCAGCCGCAGGTGGTAGGGGCGGGTCCCTGCGACAGAGGATGACGTAGGGAACCCCCCGTTCGTTCCTGAGAACGGCTGCCATACCCTGCGCGGCGCCATCCTCCGCGCAAGGTCGCCGGAGGCATGGTGCCTGCGCAGGGTGGCAGGGAGGACCGTTCTGCAAAGAATGACGAAAATATAGGGGGCTAACTGTAAGGGTTTCAAAAGATAAGGGTCAAAAAGTAATTCAAGAGGACCAATTTGTAAAGTCGGTCAAGATGGTCTTCTCTTAGGCCCAATTTTTTGTACCAATTTAATTTGAACCTAAGGAATTTAATGGTGTAAATTGATTTTAGGTTTGACCATGTTTGACTGATCAATTTGCGTAAAAACATAAATTAAGTGATAAATTGGGCATGGTTCTCAATTTAGGTCAAAATAGGTTGCGAAGGCCAAATCGAAGGTTCTGAACCCTAGGGAATATTTTTCTATGAATTTTAGAGGGTTTAGTTGATTTTTATCCTGCCTCGAACCTCATGAATTAAAGCGAATTTGTTTTAGGGTTATAGGATGTCATTTAATTCCTAGAAGTTGCTATAACCCTTTTCAGATCAGATCATCCCACTTCCTTTCTTATTAAGCTTATTTGACCTGTGTTTAGACCCTTAGATATCCTGTTTGTGTACTGCATTGGTAAAATTACAATTTTACCCCTTATAATTTATTTTATTCTTTACTTCAAAATCCTCTGAGTTAGGCTTCTCTTTAGGTTTTGTAGGAGCTTTTTCACACTTATTCAGATCAAATTGTGCTAGTTATGGTTCATGATGAGGCTCTCATCAGAGGGCGTGCCCTGCGCCTTCCCGAAGCGAAACTTGCACGCATACGCAAACACACTCTCAACATGGCATGAGACAGAACTTTCGGTGGAACGGCCTGCATGGCCGTATCCGTAAAAGGAAGAAGATGAGAATATCGTACCTTTCAGACGTCTGAATCTCCCTCCAGACGTCGCCCACGTCGTTTGGACGTAGGTCCAGACGTCTGATTCTAGGAAAATTTCCCAGAATCAGGACCTCCTCGCCTTCTTCCTACTATGCATGGTCGCGCCGCGCTCGTCTGCTTGCTGCCTGAGCAGCAGCCGCACCGGGGTAACCTCCCCAGCACCACGCTCCCACTGCGCACCCGTTGTCAGGCCCTGAGCTGCTCCGGCGAGCTCGCGCTCTCTTCATCATGCGCTCTCCTTCTTCTCCCCTCTCGCTGCACCTCCTCCTCTTCGCACGCACCCGGCAGCAGCTGCTGCCCACGCTCTCTTTCTCGTGCTCAAGCTGGAAGAAGGAGGAGATGGTGGGTGTAATGACCCGATTCCCGAATCCCTACGAGACACGAGAATTGGACCGACTCGACTAATCCCAAGACTCAGTCGTTGACCTGCCGTAGTGCGTGTGTGTTAAGAGGTGTTGTTATAGTCTCACTTGATACGTCGATTTTAAAAGAAGTAAACGAAGGTGAGTCCGAGTGTCGGTCTCAGGGAGGCGTGGAAATCGGATTTTTTCTATCACTTGTTGTCACGAAAAAGGCGGAGTTTTGCTTGCGAAAGAGACGATTTTGAAAAGCGAGAGCGAGAGATAGAGAGGGAGTTTAGGGTTAGAAAGCTCTTGGTTTTGATCATGCACTTTGAACAGAAATTAAAATGGTGATTGAACGGAAAATAATTTCATTAAACATGCATTCATAGTTCATAGCTTACAACATTAAATACATGCTTTAACAAAAGTAAATGAAAGCTTAAAAGAGAGAGAGAGATGGAGAGAGAGTGGAGAACGACGAGGCAGCCACGACGGTGAAGGAGGCTCTGTCGGTGGCTCGTCGTCTCCGGCGATTACAAGAGTGCCTAAAACTAGCTAAGAGAGGAGTGGAGTAGTTGCAAGTAGGAGAGTATGCCTTCAATGGTGGTAGAAGGGGGTTTAAATAGAGTTAAGGGCTTCCTAAAAGAAGAATGGGCTTTAGCGACATCCAGAGCGTCGCTAAAATCGCTTCCACAAACGTCGGTGAAGCCCTCCTGCCGCCGGTCAGCTGCCCGCCCTGGTCTTCCTCTTCGCGCGATCCGTGGCCGCTGAACGAGAGCCATCCGATCGAAGATCTGATGGCTGAGAGCCTTCCGCGCCCGCGCTGAGATCGCGCCTTGGGCGCGCATTTCCGCCCGGCGTGCGCGCGCACGTGGGCGTTCGCGAGCTGTCGTCGTGCAGCGTGGCGAGATCCTGGCCGCCCGCTGCTAATCGGGCGACCCAATTTTTCCGTGCCCCCCGCTCGCGTTCAAAATCCGCTCCGCGTGGCTCGGACGCACGTCGTGGCGTTGCAGGCGTGCGCGCTAACCGTTGCGCCACGCCTGCACTTTGTCGCGGCGACCGCAGGCGAGCGCGTGGATCTCGGCCGTTCGATCGAAGATCGACGGCCGAGATTTGTCCTTGGCCGACTGAGGGTGTGCGAGCGGTGGGGGCGGGCTGACGTGGCGCTCTCTGGGCCGTTGATCTCCAGATCAACGATCAGAATTTCTTGGGCCCATTGTGGGAGCTCCGGATATCGGATTTGGCCGATCTTGAGTCCGTTGGACTCCGTTCGTCGTTCTGAATCCATCCGTGCGGTCTGATTGCTCATCTGAGGCCTGCTTTGACAAATGCTTTACACAAATGGCCATTAATACAGTTTATAAGCAATTTTGGTACTTGATGCATGCAATGCTCCTATTCTACTTATGTTGTGCCTTTTATTCTAAAGATGGGCCATATTCAACCTAATTACTACCCCCTAGTGTGGTGTTATCATACCCCCTTGTGTGGTGTTATCATACCCCCATGCTTACTCCTTGCTAGTCCCTAGAAAGGTTTATTCTAGCCTTTATTTCCTTGGGGAATTCAAGAAGTAATTGCTTAGGCACTTCGTTACTTGTCAATAAGAGGAAATATACGAAGATCTTAATCTACAAAGACTAAGTAGCGCCCGGGTGTCTGCCAAAATACGAATCGCCCGAATCCTTACTTTGTATATATAACTATATATATATATGTTTTTTTAGAATTTTCGGAATTCAGTGTGGGTTGGTAACTTTTTACGGCTACCCAACCCACCCAAAACTCGGTCAAAACCCTAAGTGCTAAGCATCTTGGTGTGAATGTTGTGATAGACTTACTTAACAGTAATTGAGATAGACTTCGAGTTTCTACGCCTCTAGGTGACCGAAAAAGAAAATAAATTTTTGCCTGAAGGTGTATTTGTTCAATTGGTAGCTTTCTCCCTACGTTCGTTTTACTTGGGGTCAACACAAGGATTTTCCAGTGTATATCTCCCCGGCTTGTACTACTTCCCCGCTTCTTCCTTAGGTGTTTTGGTCTTTTTTGTGCAATTATTAAGTTGGGCTCTGGACAACCGACCAATGGGCTGTTACCCACGATCACTTGCCAGCCATACTTGTGCGGTGAAGTGTGGTTTATTTTCTTTTCTTCTTCCTTTTTCTTTTTTTGTAGGTGGCTTCCCTGATCTCAAATGTACCTAGAGGCAGCGAAAAAGAAATGGCTTGTGGCTGGGTTTTGGACAACCTGCCAATGGGTTGTTACCCACGACAACTTGCCAGCCATACCACCCTAGAGAGTTCATTAGCTACCAAATTTCTGTCAAAATCTCCGAGAAGTGAGTCTGTGCAAAAATGTGTGCAGATGCTTAGACTCAAAGTTTTCCTGAGTTAGAGGGTGAGTTGATAAGTCGTATACTTATTACCTTATTTAGTAGGTGGATTAGAATAGCTTAAAGTTGCAAGGATTCGCCACTAAATGCATATTTTAACGGATACCAGGGCTGATTAAGCATGAAGGCCTGAAAAGTCTAAGTGTTTAAGTTCTTTTTGTATTATTTCACACTATTGACAAGTTTCTAATGCCTAAGTTTTCTTCCTAAATTCAATTTTTTTTTTTCAAACTGATTAATTAAGCTCAGGATTATGCAATTTTCCATCCCCCCCATGCTTAAGTTGGACAATGTCCTCATTGGCAAATACATGGATGCAAAAGGGTTCAAAAAAATAGTACCTGAGTGATGTAAACTACCAGATCAGTCTGAATCCTCTGGGTTGGCTCCCAAGAAGCGCTAAGTTTAACGCCTCCAGTTGGGCGGTGCGTGGTGTCAGCCCTCAACGAGGGTGACACTTTCCTTGGGGGGTACCTGGGCCAGGAAATGCTTCAATCTTTGACCATTGACTGTAAAGGTGTGCCCGGTGTTAAGATTCTCGATTTCAACCGCCCCATTAGAATACGGCTTGACCACCCGAAATGGTCCTATCCATTTGGACCTGAGTCTCCCTAGGAAGAGTTTCAAGCGTGCATCAAACAGCCAAACTTGTTGGTTCGGCTCAAAGGTTTTTCTATGAATGAGTCGGTCGTGGACGGCTTTCATTTTCTCCTTATATAGCCGACTATTGTCAAAGGCGTCCCGACGAATTTCTTCAAGCTCAGACAATTGAAGCGTCCTTTGCGAACCGGCTAACTGGGGATTCATGTTACATTACTTGACAGTCCAGTAAGCCCGGTGTTCCAATTCGACAGGGAGATGGCAAGCTTTCCCAAAGACCAAGCGATAAGGCGACATGCCTATCGGGGTCTTAAAAGCGGTCCTGTATGCCCACAGGGCATCATCAAGTCGTGTGGACCAGTCTTTCCTGTCAGGTCTCACAGTCTTCTGTAAAATGTTCTTGATTTGTCTATTGGAGACCTCAGTCTGCCCATTTGTTTGTGGATGATACGGGGTGGCAATGCGGTGGTTTACCCCATATTTTCTAAGTAGGGCACGAAATTTGGAATGGATAAAATGGCTTCCACCATCACTGATCATGGCCTTGGGTATTCCAAACCGGGAAAAGATGTTCTTCACAAAGTCCATGACAGTCTTGTGATCGCATCGTCGGGTGGCGACGGCTTCAATCCATTTGGAAACATAATCTACTGAGACCAGGATGTACTCGAAGCCATTGGATGGTGGAAAGGGGCCCATAAAATCGATACCCCAAACGTCAAAGATTTCGACAATCAAAATCGGCTGAAGGGGCATCATATCTTTCTTGGTCATGGTCCCCAGTGTTTGGCAGTGTGAGCAAGTTTTGGCAAAGATGTGTGCATCCTTAAATAGGGACGGCCAGTAAAATCCAGACTGCAACACTTTTGCAGCTGTTTTCTTTCCAGAGAAGTGGCCGCCACATGCTTGGTCATGACAAAAGGAAAGCACACTCTGAACTTCATCTTCAGGGATACACCTTCTAATGATCTAATCAGCACAGAGGCGAAACAGCATGGGATCATCCCAGAAATAGTGCTTGGCCTCAGCCAAGAACCTGTCCCGTTGCTGTCTAGACCAGCTGTGCGGGGTTTGTCCTATAACCAGGTAATTAACGTAGTCGGCATACCATGGCATTTTCTTGTCCTGCACGGCTAGGATGTGTTCATCAGGGAAAGTATCAGATAGAGGTAGGGAGGGTCCAATGTGGTCTGGATGAAGTCTCGACAAGTGGTCAACCACCACATTTTTCGATCCGGCCTTGTCTCGGATTTCCATGTCAAATTCCTGTAAAAGCAGGATCCATCTGATGAGCCGGGGCTTTGCGTCCTTTTGGCCAACAGGTGCCGGATGGCTGAATGGTCAGTGTAAATAGTCACGTGGGATCCCAGCAAATATGATCGAAATTTTTCAAGTCCAAAGACTACAACGAGCAACTCTTTTTCTGTGACGGTATAATTACGTTGGGCCTCGTCCAACGTTTTTCTCACATAGTAGATCACCACGGGCTTCTTGTCTTGCCTTTGTCCCAGGACAGCGCCTATGGCAAAATCTGATGCATCACACATAATCTCAAAGTCCTGGGACCAGTCTGGTGGTTGAAGTACAGGTGCGGAGGAGACTAAATCCCGGAGGGTGTGATAAGCCTGGATGCAATCAGGAGACATGTGGAATGTGGCGTCGTTAGGTAGAAGGTCGGTCAAGGGTTTGGAAAGCTTGGAAAAGTATTTGATGAACCTTCGGTAGAAGCCAACATGTCCTAGGAAGGAGCGAATCTGTCGGACCGAACTAGATGATGAAGTTTGGAAATTAAATCAACCTTAGCTCGATCTACCTCGATGCCCCTATGCGAAACAATGTGTCCGAGGATAATTCCTTCTTGAACCATAAAATGGCTCTTTTCCCAACTTAACACCAAGTTAACCTCGATACATTGTTTCAGGATTTTCTCCAAGTTGCTCAAACAATGGTCGAATGAATTTCTGAATACAGAGAAATCATCCATAAAGACCTCTAAGTATTCACCCACCATTTCTGAAAAAATGGCTAGCATGCAGCGCTGGAAGGTCGCAGGTGCGTTGCATAACCCGAACGGCATTCGACAGAATGCAAACGTGCCATACGGGCAAGTGAATGTGGTCTTTTCTTGATCTTCCGGAGCAATTGCGATTTGGTTATATCCTGAATATCCATCCAGGAAGCAAAAATATTTCTGCCCTGCTAATCTTTCAAGGATTTGGTCAATGAATGGCAAGGGGAAGTGGTCCTTCTTAGTAGCTTCATTAAGCTTCCTGTAATCAATACACACCCACCATGCGATGGTGGTGCGGGTGGGGATGGATTCGCCACGATCATTGGTGACAACGGTGAGCCCAGATTTCTTTGGAACCACTTGAGTGGGGCTCACCCAGGGGCTATCAGAGATAGGGTAAATGATGTCGGCGTCAAGCCACTTGATAATTTCTTTTTTAATGACCTCCCGCATGTTTGGGTTTAAACGTCTCTGCATCTGGTGGGAAGGTCGGGCCCCGTCTTCCAGGTAAATCTTATGGGTGCAATAGGTGGGGCTAATTCCTCTTAAATCCGAAATGGTCCAACCAATGGCGGCCCGATGTTCTGAAAGGGTCGCAGTCAACCTGAGTTCCTGATCCTTGGTTAGATGAGAATTAATAATCACCGGGAAGGTCTGGTCAGGTCCCAAGAAGATGTACTCGAGATTCTCGGGCAATGGTTTAAGTTCAGGTGCGGGTGGGACCACAGTCGATGGGAAGGGAAAGGTCGGTAGTTGATCAACATCGATCTCTTCAAATGGTGTCATGTGATGATACTCAGCCTTACAGAGGTCCACGGGTAATGATGGTGATAGGTCAGAATAATCACTACGGGTTTGGTGGTCTGAGACAGAACTGAGGGTGAGGCATTCCTCGATTAAAGTTTCCACGGGATCATGTTCCTCAATGTAATCGCAATCAAAAGACTTTGTTGCCCGGAAGATATCCAATTGCATTTTCTTATCTCCGAAGGCGATTTCCATACATCCCGTGTCGTAATCAATGTTTGCTTTAGCTGTAGCTAAGAAAGGTCTGCCTAAAATTATGGGTGCGTTCTGTAATTTTTCAGGGACTTCCATGTCGAGCACCAAAAAGTCGACCGGGAAATAGAAGTCCTTGACCCGTACAATTACGTCCTCGACAACCCCCTTCAAGGTTTTCATAGATCTATCAGCCAGTTGGATGGTGACAGGGGTTGGTGTCAGCTCCCCAAAACCAAATTGGTGGTACAGGGTTGTTGGAATTAGATTGATAGAAGCACCTAGGTCCAGGAGCGCTCTATCAAACGTCATGTCCCTGATATTGCAGGAAATCAGGGGCGCTCCTGGGTCAGGTCGCTTGAGTGGAAGGTTGCTTGATATCACAGAACTTGCTTGCTCAGAAAGTACAACCTTTCTAGGTGCTTGCGGTCTCGGCTTACGCTTGGGTGTACAGGCATCCTTTAAAAACTTGGCGTAAGAAGGGATGTATTTAACGACTTCTAGGAGCGGAATATTAATCTGTACTTGCTTAAAAATTTCCAACAGCTCCTCAGTTTCCACAGTATTCTTCTTTTTCTTGATTATTTCCAAGGCCTCAGGGTAGGGTGTCTGAATGTGGATTGGTTCCATGTCTGGGTCCTTGGTTGGTGCCTCTTCTGAGTCGGGTATTTCAACAGGTAAAGTCTCGGGGGGAGTCGGCCATTTGGGATCCTGGGTTTTGGTGCCGCTTCTCAAGGTCACCGCATTCGCAAAGGCATTGGGGCCATGGGGTGATCCTTGAGGAGACGAGGATGAAGAAGCGCCAAACCCAGGAGGTGTTTGCGGGGCTGGCTGGACCATGTGAGCCTGCCCGGCGTTGCTTTGGAACCCTTGCGAATTGGGGCCTCTGTTAACTATATTTCGCTGGTTCGGTTGTGGTTGGGAAGGTTGGGATCCTTGTTGTTTACAGTCCAAGAGTTGGCTTAACTGTCCCTTTACTAAGGCCATTTCCTCCTGATGTTTTTGGTTCATGTCAGCCATCATCTTTATTAGGGTATCCATTTGGTTTTGTGGGGGAGGGGCCGCCCTATTCTGGTTATATTGGGGTCTAACTGGTGGTCCTTGCTGATAGGGGGGCAAGTGTGGCTGCTGGTTTGGCCTGGGCTGGTTTTGGAATTGCGGTGGTTTCTGGTTTGTCCAACCAAAGTTGGGGTGGTTATGCCAGCTAGTGTTGTAAGTGTTGGAGAAAGGGTCAGGTTTTGCATAACCTTGGACAGCTTGCACATCTTCTAAGATAGCCGATGTTGATGAAGAGGGAAGGGAGTAATCAAGGGTCGAGGGAGAAAAGGTCCCTCCCTGGAACGTAGTTAGGGGTTGTTCCAGGTTCAGTTGGGTAAAGGGTTGGACCAGGTCAACACTATGTGCTCCCTTTGCTAGGGAGAAAGTCTGCAAGGGGTTCCTGGTTTGGTTCAGTAGCTCATCAATCTTTTTGTCCACCAATTCTACTCGATCCAACTTTTTGGCAATGATGTCCATGTCAACCATTCCAGAATTTGCTTGTACCTCATAAATCCCGCCACGGGGTTGACTGGACCAGTTAAACCGGTTCATGGAGGCATTGTTGAGCGAATTCTCACTCATAGACTCAAAGAGCTCAAACGCGCTCTCCTCATCTTTGTTTAGGAAGTTTCCCCCGCATGAGGCATCGACGAAGTTTCGTAGGTTGTTGTCCAGACCGTGGTAAAAGATCTAGGCCAATTGCCACCTTGGAACTTCGTGGTGTGGGCATTTCCTCAAAAGTTCATTAAATCTTTCCCACGCCTCATGAAATTGTTCCCCACCCTGGAGTGTGAAGGTAGTGATAGCTCTTCTGAGGGCATTGGTCTTTCCTATGGGGAAGAATTTCTTTAAAAATGCATGCCTCAGTTCTTCCCAGGTGATGATGGGTCTACCTAGGGTTCTAAGCCAATGAGAAGCCTTGTCTCTTAATGAGAAAGGGAACATCTTGATTAGAACAATGTCAAGGCTAATGTTCCTAGGCTTCACCGTTCGTGCTATGCGGTCGAGATCCTCTAGGTGTTGAAAGGGGTCCTCATTTGAGCTTCCATGAAAGTGGCTCTGGATCAAACTTAAGACGTTTGGTTTCAACTCAAAATCATCTCCCCCCTCGGGGATCCTAAGGTGTGGCTCGACTCTAATAGCAGAGGGATTATAGAAATCGCAGAGGGGTCTTCGCTGGTCCTCAAATGGCGGTAAATCAAGTGGTGGTTGCCCTGGTATGTCGTGGAAAGGTGGTGGTTGTTCTTGCGGGTTCTGTAACCCTTGTATGGCTTGCATGATGGTGTGGATTTGTTGTTTCTGAAGCCGATGGTTAGCATTGATTTGAGCTTGGATGATGGCCATAGCATCTGGTGGGGGTTGATCTTCAGCCTCATCTACCCTAGGTTCAGCCATGTTTTCAACAGAATTACGTCGCCTAGATTCCTGCCTCAAAACACACAATTCGGGATGCAGTGAGCGCCTCCCGTGCATACACTAGAGAAGAACAGGAGGGGATGCGGAGGGCGATAGATGCGAGAAATGTGTTTCAATCAAGCACGCAAGCCTAATCCTTATGGTGTATCCCTTAGGAGACCTAGAAATCTCACAAAGGGTGATTAAGTCTGTAAGCACTAGACTCCCCTTCCCAAGGCTAATCTGGCCAGGTTGATTACGAGGGGATTGCAGGGAAGGTTCTTCCTTTGGCTTGCGCCTCCAGTTCCATAGACCCCACAACCGCGGTCGTTTGACACTGCCCCGCAGCCTAGTCACCAGATTCTACCAAGGGAATGAAAGCCAAGTGCCTAGCAAACAAAACCTCGCCTTTTGAGACTTAACTCAGTCCTGCCTAGGGCACGTCTACTCAGTTTTAGAGGGTTAGGATAGTGCTTGTGCTTAGGGTGATGTGATGAGGCGTTGATTGGGGTGGTGCCTCTTAATTTTCCACTTTCAAAGTGTGTGCTTCTAGCAAAACATGGTTTTCAAACAAGGATTTGTTAAGATGTGGTGTCTTTTAGTGTTTCATCCTTACTCTAGTACATTTTTAGGGTTGACGTGTCTTAATGTTTTCAAACAAGTTTCAGTGGACACGTCAAGTTCTGCACACAACTTGGTGAAAGTAGATTTCCTTTTCTTTTGTAGAGGCTCTGCACGCATGTACTCATCCTGATGATCATGCAGCTTCTATTAGATGAGTCAGTTTTAGGGTTGAGTGGTGTTGCCCAGGTCAATTCACGGTAGCTTCGCAAACACCACTCAAGAAAAAGAAAAGAACACTCCAAGAATTTGTTCAGAATGTTAGAGTGTACATTTTTTTTGTGGGGTGATGTGTTATGGATGTGGGTCAAGCAATCATACACCACGCCAATTTTTTTCAGTTTTTACAATTTTGTTTAGCTTTTTCACGCAAGCAAACAGTGAGAGACAGATTACTCACTATCGGTCCTCAAGGCGCCTACTCCCTTGCTACCGTCGTGGAATGCATCGCTTCGCCGTCCATGCGCCGAATTCCTGCAACCGTCAAGTAAAAAGGAAAATAGGGCATTAGATGATGTGAGAATGAGTGTGGAATGGAGGTGATAAAGCAAATCTGTTGCCTCCCAGGCAACGACGCCAAAAACTGACGTGTCGTAGTGCGTGTGTGTTAAGAGGTGTCGTTATAGTCACACTTGATACGTCAGTTTTAAAAGAAGTAAACGGAGGTGAGTCCGAGTGTCAGTCTCAGGGAGGCGTGGAAATCGGATTTTGTTTATCACTTGTTGTCACAAAAAAGGCGGAGTTTTGCTTGCGAAAGAGACGATTTTGAAAAACGAGAGCGAGAGATAGAGAGTTTAGGGTTAGAAAGCTCTTGGTTTTGATCATGCACTTTGAACAGATATTAAAATGGCAATTGAACGGAAAATAATTTCATTAAACAAGCATTCATAGTTCATAGCTTACAACATTAAATACATGCTTTAACAAAAGTAAATGAAAGCTTAAAAGAGAGAGAGAGATGGAGAGAGAGTGGAGAGCGACGAGGCAGCCACGGCGGTGGAGGAGGCTCCGTCGGCGGCTCGTCGTCTTCGGCTATTACAAGAGTGCGTAAAGCTAGCTAAGAGAGGAGTGGAGTAGTTGCAAGTGGTAAAAGGGGGTTTAAATAGAGTTAAGGGCTTCCTAAAAGAAGAATGGGCATTAGCGACATCCAGAGCGTCGCTAAAACCACTTCCACAAACGTCGGTGAAGCCTTCCTGCCGCCGGTCAGTTGCCTGCCCCGGTCTTCCTCTTCGCGCGATCCGTGGCCGCTGAACGAGAGTCGTCCGGTCGAAGATCGGGCGGCTGATAGCCTTCTGCGCCGGCGTTGAGATCGCGCCTTCGGCGCGCGTGTGCGCGCACATTTCCACCTGGAGTGCACGCGCGCGTGGGCGCTCGCGAGCTATCGTCGCACCGCGTGGCGAGATCCTGGCCACCCACTGCTAATCGGGCGGCCCAATTTTTCCGCGCCCCCCCGCTCGCCTTCAAAATCCGCTCCGTACGACTCGGACGCGCGTTGCGACGATGCGGGCGTGCGCGCTAACCATTGTGCCACGCCCGCGCTTTGTCACGGCGACCGCGGGCGAGCGCGCGGACCTCGGCCGTTCGATCGAAGATCGACAGCCGAGATTTGTCCTTGGCAAGCTGAGGGTGTGCGAGCGGTGGGGGTGGGCTAACGTGGCGCTCTCTGAGCCGTTGATCTTCAGATCAACGGTCAGAATTTCTTGGGCCCATTGTGGGAGCTCCGGATGTCGGATTTGGCCGATCTTGAGTCAGTTGGACTCCGTTCGTCGTTCTGAATCCATCCGTGCGGTTCGATTGCTCATCTGAGGCCTGCTTTGACAAATACATTACACAAATGGCCATTAATACAGTTTATAAGCAATCTTGGTACTTGATGCATGCAATGCTCCTATTCTACTTATGTTGTGCCTTTTATTCTAAAGACGGGCCATATTCAAATTACTACCCCCTTGTGTGGTGTTATCAGTCGTCCAACGAGAAAGTAACCAAAAGAGTAGTAAAATAAACCACATTCACCATGTATATAACTAGCAGTAACAAAATACAGCAATAAAGAAAGGAAATACTATAGTATACACCACCACAACAGTAGAGAAATAAACATATACATAACATAAAGCTTACAATAAAGAGAGTACAGGGAGTAACAGAAAAATTACTCACTACAGCGGAAAGAAAAGTACAGAAGGTACTACAGGTAACACTACTGGGCTCTACTAGGCCCAGCACCCTTTGCAGTCGCTGACTCTGGCTACTCAACACCTGGTCCTAAAAAGGTAACAAGGGTGACATGTCAGCGAAACGCTGAGTAGAGTGGCAACTAAAAGCTAAAAGAAGCAGTAGAGTGGACATTAGCTGTTATAATTTTAATTTCTTTCTTTATATTTTTCCATTTATTCACTATTGAATTATTTCTCAAATCTTTCTCTTGATCTCGAATGTTCCTCGTGGGAACGATCTTGATTGCAGTCTTTTCCGAAAAGTAGAAGTAACACGTGGTGCTCTCCTGGCCGGGAGAGTCCCCTGTGGTGGTCCTACCCTCAGTCAACCACCCCAAGGTCGCTGACAGACGTAACGGTGACTACGGCACGCGTGATAAACGCACTGGTAGCTATCTCGCACTGGCACGTGGTCAGTCATTTCCGTTAACGGGTGCGCCCAAAGCACAACACGGAACCAGTATAGGGCAGAGCCCTCTCAGTAACAGGGGTCCAGCCCCTCCACAGTCCGCTCACCCTCCCCTAACTACCCTGATTTGCCCAGTGGGCCTAACAAGTCGATGTAGGAGAGCTAGCAGAACCCCGGGGCCCGTGGGGTAGCTAGTGCTCTCCCTACACTAGTATCTCTCCTTGGTACTGCGTACACGAGGGCTAGCAAGTCGGTGCAAAGTGGCCAAACCCACCCCGGTCTCAACCTGAGGGCGGCAAGCTCCCCTCTGCACTAAGAGGTAATATGTGCTTTCTTTGGTACCAAGTACCCAAGAGACAACACACTGTCACATTTTACTTTCTCAGTTCCATTCCATTTATTTCCAGGAGCTCTACTCCTAATTCCCCGTAGGGTTCATACTCTTTTAACTCAGCCAATTTAGGTTTCACCATTACAGCTTTATATTCATATAACCCATGTTCTCAACCGTATTTATTCATTCACAACCGTCAACTGTTAACCAATTTACAGGCATTTATCATTTCCTTTCCATTTTTCTAAGACTGTAATGTTTATATATTCAACTAGTTTTCTAGTCATAGGATTCATGCCATACCCTAGGATCTATCATTCAATCTAGTTTTCCAATCCTAGGATTCATGCGATATCCTAGGATCTATCATTCAATCTAATTTCTCAGTCCTAGGGTTCATGCAATGCCCTAGACTCTATTCATTATTTCATAATTGTACAAATTTTGTTAAATAATTTAAAGGGCCACTCTACCCGCGAAATCAGGAGTACTGGGGCCGTGGTCGGCAATCCCGCGTGCCTCCGCAACCCCTAGAGCCGCAACGGAATGGGATCCTAACACAAGGATCAACACAGGGAGTTTCTCAGAACAGTAGACAATTACTGTAAATAGGTAGAGGAAATAAATCTGGGAAGAATGAAACCTTAAATGCGGAAAACAGACTCCAAACGGACCCTAAACGGGTCAAAAACGATGAATCTGTCCAAAATCAGACATTTGGAACCTCTTCCAGACGTCTTAAAAGTTTGATTATGTCATACCTCGGTCTGCGTAGTCCTTCAGACATCCAGAAGTCCGCTGGATCGTTTGGTCTTGGTTTCCAGACGTCCGATTGTCACCCCAGACATCTGGAGATCCTCTCCGTCATCTGGTACTGTGGCCAGACGTATGATCCGTGTGGGATGGCGAGCCCCCGCGCCCTCCCGAACAACACCTGTGCACACATGCAACCGCTTTCATCACGAAGAGGCACAGAGAACACGGCGGACGGCTGCATGGTCGTACATGCGTAAATAGAAGAAGGTAGGAAAATACAGTACCTGTCAGACGTCTGGACCGTCCTCCAGACGTCTTCAGCATCTTCTGGATGTAAGTCTAGACGTCTAATTCTGGGAACTTTTCCCAAAATCAGGACCCGGTTCGCTCTCCGCCCGCGAAGCACGGCCGCACCGCGCCGCGTCTGCCTATTGCCCGAGCTGCAGCAACCCCTTCGCGACAACCAACGCTCACTGCTCCTCCGCTGACCGGCTTTAGCTGCCCCGGCAAGCTCGCACCTCGCGATCAAGCTTTCTTCTTCCTCTCACAACACTCCTTCCCGCTCGCCCGCTGCAGTCGCTGCTGCCGCACTTGCTCACTCACTCGCTTGCGCTCTCGTTGGCAGGGTGAAGGAGAAGAGGAAGGCGGTGGAGTGAGGGTGAGGGAGAGGGCGATGCTATTTGTAGGCAGTGCGGGGAGAGAGAGAGAAAAGGGACGACGTCGTCTGCAGGAAGGGAGAGAAGGAGCAGAACGAAGGCGGTGGGTTCAGTCTGCGCGCGCAGACGCGAACCCGTACGCCGAAAAAATTTAATACCAGACATCTGGGCCACTTCCCAGACGTCTTAATTGTGTCTGATGCCCATGTCCGTAACAGTGGGGTGGTGGGTGAGGGAGAGGGAAGGGGGAGAGGGATATTTGAAGGCATCGGGAGAGAGAAAAAGTGTCTGTAGGTCAGCGGATTCAGTCTGAGAGGGCACGCGTGCAGACTCGCAATCGTACGCTGTAAATATTTATTTCCAGACGTTTGAAAAGGCGTCCATACGTCTGGATCAACTCCCAGACGTCTTAAAAAGCATTTGATGTCTCGGGTCTTATCAGCTCGATATTTTCTTTTGTTTTTTTAGAGGCATGCAAGCAGAAAATTGAATCACGCACATAGAAGAATGTAAACCTTAGTAGCTAAAGAATGTGGGGATAGACCCTGAAAAATTTAGCCCCAATTACTACAAGGGCGAGAATACAGAAATAAAATTTGTGACGAAGGAGAATCCCCTGTGAAAGCAAGATCCAGGTCTCTTGCGTCTTCTCCTCATGTGGGCATCGCTCAAGGTTAATGTCGCCACTCTGCTGCACCTGTTGCCCTGTTAGATTCCTTGCATAAAAAGATAAAGAATGATAAGATAATTATGCAACTCAGAATACTTAGAAATAATCAAGTGAATCTATTGCGTCTGTTGCCTCCCCGACAACGGCACCATTTGGTGTGAGAGAATTTCGCTTGATTAAGAAGATAATAGAATGATATGTCGTAATTTATGTGGTGAAAATCTCTCAATCAAAGATATTTAATAATTCAAAACTAACCACGAAGATTTAGGTCGTATCCACAGGGAGGAATAGATTCAATAAATTCACGAGTAGAGAGCCATCATGTTCGCAAACACATTCTCAAAATCAATTTAATGAATTTATTGCTTTGAATGTGACTTTGAATTTCAGGAGAAGTTCAAGGCTATTTATGTAATTTTCACATTAGAAATCAAGCTTCCAAAAATATGTAGATGATGCATGTGTAGTGGCCTTATTATGTAATTTTGAATTGCATGCAACTCTGAACCCAATTTCAATGAGAGACAATATGTGTAAAATGAGAGAGAGAGAGAGATTAAAATCAATCATAGCGAGCATGGAAATAAAGAGAATCATGAGGAGTTCATAGCAAATGCCCCCATAATGCGTTAAAATATTCAACTCAACTCAATATACTTGGCAATGGCAAAAGAATGTAATAACTAATGCATTGGGTACTGTATCAAAACAGGGGAGCTCCGTGGAGGAGCTTCCACGCACGGACGGAGGCGAGGCTGCTGGCGAGACCTTCACTGGAGGTTGACGGGATGGGGCTGCACCTGGTGGTGGTCGCGACGAGGATTGAGACGGCCGGTGGCGGACGGACAACAGGTGGCGGCGGAGAGGAGCGGCATGGACTGCAGCCGCACGCGTGTGGTTGTTGCGCACGCACAAGGGCGTGGCTGCCCGTGGGTGCAGCTGCGCGCGGGCGTGGTCGGCGAGATGGTTGGCTTCTGTGGCTGTGGTGGGTTCCTTCGGTTTGGTTGCAGGCGGGTTGAAGGAAGCAAAGGAAGAAGAAGAAGAGGGGACCGATTGTGGAAGTGGGCGTGCGCGAGCATGGCTGTGCGGTGAGGGGGCACTGAGCGTGCGAGCAGTGCGTGGAAAGGAGACTGAAGGGGCCGTGTGGCCTGGTGCGCACTGTTGGCTGCGAGGCAGTGTGCTGTCACCGCACCGCCGATCGATGAGGATTTTGCGGTGGCGCCCCGATGCACACTGAGAGGGCCACAGTGCGCGTGGCTTCCATGGTGCAAGCTCTGCTTCATGGTGGAAAAGAAGGGAAGAGATCCCCCCCCCCCGGGGCCAGTTGTGCCTCTTTTTAAGTCTTCTCAGTTTGTTTCTTCCGCGAAGATCCTCTCCAGCAGTCTTGGTGATGGGGCGGTTTGGAGAGGTTGCTGTTGCGAGATTGTAGGATGCATTATCACCTTGGATGGGCACAAGTGCGCTGTTGGCTGCTGGTGGGAGCGCGAAGAGGTGCGCGAGTGTTGCGTTGAGTCTAGAAGGAGTGGCACATTCTGCGGGAAGAAAACAAATAGGGTTATTTATAAAAATCATCTAAACTAATACATGAAATGCATGTATGCCCCTATATGCAAACATTAATTTATTTACAAATCAAAGTATGCTTTGTATATGTAGATGCTACCATAATAATTAGGCATTTATGTATTAATTAGACCACAAATGTGGTCTCATCAAAGGTGAGGAAGAAATTCTTGAGTAGGTGAGAAGAATGACCACCAGAGTTGTTGTAGAGTTGGCGTGGAAAAGTAGAGAAGGCCTTCTAATGGAGGTGAGGTGCTCTACTTGAGAGGGCTATGGAAGGTTGTGAGATGATGGTGGACTATTTAGAATTAAGGAAAAACTAGCTAGGAGGGCGTGGATGGGTGGGTCTCTATATATAGAGTTTTCTAGGTTTTAAATGGAGGGCTAGGATCTATTGAGTTTAGCATCGAGGGTTAGGATGGAGGTAGGTGGATAGGCTAGGTTGTTTTAGTTGAAAATGAGGGAAGGACTAGAATTTGATGGTACGATGATGTGCGGCTTAGATTTAAAGTAGGGGTGGGGGGGTGTTGCATGGTGAAAGAGGAGATTTTAAATATGCATTCATTGTAGTACACTCATAAATCACACAACAAAACATTTAAATTTATAAAACTTAGATTCTAAAAAAGGAGTCCAAGGTCATTCGCAGGGAGTAAATGTGGAATTTACATATTAATCTTCATTTAAAATAGATAAGCACAATCAATTGAATATAATAATAGATATGCAATGAATATAACTTCTCAAATTGATAGTTAATAACAATCATCAATATCTCAAAGAATCGTAGGGTAAAAAGAAATATAAAGACAAAACAATGGTGATTTAAATCACCAATTATTCATCTTAATTAAGCATATACCCCAACGTTTAAACCATTCAACAATATTTCAATCAGATAATCAATGTTAACTTAGGTACTTGAATAATCCAACAGTATCAACATCAAAGGCTCAATTAGACGTCGCCTATGTAATCAGACAACTTAACCTTCACAACACAGCAGAGTCTCATAGAAGGCACACAAGGGTGCCAACCCTTCTCAAGGCCTCTTGAACACAAAGGCCTTCTCTTCTTCACAACCTTCTCCTTCCTCAAGCACAGGGCTCAACTAACATTCTTCAGAGGCTGTGTCAAGGCTTCTCTTTCTTTAGCACAGGGGCAAGGCAAAGGGTTGCACAGCAAAACCTCCCCCCTCCTCTAATAGAATTCTCTCCTCTTTCTTTTCTCTCAAACCTGGGTTAATCGGGCATGTACGCGGGTTAACGGATACAAGCAGGGGACCAGGCTCACCAGACGTGAGGGTGAGCGAGGCATGCGTGTGTCAATTAGCGGGGACCTGACCCTCGATGACTTGGGCAACAAGGCTTAAGCCTCCTTCCGATGTGGGACTATGTCCCTGCCTTCCTTCGCATACGTAGCAGCAGTTGAAGTCCTCTCTAATTGAAGGTGCTGCTGCTCCTCCCTCACTCAATTGAGGGTCTGGGCTTTATTAGGGTGCCAAGCCGTGTCAATGGAAGGTGGAGGTGAAGCTTGCGGGTGTTGGATGGTGATTGACGGCATTAGGGAAGATGACCAGCGACGGCGACGGTGACCTACACAATAATACGGCCTAGGGACCAATTAAATGGCTGGAAACCTTTGCCGTGGTGTGGCGAAGGCAATGGTGAATGTGATTTGGTGTGAGGTGCAGTGAAGTGGCTGGAGTGTGAAGGTGAGTGGAGCTCCAGCGAATAAAGTTGAGAAGGCGGTGGCGATGTTGAGGTGCTAAATTAGGTTGGGTAAAAGTATAGTGGAGGTGTGCATGAGCTCTTGCCCAACCTAATTTGGGTGGAACAAAGTGGGGGAGTTCCAGCAATGAAGGAGGTCGTGGAGGTGGTTGCCGGAGTCGGAGAAGGAGAAGGAATTAGGACCTAAGGTTTAGCCTAAACCAAATTGGTGGGTAGAGAGAGAGAAGCCCTGAGGTAATTCGACGAATGGATGTTCGGGGAAGCTTGCCGGAGGTATGCCGGAGCTGTGGATGAAGGAGGTGGAGATGGAGCCGACGAGGAGGTAATTGGGCTGCCTTCTTTATTCGGAAGCATAGCGAGTAAAGAGAAAGGCCTCTCCCTATGGTATGT
Organism: Thalassia testudinum; assembly: GCA_037157565.1. Taxonomy (NCBI): domain Eukaryota; kingdom Viridiplantae; phylum Streptophyta; class Magnoliopsida; order Alismatales; family Hydrocharitaceae; genus Thalassia; species Thalassia testudinum. The sequence goes on along the minus strand of JAZHRO010000012.1, from coordinate 6,451,185 downwards.
GGGAGCGGCCGATGAAGGGGATTGGTGAAGCTCCAGGTCTTCGTTAATGGCGGCCGAGGACGAAGGAGAAGAGAGGGGTGGCACGCCAAAAACTAGACAAAGATGGATTGAACAGGTGCGACTGCTTTTATAGGTGAGGTTTCTCTCCCCTGAAATGCCTAATAGGAAGGTTTGTGTGAACTCCTGCAGAGCTTGGTTTCCTCAAGCTCGCTGATGTGATTTTCGACTATGTTTGGCCTCAAAGAAGATCTTGGTCGACGCGGAATGATCGAGGGATCAATTTAGCCAAGTTTGGCGATTTTTGGTTGAAATTTCATCAATCAATTTGCAGGATTAAATGAAGCAGTTTGGGTTTAGGAGCTGCGAGTTTCCTTCTCTGCTTTGAGAGGAAGACGATGGCAGTTAGACCTGTTTGCAAGAGAGGTGAGAAGCTAGGGGTGTCTTTGAAAAGAAAAGATGAAAGCTAAGGGGTTAAATGTAAGGAATAAAGATCTCATGACTAAAATGCAAACTCGGTCAATATGAACTCTGATTGGGTCCAAATTTTGGTACAAACCTAATCCAGACCTAAGGAATCTAGTGGTGAAGTCAGATTTGAGTTTTGACTAAGTTTGACTAGGCAATTTACTTAGAAACCCAAAGTAGGTTAGAAATTCGCTAGAGACTCTGTTCAAGGTCAAAATAGGTTCAGATGGTTAAATCAAGAATACCGAACCTCAAGGAATATTTTTCTATGAATTTTAGGAGATTTAGATGAATTTTATCCTGATCGAAACCTTTATAATTCAAGCAGATCTAAAATTAGGGTTTAGGTCTAATGTGATTCTTGAAACGCGTGAAAACTCATTTTTGTCTGTATGAACCCTCTTATTAGATTTTAATCTTCATTAGACCTTAGATTAACCCCTGACAAATCCCATGGTTACTCTACTTTCATGATATGATGTTAAAACTGTAGAATTAACCCTGATTTAGTGTTCTTCTCTCAGAATGGATATGCATGGAATTATGATACACAGGCGACTATGTAGGAGCATTTTGTCTCTTGATTATGACTAATTAAAGGTAGTTATGGCTCATGATGATGTTATCATCAGGGGGCAGCTGAGGGTTGGTTGCTAGGTATTTGGCTAAGCATAGGTTGGTGGTTTTAGGGCCTTTGGATCATGTTTGAGGGTTGGTATTAATTGTGAAAGGATATGCACTTTTGTGCTTTTGGAAGAGATTAGGATAGGGTCTTAAGCGGGAATCTTAAGGACCTTAGGATCTTAATTTAAGGGTGTAGGATTAGGCCTAGGGCTTATAAAAAACTATAGGTGGCGACACTAAAGGGACAAGGTTTAGGGTTTTGGGTTTTTTCTAAAGGTTTTTAGGAGGGGATAAGGTAATGTGGTTTTTGGGATTTTAGAAATAATAAGTCATTCGACCATATATAGGTCTTTAAATAGGTTTATGGATGACTAAATTGGGTTGGGAAATAGGTTAGGTGGTCAAGTCTAGGGTTAGGAAAAATTGGGTTTCTAATTGGGTTGGTCCTTGGGCTAAGTAGGTTAGGGTTCACATGCACATCTGGCTCTTCACATAAGTAAGCTTAACTGTGGAACTCCAATCTACAAGGATTGAAATTGCTCCAAACTTGGAACTTGCACATATTACAACAAGGAAATCAAGGTACAAGATATAGACTAGGAGAAATTGCATAATAATCCAACAAAATGCAATATTTACAAAATGCACCTAAATGACTAATGTAACCTAACTAAATGCTTTCTAACTTAATTCATCCTAAAACTAACATTAGTTAGGTGTAATTAATGTTAATAAATATAGAAATATCAGAGCACTGTTGAAGGACATGAGGGTGGTGATCACCCACCCTTAGAGTCGACTTTTGAGGCATTTGTTGATGCCTACATTACAACTAAGCAGAGGGTGCTGAGTTTGCTTAATTCAGTAATTGATTGGCCCTTGCCACCATTAGGTTCGAAAAATTTAAAGAATGTCTACTAGTATTGTCTTCGCGTGGTGAGTTCTTACACTTTAAAAATTTGGATTAATTGTCCTTAAAGTGTCATATTGATGTCATATTGTACTTGGTAGGTGGAAACCATCAAGACCTGTCTGATCTTCGAGAGTCATCTAACTCCCGACACCTCAATTTCGACTGATAAGTAGAGGTGTTACTTGACTGAACAATTGGACATGTGGGCTGAGAAGATGCTAACAGAGAGTAAGTTAATGTCCTGCTAGCTTGAAGATGCCCTTTTTATGAAAAAAGAGGTTGAGAAGGATGCAGAGGTGGCAAAAGAGAAACTTGAACACCAAGTTGCACTTACCAATAGTCTTACCGGGTAGGTGAATATGCCCAAAGAAGATAGTCTAGCACTCAGTCGGCCTTGTACGTCTTCCCTACGTAAGTTGGTGAAGGAAAACGACTAGGACATGATGAGGATTGACTTGTCCTTTATGGGTCATCTAGAGAAGATGGATGAGTTATAAAAGAGACTTAGGTTAGTCTCCCTTAGTGCTGCCATTGCTAAAGAGGAATGGTATCTTTTTAAGGCCCTCGGGCACTCAGGCATGAGTGGAGCTGGTTTGTGTTAGTTGCAAAGGAGATGGCGAAAATACACTTTGCTTATGAGGAGGAGAAGGCACAGGTAAACGACTGAGACAGGAGTTAGATAATGGTGCTAAGATTGTGGAGTAGGAGTCAAAGAAGCTCTGTGATTTGAGGCAAGAGAGATGGAAAGACATGAAGTTCGATGTTGTGATGAAGTTCTTTGTCAAGGATCCGTCCATGGAGTAGAGTCAAAATGTCTTGGTGGATGATATCGGCAAGTATACTCTAGTGGTTGCCCAGTTAGTCCTCGGGGGAGGTCACACCTCTGTCAAGGATTTCCTTAGCTGGTTGTTCAAGAGGCTCAATCTTGAGCTAGAACGACAAGTAAAGGAAGGATTGATAAAGGAAAGCGAGCGCGTCTCTCCTACGTCTGAGGTTCATTACCTTAGCTTACTTAAAGGTAGTGAAGAGGCAGAAGTGCAAAGGGGTGGCTCAAGTGAAGAAGAGATGATAGCAAAGGTATCGAGAGAGCAAGTATTGGCAATGGAGGGGTCAGGGACAGAGGAGCCGGTAGGTGAAGATACGATTCCTTTGACTCCCACAATTGAGATACTGGCAAACTCTAATGCTCTTCTTTCCATTGTAACTAAGTTAGAATGACTCTTGTTTGGATAAATTTTGTCATTATTTTATTTTATTTTTTGTCCATACTCTACCATCCACAGACGGATGTAGGCGATGTATGCCTCCCTTCTACTTTTTTCAAACAATGGAATGTCAATTGTTAAGTGCAAATCGAGCTTCGTTAAAAATTGTGCGTTGTAATATATTCAAATGCGTAAAAACACATTTACAATTTGTAAACTCGAAATTTGAAATCTGAGGTCATTTACTGGGTGATTAGCGAGATTTTGCATGAGAGAAATTGTGGTTTAGAAAATTGGTTGTCACAGTCGCGAAAATCTGCTTATCAAATAATATTTATAACTGAAACTTAGGTGAGTCCTATGTCGAACACGGGAAGGAGAACATTTGATTTAATAAAATCAAGTTTGTTTTATTTATTTTTGGTATTTTGTGGTTTTCTAATTTTTTTGGTGTTTTTATGAGGTAGAAATCAAGTTCGAGTAATTTCTATATAACTACTCTACTTGCAGAATGTCAAAGGAAAAGAGAGAGAGAGAGAGAGAGAACGATTATTTTATAAGAAAATCAAATGTTCATTACAAACACCAAGTGCGGAAAATTAAATCTACACTACTGATCAGCCTTGGAAGGCCTACCAAAAGATTTATCAGCGTAGGAGGCACTGACATGCTTTCGTGTATGTGTGTTTAGAAGTGTCGTTATAGTTTGCACTTGCACGCCGATTTTAAAGTAAAGAAACGGGTGTGAGTCCGAGTGTCGGTCTCAGGGAGGCGTGAAAATCGGATTTTTCTTATCACTTATTGTCACGAAAATCGTGGAGTTTTGCTTGCGAAAATATGTGGGTGAAAAGCGAGAGAGAGAGAGATTAGGGTTAGAATCGTTTCATTCTTGACATGCAACTTGAATAGGAAATAGAGTAGGCAACTGAATGGAAAACAACTTCATTAATCATGCAGCTTTAGTTCATAAATTACAACATTAGATACATGCTTAAACATAAGTAAAATAAAGCTTAAAAGAAAGGAAGAAAGAGAGAGAGAGGGAGGGCGGCAAGGCAGCCACGGTGGTGGAAAAGGCTCCGTCGGCGGCTCATCGTCTCCGACGATTACAAAAGGGCCTAAAGGTAGCTAAGAGAGGGGTAGAGTAGTTGCAAGTGGAGTGAATGCCTTGAATGAGTGGTTGGAAGGGGTTTAAATAGGGAGAAGGGCTTTCCAAATGAAGAAGGGATTTTAGCGACGTTCGGGACGTCGTTAAAACCCTTCCCAAAACGTCGGTGAAGCCCCCAACCCACTGGTCACTCGCCCTCAGCCGTTCTTCCTCGCGCTCGATCTGTAGGCTTGGCATAAGAGCCGTCCGATCAAAGATCGAACGGCTGAGGTCTTCGCACGGGCGTGCTCGGATTGCACCTTGAGTGCGCGTGCGCACGGGCGTTGTCGACCGACGTGTGTGCACGCGTGGCTAATCGCCGCTTGAGGACGCGCCACATGGCACGATTGTCATTGTTCGCATGTGGATCTACAGCCTTAATCGGCTGTGCCCTCTCGAATAGCGAATTAGGCAGCGCGCGGGGTCTCGAACGCCCGCCACTGCCTTTCGTGGACAGCGTGCAGCCCGCTGCACTACCGGGCTGGATTGTTGCATGGAGGAGGCGAGGCGCATGTGCGTGGGGGCGCTACGGAGCCGTGAGATGGAGAATCAATGGTCGGGATGTGTCCTTTGGTGGAAGAAGCAGATGCGGGCGTGGTGAGGCTGACACGTGGCGGCCCCATGGCTGTTGATCATTAGATCAACGGTCAGAACTTCTTGGGCCCATTGTAGGAGCTCCGGATGTCGGATTTGGCCGATTTCAAGTCCGCTGGACTCCGTTATTCGTTCTGAATCCATCCGTGCGGTCCGATTGTTCATCTGAGGCCTACTTTGACAAGTGCTCATACAAATGGCCATTAATACTATTTTATAAGCAATTTTGACATATGATGCATGCAATGCTCCCATTCTACTTATGTTGTGTCATCTGTGCCTTTTATTCTTAGGTTGGGCCCTATTTAGCAGAATTATCACTCCCAGATGCAGTGTTATCATACCCCCATGCTTACTCCTTCTAGTCCCTAGCAAGGTTTATTCTAACCTTTATTTTCTGTCAGAATTTAAGAAGTAATTGCTTAGGCACTTCGTCACTTGTCAATAGGAGGAAATATACCAAGATCTTAATCTACAAAGACTAAGCAGTGCCCGGGTGTTTGCCAAAATACGAATCGCTTGAATCCTTGCTTGAATGTATGTAAATATAAATATGTATATATATTTTTTTTTTGAGATTTTTTTTGGAATTCAGAGTGGGTTGGTAACTTTTTACGGCTACCCAACCCACCCAAAACTCGGTTAAAACCCTAAGTGCTAAGTATCTTGGTGTGAAGATCGTGATAGACTCACTCAACGGTAATTCAGACAGACTTCGGGTTTCTACGCCCCTAGGTGACCGAAAGAGGAAGTATTTTGCCTGAAGGTGTATTTGTTCAATTGGTAGCTTTCTTCCTACGTTTATTTTAATTGGGGTCAACACAAGGATTTTTCCAGTGTATATATCCCCGGCTTGTACTACTTCCCTACTTCTTCCTTAAGTGTTTTGGTTCTTTTTGTGTAATTACTGAGCTGGGCTCTGGACAACCGACCAATGGGCTGTTACCCACGATCACTTGCCAGCCATACTCATGCGGTGAAGTGTGGTTTATTTTATTTTCTTCTCCTCTTTTTTTTTTGTAGGTGGCTTCCCTGATCTCAAATGTACCTAGAGGCAATGAAGAATAAGTGGTCCCGTGGCTGGGCTCTGGAAAACCTGCCAATGGGTTGTTACCCACGATAACTTGCCAGCCATACCACCCTAGAGAGTTCATTAGCTACCCAATTTCTGTCAAAATCTCCGAGGAGTGAGTCTGTGCAAAAATGTGTGCAAATGCTTAGACTCAAAGTTCTTCTGAGTTAGAGGGTGAGTTAATAAGTCATATACTTATCACCTTATTTAGTAGGTGGATTAGAATAGCTTAAGGTCGCAAGGATTCAAAGCTAAATCCATATTTTAACGGACACCGGAGCTGATTAAGCCTGAAGGCCTGAAAAGTCTAAGTGTTTAAGTTCCTTTTGTATTATTTTCCACTATTGACAAGTTTCTAATGCCTAAGTTTCTTCCTAAATTCAATTTTTTTTTTAATTTATTTTATTCAGACTGATTAAATGAGCTCAAAATCGTGCAATTTACCACCCCCCATGCTTAAGTTGGACAATATCCTCATTGGCAAATACATGGATGCACAGGGGTTCAAAAAGATAGTACCTGAGTGACGTAAAATACTGGATCAGTCTGAATCCTTTGGGTTACCTGCCAGGAAGTGCTGAGTTTAACGCCTCCAGCTGGGCGGTGCTTCATGTCATCCCTCAATGAGGGTGACACTCTCCTTTGGGGGAACCTGGGCAATGAAGTGTTTCAATCTTTGACCATTAATTGTAAAAGTGTGCCCAGTATTTGGATCAATGATTTCAACCGCCCCATTAGAGTAAGGCTTAACCACCCGAAATGGTCCTGTCCATTTGGACCAGAGTTTCCCCGGAAAGAGTTTTAGGCAGGCATCAAACATCCAGACTTGCTGGTTAGGCTCAAAGGTCTTTTTATGAATGAGTCGGTCATGGACGGCTTTCATTTTCTCCTTATACAGTCGACTATTCTCAAAAGCATCCCGACGAATTTCTTCGAGCTCAGATAATTGGAGCGCCCTCTGCGCACTGGCTAACTGGGAATCTATGTTACATTGCTTGATAGCCCAGTAAGCCTGATGTTCCAATTCGACAGGAAGATGGCAGGCTTTGCCAAAGACCAGGCGATAAGGCGACATGCCTATCGGGATCTTGAAAGCGGTCCTGTATGCCCACAGGGCATCATCTAGTCATGTGGACCAGTCTTTCCTGTCAAGTCTCACAGTCTTCTGTAAAATGTTCTTGATTTGTCTATTTGAGACCTCGATCTGCCCATTTGTTTGCGGATGATACGGGGTAGCAATGCGGTGGTTAACCCTGTATTTTCTAAGTAGGGCACGGAATTGGGAGTGGATAAAATGACTTCCACCATCACTGATCATGGCCTTTGGTATTCCAAATCGGGAAAAGATGTTCTGTTTGACAAAGTCCATGACAGTCCTATGATCGCATTGGTGGGTGGTGACGGCTTCAATCAATTTAGAAACAAAGTCTACTGAGACTAGGATGTACTCAAAGCCGTTGGATGGTGGAAAGGGGCCCATAAAATTGATACCCCAAACATCGAAGATTTCGACAATCAAAATGGGCTGGAGGGGCATCATATCTTTCTTGGTCATGGTCCCCAATGTTTGGCAGCGTAAGCAAGTCTTGGCAAAGTTGTGTGCATCCTTAAATAGGGAGGGCCAGTAAAATCCAGACTATAGAACCTTTGCAGCCGTTTTCTTTTCAGAGAAGTGGCCACCACAAGCCTGGTCATGACAGAAGGAAAGCACACTCTGAACTTCGTTCTTGGGGATACACCTCCTGATGATCTGGTCAGCACAGAGGTGAAATAACATGGGATCATCCCAGAAATAGTGCTTTGCCTCAGCCAAGAACCTGTCCCGTTGCTGTCTGGACCAGCTGTGCGGGGTTTGTCCTACAACTAGGTAGTTGACGTAGTCAGCATATCACGGCAGTCTCTTGTCTTGCACAGCTAGAATGTGTTCATCATGGAAGGCGTCAGATAGAGGTAGGGAGGGTCCAATGTGGTCTGGATGAAGTCTAGACAAGTGGTCAGCCACCACATTCTTCGATTCAGCCTTATCGCGGATTTCCAGGTCAAATTACTGCAAGAGCAAGATCCATCTGATGAGCCTGGGCTTTGTGTCCTTCTTGGTCAACAGGTGCCGGATGGCTGAATGGTCAGTATAAATGGTCACATGGGATCCCAGCAAGTACGATCGGAACTTCTCAAGTCCAAAGACTACAGCGAGCAATTTTTTCTCTGTGACCGTATAATTTCGTTGGGCCTCGTCTAGCATTTTGCTCGCGTAGTAGATCACCACAGGCTTCTTATCTTGCCTTTGTCCCAGGACAGTGCCTATGGCAAAATCTGATGTATCACACATAATCTTAAAGTTCTGGGACCAATCCAGGGGCTGAAGAATAGGTGTTGTAGAGACTAAGTCCTGGAGGGTGTGATAAGCCTGGATGCAATCAGAAGACATGTGGAATATGGCATCGTTGGCTAGAAGGTCGGTTAAGGGTTTGGAAAGCTTGGAAAAGTATTTAATGAACCTTCGGTAGAAGCCAACGTGTCCCAGAAATGAGCGAATCTGTCGGACCGAGCTAGGTGGAGGAAGTTTGGAAATCAAATCAACCTTAGCTCGATCTACCTCGATGCCCCTATGTGATACGATGTAACCAAGGATGATTCCTTCTTGAACCATAAAATGGCTCTTTTCCCAACTTAACACCAGATTAACCTCAATACATCATTTTAGAATTTTCTCCAAGTTACTCAAATAATGGTCGAATGAATTCCTAAATATAGAGAAATCATCCACAAAGACCTCTAGATATTCACCCACCATTTCTGAAAAAATGGCTAGCATGCAATGCTGGAAGGTAGCAGGAACGTTGCATAACCCGAACGACATTCGACGGAATGCAAACGTGCCGTACGGGCAAGTGGATGTGGTCTTTTCTTGATCTTCCGGAGCAATTGCGACTTGGTTATATCCTGAATATCCATCCAGGAAGCAAAAATACTTTTGCCCTACCAATCTTTCAAGGATCTGGTCAATGAATGGCAAGGGGAAATGATCCTTCTTAGTGGCTTCATTGAGCTTCCTATAATCAATACATAGCCGCCATGCAGTGGTGGTGCGGGTAGGGATGGATTAGCCATGATCATTGGTGACAACGGTGAGCCCAACTTTCTTTGGAACCACTTGAGTGGGGCTCACCAAGGGGCTATCGGAGATAGGATAGATGATGTCAGCGTCAAGCCACTTGATAATTTCTTTCTTAACGACTTCCTGCATGTTTGGGTTTAGACGTCTCTGCATCTGGCGGGAGGGTCGTGCCCCGTCTTCTAGGTAAATCTTATGGGTGCAATAGGTGGGGCTAACTCCTCTCCAGTCAGAAATGGTCCAACCAATGGCGGTCCGATGTTCTGAAAGGGTCACGGTCAACTTGAGTTCCTGATCCTTGGTTAGATGAGAATTAATAATCACAGGGAAGGTCTGGTTAGGTCCCAGGAAGATATACTTGAGATTCTCAGGTAGTGGCTTAAGTTCAGGTGCGGGTGGAACAATGGTTGACGGAAAAGGAAAGGGCGGGAGTTGATCAACATCGATCTCCTCAAATGGTGTTGTGTGATGGTAATCAGCCTTATAGAGGTCCACGAGTAGTGACGGGTAAGAACAATCATTACAGGTTTGGTGGTCTAAGACAGAATTAAGGGTGAGGCATTCCTCGACTAGAGTTTCCACGGGGTCATGTTCCTCAACACAATCGCAATCAAAAGACTTTGTCACCCGGAAGATATCCAATTGCATTTTCTTATCTCTGAAGGTGATTTCCATACATCCGGTGTCACAATCAATGTTTGCCTTAGCCGTAGCTAAGAAAGGTCTGCCTAAGATTATGGGTGCGTTCTGTAATTTTTCAGGGACTTCCGTGTTGAGCACCAAGAAGTGGACCGGGAAATAGAAGTCCTTGACCCGTACAGTTACGTCCTCGACAACCCCCTTCGGGGTCTTCACTGATCTATCAGCCAGCTGGATGGTGACAGGTGTGGGTGTCAACTCTCCGAAATCAAATTGGCGGTACAGGGTTGTTGGAATTAGATTGATAGAAGCACCTAAGTCTAGGAGCGCTCTATCAAATGTCATGTCCCCGATATTGCAGGAAATCAGGGGTGCTCCTGGGTCAGTTCGCTTGAGTGGAAGGTTTCTTGATATTACGGAACTTGCTTGTTCGGAGAGCACAACCTTCGTAGGTGCTTGAGGTCTTGGCTTACGTTTGGGTGTACAAGCATCCTTTAAAAACTTAGCGTAAGCCGGGATGCACTTAACGACTTTGAGGAGTGGAATATTAATCTGTATCTGCTTAAAAATCTCCAAAAGCTCCTCAGTTTCCACAACATTTTTCTTCTTCTTGATTGTCTCCAAGGCCTCAGGGTAGGGTGTTTGAACATGAATTGGATCTATTTCTAGGTCCTTGGGTTTTTTTGGTGCCTCTTCTGAGCCGGGTATTTCAGCGGGTGAAGTCTCGGGGAGAGTCGGCCATTTGGGATCCTAGGTTTTGGTGTTGCTTCTCAAGGTCACCGCATTCGCAGAGGCATTGGGACCATGGGATGATCCTTGAGAATACGAGGACGAAGAAGCACCAAACCCAGGGGGTGTTTGTGGGGCTGGCTGGACCATGTGAGCCTGCCCGGGATTGCCTTGGAACTCTTGCGAATTGGGGCCTCTGTTAATTATGTTTTGCAGGTTCGGTTGTGGCTGGGAAGGTAGGGATCCTTGTTGTTTACAGTTTAAGAGTTGTCTTAACTGTCCCTTTACTAAGGTCATTTCCTCCTGATGTTTCTGGTTCATTTCAGCCATCATCTTTATTAGGGTGTCCATTTGGTTTTGTGGGGGAGGGGCTGCCCTATTTTGATTATATGGGGGTCTAACTGGTGGTCCTTGCTGATAGGGGGCAAGTTTGGCTGTTGATTTGGCCTGGGCTGGTTTTGGAATTGCGATGGTTTCTGGTTCGTCTAACCAAAGTTGGGGTGATTACGCCAGCCAGTGTTGTAAGTGTTGGAGAAAGGGTCAGGTTTAGCATAACCTTGGACAGCTTGCACTTCTTCAAGGATAGCAGATGTCGATGGGGAGGGAAGAGAGTAATCAAGGGTTGATGGAGCAAAGGTTCCTCCCTAGAACGTGGTCAGGGGTTGTTCCAGGTTCAGTTGGCTTAAGGGCTGGACCAGGTCAACATTATGTGCTCCTTTTGCTAGGGAGAAGGTCTGTAACGGGTTCCTGATCTGGTTGAGTAGCTCGTCAATCTTTTTGTCCACCAATTCCACTTGATCTAGTTTCTTGGCAATGATGTCCATGTCAACCATTCCAGAATTTGCTTGTACCTCATAAATCCCACCACGAGGTTGACTGGATCTATTAAACTGAGTCATGGAGGCATTGTTGAGCGAATTTTCGCTCATGGACTCAAAGAGCTCAAATGTGCTCTCCTCGTCCTTGTTTAGGAAGTTCCCCCTGCATAAGGCATCGACGAAGTTCCGTAGGTTGCTATCCAGATCGTGGTAGAAAATCTAGGCCAATTGCCACCTTGGTACATTGTGGTGTGGGCATTTCCTCAAGAGTTCATTAAATCTTTCCCACGCCTCATGAAACTGTTCCCCACCCTGGAGTGTAAAGGTAGTAATAGCTCTTCTGAGGGCATTGGTCTTTCCTATGGGGAAGAATTTCTTTAGAAATGCATGCCTCAGTTCTTCCCAAGTGGTGATGGGTCTACCTAGGGTTCTAAGACAGTGAGAAGCCTTGTCTCTTAACGAGAAGGGGAACATCTTAATTAGAACAATGTCAAGGCTAATGTTCCTAGGTTTCATAGTTCGTACTATTCAGTCAAGATCCTCTAGGTGCTGGAAGGGGTCCTCATTTGAGCTTCCATGGAAGTGTCTTTGTATCAAACTTAGGACATTTGGTTTTAGCTCAAAATCATCTCCCCCTTCAGGGATCCTAAGGTGTGGCTCGACTCTAATAGCAGAAGGATTGTAGAAATCGCGGAGGGGCCTTGGTTGATCCTGAAATGGTGGTACATCAAGTGGCGGTTGCCCTTGTGGGCCTTGGAAAGGTGGTGGTGGTTGCCCTTGTGGGTTCTATAACCGATGTATGGCTTGCATGATGGTATGGATCTGTTGTTGCTGAAGCCGGTGGTTTGCATTAATCTAGGCTTGGATAATGGCCATTGTGTCTGGTGGGGGTTGGTCCTCAACCTCATCTACCCTAGGTTCAACCATGTTTCTAGCAGAATCAAGTCGCCTGGATTCCCGTCCCAAAATAAACAACTCGGGATGTAGTGAGCGTCTCTCGTGCATACACTAGAGAAGAACAGGAGGGGATGCGGGGAGCGACAGATGCGAGAAGTGTGTTCAATCAAGTAAACAAGCCTAGTCCTTATGGTGTATTTCCTTATGAGACCTAGAAATCTCAAAAAGGGTGATTAAGTACGTAAGCACTGGACTCCCCTTCCCAAGGCTAATCTGGCCAGGTTGATTACGAGGGGATTGCAGGGAAGGTTCTTCCTTTGGCTTGCGCCATCGGTTCCTTAGACCCTACAACCGCGGTCGTTTGACTCTGCTCCACAGCCTAGTCACCAAATTCTACCGAGGGAATGAAAGCCAAGTGCCCAGTGAACAAAATCTTGCCTCTTGAGACTTAACTCAGTTCTGCCTAGGGCACGTCTACTCAATTTTAAAAGGGCTAGGATAGTGCTTGTGCTAGGGTTATGTGATGAGGCGTTGATTGGGGTGGTACCTCTTAATTTTCCACTTTCAAAGTGTGTGCTTTTATCAAAGCATGGTTTTCAAGTAAGGATTTTTTTTCAAGATGTGGTGTCTTTTAGTATTTCATCCTTACTTTAGTGTCTTTTAGGGTTGATGTGTCTTAATGTTTTCAAACAAGTTTCAGTGGGCACGTCAAGTTTTGCACACAATTTGGTGAAAGTAGATTTCCTTTTATTGTATAGAGGCTCTAGAACCCTAATGTACTCATCCTAATGATCATGCAGCTTCTATTAGATGAGTCATTTTTAGGGTTGAGTGGTGCGGCCCAAGTCAATTCACGGTGGCTTCGCAAACACCACTCAAAAGAGAAAAGAATACTCCAAGAATTTATTCAGAATGTTATAGTGTACATTTTTTTTACTGGGTGATGTGCTAAGGATGTGGGTCAGGTAATCATACACCACGCCAATTTTTTTTCAATTTTACAATTTTTTTAGTTTTTCAAGCAAGCAAACAGTCATGAGTGAAGAACTACTCACTACCGGTCCTTGTTGCGCCTACTCCCTTGTTACCGTTATGGGTTGCGCTGCTTCGCCGTCCAAGCGCTGAATTCCTGCAACCATCAAGTGAAAGGAGATAGAGCGTTAGACGATGTGAGAATGGATGTGAAATGGAAGTGACAAAACAAATCCATTGCCTCCCCGGCAACGGCGTCAAAAACTGACGTGCTTTCGTGCGTGTGTGTTTAGAAGTGTCGTTATAGTTTGCACTTGCACGCCGGTTTTAAAGTAAAGAAACGGATGTGAGTCCGAGTGTCGGTCTCAGGGAGGCGTGAAAATTGAATTTTTCTTGTCACTTAGTGTCACGAAAATCGTGGGGTTTTGCTTGTGAAAAGGCGCGGGTGAAAAGAGAGAGAGATTAGGGTTAGAATCGTTTCATTCTTGACATGCAACTTGAATAGGAAATAGAGTAGGAAACTGAATGGAAAACAACTTCATTAATCATGCAGCTTTAGTTCATAAATTAGAACATTAGATACATGCTTAAACATAAGTAAAGTAAATCTTAAAAGAAAGGAAGAAAGAGAAAAAGAGGGAGGGCGGCGAGGCAGCCACGGCGGTGGAGAAGGCTCCGTCGGCGGTGAGGCAGCCACAGTGGTGGAGAAGGCTCCGTCGGTGGCTCATCGCCTCAGCGATTACAAAAGGGCCTAAAGGTAGCTAAGAGAGGGGTAGAGTAGTTGCAAGTGGAGTGAATGCCTTGAATAAGTGGCTGGAAAGGGTTTAAATAGGGAGAAGGGCTTTTCAAATGAAGAAGGGGTTTTAGCGACGTCCGGGACGTCACTAAACCCCTTCCCAAAACGTCGGTGAAGCCCCCAGCCTGTCGGTCGCTCGCTCGCAGCCTTTCTTCCTCACGCTCGCTCCGTGGGTGTGGCATGAGAGTCGTCCGATCAAAGATCGGACAGCTGAGGTCTTCGCACGGGCGTGCTCGGATCGCGCCTTGCGTGTGCGTGCACGTGGGCGTCGTCGACCGGCATGTGCGCGCGCGTGGCTGATTGCCGCCTGAGGATGCGTCATGTGGCGTGATCGTCACCGTTCGCATGCGGATCTACGGCCTTAATCGGCCACGCCCCCTCGAATAGCGAATTAGGCAGCGCGCGGGGTCTCGAACGCCCGCCGCTGCCTTTCGTGGACAGCGCGCAGCCCGCTGCGCTACTGGGCTGGATTGTCGCACGGAGGAGGTGAGGCGTGTGGGTGTGGGGGCGCTGCGGAGCCGTGCGATGGAGAATCAACGGCCGGGATGCGTCCTTTGGTGGAAGAAGCGGATGCGGGCGCGGTGAGGCTGACACGTGGCGGCCCCATGGCTGTTGATCATTAGATCAAAGGTCAGAACTTCTTGGGCCCATTGTGGGAGCTCCAGATGTCGGATTTGGCCAATTTCAAGTCTGTTGGACTTCGTTCATCGTTCTGAATCCATCTGTGTGGTCCGATTGCTCATCTGAGGCCTGCTTTGACAAGTGCTCATACAAATGACCATTAATTCTATTTTATAAGCAATCTTGACATATGATGCATGCAATGCTCCCATTCTACTTATGTTGTGTTATCTGTTCCTTTTATTCTTAAGATGGATCCTATTTAACAGAATTATCACCCCCAGATGCAGTGTTATCAGGCGCTACTTAGACATTGGCATCCGTCGCTTAGAGGGAGAGATCAACCATCACCAAGCAAACACAAGGGCAAATAGGGGTTTGGTAACCCAATTCCACTGCAAGGGGTGTATGTTTGAGGGGTGGACGATGCTCCCAACTATGCACTAGAATTTTGGGGATACATATTACATGATCTCACTCCCTTTCCCAGGGAGGAGTCCCCTTCTCTCAGAGGGCTCCCTCCCTATTTATAACAAGGGGATAACTCTCATTGACAGGCTCTAGTACCCTTATTTGTTAGGCTACGTGGTAGCTGTTCGGGTGCAGGTGGTCAGGCCCATCATTTCGTATATTCTGCCCTTGCTGTGCAGGATCTTTTGGCAGACCAGGCTGGTGTTGTCCAGGATTCAGTTGGTATCAGGCAAGATGGAGTCCCAGTTTCGCCTGTATACTCCTTGTCTGAGTAGCCAGATCCTTTGCTGGGTCAGGTGCGGAGGTTTGGATTCGAGGGCAATTTTTCCCTTCATCATATGCCCCCACTCTCTAGCTAGTGTGAACTACTGAGAGAGTTGTGAGAATGGCCAAAACTCTGCGGTAGGTGATGCTCCCAGATGTTCGTTTGGCTATATTGTAGTGGGGGGAACATTTATGTTTGGGGAGTTAAGTGGCCTTCACCCGCTTTCAGTTACTCGGAAGAGGTTGCTTGTTGCGACGTATGAGCCGAGCTTAGGACGGCTTTAGGGGGTGACATGCTCCAAAGCGAAGCGCGAGGCATGTAAGCCCGGGTTTGAGCCGACCATATGAGGTGGGTATCAACTTCGGTGTGGGGCACATGAGCCTGAGCCGATGCTGGCCTTAGGAGGTGGCAGAAGTTAGGCATGGGGCGTATGAGCCCGAGCCTTTGTATGCCTTATGAGGCAGTGGAAGCTAGGCGTGGGGTGTATGAGCCCGAGCCTTTGCCGACCTTAGGAGGCGGAGAAAGTTAGCTGTGGGGCTTATGAGCCTGAGCTGTTGCCGGCCTTAGGAGGCGGTGGAAGTTAGGCATGGGATGTATTCGCCCAAGTCGGTGTCGACCTTAGGAGGCGACCTTTCATCTGCTTTAGATGCTGAGGCAGGCACCGTTGTTGCCGTGAGAGATCATGGCTCAAAGCGTCGCGCCCTTTTTGGAATGTTGTGAAAGGCTTTTTGAATGCCCGACATGTAATAACGCGTAGGGTTCTTTGTTTCAAAAGAAAATAACGCGTAGGGTTCTCGACCGATGGTTTTATTGGTGCAGTTACGGTACCGCAGGGTTAGTGCCGTATTTCGGGGGATTTGGTTCCTCGGGAACTGGCGAGCTGTAGGGGGTAAAATGACATTACTGCCTTCGGGGGCCTAGGGGGCAGGGTTATAAATAGAGGCCCAATATGGGCCTTATTTCACCGCCTTTCATCATTTTTGATTGAGTTTGAGGGAATTGAGGATTGAGGAACAGTTGTGACCTCATTTATTCCTTGGGTAGAGTTCTATCACCGAACTTTTGTGTGTCTGGTGAAGCACTCGAAGGGCGGCTATGTGCAGTTCTTCGAGTGGGGGTGAGCCCCTTCTGGTGCCCCTACTCAGCTCCCTTGGTAACTCCATGAGGGCGGAGCTGGTGCTGCTGCCACCGGGAACTCCTCTCGTGAGAGTGTACTTGCTCGGGCAGAGGCGGGGTGCCGGCCAAACAACGCCCGCAACGCTTTGCTAGACGGGGGACCTCATCCAAGGATTTCCTTTGGAAGGGCCAGGTGAAGGTCTAGTGGCATTGACTACGTGGGGCCCCTCACTGATATGTTGGAGGGTACTTCGCACGTTCAGGCAAGCTGGACTGCCTCCAGGGGTCAGGGGCTCGCACCTTCCCATACAGCTCTATTCCCTCTGCTACTCCGTGAAGGCAGGGTAGGGGTTGCTGCTGACAGGAGCTCCTCTCATGGGAGTGTATTTACCTGGGCAGACGTTGAGCAAGGGTCTACGAGGGTGTCAGCAGGAGCGAATCCTTCCGGTTAGGGGGCCGCTTAGGGGTCGTCCAAACAACCGGTGTGTCTGGGCATCCTTTTTGGAGGGGTCTGCCAAGGGTCCCTCTCTGTCCAAGGAGGTGGCACCAACTTTGATGTCGAATGGCGCCCCTCTCTTGGGGTGGCGAGCTTTGCAGCTCCTAGGATCTGCCCTATTTTGGCCTTGCCCTCCCGCCATGGAGCACAGGATGTGGCTACATCCTACTTCTTCACCTCTTCGTGGTGAGCCCTTTTTTAGCCCTTTCTGGAGTCGGCAGGGGATTTTTTAATGCTTTCTATCATAGTTTTTACCAAGTTGCACTCCTCGTGCCTCGACTCCATTCGCCCTTTTGAGGAGTCTTTGACGATCTCGGGGGAGGTGTCGAATGTGGTGGAGGAGGCTACACTGGGGCTCCACCCTCAACAGGGACAAGCGGGTGGACTGTCCCATTTGCCAAAGGATTGGGGTGGGGGTTTGTCATAGGGCGAGGAGGTTTTCTTGGCCGAACTGGCCATCTATCGCAGAGGTGGATGAGGGTACCCGTTGCGAGGGCCGTGGTCCTTCTAGACTTGCCCAACTGCTTGCCTCCTATTGTACACTCCTTCTGAAGGAGGTGCAAGTTCTGGAAGTATCCACCCCTCTTTTAGGGGTCGTGATACCTCGCAATATCACCCTCATCCTTAGTAGTGGATAGGACGGTGTTGTTGAGTGGTGTTGCCAGAATTTTCATATTAGCCTATCTCGTTTCAGCTGTAGCTTAGCTGGAAACCATAGTCCAGAGAATGTAACAGTTGATGTTTGTTGTAAAGGAAATAAAGAATTTTTTATTTCTTGTATAAATTGCTCGTATGCCAAGTGTGAGAATGTATTCTCTATGTGGGATTTGCTAGCATGGGTCTCGTGAACCGCATTTTTTTTTGTGCCTTGGCTCGATCCCTTTCGCTTGCTCAAACGACTTGGCATAGAGGCTCCTCTTGTTACTTCCTTCCAGCTTATCGTTGGCATGGCCTATTGGGATGCTCGTGGGGAGGGCCATCCGTGGTAGTGGTTGGCACCTATGGCTAGCACAGGTGGGTTGCCCTTGGAGGCCTTCTTCGTGACCTTTATGGGCCGACTAGTTACCTGGTGCCTTGTCCATCCGCTCCCCTCAGAAGGCGGGAGGAGGATATTCTCTTTGAGAAGCTGTATCGAGGCTACTTGGCACGTAGCGCTTATCCTGTAGAATGGTTGGGCTAAGGGCGTTCACGATGGGTGCCTTACCTTTGATCGACTCTCCTCGTGAGGTGACAATAGGAGGGGGTAGAGAGTCTTGGCTTGTCTTATTGACTTTGAGTCTAGCATGTTGGTGTCCAAGAGACACCCCCCGCTTGCCGAGCCAAATAAGGAGATTAGGGAGTCCACCACCAGCTGCCAAAGGACCACGAGCACGACCTCCTCCCAGAGCTATAAGCGAGGGAGGAGTAGTTTTGGGCTAAGCTGGTGGCTCTGAGGGTTGAGGAAATCTCGGTCATAGAAAAACTCCTGGTATCCGAGAGTTCAGCCAACCCCCATTGGGGGAGCCTCGCCAGCCAAGCCTCGAAGACGAGCAACTGAGGTGGCATTGCGCGGTGGAGGACGGCAATGCTCATCTACTTGAACAGCTCTAGAAGCTAAAGCATGAGCTTAGTGGTCACAAAGGAGAAGCTCCTCCTGACCCATCGAAAGTTCCTCACCCACCATCCTTAGAGGAAATCTCGGGGGCTCTGCCCCCCACAATCGACAACAGTCGATCGATCACTGAGATCGTCTGCCAGGTTACCAGGGCCATGCGGGGGATGAGCCCCTGGGCTTACGTCACGACCTATCCCTTCACCGAGGAGGTGTTGATGGCCCCCCTACCAGAGAGATTCAAGTAGCCCGTCATGGCCCCATATGACAGTATGACAGACCCCAAGAACTTCGTTGGGAGCTACCGCCAGATGATGTTGGTGCATGGTTGCCTTGACGAAATACTCTGTAGGGTATTCCCATCCTATCTGCCCATCATGGCCCATGAGTGGTTTAACAAACTGCCGGCTGGGTAGATCGCATGGTTCTAGGAATTGGCAGACAAGTTCTGCCAATATTTTTCCATACAACAGAGGGTTACAGACAACCTCGGAAGGCTGTCATAGGTATGAAAGCAAAAGAATGAGTCTTTCCAAATGTACCTAGACCGGTTTAAGGCCCAATACTTCAAGTGCAAGCAGTCTCATGATGCCATCGCTATCTAATACTTCAAGTTATGACTCCTAACTCAAAGGTTTTGGTACGGTATCAATGACTTCCCGCCTAAGGATATGGCGAAGCTCTGGGAAAGAGCCATGAGGTTCGTGGAGTAGGACGACTCCTTCCACTCCCGCAGCCGATTGGAGGAGGGGTTCGAAGATGATGCTAACCTAGTTCGGGAAAAACAGGCCCTGGGTGAATTCGACCCCATCTCCATTCGCAAAAGCAGCCACTTCAACAAGCGCAAGGATAACTTCCCAGAACGGAGGAACGTTCAGCCGAGCAAGGGTCGAAACAATGAACCCCGCCAACCCAGGTAGGATTATTTCAAAGAATACACTCCCCTAGCCGTGAATTAGGCGGACGTGTTGGCGGAGGTATGGTCTACGGACAAAGACGTGCTACCCCTGCTTAAGCCAATGAAGAAGAAGGCTGACTTCAAGCCCCACTGTAAGTATCACAAGGCACGGGGCCACACCTCCGAAGATTTCCATGATTTGTATGATCAAATCGAGTCTCAGATCCAGCACGGGAACCTCGCCCACTTCGTTAGGCGAAATGAAGGCCAGAATAAGGGTAAAGGGCCCACAGAGGGCCCAGAATACTACCACAAGGAGAGGCTTCAGCATCTCTGTGGGATTAACATGATACTCGTTGAAGGCCCAGAGCCCAACGATGCCGTGGACTGCCACCTCGAGCAAGCAGTATCCCCCCTGCTCCCACCAACTGAGTAGCACTGCTGGGTCCCAGCGACTATGCCCGAAGTGCCCAAACGCATTCACCTTCCACCCCTTGTAGGTGCGGAGGTCGAAGTCATTTTCGCCATCAACGCCACCCCAAGTCGGCAATCCAACCCTTCCTGGCTGCCAACTTATAGCGCGTTCCTCACCCTCCAGTAGGGTGAGAGAGGTCCTGTCAGACAGGCGGCCTCCCAATTGTTCACCTCCCCCCAAGTCCGGCGGAGCAGACCGACCCACTATGGGTAACAATCCTGCTAGCAGGGCGATAGCAACCCTGACTCCTCATGGATGAAGGAAGCACCGTGGACGTCCTCCTCTTGAAAACCCTACATCATCTAGGTTTCACGGAGGAGCATCTCTCCTCTTTAGTTCACTCGGTTGTAGGATTCGACAATCACAAGGTTATGTCGAAAGGAGAGATTAGCCTCCCCTTGTCCATCTATGACGGGGATAGGCACCTCAACTAGATGGCCACGTTCATAGTGGCCAGGTTGACGGCAACATTCGATAGCATCCTCGGCCACCCCACCAGCCATGCCTTCTAATGACTCTACAAATAATAGTGTTAATTACATCAATTAGAGTCAATTTCGAGGGTGTATGTGCATGAATATCATATTACAATGGGTTTGGGAGCATTGCAAGCATATTCTGTTATTTCTACATTAAGAATGCTTATAATTAATGTTTAATGACCATGTGCACAAGTGGGTATTGAAATAGATCTCTGATGAGGAATCGAACCATACAGATGGATCCGATTCACAAACGGAGTCCAACGAACTCAAAATCACCTCAATCCGACCTCCATTGCTCCCACAACAAGTCCAAGAAGTTTTGATCGTTGCACCACATGGCGCCCAGTTCGCCCTCCATCACGCACCAGTAGCACCCACCCCTTATCTTCATCGCACATCACACACGATCTCAACTGTACATTTCTCATCCAACGACTGAAGAGGTGCAGGTGTCAACTCCTCCTCGCGATAATTCGTGAGCGTAGTGCATTGGTTGAGACAAGCACCCACATTGCGAAGGCGCGAGTTTGACTCCTAGTGAAGGTGCAAAATTGCAGCGAAGAATGGGCGATTCAAATTGAGCCACTCGATCGCCATCGAGTGGCCCTGACAGCAGCTACGTGGCACGCTCTCACATGCCAGATGCGCGTGATGCGTGACGCAAGATCCCAAGCCACATTGCACACACCATCTGACACGTGCCTAAGGCGTGATCCTGAGCACGCGTCCATACGCGATCTCGACCGTTGATCCTTGATCAGACGGCTATGACCGCGAGCAAGTGGATCACCATTGATGGCCACTGTTCACATGCGCGCTCAACAGCTGGTGGTGAGCTGGGCTACAATGATACTTGCAGCTGTGCTACAGCGACATCCATGATATCGCTAATTTTCCTATACCCGATTTAGCACCTCTTCTCCACTTTAAAAAGGCCAACAACCCTCTATGCATGGACATTTCTCATCAACTTCTACCAAGCACGTCCCCCACCTCCATAGTGCTTCAAAGCAAGGTCTTGGAGCTACCGAGCCACCGACAGAAGTCTCTCCACCACCGTGGCTGCCTCGACAAGCTCCCATTCCACCATAGTTCTAACTCATAGTTTATCTTATTGTCTCTTTACTTAATCTTTCCTCTAGTTTTATATTAATGCATGTAAGACTATATTGATGATTCATAGTAGTGATTTTTGATGATATCACGGTGCTATTTACATGTGCTTTGAATTAAGTTCTATTCAAGTGTCTTAGGCCATTCATTATATGCATGTGCTCTCAGTTAGATCTCTAACTCTCTATCCCTCTCTTTCTCTTTCTTCTCTCTTCGCAAGCAAATAGAATAAAAGATCTTGTGACAATTAAGCGATTCATCGATCTGATTTTACGCCTTCTCATGTTTGACACTCGCACTCACCGTTCGATTATTTTTATTAAAATTGATGTCGTATTTGCTTGCTACAACGAATGAATTATCTTTACACATTTTCCAACATCACCTTCCAACTGATCCCCTCATCATACTTCCAATTATGCTTTGCCAGTCTCTACACAGAGTGGAAATAGTGCATGGAGATCAGTCAGCCGAGTGCAAGCTCCTCAGAATCGAGCTAGAGTGGTCTTTGGAGCCGAAGCCCCCCAAGTCACGAAAATGGGAGAAGAAAAGAAATCAACTCTAGGCGATCCAGTAAGAGGCAATCCCAGCTGGTTAGCCGACGACTTTGGGACTATAGCCAGGCTATTCAGCCATGGCTATACAGATCTATTCCAATGATGCTGCCAAGCTCGGCTGGGTTGGAGTGGACTTTGCGTCCTTTGAGGTACAGGAGTTGCTACTCCTACTTCAAGCCAATGCAGACGTTTTCGCTTGGTCTGCCAATGACCTGCCCTGGTTAGACCCATCTCTGATTCAGCATCATCTGAATATCCAGGCGGGCACCCTCTAGTCAAATAGACACGTAGACACAAGTCAGCCAAACAATGGCAGGTAGCTAAGGCTGAGGTCCAGAAATTGTTGGAGGTAGGATTCATCGAGGAGTCTTTGAACGTCGTAATGGTGAAGAAGGCCAATGGACAGTGGCGCATGTGCGTCAACTTCACTAACCTGAACGAAGACTTCCCAAAGGACGAGTTCCCCCTACCAAGGGTGGACTCCTTGGTGGACTCCTGTAGTGGACAATCCCACATGTCCTTCCTAGATTCCTACAGTGGGTACCACCAGATTAGCCTCGCCCTAGCGAATAGGCCTCACACCTCCTTCATCATTGATAGGGGCCTGTTTCAATATAGTGTCATGCCCTTCAGCTTAAAAAATGCTGGGGCAACTTACCAGTGCCTTGTAAATATGGTTTTCACAAAAATAATAGGAAAATCATTTGAAGTGTATATTGACGATATGCTTGTGAAGGGATCAAACTTCCCACAACACCTAGAGTACTTGGTAGAGGTGTTTTGTATCCTAAGGAACACCTGCCTCTGCCTAAACCCCAACAAGTGTACCTTTGGGTTCTCAGCCGGCAAGTTTCTAAGGTTCCTGGTCTTTAACTGGGGAATTGAAGCAAACTCGAACAAGATCCAAGCGATTGAAGACCTGCAATCGCTAGACACGTTGAATGGGCTATAGTTGTTGGTCGGCAAGATTGCCTCATTAGGATGGTTCTTGTCTTGATCTTCCAACATCTTCCCTTCTTCGAGGGCATAAAGAGGGCAAAGGCTACAACGTCGCCCATTGGACTCCTCACTGCCAGAAGGCCTTACAGGAAGTCAAGAATGCACTCCAAAGTCCCCCCATTCTAACAACCCCCTAGGTCGAGGAAGTTCTTTAGCTATATTTAGCTGCCTCTGTGTTTGCCATTAGTGCTATCTTAGTCGGCGACCAGGGAGGAATTCAATGACCTGTGTACCCCGTTAGCAAGACCTATTAATGTGCAGAAGTTAAGTACATGGTCATTGAAAAGTTGGGGCTAGCTCTCCTCATCGCAGCCTAAAAGCTACGCCCATACTTCCAAGCCCACACAATAATGGTCTTGTCAGACTACCCCCTTCGGTGAATGCTACACAAGGCCACGAGGTCAGCACGACAGATTAAATGAGATATGGAATTGGCTGAATTTGATGTCAAATATCAGCCAAGGAAGGCAATCAAAGACAAGTCCTGGCGGACTTCGTGCCCGAATTCACAGATCTCAATGCCTCCCTCACACTCCCCTGGCGACTATATGTTGATAGCCCATCTATGACAACCAGGTCTAGGGTTGGGATAGCTCTAACCACCCCAAACGATATCACTCATAGGTACGCCATAAAATTGGACTTCCTTGCATCTAATAACTAGGTAGAGTACAAGGCCATGATGGCAGGCATCCAGGTAGCAAAATCTATGGGGATCACCTCGCTTGAGGTCTACACGGACTCCCAGCTAGTCACCAACCAAATAAACAGCGAGTACCAAGCTCGGGATCCAAACATGATATTATATGCCGACAAGGTCAAGGAGGAGCTGGCAGATTTCAAGATTGCCTCCATTAAGTGGGTGCCTCAAGCGGACAACCTCCTGGAAGATGCATTGGACAAACACGTTGCTACCATTCCTCAGGGATAGGACGAGGACATCTTCCTTCAGACTCTGAAAGAGACAACTGTCCTTGCTCCCAGAACGTTTGTGATAGAGCAGTCCACCTCTTGGATGACGCCTATCGTTACTTATCTGACCTCTGGCGAGCTACCCCTAAGGGAGCCTCGGTCCAGAGCCTTCCACCTCAAAGCCTCGTGGTATACTTCGATAGAAGGACAACTATACAAGCGAGGATATTCCACCCTCTGCTGCGCTGCCTAAACCAAGAAGAGGCAGTCTAGGCCCTTTAAAAAGCCCACGGAGGCGTGTGCAGTAATCATGAAGGATACAAGGCGCTCTTAGCTCGATTATTCCAGGCGGGCTACTTTTGGCCCCAAAGGAAGCAACATTGCAAAAACTTCGTGTGCAAGTGCGACAAGTGCCAGAGGCTTGCTACCCTGCATCACTTGTCGCTTGGAAAGTTAGTACTAGTAATATCGCCTATCCCCTTTGCAAAATGGGGCATGGACTTCATTAGCCCCTTCCTGCCAGCCCTAGCTCAGAAGCGGTTCATCCTGGTGGCCGTCAACTACTTTTTCAAGTGGGTTGAAGTTGAGGCCATGGCTAGCCCCACGGCTAATAGGGTCATATCCTTCATCCGCAAAAGTATTATAGTTTAATACGGGATACCCCATTACATTGGTCATGGACAACGAAACTCAGTTCGCCTAGAAAAAATTTGAAGAATTTTGTGCTAGTTAGGACATCCGTCTGTACTTCACGTCGATAGGTCATCCCCAGGCGAACAGACGGGCCAAAGTGACAAACCGCACCATGGCGAGCACGACTCCCTTATAGTTTTTATTATTTCGTCATAGTATAGTATAGAGAAGTGGTTACCAGTTTAATACAATTTGTTACTCGGAAAAAGAGTTCCCGAGGTCGAACTCAGGGAGCAAGTTGTATTCTAGAAGTACAATGTTTCTTTATTACAAAAATAAAAGAGAGAGAGGGAGAAATAAATCTTAATCTTGTGGCTTCTCTCTCTTAGCTCATCTTCTTCTTTTCTCGGATCTTTTTCCTTGATCTTCTGCCTTCAGTCTTCTGCCTTCAGTTCTTATTTCTTCTCTTCTTCAGAGCTTCTCGTCTTCTTCTCTTCTTTCAGCCTCAGCTGCAGAGCTTTTCTTCTTGCGGTCCCCTGCCTTGCTCAGCTGCACGGCTTCTTCGTTCTCCTTCTTTCTCTGCAGTCCTTCTTCTACAGAACGTCGTCTGATTTTCCAATCAGACGACTTAAATCGCCGCTGCTACAGTGCTCCACCTTCTTCTTCCTTCGGTCTTCTTCTTCTCTGCACTGCACCCTGTTCTCTTCTTCTCTGCCTCGTCCTGCACAGAGCAAAACCTACCCTTTTCCCTCTACCCGCACATCTCTCTCTCTCTCTCAAGACTTCGCTCGTAGGATCGCTCTCCCAGAGCCGCCGGGTAATCGGGTCAGGCTTCGCACCCGGGACCAGGCACACCGGCAGGTGGGTGATGCGCGAGGAGTGCTCAGGATAGGTTCGGGTCGGATCCACCGGATCCGCGTGGTGAGCTTGTGGACCGGGCGGGTGAATGGGTGCGGGACCTCACCCCGGTGCGTTCAGAGGCGATAAGGTAGTTTCACAAAAATAATTTAAACGGGTGCGCCGCTTCAGGATCTTCAGAGGTGGGACTAAATGTCCCACCCCAATTCGGCGCTTGCAGCTGAGAAAGCTGCAGGCATTCGCGACTGTTGCTAGGTCTTCTCTTCAGCTGAAGGCCTGGGCAGCTGCGTGGTCGCAATCCGCGCGTCCTGGAGCGCAGGCCTGGGCGGAAGCGCAGCTGCAGCTGCAGGATGAAGCAGCTTCACCTGTTCGGCAATGGCGACGAAGGACGGGTAACCTGTTTACTGAGATACGGCCTCTCGGCCTAGTCAGAAGGTGCAGGAAGCTTCGCCGGAGTGCGGCAAAGCTCCTGCGGGTGGTGGCGAGGCGTGGGGCGGCGTGTAGGGGCTGCCCTAGGTTGGACTGTGGCCGGGGAAATGGGTTTGTTCGGGGGAGTGATGTGGAGGTGAGGAGTGGTAGTGAAGGGGCGGAAACGGTTCAGTGGGACGAGGCGGAGGTTTTGGGTCGGTCGGCGAGTCGTGTGGAGTGGCGGAATGATGGGAGCGACTCGCCGAAGGTGGGTCGGAGGCGTGGAAGATGATAGTGGTCGGGTCGGTCGAGGGTTTGATTGAGCAAATTAAATAGAGAAAAGAAAGAGGGGAGGAAGAGAAGTAATTGTTACCTACTTGCAGGGACGAAGGGGGAGGAGCAGGGTGGCAGTCGTGTCGACTGTCGCTGGAGAAGAAGGTACCCAGTGGGGGCGGACGGCGGCGACGATGGGGCTGAAGCAGCACGCACGGGTATTGCACGACGCGGAGGAGAATCAGGAAGAAGTCTCTGCCATTGGTTTTGTGGCAGAGCGAAGAGGAAAGGAAAGGGAGCTCGCCGGAGCTCGCTGGGTGTCTGCCGGAGTGGGAAGAGAAGAAAGTTGTGGGTGGTTCTCCGTCAGAATCGAGCTGCTGAATGCGACAGACGGTGGCGGCTTTTATAGAGGCGAAATCAGAGAGGAGGGCAGAGGGAGACGACGTGCCTCCCTCGCCGGAGGATGGCCGGATTGCGACCCATACCTTCCGCGCGTTCGCACGGAAGGTGTGGGCGATGGCAGAGATCGTGGAGGTGTCCCTACGACAGCAGACGTCGCAAGGAACACCCCGTTGTCTTGGCAGGGGGTCGCCCTCACCCTGCACGGCGCCATGCCTCACCAGAGCATGGCGCTACTCAGGGTTTTGCAGGGAGGACCCAAATGCAAAAAAAGATGAAGAATTAGGGGCCAAAATGCGAGGGTTTCAAAAGTTGAGGGTCAAAAGGTAATGGATGAGGACCAAAATGCAAAGTCGGTCAAGAAGGTCTCTTCTTAAGCTCAAGTTTTTATGCATGACTAAATGGGACCTAAGGATTCTAATGGTGAATTTTATTTCTAGGTCAGACCTTGTTTGACAGGCCAATTTACGTAAAAACCCAAATTAAATCATTAATTGGGCATGGTTCTCAATGTAGGTCAAAATGGGTTCCTAAGGCCAAATTGAAGGTTCTAAACCCTAGAGATTATTTTTATATGAATTTTAGAGGGTTTATTAGATTTTTTATTTGCCTCGAACCTCGTAAATTGAAGTGAGTTTGTTTTAGGGTTACAGATTGTCATTTAATTCCTTGGAGTTGCTGTAGCCCTTATCAGATCAGATCATCCCATTTTCCTTCTTATTAGGTTAGTTTGACCTATGTTTGGATCCTGAGTTACCCTGTTTGCAGATTGTGCTGGTAAAATTGCATTTTTACCCCTTATGACTTGTTTTCTTCTTAGACTCAGAATTCTCTGAGTTAAGCCTTTCCTTGAGTTATGTAGGAGCTTTTATCCTATGTATTAGGTCAAAATGAGCTAGTTATGGCTCATGATGAGGTTCTCATCACACCATCATCTTAATGCTCAAACATCAACTAGATTCAGCCAAAGGGAGATGGGTGAATGGGCTTCCAGACGTTCTTTGGGGATATAGGACCTGTCAGAGGACTTCCACAGGCCATACACCATTCAGCCTGATATATGGCAGGGAAGACTAGTTGCCTATTGAAACAGTCCTCGCTACCTACAAAACGCAACTTTATGACCTAGCCACCAACGATGATCAAGTCCGCCTATTCTTAAACCTCTTGGACGAGCTAAGGGATAAGGCATTTGAGACGGCGCTCAAGCATAAATAGGCCACAGCTGCCTCTTACAATAAGCGTATTTATAAATGGACATTCTCCCAAGGAGACCTAGTCCTACGTAAGTGCTTAGTTTCCATGCCGAGCCAGTCGGGTGGAAAGCTAGACCCATCATGGGAAGATCCTTACAAGATTCATAAAAATGATCCAGAGGACTTCTACGAATTACAAGCCCTAGAAAATAGAGACATCCCCTACACTTGGAATGTGAGCAAGTTATGAATGTACCATGTATGAATGCCCATGAGCAATAAAAAGGAGATTTTTCAATCGAAAAAGGAGCTTTGCCTGTTACATCTCTTTCCGCAAAATAAAAAAAACAAGGATAACACTACTGGGAGGCTCGGGGGCTTTACTCCCATGGCTCAAACATATGCCCACCGCCCATAGGTGAAAGAAGGAGTGGGCTAATAACCCTTGCAGATGGATTAGCGGCCACCAGCTTGGCTGCCTCTTCGACAACCGGCTGAGCTACTTCCTTGGTAGCTGGCTGGGCCACCTCCTCGTTAAGCAATTGATCTACAGGTGGTTCCATGGGCTTGTCGTTTGTAATAAGACCAGTTGTTTTGAGGCTGTCGTATTCCGACACCAACTGGCTGATAGACCAGTTACACAACACCTCAACAGAGGCATGCTTCCCCTTGATAAGGGTCTATAGGGTAGCTAGCATTTGCTTCCCAATCTCCTGCGAAACTTCTTCTTGGATTAGCACCATTGACAAGTGCGTAGCATAAAACACCATCACCATCTTTGCATTTAGCTCTGGCCCCTCGGCCTCCTCTGCTAGCTCCTCTGCATCCTCCAATTCCGCCACCTATCAGCCCCTTTTCGTCGTAAGCTCCTGGGCTTTGCCGAGGTCGACCCTCAGCTCCTTTGCATTCGCCTTCACCTTTTCTAGACTTGCTCGCATAGAAGCAAGTCTATCAATCGAGGTGCTTAGGCAGACGCGCTCCTCCTCAATAGCCCCCTTATACCCCTCCACAAACGAGGAGTGTTCTACCCTAAGCACCTGCACCTCCTCCTTCAAAAAGAAGATGCTAGTGCAAGTGGTCGAGAGATGCTTAGACAAGTCCCCCAGAGCCTCCAGGTGGGCACTATGCGCCCTCATGAGTCTCTTCTCCAGCTCTTCGCCAGTGCGAGAGGCCCCTACAGAGTTGAATGGGGCTTCTTTAGCTCCCTCTCTAGCCGGCCCACATCATTGGCCACTTGTTGAGGGAGCAGACCTTCCGCTTGGCCTCCTCTGATGCTCTCTCCGCCTTCTCTTGAGCGGCAACAGCCTCTACCACTTGGTGAAGCAATTGTCGATGCTCCGCCTTGGTC
The DNA here is from genome assembly GCA_037157565.1 of Thalassia testudinum. Classification (NCBI taxonomy): domain Eukaryota; kingdom Viridiplantae; phylum Streptophyta; class Magnoliopsida; order Alismatales; family Hydrocharitaceae; genus Thalassia; species Thalassia testudinum. The sequence continues at coordinate 6,422,085 of JAZHRO010000012.1, read as the reverse complement.
ATCACGGCCCACTGCATAGCCAGGTCTATTGCATCTCCATGACTAGTTGGGCTAGGGAAGTCTAGAGAAGCGTCACAGCGCAAGATAAAGATGACCCAAGCATCTCCGCCTGCAAACCACGAGAGCGTCAGGATACAAACAACTTTTGCCAAGAAAAAGTTAATCAACGAAAGACAGACCCCACGAGCTTATCATGTGCATGCAGTAGAAGAACATATGGTTAAAATTCATGCCTTGAGGCCCAGAGGTGGCCTAGGACACGGCATCATTTAGGTGCCTTAAGACTTGTCTTTCCAAGTCGGGGGCACTACTTGATGCCCTCTGCTGCACAGGTACCACACGCCTGGGTCTGGACCCACCAGGGGTGCCCTCCAGTACGAATCTAGCAATGGACCCGACGGTACGGCTAATTATCCTTGAGCGCCCCCAACCAGTGGGATCCACCAAAACTCGGGCACCTGTAAAGCTTTGCTGGTAGCATGGCTGGCTGAAAACGCTACCTGTGCTAGTCGCCTCCTATGCTAACAGGGCGAATGCTCCTGGCGAAGACGACGAAACTAAGTCGGAAGAACCCTCTAAACGAGCTAATTCCACAGGTGCCTCTGAGGAAGAGTCACGGAGGGTGATCACCTCAGGTGACTCGGACGACGCCAGAGGAGCAGAAGGCACTCCTTCCCCCTCGGCCTCGTCAGGGCTCTGCGAAGATGATGCCATAAATTCGTCTCGCGAAAGCTCCACGCGAGAACCCTTCTTTGCTGGCCTCAGGGGGGCCTTCAGTTCCTCCGCGACATCTTCGAGGGCCTCCGCCTCCTTTCGCTTCATCCCCTTCCGATAAGCAGGCTGACTCCCCTCGTCCTACTCCATAGGCCCCTCCTTGCCTTGTCGCGACCCAAGGTGGACCGAGCTACCGCCTTAACGCTTGGGAGCAATTGGCCAAGCGAACCGCTCAAAAGCTGCAGCCAAAAGAATCGAAAATACTAGATTAATACAAAATTGGCAGGCACAAGCTACTACGCGAAACCCATTTTTACCAACCCCCCCCCCCCCCCCCCCCCCCCCCCCCACCTACATGGCATTGGCAATGAGTCCGCCACTCATGACAATGCCTCCTGGACGTTCTTCCGCCTAAGCTTCAACCGAGCAATAGGATCAAACTTAATTAATTGTTTTGCGCCCGCTCGCATGAACGGGTTAAGCTCTTCGAATCGGGGTAATTGGTCCCTCTCAGGCGGACCTTGCCAAGTGTAAGGGACTTCAAGGTCTTTAAGGTTGGAAAGAAAAAAGAAATGGTGGTCTTGCCCCTTCAAGCTATCAGGGAGATCCATTATCCAGTATCCAGTCTGTCGGCTGTACAGCGTGTAAGTGCCTGACGGAGGCTTGCCCTTCTTCACCTTTAGTGGCATCCGTCAGGCACTACTTATCGGAAGGGGGGCAATCCCCAAATGAAGGTAGAGGGCAGTAAAGGTGTTCAACACCAACCAGCAATTTAGGCTGAGCTGAAAAGGGGAGAGGTTATAAAAGGAAAGGAAGGAAGACAAAAAGGGGTTCAAAGGCACCCATAAGCCATGCTCTATGGAGTATTTACAAATGATAAACATGTACTTAGTCCTGTTTGAACAAAGATGGGTTTCGGATCCACAAGGCTGAAACAAGACTCCACTGAGTTCATACTCCCCTAAGAACGACAAAATCGCGATTACAGAAGTTCGATAAAAAATCATACAAAGCCCTAGTCTCGGCAAAGACTTCGGAGGGAGAGGTAACAGAGTTACCCTTGCTCGCAAAACCCGACATGATGATCCTTCCTTTAATACACCTCAACACAGGGATGCTCTGACGAAGGATGACTCCTCATAATGCTCTGCCAAGTGTAAAAGCTCCCTGCGTAAGTGCTCTCCTAGGAAGGTGGGCCATTAACCATGACCCACCACCCCTATATATAACCCCCATGGGGGGCGGTTCCTCCCTTGCCTAGTGGAACTTTTGAAGAAAAATCAAATCTCGCCGTATTCGATGCGGATTCCAAATATTCCGCCAAGCACAAAGAAAACCTCGGCCATCATTACGAACATTTAACACCCCTGCACACATATCCGTTACTGTAGAAAGGGTAGTCCCATCGGTGACAGGCATGACATTTGAGGCCTTCACCTCATCATAATGGCAATAAATGCCGGTCTTCTCAAATAACAAGACACAATATAAATCCCGATGTAACTAGCCATTACTCACAGAAGTCGAGCTGTCGCACACACCTCACAATCGCCTCTTAAGGTCGGTGATATAGCAGGAAAATGCGCCTCACAACTACCTCTTAAGACCGGTGACATAGCAGGCCCATGTGCCTCATACCACCTCTTAAGGTCGGTACAACCATAAGCATTTGCCCCAAAAACCCCTCTACATAGCAAATGCTCCCCCGCCTAAATACACAACCGGGGCAACATTTGAGTGCATTACCTATCTCAAAGTTTCTAGTTCAAACGTTACTCTCTTAGCAAACATTCGCTAATTCGAGAGTAAGGAGCATATGATGAGGGGCAGAAAATGCTCTCAAACCTGAAACTCCGTGATAGGCCCGGAAAGAAGGATTTGACCCAGAAAGACTTGGATACAGGCGAGCTCGGGAATCCAACCTGTCTACATCCAAGGAAAAACTTCTACGCAAACGGATCCAGGAACCCAACCCACCTGCACATGCAAAAACCCCAATACAGCCAGACCCAAAGGATACTATCCATTGAAAAGGACGACAAAAAGTACAGCAGAGCCACACCCTTAATAAATGCTGACATGGTCACCACAATTAATAATCTGATAATGCCCGTACCTTGTTAGGCTATGTATCTGCTCAGAATATCTCATTGGAGACCCAACTCCAGCACTATAAATAACAGAGAGAGGCTTTCAAGGCCCTCCCCCGAGCAACTTGAGAGAGGAACAGAGAGATTGTAAAATCTTGTAATCTTGCAAGTTCTAGTGCATATTTGGGAGCTTATCCTCCCTCTAGACATACACTTGTTGTGGTAGAACTCGGTAATCAACATCTATGTCTATTGTGTGATTGTTCAAATCCTTGGATCGAACCCTCCATCCACGTAGGAGGTCCAATCATTTCTTTTTAAGTCGAGCACTCCACATCCCAAGGTCCTAATCAGATGGTGCACTAAAAGGATCCAACAAAGAGATTGTTGGAATTAAACAAATCGAGATGAATTGGAAGCCATAGCAAATGATCCAAAAGTCATAAATTTAGGTTTTTAGATGTTGCCAATTCTGCAGACAGTGTTGATTAATGATGAGATTGGATAAATATGATAATAGAGCATGTAATCAGTGCTATTTAGCTATTATGAAGGTCAATTAGGGTGGGGCAAGTTCCATTAGATGGAAAAAGTCAATAAAAGGCACATGAAAGCATATAGATTTATATTTGGCACAGATTCATTAGGCCAAGGGTAGGTAGAGGTTCTATCAAATTCAATATAAGAGTGCATGATGGGCCAAGTTGCATGGGCAAGGAAGAATAGGGGTACATGATGAAGTCTTCGATAATTTGGATGCAAGTGTTCTTGACAATTTGAAGTTATCTCTACTAGGTTGAGGTCGTGAAGGAGAGAAGTGGCCAAGGTCAAGTAACAATAGTAATAATGCATTGTAGAACATAGTGCAAAGGGCATAATTGCTCTCCTACAACTTGAATTTGCTCATGAACCATGTTTAAGATAGATATATTCCCTTTGTTTTAGACGACATGGATGATGATCATCACAAACAAAGCAAAAGTCATGAGAGACATAATGAACTCCCTAGGAATCATAGGTGAAGGCAATGTGTGTGATAGATGGGCTTGCTCAAGATGAAAGTAGACATATTCCTATTTGTAGTGAAGTACATGATAGTGCAATTTGAAAGAGGTTACACCAGCATTCTGAGGTAGAATGCAGAAGCTAATCATTGAGTGGAGTGATGAGATACTGAAGATAAATGTCTTTGACAAGTAGTAGTGCTCCACAATGATGTTTATTCAAAATGGTATAGAGGATGCAAGATTAATGAGGCTAAGAAGATGGTGGCCACATCAAAAGGCAACAAATCTATGTAGTGATGGGCATGTGATGAGATGCTGCACTTGTCAAGATAGAGAAGATGATGATGACCTACCTTGAGAGAGGTACGAAGTATGTATTACAAAGATGGATGATATGAAGAGGTTGCAAATGCTAAACATTAGCTCCAAATCATGAGACATATATACACTGAAGGGCATAAATGACGTGACATAACTCAAATCAAGGGGGAAATCCTTAGAAAATTAAAGGGTTAATTCTTAATTAGGATTGACTGGAATCTTAAGCAATATTGATTCCTATTAAGTATAGGATTTCTTGAATCTTGTACTTGTCTATAAATAGAGAAAAAGTCTTTCATTATGTTTGGGGATAAATATAGAGAAGGGAGAGATATCGTCCACAAAAAATTCAATTTAGGTGATGTTTTAATTCCTTATTATAGTGGATCCGTAAATTTCCTTTTCTGATTGCCTTTGAAAAGTGGAGTCTTTCATGTCAAATATGGTGTTCTTCATATAATTACATACTTTGTATATGATGCAATGTCTTGATATTGTTGTTGACAATCCATGATGTTTGATATGATGGCGCTTGTGGATTAACATGTATTTTAGCAATAAAAAGAATACAAATACCTTAAACTCAATCTCGTGATACTAAAATCTACCTACAATATAATTAACATATTCTATTAATAATGGAAAGGAAAGAATTAAAGAGTCAATGGAAAAAAAATAAAAAGTAGAGTAACTCTTTTTGCCAAAATAATTTATACCTATAACCTTAAAATAAGGATTGATTGTATTATCACTATTGTAGCTATAACACTTTGTAATTTTATTTAGAGAAAAATCAATTGTCCCATTTAGTTTGTATCAGAAATAAATTTACTTCCTATCATTTGAGCTTTTATTATTTCTTTGCTACACTTTAAACTCTCATCAAAGGACTTCTAGTAAACTAAATTACCCTTAAGATGTAAAACAAAAGGTGAACATATGCTTGCTTCCACCATCCTATGTGTTATTTTCTAATAAACTACTTGTTTAATTACATCATTCTGCCGTACGTATGATTAACTACAGGACCTTTTAAGTGTATATTTGCTTCTTCTTTGAGGATAATTTAGCCCATCAATAGAAGTTTAAAACTATAGAAGAGAAATGATGAGTGTTTAAAAGATGAGATAAAAATATAATTTAGGATTTACGTCGAAGGTAATTGATTTTTCCTTTTCTATTTGATGCATTTTTAAAATTTTACGATGTTTCTAAAATTTCACTCTACAAACTCACAATCTTTTAATTAATTATTATTATTATTACCTATGATCCCATTTGGGTAAATTGAGGAGTGGGGAGAATTGGTCATCTCGTACACATCAATCCTCCAGATAGTATAGAGATGGAGACCTAAACGTTGGTCTCTCTTGCCAAAGTTGGGAGTACCCACCATTTGACCATATCATGGTAGGTTCAATCTATTAATTTGGACTCGTCAACTGCAGTTATTGCCATCACTTGCCTCCTCTTGGTTGAGTTGAACAAGAAACTTGTGTTGCGATTTGAGGTACTACTCTCTTCTTCAGACCTCTTCTTGCAACAACTTTGGTGGATATCTGATTGTTAGAAAGTGTTTCGTAAGATTTTAATTCTTGAAGTCTTTCACTTTTGTTACGGGGATGTATTACTTCTAGATAGTTATAATTTAGTGTAGGAATTTAATTTTATTGTGAGAATGTTGTTTGGATTCCTTGTATCTTATTAGAGTTGGAAAATCATACAAAAAAAGATAAAAAAATATTGTGGACCAATTCATACATCATGATTTTTTTTCGTGAAGTTATCATTTATTGGTAGTAATCTTCTTATGTTGGCATTGACTAATTCACATGTAAATTTTATCATTTTAAATTTACATCGATGTAAATTTTTCATGTGACCCTTGGTCATGCGTCTGTTTAATTGTTTATTTATTTACATTTTATTTTTTGTATCCCTGTAAAATTGAGGGAGCAGCTATGGAAAGGGCAAGTAGGAATGCATTCGCAACATCTCCCTCGACGTTACTCTTTCTCCCTCTCATCTGCACTCCTCTCTCTCCCATCTCGCCTCTCACCACCTCCACCGCGCCGCCCACCTGCCCCCGCCGGACAGCACCCTCGACGGCTGCCCGCGGAAGCTGTTCGCTGCCCTGCGGTCAACTACTCGCCGGCGGCATCTCCTCACGAGGCCACCGCTTCCAACAGGGCTCCAGCCCAGACCAGCCATCCTGTGCACCCTCTGTCGGGGACCAGCTCACCCACGGCCTCCACCGACTCCGCCGACCGAACCCTTCGTGCGACCCTGCTGCATTGCCTCCCCCACCGCCGTCGTCACGACATCACCTCCCCTGCCGCCGCCAGCAGTCCAAATCCAACATCTCCCCAGGCGACCCCGCTCCCGCGGTTCCGACGCCGTTGCACGATTACTTCCGGGTATCCCTTTGGCATGAGTGCAAACCCACGTTATGGAGTTTACCCACCCCCGCCCCGCCTCTCTCTAGCTTGCGGTTGCATCATTTGTCGTCCAAATTTATTTCAGATTCATAACTATTTAGTCACATATAGTTTCTGGAAACTTTTTGTTTTTTCCCGATTGAAGTTGTATCATCGATGGTTTTGCGAATTTTGCAACTTCATTTGCATCACCTCTGGGAGTCCTCCCGTCTAGATTGGCCATTTAGGCTTTTTCTCAAAAGCCCACTCGATAATCCACAACTCAAAATCTCTTTAAAAATCACCTTTCTTTTCTTTTTTTGGTTTAGCTTATGAGCCCTTTAGGTGGTGGTTGGTGAGGGGAAATTAGTAAAGTGGACTAAACAGAGACATAGGAGAAAATGGAATCACTTCAAGAAATTAAGTGAGGACTAGGAAATTGCTACATGGAATAAATTAATTCCGCCCTTATGGTGGAATAACAAGCACCACAATGGGGCCACGGACCAATTTTAGCCGAGAGGTGTGGGTCAGAATTGGGAGAAGTATGCCTCCTGCACGACATGCTCTCAGGGTCAAAGCCAATCGGGGTTGGAAATGGAACATCCTGCCAAAGTGGTCACGAATTTCATTCGGTTCCTGAGCCATGCTTGGGTGGGAGAAAATTACCTCTCACCTGATCGTCTTTGCAATTGTGTTGGAATACAGTATTAGCCCGAAGTATGTGATCTGCTGCTCTTCCAAAGAAAATTCAGTTTCTTTGATCATGCAGAGGAGTTCTTAGCCTGGTTACATCATCCAAAAAGAAACCAAAGAAAAACACTTTAAAAAAAAGAAACCAAAGGAAAAAAAAGAAAAAGATCCTGAGTTCCATAGGGGCTAAGTAGGGGTGCAGAAGTAGAATCACACAAAGAGGCAAGGAGAGATTCAGCTTGGGCCCAAGGTGAAACCGACCCAAAAGCAGAAAGCCACGAAACCAGGCTCCTATCCAGTAGAGAGAGCAGCCACCTTGTTTGAAAGTCATGTCAGGGAGAGAGTAAAAGAAAAGTGATTAGTGGGTGTTTGAAATTAAGGACTCGTTAAGAGGGAGTCTATTTGGAAAGCTAGGAAGATTTGTTGCCCTATGGCAGTCATTAATATACTTAGCAACTGCTGCTGTAGTGTGTACAAGATGCAATGGTGTCCATATTCAGAGGTCCAGCCCCATTTAAGACCTTTATGAGACTGGGATGGGAGAACAATGAATTATGTACAACCCAACATGTTCCTTCCTAAGGCCAAATCCCACTTGAGGTCCTTCTCATGCAATGCAAGTTTGTGTATCCATCAATTCCCTGGGTTATTTACCATATAGCCTCTCAAATTCATTGGTCTTAGTTTTCTGCCATGTGGCTTCTTTGGATATTGAGATGCTGATTGGACGTCCAAATTCTCGGTTCAAATAGCTTATAAATCAGGTAAAATGACATCTTGGATTGCCTAACTCTTCCCTACGGGATGCCTTGCTATCACTTACCCCTTATTTGTGTGTGAGATTTGGAATCAATGCCTTGTCCAGTTTCCTTAACCAAACTAAGGGAATATTAGCCAGGTATATGTTGCAATGGAATGATCAAGAAACTTCCACTTCTACCCATGGTTCTCTCCATTCATTCATTTATTAAAAAAAAAAAGTGTGATGGTACCCTGGAATGCCTTTTCACTTTTCTTACTTCAGCCACACTAATCTCCTTTATTGCTGGAGCGTAATATACGAACAAAGATTTGGCCTTTTTGAGTAAATGTATTACACAACAGAATGCCAATAGTCTTGCAAAGCACTTCTTATGGTAGAGCCATCATGCCATTTATGAAAATATTCATATAAAGTGTTTAGTACATGCCATTCTCAAGTACCTCTAGTGAACAAAAATACTTTATTAGGTTGGATTACACAAATTAGAGTGGAAGTTTGGGTACTAATTCAGAAATACCAGATGAAAGTACATGATCATCTGCAATACCAACTTCTGATTCTACTGGTAAAGTTGCCTATCATATATCTCTGAGTTGCATTGAATCCACTGGAGCCTATAGAAAAGATTGTGATTAGAAAATATTATAATTGTAGGTTGCTTCTCATCATATATCTGTTATCTTGCCAATTACCAGTTTCCTACTTCATATAGTAGCATAGTTGAAGTTTAATTTCACTTGGCTTTCTTTCTGACTAGAATTCTCCTGTCAGATCTTGAGATGGATTCTAAACGCACATCAGAAATGCCTAAGTATGTCTCCCTTACCATAGAATTTAAAGAATTTCCTTTGTATTATGATCTTTTTAATCGGATCTCATTAACATTATATTTTATGATAGTCCAGACTTTTAGAGAAGCAAAATGAAGTGCTTATGGAGACCTACAATGCCATGTTCCGCGAGTTACATAAGCTTCAGGTATGAAAATCTAGTTCAGTTTCGTCCAAAAAATATATAATCTAACTTTGGACAGCTATTACCATTAATAATTCTTACTTGAAGGTGGAGGAGGAATTGCTTATGCGTAAACTTTATGCTCTGATGTCAGCTGAAGGTTTACTGAATAAGGTGTGCACTGTTACTTTCGTTGTTATTTAAAGAGTCCGAGCACTGTTCCTTAGGTCATACTTCATGCTATGTATGATCTTCATTGATATTATTTGCTATTGTTCAGTTGATATTTTCTTATTCTTTTGAGAAATCTTAAGGATGGCTGTCTAAACAGACACTGGTTTGGAGGTTTCATCAATTATGAAAATGCAAGACTTGCTAATCGATGGAACTGAACATAAACAAAACCTTCCACACAAAAAAAGACATTACCATATGTCAATTATCACGAGGGTATCCTCCAGGATCATAATAAAATGACCCATCTGGCCGCCCAAAAATGCTCCACATGAAGTTTTTCCACTGAAAAAAAAATTCTGCGATTCTTTTTGTTGAAGAAAAGAGAATGTCATATTCTCAAATGAAAATCCTAACCTCTCTTTTATAATAGAGAGGTTTGGGAGAGTACAAACATGCTCCAAAACTAACATAAATGACAGAAATCTCTAGGCTCAACACTCTCCCTCAAGTTAAGGCATAGATATTTATGAGGCCCAACTTATATAAGAAATCAAGACGCATTTTCTTTAAGGCTAGTTTATTTGGAGGGTTAAAGAAGTGGTGTTAAGAAATATGAAACTGGTATTAACCCTCAATTGTGTTTACTTAAGGAGTGGTGTTAACATCAATTTGTGTTTACTTGAATTGGTGTTAAGTTGAAGTGTTAATACCAATTTGTGTTTACTTGAATTGGTGTTAAGTTGAAGTGTTAACCCTTGTGGTGTTTACTTATTAGTGGTGTTAAGAATTTGAATTAGAGACCACAAGAGCACAATAAAATCGTGGGACTTAAACACAGGTTTGCCTAACACCAGTAGTAATTGGTGTTAGACAAACCAGTGTTAAGAGCTCTTAACCCGTGTTAACTGAAAATGGGTTAACCCTCCAAGTAAACAAGAGTTAACCCCTCAAAAAGGGGGTTAACCCCTCAGGTAAACTAGCTCTTAGAGTCTTAGTAAATATATTAGTCAGCTAAAATTCTGAGACATATGCGGTGCTAATCTTGCCAGTAAGAACAATATCACGAATAAAGTGGCAGTCAACCTCGATATGCTTGGTCCTCTCATGAAAGATTGTATTCGATGCAATATAAGTGACTGACTTGTTGTCACAGAGAAGTAGTATAGGCATAGTAGTCTGGATATCAAGATCCTGTAAGAAGGAAACAATCCACATAATCGTACAAGCAACCTGTGCCATTGCTCTATACTCTACCTCAACACTTGAACGAGCCACAACACTCTACTTCTTATTCCTTCAAGAAATGAGATTCCTCTCAAGATCGGCTGCAAAGCCTGAAGTAGAACGTCGATCATCCACACAACTAGCATAATCTGCATTAGAATAAGCAAGGATATGTAAGTTGCCACAATCTCTGTAATATAGCCTTCTACCTGGTGTCCCATTGAGGTACCTCAAAATAAGGTAAACCTCATGCCAATGGCTATAACATGGTGCCTACATATGCTGATTGGCTCTACTTACTGCAAAACTGATATCATGCCTCATGATAGTAAGACTAAGCGACCCACTGTACTACGATAACAAGTGACATCCTCATATAAGGGATTATCATCAGAAGAGTGTGCAAATGGTGGCTCCACAGGCATACCAGAGAACTTAGTCCTAAGCAAGCCTGTCTCTTGAAGAATCTAGAATGTATACTGTCTCTGTGACAAGGACAAGTCTGGCCCCTGTCACATTGCCTTAATCCCTAGGAAGTATCTCGACTCTCCCAAGTCATGTCACCAATAAGAATCATGTCATCTACATACACAACTAGAACAACAACATGGGTATGTCCTCTATACTCGGTCTTCCTGATGAATACAGAGTGGTCATAAGTAGAGCGTTGAAACCCCATCTTCTTAATCTCTGGACTAAGTCTTTCAAATCAGGTAAGACGATTTTGTTTCAATCCGTATATTGCTTCCTTAAGCGACAAACATGTTCCCCCTGACTGTTGTAACTAGTGGCTGTCTCATGTACGCCTCCTCAGATAAATCACCATACAAAAAAGTATTTTTAATATCAAGCCGATGTAAAAGCTATTTCCTAATCACAACACCAGAAATAGTAATCCTGACAGAGGTAATATGAGTGATGGTAGAAAAAGCCTCAAAATAATCTACTTCGCATGTCTAAGTAAAGCTTTTGGCAACAAGCCTGACCTTATACATGTCTACTGTCCCATCAGGTCTATACTTAATAGTATAGACCTATCTGCAATTTACCACTTTAGTACCATCCGAGCAAGGTACCAAGTCCCATGTCTTGCGTGACTGTAAGGCATGTATCTCCTCATCCATTGCAGCCTGACATCTAGGATCACAGGAAGCCTAAGCAAAATCCGTGGGAATCGTAGAGGCAGTAATAGCTGAAGCAAACTGATGGACCCCATCTTCAAGGTGAGTAGTACCTGTGTATTGGGAAAGATGAAGTGTGCACGCTTTACTGGGTCTCCTCAAAGGTAACTACTCTTTTGTGTCCGAACTACTCTCATATGCCAAATCAGGGCAAGAGCCAATGTTTGGCGAAGTGTGTGGCCTCTGTTGGTAAGCCCGAGTCTTCTCCAGGGTAGCCTATATAAATGTTCCTTCCTCTGAAAACTATAGAATCTTCTCAAAGAAAGTGACATCTGCGGTGATAATATATCTTTTACGGCTTGGGTCATAACACCTATATCCCTTTTGTGTCCTGGAATACCCAAGGAAGACACATTTGACTGCCTTAGGAGAAAACTTATTGTGATTACCATATGTCTGGACAAAGCAAGTGCATTCAAAAACCTTCAGGGGTAGAGTAAAAGACCTATCACAATTTGGATGAATCACCTAGAAGGGAATCTTCCCTCGAAGAACTGATGAAGGTACTTGATTAATTAGGTAGGTTGCAGATAGTATGGTATTTCTCCAGAATTGCTTAGGAACCTTCATATAGATTATCAAAGCCCTAGCAATGTTCAGGAGATGTCGAAGCTTGCGCTCAACTACACCATTCTGCTGGGATATGTGAGCATAAGATGTCTGATGAATAATGCATACGCTGAACATCTCGCTACACAAACTCTAAGGCATTATCATTGCGGAAGACTTGAATTGTACAATCATACTGAGTTTCTCTGCCAATAACTGTTGAATAACCTGGGAAATATCTAAGCGGGTCTTCATTAAGAAAACCCAAGTAAGATGACTATGATCGTCCACAATAACAATGTAATATCGGTATCCTCTTGGAGTAGGCACTTTGGATGGCCCCCCATACATCACAATGTACTGAGGTAAAGGGAACAATATTCACTCCAGCATTCCTCTGTGGGTAAGTGCTCCTGTGGTGCTTCTTAAGTTGAAAATCTTCACACTGTAACGTCAAGGAGTCTGGCAAACTGGAATACATCTGTCGCATCTTCTTGAGCGATGGGTGCCAAAGTCTCTTGTGTCATAGTCAAGGATCTGAAGCTATGAAAGCTACTCCAGCAAATAATGTGGATGTGTCAAGGTAATAAAGTCTATCTCGCTCTATATCCTCACCTATAATATCCCCTATCTGTCTATTTTGGAAATAGCAATAGCCCTCGTCAAACACAACACGACATCCAAGAGCCTTACTGATGCGACTTATGGATGGTAGATTCATTGGACACTTAGGGGTACAATGGACTTCTCCCATTATCATCTTAAAGGAGGCACATACACGCCCTACAACCGTGATGGGTGATGTAACTCCATTAGCTACCCTAACATCCTTGATTCCACATGAAGTCTTGGGATCCATAAGGCGATCCCCATCTCCTGTAAGGTGGATAGAGGCACTAGAGTCAATCATCCACATTCCTCCGACCCTCTTAGTTTTCTTCATGTTTTCTTAAGTTGCAAACGCAAACCCCTTCAAATTTAAAATTGATCCTTTTGGTGAATGAATCACATCTTTGTTGCACGAGAGAAGGCTTATTGCGTTTGAGGAGGCAAATTTTACTACCAACGGTGAGAGAAGACTCATCACCATGATTAGAAGGCGTGAAACATACTCCATCATGTGGGAAATAGCATCAGAAACCACTATCCAAGGTGACACGTGGCTTGATTGGGCAATCGGCAGACCCATAGCAGATTTGCCGACAACAATGTAGGGGTCGGCGGCCTCCTAAATAGTGTCGGTAGAGTCGTCGGTCACCTGCTGGGCAGCGGTGGTGGGACCACCGGCAGGGGCAGCGGTAGTGCTGGGCTTCCTCCTTCCAGTGTTGCCGCCACTGTTGCTCCTTGCCGTCTTCCAGATCTCGATCAAATCACCACAATATTGGTAATTCAATCATCTTGAAGTGGAATATTTGGTGGGATATCGTTTGGTGAGATATCCTAAGACTGCTACTCTGATACCATGTTGAAGAAAAGATAATGTCTTATTCTCTAATGAAAATCCTAACCTTTTTTTTTTTTTACATCAGAGAGATTTGAAAAAATTACAAAGATACTTCAAAAATAACGTAAATGACAAAAAATGCCTGGGCTCAACACTTCTCAAAACAAAGTGATATATTTATGTGTAGCTTATTTGCTATTTAATTTTCACATAGTTATTCTGTTTAAAATGCTAACATGAGGGGTGATTCTTGTGGATGTAATGTGCAGCACTAGATTGTTGTATAAATTAGATAAACGGCTATGTTGTCCAGGTCAGAGCTTATATGAAACAGAATTTATACCTGTCGTTACAATTGTGTCGCTTACTGTTTCTTGTGTGAAAGCTGCCCGAATCTACTAATTGTATTAGATTAAGTGAAGATCTTGTCTGCATCAAATTTGAACTAATTCAATTTCTTTTTTCAGGGAAAGCAGCAAGAAGATCCTTCTAATGCAGTCTCTGATCAGCCACCCTCCGCCACATGAAAGTTTGTATTAGATTTGCACAGTAGATTGGGTCTCTCCAATTCTGTTGTCTATGACTCGTTGTGAGGTTTTGCAAATCAAATTACGGCTTAAAAGGATGTAAATGTTCCTTCAGAACCCAACTTATGGTTTACCCTACAACAGGAAAGATTATGTTACTGACCATTTTTCATTTCTTTGTCAGTCTTGCTTAGGACCTTGTTTCTAGCCCTTCTGCTTCTCTCAATCTGCTGTTGAAAAAAATAGTAGTTAGAGTTCCTTGACCTTTATATTTTTTAATCCCATGAAGATATCATCTTTTTTCCTCCACCTGTAGACCAGTTCAGTCTATTAGACTACTGCTGATCGGCATTTTAATGCCTGCACTCTGTCTCTGAAGAAATAATTGACCCTTGATTGAAATAAAACGGAATAAGCAGAATAAACCTAATCTTTTCCCCTTCCTAGTGTGTGCATGCGTGTGTGTGTGTGTGCACGTGCACACGTGCTATGTTAATGATAAAATTTCCCTAAGTATTAACGTTTCTAAAACAGGATCATAGATTCACAACACAGAATAGGGTCACCAAAGTTCATTTCCAGCAAAGGCGGTATCACCCCCGCAGTCCCAAGCCACGTGGACCTCATCCTAGAGATTGAATAGAGCATATCTATCATCGTCAGGTGATGAAGTGTTCTAGATCTTTCCCTAAAACAGCAATAATCACTAAACTCGTACTGATCATACCATTTTCGAGACACTGTTAGCTCAGGTCGCCCAGAATTTAATATTCTTCTGAAAATATGTTTCAACAAAAAAAAAAAAATTCTTCTGAAAATGTTTTACGAAATGCTCCTATAACTCTTTGCTTCTTGATGCTATTCGTTGGGTTTGTTTGTCCGAAAAAAGAAGCTATAGAAAGTCTTGACTAATTGAATAAGATTGAAATTTGATTAGACTGAGAAGCTAATTTTGCAGGATGTTGGAATGATACAAAAGCGTCATGGGGTTGGTGTAATATTCCTGTGATATAATTTTAATACGTTAAAATATTTAAATACGTTAATTTATTTATTCTATCATTAATTTTTTATTTTTTAATTTATTTTTCTTATCAAAAGATACCTAATTGAATTGAACTCAGGAAAATAAATGAGCCAAGTCCAAGCCATGGGATTATGAAATCGGTGAAACGAGGATCGGCACACCATGTGTTTATTATTACGCAGTTGCATTGCTTTTTGTCTCCCTTGGAAGGATGAATATGTGGAATTGAAAAGTTTAAATTATGCCTAGCGAATTTCTCCCCTGCAAAACGTAACAGATGATCGTATGAAAATTAATGACAAATAGCATTTCAAGTTTTGAAACGTAAAGGGACTGCCCCTCCACGTCTGCAAAGTAATAATCAGCTGTCATGACCACCCACGAAATAACTCTCCCACAACTTTTGTATCATATAAGTGTAGGGAAACTTGTTATGTAATTCAGATGGTTGGGATCATACGCCGTCGCCGATTATTTTTACTTTTAAATCAAATTTAATACGTAGTATTTGAAATAGTTGTTGTGATTTTAACAGTATTGTAATTTTTATTTTAAATTAAATATTATCGATAATTTTTAATTATATTGAAACGCCATTGATATTTTCTTAACTTTTGTACGTGATTTTTGACGTGACTTTTAATTTTATATAAGAAATACTTGTGGTGGATTTTACTTGGTGTGATTTGAGCGTAAGTGCGCATTTTCCTCATGTCACAGGACAAGTTACATAATGAGTTAGAAAAGAAAGGCCATGTTTGTGCAAGTTATGTTTGCGTGTAGTTTTAGATTACATGAAGTTGTTTACAATTGGAATATCAAATTGAATCTTATTGCAGACAACAAAGAGTTATATGCATGAGATTGATTGATTAATGGCACGTTCATATCTTGGAGTATGCATGTAACAAGGAATGGGGGGATACAAGAGGGCAGCAAGGTCATGGACGGGCCAATTATGGCCAAATAAAAATTTAAGGAAAAGTGGAACCCTACGCACAGGGCTACAGCACCTTTCATGCGTTTCTTTCGAGGGATGTGCAAATTGCATGAATGTACGTTTGCTGTTCCTACCTATCACATGGAGCTGAGCTGGGGATTTTTCTTCCCTTCTTTTTTTTTTTTTTATTTTTTATTGGAGGAATATATGTAACTTCTTTTGGGTTACCTATCACATACTTGTTTAAATTGCGAATGTTTGCCTTTCTAGAATTTGGAAGTTTAAAGGTTTCGGTGATGGAAGGTTAGCTATTATTTTTCTGTTGATCTTTACGTGGGGGAGAGTGTGTTCGTGGAATGAAATGTAAGTCGGATACTTTAACAATGATGGTAGTTCTTCCTCTAGTTAATCATCTTACTTTCTTGGCATTGCATTCCTGATTCCTGCATATCAATTACACAATGGACTCCAACTCGAAAGGAGTTGTTTTCTTCATTTTTTTTAGTATCAGTAAATTTAATTTTACATATTCCAGTTGGAAGCCCCGTTAGTTGTTCAGGTTGCTCTTGTAATTGACAATCCAATAAGTTTTCTTGGTTTTGTTTCACATGATTTAATGCAATAACCTCAAGTACATACCTCTACCGCATTTGTGGGTTCTTGGATTTCCGCTTGCAGATTGCTTGTATGTGCACTTTGCATGTGAAGATACACGAAAAAGTTAGTAATCCTTCAATGTTATTGTCTAATTTGTAAGAATTTTCACCTTACCATCTTGCTTGGTGAGATTAATGTATCCTTTGGAGTCTGGATGGGGCACATGAGCTCCTGTGAAATACAATAATGTTAAACATTATAAGAAACGTACAAAATTTTAGTGTTAAATTAATCTACTTATCTTACTAGCCTACTTATCTTACAATTAGATTGCATGAGCCATTTGTCCCATCACACTTGAAGCTGCTATTTTCAGGTTGTAGGTCCACCGATGTGTTTTCTAATGTGTTCATCATTCTTTCGAGGTTTTCAACCTGGTGGATAGTATTTTCGGACATTAACATTTACAACCTAATATGTGAATCTACTTTTCTCACAATATGATTCAATTATATGTGACAGAGCTTACGATAATTGTTGTGGATGGAGTAGGCATCATGTCCATCTTATCAACAACATAAAGTTATTTCACAATGTAGTACTTTGAATTCTTGTACATCCTCTTTGTCTCTCAATCATGTCCTTTTCTCAGTGTTCCCCCTTTATAAGAAATTAATCTTTTTTTTCGGATCCTCATTTCTTCCATCAACATCTCCACCTTTAATTCAACCTCAATAGAGATGGTCTCATTGAATATGCTCTTATTGGTGCACTTCTCTTGTATTGTTTGCAATGTCTATTCTCATCATCTTGAGAATAGTTGAAATGTGCTTTCTGTAATCCCATTTATCAACTATGGGAAATGCACCAAGGTTCTTCCACCTACCAATGTTCAAAACTTCCATTGTCCACACCTGCATGTTTAATACATGTTAAATGATTTCCACTAGATACAATCGGAGATTAATGTGCGTGTAAGTAAATTTTAAAACATACACTAATCAGGGACACAACCTTTCAGGTGTCCCATCTTCCATATGTTCATCATACGAAGTTTAATGGACATGTTGTTTAAGCCCTCGTACATGAGGAAATGCACAGTCTCAACCCATTTAAATTTCTTCACATTATCCAACTCGTCAATGTACTTGAATATCTTCAGGTATATGTATTGGTTACTGTAAAGACCCATCTCACTTTTAGCCTTTTAAGACGTTTGGAGTCTCAGTCAAACATCTGGACCCTTTCCCGGACATCTGAAAATGAAATTTTTGTATGCCCTCTACGCTTTATCCGCAGGCGGCGCACAGAATCTCTTTTTCCTCTCTCTCCTCATCTCCTTCCTACTCGAACCCTAAACCCCTCAGCCTCCATAAAAGCCACCCTCCCCTCCTCTCCTCTCCACTCCATACACCACCACCACACCCCACCTTCACTGCCACGAGAAGAGGTGAGCGAGGGTGAGCAAGAGAGAGCGAGAAAGAGGAGAAGTGCGGGAGGAGGAGGAGGCCGAGGTCAGGAGCTTCAGTGGAAGCTCATCGGAGCTTGCATGGCCACCGCGGGCGCGTGCGGGAGGAGGAGAGAGTTCGGAGCAGCATCCTTGACCACCTGTAGCAGCTAGAGCTGCGGCGGAGCGAGGAGAAGCATGGCGGAGAGCGTTGGGAGCGAGTTTTGATATTGGAAATTTTCCAGTATCAAACGTCTAGAGCGAAGTCCGGACGACTGGCGAAGCATCTGGATGTCTGGAGTCAAGACCAGACGTCTGAAATCTCCTTTATCGTGAAGGTACGTTCTTTTTGCGGTTACGGCCATGCAGGCCGCACCACAGAAGATATGTTTGCCTGATTTTGAGTGGCTGCACTGTCGTACGTAGGACCAGCCTTGAGAAGGAGCACGGAACGCCCTCCCATGCACTTTCGGATGTCTGATCAGCTCACTAGACGACCGGAGGAGTGGTCCGACGTCTGGAACTGCCTTCAAACGATCGTAGGGGAGCCCTGGACATCTGAGGACACCACAAGAACTTGAGGTGAGGTTCTGTATCTTTTAAGACGTCTGAACTTATTCCTAGATGTCTGATTTTGGTCAGTAGACACGTTTTGACCCGTTTGGCGTCCGATCGGGATCCGTTTTACGCAAACAAAGTATTTATAGTTTTCTTGCGAGTTTCTCTACGTACTAGAAA
Source organism: Thalassia testudinum (assembly GCA_037157565.1). Taxonomy (NCBI): domain Eukaryota; kingdom Viridiplantae; phylum Streptophyta; class Magnoliopsida; order Alismatales; family Hydrocharitaceae; genus Thalassia; species Thalassia testudinum. Next base: position 6,403,275 of record JAZHRO010000012.1, on the reverse strand, counting down.
CCTTTGTACATTGCTCTGAATCCTCCTTTGTGATGTATTCCCTGATATAGGGTTTCAGCCTGCCATGCGTTTGGGGCTCACTGAGATGCCTGGGTCTGCGGTTTGAGCTCCCATTACTCCCGGATTGTCTGGTAGAGTGGTCTACTTCTGTTAATCATATTAAATAAGAATGTGCCTGTGGAATTAGCCTGTTGAGTCCTTTTTCGAAGAAATTCGATAACGTTGACCCTTTTGTTCTGTCTTTCGTGTCTCCTTGTAGGAGATGCCTCGTCGGGGAGTTCTCGAGGCAGGCCGCAGTCACGGCCGTGGACAAGGTCGGAGGGGCGGACGTGCTGGGCCTGAGGTGCTAGTTGACCCACCTCTTCTCCCAGGCGTACAGGCCCAGGATCTCGCCCTGCTGATCAGAGACATAGTGCGAGGGGAGCTCTGAAAGTTTCCCTACCAGGAGGGGTGACGTAATAAAATTGCGGAAATAAAAATATAAAGCAATCTCAAAAATCAATCGCACAATGTACACAGGTATTTTTAGGTGGAAACCCAAACCGGGTGAAAACCACCACCTAACCCTCTCGAGTTAGGATTTTCCGATCAACCAAGTTGATCAAAATCCACTAAACGAATCACTTTAAACGAGGGTGATTCAACCTCAGTACAACCACGCTACAAGTACGAGGGTAGCGTTCCTCAACCCCTTCTCTCCACGAGAAAGATTTTGTCCCACGAAGGAGACGGGAATTCGCAAAGCGAATACCCAACCAAAATACAAAGATAAAGTAAAACAACAGTCCTATAGAGCCAACAAAATTAAACCTAGCTTTTATAGGAAATAGGAAACTCCCCTTTGCAAGGAGTGCGTCGACGATGACGCGGTGAGTGTGCCACGCGATGGCGCTACGTCTCTCTCGTGAACAACAGCGGGAGAGCGGGCGCGCAAACTGAATTTAGCTCTCAAGATGATGGAGCTTGAGCTTAGAGAGCAAGAGCTTCTTGGACACAAGAGTGTGAGAGTGTATTACAAGGTGTCTCTTGGTGTTTCTAAGTGTATATCTTGTGTGTTTTTGTGTTGCAAAGGTTCCCCTCTATTTATAGAGGCCTTAGGAAGGCTTTAGAAGGCTTAGGAAAGGTTCTATAGCCGTTGGGAACAAAGTCCAAGAGAATCAGGCCGAAATCAGGACAATGATTACATTTGACAGGGTCATCAGACGTCTAATTATGGCATCAGACGTCTGGAAGGCCACTTTAAGACGTCTGATCTCAAGGTCAGACGTCTGATTCTATGCGGGTTTCTCCCTGACTTGAATCAGATCTAAACAGGATTTTTGTACAAGTCCATCAGACGACATACAGGACGTCTGACACTAAGTCTGGACGTCTGGAAACCTACTTTTACTGTGGGAATTGATTTCCAAACGTTGCAACGGCTAGAAAATCTCTGAGAAGAGATTTTGGGTCAGCCGAGGCAAAACGGTCATTTATCAGACGTCTGTAAAGTCCTATGGACGTCTGATAAGGCTCTAACGGTCATACTCTTGACTGTTTGCTAAGCCAGCCAACGGTCCACTAATTGGACGTCTGGCAAAGTCATCAGACGTCTCCTAAGACGTCTGGTCTAAGGTCTGGACGTCTGATTTCATCAGACAGAAGACTAAGTCCAGCCTAAAAGGTTATCAGACGTCTGAAACAACAGTCAGACGTCTTAAAATTCTTTATCAGACGTCTGATTTTGGGATTAGACGTCTGGAAATGCTGTTTGAGCCCTATATTGGTTTTCTAGGTATTCTACAGAAAACCTAAGTATCCTAGGGTTGTGCAGGTGTTCCTAGGACTACTTTTAGGGTACTTTGAGGCTCTTTAACATAATGTTCTAAGGAATCAAAAAGAGCAAGAAAATAAATACAAGAGATACATGAAAGGATAAAAAAGAATCTATCCTATTCTTCTTGTCTTCCATCTCCAATCTTTCGCTCCACGCGAACCTCCTGTGTTTTCCGTCAAGCTCCTCCAATCCATCCTGGATGCGAGCTTGAACTCCGTCTAAACACGTCCACATTTGCAATTAACCTGAAATCTAGGACTCAAATTGCAAATGTTAAATAGCACGTGTTTTGTTATCATCAAAACAAATGATCGTGGTGTGCTAGCACCAACAATCTCCCCCTTTTTGATGATGACAAAACCGTAAATAATAATGCATAAAAATCCTCCCCCTTTTTGACATTATCAAAAAGGTTTAATTGATTTTATATTTCCTATAACTCCCCCTTAAAACATGCTCTTCTATGAGTTTCTTTTGACAAAGGTAATATTCTCCCCCTTTTTGTAACAACAAGATAGCTATTACTTTTCTCCCCCTTACTAAAGGAAATTTAGCTACCTTACATCTCCCCCTTAAAAATTGACAATTAGCTCATCATTTTTTAACTCCCCCTATCTAAAAGCTTATAAAAAGATAGGGTTAAGAATTTTACCTCACCTACCATGGCCAATAAAATGGCCCGAATGGTGGTGGTGGATGCCACATCGGATGGGGCTCCCATCCGTAGCTTGGAGGCCCGGGCATTGGCGCCGGTCTCCAATCTGGTGGTCGACGTGCGACGGGTCCGTCGTTTGTTCGCCGTCTCGTCGGTCTTCTTGTTCTCCTCCTTGGTCTACTCCTTAGTTCTCCTAACTCGAGTTGACCAGCCTTGAGTTTGTAGGTCCAGTCCTGTGTATTGTAGTTATCCCCGAATCCTACAAAATAAGATTCTAATTTTTTCTTCGGTATCCAAGTGGGCTTGGATCCGGATTTGTTAGAAGGTCTCCTTGATGGAGATCCTTTCTCAACCTTAGGGCTATAAAAATTATCAACTTTGTTGATTAATTTGTTAGAATTTTCCCTAAGACATGCGATTTCTTTTTCTATAATATCCATCTTAGTCTTTAAATCAGAAATTTCTATTTTTAGACTATCATTTTCCTCAATCAATTTATTATTTTCATTGATGAGGTCTTGATTTTCTAACAATAGGTTATCAATTCTAGGATTAGCTTCTAGATCCCTAAGTTTTATTTCTAACCTATCATTTTCAGATTTAAGAAAGCCAAGGTTCTTTTTAATGCTTTTATTTTCTACCCTAAGTGATTTACTAATCTCAAAAAGTTCATTAAAAGCTTCTTGTAAATCCAGGTTTACCTCATTGTCGGAGTCGCTTTCGCTGTCGATGTCGCTTTCTCCGATTGCCATGAAACCAAGGCACGTGGTTTCCTTCTCTCCGAGATCTTCTTCCGAACTCGTCTCCTCATGAGTGCCTTCCAACCTCCTCCATATCTCGTGAGCGGTGGTGCACTCTTGGATTCGTTCGAATTCTTTCGGACTCAACGCGCAACACAGGGCATTCATTGCCTTTGCGTTGAGTGAAAGATCTTGAATCTGCAGCTGCGAGTAGCCTGCATCCGGTCGCTCCGGGATCTCGTATGAGGCTTCGCAACGTCCCCATAGAGCGAAGTCCGTGGCTTGAAGCCACATCCTCATCCTCAGCTTCCAGTAGCTGTAGTTGTTCCCGTCAAAGTAGGGTGGACGAGTTGTGGACTGTCCCTCCGAAATCCTACACGCGGAACTGCTTCCCTCCATCGATCTTCTTGCTTGGTTGTTACGCCGAAACAGCAAGACCTGTTCTGATACCAATTGAAAGTTTCCCTACCAGGAGGGGTGACGTAATAAAATTGCGGAAATAAAAATATAAAGCAATCTCTAAAATCAATCGCACAATGTACACAGGTATTTTTAGGTGGAAACCCAAATCGGGTGAAAACCACCACCTAACCCTCTCGAGTTAGGATTTTCCGATCAACCAAGTTGATCAAAATCCACTAAACGAATCACTTTAAACGAGGGTGATTCAACCTCAGTACAACCACGCTATAAGTACGAGGGTAGCGTTCCTCAACCCCTTCTCTCCACGAGAAGGATTTTGTCCCACGAAGGAGACGGGAATTCGCAAAGCGAATACCCAACCAAAATACAAAGATAAAGTAAAACAACAGTCCTATAGAGCCAACAAAATTAAACCTAGCTTCTATAGGAAATAGGAAACTCCCCTTTGCAAGGAGTGCGTCGACGATGACGCGGTGCGTGTGCCACGCGATGGCGCTACGTCGCTCTCGTGAACAACAGCGGGAGAGCGGGCGCGCAAACTGAATTTAGCTCTCAAGATGATGGAGCTTGAGCTTAGAGAGCAAGAGCTTCTTGGACACAAGAGTGTGAGAGTGTATTACAAGGTGTCTCTTGGTGTTTCTAAGTGTATATCTTGTGTGTTTTTGTGTTGCAAAGGTTCCCCTCTATTTATAGAGGCCTTAGGAAGGCTTTAGAAGGCTTAGGAAAGGTTCTATAGCCGTTGGGAACAAAGTCCAAGAGAATCAGGCCGAAATCAGGACAATGATTACATTTGACAGGGTCATCAGACGTCTAATTATGGCATCAGACGTCTGGAAGGCCACTTTAAGACGTCTGATCTCAAGGTCAGACGTCTGATTCTATGCGGGTTTCTCCCTGACTTGAATCAGATCTAAACAGGGTTTTTGTACAAGTCCATCAGATGACATACAGGACGTCTGGCACTAAGTCTGGACGTCTGGAAACCTACTTTTACTGTGGGAATTGATTTCCAAACGTTGCAACGGCTAGAAAATCTCTGAGAAGAGATTTTGGGTCAGCCGAGGCAAAACGGTCATTTATCAGACGTCTGTAAAGTCCTATGGACGTCTGATAAGGCTCTAACGGTCATACTCTTGACTGTTTGCTAAGCCAGCCAACGGTCCACTAATTGGATGTCTGGCAAAGTCATCAGACGTCTCCTAAGACGTCTGGTCTAAGGTCTGGACGTCTGATTTCATCAGACAGAAGACTAAGTCCAGCCTAAAAGGTTATCAGACGTCTGAAACAACAGTCAGACGTCTTAAAATTCTTTATCAGACGTCTGATTTTGGGATTAGACGTCTGGAAATGCTGTTTGAGCCCTATATTGGTTTTCTAGGTATTCTACAGGAAACCTAAGTATCCTAGGGTTGTGCAGGTGTTCCTAGGACTACTTTTAGGGTACTTTGAGGCTCTTTAACATAATGTTCTAAGGAATCAAAAAGAGCAAGAAAATAAATACAAGAGATACATGAAAGGATAAAAAAGAATCTATCCTATTCTTCTTGTCTTCCATCTCCAATCTTTCGCTCCATGCGAACCTCCTGTGTTTTCCGTCAAGCTCCTCCAATCCGTCCTGGATGCGAGCTTGAACTCCGTCTAAACACGTCCACATTTGCAATTAACCTGAAATCTAGGACTCAAATTGCAAATGTTAAATAACACGTGTTTTGTTATCATCAAAACAAATGATCGTGGTGTGCTAGCACCAACAAGCTCCACTAGCCTCTACGAGCACCTCTCCTTGAGGACGTGGAGGGGGAGTCTTCGGTGGGACAGAGAGACCGCTACAACATCGGACGAGCAGGAGGGGGAGGGCGTGGTCCTCCACCGTACTCTGACACTTCCGAGTACGAGCCCTCCTTGCTTGGAGGCGTGCCCATTCCCCCACTGCAGCTGCACCACGAGCTTTTCGGACAGTTCTGGAAGCTGAAGGCCCCCCTCCTTTAAGGGGGATGAGGACCTGTCTGAGGCAGAGGACTGGCTGGAGCAGATAGAGAAGGTGTTTGACACCCTTCGCTATCCTGCGGAGTGCCGCGTGGCCTTTGCCATGTATCAGCTAGAGAGCGCGACACACAAGTGGTGGAGGGCAGTCAAAGGCCAGGAGAGGGGAGAGCCGATGTGGGACCAGCTTGTGACCCTCTTCTGCGAGCAGTACTTTCCGCAGACATGGCAGGACCAGAGGAAGCAGGAGTTCCACACTCTCCACCAGGGGACGATGACTGTTAATGCGTATCGCATGCGCTTCCTGAAGCTGTCATGTTTTGCTTCGACAGCCGTGGCTGCAGAGGAGGAGCGCCTGTAGAGGCTCACTGAGGGGCTCCGACCTGCTATTCGGGGGTATGTCCAACCCCTGAAGTTGCCCACCTTCTCGAGAGTGGTGGAGGCAGCCATGACCTAGGAGGAGACCAACCCAGCCGCGTGAGACACCGACAGCGGACGGAGGAGGTCCTACCAGCTAGAGTACTCTTAGGGTCGTCGAGAGAGGAGGCACGTGGCACCCGCAGGAGAGCCGTCTTGTTTTGTGGGGCCGTAAGTGGCCTTTGGGGGCCCCAGACAGGGGCCAGCTGCTAGCATTGGACCCCCGCCCAGCCGTCAGTAAGTACCTACCAAGGGAGGGAGTCGAGTTCCCCTTTGCTACCAATGTGGCCAGCCGGGCCACATCAGGAGGGACTGTCCATCTAGGGCTGGAGCACAACAGATGCTCCCCGCATCGAGCGCTGAAGGCCGAGCTGGTGGTCGTGGTCCCCAGGCGCGTGGGGGAGGGTAGTAGTCACGAGGAGGGTACCGACCAGCGACTGCTCGCTCGACGCAGAGTGTAGCTGCTTCGTCTGCACTAAGGGCTGAGGGGCGTAACAACACCCTGAAACACAGAGACACCAAGGCTTCCGGTTCAGTGGTGGCAGGTATGGTTACCGTTTCTAGCATATTAGTGTACGTACTTTTTGATTCTGGTGTCACACACTCTTTTGTTGCTATGAGTTTCACTGTCAGTTTGGGACAAGACAGTGTATTGTTAGAGGATCCGTTTGTGATCAGAGGCCTAGGTGGCCAGTTGTTTGTAGTTGAGGAGGTCTACACGGACTGCGAGGTCAGCATAGGGGGGACACAACCTCCCCACTGACCTGATTGTGATTCCGATGGAGGATTTTGGCGTGATTCTAGGGATGGATTGGCTGTCCGCCTACCACGCCTTAGTGGACTGTTTTGGGAGGAAGATCGTCTTCTCCATACCGGAGTTGCCTCCCTTTGAGTTTCACGGACAGCCGGTGGATAGAGGTTTCGGATGCATCTCTGTGCTTCGAGCAGCGAAGCTTTTGAGCTAGGGGTGTGAGGGCTTTCTAGCCTATGTAGTGGCAGAGCCTAGCCCCGTGGCTGACTTTCAGAGCATTCCGGTGGTTTGTGAGTACCCTGACGTGTTTCCAGAGGAGCCGCCAGGACTACCGCCCGAGCGTGAGATCGAGTTTGAGATTTCACTAGTACCGGGGACCAGCCCCATTTCTATAGCACTGTACCGGATGGCACCACTTGAGCTGCGAGAGCTCAAGTCACAGCTATAGGACCTGTTGGAGAAGGGCTTTGTGAGGCCTAATGCGTCCCCGCAGGGAGCCCCTATGTTGTTTGTGAAGAAGGATGGTACCCTGCGACTTTGTGTTGACTACAGACAGCTGAATAGGGTCACCATCAAGAACAAGTATCTGCTGCCGAGGATTGATGACCTTTTTGACCAGTTGCAAGATGCCACAGTGTTCTCCAAGATAGATCTGAGGTCAAGCTACCACCAGTTGAGGATCAGGGAGACCAATGCCTCCAAGACAGCTTTCCATACCCGGTACGGGCACTATGAGTTCTTCGTCATGTCGTTTGGGCTGACTAACACCCCCGCTGCTTTTATAGATTTGATGAACCGGGTTTTTAGACCGTACTTGGATTAGTTTGTGGTGGTATTCATCGACGACGTACTCGTTTACTCACGGGATCAGGCACAGCACGGGCAGCATCTACAAATGATTCTGGACACTTTGAGGCAACGCAGGTTGTATGCCAAGTATAGCAAGTGCGAGTTTTGATTAAGGCAGGTGACTTTGTTGGGTCACGTGATCTCAGGGGATGGTTTGGCTGTGGACCCAGCCAAGGTTGAGGCCGTACTCAGGTGGGAGAGGCCATGTACAGTGACAGAGATACACAGCTTTTTGGGATTGGCAGGTTGCTATTAGCGATTTATCAGAGGATTCTCGCAGATTGCGTGTCCTATGACCTAGTTGACTCGGAAGGACGTGCCCTTTGCTTGGACAGATGCATGTGAGGCATGTTTTCAGGAGTTGAAGGAGAGACTAACTTCAGCTTCAGTGCTCACCATCCCGGACAGCAGTAGCGATTTTGTTGTCCACTCAGACGCTTCATTGCAGGATTAGGGGGTGAGCTCATGCAGCGGGGTCACGTTGTCGCTTACGCTTCGTGGCAACTGAAGCCTCATGAGCATAGCTACCCTACCCATGACTTAAAGCTGGTAGCTATTGTCTTCGCACTGAAGACATGAAGGCATTACCTTTATGGTGAGACTTTTGAGATTTTCACATATTATAAGAGCCTCAGGTAGTTGTTTGACCAGAAGGAGCTTAACATGAGACAGAGACGTTGGTTAGAGATCTTGAATGACTACGACTGCAGCATCTCCTACCATCCAGGGAAGACCAATGTGGTGGCTAATGCCTTGAGCTAGAAGGCGCCCGCCCACTTGGCCAGTCTACAGGCACAGAGTTGGAGACTTAAGGAGGAGTTGGACAGTTGGCGACCCTGGGAGTCACAAGGGTATTGTGGGGCAGTGATGGGAACACCGTTATGAGCCCTAACTAGCTCATTTTGACCTAGAAAAGAGAATAAAAGCTCCTACATAACCAAGTGAAGGGCTTAACTCAGAGAATAACTGGGTTGAAAGAAAAGCATGAAACAAAGGGTAAAATTGTAATTTTACCATTGCAGTACAGCAACAGGATTTATCAGGGGTTGAACATGGGTCAATTGGTCTTAACAAGATAAAAAGTGGGTTGGTTTAATTAGAAAAGGGTTAAAATGCAATATGAGAATTAAATGACATTCTGTAACCCTAAAATAGACCCACTTAATTTAACAAGGTTCTGGTCAAGATAAACATGAAATAAACCCTCTAAAATGCATGGAAAAGTATCTTCTAGGGTTTAGAACAATCAATTTGGATTTTAGAACCTATTTTGACCTAAATAGGGGTCCTAGTTAAATATTTACCCTAAATTGGATTTTTGTGCAAAATATCTGGTCAAACATGATCAAACCTAAAATCCAACTTCATCATTGGATTTCTTAGGTCTAAATTAGGTTTGTACCAAAATTTGGATCTAAGGGGAGGTCACCTTAACATACTTTACAAAACAGCCCACCCAATTACTTTTATGCTCCTAACTTTCAAAAATATTACAGAAACCCCCCTATCTTCCTCGCTACTCTTTGCAATTAGGTCCCTCCGCCATTACAGCGAAGGATTCCTACTCTGGTGAAGATTCAAAAGGGAAGTCCTTGTTTCCTTAGAGAATCTCTCTCAGATTTGAAAGGGAGATTCTCTAAGGAATTCCTGACCATGTGAACTCAATCACACACTCTGATTCTCACCCAATCTCTTGTGCAAACGCACGAGAGATATGGGTATCTCTCGAATTTCCTACTCCGGCGAGGAAACCCGTGCTTGGAAGCTTGTCTTCCAAGCACAAGGCCCTTTGCCGGTGCCTATAAAAGAAACCCCAAGCCCAATCGATCATTCCAAGCTTAATTTGGCCATAGAAACCCCAAAATTCCACCTTTTCTATCTCCGGCCAAATAGCCCGCAAGCTTCGGCGATATCTCCTCTCTCTTCTCGTCTCTCTACCACCATACCAATGGCAGAGTCTTCTCCGCCTTGCTCTTCCGCATCGCACCACACCTGCATGCGCGTCTTCAATCCTCTCGTCGTCGCCGCCTCTTCATCTCAAGGCTTTCGCCTCTAGTGACGGCAAATACACGCCATTCGCCCTCTGCCTCCCCCCTTCGTCCAGATACCCTCAGTTAAGTTCCTCTCCCCCTACCTTTCACTTTCCCCGTCTTTATTTCACAAAACCACCTTCGACAGCCGCAGATCACCCTCATCTTCCTCATCTCCGGCCGACCACCGGCGAAGGTGCAACCATCACTCCACGCACCCACACACCTCGCCAACTACCGTAGAAGCTTCACCATCATCCACTGATCATCACCCGCCTCTTCATTGACCACCACACACGCCCTACAATTCCATCGAACAAATGCACTTTCACGGCCACAGTCCGACCTAGGCACGCATGCCTAGGCCGTTCGGCGCCACGCCACTCACCGCCCCACCTTCGCCATGACATGACGAAGCTCCCTAAATGCTTTGACAAGGCCGCGAGGCTGTATTTGTGAGTTGCAGGTTCGACCCACAGCCGCCATTGGAGTGGGAGCAAAGCTTGCTCACAAGCTTGCTCTAGGTCACCACACTCCAAGAGTTGAACCCCAGGTGTGCGGAGATATCTCATGACCGCTTTGCACCCAGTAATTAAAGCCAACGCCATCCGCTGCTGCAGCAATCAAGTGAAACTCCCTGCAAACGCACGCAAAGAAGCGGTGGGACTTTAGTTTGGGCAAAAGGTAAGCGGTTTATATTGTTTTTGTGATATTGGCTTGTTTCCTCCGATCACGGGGTGAGGTCCCCTCGCCCGATCACCTGCCTTGTCTGCGCTCACTCCTCTGCGAACCTGGTTGCCTGACCTGTTTACCCTGCACTCCTTGCACACCACCTACGTCGGTGCACCTGGACCCAGGTGCACTTGATCCGACCCGTATACCCGATTGGCTCTGGGAGAGTGAACTTAAGAGAGAAAAAGAGAGAGAGAGAGTATGCGGGGGAGGGTAGGGGTAGGTTTTGCACTTCTGTGCAGGAAGAGAAAGAAGGAAGGGAAGCTGAAGGAAGGAGTTGCAGAGAAGAAAGAGGCTAAGGGCAGGAGAAGCTATGGAAGAAAGATGAGGATCTGAAGGCAGATCTGAAGGAGAAAGAAAGAAATTAGAGGCTAAAGGAGAAGAAGCTAAAGGAAGGAAGGAGAAGGCATGACTGAAGGAAGAAGAAGAGAAGGAAGGAGCCACAGAAAGAAAGAAACCAGAGGCAGAAGACAGAGAAAGAGAACGAAGCCAAGGCAGAGAAAAAAAAGGAAAGAAACCAAGAGAAGGAAAGAAAGAAGAAGATAGAAGAAAAAGAAACCGTAGAGGAAGGAAGGAGAAATCAGAGAAGGAAGAGAAAGAATAGGACCTCAGAAGAAGAAGAAAGAAGAAGACAAAGATTAATTAATTCTATTTCTTTTCACATCTCTATTCATCTCTTTGAAGCATTTATATACATTGAACTTAATTCTATTGCTTCATAGTTTGTTGAACATCACATTTTATCAATTTGAGATTGTGTTCTTAGTTTTTAAATACCAATTTGTTCCCTGTGTTCGACCTCGGATTCCTAATTTTTTGAGTAATAAATTCTTATTTGTTCTTCGAAGCGATTTCAACTATATTGCAACGCGATATTTACAAACCCGATCTCGCTTTCGCACAAGAACATTTTGGCACCGTTGCTGGGGAACAATAGACATTTTAGAAACTTTGATCACAACCTCTGATTCAGTACTAACTTACTATCTTTCTTATGTTGTGATTATTTCAGGGGAAGAAAAGAAAAACAGCCGCACAACAACCACACCAGGAACAGGTAAATTCTCATTAGCCCTTTCTCTTAATCCCTTCAAAATCTGAAAAGGAAAACAAAGAAAAATCAAGCTAGGGCTACCTGCTTTCCATATTTAGTAATTCACCAAAGTTGCCTGATTTTTATTTCAACACATTTTTGAATTGCACATCCATTTAAGGTAACTAGGGCTAGCACCTTCTTGATTGAGTCCTAGATACCATCTTTGAGGTAACTAAATTGGACCAAATAGAACCAACTTAAGAATTGCAATCTAGGACTTTAGAGACACATCCTCTCTAAGCAAAGAATAAAAGTTTTCAAAAGGAGGTGTGCCTAAGCCTTGTTTGAAGAGATTTATCCAAGAGAAACCCTAAGAAAATCAAGCTCTTAACTCACTTGAACCCTAAAAGAGAGGACCTAAAAGTTCTCAAAGGACAGAGGTGAAGTTGACCCTTTGGGTCAACCAACCTTGAAATTAAGTCACTTTTTGCACTCAAAAGATCTAAAGTTCAAGTGGAACCCTAAGCACCTTGATCTTAATTAAAAGTGGTAGACATAAGAGGTCAAAGTCTCCATTCTGGTCTACCTGGAATCTCAGTGACAAGAGAGGTTGGGTGGGGGAAACCCTGTAACTCGTGGGGACGCTCTACCGTGTAGGGGTCTTTGTAGGACTCTCCCTCTCTGGTTGCCCAGGTATTTCTTAGGTGGACGGCCTTTTTGACTAGGTAGTCACCCAACACTTTTTGGGTGTCTCGATTAGGTCCAGCACATTCTAATCTCATCAAATCCTTCAGTGCATGTTTGGTAGGAGGTCCTTAAGACCATCCTTAAGACCTCCTTTAGAAATCCACTCCCGCCGAGGCTGAGCCTTGATGCCTGTGTTTATGCAGCAACCCCACCACATAGATCTCTCCTCTGATTCATCAGAATCAAGTTCTCCTTCTTCCATCATGGCACAACCAATTGAAGAAGAGAACAACCTTGAGCACCAACTTCAGTGCTTAAATGATCTATTCCAAAACTTTGTAAACCCGCCGCAGCGTCCTATGATGCGAGATCACTATAATCCCGCTGCGGTAGCAATCGAGCCTCGAGTCCAAATCTCGACTAGAGGTCCTGATTCTAAACTCAAGTCCAATATGATTCATGCCATTCCAAAATTCCATGGGCTTAACTCCAAGGATCCCTTCCAGCACATCAAGCAACTCAAACATCTGACCCAGACCTTCGGGTTAGATGTACAAAATCAGGATATTCTACTCATAAAGATGTTTTCTTTCTCCCTTATGGACAAGGCTGTTCATTGGTATCAGACTCAAACTCGTTTGATCAACACCTAGGTCGAACTCCAGTCTGAATTTTTGAAAAAGTTCTTCCCCGTTGGCCGGACGAATGCCTTGCGCCACCAGATCACTCACTTCACTCAACAATCGAGAGAACCTCTTCATGAGGCATGGGATCGATTCTTGGATCTCATGCGAAAGTGCCCCCATCACGGAGTTCCTAAATGGGAACAAGTTCAGTCTTTTTACCAGCGACTCCATGAAGACATTCGATTGTTCGTTAATGCAACCTGCAAAGGAAAAATCATGGGTTAACATGAGGACACGGTGTGGGAGATTCTCGAGAATATGTGCGAGAACTCTATCAATAATGACTCCATGGGCTTATTCGACCGGACGAATGCCCACGCATCAACGAATCTTAAGGGAGCACATGAGACGTAGGGCTTGTCCACATCTGTCGACTTGGAGCTGATGGCCAGTCGGTTGGACAAGGTCTCTATCATTAAGAAGAAGGTGGATGAGCTGACTTGGCATCTGCAGCGAGCCACCTCTGTGCAAAACTCGTTTACACAGCCACCTCTTGTGAGGGAAACTGTGCAGAACATCTATCACTGATCTTCTTAGGGGATGGACCCGTATCCACTCCCATCTGACTCCAGGACCGGAGGGACCTCCGATCCACTTTATTCTAGTTGGGGGAACTCTGAACCCTCATACTTTGATTTTCCTGAGGCTCCTCAGACCTGCGAGGACCTCAACGCCATCTAGAATGACCCATTCTCCAATACCTACAACCCTGGGTGGCGGAATCATCCCAACTTCCTGTGGGCAGGAAATTCTTAGAATCAATGACCACCTTATCAACCCTGTCCACAAGCTCCTCGTCCATATCAGTCGCCTCAGCCTCAGCCCAACCCCACCTATCAATCTAGGCCAAACCAAGCAGATCAAATAACTCTTATTCTTCAAACTTTGGCTGACATTCAGAAAATGAATGCGGCAATACAAAAATAACACAAAGACGAGATCACAGAGGTTCGCAATCAACTCACTCAGATGGCGAATTCTCACCACCTGGCACACTTCTTTCGCAACTTCTGCTAAATCCAAATAACGTGCTGACCCAGAGGTGCGTTATGAACCCAAATCTAGGCCATGCACACATGATTTATCAGGCCCCTTCTGTTCCATCACCCGATGGGATGGAAGTTTCGACATCTTACGCGGGATTTCAACAGCAACCACCTATTTTACCACCCCCAAACCAAAACCAGGCAGGATTAAACTCCGTAACAACCCATAGTGGCAAAGCAACCCAAGACCCACCTTATCCAAACCACTCAAAGCCTGGTAGTAACCCAAGCCCTAGGATAGTTATCCAGGATTCCCCTATCCCAGATCAAGAACCTGGACCTATTCTAGAGGAACCAACGAAGGTTCCATTTCCCGAGGGCTTGACTAAGGCAAAGAGGATAACCAAACCCGTGGTTCCTGAAGAGGATCTGGTCAAGCTCTTTGAACAGGTCCAGATAAACATCCCCTTAATGGATGCAATCCGCCACGTGCCGACTTACGTACGATTTCTGAAAGACGTGTGTACACCCAAGCGTAAGCCGCGAACCAAAAGTGGGAGTCCGATCATATTGTCAGAGCAAGCTAGCTCTGTAATCTTGAGCAAACTCCCACATAAGGCTAGACCTAGGTACTCCCCTAATTTCATGTACAATTGGTGATACCTAAATCGACAGAGCCTTATTAGACCTAGGTGCCTCCATAAACCTATTACCTACATCTCTCCTTGACCACCTTGAAGAATCCGAGCTTAAATCGATAGAGGTGACATTGCAGTTAGCTGATCAATCCATTAAGTCACCTAAAGGAATACTCGAGGATGTCATTGTTAGGGTACGAAATTTCTACTTCTCGGTGGATTTTATAGTCCTGGATATGGATGCACCTGAGAACCCAAGGGATACACCAATTATACTAGGGAGACCTTTCCTTGCCACTGCTAGGGCCAATATAAACTATGAGGAGGGCCAAATAGAACTAAAATTTGGGAACCAAACTTTAAAGATTAACATCTTTAAGGCCCAACAAGGGATTAATTGCGGTGTTAAAGAACAAATATGTGATATCAAAGCCGTGGTTGATGAACCGCATATTGAGGACAACCTGATTATTCCTGATCAACCACCAGAAGATCAAAACCTGCAAATAGAGGAGTCTGAACCTGATCTAGATACACCCATAACTCCTTCCCTTGCTCCTGACACACACCTTGAACCGCACGCTGCTGCTGATAACCCCATCCTAGAACTCAAGCCTCTTTCCGACCATCTGAAATACGTCATTTTGGGTTCCAATCGGATGTTTCCTGTGATTATCAACTCCAGACTCACACCTGACCAGGAATCCCATCTGATTACTGTTCTCCAGTAACATCAAAGAGCCATTGGATGGACTCTTGATGACTTGACTAGCATAAGTCCCTCTTATTACACACACCGAATCTACACCGAAGAGGGCACACGACCTTTGCGAGAAATGCAGAGACGTTTGAACCCCAATCTGCAGGAGGTCATGAAAAAAGAGATCATTAAGTGGTTAGATGTAGGGATCATCTACTTGATCTTTGACAGTCGGTGGGTAAGTCCAATCCAGGTTGTGCCTAAATGGTAGGATTCACCATCATCACGACTGAAATCAGAGAGGTCATACCGACCTGTGTAGCTAATTCGTGGAGAGTTTGCATTGATTACAGAAGACTCAATTCCTCCACGAACAAGGATCATTTCCCACTACCGTTTATTGATCAGATCCTTGAAAATCTAGCAGGAAATAGGTTCTTTTGCTTTCTTGATGGGTACTCCAGTTATAATCAAGTGGCAATCCATCCTGAGGACCAAGAAAAGACCACTTTCACCTGCCCCTTTAGGACGTACGCGTTCCGAAGGATGCCGTTCGGTCTCTGCAATGCACCTGCGACTTTTTAGCGATGCATGCTTGCCACATTCTCAAATATGGTAGGTGATTATCTGGAAGTCTTCATGGATGACTTTTCAGTATTTGGAGCATCATTTAACAATTGCCTCCAGCACTTGGTCCAAATCCTCAGGCGGTGCATTGATGTTAATCTAGTTCTTTCCTGGGAAAAGAGCCATTTCATGGTGCTTGAGGGAATCGTCCTGGGACATCTGATTTTAGAGAAAGGCATCCAAGTCGATCGAGCCAAGGTAAACTTGATTTCCAAACTCCCTATGCCTAGCTCGATCAAGGACATCCGATCTTTTCTGGGGCACATCGATTTTTACCGTCGATTTATCCCTGACATTTCGAAAATCGCACGCCCCCTGACTACTCTTCTCTCCAAGGATGTACCTTTCGAAATCTCCAAGGAATGCACTCAAGCAGATCCTCCGTGACTGAGTTACGCAAGCCCCGATCCTACAGTCCCTTGATTGGTCTCAACCCTTTGAGATCATGTGCAATGCATCTAATTTTGCGTAGGAGCGATTTTGGGGTGGAAAATTGATGGGAAACCTGTGGTCATTTACTATGCTAGCAAAACACTTGACGAGGCTCAACGTAACTACACAGTTACTGAGAAAGAGCTACCAGCTATAGTATTTGCCCTAGAAAAATTCAGATCTTACCTCCTTGGATCCCATGTTATCATCTACTTGGATTACACAGCTGTGAGGCATCTCCTTGCAAAGAAGGACGCGAAACCTCGATTAATCCGCTGGATCTTGCTGTTGCAAGAATTTGACCTCGAGATTCACGACAAAGCAGGAAAATAGAACATGGTAGCTGATCACTTGTCTCGCCTTCCTTCTAAGACATTGACCCTTCTAGACCCATCACGAAACATTTTCCTGATGAGCACCTTCTGACTATCAATACAGGGCTTCCATGGTTTGCTGACATAGTAAACTACTTGGCATCACATCAGATCCCGTTCAATTGGCCGAAGGCCAAGAAGGACAAATTGCTTTCCGATGCCAAGTATTACCTTTGGGAAGACCCGTATCTGTTCTGCATTGGTGCTGATCAAATAATTCGACGATGTGTCACGGAAGCGGAAATCAAAGACATACTCTCTTTCTGCCATGACCAGGCATGCGGTGGACACTTTTCAGGACATAAAACCGCAGCAAAAGTCCTCTAGTGTGGCTTTTACTAGCCTACAATTTTCAAGGATGCATACCATCACTGTAAAGCATGTACCCGTTGCCAAACCTTGGGCAACATGAGCCATCAAGATATAATGCCTTTATGGCCAATTCTGGTATGCGAAATTTTTGACATTTAGGGGATTGATTTTATGGGATCCTTCCCTATCTCGAATGGCTTCGAATACATTTTACTCGCTGTTGACTATGTCCAAATGAATCGAAACCATTCCAACACGAGCCAATGGTCACAAAGTTGTTATCAAATCCATTCATCAGAACATCTTCTCATGGTTTGGGATTCCACGTGCAATAATTTCCGCTGGAGGGACCCATTTCACAAAAGCTCAGTTCAGGTCACTGATGACCAAATACGGGGTGTCGTATCGAATCTCTACTCCTTACCATCCCCAAACTAATGGTCTAGCTGAGCTATCAAACCAGGAGATCAAGAAAATCCTTCAAGTTACTATTCGACCTGATATGAAGGATTGGTCCTCTCGGCTTTCAGAAGCTTTGTGGGCTTATAGGACCGCCCACAAGACTCAATTAGGTATTCCTTCCTTCAGACTGGTGTATGGGAAGGAGTGTCACCTCCCCGTCGAATTGGAGCATAAAGCCTATTGGGCAGTACGGAACTGCAACCTAGATCTTTCTAAGGCTGGAACCCATAGAAAGCTTCAAATGAGTGAGATCGATGAACTACGTCACGATGCGTATAAGAACTCGCAAATTTACAAAGAGTGGGTTAAAGCCTTTCACGACAAGCACATATCTAGAAAGATCTTTCATCCTGGTTAAAAGATCCTACTTTTCGATGCCAGACTCAAATTGTTTCCAGGAAAGCTACTATCTAAATGGATCGGACCCTACTTAGTCCGATGAATCTTTGGAAATGGAGCCATTGAGATCAATCCACTCAGCCACGATTCCGAACCCTTCGTCATAAATGGTCAGAGACTCAAACCATTCATTGACGTGACCAATACAAATTTGGCTGAGATATCCTTTATCCTCCATTCTCCCTGAGCTCATTATGCCCAGCCGATGGCGTAAAATTCAGCGCTTAATGGGAGGCAACCCGTCATTCTTTGAAAAGTCCGAAACCTTTCTTGACATTTCTATGCTGAATTCATATTGCACTTTAGGGTTCATCCATTAGAATAGTTGACTCCACCTCAGGTACCCGTACCCGAGTCTAGAAATCATTTGCAACAGTCACCTCGACCCGTTCGCCCACCCAACACCTGTCCTAATGAATGAACTAAGCTGAATTCGAACCCACCTAATTTACAATGGGGGCATTGCAAATCGTAGGTATGGGGGGGTATGTAAGTGCAAAACGTTATGAAAACTTATATCACAGGAAAATGTTTCAACAAAAAAAATTCACATATCACAAAAAACACAAAAAAATGAAAAAATCTTGAAAAAGAACAAAAAAACTGAGGGGGGGGGAGAGAGAATTTTTGAGGCTATACAAAACATGAGAAAAAGAACAAAATGACAAAAAGGAGCACAGAATGAAAAAGAAAAAGAATAGTTACTCGTAAGAAATTAAGGAATTAATTGAAGTTCTAGACCACATCAAAGAAAAGAGAAAATGGAAAAAAAGTGCTAATAAGACACAAAAAGAGATTAGTAGGAACGCTGATCTTAGGCTTTTTGGGCTAGACTCTTAGGCTTAAAAATTCAAGTATCCGCTAAGATCTAGATAATCCTTAAGAGGTTGGGGAAAATGCAAAGCTTAAGTATTAGGTCTAAGGCTTAGGGAGTATTCGGCCTCGTTAACTGACCTTTGGTTTGTGGGACTCGGTAACCTAAGCACCCCAATCCATACACAGTCTGGTTCAGTGTGCATAACTATCAAAACCACACAAAAGCGTTTAAATGTTCTAAAAAAAAAGTTGCCTAGATTAGGAGCGGCCGATCAACATAAGTTGATTTGGACGAGTTCCCGACGTGGAGAGGCGGGAAATTCCCCTCGAAGATGCGTAACAACATATCGTCTCCTCGATGCTTGTCTCCTAGGATATTTACATATCCTATTGGGGGCACGTAAGCACTCTGCTGGTTCAGATACCATGAGCGGCATTATCACAAAATGTCAATTGTCATGGTTTGGATTTGGCTACGGAATGCCATGGGTGGGATTATCTTGAAATCTTGAAAGCCATGGTTCTAGGGGTTGCCATAGGCGGTGCTATCACGAAGCATCGATTGCGAGGGACCTTTGAGGATTGATGATGGGGATGAGGAATCCGATACAGACCGTGTTGAGAAGCCAATCCGAAGCTAGAAATAAAAAGAAAAGAGAGAGAAAACTCTCCAAACAAATAAATCCTCTGTCTCTCTCTTACAAAAATGCACTGCAAACTTAACCAAGGCTAAAATATGCCTTAAGCACGGGTGCTTTAACCGTGGAGTCCAATGAACCTTAGGATAGTTCCTACGGGCCTTAAAAACCTTTGTGGAGGACCGAGGCTAGAGCTGGTCAGGTCCGGATCTTGGTTGATACTTGAGTACCTCTAGGCCTACTGTCGGCATTCTAACCTAATCACAAAGAAAAAGAAAAAACACTTATCATAAATTCTAAAAAAAACTCATGGTCTAAAACAAAAGTTAAAATCTTAAAATTTTGCTAAGGGACTAGCAAAAGCTAGGCATGGGGGTATGATGGGAACACCATCATGAGCCTTAACTAGCTCATTTTAACCTAGAAAAGAGAATAAATGCTCCTACATAACCAAGTGAAGGGCCTAACTTAGAGAATAACCGGGTTGAAAGAAAAGTAAGAAACAAAGGGTAAAATTATAATTTTACCATTGCAGTACAACAACAGGATTTCTCAAGGGTTTAACATGGGTCAATTGGTCTTAACAAGATAAAAAGTGGGTTGGTTCAATCATAAAAGGGTTGATATGCAATCTGAGAATTAAATGACATTCTGTAACCCTAAAATAGACCCACCTAACTTAACAAGGTTCTGGTCAGGATAAAAATCAACTAAACCCTCTAAAATGCATGAAAAAATATCCTCTAGGGTTTAGAACCTTTAATTTGGCCTTTAGAACCTATTTTGACCTAAATAGGGGTCCTAGTCAAACATTTGCCCTAAATTAGATTTTTATGCCAAATGTTCAGTCAAACGTAGTCAAACCTAAAATCCAACTTCATCATTGGATTCCTTAGGTTCAAATTAGATTTGTACCAAAATTTGGACCTAAAGGAAGGTCACCTTGACCTACTTTGCAAAACAATCCACTCAATTACTTTTATGCCCCTAACTTTCAAAAACTATACAGAAACCCCCTATCTTCCTCGCTACTCTTTACAATTAGGTCCCTCCGCCATTATAGCAGAAGAGTCCTACTCCAACAAGGATTCAAAAGGAAAGTCCTTGTTTCGTCAGAGAATCCCTCTCAAATTTGAAAGGGAGATTCTCTAAGGAATTCCCAACCATGTGAACTCAATCACACACTTTGATTCTCACCCAATCTCTCGTGCGAATGCACAAGAGATATGGGTATCTCTCGAATTTCCTACTCCGGCGAGGAAACCCATGCTTGGAAGCTTGTCTTCCAAGCACAAGGCCCTCTGTCGGTGCCTATAAAAGAAACCCCAAGCCCAGTCGGTCATTCCAAGCTTAATTTGGCCATAGAAACCCCAAAATTCCACCTTTTCTATCTCCGGCCAAATATCCCGCAAGCTCCGGTGATATCTCCTCCCTCTTCTTGTCGCTCTACCACCATACCAATGGCAGAGTCTTCTCCGCCTTGCTCTTCCGCATCGCACCACACCTGCGTGCGCGTCTTCAATCCTCTCGTCATCGCCACCTCTTCATCTCAGGGCTTTCATCTCTAGCGATGGGAAATACACGCCGTTCGCCCTCTACCTCCCCCCTTCGTCCAGATACCCTCAGTTAAGTTCCTCTCTCCCTACCTTTCACTTTCCCCATCTTTATTTCACAAAACCACCTTCGACAGCCGCAGATCACCCTCATCTACCTCATCTCCGGCCGACCACCGGCGAAGGCGCAACCGTCACTCCACGCACCCACACGCCTCGCCAACTATCGCAGAAGCTTCACCATCATCCACTGATCATCACCCGCCTCTTCATTGACCACCACACACGCCCTACACTTCCATCGAACAAATGCACTTTCACAGCCACAGTCTGACCTAGGTATGCACGCCTAGGCCGTTCTGCACCACGCCACTCACCGCCCCACCTTTGTCATGACACGGTGAAGCTCCCTAAGTGCTTTGACAGGGCTGTGAGGTCGTATTTGTGAGTTGCAGGTTTGACCCACAGCCGCCATTGGAGCAGGAGCAAAGATTGCTCGCAAGCTTGCTCCAGGTCGCTACGCTCTAGGAAGTTGAACTCCAGGTGCGCGGAGATATCTCACGACCCCTTTGCACCCAGTAATCGAAGCCAACGCCATCCGCTGCTGCAGCAATCAAGCGAAACTCCCTGCGGACGCATGCAAAGAAGCGGGTGGGACTTTAGTCCCACCTCGGTAACTTTGGGCGTAGGTAAGCGGCTTATATTGTTTTTGTGATATCAGCTTGTTGCCTCCGATCACGGGGTGAGGTCCCCTCACCCGATCACCTGTCTCGTTCGCGCTTACTCCTCTGCAGACCTAGCTACCTGACCTATTTACCCTGCACTCCTCACGCACCACCCACGCCGGTGTGCCTGGACCTGGGTGCGCTTGACCCGACCCGTATACCCGATTGGCTCTGGGAGGGAGAACTTAAGAGAGAAAAAGAGAAAGAGCATACGCGGGGGAGGGTAGGGGTAGGTTTTGCACTTCTGTGCAGGAAGAGAAAGAAGGAAGGGAAGCTAAAGGAAGGAGTCGTAGAGAAGAAAGAGGCTAAGGGCAGGAGAAGCTAAGGAAGAAAGCTGAGGACCTAAAGGCAAATGTGAAGGAGAGAAAGAAATCAGAGGCTGAAGGAGAAGAAGCTAAAGGAAGGAAGGAGAAGGCACGGCTGAAGGAAGAAGAAGAGAAGGAAGGAGCCACAGAAAGAAAGAAACCAGAGGCAGAAGACAGAGAAAGCGAAAGAAGCCAAGGTAGAGAAAAGAAAGGAAAGAAACCAAGAGAAGGAAAGAAGGAAGAAGAAGATAGAAGAAAAAGAAGCCGCAGAGGAAGGAAGGAGAAATCAGAGAAGGAAGAAAAGGAAGAGAAAGAATAGCACCTCAGAAGAAGAAGAAAGAAGACATAAATTAATTAATTCTATTTCTTTTCACACCTCTATTCATCTCTTTGAAGCATTTATATACATTGAACTTAATTCTATTTCTTCATAAATTGTTGAACATCACATTTTATCAATTTAAGATTGTGTTCTTAGTTTTTAAATACCAATTTGCTCCCCGTGTTTGACCTCGGATTCTTAATTTTTCGAGTAATAAATTCTTATTTATTCTTCGAAGCGATTTCAACTATACTGCAACGTGATATTTGCAAACTCGATCTCGCTTTCGCACAAGAATAGGCAGTGACAGTGACGCAGCAGACGCGACCAGAGCTGATAGACCGTATCATCGTAGGGCTGATGACAGATCCGTACTTACAGATGCTGCAAGAGAAAGTGCTGTCAGGGGATCGAGGAGGCTTTTCTTTTACGGATGAGGTGCTGTGCATGAGGGGACGCTTGTGCGTTCCTAGGGACGAGGAGTTGTTGAGAGAGCTCTTGACGGAGGTTCACGGGTCCAGGTTCACCATACATCTTAGGAACATAATGATGTATCATGATCTGAGACGTGACTTTTGGTGGAGAGGGATGAAACGGGATGTGGGTGAGTTTGTACAGCAGTGTTTAGTATGCCAGTAGGTGAAGGCCGAGCACCAGAGGCCTGTTGGGCCATTGCAGCCACTTCCTGTGCCAGAGTGGAAGTGGGAGAGCATCATCATGGACTTGGTGGTGGGTCTGCCTGTTACCCAGCGAGGACACGACGTAGTCTGGGTAATAGTGGACAGGTTGACGAAGATGGCATGCTTCCTACCGATCTGAGTCACCTTGGGACCAGCACAGTTGGTAGAGAGGTACATTCGCGATGTGGTACGCCTACACGGAGTTCCGCGTGAGATTGTATCCGACAGGGATACCTATTTCTCTTCCCAGTTCTGGGTGAGTTTCAGCAGGCTTTGGGGACACGGTTGAGGTTCAGTATCGCGTACCACCCCCAGACGAATGGACAGTCAGAGCGCACCATACAGATACTTGAGGACCTGTTGCGCGCCTGTGTACTGGACTAGAGAGGCTCATGGGAGGAGCATCTATCCCTGGAAAAGTTTGCATATAATAACAATTACCACTCGAGCATCGGCATGGCATCCTACGAGGCTCTGTATGGATGGAGGTGTACTGTACCCTTGAGTTGGGTCGAGGTGGGGACCAAGTGGGAGGTTGGCCCCAGGCTGATCCGGCAGAGTTAGGAGGTGATAGAGCAAATCCACAGACGACTCCGCACTGTCAGAAGTAGGCAGAAGAGTTATGCTGACCGGAAACGAAGAGAGGTGCAGTTTGAGGTTGGGGATCACGTCTTTCTCCGCGTTTCACCCATTAAGGGCCTGCAGCATTTTGGGGTGAAAGGGAAGCTTGCGACGAGGTTTGTGGGGCCTTTTGTGGTCCTGGAGCGGGTAGGACCCGTTGCTTATCGGTTTGCCCTTCCTCCCCAGCTTTCTGGAGTACACGATCCCAACCTTAGGAAGTATGTTGCCGATCCCAATCACGTTCTGAGCCACAAGAGCATCGAAGTGGGTGACGACCTGACCTACTCCGAGAGACCAGTGCAGATACTAGACAGAGCCGTTCGGAGTCTGAGATAGAAGTAGGTACCACTGGTGAAGGTCCTACGGAGAAGCCAGTGGTACGAGGAGGCTACCTGAGAGCCTGAGGCGGCGATGCGAGAGCAGTATCTGGAGCTTTTTGAGCGTACGTCTTTTCGGACCTACTTTGGTCCTCTTTAAGTTTGTTATGCGGCTTAGTTTCTTTCTCCGCACCCTAGCTAGTTCAAGTTTCAGGGACGAAACTTCCTTTAAGTTTGTTATGATGTAAAGATCTGTCCCACTTTTAGCCTTTTAAGACGTCTGCAGTCTCAGTCAGACATCTGTCCAAACGTTTGGACCCTTTTCCGGACGTCTGAAAATGAAATTTTTGTACGCTCTCTACGCTCTACGCGCAGGCGACACGCAAAATCTCTTTTTCCTCTCTCTCCTTACCTCCTTCCTACCCGAACCCTAAACCCCTCAGCCTCTATAAAAGCCACCCTCCCCTCCCCTCCTCTCCTCTCCACTCCATACACCACCACCACACCCCACCTTCACTGTCGCGAGAGGAGGTTAACGAGGGTGAGCGAGAGAGAGAGAGAGAGAGGAGAAGTGCGGGAGGAGGAGGAGGCCGAGGTCGGGAGCTTCAGTGGAAGCTCGTCGGAGCTTGCACGGCCACCGCAGGCGCTTGCGGGAAGAGGAGAGAGTTCAGAGCGGCATCCTCCACCACCTGCAGCAGCTGGAGCTGCGGCGGAGCAAGGATAAGCGACGGCGGATCAGTCCAGCTGGGAGCGATTTTTGATACTGAAAATTTTCCAGTATCAGACGTTTGGAGTGAAGTCCGGACGACTTGTGGAGCATCTGGACGTCTGGAGTCAAGACCAGACGTCTGAAAGCTCCTTTATCGCGAAGGTACGTTCTTTTCACGGTTATAGCCATGCAGGCTGCATCGCAGAAGATATGTTTGCCTGATTTTGGGTGGCTGCACTGTCGTACGCAGGAGCAGCCTTAGGAAGGAGCACGGAACACCCTCTCACACACTTTCAGACGTCTGATCAGCTTACTAGACGACCGGAGTGCTTCCAGACAACCGGAGGAGTGGTCCGACATCTGGAACCACTTTCAGACGATCGCAGGGGAGCCCTAAATGTCTGAGGACACCGCAGGAACTTGAGGTGAGGTTCTGTATCTTTTAAGACGTCTGGACTTGTTCCCAAACATCTGATTTTGGTTAGTAGACACGTTTTGACCTGTTTGGGGTCTGATCGGGATCTGTTTTACGCAAACGAAGTATCTGTAGTTTGCTTGTGAGTTTCTCTATGTACTAGAAACCTTTGTACACTATTCTGAATCGTCCTTTGTGATGTATTCCTTGATATAGGGTTTCAACCTACTACGTATTTGGGGCTCGCAGAGAAGCCTGGGTTTGGGGTTCGAGCCCCCATTACTCCCAGATTGTCTAGTAGAGTAGTATACTTCTATTAATCATATTAAATAAGAATGTGCCTGTGGAATTAGCTAACTGGAACCCCTAGGATGTGGCATGAACCCTGGGACAGAGAAACGAATGAACCAATTGTATTGCATGCTTGTATTTGTATACTTGATTAAGTTAAACTGCTAACAATTGCCTGTAATATAGTTGTGAACTACCTGTTAGAATATGAGCTGCCTAAGATGAATGAATAATTATCTGTGAAATCATCAATTGCATGTATTGAATTATGGAAATACAAACTGCCTGTATATAAATGAGAATTGAATCATGAATAATGGAATCCAGATCAGGATAATGTGGTGAACATGAGCTTGAACCCTACGGGGAATTAGAAGTAGAGCTCCTATGGTCAGATGGAAATCTACAATGTAGACGGGAAGTATGTTGGCCCTTGAGTACATGGTACCAAGGAGAGCGACTGTCCCCTTTTTATGTAGAGCGGAGCTAGCTGCCCTTGGGTTGAGACCCGGGGTTAAGATTGGCCACTCTACACCGACTTCTGTTGACCCTCATGTACACAGTACTGAAGCGAGATACTGATGTAGGGAGGGAGCTAGCCACCCCATGGGGCCCGAGGTTCAGCTAGCCACCCTACACCGACTTGTTAGGCCCTCTAGGCAAACCGGGGTAGTCAGACGAGGGTGCACGGACTGTGGAGGGGCGAGACCCTTGTTTCTGAGAGGGCTAGGCCCTATATTGTTCCGTGCTATACTTTGGGCATACCCGCTAGCGAAGACGTCTGACCGTGTGTCAGTGCGGAATAGTTGCCCGTGCGCTTATCATGGGTGCCGTAGTCACTGCTACGTCTTGACAGTGACCTCGGGTGGTTGACTGGGTGTAGGACTACCACGAGGGACTCTCTCGGCCAGGAGAACACCACGTGTACCTTCTACTCTTCGGAAAAGATTGCAATCAAGATCGTTCTTACAAGGAACATGCAAGATCAAGAAAATCTGAAAGTTTGAGGAAAAAGTGCAAAAAGGAAATGCATATAAAATAAAATAACTAGAAAAGAGAATTAAACATGTTGCTTTTACTGCTTTAGATAGTATAGATACCACTCTACTCAACGTTCGCTGACTCTGTCTTTTTCATAACACTGTTCAGGTTTAGGAGTTGAGTAGCCCAAGCTTTCGGCTGCGGAGGGTGCTGGGCCCAGTCTAGCCCAGCCGTAGTTCTATTGTAATGAGTTTCAGACTTTTAGCTATTGTTGTTGTTACTGTTACTTTCGTTTACGTTGTCTCTGTTGTTGTGGTGGTATATATTCAACAACAATTTTACTTTCCTTTACTGCTTTGTACGTTTTTCTGCTTAGTTATATTGCATGTGTGAAAGTGGTTTACTTTCCTGCTTTTTAGTTATTTCTTGTTGGACGGCTGGGTCTTGGGATTAGTCGAGGCGAGTCGGTCTCGGGTCCTGTAAGGATTTGGGAACCTGGTCGTAACAGTTACTATATAATTAGCCCATATTTGTGGGCCATTTAAGTATCTAAATGTCTAGACATTAAGTTAATTTTAACATTTAGATAGCATACATTAGGATGTAAATAAATTAATTCATATTTTTAGCTTGAGTGCATAATTCATGCATTTAGAATTAACCTAGGGTTGCATACATTTAATTAGTTAATTAATTAGGTGCACTATTTTAATTAACATAGAAGTTAAGGAGTTATGTGTAAATAACCCTAATTATTTTAATCTTTTATTCTTCTCCTTTGTAGGTAACTCCTCCGTCTCCGCCTCCTCCTACGCATCACATTGATTATACGGTGTTTTGAAATTCAAATCTTTGTAGCCGCGGCTACAAAAGAGGAGGGGCTGCCATTCAAAGGGTGGTCTCCCCCCCTTTGTTCCTCACTGTGCTCAAAGAACATTGTTTCTCTTCCATCCATACCACCGACCTCCCACCGTGGCAGTGCGACTCCACCACCGTGGGCATGTGGGGTGATAGCCCACACCACCAAGAGTCCTTGCAACTCCTACTGCATGCCCTCACCTCACCTAGCACCTGCACTCCCACATCTTCATCTCCAATCCACCCACGCTCCAGCACCATCATTCTCAGCACCCACGCCACTGCACGCCTTCACTAGCAGCTCTAGTGCACCCACCAGCACCTGCACGCCCACGCCTTCATCTCCAATCCACCCTCGCTCTAGCACCTTCATTCTCAGCACCCACACCTCCACGCGCCTTCACCAGTAGCTCCAGCGCACCAACCAGCACCTGCACGCCACCGTGTGCCACCTGCCCACCGCGCCTTCACCTTCACCACATCTGCGTGCCTTCCAGCCGCACATGTAGAGCGTGCTGCACCTCCACCAGCTCGCCCGGGCACCCAGAGCAACTCCAGCCGCATGCGCAAAGTGCGCTACACCTATGCTCGCGTGCCTTCCTGCAGCACGCACCCACATGCGCTGCATCTCCACCGTAGTAGGCAAGCGCGCCCACTTCCAGTTGCAGCGCACCTTCTTCCCCCCCGAGCCTTAGTCGCCACTCGCACCTCCAGCCAGTGCGCCTCAGCCCCACTTCCCGCAGCAGCCGTGCCCACTTCAGCCCCCGTGCACCTCCCTGCGTGCACCCGCACATCGCCTCGTTGCTGCCTGCAGCCTCCGCACTCCCTCCAACAGCCGTTGCATGCATAAGAGTAGCAGCAACCGCCTCCACCGCTGTGACTTCTCTCCTCCATCCAGTCGACCCAAGCCATCTCACGACGCGCCACCGCCACCGCCGCGAAGGCCTCGCTTTAGCTGACCTCTTGTAGTTGTAGCTCCTCGAATGAGCCTCTCTCCCTTGTGCAAGGAGGAGAGAGGTATAATCCTCTGTTTCTACTTGCATTTCTATTTATAGGAATTGCCATTGCGACATTCATTTTCTTGATTTATTTGGCTAATTTAATTGTGGTGAATTTATGCCCTCATGCTCATGCTTCTAGATAATTGTTAAGCCTTCTTATTCATCTCTATCTGCATTGTATTTAATTTTGAATTACATTTAGTATACATGCAAGTGAAAAGTACATGGCATACCCTTGCACATGGCTAATTTTATGACGTAAAAATTACATTAACACCCTTTGACTTCTCCATAAATTTAAGGTTTACATTCAGAGCTACACAGGCAATGTTTGATCTGGCGACTAGTTTAGCAAACTTGATTTTGACCTAATTGCGAGTTTAAATAAGTCATTACCTCCTTGTGGACACAACCCGCTCTTTTGTGAGTTGTTACAACCCGGTTCTCGAATCCCTACAGGACACAAGAATCGAACCGACTCGACTGATCCCATGAACTAGTCGTCCAACGAGAAAGTAACCAAAAAGCAGTAAAATAAACCACATTCACCATGCAAGTAATTAACAGTAACAAAAGTACAGCAGTAAAGAAAGAACTACTACAGTACACACCACCACAATAGTAGAGAATTAAAAACAAGTATAGAAATATGGAGTTTACAATAAAAGAGTACAAAAGTGTAACAACATACTCACTACTACAGGAACGGGTACAACACAAGTACAACTACTAGGCTCTACTAGGCCCAGCACCTTCCGCAACCGTAGGCTCTGGCTGCTCAACACCTGGTCTTGAAAAAGGTGGTAAGTACGACACGTCAGCGAAACACTGAGTAGAGTGGCAACCAACTAGCTAAGAAAGATAGTAAAGGTAGACAAGTAGCTGTTATTTTTAATTTCTTGCTTTATTTATCTATTTACTCTTTCTTGGTTTATTTCTCAGGTCTTTCTCTTGATCTCGAATGTTCCTCGTGGGAACGATCTTGATTGCAACCTTTTTCGAAAAGTAGAAGTAGCACGTGGTGCTCTCCTGGCCGAAAGAGTCCCCCGTGGTGGTCCTACCCTCAGTCAACCACCCCAAGGTTGCTGACAGATGTAACGGTGACTACGGCACGCACGATAAACGCACGGGTAGCTACCCCGCACTGGCACACTGTTAGTCGTTTCCATTAACGGGTGCGCCCAAAGCACAGCACGGAACCAGTATAGGGCAGAGCCCTCTCAGTAACAGGGGTCTAGCCCTCCACAGTAACCAAACAAGGGTCTTGCCCTTCCACAGTCCGCGTACCCTCGCCTGACTACCCTGGTTTGCCTAGTGGGCCTAACAAGTCGGTGTAGGACGGCTAGCTGAACCCTGGCCTCGTAAGGTGGCTAGCTCCCTCCCTACACTAGTAGCTCTCCCCGGTACTGTGTACGCGAGGGCCATAGAGTCGGTACAAAGTGGCCAGTCCTAACCCTGGGTCCCAACCCTAGGGCGGCTAGCTCCGCTCTTCACTAAACAGGGGGACAGTCGCTCTCCTTGGTACTCCGTACTCAAGGGCCAGCTCACTTCCCCATCCACTTTCCCAGTTCCATTCTATTTATTTTCAAGGAGCTCTACTCCTAATTCCCCATAGGGTTCGTGCTCATATTTCTCAGGCCAAGCCATACTAGGTTTCATCATTTCAGTTTTATTCGCAAATAGCACGTGTTTCCAACATTTAATCTTTCTTTTCCAATTTATATACAAGCAGCTCGAATTTAGTTTCCAAACAACAGGAATTACACATAGCAGTTATTAGCAACAGTACTCTACATCTCACAGGTAGCTGTTATCTAATTACAAGCAATTATCATTATTCTATCTACTTATCCAAGACTGCAATTCAGGCATTCAAGACATTCGTTTCAGTGTTTCTGTTCCTAGGATTCATGCCACACCCTAGGATCTATCATTCAATCTAGTTTTCAGGTCCTAGGATTCATGCCATACCCTAGGATCTATCATTTGTTTCAGATACGCATTTATGTTTGTAATTAACTAAGGGAAGCCACTCTACCTGCAAAACGGGAGTAATGGGGGCGTGATCGATATGTCCACATGCCTCCGCAACCCCCAAAGCCACAACAGAATGAGGTCCTAACACACGGATCAATTACAAGGAACCACTCAGAATAGGATAAAAGTATTTCAAACAAGTAGAGGAACTTATTCTGAGAAGAACAAAATCTTAAACACGGAAATTGGACCTCGAACGGACCCTAAACGGGTCAAAAACGACAACTCTGACTCAAATCAGACGTCTGGAACATCTTCCAAACGTCTTAAAAAGGGGTCCAGGTCATACCTCACTCTGCGCTGCTCCTCAGGCGTCCAGAGGTCCTGTTGAACCGTCTGCTCTCCGCCATCTGGTGACTCACCCAGATGTTTGAATCGCGTGGGAGGGCGTGTCCCATGCCTTCTCGAAGCGAAACCTGCACGCGTACGCAAAAATCCCTCAGCAAGGCACGCGACAGAGCTTCGGCGGAACGGCCTGCATGGCCATATCCGCAAAAGCAAGCAAAGGAGGAAAATATGTACCTCTCAGTCGTCTGGAGCTTCCTCCAGATGTCGCCCGTGTCGTCTGGATGTAGGTCCAGACGTTTGATTCTGGGAAAAATACCCAGAATCAAAACCTCTTTCGTCTTCGTTCCACTGCGCGCAGCCACGCCGCGCTCGTTCGCCGGCTGCCCGAGCTGCAGCAGCACCGGGGGAAACCTCCCCAGCACAACGCTCCTCCGCACGCATGCCGGCCGGCCTCGAACTGCTCCGGCGAGCTCTCTCTCTCTCACGCGCTCTCTCTCCTCTTCCCTCTCGCTACACCTCTCCTCTCCGCCACTGCACCCGGCAGTAGCTGCTGCCCTCGCTCTCGCTCTCGTGCTTACGCTGGAGGAAGGAGAAGACGGGTGGGGTGGTGAACGAGGGAGAGGGGAGAGGAGTATTTGTAGGCGTTGGGGGAAGGTCAGCGAGGGGAGAGAAAAAAGAAGAGGGTGGCAGGTTTCAGTCTGCGCGCGACACACGTGTAGACTCGTGATCGTACGCACACAAAAATTAATTTCCAGATGTCTGGGAAGGTGTCCAGATGTCTGGACCAACTCCCAGACGTCTTAAAGTGTTTTGATGTCACAGGTCTTAACATGAGTGGTTTAATTCTAATTTTAATTGTTTTGTTAAGCGATTTTCCACCACTTTGATCCTACAACGACAAATCATCTTAATAACATAATTCGAAAGTGAAAACTAACTTATCAAATGGCGCCGTTGCCGTGGAGGCAACAGGCTTAATTAAATCGCATTCATTCATTCATTCGTTCACATTGAATTAAATTTTGAATCATATTTAACTCTGAATTTTTTTTCTGATGCAAGTGCAATGATGTGCGACACACATTCTACAATTTGCAATCACACCAGCCATCGTGAGAGGCGACCCTTGACGTCGCCAGAGGAGAGCTACCTTACAAGGAACTAGATCGCCAGGAGGGGAAGGACGAGGACGCGACGATCATCTCTGCACATTTAGTCGCTGATTTGATTAGAGTAGGATTAAGACTTTAGACTTAATTATTCATTGCACATTTGGTTTGAAACCCTTGTTCTGGGGTACAGTTGAGGGGTTTGTTCCCCGATTTTGTTTTAGGCCCGTGTTGGGTAATTTTTGGGAGCCTGTTCCCTTTTTTTTAGATTTAGGTTTTTAATTTATTTTGAGGATTTTTTACCTTTAATTTGCTTATGCATAAGTAGCTAAAAAAAAAATTAAAACAAAAAACATGAGCTACCTACTAGAAGCTACTTGCCCTTAGGTCGAATCATTTAGGACCAAATGAGTAGCATCTAGATCCAATTCTTGTCTTGCATGAAGAATGCTGGAATCTGGTATGCACTTCTAACTTTGCATTTCTACCTGTCATGCAAATGCATTTGGATTAATTTCAAGACCACCTAATCTGTATTGAATAGATCTAACAAGTGGGCACATATTTTCTGGAAAAAGGATTAATTAAAGGAGGGACATTTTAAAAACCAAGGATTTGATTTTCAAACTTGGCGTGCGATTCAAAATTCAAAATCTTTTGCGGTGTATGCACACTTATATCTCTTGCACCACGGCACGCTTTAGACACTCCTTAGGTTTGGAAATACTAGGACAAGAGCCCTCCTATCGTTGGATTTTGAAGTGTTCAGAACTTGAGATCAAAGGTTTTGTAACTCCAAAGAGGGGGATACCCTGTCATGGATTTTTGGGGGTAGTTAAGAAGCACCGCGAAAGCACAGCTTCAAAGGAAGGCTTAGGCCTACTTGCATCCCTTGATCTTCCGTCTTTAGAGTTGCTCTACCATTTGAGCTTTAGGGAAGAGCACCTAAGCTCCAACTAGGTCTTTTTAGGCATATCGTAGGTCGACAAGTAGGCGTCACCTACAAGTGGACTTAAAATATCAAAAGCCTAACTAATAAAAGAATAAAAAGTCCTTTTTGAATTGTGTTTTGCTTGGGGAATTCTGATTGAGGTGTGGGTTAGAATGGACCACATTGATTTTCATCCTTTCACATCTTGCCCACACCCTTACCCCACTCTGCACTCTTCGATCCCATACGTCGAGATGGTTCATTTTTTGATAGACATAATGACAATCATTGGGATTCGTTTTACTCCTATTATAGGAGTATTGGCTTGGTTAAGCCCCAAATCAGTGAGCAGAACCTAGGAGCAGGATTTGCTTTGCCTAATATCCCACACACCATAGAAATACCCAACCCACCTCCTTGAATAATTATAATGGTTGGACAGACACTCCTGGGTACTATAAGCCTGAGCCTGACTTCTCTCCTAATAGAAATGACCTCTCCTCCTTGAAGATGGAAATACAGAAAATGCAAGACGAAATGATTGAATTGTTAGGAGAATCGTCGAGAGCAAGCCAACAAGAAAGAGATGAAATTAACCACCCAATCTACCCATTGAGGATGACGTACACCCATCTACAATTGATGCATCTCCTGTGGGAGAGCTACACTTTAAGTTGGAGGGAAAGTTTGGGGATTATGTAAGGGAGAATAGCTACTTGTCGAGGATCGATTTTGAAACCTCCCCGTTAGATGACACTTCCTTGAGAGGTCCATGCCTTACGTAGGAGGAAGATACATATGAAAGTAGCTATGCATTGGATGAAGAAAGGTGGCAATCCGAGGAAGATGATGATAAGGTTGAGTATCCACCTAAATTATATTGGAGTCAAAAGAAGGGAATGATGGTACCATTGGAAGACCTCGACCCAGATGATAGTATTTTCGTGACATTTGATGAAGTGGGTCGAAGTCAAGTTGTTAATCCTACCCTCCCTTTTGATCACGAGATGGAACTCAAACCCACCCTTAGGGAACCTAACCCTGAAGAAATTGACCTATCTGAGGAGTCCGATGTTACAAGTGTAAACAATTTACCTCAGATAGAGTACCCTAGGGGATCTGCTGAGATATTAGATGATTTTAAACCTTGGGTATATGATGAATTGTATGATAAGGAGAAAGATAAATTATATGAGGAACCTACATTCAAGATTTGGAGTGACACTAAGGGCAATTATGTCTTATTTGAAGAGTTAGTCCCTGAGGATGTCACAAATTTGACCAAATTAGGTTTCCTTAGCACACCCATCGATGATATTTCTCCTCATGATGAAATGATGGAAAATTTGGAAGCAACTTCTAAGATTTATGTGGATTTACATATAGAACCTGGGGATGACGTTGATAGGATAATCCCCAGATTTCTTGCTTCCAACCTGCCTTCATTTGATTCGAAGTCACCCTATGATTCACTTATGTCTGAAGGCGAAATTTTGACTCCTGATGAAGTGTAGGAAGATACTTGTGATAGTGCAAGGAATGCTAGGGATGCAATTGAGGATTTGGAAAGATTGTTAGGGATGGACATCGAGCTGATTAAATCCAACCTAGATCTTATGGCCATCCCACAACCTCGAAACTTGGACACCCTAGACGATCCTTGGTTTAGAGATATGCTCACTTTTGTTCTGACCAGGGGGCTTAACAAACCAATATTTCCTGTAATGGAGTATCGGGTATGGATTGATGATTTCTTTAGTTAGTCCATTGCCCTGGGGGTTTATCTCTGCACCATTCCTTCCCCATTCCTTTTGGAGGATCCTTGTCATCCTCCCCCTATCCCTTTGGAGGTTGTTATGCCAGTTTATCCTTTAGAACCTCTTATGGTGACCTGGGAAGATTTTATTCCCATCTTAGTTGGGCAAGCATTTGCTATTGGGCTTCATCATCAGCTTGCCAATATCCTAGGTTACTTGTTTTCTAAGCCAGCATTACTTTGCTCATTTTTATGGCCTATTTCTGCAATCTTTGAACCTGATTTGCAGGTTCTTTGGCTACTCGGCTGCTAGCAAATTAACGGCAGCCCATCTCTGACCTAGGTAATATCCTTCTTTGCAATGGGGACATTGCAGATTTTAGTCGTGGGGGGGTGTACTTGGGATATACATAGCATTTATAGATAGTGCATTCATGCATTTAGTTAAAGCATTCGGCATTGCATACATTTGCATTAAAAAAAAAAGAGAGAGAACAAAGAGAAAAATATTTTGTAATTATTAAGCTTAACTGGCTATCAGAACTCTAGGTTAGACTAAGTTGATTCTAAGGTCGAACTTTAGAAGCTAAGTGAGCTACTAGCTTTAGACCTTTAGGGTCCTTTGTGGACTTAAAAACTTAAGTAGGAGTTAAGTTGCGGACCATTCCTCAAGAGGTTGAGGAAGGAAAGCTAGGGATTGAGTTAAAAGGTGGGGTAATACCTGGAGTCTTATTCTACCTTTTAGTTTACGGGTCCTTGTAACCCAAGCATCCAAATTTCACACACTTAGTCTTGTGTAAGTAAGTGATCACCTTAATTCCTTTCTTAAAAGAAATTTGGTTCTCTTAGTTTGGCTTAGGAGAGGCTTGAAAACACAATTTGATTAGAAGAGTTCCTGCCGTAGGAGAGGTGGAGTATATACTCACCTTGAGGATGCGATGATAGCATATTACCTCCTCAGCTCTTGTCTCTTAGGATATCCATCCTACTAGGGGCATGTAAGCACATTGTGCGATTCAGGTACCATGGGCGGCCCTATCTCGAAGTGCCAATTGCCATAGGCCTGAATTCGCTTAAGAAATCCATGGGCGATATTATCTCGTAGTGTCGATTGCCAGGAGTTCATGGGGTCGCTATGGGCAGTGCTATCTTGAAGCATCGAAAGCCAAGCACCCTTCGAGGTATGGTGATGGGGACAATGAATCCGACATAAACCGTGTTGATAGCTGGTCTGAGGTTAGACTTAGAGGAATCAAACAAATATATATATATATATCCTTTTTCTTTTCTAGGTTGGCAGTCATACCAACCTCAAATAACTCAAACCAATGCACATGCAGAGATGCTTTAATCTCAGGGATCAATAAACCTTAGGGTAGAGTTAGAAATCAGGGAAACTTGTGCCTGCAACTCGCCTTTAGCAGACCTAGTCTGTAACTTGCAACTACTTGGAAACCTTAGGTCTAAAGTCTGAACTTAATATGTTTCTAAAGGAAGACAGATTGAGTTGGCTAGTTTACTTGGAGTGCTAGGTTTTGATTGGATTTGCTAGGGACTAGCAAAAACTAGGCATGGGGGTATTTGATTAGCCTATATTTGTGGGCTATTTAAGTATCTAAATGTCTAGACATTAAGTTAATTTTAACATTTAGATAGCATACATTAGGATGTAAATAGATTAATTCACATTTTTAGCTTAAGTGCATAATTCATGCATTTAGAATTAACCTAGGGTTGCATACAATTAATTAGTTAATTAATTAGGTGCACTATTTTAATTAACATAGAAGTTAAGGAGTTATGTGTAAATAACCCTAATTATTTTATTCTTTTATTCTTCTTCTCCTTTGCAGGTAACTCCTCCGTCTCCGCCTCCTCCTCCTGCGCATCACATTGATTCTACGGTGTTTTGAAATTCAAATCTTTGTAGTCGTGGCTACAAAAGAGGACGGGCTGCCATTCAAAGGGAGGTCTCCACCCCTTTGTTCCTCACTGTGCTCAGAGAACATTGCTTCTCTTCCATCCATACCACCGGCCTCCCACCGCGGCAGTGCGACTCCACCACCGTGGGCGTGTAGGGTGACAGCCCACACCCCCAAGAGTCCCTGCAACTCCTCCTACTACATGCCCTCACCTCAGCCAGCACCTGCACGCCCACGCCTTCATCTCCAATCCACCCACGCTCCAATACCTTCATTCTCAGCACCCACGCCACTGCACGCCTTCACTAGCAGCTCCAGCGCACCCACCAGCACCTGCATGCCACCGCACGCCATCTGCCCACCGCGCCTTCACCTTCACCACGCCTGCGCACCTTCCAGCCGCGCACGCAGAGCACGCTGCACCTCCGCCACCTCGCCTACGCGCGCAGAGCAACTCTAGCCAGTGTTCCTCGCCTCCAGCCGCGTGCGCAGAGCACGCTACACCTATGCCCACGTGCCTTCCTACAGCACACACCCGCACGCACTGCATCTCCACCGCAACAGGCACGTGCGCCCACTTCCAGCCGCAACACACCTTCTTCCCCCCACGCCTCAGTCGCCACCCGCACCTTCAGCCAGTGCGCCTCAGCCCTGCTGCTCGCAGTAGCCGTACCCACTTCAGCCCACGTGCACCTCCCTGCGTGCGCCCGCACCTCGCCTCGCTACTACCTGCAGCCTCCGCACTCCCTCCAGCAGCCGTTGCGTGCACAAGAGTAGCAGCAACCGCCTCCACCGCTGCCACTTCTCTCCTCCATCCAGTCGGCCCAAGCCATCTCACGACGTGCCATCGCACCGCTGCAAAGGCCTCGCTTCAGCCGACCTCTTGTAGGAGTAGCTCCTCGAATGAGCCTCTCTCCCGTGTGCGAGGAGGAGAGAGGTATAATCCTCTGTTTCTACTTGCATTTCTATTTACAGGAATTGCCATTGCCACATTCATTTTCTTGATTTATTTGGTTAATTTAATTGTGGTGAATTTATGCCCTCATGCTCATACTTCTAGATAATTGTTAAGCCTTCTTATTCATCTCTATGTGCATTGTATTTAATTTTGAATTACCTTTTAGTATACATGCAAGTGAAAAGTAGATGGCATACCTTTGCACATGGCTAATTTTCTTAAGTAAAAATTACATTAACACCCTTTGACTTCTCCATAAATTTCAAGCTTACATTCAGAGCTACACAGGCATTGTTTGATCTGGCGAATAGTTTAGCGAACTTGATTTTGACCTAATTGCAAGTTTAAATAAGTCATTGCCTCCCTGTGGACATGACCTGCTCTCCTATGAGTGGTTTAATTGTAATTTTAATTATTTTGTTAAGGGGTTTTCTGCCACTTTGATCCTACAACGACAAAACATCGTAATAACATAATTCGAAAGCGAAAACCGACTTATCACTATAAACAAATAAGAAACATCCAAACAATATGATGATAAGCAGTCGCATCTGATCGTACAACCCACTCGGATCCTAGAACTCTAGGTCATATCTGTTGTGGAGTTTTTCAAGTGATTCCTTAACATGTTTCACTATAAGATCTTTGAAACGACCCTTCTTAAGGGCCCCTGCATGGTTCTTCGAACTTTCAGGGTATTTTCGGTAGTTTCCACACCCTTAGTTCTCGTTTCGTGTTTCCCATGGGGAAAAATGAATTTTGCAAGGCCAAGCCTGCAATTTTTCCCACCATAACAAACCTCCCCACCTGTCCCTACAAACCCTAAATCCTTTCTTACAAAACCTCTTGTTTTCCACACCAAACATCCCTCAGCGGCGCCTTACACCCAAGTTGAGAATGAAAGAGAGAAGAGGCAGAGAGGGCTTTCAAGCACGAGGTTCGAGGGTGACGCGAGGTTGCTGCTGCAGTGCAAACTTGAGGCACGATGAGGGGGAAGCAATGCGCGGGGGTGTGGACCGTTGGGAGCTTGAGGCGTGCAAGTGCGAGCTCCTATGGTGTGGTAGCTGCATAGCCCACGAGGGTGTAGCATGCAAGGCGAGCAAGCGCGGATAGCGAGGAGGGCGTGTGGCTCCATGTTGCATGCGAACCATGAGCGGGGCAAGCACGGGCATCGAAGCTCGCAAGCGTGTGGGGTGTCATGCGCAAGGGTGAGTCCGAGGAGCTGCGCGCATGGGGTAGTGCGCACACGCCATGAGAGGGAGAAGGCATGATGGTCGAGGTGCTCAGGTGCAGCAACCAAGGCAATCGCTCAATGAGAGAGAGAGATGCAGTGCGGGGACGCTGTGTATGCATGCAGCCTAAGGCAAGTTCGCGTGGGGAGCCACATGCGAGTAGACTTCAAGGCGCACATCGAACATTCGAAGAGCCGCACAGATGACGGGGATGAGCACTAGACATCCAAGGAGGAAAGCGCGAGGACAAAGCGAGCCTCGAGGCTCACTAAGATGACTGGAGCATGTGTCAGACGTTTGAAAGAGGTGTGAGGCGCTCTTTGTTATGAGAGGGTAGTCAGTTCAACCATACCAAACCAACCCGGTCTGGTTCAAGTGATCCAGGGAGGTTTTTGGGCCAGTTCAGGGATCCAACGGAGCCCGTTTTTCACGCAACAAGTATCGTTGGAATGCTAAGAGAATTTCCCATGTTTTGAAATCTGTTCCATCACATTTTGAGTTTGTTAAGCCTACTGAAGGATCTGATTTAACCATCTAATGTCCTTTGGGACCTTTGGTTGACACAGGTCTCAAGTCCAGGGAGCGTGCAGGACTTACAGGGATGTCTGGATCAGTTCCTTATGCCCCTACATCTCCCATACACCTAGGTAGAGTGGTCCACCCTGTGTGTCTCATTTAATTGTGGAATTGAATGCATGCTATAAGTTAATGAATTATCAAGTTTTGAAATGCTAATTGTGAATAGAAATGATGAATGCATTCCTCTGATGGAAGCACACACATATGCCCTAGTGCCTAAATTATGAGCTTTACAAGTCTTATACACATGAGAAGTGATTGACACTTGTTTCAAAATAATGATTGTAAATACCTGTTCTATCCTGAGCCTTTTAAGACATCTGGATTGTCGGTCAGACGTTTGGACCCCTTCCTAAACATCTGGAAATCAAAATTTTGGTACGAGCCTTTGTGTCTGTGCGCAGGCTGCGCGTAGATAGTACCCCTCTTCTCTCTCTTTCCCTCTTCTCTCCTCCATCCAAACCCTAATGCGCCTTATAAAAGGCCCTCTCCCCCTTCTTCTCTTCCCCACTTCACCCCAGCCACCTTCCCTCCCTCTCACCACAGTGAGAGGAGCGAGTGCGAGAGAGAGCATGAGAGCAATGACGAGGAGGAGAGCCAGTGTGAGGAGAGGAGGAAGAGATTGAGCTCACGAGCTCGTGGGGGCTCGCCGAAGGACGCACGATCGGAGCGACGCATGCGGGAGGAGGAGTGCGTCGAGGGAGATGTCCCCGACACTTGCTGCAGCCAGAGCTGCAGGCAAGGAGGCGAGGTCGCAGCTGCGCGCGGCGAGGGAGAGCAGCAAGTCACTCTGATTATGGGATTTTTTCCAAAGTCAGAGATCTGGCGTGACGTCTAGACGACGGGGCCGACGTCTGGTGACTACACCAAACGTCTAAAAGCAGCTTATCGTGAAGGTATATTCCTTTTGCGGATACGGCCATGCAGGTCGCATCGCAGCCTCGATCTGCATGGCTAAAAGCGATGGATTTTGCCTGTCGCATGCAGAGACGACTGCGAGAAGGCACGGGGTGCGCCCTCCCATGTGATTCGGACGTCTAGATAGCTTACCATATGATCGGAAGCACTCTCAGACGTCCAGAGGAGAGGTCGGACGTCTGGAGCTGGGTCCAGACGGTCTAGAAGAGGTTCTGGACGTCTGAGGTCGATGCAGAGCCTGAGGTGTGTTTCTGGTTACTTTTAAGACGTCTGGACCTTGTGCCAAATGTCTGATTTAGGTCTGTAGTCTTATTTTTGACCCATTCAAGGTTCGTTTTATGCGAACAAGATATCACTGTTTTCCTTGAGAGTTCCTCTACTTAGAAAGCCTTTTATGTTGTTCTAAATGTTCCATTGTGGTATGTTCCTTGTTACAGGACTTCGATCAATTGCGGGTTCGGGGCTTGCTGAGGCACGTGAGCCTGTCGTTCGAACCCCCAATACTCCCCGGTTGTCTGGTTGAGTGGTCTTTCCATAATTTACTTATAAAACCTGAATGCATATGTGAATTGGATAACTAGAAACTTAGGATGTAGCATGAATCCTAGGACGAGAAATACTAGCACTGTTTGTATGCGTGTTTGAAATTGTAGTCTTAAATGAATGAGTAGAAATGTGAACAACTGCCTGTTAAAAAACAAGAGCTGCCTGTGAAATATGAAATACCTGTGTTAGTTAAATGGTTACATGCGACATTTCCTGTTGTATATGTTAAATGATGGAAATACAAGCTGCATATGTATAACCTGAGAATGGAAATGTGAATGATGGAACTTGGTATGGAATGGCATGAGAAATACAAGTATGAACCCTACGGGAAATTAGGAGTAGAGCTCCTGTGCATAAATGGAATGGATCTAGAAATATGAGTGGGAAGTGTACTGGCCCTTGAGTACGTGGTACCAAGGAGAGCGACTGTCCCCTGTTTAGTGTAGAGCGGAGCTAGCCGCCTTTGGGTTGGGACCCGGGGTTAGGATTGGCCACTCTACACCGACTTCTTGGCCCTCACGTACACTGTACAAGGGAGAGCTACTAGTGTAGGGAGAGAGCTAGCTACCCCACGGGGCCCAGGGTTCAGCTAGCCACCCTACACAGACTTGTTAGGCCCACTGGGCAAACAAGAGTAGTCAGACGAGGGTGCGTGGACTGTAGAGGGGCGAGAACCCTATTTGGTCCTGAGGGGCTAGACCCCTGTTACTGAGAGGGCTAGGCCCTATACTGTTCCGTGCTGTACTTTGGGCATACTCGTTAGTGGAAACGACTGATCGCGTGCTAGTGCAAGGTAACTACCCGTGCACTTATCGCGTGTGCCGTAGTCACCGCTATGTCTGTCCGTGACCTTGGGGTAGTTGACTGGGTGTAGGATCACAACGAGGGACTCTCCCGGCCAGGAAAGCACCACGTGTGCCTTCTACTCTTCGGAAAAGACTACAATCAAGATTGTTCCCACAAGGAACATTCGAGATTAAGAAAGAGATCTAAAAAATAAACCAATGGGTGAAAAGGAATAACTTGTAAAATAAAGTAATTGGGAAAGATAAATTACCTGTTAGTTTTTACTGCTTTAGTTAGTTGGTTGCTGTTACGAACGCAGCTTCAAGATTTTTTTTAAGACGTCTAGGAGGTGGCCCAGACGTCTGACCAGACGTCTGGAACCCCTTCCAGACGTCTGGGATTTAATTTCTGCCGCGTACGGGGTTGCCTCTGCGCACAGGCGCGCGCAGACTTGCAACCACCGCTCCTTTCCCTCTTTTTTCCTCTCTCCTCCTGCAAGGCGCAGTGCTGCGCTCTCTCTCTCTCTCTCTCTCCTCACGCGGCCTTATAAGGCCCTCTCCCTCACTCTCATCTCCTCCGCTTCCTTCTTCTTCTTCTTCCAGCCGATGCGAGAGCGAGCGAGCGGCGGCAGCAGCGGCCGCGGCAAGTGTGCGGGAGGAGGTGTTGCGCGAGGGCGGAGACGCTCGACCGTGAAGGTTCGAGCTTGCCGGGGCAGCTAGAGTCGACCGGCGGGGGAGCAGTGAGCGTGGAGTGTCGCGGGAGGGCTGCTGCAGCTCGAGCAGCAGGTGGACGAGGCGCGGCGCGGCCGTGCATCGCGGGCGGAGAGCGAGTCGAGCTCTGATTCTGGAAGTTTTTCCAGAATCAGATGTCTGGGCTTCCAACCAGACGACGGTGAAGACGTCTGGAGGACTGTCCAGTCGTTTGGCAAGTAAGTTATTTCGTCCTTCTTCCTTTTTCGTGCGTACGGCCATGCAACCGTCCGCCATGCCTTCATCTGCAACCCGTCATACTGAGAGCGAGGAGTGGATACGTGCAGGTTCTACCTGCGAGGGCGCGAGACTTGCCATCCAACGCGAATTGGACGTCTGGCCGCAGTGCCAGACGACGGAGAGGACTTCCAGACGTCCAGGTTGACCATCGGACGTCTGGAAACTAGGCTAGATGCCCTCGCAGGCTTCTGGACGTCTGAGGGACTACATAGAACGAAGGTACCATCTGACCCACATTTTAAGACGTCTGGAAGAGGTTCCAGACGTCTGATTTTGGACTGTTTCGTCATTTTCGACCCGTTTAGGGCCCGTTCGGAGTCCGTTTTCCGCGTTTGGAGTTGTGTTCTTTTCGGAATAAAATCCTCTACCCGGTTATAGTAATTATATACTGTTCTAAGAAACTCCTTGTGTTTGATCCTTGTGTTAGGACCCCGTTCCATTGCAGTCTCGGGGGTTGCGGAGGCACGCGGGATTTCCGACCACGCTTGCAGTACTCCCGTTGTAGCTGGTAGAGTGGCTTTTAAATTCGTTAGTATAAATTGTTATAATTATGGAACAATTAATAGAACCTAGGGCATTGCATGAATCCTAGGAATGAGAAACTAGATTGGATGATAAATCCTAGGGTATTGCATGAATCCTAGGGCTGGAAAACTAGATTGTATGATAGATCCTAGGGTACGGCATGAATCCTAGGACTGGAGAACTAGTGGAATATATAAATATTGCAGTCTCTGAAAAGTGGAAAGGAAATAATAGCTGCTTGTAAATTGGTTTAACCGCTGCCTATTATGAATAAATAAACATGATGGAAAACATGGGTTGTATGAACGTAAAACTGGAATAGTGAAACCTAAATGAGCTGAGTTAAAGGAGCTGGAACCCTACGAGGAATTAGGAGTAGAACTCCTGGAAAGAGAATGAATGGAACTGAGGAAATGAAAAGTGGAAGTGTGTTGTCTCTTGGGTAAGTGGTACCAAACAGAGCACACATTACCTCTTAGTGTAGAGGGGAGCTTGCCGCCCTCAGGTTGAGACCGGGGTGGGTTTGGCCATTGTACACCGACTTGCTGGCCCTCGCGTGCGCAGTACCGAGGAGAGCTACTAGTGTAGGGAGAGCACTAGCTACGCCACGGGCCCCGGGGTTCTGCTAGCCTCCTACACCGACTTGTTAGGCCCACTAGGCAAACCAGGGTAGTCAGGCGAGGGTGCGCGGACTGTGGAGGGGTTGGACCCCTGTTACTGAGAGGGCTCTGCCCTATACTGGTTCCGTGCTGTGCTTTGGGGCACACCCGTTAACGGAAATGACTGATAGCGTGCCAGTGCGGGGTAGCTACCCGTGTGTTTATTGCGCTTGCCGTAGTCACCGTTACGTCTGTCAGCGACCTTGGGGTGGTTGACTGAGAGTAGGATCACCACGGGGGACTCTCCCGGCCAGGAGAGCACCACGTGTTACTTCTACTTTTCGGAAAAGACTGCAATCAAGATCGTTCCCACGAGGAACATTCAAGATCAAGTGAAGGATTCGAGAAATAAATAAATCGTGAAATAATTGAAAGACGTAAATAAAGAAAGTAACAAAATATAACAGCTACTGTACACTCTACTGCTTCCTTAGTTTTAGTTGCCACTCTACTCAGCATTTCGCTAACGTGTTACACTTGTTACTTTTCAGGACCAGGTGTTCAGCAGCCAGGGTCAGCGGCTGCAGAGGACGCTGGGCCGAGTAGGGTCCAGTAGAGTTACCGCAGTTCTTTTGTACCCCTTTTTTGTTCCACTGTAGTGAGTTGTTCTTTTTACTCTCTATACTTTTCTTTACTTGTAGTTCATGTTATGTTATAAATGTTGTTCTACTGTTGTGGTGGTACATGCTGTAGTAGTTCATTTTCTTACTGCTGTATTTTTGTTACTGCTAGTCATATTCATGCTGAATGTGGTTTATTTTACTGCTCTTTTGGTTACTTCCTCGTTGGACGACTAGGTCTTGGGATTAGTCGAGTCGGTCCGGTTCTCGTGTCTCGTAGGGACTCGAGAATTGGGTCGTTACAGTTGCCACTCTACTCAGCGTTCGCTGACTTTGTTTACTCATAACCCTTTTCAGGTCTAGGTGTTAAGCAGCCCGAGTCCCCGGTTGCAGAGGGTGCTAGGCCCAGTCGAGCCCAACAGTAGTCTTCCTGTTGTAGTACTTTCTTGTGTTAGTGAGTTTCAGACTCTTGTTACCGTTTACATTTCTATACTTTATTTC
Source organism: Thalassia testudinum (assembly GCA_037157565.1). Classification (NCBI taxonomy): domain Eukaryota; kingdom Viridiplantae; phylum Streptophyta; class Magnoliopsida; order Alismatales; family Hydrocharitaceae; genus Thalassia; species Thalassia testudinum. The sequence goes on along the minus strand of JAZHRO010000012.1, from coordinate 6,359,009 downwards.
CGTTTTACTGTTGTGGTGGTGATATGTATTGTTAGCAGTTTTTACTTCTTTTACTGCTTGTACTCTTTTACTGTTAGTTACTTAGCATAGTGAATGTGGTTTAGTTACCTGCTTTTTGGTTATTTCTTGTTGGATGACTGGGTCTTGGGATTAGTCGAGTTGATCCGATCTCGTGTCCTGTAGGGATTCAGGAACCGGGTCGTAACAATGATAAACTCTAGTAATTGAGACAAAGGCCTGTTACTTGTAATGTATCGATTAGTTTGCCTTAGGACAAAACTTAAATATGTGTGGTGGTGCATGTTACTCACTAATTGTATGAAACATATTACTTTAAATAAGGATTATGCATGAACCTTAGGGTAATTTAGAATGGTAAATTTTCTACTGTAATCTAAGACTTTGAGAATAGTGAAACGTTACATCTACTTGTCCGGCACAACTGTTGGTTGGGTTTTGGTGTGGAAGTAAGCTGGCCTTCGGGTACACACATATCAAGGAGAGGCAACCATCCCTTTGTGTAGGGAGAGAGCTAACCTCCCCTCAAGTTGGGACCTAGGGTAGGCATGTCCTTCTTATATCGACTCTTGTTAGGCTTACTGGGTCAACCGGGATAGTCGGGCGAAGGTACACAGATTGGTGAGGGGCACGACCCCTATTCTGTTCTGTGTTGTATGGCTTAAAGCGTACCCATTAGCAGAAACAACTAATCGCGTACCAGTGCAGGGTAGCCCCCTGTGTGTTTATGATGCATGTTGTAGTTACCGCTACGTTGCAACTATAACCTCGGAGTGGTTGACCAGGTGTAAGACAAACGCGGGGTGTTTTTTCGGCCAGGAGAGCACCATGTACACATTCTGCATCACGAGAATACTACAATAAGATCGTTTCGTTAGGGAACATGTGAACCAAGAGAAAGTGGGATCCTTTGCTAGAATACTTGAAATTAAGAAAACTAGTAGCTAATAATGAAAATAAAACATACAAAATGCTTACAATTGTATTGTTTTTCACTTTAGTTAAAGTTGTTGTTATATTAATATATACTTGTCAATCTACTCAGCTCTTACTGACGTCTACCACTTGTAGTTAGGTCTAGGGAGTGAATAGCCAGCTTCACCAGCTGCAGGGCAAGCTAGGCTCAGTTGAGCTCAACCTTAGTTTTTCCCATTTCCATTCTGCTGTAGCTCATCTTTCCTTTCTATTATCGTGAGTATCTATTTTGGAACGAGTGGTTTCTGCTTTCATTTTTCTAACATGTTTGTGATGATTATGGTGTAGACTTTGCTATTTTCTTGTGGTACTGTTTCTAGTTACAGTGTACCTTACAGCTTTTCTGTCTTTTAATCATGCTTCTAGCTATGGTGCATGTGTGGAAAATATTATGTTCTTGTTTATTAATTGTTGGGTGACTGGGTGTTGGGATAGATGAGGCGATCCGACCCGAGTTACGCGTGGAGCCGGTTCAGGTCGTAACAATCTCTTAGGGGAAAATTGCTTAAACAAAATTTCATTGTTGGGACTTTCTTTGATTCTGTTGTCCATGTAATGTGCTCGTGCTCCATTGGGAGCCTAGTTACCTTGTAAATGTGCTCAACTGTCAAACCAATGTTCTACCCACCTATGTTGAAGGTTTTTGTAAAGCTTAACTTTTTGTGTAGGTAGTGGATGCGAAGAATCCAAACACTGGCTTCTTGAACTCTTTGTTCACTTCATCACAACAACGTTGATATGTAGAGATGAATTTCTTCATGGAGCATCTGCATGAGATCCTAGTTCTCTGTTGTGCTACCTTCTTTTCCTTCTTACATTGGTAGACTGTAAGATGTGTTATACAAAGTGATAGACTCATGTACAACAAAGATTTACGTACATTGGTTGTTTCTTAGTGTTGCACACTTGCTTCTCATTGCTAATGTTGAACCTTGGACTTTTCACGATGCATTTATGAATTTGATAACCAAAAATTACTTCGGTATTTGTACTGAAATTTCTTAACTAAATATTATGTGATCTATGTTACCTTGCAAGTGACATGGGTGACTTCCTTATATTCCCTTTTTGTTTCATGCTAGAAGCCTCCTCTTATTGATCCATCTTCATATAGAAATGAATGTGAGCAATCACGGTATGATGTATGTGATGTTAACATCGCATTGACTAAATATTTACCTTGAAAGTCTTGCTCTAAATTTCCTTAGCGTTAAAGATGGCTTCGCATTGTCACATTTTGCAACCTAATACAAACTTACAACACATCTTTTACTAAACTATATTAGCACCTATCTTCTATAGATGACATTTGTTATTATTGGACGTACAAAATAATCATGGGTATAATATGTGTAGAAGAAAGTCTAGGCACATGCACAACTTTGGAACATTACTCATGTTAGATTAACATGCACATATTCAACTCATTATCAATGTCACTAGCAAGAACACCAAAACTTTATAGACGATGTTCAGAAAATCAAAAATATGATGTTTAGTATGTCCACTAAAGTCCAAGCAAGCAAAGAAGCCTTATTAAGAGGCCTCTAAATATGAATGTGTGTAACTTTCTAAACAAGGCACATTGATGTGCAAATCTCTTTAAGAAACAAAACGTTCACAGGATGAAAACACATGCATATACAACATTCAAAAAAATGTAGATAACAAGAGCAAACGTGTAAGACCCTAAATTTGAATTTTTGCACCCGATCTAGATTACCCGCTTTGCAAAAAATCCAATGCTCTTTGTTGCACCCAAATTAGAGCCTTGTAACTCGCATTGTGAAAACTTTATGAATAAACCCCCCATGTACGTCATATTTTGTGGACAAACCCTTGCATATATTTTGAAGCTTGAACCCGTTGCCCTTGCAGAAGTCATTTTTGAATTCCTTGTGAAAATTGAAAACGAACAACATCGATTTCTCGCAAATTGGAGGTTGGTAGCCTAGTTTTTAGAGTCCAAGCGTGTTTCGTGTTTTATGGTGTTTTTCAGCGTAAATTAATTGTGTTTTATCCCAAATTTTTGAAATACAAACTAAAACCTAAACTTGATGTCTAAGGTCACCACATCCTAAACAGAATTTATGCGAGTTTTGTAATAAGAAAAAGAGGGAGACCACATCCTAAACCCTAAACTTGCCCCTTATAACACCCAAATACCAACCCCACCCTAAATCCCCATGTCACACACTCTCCTCCTCCCCTCCCTTACACAAGCCTTCGATCTCCCCTCCCCACTCGTGCTCCACCGCTTTGTCATCGATCCCCCACCTTCACCCGCAGTTCCTCTCCCTTTATCCTCATCAGTAGGTGTCACCTCGATGTCAACCGCGCACTGCTGCCCTCATCTCCCCTCTCTGATGCCTATTGAGCTCGTGCCAAGCTCCTCCTATTAGAATCATAATACGAACCAACAAATATTATTATACAGAATTATACATTAAATATGTACATATATTTAGGCATCACATTTATAGTTATTAAAGTAGTCTAGTTATGTAAATTGACAATTCACATCTTATTAGGATATGGGATTTAATGCATAGAAACTTTAAGAGAAAAATGCAATTTCGTGATGGGTGAAATTGATATTTTAATTTAAGTGGTTATGGTCCATGGAGGGATGAGGGCAAAATGAGAATTTGGTTTTCTGCATCCCATCGCGGAAAAGTTATAAATAGAGCCCAAGGTCTACCACGTCTACCACCACCCCCATAAGTTCTTTTCGCTCTCTCAACCCTTTGGAAGCACCATAGCCCACGGCTCCAGAGGATCTCCACGATCTCCGCTTCGCTTCTGCTACGATGGACTCAGGTATTCCTCCATCGTTTTCTTTCATTTTCATTTTTTGGTTGATGGTATAGGGAATAGAATGTTTTTGGGATTTGGTAGAAAATCATTCGATTTTAATTTTATACGAATTAAATCTATCAAGTAGTATCAGAACCTCTTTCTATTCACTATATCATTGCCTAATTGAATCGGATTTTGAGAAAAATAATTTCCATTCGATTTTTTTGGGGAATTGTTCTTCGTTTAAGTTTTTGGATTAATTTGATCCCATCATAATGAATCGATGACCACTAATGTTTGTTTTTGGGTTTTCATGTTCATTTGTATCTCACATTTAATAATCAAATCGAGTTTTGCGATTTGAATCGTGATTTGGGGTGTTTTCCCCAAATCCTGATTTCAGATCGTTGCCCTGGAATCAGTCCGTGATCGATCCGGTACCGGTACTCATGATGAGTACCGGTACTAGTAAGGCACAGGTACCCATCAGGCGCTTCCCGAACACTAGCGGTATCGATTGAGTATCGGTACTCATCATGAGTACGGTACATGTTGGATACTGGTCGAGCACAAGGAAGTGCCACCAGTATCGAAGGAGTACTAGTACTCATCATGAGTACCAGTACATGTGGGATACTGGTGGCGTCCAGAGGCATTGCCAGTATCATATGAGTATCGATATTCACTCATGATGAGTACCGGTACATGAGGGATACTGGCCTCGACTCAGGATCGGTCCAGTATCGATGGAGTACCGGTACTCATCATGAGTACCGATACATGTAGGATACTGGACATGGTCCTAGGATCGGTCCAGTACTTATGAAGTACCGATACCTAAGATCAATACCGGTACTACTCATTCTGGTACCGGTACCAATCTTGAGTACCGGTACTAAAGTGATATTTTGAGATGCATTTGTCATAAAATTTTGGTGTGAACATTAGTAGGTGGTTTTAATGTATTAAGCGCTCTGTCACATTTAGTAATTCTTGCCAAAGCAGGTTACTTCTTTTGTCAATTTATTTGAAACATTAAAGCAACTGTGTACGTTGTATTCCTGTGTGGGGAGCTTAACCCAAAAGTGAGTCACCTCATGACTGAATGCATATGTACACATTTAATGATAAATATCCCATTGAATTATTAGGTTTTCATGTGGGTAGTTAAGTTAATTCAAAGATGGCTTGATTGCTTATATGATTGTTTTTAATAGCTATTATCATTCCTAATACTATCCTTTACAATATTAATGTTTATTATCCAAAGACTAAATATTAATGATTGTATTGTTAAGTTTACTTCATTCTGATCATGTATTTGGTTTATTTCCTTTGTTTTTCCAGTTAACTCCTCTGCATCTGCCATAACTGCCAACCTGAATTCTATTCCAAAACTAAATGGATCTAATTTTAAATTCTGGAAAGAAAGTGTCCTTATTGTTCTGGGATGCATGGATCTAGACTATGCACTTCAAGTTAATCCTCCCTCCCCTCTTACAGATAAGAGTTCTTTTGAGGAAATAAAGAACTCTGAGAGGTGGGAGCGATCAAATCGCATGTGTCTAATGATCATATAACGTGTTATTCTAGAAAACTTTAGGGGTGCTATCTCAGAGGAATTAAATGCTAAGAAATTCTTTGATGAGATTGAGAGAAGATTTGCTAAGAGTGAGAAAGCTGAGACAAGCAATCTCTTTAGCAAACTTATCTCACTTAAGTACAGGGCATTGGAAACATAAGGAAGCATATTATGGAAATGTCTAATTTAGCCTCGAAACTAAAAGCACTTAAGTTGGAGTTGTCAGATGACCTCCTCGTGCACTTAGTTTTGATTTCCCTTCCTGCACAATATGGGCAGTTTAAGGTCAGCTATAACTACCAAAGGGAGAAGTGGACTCTTAACGAGCTCATTTCTCATTGTGTGCAAGAGGAAGAGAGGCCGAAACAGGACAAACCAGAAAGTGCTCATTTGGTTTCTAGACCCAAAAGAAAGCAGTCTAAGGATACAGCAGCTGCATCCTCCTCCAAAGGGAGTCAGAATAAGCCTAAGGCATCCTGCTTCTTTTGCAAGAGAGAAGGACATGTGAAGAAGGATTGTACCAAATATCACTCTTGGCGTAAAAGGAAAGGTACATCACTCTCTTTAGTTTGTTCAGAAGTTAATTATGCTTTTGTACCCTCAGACATTTGGTGGATAGATTCGGGAACTACTATTTACATTAGTGTGTCTATGTAGGGTTGCCTAAGCTGCCGAATGCCAAGTGATGGTGAAAGATACATCTATGTGAGCGACGGCAAGAAGGTGGAGGTAGAAGCCATTGCAGATTTTAGGCTATCAGCCACTACCGGTCACCAATTAAATTTGAAAGACACATTTGTTGTATTGTCGTTTAGACAAAATTTAGTTTCTGTTTATATGTTGGACAAATTTGGTTATTCTTGTGCATTTGGAAATAGACAATTTCAGTTGTTTCTTAATTCAAATTTAATTGGTTCTGGTTCATTATATGTTGGTGATAAATTATATATGCTGCATATGTTTTCCTCCAATTTAAAAACCTTCAATGCAACTTTGAGTGGTATAAAGCGTAAAATAACTCAAGAGAATTCCACTTTACAATGGCATAAGCGTTTAAGCCATATATCTAAACAGAGAATGGATAGGCTTATTTCGAATGGAATTCTTGATTCCCTTGATTACGCGGATTTGGATGTCTGTGTAGACTGGAAAAGAACAAACAATAGCGGTGTAGGTGCCACTAGAGCTACAGATGTCTTAGAACTAATACATACGGATATCTGTAGTCCATTCCCTACGGCTTCTTGGAATGGACAGCAATACTTTATTATGTTCATCGATGACTACTCTAGATATGGGTATCTATTTCTTCTTCACAAAAGGTCACAGTCTTTAGATGTGTTCAAGTCTTATAAGGCCGAGGTGGAAAACCAACTTGGAAAGAGGATTAAGGCCTTCAGATCTGACCGTGGTGGTGAGTACTACTGCAGATATGACGAATTAAGAGAACACCGTCCAGGACCATTTGCTTCTTTTCTAGATGAGTGCAACATAGTGTCTCAGTACACCATGCCTGGGACACCAAGCATGAATGGTGTTGCTGAACGCTGCAACAAGACTCTTAAGGATATGGTACGGAGTATGATTAGTTATACTTCTTTACCTAAGTCTATATGGGGAGAAGTACATAAAACAACTGTATATGTTCTCAATAGAGTACCAACTAAAGTAGTGCCTAAAACCTCATATGAAATGTGGACTAATAAGGCATCTAGTCTAAAACATTTGCATATCTGGGGGTGTTTAGCTGAGGCTAGGCCATACAGGCCTGCTGAAAGAAAACAGGACTCTAAGATGGTCACTTGCTATTTTGTAGGGTACTCTGCAAGGTCGAAGGGTTATAAGTTTTATAACCCAACTGTTGGTGCTAGAGCACCGCGATCGTTTGTTTTGATGGTAACAAAACACGTGTCGTTTAACATTTGCACTTGGAGTCTTAGATTTCAGGTCAAATTGCAAATGGAGACGTGATTAGATGGAGTTCGAGCTCGCATCCATGATGGATTGGAGGAGCTTGATGGAGAACAGAGGAGATTCGCGAGGAGCGTTAGATTGAAGATGGAAGGACAAGAAGAATAGAATAGAATTCTGTTTATTTCTTTCATGTACTTTTGTCTTTATTTTCCTTGCTCTTTTTTCCTTAGAACATAATGTTAAAGAGTCTCAAAGTACCCTAACAGTAGTCCTAGGAACACCGGCACAACCCTAGGATACTTAAGTTTTCTGTAGAGAACTTAGAAAACTAATATAGTATTCAAACAACTTTTTCAGACATCTAATTCCAAAATCAGACATCTGATAATGTGTTTTAAGACGTCTGACTGTTGATTCAGATGTCTGATAACATTTAGGCTGGATTTGTTAGCTCTATCTGATGAAATCAGACGTCCAGACCTCTGTCCAGACGTCTTAGAAGACATCTGATGACCTTGCCAGACGTCCTGTATGTCGTCTGATGGATTTGCACTAGAACCCTGTTTAGATCTGATTCAAGTCAGGAAGAAACCCGTATAAAATCAGACGTCTGACCTTATTTTCAAACGTTTTAAACTGGTTTCCCAGACGTCTGATGCTAGGATCAGACGTCTGATAACCCTGTCAGTGCAATCATTGTTCCTGATTTCGGCCTGATTCTCTTGGGCTTTGCACCCAACGGCTATGGAAGCTTTCCAAAGCCTTCCAAAGCCTTCCGAAGGCCTCTATAAATAGAGGAGAACCTCTTGCACACAATACACACCTAGACACACCTAGTAATACACTTTCACACCATTTTGTGTCTCTTGATTCTAAGAAGAAAAGCTCTTGCTCTCTAAGCTCAAGTTCTTCATCTTGAGAGCATCAAGCCTTTGCGCACCCGCTCTCCCGCCGTAGTTCACGAGAGCTACATTGCACCGTAGTGTAGCCCACGCACCCGCGTCATCGATTTGACGCGCTTCCATCAAAGGGGAGTTTCTTAATTCCTATAGAAGCTTAGGTTAAAAATTTCTTTATTGGCTCTATAGGGCTATATCTGTTATTTTACTTTGTTATTTGGTTGGGTATTCGCTTTGCGAATTCCCGTCTTCTTCGTGAGACAAAATCCTTCTCATGAAGAGAAGGGGTTTAAGGTACGCTACCCTCGTATAAAGTAGCGTGGTTGTAATTGAGGTTGAATCACCTTCGTTTAAGTGATTCGTTTAGTGGGTTTGATCAACTTGGTTGATCGAAAAATCCTAACTCGAGAGGGTTAGGTGATGATTTTTACTCGGTTTGGGTTTCTACCTTAAAATAATTGTGCACGTTGTGTGATTGAATTTTTTTGTGAGATTGTTTATATTCTATTCCACAATTTATTGCGTCACCCCTCCTAGTAGGGAAACTACACCAATGACTCGCTCATTTTTTGAGACTAGAAATGGCCACTTCTTTGAGGATGTTGGTTTGGAGGGTGATAGTCGCCACATTACATTTGAAGAACTAGATCATGTTCATAAGGAAATCATTAAACAAGCTCAGGTTCTTATTCCAACAACATTAGGGGAAGAAAGTAATGTAGATAATCTTCCTATTAATCAAATCGAAAAACTTCAAAACATTCAAGATCCTGCACCCATTAGGAGGTCCAGTAGAGAAAGGAGAAGTACAATATCTAGTGATTATGTTATTTTTTTCCAGGAAGTAGAGGCAGACTAAATGGATACGAATCCCATTTCGGTCACTCATGCCATCAGGAGTTCCCATCATCAAAACTGGATCAATGCCATGAATGAAGAGATAAAATCCATGAGTGACAACGAGGTTTAGGATGTTGTCCCATTGCCTGAAGGTGTGAAGCCCATTAGTTGTAAATGGATATTTAAAATCAAATGGGATTCACAAGACAATGTGAACAAATATAAGGCTCGTCTTGTTGCTAAGTGATTCACTTAAAAGGAAGGCATAGATTATAAAGAGACATTTTCACCAGTTTCATCTAAATATTCATTTAGAACCATAATGGTTTTAGTATTTCATTTTGATTTGGAGATACATTAGATGGATGTAAAGATAGCGTTTCTTAATGTTAACATTAATGAAACAATTTACATGATGCAACCAAAAAACTTTGCATTAGGAGATGCAAAGAAAATGGTTTACAAACTAAAGAAAGCAATTTATGGACTAAAGTAAGCTTCAAGACAGTGGTATTACAAGTTTCATGAAATAATTATCTCATTTAGCTTTGAGACAAATCTGGCTGATGATTATGTATATCACAAATTTTGTAAAGGAAAATATATTTTCATGGTTTTGTATGTGGATGACATCCTCCTCGCCTGTAATGATAATGGTTTGCTTGAGGAAACCAAGACATTTCTCTCTAGTAATTTTGAAATGAAGGATCTTGGTGAAGCCTCTTTTGTATTAGGAATCCAGATACAATGAGATCGTTCACGGGGTATCCTCAGATTATCACAAAGGAGATACATTGATACCATTCTAAGGCGATTTAGCATGGAGAATTGCAAATCAGAAGATACTCCAGTGGCTAAGGGAGATAAATTCTCTCTTAACCAATGTCCCAGGAATGAATTTAAAGCCAAAGAAATGGAAAATATTCCTTATGTAGCGGCAGTGGGAAGTTTGATGTATGCCTAAGTCTGCATGCAGCCAGACCTAGCATACATTGTTGGCATGTTGGGTAGATATTTAAGTAAGCCTGGATCCAACCATTGGAAGGCAGCCAAACGAGTCATGCGCTACCTACAAGGAATAAAAGATTTCATGCTCACATACAGGAGATTAGATCATTTGGAGATCCTCGAATATTCTGAATCTGACTTTGCGGGATGTTAGGATACCCAAAGATCTACTTCAGGATACATTTTTCTGCTAGCTGGAGGAGCTATCTCGTGGAGGAGTACAAAGAAACCTTGATAGCCACCTCCACTATGGAAGTAGAATTTATAGCGTGCTTCAAGACCTCAAATTATGGAGTATAGCTTAGGAATTTTGTCACAGCATTATGGATTATAGATGGTGTCAAAAGACCACTTCGGCTTTACTATGACAATAATTCAGCGGTGATGTACTCCAACAGCAAGAAAAGCTATTCGAGGTTGAAGCACATTGATATCAAGTATTTAGCGGTTAAGGAAAGAGTTCAAAGTGGATAGGTGTCCATTGAACACATTGGGACCAACTCCATAGTGGCAGACCCGCTCACTAAAGGGTTAACGCCAAAAGTTTTTCTTGAGCATGTTGTCTGCATAGGTGTTGTAACTATTCTATAATACAACAATTCAATGGGAGTTTGTTCTATTTTGGTATTTCAAGTATGGATATGTTTTGGATTATGCACATAATAAAGTTTTCCATTCTTTGAACTTATTAGTCATTGCCATGTGATCTCTTGTATGATAAAGTTTTGGACTAGTTGAAAATAGGCATGTGTAGATCACATTAACATAGAATTTTCATGCTATGTACCTATATCAGATCTATGTCATTACTTGTGTTAACATATGTGATTATTGTTTGGTCTAGTCGATTTCATAATGACGAAAACCAACTTTGGTTGAATGTTAATAAAGTATGGATGAGATTGGTAGAGATGTAGTTTATTGTGATGTTGTATTAATGAGCTCATACAGGTATATATAAACGTATGATTATAAGGATGATATATGTGGTTCGAGTGGAAGATTGTTAGAATCATAATACGAACCAACATATATTATTATACGGAATTATACGTTAAACATGTACATATATTTGGATATTACATTTATGGTCATTAAAGTGGTCTAGTTATGTTAATTGACAATTCGCATCATATTAGAATATGAATTTAATGCATAGAAACTTTAAGAGAAAAATGCAATTCCGTGATGGGTGGAATTGACATTTTAATTTAAGCAGTTATGATCCCTGGAGGGGTGAGAGCAAAACGGGCATTTGATTTTTCTGCATCCCATCGCAGAAAAGTTATAAATAGAGCCAAAGGTCTACCACGTCTAGCACCACTCCCATAAGTTCTTTTCGCTCTCTCAACCCTCTGGAAGCACCATAGCCATCGCCTCTCATTGGAGAAGCAAGCTCACGACTCGAGTGGATCTCCGCGATCTTCGCTTCACTTCCACTGCGATAGACTCAAGTATTCCTCCATCGTTTTCTTTCATTTTCATTTTTTGGTTGATGGTATAAGGAATAGAATGTTATTGGGATTTGCTAGAAAATCATTCGATTTTGATTTTATACGAATTAAATCCATCACCTCCCACTACCCACCGACGTGTGGGTGTATGTGTCGATGTAAGGGGGCGTGAGTTAATTGGCTGAAGTGTGTGTGAATGTGGTGCAGGCTGAAGGAGAGGAGAAGGAAGGGGGAGCATGAGGGAGGAGAGTGTGCTCATAAGCTATGTGTGCTCATGGATGAGAGAGAGAGAGCGAGGAGAGGGAGGAGAAGGTGATGGTGAAGAAGGTGGAATTGCTGGTGCAACAAGGTGTGTGCATGTGGGAGAGTGGCAGGGGGAGGAAGAAGATGGAGGAAGAAAGTGATGGTGTGCTTGCTGCCGTCAAGTAAGTGTGTGTGTGTGTGTGTGTGTGTGAGAGAGAGAGAGAGAGAGAGAGAGAGAAGATAGAGGGCTGGAGAGGAAGGAGGAAGATGGGGGGGCAGGGACTGTTGCCTTGGAGCTATGTGTGCATGTATGGGTTGTGTGTGTGTTGGGAGAGAGAGGAAGAATGAGATGATGGTGTGCCTAGTGTGTTCTATGGGTGTGGGTGTGTGTCGTGTGTGTTGTGTGTTTTGTGTGTGTGTGTGTGTGTGTGTGTGTTTTTGCTGAGGTTTACGTGTAACTTATGCTATATGTATGGGTGTATGATTACATGCATATATGTATATAATAGCATACATGTTGAGCGATATGTGTGGGTGTTACTTATATGTAATATCGGTATCCGGATATAGTTGGTAGGTATATGTTGGTTGCTATAAAGGTATGTGTATATAAATGTAGAAATATATCATACATATATTTATGCATGGATGCACTAATATATGATCCTTGTATACAAATTTATATGATATGTATATATGGGGATACATATATGTGTTTGCTTGTATTATTTAAGTATATGAACGAGGGTACAATTATATAAGTATCTATATGTATATAATGGGTATATAGGTATGCTTGGATGGGTAGGTGTGGATATATGTGTGTGTAGATTTTTATTATATGTGTGTGTGTGTGTGTAATATTTGTATACAATTCGCATGTAGGTGTATTCGGGTCGCATATGGGTTATATATATATAGGCATACGATGTGAGTGAGTACGCAGAAATGTATTGGTAGTGTCGGTGACTTGTGTGCATAAATTACAAGTCTTGGTATTGATGTCGTGCAGTGCGTGTAGGTGCAGGTGATCGAGTTTGCCTGAGGATCGTAGGCAAAGCACGGCGAGGGCCCACAGGTCACGACCCTGCCGAAGCATAGATCGATCGGGGGTCGACCGCGGATGGAGTGAACACGAGCATTTCTAAGAAAGTTGTACTCCCCTCCTATTTTGCAAAATTTAGACTGTAAGGCTTCTTTGGCCCCTCTCGGTGGTTTGGAAGTTAAATTTATGTTCCCCATGTTTAGAAACACTGAACAATTAGAAGAATGAATTGAGAACTACTTGTTTTACTTAATGGTAACTCAATTGATTGTCGTGGAAACTAATAATTAGTTGTTGAGCATAAATCTTAAAATGAAAGATTGAAGCTAGCATTTTGTGTTAATTTTGCCTAGCTAAATATTAAAGAATCATGAAAATGGGATGTTTTGTGCAATGTAAAATTGATAAATTCATGCTCGTTGAACAATGTAAATGAATAGTTATTAAAAGAATGATTGTGGAATTCGAAACACAAATGGCTTACAATTGATGGATCGGATGAGTTATATCTGATTTTAGAAGGAAATTTCGAAAGGGAAGAGGCATCTGATGTGAAAAAGAAAATCAAGCCCATCAAAGGTTGACCCATAAAGCGCGTAGGCCCAAGCAAAGCCTAAAAAGAGAGCTGGCCTAACCCAAAAACAAGGCAAGCCCTCCACCGGTTAGGTCGTGATGCCACTATTTCAAGTGAACCACTCAGAGCTAGTTGACTAGTTCGCTCGCGTTGGAACATTCAAGAGTGATTAGCTGCCTCAAGCACCTAGCCCTCGGGCGGCAGAGGATTGCCTAAAAGATTAAGACCTCGTAGTTAGTTGCTACATTGATCCTAATGACGTTGAGTAAGAAAGGCATTTGCGATGTAGAAGCCAGAGGGATGGCATAAGAATTGGAGCAGTGGTGTAGGAATCGAGGCACTAACGCAAAGAGCAAGGTGACAGAGTAGAAGTCAAGGCAACTTGCAAGGTGATATCACTCCATGAAGAACAATTGATTATTAGCCTCTATACCAATAAAACAATCCCCTCTAAAAGAGGGATCAGGTATCCGAGAAAGGGAACTTTCTCCCCATTCTATTTCACATTAGACACTAGTGGATAGTTGAGGGTTAGAACTCCTCCTTAAACGTACACCCAAGTAGTGGAATTGGATTACTAACTCCTTGTGTTCTTTCTCCCCATTTACGTGTCGGTAGCATTCACTTCTCCATTTCCTATTGAGCTTTATAGCCTCGATCAGTGCCTAAGTAACTAAATGTTTAAACAAGCTAAGTTGAGGAGTTGTATGCCTCCTCGACACCTCGATTATGACGTGCAATGCCTTATATAATGTTGAGGCTTGTACATGATTTGGATAATGGAATGATGGTAGATTAGCTAATGAGAATGATTCGACTATGTGCATGTAGAATCTACTTTGGGTACGATCTCCTCTCTATAGGCAGTTGAAAGTCACATCTCCACTCGAATAGGATACGATCCGATATTCCTAGCTGACCATTAGGTGTGTCTCGTTGAATCCTACATAAGTCTTGATGTTCCAGGTCAATAGAATGCCTAAAATTTTATATATTGTTAATTGAACAAATGAGAATAAAGAATTGAAACTAAATTTAAGGATTTGGAAATGGGAATCTCTTTTCGACTCTTCTTTATTTTGATATCCTTTTTCTTTGCTTTTACTGTTTAATACTTTACTGAACTCTTTAACTCATTTTGTATTATGTTTAACTTCTAACCAAAATTTTAGCAAGTTTACAAAGCTGAGCTGATGCAAGGTTTTTATGCCAATTTTACCACTTACAGTAGGTTTAGCAGTGGTAGGTACTACCTATTTTATTAGACTTGTCTATTTGGTGACATGTTTCCTCGATATGCTGGTGTTATTTTAACTTGCATCGTACTTTTACTTTACTTGAGACTTTGCCTTCGTTTTATTCCATTTGGTTCTCTGAATGTTAACGTAGACAAAGTTGATTTTATTTTTACACCACCATTGCTTGGTCACGATGGATTCACGTTTATTGTTGGGCAACAGATATACAACTCACGTTAGCTTGGAATTCCTGATTTGATCGTTGTGGGCTGGGTCATTACAAAATGATTGTTATGCTCTAAGACAGAGAACATTTATTGGAAATTTTATACAAACTCGTTCACGTGCAAAACTGCCCCTCTTTAGTACATCCATGAATTTCATACTTGTTGGCACACATGAAAATAAATAACTATGGTTAATGATAACGTAGGAGGTAATAAATGATATACAGGATAGCAAGTAATGATCCCACCTACCTCTCAATGCTATCCATGTTTCTTGAACACACTCTCGTTGGGTTATCATTCGTATTAGCACCACTTGTTTTCCAGCTGTGCATTGCTCTTCTTGGTTTCCTGCCAATGACAGTAAATGGGGGTGAGCGTTACGATCATGTTTAATCCTACGGACATCCGTTCATCACTTAATATAACAGGAGTTCCACCCGGCCAAAATAACGTTTGCGCTAAGACATTATGGCTCAGATACTCGAGGTTGTTGGCTAGAGGGATGGATACGAACCCTCGTATCCATTTGGTCGCGGGAATAATTTGGAGGGATAAAAAAGAAATAAGAGAAATTAAGGATTTTTATTTCACCTGGATGTTTGGTTGCGGATGTTATCATGTCGAAGAATTAAGGTGATTAATTCCACGTAAGGTGTTTGGTTGGAGGAATGAATAGGTGAAATTGGTGGTAAAAGTTAGTTGGAAAAGTGGTAGATGGATAATTTTGTCCTTAAGTGAGATGAAATACCTTTTTGTTTTAGTTGATATTTTAAATGATAAAGTTGATTGTATGACTTGTGACCATCGAATTCAATTTAGCATATCTTTAAAAATTATCACATGAAAGCAGGTTGTTTGAGATTAATTTTGAAGGCCTACTTTTGTATTGATAAAATGACAATGGTGGATTTGTACTTCAACAACATGTGAGCCGCTTTTTAGAAACTTGGAAGTTATGTTGTGTTTTCTGATAGGAAACTTATTTTAATATAAATTTATCAACTCTATTATTGCTTGTTTAAATTGGAAAGATGAACTTATATACTGTTTGATAGCGATCTTCATAAATGATAATAAGTTACACCATCAGAAGATTGTGTAAAGTGAAGAAATGAAGATAGAGAAACTATTTAATGGAGACTTGGTAAAAGGCAAAATTTCATTGAAATTGATGAATTGTGTTTTTATAATGTTTGGCTAAACAAAATCGACTCAATCATGTACATCGCTACACTAAGTTTTAATTACATAACACGATAGATTATAGATGTAGACTTAGCAATATAAGTCGTATACATCTCAGCTTCTATTCCTAAGTACCATGGTTTGATTTTGGTAGCCACTGAGAAGCCTTCGAAATCGACTCCACTTGGCTGTTGTTCGTCTCAAACATCCAAGGCAGTGATTTCGTTGAAAGATTGGAAAGAAACATTAAGAAGTTATCAAAAACAAGATTAAGATTCATACATGTATGAGAACCTACAATGGAACAAGGAGGACGAAATTAATTAGCAAGTTATTAGAAAATACGTATAAGTGTAGAAAGTTCTCGATACTTGTCTGTTAAGAAATAGAATAAGATGAACATCTTCAAAGATGTGTGCGTCCTATAAGGGCGAATGTTAAACAACCTACGTATAAATTTTTAATCATTTGCTCGAAAGTGTTCATCATTACAAGATGTGTATTGACATGAGCTTTCATCATTGCAATATTTCCTGCATGAAAATGTTAGAATACATTCTTCGTAGTATAAAACCTATCAAGTTAAGGATATACTTATAGGGAGACAATTCATCAACAACAATAAACATAAAAAGTAGTTGAGAACTCGCTAGTAATAGCAACAGACAGAAAATGCAGCAAAGACAGTAGGTCCTAGCAGAAAGCAACAAAATAGGAACGAACCCAGCAACCTAGTAGCCTTCTTCAAATCGAAAAACCAACGCATCCAAGGGGCGAAAGCACGAGCCAACCCAATAGTCAAACAATGTAAGACAACCCAATAGGAACCCACCCAACGTAAGGAAGCTATCAAGTCAGCAGTTTTCCTTGAGAAGTACAAAACCAAACCAAGCAAGGCAGACCAAATAGGAATCCACGCTAGACAACCTAGTAAGAACCAACCCAAGAGCAAGCAAGGCAGCAACACAGCAGTTGTCTTCAAACAATTGAAAACTAAACCATCCCAATAGCTAAACCACAAGGCAACCCAACAAGAATCCACAACATGCCAAAAGAAAGTCCTATGTGGTCGCTAGGCTATACTACAAATTTGCCTTTGCATGCACACTAATTCCAAAAAATTATAGTAACGATTTACCTTGTTAATGTGCAATATTCGAGGTGCACTCAACTTTCCTTGTGTGAGTACTTGAATGTTTGAACCTTCACATGGTTGCAAGTAAAAGATGCACCTGGAAAAAAGTTGATTAAAATGTAAGTTTAGAGTTATATTATTAGAGTACAAGTCAAATTTTACAAAATGTCAAGAGCCCGTCTAGAAATCAACTGAAGTGAAAGGGAGATTAGTTTTGTTGAAAAGATTTATGATCTTCATGGTCATTGGATGGCATGCAAATTGGTCAACATGTTTTCAGCTGACCAGATCTTCATTGGTGTTTTCAACTATGTCATCAGAGTGGTTTCTAATAGAAACATCCTTTCCCAATAATGCATCACTATTAGTTGAAACTTGTGAACCAAATTTGTGCTTCTGCTTGTTCAGCCAATGGGATAATAAACCACGGAGTGTCTCCTGGGCAAGGTTTATCTATGAAACATAAATAGGAAATGTTATGACATTGATCATATAATAAGGTGCATGAGAGACTAAATTTGTAGAAACATGTTCAAGTTAAGTTTGAAAAATAGAACATGATACGAATAAACCAAAACTAAGAAAATTAAGAAATGAAAATAGGAGACATGATTTCTCCCACTCGCTAAAGAAAAGGCTCAATATTTAATTTGAGCCCCCATGTGTCAATGTTTAAAATGAGATACCATTTTTATAGTGCTCCTTATCCAAGTATTTCATTGAAATAATAATTCTCTCCAATCAAATTACAAAATCATGATTGTTTCTATCAAATCAAATCATAAGAGCTGCTCGGAAATGTCAAAATTCATTTCTAACTATGCTATGAAATTCCATGCAAATAAATAAAGGATTTATCAAGAAAATTGACTATAAATATTCATGAGAGCAAAGTGGAACCTAACAATACACAAGAACTAATACAGTCTGGTAGATTGACGAAAATCTAGTAAACTTTGTGTAAGAAATAGCAACAAAACACATGTAACAGGGAAAACATACCTTATAGTCCTCAGATGCACATGAGATACTCAAGCCAACTACATACATTTCAGCAGAAGAACACTATGGAGTTTCCAGGTGAAAATGCAAAATTGTCACTAAGCCACAATCAAATTTGATAAGCAGTGATGTCGACTACCATCTCAAAAAGATCATCCTTCTTTTCATCAAAAATGTTACTGACAATACCAAAGTGTTCTCTACTTGCAACATATAAAAAAATAAGTGAAACATGCATAGGTGAAACTTGAAATAATGAAAAGCATTTAAATTAGCCAAATTGCAAAAGAAAACCATACCAAACGAGCTCGGAAAGGTTTAAATCATATCAGAAATAAGCACCAATTATAATAGTTTCCATTAATTGGTATGGAAAGTAACTAAGAAGAAAAGAAAATGAGAAAAATCATACCAAACGATTACATTAAATAGTATGGAAATTAACTAATATGGAAAGTAATTGAGAAGTTTGTCCAACTGTAAAGGATGAATATGAAGTAACTAACAGCATGAACATGTTCTAATTGGATGTGCACAACATAGTGAAAAAATTCAATCAAATTACATAATGTTCACTCACCTCATGTGATCATCCTTTTTACCCTCAAAAAAACAAATTACAACATAAATACACTCAACAAACTATAAACAAATTCCAACACAGAGAAGAAGCAATTCTCTTTACTTCATTAGTAATAAAGATCCACACTAGGATGAGAAATATAAGCACGAAAAAACTTCCAAACATGATAAAATCTATATCCATTTAGGACATGGTTGCAACAGAAAATCCTTTAGTCAAATATTAATTGAATTTTGTTCAGTTGCTCTTTTGACTTTTAGAAAAAATCACTAAACACAAAAAAATTGAAGCAATGGCCGATAATGGCAGAGCCTAACAATAGGCAAAACACAACCATTGTGCAGAGAATGCATGGGCTTATGACAACAGTAACAATAATATAATTCTCACAACAGTTAATGCAACAAGAAAAGAACGAGATACTAACCCTAAACTACCTGAGTACTATCAAGTGTAAAAGTAAACAAAACAAACTAAAGAGAAAATTTAGTAAAAAGAATCCACAAACACCACAATCCACGAATATCTATAGATGGTTCCTCTACATGCCTAACACATCACATACCTGTCTACCAGTTCTTGCCCAAGATTGTTGTGGAGAACCCTGATCTGCTACAATAGCAACAAAGAATCTGAACTCCACCCATTAATCCAACCTTTAGAACATAACACAAAATCAGGTTTGGTAACATTTCCAAGGGAAAATCAACTCAAAAGTAGAAGAAAGCACTTAGGGACAACACTAGATACCCTCCTCCTCTTTAAGTTCCTCCTGCTGTTCGATGAGCAAAAGGAGCACAACCCATGCCACCACTTGTAGCAACCACACAACCAATTTATAATGAACTCTACCCCTCACTCTCCTCCTCACTGAACGCCGGGAATGAGGACTGATGCGACCACAAGAGGAAAGCGCAGGTCTAAGAGGTGTCATTGTGAAGATGGGATATAAGAGAGAAAGGCCCTTTTATCAACCAAGTCGACCTCCTACTTGACCCTGCAGATTTCGTCATTTTATTCGGGTAAAGGTGTGCTTCAAACCAAGCAAAGCTAAAAAGAAACACGGTGAACAAGACGACATAACAGATTAAGAAATAAAGATGGCTAGAGGGACCTGCTATTAATGGAGTCAGCAAGTCAAGAAAGGAAGGTGGGGAAACTGACAACACAAAAAGTATAGCACTACCAAGAACCTAATAAAGCAAAGCTGTAAACCCTATTCAAAGGCCACTGTAAACACACAAGTGCATCATGCCCAAAAAATGGCACGCCGAAGACCACAACCTACACTCGAAATTGAAATCTTCATCGACATTTCTGGAAAGCGTAAAAATCATCAATAATAGAGCCTATTATCCACACAACTAATTCCAATTTCGACAATAACCTAATAATAGAAGGAGCTTCGAGAATAACTCATCTTCATTAGAGATAGTCGACGAAGCAGAGGTTTACGTCCATCTGCGAGGTGGATTCATGGTGAAGACCAATCACCAGAAAATGAAGTAGATATCATCCCTTCTCAAGCATTGACGTCGCCTCGCCCATCTCTAGGGTTTTGCGAGAGAACGACTGTGATGTCTCCCCTCGCAATTGAGAGCAGGAGTAGTCGGAGTTTGTTTGAGCCCCTTCTTGATTAGCCTCGATGAGTCGCCCCTCCGCATCAATTGTTAGGGTTTCGCGGGAGAGGAGCGAGCTGCCAGAGGGGCATCGTAAGAGAAAGCCACCGGCATGGAATAAACGAAAGGAACAACTCAATTCTTGGGGGGGGGGAAGCTCGCCAACCTGGGATTAGTGGGGAAACATCGGCTCCTTCCCATTTCGGAATTGGGCCTTCCAAACGAGGAATTAAGGCCTAATTCCAAGTACCAAATGGGGCCTCAATGAAAAGAAGCACATCACCATTTACTCCTTTGTCTTGTTTCCTAGATCATCAAGGCCACTAGTTATCAACCAACATTGTAATGCAATGTTAACGACTTATTTACGTTGACATGCTTAATTATACATCTACCAATGGTGATCATTAATTTCTGCTAATATTTTTTACATTTGCCTTTTCGTTATACTTATTATCATTCTTCACCCTTGTGGAAGGTGCATGTATTTATGGTTCTCATATTCCTTTCTTGTGGAGTGGTTAGTTATCCACGTTCACCGTGTACCAGTTCTTTTGATGCTAATTTACTGGTCCTCAATGGTGAGAGGGCCAACCGCA
Source organism: Thalassia testudinum (assembly GCA_037157565.1). NCBI lineage: Eukaryota > Viridiplantae > Streptophyta > Magnoliopsida > Alismatales > Hydrocharitaceae > Thalassia > Thalassia testudinum. The sequence goes on along the minus strand of JAZHRO010000012.1, from coordinate 6,338,067 downwards.
GTGCTGCTTTGTGCCTTTATATTTATTATAATACAGTCGTTATAGTATAAGATGAGACAGCTACGGTTGTCATTACCATACAATTTTTTACTCGGAAATAGTTTCCCGAGGTCGAACTCAGGGAACTACTGGAATTCTAGAAGTACAAAGTTTCCTTACAAAAATAAAAGAGAGAGAGGGAGAAATAGATTTCTTTGGCTTCTTCTTCTCTTCTTTCCCTTTTTGCTTTTCTTTTCTTCTTTCTCTTTTCTTCAGCTGCAGTGCCTCTATCTACAGGTCTTCCTTGGCCCTGTTTGCCTTCAATTCCTCTTCTTCTTCTGCTTGTCTCTGTTTCTTTTCTTCTTCAGTTCTTCTTTTTCTTGTCATTATCTTCTGCAAAGTCTTCTCTTTCTTTCTTCTTCTCTTTTCTTCTTCTTCTCCCCTGCTTTATCTCTTCTGAAGCTTCATCCGTCGTCTGATACCGCAGTCAGACGACTTAAACTGCTCTCTGCTACAGTGCTTCTCCTCTTTTGCTTCCTTCGCTGCTTCTTCTTCCTTGGTCTTGCTCAGCTGCAAGGCTTCTTCAGAGTTTCTTCTTCTTCTGCTCCTCTTCTTCTCCTTCCTGCGGCTAAGTGTTGAGCCTTCCTTCTTCACGCCCTGTTCCTGCACAAGGTACAGCAAAACCTAGCCCCTCCCTCTACCCGCACGTCTCTCTCTCTCTGTAAACCGCTCATAGGAAGCTCTCCCAGAGCCGGGTTATCGGGTCAGGTAGCGTACCCATGACCAGGCGCACCGACGTGGGTGGTGCGCGAGGAGTGCAGGGTAAACGGGTCGGCCAGGTCCGCGTGGAATGGGTCATGGACGAGGCGGGCGAGTGGGAGAGGGGACCTCACCCCGTGTTCTGAGGTGCTAAGGTAAAAGCACAAAATCAACTTAAATGGGTGCGGTGCTTCAAGATCTTACGATGTGGGACTAAACTTCGCTCCTTCTCGCGCATGCCCGGAGGAAGAACGCGACCTCACCTCAGCAGCTGCGTCCTCGTTTCCCCTCACATGCCAACTGCCTGCCTTCACCCGATTCTCCCCAATTCGCATCAGCTGGAGATCTGACGCTCTGAGGCCTAGAGATCGCTTGGAAGCTCCTTGCGTCGTCGCCAATGGTGGCCGGGGCAGCAGGTCTGTCTCACACAAATAGGGCCTCTCGGCCTAATCAGACCACAGGGGAACCTTCGTTGTGGCACGGCGAAGGTGGTGCGAGGTGCAGCAGGCTGCAGGATGGCCAAGGTGTGCGTGCCTAGGTCATTTTGTGGCCGGAAAAGTGGGTTTGATCGGGGGAATGTTGTGGAGGTGTAGAGTGGCAGTGGAGGGGTGGAGGGTGTTTGGTGAGGTGAGGCGGAGCTTTTGGGACAGTTGGCGAGTCGTATGGGGTTGTGGGATGACGGGAACGACTCGCCCGAGAGTGATCGGAGGTGGGGAAGATGAAGGTGGTCAGGCGTGGGCGTAGGGCGATCAAGCAAAACAAGTTGGGGAAAAGAAAGAGGGGAGGAAGGGAAATAACTGTAACTTACCTACAGGGACGAAGGGGGGCTGGAGCAACGGGCAGCCGTACCGACTGTCGCCGGAGAAGAAACACCCAAGGGAGAGAGCGGCGGCGAGGAAGAGGGCAGGGAGGCGTGCGCTTGGTGCGGCGCGACGCGAGGAGATCAGGCGAAGGTGGCTCTGCTGCTAGTATTGTAGTAGAGCGACGAGAAGGAGGAGGAGAAGCCGCCGGAGCTGGTGGGTTCCTGTCGGAGTGGGGAGAGAGGAAGGGTTGAGGGATTCTCCGTCAAGACCAAGTTGGGAGAACCGGCTGGCGATGCTGGTCTTTATAAAGGCGGTGGCGGAGGGGCGGACGCAGGGAGACGACGTGAGTCCCTTGCCGGAGTATGGTCGGAGACGAGACCCATACCTTCCGCGCGTTCGCACGGAAGGTGTGGGTGTCGTCAGGTAGCATGGCGGAGTCCCTGCGACAGCAGACGACGCAGGGAACTCTGCGTTCTCTTTGCAGGACGCCGCCCTCACCCTGCGCGGCGCCATGCTCCGCGCAAAGTCGCCGGAGCATGGTGCTACGCAGAGACTTGCAGGAGGGACCAAAATGCAAGGAACGACGAGGAAATAAGGGGCCAAAATGCAAGGGTTTCGAAAGTTGAGGGTCAAAAAGTAAATGATGAGGACCAAATTGCAATGTCGGTCAAGGAGGTCTCTTCTTAGGCTCAAGTTTTTATGCATGACTAAATTAGATCTAAGGATTTTAATGGTGAATTTTGTTTCTAGGTCAGACCATGTTTGATCGGTCAATTTATGTAGAAACCCAAATTAAATCATTAATTGGGCATGGTTCTCAATGTAGGTCAAAATGGGTTTCTAAGGCCAAATTGAAGGTTCTAAGCCCTATAGATTATTTTTATATGAATTTTAGAGGGTTTAGTTGATTTTTACCCTACCTCAAACCTCATGAATTGAAGTGGGTTTGTTTTAGGATTACAGAATGTCATTTAATTCCTTGGAGTTGTTGTAACCCTTGTTGGATCAGATCATCCCACTTTCCTTCTTATTAGGTTAGTTTGACCTGTGTTTTGTTACCTGAGTTACCATGTTTGCAGAATGTGTTGGTAAAATTACATTTTTACCCCTTATGACTTATTTTCTTCTTAAACTCAGAATTCTTTGAGTTAAGCCTTTCTTTGAGTTATGTAGGAGCTTTTTCTTGCATATCTAGGTTAGATTGTGCTAGTTAGGGTTCATGATGAGGTTCTCATCATACCCTCATGCCTAGCTTTTGCTAGTCCCTTAGCAAAATCTTAAGGTTTCAACCTTTGTTCTAGACCATGATGTTCTTAATAATTTTAGATAAGTGCTTTTTTCATTTGAACCTAGATTAGGTCAGAATGCTAACCATAGGCCTAAAAGGTACTCTAGTACCAACCAAGATTCAGATCTGTCTAGCCTCAGCCTCAGTCTTTAGCAAAAGTTTTTAAGGCCCACAAGAACTAACCTAAGGTCTATTGGACTTTGTGGTTAAAGCACCCGTGCTTGAAATGATTTTAGCCCTGGCTCAGTTCGCAGTGCGTTTTGTAAGAAAGAGAGATAGAAGATTTTTCTGTTTGGAGAGTTTTCTCTCTCTTTTTATTTTTAATTCTAGCTTAGGATTGGCTTTTCAACATGGTCTGTATCACATTCCTTGTTCCCATCATCAATCCTCAAGGGTTCCTGGCAATCGATGCTTCGAGATAGCATCGCCCATGGCAACCACCGGAACCCTAGCTATTGAGATTTCGAGATAATCCCATCCATGGTGTTCCGTGGACAAATCCAGACCCTGGCAATTGACACTTCGTGATAATGCCATCCATGGAATCTGAACCAGCAGAGTGCTTACATGCCCCCAGTAGGATATGTAAATATCCTAAGAGACAAGCATCGAGGAGATGATATTTTGTTACACATCTTCGAGAGGGATTTCCCACCTCTCCGTGCTGGGAACTCGTCCAAATCAACTTGTGTTGATCGGCCGCTCCTACTCTAGGTGTTCTTTTTAGAATTTTTGTGACGCTTCTGCGTGATTTTGATTTTTACGCTTACTGAACCAGGCTGTATGTGAAGTTAGGGTGCTTAGGTTATTGAGTCCCGTAGACCAAAAGTTAGTTAATGAGGCCAAATACTCCCTAAGCCTTGGACTTAATACTTAAGCTTTTCATTTTCCTCAACCTCTTGAAGAGTGTCTAGATCTTAATGGATACTAAAAGTCTATCCAAGAATGCCTAAGGTTTGCGTTCTTATTAATCTCACCATGTACTTTTCAATTTTTTCATGAATGAGGTCTAGAACTTAGGTCAATTCCTTAGTTTCTTACTAATGACTATCACTCTTTTCCCACATTTTTGTGCTCCTTTTTCATTTTGTTTCTTTCCTTCTCCCACAAAGTTTCCTTTCTCCTCCTATTCTTTTATTCTTTTTCGAATTTTTTTTTTAATTTTTATGGTGTTTTTGGCATATGTGAATTTTTTGTTTAAAACCTTTTCTTACAAGTTTTGCACTTTCATACCCCCCCATGCCTAAGATTTGCAATGTCCTCATTGTGACTTAGGGGGTTTTTATTCACTTAGTTCATTCCTTAGGACAGATGTTTTGATGAGTGAATGGGTCGGGATGACTGTTGCGGATGATTTCTAATCCCAGATGCAAGCATCTGAGGTGGAGTCGGCTGTCTTAAAGGGTGAACCTTAAGTGCACAAAGTTGTCAAAAAGGTTTTAGGTTTTCAAAGAAAATGACGGGCTGCCTCCCGTTAAGCGCTGAGTTTTACGCCATCGGCCGGGTGCAATAAGCTCATGGGGAATGGAGGATATAAGATGATTCAGCCAAATCAGTTACATCAATGAACGGTTTGAGTCTCTGACCGTTCACGAGAAAAGGTTCAGAATCGTGGCTAAGCGGACTGATTTCGATGGCTCCATTTCCAAAAACCTGTCGGACCAAGTATGGTCCGACCCACTTGGATCGCACCTTTCCAGGGAAAAGTTTGAGTCGGGCATCAAAGAGTAGGACCTTCTGACCAGGATGAAAGATCTTTCTCGAGATATGCTTGTCATGGAAGGCTTTAACCCGCTTCTTGTAGATTCGCGAGTTTTCATACGCGTCTAGGCGTAATTCATCGATCTCGCTGATTTGAAGCTTTTTGTGGGTTCCAGCCTTCGAAAGATCTAGATTATAGTTCCGTACTGCCCAATAGGCTTTATGCTCAAGTTCGACAGGAAGGTGACACGCCTTCCCATACACCAGTCTAAAGGGAGACATGCCTAATTGGATTTTGTGGGAGGTCCTATAGGCCCACAAGGCTTCCGAAAGTCAGGACAACCAGTCCTTCCTGTCAGGCCGAACAGTGACCTGCAGGATTTTCTTGATCTCCCGATTGGATAGCTCAGCTAGACCATTAGTCTGGGGGTGATAAGGAGTAGAGATTCGGTGAGACACCCCGTATTTGGTCATCAGTGGCCTAAACTGAGCATTTGTGAAATGGGTCCCCCCATATGAGATTATAGCACGAGGAATCCCAAACCTTGAGAAAATGTTTTGATGAATGAATTTGAGAACGATTTTGTGATCACAGATTCGGGTCGGTATGGCTTTGATCCATTTGGACACGTAGTCCACAGCTAGCAGAATGTATTAGAAACCATCCGAAATAGGAAAGGGGCCCATAAAATCAATCCCCCAAACGTCAAAGATTTCGCATACGAGAATCGGCTGCAAAGGCATCATGTCGCGATGACTCATGTTGCCCAAAGTTTGGCAACAACAACATGCCTTGCAGTGACTGTATGCGTCTTTGAACAGTGTGGGCCAGTAAAAGCCGCACTGGAGGACTTTTGATGCGGTTTTATGTCTAGAGAAATGGTCACCGCATGCCTGGTCATGGCAGAAAGAGAGGATATTGTTGACTTCCTCTTTCAGAACACATTTCCGGATGATTTGATCAGCACTTATGCGGAAGAGGTACGGGTCTTTCCAAATGTAATATTTGGCATCAGAGCGTAATTTGTCTTTCTTGGCCTTCGGCCAATCAGACGGGATCTGATGAGATGCCAAGTAGTTTACTATATCAGCAAACCATGGAAGGCTAGTACCAATAGTCAGCAGGTGCTCGTCAGGAAAATGTTCTGTGATGGGTCCGGAAGGGTTGATAATCTCAGAAGGAAGACGGGACAAATGGTCGGCTACCACATTCTGCCTTCCCGCCTTGTTGCGAATCTCGAGATCGAATTCTTGCAACAGCAAGATCCATTGGATTAGTCGGGGCTTCGCGTCCTTCTTAGCAAGGAGATGCCTCACAGCCGTGTGATCCGAGTAGATGATGACGTGGGAACCCAGGAGATACGATCGAAATTTTTCAAGGGTAAATACTACGGCTAGCAGCTCTTTCTCTGTAACCATGTAGTTACGCTAAGCCTCGTCAAGTGTCTTGCTAGCGTAGTAGATGACCACGGGTTTCCCGTCAGCTTTCTACCCCAGGACCGCTCCTACAGCGAAATCAGACGCATCGCACATGATCTCAAAGGGTTGAGACCAGTTAGGGGATTGTAGGATAGGTGCCTGGGTGACTCCGTCACGAAGGTTTTCAAAGGCTAGTGTGCATTCCTTGGAGATTTCAAAGGGTACATCCTTAGAGAGAAGAGTAGTCAAGGGGCGTGCGATTTTCGAGAAATCAGGAATGAAACGACGGTAAAAATCGACGTGCCCCAGAAAAGAACGAATGTCCCTGATCGAGCTAGGCATAGGAAGGCGAGAGATTAGATCAGCCTTAGCTCGATCCACTTGGATGCCTTTCTCCGAGATTAAATGTCCCAGGACAATTCCCTCAGGCACCATGAAATGGCTCTTTTCCCATGAAAGAACCAAATTCACATCGATGCACCGCCAGAGTATTTGGACCAAGTATTGGAGGCAATCATCAAATGATGCTCCAAAAATTGAAAAGTCATCCATGAAGACTTCCAGATAGTCACCTACCATATCTGAGAATATGGCAAGCATGCACCGTTGAAAAGTCGCGGGTGCATTGCAAAGACCGAAAGGCATCCTTCGGAATGCGTATGTTCCGAAGGGGCAAGTGAACGTGGTCTTCTCTTGGTCCGATGGATGGATTGCCACCTGGTTGTAACCGGAGTACCCGTCAAGAAAGCAGAAGAATCGATTTCCCGCTAATTTCTCGAGAATCTGATCAATGAAAGGTAGTGGGAAATGATCTTTCTTCGTGGAGGAATTGAGTCATCGGTAATCTACACAGACTCTCCACGAGTTGGCTAATCGGGTAGGAATGACTTCTCCGGTTTCAGTCGTTATAGTGGTGAGTCCTGCCTTTTTAGGCACGACCTAAATTGGGCTCACCCAACGACTATCGGAGATCGGGTAGATGATCCCGGCATCTAACCACTTGATGATCTTTTTCACGACCTCCTGCAGATTGGGGTTCAAGCGTCTCTGCATTTCATGAGAAGGTCGTGCACCCTCTTCTGAATAGATATGATGAGTACAATAAGAGAGACTTATTCCAGTCAGATCATCGAGAGTCCATCGATGGCTCTGCGATGTTGCTGGAGGACAGCAATCAGACGGGATTCCTGTTCGGGATTGAGCTTGGAATTGATAATCACAGGAAGGGTCTGATTAGAACCCAAAAAGATGTATTTCAAGTGATCAGGAAGGGGCTTTAGTTCACGGATGGGGTTATCAGCAGCAGCGGGTGGTTCAGAATAGATGTGAGGTTCAAGGGTAGGAGCTATTAGTTTGTCTAAATCTGGTTTTGACTCCTCTGTTTGTGGGTCAAAATATTTCTGCGGTTGATGAGGTATAATCAGGTCATTCTGAAAGTGTATTTCATCAACCAAAGCCCTAAGGTCACAAATTTGTTCGATGACACCGCAATTGATTCCTTGTTGGGCCTTAAATATATCAATTTTCAGGGTTTGATTTCCAAATTTTAGCTCTATTTGGCCCTCCTCACAGCTAATGTTGGCTCTAGCAGTAGCCAAGAAAGGTCTCCCTAGAATGATTGATGTATCTCTAGGGTTTTCAGGTGCGTCCATGTCTAAGACTATAAAGTCTACAGGAAAGTAGAAATCCCGCACTCTTACAATAACATCCTTGAGAATCCCTTTTGGTGACTTTATAGATCGATCTACTAATTGTAATGTCACCTCAGTTGGTTTTAGCTCAGATTCTTCTAGATGGTTAAGTAAGGATGTGGGTATCAGATTTATGGAAGTACCCAAGTCTAGCAATGCTCTATCAAATTGGGTATCACCTATCTTGCAGGAAATCAGGGGAGTACCAGGATCTTTAGCCTTGGGTGGGAGTCTGCTTAGGATTACAGAGCTGGCTTGCTCTGACAGTACAATTGGACTCCCACTCTTGGTTCGCGGCTTACGCTGGGGTGTACACACATTCTTTAAGAATCGTGCGTAAGTCGGCACGTGGCGGGTTGCATCCATCAAGGGGATGTTTATGTGGACCTACTCAAAGAGCTTGACTAGGTCCTCCTCAGGTGCCACGGGCTTGGTAGTCTTCTTTCCCTTGGTCAAGGCCTCGGGAAACGGAACCTTTGTTGGTTCTTCTAGGATAGGTCCAGGTCTTTGATCTGGGACAGGGATAGGAACGTCCTGGATTACCGTCCTAGGCTTGGGATCACTACCAGGCTTGGAGTGGTTTGGATAAGGTGGATCTTGGGTTTCCTTACCACTACGGGTTGTCACGGAATTAAGTCCTGCCTGGTTTTGGTTGGGATTGGGTAAGATGGGTTGTTGCTGATAGCCCGCAAAAGAAGTGGAAGCCTCCATCCCGTCGGGTGAAGGAACAGAGGGGCCCTGATAAATCATGTGGGCTTGGCCCGGGTTTGGGTTCATAACGCGCTGCTGTGTTGACACGTTATTCGGGTTAGAAAGAGGTTGGGAAGGAAGTGTGCCTGGCTGGCAAGAATTTGCCAACTAGGCCAGTTGATTTCGGACCTCTGTAAGTTCGTCCTTGTGTTATTTTTGGATAGCCGCATTCGTTCTTTGAATGTCAGCCAGAGTCTGAAGGATAAGGGACATTTGATCCTGGTTTGGCCCTGATGGATAAGTAGGGTTGGGCCGAGGCTGAGGCGGCTGGTAAGGACGAGGGGGTTGTGGGCAGGACTAAAAGGGTGGTCGTTGGATTTGGGAATTTCCCGCCCACTGAAAGTTGGGATGGTTTCGCCATCCAAGGTTGTAGGTGTTGGAGAATGGGTCATTCTGGATGGCGTTGAGGTCCTCGCAGGTCTGAGGAACCTCTAGAGAATCAGAGAAAGGGGGAATGGAATTCCCCAGGCTGGTATAGAAGGGATCGGATGACCCTCCGATCCGAGAATCAAATGGGGATGGATATGGATCCATCCCAGGAGAAGATCGGTGGAGAATGTTTTGCACAGTTTCCCATGTGGAAGGAGGCTGTGCAAAGGAGCTATGCGCAGAGGTGGCTCGCTGCAAGTGCTGAGTCAGCTCATCCACCTTCTTTTCAATGATTGAGACCTTGTCCAATTGACTGGCCATTAGTTCCAGGTCGACTGATGCGAACAGGCCCTGTGTCTCATGTGCTCCCCTAAGGTTCGTCGGTGCGCGGGTATTCGTCCTGTCGAATAATCCCATGGAGTCATTGTTGATGGAGTTCTCGCACATGTTTTCGAGGATCTCCCACACGGTGTCCTCATGTTGACCCATGATATTCCCTCCGCAGGTTGCATTGACGAAAAGACGGATGTCCTCACGGAGTCCCTGGTAAAAAGATTGGACTTGTTCCCATTTAGGAACTCCGTGATGGGGACACTTTCTCATGAGATCCTGAAAGCGATCCCATGCCTCATGGAGAGGTTCCCATGTTTGCTGAGTGAAGTGAGTAATCTGATGGCGCAAGGCATTGGTCCGACCAACGGGAAAGAACTTCTTCAAAAATTCGGACTGAAGTTCTCCCCAAGTGTTGATCGGCCAGGTCTGAGTTTAATACCAATGAGCGGCCTTGTCCATAAGAGAGAAGGAGAACATCTTCATGAGGAGAATGTCCCGATTTTGTGCATCTGACCCAAAAGTTTGGGCCAGATGCTTCAGCTGTTTGATGTGCTGGAAGGGATCTTCGGAATTAAGCCCATGGAATTTAGGTATAGCATGAATCATATTGGGCTTTAATTCGGAATCAGGTCCTCCAGTCGGGATTCTGACTCGAGGCTCAATGGCCACCGCAGCAGGATTATAATGGTCCCACATCATAGGATGCTGCGGTGGGTTCACAAAGTTTTGGAAGAGGTCATTGAGTCGCTGGAGCTGGTGCTCCAAATTGTTTTCTTCCTCAACTGGCTGAGCCATGATGGGGGAAGAAGAAGAGCTTGGTTTAGAATCAGATGAGAGAATAATGTGGTGGGGTTGCTGCACAAACACGGGTGTCGAGGCTTGGCTTTGACGAGAGTGAATTTCTAAAGGAGGTCTTAAGGGTGGTCTTAAGGACCTCCTACCGTACATGCACTGTTGGAATAGATGAATTTGGAAGGTGCTGGACCCAATCGAGACACCCAAAAATTGTTGGGTGACTATAGAGGTGCAGGGCAGATGGACCCCTTGATCAAAAAGATCGTCCACCTGAGAATTACCTGGGCAACCAGAGAGGGTGAGTCCTGCAAAGACCCCTACACGGTAGAGCGTCCCCACGGGTTACAAGATTTCCCCCACCCGACCTCTCTTGTCACTGCAGTTCCAGGTAGACTAGAATGGGGACCTTGACCTCTTAAGTCTACCTCTTTTACTTTAAGATCAAGGTGCTCAAGGTTCCACTTGAACTTTTAGGTATTTTGAGTGAAAAAGTGACCTAATTTTAAGGTTGGTTGACCCAAGGGGTCAACTTCACCTCTTGTTCCTTTGAGAGCTTTTGAGTCCTTTCTTTTAAGGTTCAAATGGGTTTAAGAGCCTGATTTGCTTAGGGTTCCTTTTGTATAGATCATTTCAAATAAGGTTTAGGCACACCTCTTTTTTTGGGCAGATCTTTTCTTTGTTAATAGAAGGTGTGTCTCTAAAAACCCTAGCTTTTCAATCCTTGAGTTGACTCTAGTTGGTCCATTTTAGTTGCCTCAAAATTTAGTATCTAGGGCTCAATCAAGAAGGTTTTAACCCTAGCTACCTTAATTGGATGGACAGTTAAAATGTGTTGAAATGAAAAATTAGGCAACTTTAATGAATTACTAAGTATAACACAGGTAGCCCTAAGTTGATTCTTCTTTTTGTTTCTTTTCATATTTTAAGGGAGTAAAGAAAGGGCTGATGAAGATTACCAGTTTGTTGGAGTGTTTGTTGTGCGGCTGCTCTTCCAATTCTTTTCCTTTACCTGCACACAAGAGAGAAAAAGATTAGCAGTTGTTTAAAAGAAATTCAAAGCTTCTAGAATAGCCGTTGCTCCCCGGCAACGGCGCCAAAATAATGGTGAGATGGCCAACCGCAGTGCTGCTTTGTGCCTTTATATTTATTATAATACAGTCGTTATAGTATAAGATGAGACAGCTACGGTTGTCATTACCATATAATTTTTTACTCGGAAATAGTTTCCCGAGGTCGAACTCAGGGAGCTACTAGAATTCTAGAAGTACAAAGTTTCCTTACAAAAATAAAAGAGAGAGAGGGAGAAATAGATTTCATTAGCTTCTTCTTCTCTTCTTTCTCTTTTTGCTTTTCTTTTCTTCTTTCTCTTTTCTTCAGCTGCAGTGCCTCTATCTACGGGTCTTCCTTGGCTCTGTTTGCCTTCAATTCCTCTTCTTCTTCTGCTTGTCTTCTGTTTCTTTTCTTCTTCAGTTCTTCTTTTTCTTGTCTTTATCTTCTGCAAAGTCTTCTCTTTCTTCTTCTCTTTTCTTTCTCTTTAGCTGCGGAGCCTTCTCTTTTCTTCTTCTTCTTCTTCCCTGCTTTATCTCTTCTGAAGCTTCATCCGTCGTCTGATACCGCAGTTAGACGACTTAAACTGCGGTCTGCTACAGTGCTTCTCCTCTTTTTCTTCCTTCGCTGCTTCTTCTTCCTTGGTCTTGCTCAGCTGCAAGGCTTCTTCAGAGTTTCTTCTTCTTCTCCTCCTCTTCTCCTTCCTGCGGCTAAGTGTTGAGCCTTCCTTCTTCACGCCCTGTTCCTGCACAAGGCACACCAAAACCTAGCCCTTCCCTCTTCCCGCACGTCTCTCTCTCTTTGTAAACCGTTCATAGGAAGCTCTCCCAGAGCTGGGTTATCGGGTTGGGTAGCGTACCCATGACTAGGCGCACCGGCGTGGGTGGTGCGCAAGGAGTGCAGGGTAAACGGGTCGGCCAGGTCCGCATGGCGTGGGTCGCGGACGAGGCGGGCGAGTGGGCGAGGGGACCTCACCCCGTGTTCTGAGGCGCTAAGGTAAAAGCACAAAATCAATTTAAATGGGTGCGGTGCTTCGAGATCTTACGATGTGGGACTAAACTTTGCTCCTTCTCGCGCGCGCCTGCAGGAAGAACGCGACCTCGCCTCAACAGCTGCGTCCTCGTTTCCCCTCGCGTGCTAGCTGCCTGCCTTCACCCAATTCTCCCCAATTCGTATCAGCTAGATATCTGACGCTCTAAGGCCTGGAGCTCGCTTGGAAGCTCCTTGCATCGTCGCCAATGGCAGCAGGGGCAGCAGGTCTGTCTCACACAAATAGGGCCTCTCGGCCTAATCAAACCACAGGGGAATCTTCACCGTGGCACAGCGAAGGTGGTGCGAGGTGCAATAGGCCACAGGACGGCCTAGGCGTGCGTGCCTAGGTCGTTCTGTGGCCGGAAAAGTGGGTTTGATCGGGGGAGTGTTGTGGAGGTGTGGAGTGGCAGTGGAGGGGCGGAGGGTGTTTAGTGAGGTGAGGTGGAGCTTTTGGGACAGTTGGTGAGTCGTATGGGATTGTGGGATGACGGGAACGACTCGCCGGAGAGTAACCGAAGGTGGGGAAGATGAAGGTGGTCAGGCGTGGGCGTAGGGCGATCAAGCAAAACAAGTTGGGGAAAAGAAAGAGGGGAGGAAGGGAAATAACTGTAACTTACCTACAGGGACGAAGGGGGGCCGGAGCGACGGGCAGCCGTACCGACTGTCGCCGGAGAAGAAACACCCAGAGGGAGAGAGCGGCGGCGAGGAAGAGGCAGGGAGGTGCGCGCTTGGTGCGGCGCGACGCGAGGAGATCAGGCGAAGGTGGCTCTGCTACTGGTATTGCAACAGAGCGACGGGAAGGAGGAGGAGGAGCCGCCGGAGCTGGTGGGTTCCTGTCGAAGTGGGGAGAGAGGAAGGGTTGAGGGATTCTCTGTCAAGACCAAGCTGGGAGAACTGGCTGGCGATGCTGGTCTTTATAAAGGCGGTGGCGGAGGGGCGGATGCAGGGAGACGACGTGCGTCCCTCGCCGGAGTATGGTCGGAGACGAGACCCATACCTTCCGCGCATTCGCACGGAAGGTGTGGGTGTCGTCAGGCAACATGGCGGAGTCCCTGCGACAACAGACGTCGTAGGGAACTCCACGTTCTCTTTGCAGGATGCCCCCCTCATCCTACGCGGCGCCATACTCCGCGCAAAGTCGCCGGAGCATGGTGCTGCGCAGAGACTTGCAGGAGGGACCAAAATGCAAAGAACGATGAGGAGATAAGGGGCCAAAATGTAAGGGTTTCGAAAGTTGAGGGTCAAAAAGTAAATGATGAGGACCAAATTGTAAAGTCGGTCAAGGAGGTCTCTTCCTAGGCTCAAGTTTTTATGCATGACTAAATTGGACCTAAGGATTTTAATGGTAAATTTTTTTCTATGTCAGACCATGTTTGATCGGCCAATTTACGTAAAAACCCAAATTAAATCATTAATTGGGCATGGTTCTCAATGTAGGTCAAAATGGGTTTCTAAGGCTAAAGTGAAGGTTTGAAACCCTATAGATTATTTTTCTATGAATTTTAGAGGGTTTAGTTGATTTTTACCCTGCCTCGAACCTCGTGAATTGAAGTGAATTTATTTTAAGGTTACAGAATGTCATTTAATTCTTTGGAGTTGTCGTAGCCTTTGTTGGATCAGATCATCCCACTTTCCTTCTTATTAGGTTAGTTTGACCTGTGTTTGGACCCTGAGTTACCCTGTTTGCAGATTGTGTTGGTAAAATTACATTTTTACCCCTTATGACTTGTTTTCTTCTTAAACTCAGAATTCTCTGAGTTAAGCCTTTCTTTGAGTTATGTAGGAGATTTTTCTTGCATATCTAGGTTAGATTGTGCTAGTTAGGGTTCATGATGAGGTTCTCATCACTCAACGTGTACTTGTAGCATCAAAATGTATGAATTGTGACACGTGCTTTAATACTATCGTGATTACATGAAAAATGATTATTGTTGATAATCTTTGAGCATTGATATGAACAACATTCAAATTTCCACGTCAAAATGGATATCGCTGACAATTGTAGATCCAACAATAATAATTTCATTGCAAAACAAATTAGCAAACATTCCTAAAGAGACACTCTTCATTATATTTGAAGTCCATTCCATTGATAGGCATGAACAAGTACGACGAGCTAAACTTTGCTCGCTAATATAGTTACACATAACATGGGCCATACAATAATGATAGTGTTCTTCACCATCGTTGATTTACAAGCATAGCCCTACAGCTATTAAACTACTATGCTATTAAATAGCTGATTTCCTACACAATGGCCACCGATGGCAACCAGTCTAACTACAACGGGGATGCTATGGACATGGTAGACATCAAGCAGGTGCTAAATCTTCTTATAGGTCAATTGTCTCTTCCCGTCCCTGAGGTAAGTATTAATTAATGGTTGCTTCTTTAAATTCTATGCGCTCATACAACTCTTAAACTTTTCCCTTGAGCTTTGTATTCTCTTCCTCCAACATGTAAATGTAATTCCTGACAAAAAATACAATGTCCCTCGGTATGGCCGCCTCTGGTGATAAGCCCCCAAATGGGAGTGCATTCTGGCAACAAATGCTCATCTTGAGTGGACATTTATGTTCATCTTCCGCTTGTGAAGTTTAACTCTCCCTCTTTATTAGTGTTTGTACATGTACAATTTTGCACATTAATTCAATGAATCCATACTATTCTAATTTTCCCGCAGCCGCGGTTGAGCGGATGGATAGGATTTTTAGTCTAAGGAGTAGAACCACACACATCCATCATCAGCAGTCTAGACAAGATTCTGCAATTGTAGTGCACAAACTCACCCCTTAGGAATGGTTCCCCCTCCACACCACCCCCCAACAATCATTTCTTCCTCTATTTCCTTCCTTGAAGCCATGTCACTACATGCAAAGTCTAACTTAATAATCTGAAAGAGGTAGCTCTATACTTATAGGCACTATTTGTTTGCAATGATTGATTTTGAGGGATTGTAAATTGTGTAGGTGAGATTATGAGGTAATCTCAGGATTGTGGTTGTTTTGTATTTGTTTACATTTTTAGGTCAAATCAAGGAATTTGAGGAATTAATTCTTCATTTGGTTAGTTAGAATATTTGTTGGTAGGATAGTATAGAGGAGGCTCAATCTTGAGAGGGATGAAACCAAGGGATTGGATAATCCCACCTCACCCCCCTAGATTGGACAAACCCAGATTAACGAGCTCAATCCTGGAATGACCCACTCCCGAGATTATCACAGCCAAACATGGAAATAAAAGGTCGAATCCCCAAAAATAAATGGGTCCACAAAGAGTGATGTAATAATGAAGTGTAACTGAACTACTACACAATAGGGGTCACATTATCCTACTATAAGAGAAGGAAAAAGTCAAAAGCTTAATAGGAAGTCAGTACCATTTTGTAATGATCGATACTATCTTAGGAATCTGGGATAGGCTTCGTGTAAAGTTGGACTGGGAGATATTTGGTTGGAGGATTTGTAATGATTAGGTTTTCCTCAATGGTAGCCTTAGATTCACTACTAATCTTATGGCTTTCATCCACGAGTTTGAGTCTAACTTTGGCCAAAGATTAAACCATCTCAAAAGATTTTGCTATGTTGGAAAACATTTCCCCGTAGGAAGATTGGCTCGGATCCTCTTTAGTACTGGCTTCCAACTTGGGGGCTTCCCCTTCAACTACCTTGGTTGTCTTATCTTCATGAGTAGAGCAAAGACATCTTTTTTTCACGGCCTGGTGGAGAAAATTCACTCTAAACTCTCAGGTTGGAAAGCCAAACTTCTTTCGTCTACTGCCAGGCTTCCCTTCATCAAGCATGTGCTATCCTCAATCCCAATCCACATTCTCTTGGTGATCAATATTCTAAGACTGTGATCCACAACCTTGAATCCACATTCACTACTTTCTTTTGGAACTCCGCGGAGGAGGATTGCCATCATCATTGGATCTCTTGGCCTTCTATCTGCGAGCCTCTCTCCTTTGGTGGGCTTGGCATCAGGGACCTTTCCATGGTCATTAAAGCCTTTAAGATGAAAAGGATGTGAGATATCTTGTTTGGTAACTCTCTTGCTCGACTCTTATGAGAAACCCCTATGGTCTTTCTCACAACGCCTACCATAATCGTTATAATAGATTCAACTCCCTTGTCTTGGCCTATAATGATATGAAACCTTTCATTCGCTAGGAAGTTAAGGAAGGAGACCTTTTTTGGATGGATATTCAGATTAGGGATTCCCCTCTCAAGGATTTCCTCCTGCAGGATATTGACCCTCCCTTGTTAAGATCAAAGATGCCTTAGCTCACCCTAATTTGATTGATCATCTTCATGCTATCCCTCCTAACATTCGATCCAAAATCTTTCAAACTGTCATGCTTGATGACAAAGATGTCCCAATTTGGACTCCGACTTTGAGTGGCAAATTCTCTATTTCCTCTGTTTACAACATCAATTTCAATTCTATTCCTTCTATTCTTGTGTTCCATTGTCTTTAGAACCTTAATCTTCCCCTTAGGCTGAGCCTTCTTGCTTGGAGAATTTTTCTTGACAGGCTCCCTACTGATGATAACATCCAAAAGCTTGGCTTCAATCTTCCCTCGAAATGTGTTTGCTGCCTTGCTCATTCCAACCTTGAAGCCTACTCTCACTTGTTTTGTCATAGCAATCTTGCCTTCTCTATTACCAATTAAACCTTCAAGAATATGCACCTCAACCCCATTTTGCCTTCCAACCTCTATCAAAATTTCCTTAACTCCAATGCCTCTTTTTGTAAAAGGTTCAAGGGTATTGCTAACTTATTTGGCATAACATATGGTGGATTCGTAATAAGATTAAGAAAGACAATTTCAATATTTTGCACATTAGTCAATTTCTCGATCGAAATTGGAGATCTTTTAACACGGCGAATTGGCTCAAATTCCAAAAGCTCAAAAATTCCAAAAGCTCAAAGTCTTTGTTGTGTCTTTGATTGGCCCAGTGACTGAGAACAAGGTCAACTTTGCGGCTATTAGCCATGATGGCTCCCATTCCATCGCTTGGATTCTTTAGGACAACTCTAGTTCTTTTATTGAAGCGACGTCTTCCAAGGTGTCTACCTCTTCTCCTTAGATGCATGGGCATCATAGAAGCTATCACTCACTTTCTGCAATTTGGGCATTGCAATTTTGATAATATATGTTATGAAATGGACTCCTCTCTACTTTATTACTGGTGGAACGGGAAAATTCCAGTTGCTTGGCACATACGTCCAGCTATGCAGGTCGCTAAGGAATGCTGTTCTTAGGCCATAAATTTGACTTATATTCATCCTATGGCCAACAATCTAGCACGCATGATTGCTTCCTCTGTTGATGGCCAATGGCAACTCTTCCGCTCGTCGGCACTTCTTTTGGCTAGGTGTCGTGGGTTGTTAAGATTAGATAAGAATCAGTTTCCTTATATTATTGGTTAGTTCTATGCTATTCCTGGGTTGTTTTTCTCTCTGTTTTTAGTTTTTTTGTATTAGGCCACAAGTCGGTCCTTCTTTCTGTGTATGAGATAGGTTTTGGTTTAATTTTCCAATCCCTCTCTTTTCCATAGTCTCTAGGGAGTGAAGGATGAGTAACATTGACTCTCGTATTTTAAAAAAAATGATGATATTATATTCGTAGGTGATATTTTAATATTATAATATGATACGAGTAGAAATAGATATATTTAATATATATGGAAGTTGATGCAAGTAAATATTAGTATTGATATTATGTAAAAAATAATGTTAAAGTGATATAAGTAAAAAATTATGAAATCTCGTAAAGAAATTTCTAACCTATCCGTATCCTACCCCGTAATCCGCTGTCAAACCTAACGCAAGAGGCTTACATGATTAACTAAAAATTTTTAAATATGTGCATATTCCAAAGCACAACCAAATATTTTATGCTAAAAGTGGTTCCTCAGTTTACATGGTGGAGAAAGACGATGCCCGGACTCTCGAGACGTGATCGAGGCAAGAAACAAACAGGGGACGTGCATCGTTTCGACCTTGTCGATCATGTGTGGACGTACGAATGGTTTCATCTAAACGCTCGTTCTCACTAAAACGAAAGTCTACGAGCACTTTCTCTTCAAAATGATGGATGTTTCGAACAATAATAGAGTATTTAATTAACAGAATAAATGAATCTGTCACTGACAACAGAATCAACAGCGGCATGTGCATCAAACACATTCATAAATGCATATGTTTACAAGAGGTCTCGAAGGTTTCATACCATAACGATCTTCACGCACCACCCACCAATGCCCTTCGCTAGCTATACCAACCCCGCCACCGATGTCTCGTTGCCGGTATAGGCCATTAGAGAACATGCCGTAATGTGAGAGAGGGATCGTCACGAAGGAAACTTGCGTAAAAAAAATTATCTAAGTTGCAAGGTAGAAGAAAACTAAACCTGTCTAGTCGAAGCCAGCCAGCGAGCACCCTGGACTTGCTTCTTCTCGGTGGTGAGGAGACGTGCATGGAAGTTTGGTGTCCGTGCACTTGGGTGGAGCACATGCTGCGTTTTCACGTGGGGGTGAGGACGGGAGGGAGTGGGGAGAGGTGGGGGTGGAAAAGACACATTCCTGTCTCTGGGTTTGCTTTTATAGAAGGTGGTCTGCGTACGAAAGCATGTATGGTCATGCTTCTTCTACTTCCCACCGCCCAAAATTTAATACATAGGTTCCTTACTTACTGGTAGTTGCTGGGGATTTGAGTGAAAGACTTCTGTGAGGGGAAGTTGGACTTATCATATCTGAGTTAATAAGCGGTGGTGTGCTAAAAAAAAGTTTATTTTTTAAAGGAATTTTCAAATTATTCCCCCTGCTGCGGCGTGTGCTCTTTGCGTGCGCTGATGATACGAGGTGCACCATGAGTACGATCGTGTGTTTCTCTTTGTGCTGCTGGTGACGTGTGTGGCCATCTGCTTGAGTGCGATCGTGTTTGGATTTGTTTGAGTGGGAACGTGTGCTTCTAGTTCGTGTGCGACTTCCTACATAGTCATGTTCAGGTTCGTATGCTACAACGTGTGCTGAATTAGTGGTGACCTGTGTGTAGCACTAAGAATTTTTATAATTTATATACATGTTATCATGAGATTGAATAAATTCAATTGCCGCTATTGAAGCATGGCACATATGTATTAAGCTAGGGTGCCTGGAAGATGAGGATACGTAGCAATTTAGGTTTCGTTGGGTAAAAAAAATAAATTTATGAAATAAGTAAATAAATAAAAAATAAATAAAATAAATAGCCGAAGAAGTGAAATAATTCATTTGAATATTTTGATAAATTAAAATTATTTTATAGAAATTAGAATAATTTTATTTCGTATTAAATTCACTTAACCTGATGTAAATATGAGATAAGATAAGTGATAGATTAAATACTTAATCTGATATAAATCTATTTATCCCGTCAATCAAATATCCCCTTATGATTTAATTAAGTTGCAGGTGAATTCCTGGTCCTCTTATTTGAAATGTCAAATTATGAAGGGTAGGCATTCTGATATTAAGTATGGCAATTTGATTTCTTGAGATTGTTCTCTCGTGTCTGCTGCAAGTGGTGTATGTCGTCGACCATGTCATGATCTCTTCTTTGTAGAGTTTCTACTGAGGTAGTGATTGAGGTTCTGCCAATAACTTCTCTCGTGATCAAGGCCGTCGTATAATAGAATGAGATAGAGCTCCCAAATTTTATGTTTGACGTTAATTGAATTTATATGATGTTAATTATTTTTATACATGTACTTGTCATATATATATATATATATATATATAGTGTCACAAAAAAAAATTAATCACAACAATCTAATAATCATGAGTAAATGTTGTTTCAATCATGTCAAGATATTTTATTTTTAGAGATAATTATTGAAAGATTGTCATCAAAATATTTCAGCAACGAGCTATAAATCGTTACTAATAATTTATCTTTGCCGTATAAAATTAGTCTTTACTTAATTATTTTTAATTTTAACCAATCTTTCGACGACGGTCGAAGAATCATCACCAATTATTTACCACGGTGATTATTACAAAGTCATCATCGAAAGTGTTTTGTCATGATTGGAAATCCTTGTTGAAAGATTGATTGTAGGTAGACTATATATTGGCGTCATCAAAAGAATTTCGTGACACTATTTCTGGTGACGATTATAAATTGTCACAAGAAGCACCTGTTTCAGTGAGGATGATATAGCAAAGTGGATAGTTTATCACATGAAGCTATATTCTCCTTCTATCTTAATCACTGATCTTTTTTGTCTTTTCTTTTGAAGGTGCTCTAGCTATTTTCTTTGTGGCATGATCAAATATTCCAACGAATATTATACACGTGAGGAGGATATATAGCTTCATCTGACTAATCTATTTACTCTGTTATATTAGCGTGGTCCCTGTTATGTCTATTAGCAGGAAGAGGCTCCCTAAATATATAAAAACGTAATCAAACTAACAAGTAGCAAATATAATTAGTTATTGCCCACTGGGAATTCGGAACTACAGCACAATCTTAATAGAAATCAAATGAAAACATTTACCATAGAATCCACGGCGTATGGCACTGGGCCCAAAGTCAGACTCCTTTATCTTCACAAGGTTCTACCATAATATCATTGTTGATTTTGAGCTTTCGGTTTAGTTGAAGCGGGAAAAATCGCCTTACCTCCAAAACGACCTTTCATATCTACAAGCTAATGATCTGTCGTTAAGCCGTGCATTTGATCCCGAGTGCAAATTAATACTTCTACGGTAGAATTAGAAAGATCTAATCTATATGCCCGGGGATATCGGGGATGGCAGGAGCCATCGCCCACCTTGACTTTTAAGTTTTTAATACTTACATCCCATAACTTTTAGTTTTTGGCCATTGTTTTATGTTTCACTGCCCCAACCATTTAGGCTTCCGTTGGTAAACATAACCTCCCTTGATTAAGCATCGAAACATAACTTTCTAGCCTTGTCCATCGACACGATACTGATTTAAAAGTCAATATATATATATATATATATATATATATATATATATATATATATATATAAGAAAAAATTATGAATCACTATATGTGATAATTTTAATAGATATATTTTTATTTTTCATCAATTAAAAATAAATATACATTTATATATTTTAACTTGCTATTAATAAAAAATAAATTTTTAATTTAAAAGTGAAAACTAACCTTTCACCTATTGATTTAAATTTAAGATTTAAAATTTTAGATTCAGAATTTAAAGTTTACAAAAAATATTTTTTCTTACGGTGAAAAATTATTTTTTATAGGTGAAAGGTTAATTTAAGTGAAAAATTAGTTAAAAATATATATAAATTGATGTATTTTAGTTCTTTATTAGTTAAAAATTAAAATAATCAATTAAAAAAATATATATTTTAAGTTTCAATTTAATGTATTTTATTTTTTTTAAGCAAGAGTCATATATTATTAAATATATTACAATTTTCCTGCTCACATCCGATCTAAATCTCTCCCTGGAACCCGTCAAATTATTTTATAAATAAATTAACATTGAAAGTTATCTTTGTAACTCTCTCACTCAGTTGTAGGTAATTAACGTATTACGAAAAATAACATAAGAGGGAAAGAAAAGTGGACATGTACGCCACGCGCATGCAAAATATTTCCAGGTGAAAGGTATGTAAGGAAACTAGTAAAAAGCCTGGATAAAATCACCTGCGTTTTGCTGTGGAGCTTAGTCATTAGATTTTCTTTCAAAGCAAAAATCCAAATTCATTTTGTAATTATTTTATTCGATCCATTATATGGTATTTATATAAACATTGAACCTCCATTTCTAAAGATTTCATCCAAATAAGAGTTATATTAAGAACATAATTCAAAGTGTAAATTAAATATGATATATTTACCCAACTTTAATTGCAGAGTCTTTTCTACCCATATAATTTGCGTAATCGATATTACTTGTTACAATTAAAAATAAGCCATATTTAATAACCTGTCTTCAATTTAACTTTAAAGAATTAGAGGTTCAAATCCTGATGATCAATGTTTACATTAAAGATTAGTTTACTTAAGAGGTTAACTTTTCTTTTGAAAGTTAACTCTTATTTATTTGAGATGTTAACCTCTATAATTTTAACATCTATTTTGGAAAGTTAATGCTTGTTTTACTAGCATCAGTTGTAAGGGATGTTAGTAAAATTAGTGTTAACTTCGTAATCCTCCTACATTTAAATTTTACTCTACAGAAATTGATATTAACACCTGTTCTACTAGACATTACAAAAGTTAAAAGTATAACTTAACACTAATTTAAATAAATAGAAATTAATGTTAACATCATTTTATAAGTAAATAAAAATAAAAGTTAACATTAGTTTCATATTTCTTAACATCAATTTCTTAACCATCGAAGTAAACTAATCCTAAAAGATTAAATCACACAATATCTCCATGTCATGAAACACTTTTTTCCAATCGTGAGGTTGTTCCGGGGGGCTTCATCCTGAATGGTGTTTTTAATTGGAGGTTAAGAATAGTGCCAACTTTAACATTTGAGGCACCAGTAACCTTTTCCTATCTACCAAAAGCAAAAAGAAATTGTCACGACGATTAATGCAATTAATAATCAAATTAGCTGCAAACAAATTATGATTTTTGCTACTAAATAACTTTTAATTTGACACTATATTTAACCCTATCACAAAAAGATGAGATGTGCATTGAAATTTGCTACTTCGACCCTCAATCTACTAAAGATAAAAAAATAGTAAAGAAAAGTGTGTTACAACATGTAGAGTGAGAGAATATGGTAGATTACTATGCGTAATAGTTTCAATTAATTTATTTTGATTTTTTACTAATAAAAATAACTTTTCGTAAGTGAAAAATCACTTTCAATAATTGAAATTTTATTTTTCATCGATAAAAAGGTAAAATATAATGTGTTTTTATTTTAAATCAATCTATTTTGATTTTTAATCGATGAAAAATAAATTCTAACATTTGTGTTTTCATTTTTATTCAAGGTATTTGATTTTCAAGTGATATATATATTGATTTTCAATTAATAAATTTTAATGTTTAATTGATATGTCTTTCTTTTACTTATTTAACGAAGGTATAAGTGAAGGTAACCTCTTGTAAAATATATTGCAATATGTATTTTCTTGCTTAGGTTCACTTTACAAAAGTAATGAATTCATTAAAGTGGTATTTGATCTTTTTACTTTGTCCGTGTAAAGTTGCCATTTCAAGATGAAGATTTTTTGGATATTTAGGTTGAGATGAAATTTATTAGCAACATAATTATTTTTAAATTCTATATTTTTGCATAAGTAAATGTATATAACTCTAAAAGTTTTATTGGAGGTTTTATACACCTATGCACATAGATATATAAATGGGTATAAATAAGTTATGCTGACACCAAGTCATTGAAATTCTGATTTTTATTTAAAAATAAATTTAAGTCATAATATTTTACTTTTTATTGGATTAGATTAAACTACACTATTATTTAATTTTACTTTGCCCTCATTCATTTTGAGTCTTGATTTATCCATCTCCAAATTGGAAGTTTTTTATTTTTTATTTATGGTAGGCGAAGATGTGTACCTACAACATGTAAAGATCCGAACCAATATTTTTGAGTTATTTCAAATTAAGTACGTCGAGACAATCTCATCGATATTTTTCGTATTCAAATTGAAACCTGTATGAATTTAAAATATATAATTAGATTAAAAATCTATGTATTTTTTATCTTTACAATCTGAATCTCAGATCGACGATCCGAAAGTATTGTTAACTTTCTCATGTCACGAGAATTTCTATGATATATTACGTGTGGTAATCGGATTTTAGATGTGCAAATCATATATAAACCGTAAATAAACTTATGTGTGAACAAAGAGAGATCAAGAGAAAGGGAGAGAGAGAAAAGAGGGAACTCGCTCGAGAGGGTGAGAAAGGGAAGAGCAAGATGCCGGCGGCCTGGAGGAGGACCACGAACGTGTTGGGTCGTGCACCCAACACGCAGGGGAGAAGGACGACGACGAGCGAGGGGAAGAGAGGATCTGAGAGCGGTCGGACGTCAGCGTCAGCAAGCAGGGCCGTCGGCGTGGCGGCAGGGACGCCGACCGGGGCCTTGCTTGGCGCGGATGATGGGTTGTCGCAGACCGAAGAAGATGAGCGAACGGGAAGAAGCGGGAAGAGGAGAGCCCCCGGAGCGTCGGCAGGGCGTCGGCGGAAGTCGGCGTGGCCGGCAGCAACCGACGTGGTTGGTGTCTCGACCATGCACGCCCTGCGTGCATGGGTTCACCTACGTGAACTGTGCAACAAGGACGAACGAACGAGAGAGAGAGCGAGGGGGAGAGAAAGAGGAGGAGGATTGTCGGACGATCAGCGGACGACCGGCGACGGTGTACGGTCTGTGGGTGGCCGGCTGGGTGGAGGACGCCGACGAGGAGGTGGTTGTTGGGTCGTTGCAGACGCATGCGAGGAGGAGGTTCGAAGGATGAAGAAGAAAGGTCGAAGGGTTGACAAATTACGTTTTTAAAATAATTTTTTTAATATTTCGTTTTGGTCCGTGTCAATGGTTTTTAACTTACTTAATATCTGACGATCAGAATTATTTTTCTTAGATCGAGGATCTTTAAGATCAGAATCAAGTGATCCAAGACTTGATCTTTGGGTTTTTGAGGATGTCAGACGCATCCGTACGGTTGGATCAAGCAGTTTTCGCTTTGATTTTTGAGACACAGATTTAGGAGACACATGTGATGTTAGGGGTCTTCGACCTGTTTTCACAAAGTCGTCGTGACCTCTCTACGACGTTAGATATTATAATCTCTCTCCTTTTTCTATACATTTTATCTCTATAGTGATTTTTTCGTGTATTGCATTGTTTAATGTATGTTTTACCTCTTGCTAAAATTGGACCTGTTTGTGTATTTCTCGTTGCTCTGAGTATTAGAAAATTAAATATTAATGATAAAAATTAAGTTGTTGACTTAGAATGTAAATAATTCAAATAATATAGTTAACTACCAAATTAAAAGGAGTTAACAACCAATTATTTGATAAGTTAATGAAGTAAACGAATTATAAAGTATTTAAGCTTGTTAGTTATGGCTTATCATCGCATGTATAAAAAGAACTCTATTTTTAATAAAACTGTCATCATTAGGATGGTTAAATAATGATTTGATTGAATCCACGATCAGAAATTGGAAAATTCCTAGAAACAGATAAGTTGGAGGATAACATAAATATTAATCCTGGAAATAAAAGTACAATTATTGATATGGTTAATTGGATACCTATAAATAATACAGTTATCTGAAAATGATCAAATAATTAATACAATGTATATGTCGGAAATAAGAAGGAATAGATAACTAGTTTTCAGCCCCGCTATTTGCCGGGTTTTCGGCCGTAGCTTTAGATCGTTTCAAATCGGGTTCTAGGCTGGTTTAGGGAGTTGCTAGTCTTCCTGCGACTCTTTGGTTAGGCTTAGCAACCAACTAGGGTAGCAGACTGTAGGGCTTGAGGTTTGGAGCAGTTCTTTTTGTCCGGTGAGTGGGTTATTGGCTATCTGTGATTTAGCGTACATAACGTTTGTATGTGTTCATGCTACACGACGTAGCCACCACCCCTTTTCGTAATGACCCCAGGGTGATGGAGAACAGCGACTTGGTAGATATAAGTGGTCTTCCCAGCCAAGAGGGTGGCTTCACTATTAGGAAAGTGAGAATTAGTGACAGGTATTTGGTGACCGTTTTGGGAACTGTGACCAAAAGCAACTTATGGTGACGATTCCACTCAAAATTGTGACCATTGTGGGAAAATGAGATTTGTTTTCTATTATAACCTTTTGTCACAGGTTTGATAACCGTGACGAAAGGCTTTAGAGACAATTCCAAGTGGAACCATGACCATAGACTTCCTTTGGTGATGATTCCAAGTGGAACCATGACCATAGCCTTCCCTCCAAAAATTCCCCCCTCCCTCCCGCTTGCCCTCTCCCGAATTTCCTCGCCGTCAACTTTCCCCAAAACCCACTCCTACCCCCATCACCTTCCCCCTCCCCCGACTCCCCGACCGCCTCCCCGACGGTGTCAACTCCCCCGACCATCGCCTGCCCCCTTCCCTCTCCCGACGACAATGGTGCCTCCCCTGACTCCCCCTCAAGATCACCAACAGCACCTCTCCTACCCCTCAAGATCACCATTGAAAACCAACTCCCGCTTCCTTTACCTTCCCCCTCCCTCGACTCTCCGATTGCCTCCCTGACAACGTCACCTCCCCCAACCATCCTCAACCCTCTTCCCTCTCCTGATGAAGGTGCCTCCCGTGACCATCCCCTCCCCAGTAGCATGTCTCCTCCCCCTCATGACCGCTACCTCTCTCCGTCCCCCATCTTCCCCAGCAGCACCTCCATTACCACTGTCGTTGCTAAAACTAGGGTTAATCCACCACTCTTCATTTTATTCGTTCATTCATTTCATTCCTCCTCCTCCAACTCCACTTCTCTTGATGTCCTGTTATTATTGTTGTTGCAGTACTTGTGGATCTATTGGTTGCGGAGTGGCTCAAGGAGCTCTACTAACCTCGGATTGGCTCAAGGGTTAACACACATGCCAGGTGTTTGACGGTATGCCAACAAGTATTGAAATTAGGAAGTTTTTTTTTTGTCATAGACAACATGCATCTAGGAAAATTTTTAATTATGGATAATGTTATTACAATGATAAAATCATGCTATATTTCCCACCACATTTCTCTATAGTAGTCTGACCCCTTTTCTCTTCTTGGGGTTCCTGCTCCATCCTACACGTCTTGTTTTATCCATCTTTGTGGTCTGTGAGTGATATGAATTGTAATTTTTGCTGTTATAGGATTTTAACTGTGGGGTTGAGTTTGTCTTATTGATATCTGTGCTTGAAAGTGCACTTGGAGATGCTGTGGAAAATGCATCAAATACTCTGTGCCAACTTATTATGGAGTTTGAGGCTGTGATTGTGCAGGCAACTTTAGGTAATAAAAGAAATGACTACAGATGGTTTGATGATAAAATAATCTTTTGACACATTGGTTTGTTGTTGTTTTATTTCAATCTCTTTTGAATTGTGTATACCTTCTGTTAGCCTTTTTATTCCGATGAAGTATATTTGCATGAACTATTACCAATAAAGTGGTTTTTGAGGTAGCATCAGCGTATGTTTTTGTCACATAACTATTGAAGAACAATCTATGACATTGCTTACAATTTCTGCCCAATTCCCAGGTGCAAATTTAAATGTCAAAGATAATGGATTCACACATGGTGCTGTCATACGTTTCCCATCACGTAAGGTTTCTTTGCTGGCTTCTATGTCTTGTCACATGTGACGTACCATCACATATAAGATTTTCATATTCAAATTATCAGGTGCTTTGGGGGTGTAATAGCATCCTTGTTCTTGCAGGTGAGGCACTTGAGACATTTAGGAGTTTCTCAGAATTCAAGGATGTAAGGACCACGAACTGTAGTTATACGTCTACCTTTTCTTGTCTTTCTTCATTAACACGTGTAATGCCTCAACTGTCAAATTAGTGAAACTCCATGTTAGTGAGCCTTATTTACCAAAAAAAAAGAAGAAAAAAGAAAAAGAAAAAGCAAGTGAACCTTAATTGGACTTGCTGGAAATTATACAGTATGCAGTTGTATTCTTTTGTGGGGAAAGAGCAAAAAGTGAACAGGATTTTGGGTATTCTCCAATATAGATTATTCCAGAATTACAAAGTTATGCTGAATATGTATCAAATAGGAAACCGGCATCCCATTATTCATGCTGAAACTTGCCCTTCTGATGTTCAAGGCAGGTTTTGTAATAGGTATTCTTCTAAAACTATACTCTTTCAAAGTACCTTGGGGACAGAGCCAGAAAGAGAGTGTGTATGTGTAAGGGGGAGGGTGGGGGAAGGGTGGTATACTCATCATTTTACCATCATAAATTGTCAAAGAATACACCAATATGTGGTGGCAATTATTATGGAGATTGCCAAAATAATCTGTGATGGCCAGTTTACCATCACAGTGCTCCTTTCTGGCAGCAGATTATTATGGAGAAGAAGTTGGCAAACTTTCTCCAATATCAGGTGGGTTGAGATCATCTTTCTTGAAATTAATTACATGTAACGACTTGAAAGATGGACAAACGTCCTTTCTTGAGAAAAGGATAATATCTCTTTGTTTGGGTTGTTGGTAATTGGAGGTTGGTTGCTTATTCATGAATTGTCAAGCACGACAACCCATACTGCCATAACAACCAGCTAAATATGCAAGTAGCATTATAAGATATGATATGGTCTTGCATATCGACTTTGTTCTTCTGCAAGATCTATATTTGATGTTTGAGGTGGATGGAGGGGTGGGGTCTCGTCCTGATGGTACTGTTACCAATGCGTTCTCTCAATACTTTAAAACTAACTTCTCTGTGCTTGATCCCAATTATTGGGGTTTCATTATACCTGATGGATGCTACCAATTGCCTGCAACAAGGAGAAATATTTGCAATGGTCTACTTTTCATTTTGTTTATATCTTTTTTTTTTTCTTTTCTTTTTCTTTTTAAGATGGTAGAGTCTCCAGCTTGAAAAAAAAAAAAACTTGGCCTTTTGGGGATATACATTAAGTAATGTTAATGTATCCTTGAGTTCACTGATAGGGAATTGGTTAGGAATCCGAAGATACATCTAATGAAAGTTGATTTTGGGGTTAAATTGGGGATGAGGAGAAGTAGAACATAGATATACAGAAAGTCTGATGTTCCATTATCATCTTCACCCTGAATGCAATTGATATGTGTGCATTGGACTCTTGTAGAAGCAACTGGGCATCACTAAAATCTGTTATCCAAAATCTATCTGCTACAACAATCAGAACTTGCCAGCGTCAGCAAAAATAAATAATGTGATGTAAACTAAAAAAAAAAATAGATTAACCAAATTTTGGACTTGCTTGGAAAATCTGAATACCTACTTGACTGAGACTTGTCTGGAGATAACAAATTTGGGATGCTGTCTGGGCTGCTTCAGATACTTTTTATGTAATCTTCTTGCGAGAAAATTTATGGGCATTTTCTAATCCATCCCAAAAAATTCTTGGAAAAGGTCCATCAAAACCAGCTCCCAGGTTCATTGGTAAATTGCTTGCTTTTGTGCTGAACTTGGTATGTATTTTGTTTAACTTTTGTTTCGTTATATTTGGATATCTAGGTTATAAATAGAAATATTATAAAAGCCAATGCTCTTTGCCAGATTGGGCCTAAAGGTTTGGAGTTTGCTCTGTATTGTCTTGATTACCACACAATAAGGAACTACTTGCATGTGACCCGACAATGGGGACGAGGGAGGTCGGTTTGCATTCAGTGATTGAATTCTGTCATCACCACCAAATCTTACTGCGAACCATGCAGACCCATTACCACTTTAAATTTGATGGAAGGAGGGCCAACAAACACATGCCATCTTATGCGAAGCAGATTGTTGAATCGTACGATAAAAATGGCAAAGTCGATCGAATACTTTCGCAAGAATGAGTCGTGGGCTATGCAGCATGTTCTGGGGCGATGCTAGGTAAGTGAAATTCCATCAGATTTTCTCCATGGCATGAGATGTGATTATTGTTCATAAACCTAGTTTGATATGTATTTTTGTTGTAAAGCAAGTCCTGACATTAGGATGCATCTGTGTTGCAGAAGAAATAAGATTTGTATATTTGTACATAACTTGATCAATTTGGGTTGTCATCCATTTAGGTGCAAATGGTTTAATTAGCTTGCTAACTAGGCCTTGTGTGTCAACCATCAATAGGCATATATAGACTCAGGTTGTCGAAAGTAACTTGACCCGATAGACCTGCGCGACTTGATAGATTGGACCCCATTTGGTTAACGAGTAGGGACTCAGGTGAGCATTGGATTGTTTGGCTAATGGGTTGTTTCCTTTGGACTATCGAGGAGTTGGAGAAATTGTTGGAATTCTATAAAAGCTCGGGAATCTTGGAGAGATCTTGGTTGTAAACTTTGGACTCGCAGACTCGTGGAGCTATGGATCTATTTGGTGTTAATTTATTTGGGTTCATTTGGTTCGTCGGTCGGGTTTCAAGTGATGATTGCAGACCCACTTAAAGTTGTGTCTAGCTTTACCTTTAATTTCTAATGATTCCTGGATATTGTGATGGTTTCTGATCATGTGACACTGAACTGTTGTTGAACTAGGTTGGCTAGAGAAGTTGGTCTGGAATACATTGAGATTCAAAATTTGACTGAATTTTACGATGATAACAGGTAATTCTGTAGGTCACTTCTGTTGTCTTATGCATTTGTGGTTGCTTTGACATTGTTAGTGTGACACAAGTGATGCAGCACGATAAAGGTAATTGAATCTGTTACAGTAAGTAGTAATTGAAATTCTCCATCAACCAAAACGAAATGGCAAGAATGGAGATAGCTTGTATACTATTTCTTTCTCATACTGAGAAAATGATGAAACCTGATTTTATTTCTTCTAGAAATGTTCCTATATTTTTATATCCTCACTGGCTGAATATGCTACGGCAAGGTTGGATTTTTATTTTGACTATTGTTCCCTTAAATATTCCTTTTTTTGGCATAATAAGATTTTGATAAAAGTTACTGATTCAATTTTTTCTGACAAATGTTGGTAGGTTCTACACTTACGTATATTCTTGTAAAATAAGATAGAAATTTCACCATCTATTAGAAATTTCACTAACTGCTCCAGTCCCTTCTGTTGTTTATTTTTATCTTGACATAATAAAATTTTGCTGAAAATTATGGATGCATTTTTGTTTGCAAAATGCTGATAGATTTTTCTATGTTTTAGTATGTTTTGTAAATGATGTGGAATTTCACCATCTACTCGAGTTCCTTCTGTTGGACTTTTCATTTGCTATTGTTTTCAGCAAAGTTTCACTTGCTTCAACAGAACTTTTGGTTGATAATGAGGAAAATGGGAAAACTTCTTGCAATTGTTGTATGCCTTGGGTTGAAGTTATATCTCCTAATAAGAAAATTTCTTGCAATGTCAGGGTAAAATTATCATGTGAACTAACTAAAACAATACTTTATATTTTAAAATTGAATTTTATTCTTTAATCTCTCACAATTGTCTTACCATATGCTAACTAAGAGTGAACGTTTTATAAGTAAATCATATCAGATAGAAGAGGTAATATAGTTGGTTTGAGTTTGATTGTATGCAAACCTAAATGAAGTGAGTAATAGAATTTGAAAATATGAACAAAACAGCCAAGGTTGCTGCACCCAGGCTTGGTGCACATATTATGAGTCTCATTAAGGATTAGGAAAGATCCGATGGTTTGTTGTGTAGAATTCTACATAATTAGGAACCTTGGATTAATACATCAAAACTGACCTTAGGTGAAGAGAAGAGAAAAGCTATCTTCCCCATCAATCACTGGCCTCACAGTCTTTGGCCTGTTGCTTCTGTTAGACTTGAGAATACTGAGTACTGAAAATGGTGTGTTAGTCAGCTTGCATACATCTCATCTGAAATCAAATGTTGACGTCCCTAAATTATGCTTGCATCTAAGATTTCCTTTGATTGTTTTGTAACTTAAGGCAGCATAGAAGTGTAATGCCTTTGTGCATTTTTCTTCTACCTGAAAGTGCCATTTACCATTTTTTTCCTATGCATGAGCAACCATTTCAAACTTCTTCCATTAGTTCTGTCTTCCATGTCAATCTGGTTCTTTATTTCTACTGTACTTCATCGGAACGGTTCTATTTGCCTCCTATAATTCTATAAATTGGTTATGGCCTAGTACTGCCACCACTCTTTTTGTTGAATACTGCACTTCTATTTAAATAAGTCTGCAAATTTTTACATTTCAAATGTTCCATGAGAATTCCGAGAGATGGCCTCCTTTTCAACTTAGATGGATGACTCTGGAATTCCACATCCAGTAATTTACAGTCTGCCCAGCACTTTGCTTCTGTATTTGATTCTGAAAATTAGTATACTTGATCTTTGTTCTATTTATCTGAAGAAGCTTTTGTTGATTAAGGAAAACTCAAAATTTATACCATCTCTAACATGCTGGTTAAGATCAGCTTGGCCATGGTTGAAAAAATAATGAGTTGCTGCCAAACATTTGTATACGTCAAAGTTGGTCTGTCCTAACCAATATGCCTCTGGAATCGCTATTTATAGAAAAAGTACCTCTACTGATGCATTCAAATATCGCTTATGATATTTTGTAATTTGAGGGGTATGCGGAAGAAATTGTAAATTATGGTGCGAGTTAAGGGCAGTCCTACATGCTATGTATCTAAGAAAGATAATTGGTTTGATTAAGTTGATTTTCATTTTTCTTGAAATTTCTTAGTATTTAAGTTGGTGACATGATCAAATACTTTTATGGATTTTACTAAGGTGTAATTGACGAGGTTGATTTGTGGCCACAACAAGATGGATAGAAACTTAATGGGATTAATAAACCGTGACGAAAGCTAGCCTTTGGTGACGGTTAAGGAACCGTGACCAAGGGAACCTTTTTTGTTTCCCGCCAAACTTTGGTCATGGTTATTGATTGTGACCAAAGCTTTTTCTTTCGTCATGGTTCTACAACTGTAACTAAACGTCTTTGGTCATCGTATATAAACATGATCGGTGGGTGGACTTTGGTCACGGTTGTAAGTGAAACCGTGACTAAATCTCTCCAGCCTTTAGTCACGATTTCGGGTGAAACCGTCACTAAAGAGCCTTCCGCAACGCAACTTTTGGTGGCGGTTATAAACCCTTTGGTCACGGTTTTTAACCGTGACCAAAACCTTCTTTGTTGTAGTGCTTATATCGGTCATGCTCTACGGTAAGTTACATAAAATCGTCTCATGTCCTAAGACGTCAATTGATAATTTGTAAACTATAATAAATTGAGCTTCTAATGTACGAAACAAAACCAGATAATGAGATGACTAATAAATGAATTAATCAAAACTATAGTATCCATTTTCTCTTGTGCTTAGTCACTATTGTACTCTACTGTTGTTTTTACTCTACTTAGTTTTTACTAATGTGTTATTGGGTTCCATACTCAAGTATTCTTGGCAGTTCGCAAGAAGAGTTCCGTTTATATATCTCCTTGGACTTATATACTACGGTAAATTTTATGGTTAGTATATAATTTATGTTCCTTTAAATTTTTGCAATATGAATTGTTTGTCGGTTATGTTTATATTTTATGATTATGTGTTAGGTGATTGTGATATTGTGAGCGAGTTGTGCTAGTTGTTAGCACACGGCGACTCGAGTTTCGTCGATTGACGAGACTTGGGTCGTCACACCTCAACACCCACCCCCCCCAAATCGAAAGTTAATCCAACCTTTAGTCATAAGCACACAATGGGCTTGGATGTAAAGAACCCAGCATCTACATTCTGAAATAAAGAGCACATCTAATCTTTTGCGAAACCTTCACATGCTACAGTAGGGGCTCCGATCGGCCATTGGGGTTGATTGGAGCCCCCCTAGTCCTGTCGGACCTCGCCCCCTCCGTCTGGACCCTACCTACAACTTCGACCTTGACATGCAAAGATCCTTTCAACCTATAGCGGTCGGACATGGCAGACGAGGCGGTGGTGGCTGTGGAGCTCATCGTGGTGGTCGTGCTCCTCCATTCATCGCGTGCTATGGCTGGAGGGTACTTCGCTTGGTGCGAAGCCTCGATGTAGATTGGTTGGAGTGCGTGGCGGCATCGGCGTGCAGTAGCATGCTTCGGCGGTGGTGAGCGGTGGTGCTGATTAGCAGCATGGCTTCAATTGCTTTTAGTTCGTGCGCGAACGGCGGCCCTAGGCAGCAGCAGTGGTTGGCGGTCGCATTTGGCATGTTGCACCTTTTTGTGTGTTTTTGGCATGTTGTATGTTGACTTGGTCCATTCTTTTTCTTTATGTTGTTTTGTTTCTTAAGGATCACGTGTGACCCTAGGCCTTTATGGTTGAGTTTTCAATCATTTTAGGCCTTTTGGTCGATTTATATGATTAACTCGTTGGCGTGATCTTCGAGATTCGTCTCGTTGGCATCTTGCCGTACCTAGGAGCGTGGGGTTGCTCTCCTTTGGAGGGTCATTCGGTTCCGTTCAAGTGGCATGTTTCTTTTTCTTTTTCCTTTATTCCTTGTCTTATTTTTGTGTTTTGCATTCTACGGGGCATATTTCCTCCTTTGTGGGTGAGATTATTCTATCTCCCTTTATGTCTGCTTGTATCAGATTCTTCTCATTTAATGAAAATATTTTCAAAAAAAAAGAAATAAAGAGCGCATTAGATGTCTTCAACAAGTAGGGGATACTTGTACAACAAAAAGGGACCAACACCATGGTTTAGTTAATAAAATAGGGCTTAACAGAATACGTTACACTGAACATCCCAAAGCGCTACTCCCTCCTTCCTCCCCTCTGTATGAAAACCTCCTTTGAGAAGGTATGGCCGATCGGAGCCCTCCTCACCTCCAGATGATCCTTCACTTCCCCCCAAACCTCTCCCCTACATCGAACCGACCTCCTCCTCGACATGTGTAGCTTCTCATCTCTCGCGGTGGCTGGACATGTTGGTCTCGTAACCGTGGCATGGGGGAAGGCGTTTGATGCTCCGACGTGCTGCTGTGTCATGATGTGCTATGAACGATGGTCTAGCTTGATGCGTTGTTGTGGCGCGGTGAGCGACGGTGGCTCGGCGAGGAGGCTTCGACATTCGATCCTTGTGCTGTGGTGTGGAGTGTCGGTGCGGTGGTAGTCCGACGTGGAGCGCTTTAGCGTTCGATCCATCCTGCTAGGGTGAGTCGTGGCATCAATGATTCGGTGTGCTGCGACGTCATTGGCTGTTGCGAGAGTGGGTGTTCCTATTGTTGTTGTGGTCGATTTTGTTTGTTGTAGAGGTTTTAGTTTTCTTTTTATTTTTTAATGTAATTTTGTTATGTATGGGTCTACGCTTTATTTGTTCTAGTATGGATTGGCCACGCTTGAGACCGTGTGAAACATGATCAAGCCTTTGACCAGTCTATCATTGCTGGTTTTGCTTGCCTCACACAAACGTGAATCATTATCTACTGCGTGAAAAAAGTAGCAAGTTGGGTCGTGGCATCTTTTGTGTGTTTTGATTCGCCTTTGGGCGAGTGTCACTCCTATTTTGGGGAGATGAAGGTTTAACTTTGCAAAAAAGGGGGGAGGGGGGCTTGATAGTAAAAACTCTAGCACTTATGGCATTAAGCATAGAGAATATGAGATCTTTGCTAACAAATGGGATGGGAGGGGGGGTTGTGTATGTGTATCAAAGAGGGATGAGTACCTTCTTTTAATTAATAGAATAGAATAGTTGTAAGACCTTTTCCTTCAAGGAGAAATTAAAGGGAATACAAAGAAAAAAAAGTAGCACTGAAAATACTTTTATCAAACTTTTCAGGGATGCTTCCGATCATTTTGTCAACCTGGTTGTAAAATTACTTCCATAAAGAGGTGAATTAATTTCTTTTGAAATAAACTACATAAAAGTCCTTGGACTTTTATGCCATTTTAGTGTAGTTTATGATCTTTACGCGACGTCGATAGCATCCTCAGGATTACCCAATTCTTCAATTTAGGCTTTCTATTAAGTATCCATACTTATTATACCATGTTGATAACGAAATGAGAGATTTTTCTACACCTTTGGAGGAAAATACTCTGTTCTTTTGAATGTAACCCCTCCATTAAAGTAACCCTCAATCAAACCCATCCCAATCCCCTATTCTCAATGTTCAATACAAATCCCCCTTCCTTCCATCTCAACTTTGATAGTCTTCTCAATCTTAGATCTCCAGAACCAATGGGATCAA
The DNA here is from genome assembly GCA_037157565.1 of Thalassia testudinum. Lineage (NCBI taxonomy): Eukaryota > Viridiplantae > Streptophyta > Magnoliopsida > Alismatales > Hydrocharitaceae > Thalassia > Thalassia testudinum. The sequence goes on along the minus strand of JAZHRO010000012.1, from coordinate 6,302,218 downwards.
CTCGATCATAGACTCCCGACTCCAACAATGGTCTGGATGGCTTACAAGCTGGGAGTTTTTGTTTGGAGATGTCTTTTCGGAAAATGTTTTTTCCGTTGTAAGTAAGAACAAGGATACTTTTGAAGGTAAGATTTAGATCTTAATATTTGAGACGAAAGACCACCTACTCAACCATGAGATCATTTAAGTGGATTGAATATAATATATATCCCTAATGTTAAGCTAACAACTTTAAATGTTTGGAGAAGGGACAGAGCACATTGAAAAAATTGAAAAGTTCGAGTATGATATTGGCGATGTTTGAAGTCCGGGGAGTACATTGAAATCTTATCAAAACATTGGAAACTTTTACGTAATTTTGTCTTATTTTGTTAGTCAACGGAAGACAGGTAACTTTTTTGTTTTCTCCTGTCTTTGTTTTCTAATAGAGAGGCCGAAAAGAACCAAATTGGAAGCCAAATTCTGTTCTATGTCGTGATGGGTACCGTCTTAAAAATCATTGCAAGTAGTTGGTGCTGTGTAAAATTTCAAGACTCCGGTCACAAAATCACACGAAGCCACCCATTTATAAAGAACCAGGAGCCACTTCCATGGATGAGCCATTTGCGGACCTTTGCCATGCTCATGCACAATATTGCTTAATATCGATCCACGAACTGTTGCTTATTTATTTCGATGAACCAAAATCCCGTTTGAGTCTACCAGCAAAAACATAATCATTCTCCACATTTCAATTTTCAAGGATATAAATACGAAAATACATGGATAATATATTTCTCATTCTAAGCAAATTACATTAATTAAAAATTAAAATTAAAAATTAAAACATACTAATTAAAAATAAAAATTCATTAACATTAATTTCAGATAATTTTTCATTGATTGAAAATTTAAATATTAATTAAAAATAAATAAAAATAATTTTTCCAGATGATTTTTCATTGAAAATTAAAATACTAATTAAGAATAAATAAAAGTAATTTACTGAAATCACACTTTCTCACTTCACATCTTACAAGACACATTCCAACATACCTTCAATTACTTTTTTGACATAAAGCAAAGACCAGATCTCGAATCTAAGTCTCTCGTCAACACTCTAGCTAGATTTTGCATTAGCACAACATCAGAGATAGGTGGATTCCTTTTATTGTATCTCCAACGTCTATCTAGCAATAAGATCTTTGGTTCTTCCAAACAACTAGGTAAAAAAAAAAAAAAAAAAATTCTCTAACATTAAGATAATGACGCTCAACTTGATTAAGGAAGACAAATAATGAGTCTCAAACTAAAAACATATCGTTTCTGACTAAAGCTATAAGCCTACTCAAAACTCCTTTAGTTGCTTAATGAAAGACGCATGATCTCTCGCCCCTGTTTCAATAATCAATGGGCACGTACAACACGTGCCTCAGATCTTCTAATAAAGCCTAACGTATTACGTCAATCGGTTAGGAGGAAACGGAACACAAGTTGGGGGGATGATGTTATCACCTGTCATTATCCGGACCCAAACCTTGTTTTATTCGTTCATAATTTAACAAACCATGCATCGAACGTGGAATACAAAAAAGAGAAAAAAAGAAAAAAAGAAAAAGAAAACATGCACTGAAAAAGTTGAACGGCTATAAAAAAAACCACCCATGCAATTCTTGATGCCATGGTAAGAGTGTTATATTTCTTCCCTCCCCTTTCTCTTGATAAGGGTAAATATTGTAACTCTAATATACGAATGGGCCTTTGCAACTATCTCTATTGGTCCCTATGCGGCTTCATGGTAAGAGTTAGAACCATTGAAGTCTATAAAAGAAATTGCCCACTCCTGCAATCAGTTCCAACATCCAAACAATTATAATTAACAGATATCTACTCTTCAATCCTATCTTACAATGCCCAGACCTAAGATGAACAAAAAAAAATGTAATCGATGGGCATCTACCCTCCAGATCTAATCTTTCCAAGTCAGATCTAAAAATGTGAATTTGTCCCCCTACTCTTACCAGTTTTATGAGAACACCCCCCAACAAATACATCCTAACGCCTGCAAACAGCATCAAAACTCGAAGACACCGCAGTGTGATAAATTTTACTTCCAATTTGTCTCCCTACAAAAAAACACCACATGCTACGTCCTCTCTACCACCGAACCGATCAAGATCTCCTCAAAGCCAGCTTTCCTTCAGGTGCGAGGAGAAATCAGAGATGTCGTAGGAACTTAGAGATACAGATGGAACTGACTGACAACTACAGCAGTTTTGCAGGATAATGAAAGCTACAAGGCAGGGAGTTAGAACATTGACAGTGCAAGAAACCTAGATAATCATACCGATTACTAAGTAGACCAGCTTCTTAAAGCAAATGCATGATACTAAAGCCACCAAGTGACAAACAACAAAAGGCAATCGAAACCTTACTGCCAAGAGAAAGGTAGAGCCTCTCCATGGCCATAGACACCATCTTCATCTGTATGATAAGTACCCTGGCAGCGGAGATCCATGACATTGCTGCTGTCACAATCCACAACCGAGTTCACTAGCTTTTCATCCGTTCCCATACAAGACAACCCAATTGTTGCGATGCTATTCGAGGCCTGCGGGCGAGAATACCTACCAAGATCACCCAGATGCTGCACGTTCTGGGCTACTGGTTGCCCAAATGGGGAATGGCTGGCAGAAACCACGTTGCCAAGGCGAGCGGTCGGATTCTGAGTAGGTGATGACAGAAGAGAGAGAGCACAATCGGAGTTGAGGACTTGAGTTACCCCATTTGAGTACTCCGCTTGGCTGCTTCCTTTAGATGAAGGAACATTGCTGCCTAGTGGCTGAAGGTCAGAGTTCAGTACTGCATTACCATTGTGGAGGACCATTGGATTGTCATTGTGTACGTATGGGATCTGCTTCCCTTCTTTGTAGATGTGGAATGTGGATGTCATATTGTGCCGCTGCCTTTCCATGAGCTGAAATGGTTGGAGGTGCCCATCATTTTTTAAAACAGAAACCCAAGAGGGATCCGGAATTGTAGTTGGCACCAGGTGAGGATAGGAGAACCTTGGACCTGTGAAAAAAAAATCCACGTTCTGAAGTTGTGGCAATAATCTATTCCAAGCAAGAATAAGATTGGATTACATGAAGAGCATACTAGCTAGCAATTTATCATCCTTGACTTTACATTAGAAATTTAAAAATCCAGGAAGTTGCCCGGTCAAAAACTTACAAGTCAATAAGGGAACAAACCTTGATAGATTGGAAACAAGTTCCCTAAGCTGGTTGGTTCAGGCTGAGGTTTTCTTCGCCGTCTGTTATGCCCATCAAGACGTTTTCTACAGCTCCGCTTTCCTTCATCAAACTCCGCAAGCACATGGAATCTGCATTGGACTCAATACCACAGATTGCAACAAGCCTTACATCTGTAACATATGTCTGAATATTGTTCGATATTTAATTACTATGTGAAGCAAACTAGCAGCACCTTTCCAAGTTTGGAGATTATCCATGATATTAACTTCTCATGATTAAGTTCTATGTATGAATTAACAAAACGGATGTCTGTTATTTCTTTGAAAAATCTATCAACTTTTTTTTTCTTGTGATTGTGTGCATGTGCGTGGTGCAAATGGGCTACAGGTATTGATATCTGTAACATAACACTTGCAACTAATCTAAATATTATCAGATATTAACTGTTACATGCAGTGAACTAGCACTTCCTTTCCTCTTGTTCGGAGATCATCCATACCATTAACTTCTCATGAGTAAACTTTAGTTTTCATCTATGAACTAAGGAGGAGGTTTCTCTGCTATATCTTTGAAAATCTATATTTAGTTTTGTATGGGTGTGTGAAGGCAGCTGATCCTGCATAACATGAGGAAAAGCTTGAATGTATTAGATTTTTTTTCTTTTGTTTTTTCCTTTGTGCATATATTGGCTTAGTCTTTTTTTTCTTTTTTCCTTTTAGGTTGGAGGGGTGGGGGTTGTTTATGAGTGCTTGTAGGCAAGAGTTACATTACCTTTTCGGTTAAGTAGCAGCAATATATCCTTTATACAGCTGCTCCATTTTGTTTCTTATTGACGGATGCCCTATAGGTGGCTAAACAAGGTGAACATTAGCCTCGAGACTAGATAATTTTTTTTTTTGGAAAAGGAGACTGGAAAAACTCTTACGGCCAAGTGTCTCTTCTTTTTTGTGACTAATGTTGCATCTAAGCAGAAGAGATATCACAATGCCATCATACAGTCATACTAATACATGACTCTCTTGGTCTGACTGTCAATGACAAACAATTAAAAAACATATGTGCATTGCATCTGAATAGCAGGTTGTCATTTAACTTCTGCAAGCAAAGAGGCTTCAGCGAAATTTCTAATTTTGGCAACGGAGCAGAGAGTTCATCCATTAATTAGTATTAGTTGCCTTTGTACAGCATATGAAAAGTGAGAGAAAACTTCAAACTTTTTTGTTTTTTGCCCCGAGAAAGCTTCAAACTTCCATCAGATGTTCAAAAGTTCAGTCAAGTAGTCAAACTTTCCGCCAAGAGTTTTCAATTAGATATATGGAACATCCTTGCCCTCTAGATAACTAACATTAGGAAATCACAAGGCAAAAATTGCATTCATTGTCACTAACTGCTCATGAATGACAGGTTGGGCATGAAATCCAAGTTATTCAACCCATTTTCAATTATTATTAGGCAATGTATACGGTATGAGTCGCTGCTCATAGCAAGACTTGTACCACATAATGTCTCTTTGCACCTCATTACACACCAGTTCGACCACTTATCAACCTTCCTAGGCCAGACTACGTAATAAACTACTTTCTCATTGTAGACATGTACTCTCTCACCCATACACATGAAGAATAATATTACCATCACACCATGGCACAAACAAACCATACACACAAATCCTCAGACACAAACGTAATTAGATTCGGAGAGAAGGCCTTTGATAAAAGAACTTTATTTAATCAAGTTATTATCTTGATGTTATTAATCTTTTACAGGAAAGAGAATATCATCTTAGTTATGAAAAAGACAGTTATAGCTCCTAAAGGTATTGTGGCTACAGAACATGAGTTATTACCCAATCTTCAAAAGAAAAATCAATGGCAACAAAAAAAATCAAGACAGATGAAGCAACAAGCATATCATGGGTGCAAACCCCTGTTCAAAATTGCTTAACATGCATTTTTCTTGGACACCTAACGCGCAATTTGTTCTAAATAAATTAACATATGCAAATATCACCTTGTTCTGGAACCACATACAGGAAATTTCATGTGTTTTTTTTTTTTCTTAGAAACCCATAAAGTTGAAACAAGAGAAGCCAATAAATGCCCATTAATAGGTTGGCATGGTGATAAGAGTACCATGCCGGTAACTCAAGTTCCACTTAAAGAGGCTTCACCTTTACTATTTTTTGTGGCAGGCTAACAACGCCGGCATAATCCCGATACCATTCCGACAAGGGCCGAGAACGGACGTCAAGGAATAGCCAACAGAAAGTGAGGAGAAGCTGTCCTGCAAATGCCTAATTTGTTTCTGGAGTGAGTACTTCATCTATTCTGCCAGTGTCCATTAATACCATTAAGCAGTCCAGATGTGGAACACGGTGATGAAAACAGAGTGTTAATTAGAGTGCAACCTCCTAGAAAATAACCTCATTTCACCTGATCTGATCAGAGCAATACGATCCCCAAATCCAAAGCATCACATTCTCATATCATCCTACCACCCACTTGTTCCTTATCCCTCTGAATCGAAATGCAACCAAACAAGATCAAACGTCAAGACTGCCTCAGTTCCACCGAGAAGCCGAGAGAATCGACCAACTATTGCATCGAGAGAATCGACCAACTATTGCATCCATCCAGCCAACTTCCAAAAACCCTAGGGGGACTCAAGAGTAAGCACTTCTCCCGTGTTGTAGTAGTCATTGAGATTCTTTTTCCTCATTAGTAAAAAAAAATACAAGGAGCAATTTTCCCATCACAAGACTACTTCCAAGAACACACCTCCTCAGTTAAACAAAAGAAAAGCCCAAAACCGTCGCCATCCAAGCTGCTCCTGGAAACAAACTACAATCGTAGGAACCGCCAAGACCACCCTCATAATACGACCCGACCACTCTAACGCAAACAGTAGAATCATGAACCACAAAACACCCAAATGCAACCCAACTTAACAACAACAACAACGAAGCCTTCCTACTGAAGCAGTTTTTTTTTTTTTTATTCTTTTTCTTTGTGTGTGTGTGTGTGTGTTTGTTTTCCATAAAAAAGAAAAGGAAAAAAAAGAAAGAAGGAAGGAAGACTACGTTAACGACGATGGTAATAATAATACCGGCTACACTGCTGGCAAAACCTCTGTTGGAGGCCGCCGACCATGACGACGGGGGTCTTAGAGTGGAGCTCGCAGACCTTGTGCCTGCGGTGGTACTCCCTGCAGCCGCTAAGGTCCGCCTTGCACCCATCCACAGCGCACGTCGCGGTCTGCTGCCCCGCACCACCGGGCGCTCTCGGCCTCTTCGACGACGACCCGTGCGCCCTCATGGTCCCTGAGGAGGAGGAGGAGGAGGACGACCCCTCCAACCTCCCGAGCTTCAGGTCCACAGAGCATCCCGACTCCCCCTTCTGACCACCCATCTCGCAACCAAAGTCGTCGGTAAGAAGCAGACCCACACACACCCTACTATTTACTACTACACTTCACAGTCTACCAGCACCGGTCCACCACCGTATAGGATAAGTATAAGTAAGTAGGTAACAGGGGTGGACTGTGTCAGTCAGTCAGCCACACAGCAACCACTGTCACAGGTGGACGGATACGAGAAGATAAAAAAAAGAGGAAGAAAGCAGGAGAAATCCCCGAAAGCGAGATGTGGGTGGAAAAGAACAGGTGGAGAATCAAGGACCCATGTGGGCAAAATCTCGCCTTGGGAAGGATGAAGATGGCTACGAGAGGTGGGAAAAAGACGAAGGGGGAGGAGGAGGACCTGTGAATTAGAAAGAACTACTGACGCAGAGGAAAGGAAAGGAAAGGCTTGTGAGCAGAGTAGGGAGAGGGGGCAGACAGCACGGCAGCCAGTCCAGTCCTTTGTAGATGGAGACATATTCTCCATTGGCGGAGGGATAATCTTTAAACCAAGGAATATATCAAAATTAAAAATATTTTAAATTAAATTTAAAGTTAACAATATAATCTATCTTATTTCATCTATCGTATTAACATTAAATTATCTCGCTATATAATAACAACGTCGACATACATTAAAATATATTAATTTTAATATAATATATATATATATTAAAATACATTCATCGTATAATATTTAATTTATTTATATTTATATCATAATATTAAAAAAAACATCCACTTACACCATTTATTATAATAATCATCCATCATTTCATTCTACTTATCCTACAATAATTTATTTCAAGGTAACTCTTACCCCCCCTGCTCAGACAAAGCCTTGAAGCAGCACTTGAGTGACCGGAAGGGTTGGGGGGTAAGGTTGCATTTGCTTGGAAAGATAACTTCTTATTCTGAAATAAATTTTGGTGTAACAAGTCAGAAAAGTAGTGTAATAAAAAGAATAGATAGATTAATGTGATATTTTTAAATAATATGTTATTAATAAAATGATAGGTAAGTCGGATAAGCAGACGTAACGTGGTGAGTATATATTAATAATTTTTATGCGAAGGTAAATATATTTTAACGTATATTAACAAGTAAAATAAATATTATTATATACGTGAAAGTGATTATTACATGAGCATATTTCAATTAAAGAGAAACCTCACCGGTTATCCTTCAAGCAAATGGGCCAAAGTTTTTTCCCTGGGGGAGAGGGGTCGCAATCGCAACAGAGGCAATTATTGGGAGGTTGGAGAGGATAAGGCAGGGGAGCAACTGCAGGTATATTTATTCATCGAGAGAGAGTGGTTGCAGATTAGGGGGAAAGAGTGGTAAGGAAGTTAAAAAAGGGGGACACGGAATAAATAACGAGGGGGGATGGGTGGCAGGGAGAGGGACAGGGTGCTGTTGCTATCTGCTTGAGCGTTTCGGATGAGAGGGTGTCGTGGGTGGAGGAAAGTACAAAGTGGGATGGGGGCCAATGGTGGGGGAGCAGGAGGGAAGAACTATGGTTGAGTTGGGGAGTGTGGGGCTGGGCCTTTTTTGGTTTTTTGTCTGTTTTTTTTGTTTGGCTTTGTGGACGGCGGGATGGCTAAGTTAGGTATTTTTGGGAATTGTCTGGATGATCCATCCATTAACGTATGTGTTGATCTAGAAAGCCACCAATAATGGAAGTCACGATGATTGTTTTTTTTTTTTACTTCTTCCTTTTCATTTATGAAAGTTAACAAATTTCCTGGAACTGAGGGACGTTGATGTCGTCCGCATTCTAATCTCAGGCCCCCTTAATCGGCTAACCTACCTTCGGATTGTATACAATATCTGAAACGGAAAACACGTTTTTCCCTTTTTTTTTTGTTACCAGGTAAAAAAAAAAAGGAAAACACGTCTTAAGAGACCAACGGCTAATCGTACATAGAACGTAATAACGAAGGCAAGAAGTCAGCAGGAGGGAGTTAGCTTACTTTTCATATTGATCCTTCCAAAAGTAGATTAATTTCCGTTTATTTCTCAACTTAATCTCTTTCTTTTTATCTTTTTGTAAAATTTGTACCTGGGATGTGAAAACGTGTGTTCTAATCAACGTTAGTTCGCATTGATGTTAAGCAAATATAGGTTAACATCATCTCCTATCCACATCTCTTGCATTTGACACTCCCTCCCATGGCTAATGCCCAAATCGCTCTTACCATATATGATGATAGACTCGTTACTCCATCCTAGAATGAATACTCTCCATTCTCGTGTACTTTCCCTCCATTCCTATATATATGCCTAATCCCTCGATGGGTTCAAATATCCCCAGTGATGTTTGGTTCAAAATTGAGTATCGTGAGTGATATTTCAAATAGCACCAGCGATATTTGGTTTAAAACTAAAATATCAACAATGCAATTGGGTTCAAATATCACCAGCATTGATGTTGCTTCTGTTGGGGGAGGGCTAGCATTACTTCCAACATATACATACATCGTGTTGGGATGGAACTCCCGCTGATATCTTTGAGTGGATCAGGCTCGGGCTCCTATTAGGATCTCCTAAGCGGATCGCGCTTCCAATAAGATTTCCTGAGGGGATACGCTACCAAGCCATTAATGGCGACTACCAGTGTCAGCATTTATTGGCTGCGCAGGCCTGCTGTATCCTTCGCTGAACCTCCAACAGCTAGGTCTCTCCGGGTCCGATCGTACCTGCCTGCTCATGTGTCGACCGGTTGGACTACCGTGTCCGGCTGCACAGGGGGTTCTCGTGGATGTAGGCAAGTCGAGTCTCCAAACTCTCCTTTATCTGAGGTCTTTCAAGCCAGATCCTCAGTTTTGGGCCTATCGCAGGATTTCAGGTTCGAGGGCATTTTTTGCCCATCATCATATATATACCCCTTACTCTCGAGCTAGTGTCTACTTGTTAAGAGAGTAATGCTTGGAGTAGAAACTCCGCGGTAGGTGATTAGTAACCGGGCAGGTTTGAGCGTGTGTTGTCGTTATGATTATTTATGGTTTACAATCGCTGTAGTATATGACAAAATAGCTACCAGGTTACTACAAATTTTTACTCGGAATAGAAAGTTTTCTCGAGGTCGAACTCAAGGAGTAACTAGAATTCTAGAAGTATAAAAGTTCTCAATTATATTACAAAAAAAAGAAGAGAGAGAGAGAGAGCTAGAGTTCTCTTTGCTTCTTCTTCTTCTCTCTTCCTCTTCTTTCCATCCTTCTTTTTTCTTTCAGCTGATCTCCTTCTCTTTCTCTGCTTTCTCCTATAGAGTCTTGCTTTCTTCTTTTTCTTTTCTTTTCTTTTCTTTCTTCTTCTTCTTCTGCGGCTGTGGTGATCTTCTTCTTCTTCTCTGGCTTCTTCTTCTTCAGCCTTCTTCTGTTCTTCTCTTTCTTTCTTTTTCTTCTCTTCTTCTCTGCTTCCTGCCTTCTTCTTTCTTCTTTAGTTGCAGCTATGCTGATCTTCTTCTTCTTTCTCTTTCTTCTTTCTCTTCTCTGCTTCCTTCTTTCTTTTCTTCTCTTACAGTTCCTCTTCTTTTCTCTTCTTTCTGTTCTGGCAGCCACCCTTCAGTCGTCTGACTTGATGCTCAGACGACTTAACTGTGGGTTTGCTACAGTGCGGCTTCTCTTCTTCTTCAGCTCCTCTCCTTCCTTTCTTCTTCAGCTCCTTTGTGTGGCTAAGGTTTCGGTCGCTCCTCCTCTCCTCTTCTTCCTTAGCTTGCTTCTTCTTCTTCTTTCTTTCTTCCCTACATGCACGCACAGTGGTCAATGCAAAACCTACCCCTACCCTTCCCCACGTCTCTCTCTTTCTCAGAATCTCTCTTAGGACTTGTAACGACCCGATTCCCGAATCCCTACGAGACACGAGAATCGGATCGACTCGACTAATCCCAAGACCCAGTCGTCCAACGAGAAGTAACCAAAAGAACAGTAAAATAAACCACATTCACCATGTATATAACTAGCCGTAACAAAATACAGCAATAAAGAAAGGAAATACTACAGTATGCACCACCACAACAGAAGGGAAATATACATAAATATAAACATGAAGTTTTCATTAAAGAGAGTACAAGGAGCAACAGAAAACTACTCACTACAGCTAAAAGAAAGTACGGAAAGTACTACAGGTAACCCTACTGGACCCAGCGCCCTCTGCAGCCGGTGACTCTGGCTGCTCAACACCTGGTCCTGAAAAAGGTAACAAGGGTGACACGTCAGCGAAACGCTGAGTAGAGTGGCAAGTAAAAGCTAGAAGAAGCAGTAGAGTAGACAGTAGCTGTTATATTTTTACTTTCTTCATTTACGTCTTTCTGTTATTTCACTATTGATTTATTTCTCAGATCCTTCTCTTGATCTTGAATGTTCCTCGTGGGAACGATCTTGATTGCAGTCTTTTCCGAAAAGTAGAAGTAACACGTGGTGCTCTCCTGGCCGGGAGAGTCCCCCGTGGTGGTCCTACCCTCAGTCAACCACCCCAAGGTCGCTGACAGACGTAACGGTGACTATGGCACGTGCAATAAGTGCACGGGTAGCTACCCCGCACTGGCACACAGTTAGTCATTTCCGTTAACGGGTGCGCCCAAAGCACAGCACGGAACCAGTATAGGGCAGAGCCCTCTCAGTAACAGGGGTCCAACCCCTCCACAGTCCGCGCACCCTCGCCTGACTACCCTAGTTTGCCCAGTGGGCCTAACAAGTCGGTGTAGGAGAGCTAGCAGAACCCCGGGGCCCGTGGGGTAGCTAGTGCTCTCCCTACACTAGTAGCTCTCCTCGGTACTGTGTACACGAGGGCCAAAAGTCTGTACAAAGTGGCCAGTCCTAACCCTGGGTCCTTAGGGCGGCTAGCTCCGCTTTGCACTAAACAAGGGGACAGTCGCTCTCCTTGGTACTCTTTACTCAAGGGTCAGCTCACTTCCCCAATTCTATTCCATTCCCTTTCCAGGAGTTCTACTCCTAATTCCCTGTAGGGTTCAAGCTCTTTTAACTCAGCCAATTCAGGTTTCACCGTTCCAGCTTTATATCCATACAATTCATATTCTCAACCATAATTATCCAGTCATAGCAGGCAGCTGTTAACCAATTTACAAGCAGTTATCATTTCCTTTCCACTTTTCCAAGACTGCAATGTTTATATACTCAACTAGTTTACCAGTCCTAGGATTCATGCCATACCCTAGGATCTAACATTCAATCTAGTTTTTCAGTCCTAGGATTCATGCAATACCCTAGGATCTATCATTCAATCTAATTCCTCTGTCCTAGGATTCATGCAATGCCCTGGACTCTATTGATTGTTTCATAATTCTACAATTTTAATAATAAATTAAAGGGCCACTCTACCAGCGAAATCGGGAGTACTGGGGGCGTGGTCGGCAATCCCGCGCACCTCCGCAACTCCCAAGACTACAACGGAATGGGGTCCTAACACAAGGATCAATCACAAGGAGTTTCTCAGAACGGTATACAATTACTGTAAACGGATAGAGGAATTTATTCTGGAAAGAACGCAACTCAAAACGCGGAAAACGGACTCCGAACGGGCCCTAAACGGGTCAAAAACAACTAAACTGTCCAAAATCCGACGTCTGGAACCTCTTCCAGACGTCTTAAAAGGTGGGTCAGGTCATACCTCAGTTCTGCGCAGTTCTTCAGACGTCTAGAAGCCTGCTGGGACGTTTGGCCTTGGTTTCCAGACGTCCGATTGTCACCCGGAGTTTAGAGGTTCTCTCCGTCATCTGGCATTGCGGCCAGACGTCTGATTCATGTGAGATGGCGAACCCTCGCGCCCTCCCGAGCAGGACCTACGCACACATACACCGGCTCTCAGCACGACGAAACACAGAAGAAGTCGCGGCGGACGGCTGCATGGCCGTACATGCGCAAAAAGGAGAAGATAAGAAATATCTTACCTGTCAAACGTCTGGACAGTCCTCTAGACGTCTTTGTCGTCGTTTGGACGTAAGTCTAGACGTCTGATTCTGGAAAATTTTCCAGAACCAGAGCCCGATTCGCTCTCCGCCCGTGATGCACGGCCGCGCCCTGCCCCGTCCACCTGCTGCCCGAGCTGCAGCTGCCCCTCTGCGACACCCCACGCCTGCTGCTCCCCCACCGGTCGGCTCTAGCTGCCCCGGCAAGCTCGCACCCTCGCGGTCGAGCTTCTTCCTTCCACTCGCAACCCTCCTTCTCGCACGCTTGCCGCGGCTGCTGTTGCCGCCGCCGCTCACTCGCTCGCTCGCGCTCTCGCACTGGCAGGGAGAAGGAGAAGAGAAGGGCGGAGGAGATGAGGGTGAGGGAGAGGGCGAGGGTGTATATAAGGCAGCGCGGGGAGAGAGAGAAGAGAGACGGCACGTCTGCAGGGAGAGAGAGGAAAAAGGAGACGAAGGCTGCGGGCGCAGTCTGCGCGTGTACGCACGCAGACGCAACCCGGTACGCCGAAAAAATTTATTACTAGACATCTGGGCCACCTCCCAGATGTCTTAAAAATCCTCCTGATGCCACGTTCGTAATAGGGCTGCTCTCCTAGAGCCGGGTAATCGGGTTCGGATAGCGCGCCTGGGATCAGGCCCACCGGCGTGCGGTGGTGGGCGAGGAGTGCATGGTCGGGTAGTCGGATCCGGCCCAGACCCGCGGGGCGTGAGCGAGGGCGAGCGAGCGCGTGGCGCGCTGTGTGCGGGTGAGAAGGACCTGACCCCTGTGTATCGAAGGCAGTAAGCCAGACACACTTTTTCAATTTAAGTGTGGGCGCTTGGCCGCACACTTACGAGGTGGGACTAAAGTCCCACCTCCAAATCTCGCGTCCGCATGAGAGGGAACTGCAGCCAATTGGGGCAGCTGTGAGACTTGCAACCCAATTGCAGGCCTGGGCTCCTTCGCAGCAGCAATCCGCACCACCTGGGACTCGCGCTTGGGCTGGAGAATGCCTGGAGCTGCGAGCGAAGGAGTTGTAGCAGCTCAGCAATGGCGGCGAGGGGACTCCGACCTGAAAGCAGAAAGACGGCCTCTCGGCCACATCAGAAAACGGGGGAAGCTTCGCCGGAGTGCGTCGACGACAGTGCAGGGGTCGGTGAGGCGCGAGGGCGCATGTGGAGGTAGCCCTAGGTCAGACTGTGTGCGAGAAGATGGGTTTGTTCGGGGGGTGATTGGGCGGTGATTGGCAGTGAGTGGAGAGGGGGGATAGGTTGAGTGGAGTGAGGGGAAGCTTCTGGGGTAGTCGGCGAGGGGTGAGGAGGTCTGTGGAAGTGGGATGGACTCGCCGGAGAAGGTGATCAGAGACGGAGCAGGTGGAGGTGGAAGTCGCGTGCGGTGGAGTAAAAAGGTAAATTAAGAGAGGGAAATTGTAAGGGAGAGAGAGAGGAAACTCTGTACCTATTTACTTGACGAAGGGGAAGAGAGAAGCGCCTGGCTCGTGCCTGCTAGAGCTGGAGATGAAGATGCCCTAGAGGAGGGTATCGGCGATGAGGAGGCAGATGGAGGGCGCCAGCTGGTACGGCCTAGCGCGGATGACAGGGCAGAGTAAACTCTGCGGCAGGTAAGGCAGCAGAGCGACGAGGAGACGGAGGAGGAGATCGCCGGAGGCTTCGGGCGCTCTTACCAGATGAGGAAGAGACGAAAGGTGGGGTATTTCTCCGTCAGAGGAAGCTTGCAGGAGTCAGCAGACCTTGCCGGTCCTTATAATGACCTTTGCGCGGAGAGGGAAACGAGGTGGCGACGTGCTAGCCTCGCCAGAGAATGGTCGGAGAGGATACCCATGCCTTTCGTGCGTTCGCACAAGAGGCATGGTTGATGGCAGAGGGCATGGGCGGGCTCCTGCGACAGAGGACGTCGCAGGGGACCCCCCGTTTGTTCTAGAGGACAGCCTCCCTGCCCTGCGCGGTGCCATCTTCCGCAGAAGGTCGCCGGAGGCATGGCGCTGCACAGAAGTGGCAGGGAGGACCGTTCTGCAAAGAATGATGAGAAGTTGGGGGTCTAAACGTAAAGGTTTCAAAAGATAAGGGTCAAAAAGTAAATAGAGAGGATCAATTTGTAAAGTCGGTCAAGAGGGTCTATTCTTAGGCTCAAGTTTTTATACCAGACTATTTTGAACCTAAGGATTTTAATGGTGAACTTGGATTTTAGGTTGGACCATGTTTGACTGGTCAATTTGTGCAAAAACCCAAATTAAGTCATTAATTGGGCATGATTCTCATTTTAGGTCAAAATAGGTTTCAAAGGCCAAATTGAAGGTTCTAAACCCTAGGGAATATTTTTCTATGATTTTTAGAGGGTTTATTTGATTTTTATCCTACCTCAAACCTCGTGAATTGAAGTGGGTTTGTTGTAGGGTTACAGAATGTCATTTAATTCCTAAAAGTTGCTATAACCCTTTTTAGATCAGATCATCTCACTTCCCTCATTGTTAAGCTTGTTTGACCTGTGTTTGGACCCTTAATTACCCTGTTCGCATACTGCATTGGTGAAATTACAATTTTACCCCTTATGATTTATTTTATTCTTTAACTCAGAATTCTCTGAGTTAAGCCTCTCTTTGGGTTTTGTAGGAGCTTTTTCACACATATTTGGATTAGATTGTACTAGTTAGGGTTCATGATGAGGTTCTCATCATACCCCATGCCTAGCTTTTGCTAATCCCTTAGCAAAATTTTAAGGTTTCAACCCTTGTTCTAGACCATGAATTTCTTAATGATTTTAGATAAGTGCTTTCTCTTTTGAAACCTAGATTAGGTCAGAATGTCAACTGTAGGCCTAAAAGGTACTCTAGTACCAACCAAGATCCAGATCTGTCTAGCCTCAGCCTCAATCCTTAACAAAGGTTTTTAAGGCCTACAAGAACTAACCTAAGGTTTATTAGACTTTGTGGTTAAAGCACCGTGCTTGAGATAATTTTAGCCCTGGCTCAGTTTGCAGTGCGTTTTGTAAGGAAGAGAGGTAGAAGATTTATAAGTTTGGAGAGTTTTCTCTCTTTTTCTTTTTCATTCTAGCTTAGGATTGGCTTTTCAACACGATCTGTATCAGATTCCTTGCCCCATCATCAATCCTCAAGGGTTCCTAGCAATCGATGCTTCGAGATAGCACTGCCCATTGTAACCCCCAAAACCCTAGCTGCTGAGATTTCGAGATAATCCCATCCATGGTGTTCCATGACCAAATTTAGACCCTAGCAATTGACATTTCGTGATAATGCCATCCATGGAATCTGAACCAGCAGAGTGCTTTCATGCCCCTAGTAGGCTATGTAAATATCCTAAGAGACAAGCACCGAGGAGATGATATTTTGTTATGCATCCTCGAGGGGAATTTCCCACCTCTTCGCACTGGGAACTCGTCTAAATCAACTTGTGTTGATCGGCCGCTCCTACTCTAGGTGTTATTTTCAGAATTTTTGCAACGCTTCTGCGTGATTTTGATTTTTATGCTTACTGAACCAGGCTGTGTGTGAAGTTAGGGTGCTTAGGTTACTAAGTCCCGTAAATCAAAAGTTAGTTAACGAGACCAAATACTCCCTAAGCCTTGGACCTAATACTTAAGCTTTTCATTTTCCTCAACCTCTTAAGGAATGTCTAGATCTTAATGGGTACTAAGAGTCTATCCAAGAATGCCTAAGATTTGCGTTCTTACTAATCTCACTGTGTACTTTCCATTTCTTTTCCTGAATGAGGTCTAGAACTTAGGTTAATTCCTTAATTTCTTACTAATGACTATCACTTTTCTTTCATTTTGTGCTCCTTCTTTTCATTTTGTTCCTTTTTCTCCTCCTTTGTAGAGTCTACAAAATTTTCTTTCCTCCTCTCATTTTATTATTCTTTTTCCAAAAAATTTTTAATTTTTATGGTGTTTTTGGCATATGTGAATTTTTTTGTTTAAAACCTTCTTTTACAAGATTTGCACTTTCATACCCCCTATGCCTAAGATTTGCAATGTCCTCATTGTTACTTAGGGAATTTTTTATTCAACTTAGTTCATACATTAGGACAGATGTTTTGATGAGTGAATGGGTCGGGGTGACAGTTGCGGACGATTTATACTCTCAGGTGCAAGCACCTGAGGTGGAGTTGGCTGTCCTAAAGGGTGAACCTTAAGTGCGAAAAAGGTGTTAGAAAAGGTTTCAGGTTTTCAAAAAGAATGACGGGCTGCCTCCCGTTGAGCGCTGAGTTTTACGCCATCGGCTGGGCGCAATATGCTTAGGGAAAGTGGAGGATAAATGATTATTCATCCAAATCAGTAGAGGTTACATCAATGAATGGTTTGAGTCTCTGACCGTTCACGATGAAAGGTTCGGAATCATGGCTGAGCGGACTAATTTCGACGGCTCCATTTCCATAAACCTGTCGGACCATACTTGGATCGCAGCTTCCCAGGGAAGAGTTTGAGTCGGGCATCAAAGAGTATGACCTTCTGACCAGGATGAAAGATCTTTCTAGAGATGTGCTTGTCATGGAAGGCTTTAACCCGCTCCTTATAGATTCGCGAGTTCTCGTACGCATCAAGGCGTAATTCATCGATCTCGCTGATTTGAAGCTTTTTGTGGGTTCCAACCTTAGAAAGATCTAGATTACAGCTCCATACTGCCCAATAGACTTTGTGCTCCAGTTCGACGGGAAGGTGACACGCCTTCCCGTACACCAGTCTAAAGGGAGACATGCCTAATTGGGTTTTGTGGGCGGTCCTATAGGCCCATAAGGCTTCCGAAAGTCGGGACGACTAGTCCTTCCTGTCAGGCCGAACAGTGACCTGTAGGATTTTCTTGATCTCCTGATTTGATAGCTCAGCTAGACCATTAGTCTGGGGTTGATAAGGAGTGGAGATTCGGTGCGACACCCCGTATTTGGTCATCAGTGACCTGAACTGGGCATTCGTGAAATGAGTCCCCCCATCAAAAATGATAGCACGAGGAATCTCGAACCGTGAGAAGATATTGTGATGAATGAATTTGAGAACGATTTTATGATCACAGGTTCGGGTCAGTATGGCTTCGATCCATTTGGACACGTAGTCCACAGCCAGCAGAATGTACTCGAAACCATCCGAAACAGGAAAGGGGCCCATAAAATTAATCCCCCAAATATCAAAGATTTCGCATACGAGAATCGACTACAAAGGCATCATGTCGCGATGGCTCATGTTGCCCAAAGTTTGGCAACGACTGCATGCCTTGCAGTGATTATACACGCCTTTGAATAGAGTGGGCCAATAAAAGCTACATTGGAGGATTTTCGATGCGGTTTTTTGCCCAGAGAAATCGCCACCGCATGCCTGGTCATGGCAGAAGGAGAGACAATCATTGATTTCACCTTCCGGAACACATCTCCGGATGATTTGGTCGGCACCTATGCGGAAGAGTTACGGATCTTCCCAAATGTAGTACTTGGCATCAGAGCGCAATTTGTCTTTCTTGGCCTTCAGCCAATCAGATGGGATCTGATGAGATGCCAAGTAGTTTATTATATTAGCAAACCATGGAAGTCTAGTACCAATAGTCAGCAGGTGCTCATCAGGGAAATGCTCCGTGATGGGTCCAGAAGGGTTGATGATCTCAGAAGGAAGGCAAGACAAATGGTCAGCTACCACATTTTGTCTTCCCGCCTTGTCGCGAATCTCGAGGTCGAATTCTTGCAACAACAAGATCCATCGGATTAGTCGGGGCTTCGCATCCTTCTTAGCAAGGAGATGCCTCACAGCCATGTGATCCGAGTAGACGATGACGTGGGAACCCAGGAGATAAGATCGAAATATTTCAAGGGCAAATACTACGGCTGGCAGGTCTTTCTCTATAACTGTGTAGTTACGCTAACCCTCGTCAAGTGTCTTGCTAGCATAGTAGATGACCACGGGTTTCCCGTCAACTTTTTGCCCCAGAACCACTCCTATAGCGAAATCAGATGCATCGCACATGATCTCAAAGGGTTGAGACCAATCAGGGGATTGTAGGATCGGGGCCTGGGTGACTCGGTCACGGAGGTTTTCAAAGGCTTGAGTGCATTCCTTGGAGATCTTAAAGGGGACATCCTTAGAGAGAAGAGTAGTCAGGGGGCGCGCGATTTTCGAAAAATCAGGAATGAAACAACGGTAAAAACTGACGTGCCCTAGAAAAGAACAGATGTCCCTGATCGAGCTAGGCATAGGAAGACGAGAAATTACATCAACCTTGGCTCGGTCCACTTGGATGCCCTTCTCAGAAATCAGATGTCCTAGGACGATTCCCTTAGGCACCATAAAATGGCTCTTTTCCCAGGAAAGAACCAAATTAACGTCGATGCAATGCCTGAGTATATGAACCAAGTGCTTGAGGCAATCATCAAATGATGCCCCGAAGACTGAGAAGTCATCCATGAAGACTTCCAGATAATCACCTACCATATCAGAGAATATGGCAAGCATGCACCGCTGAAAAGTTGCGAGTGCATTGCAGAGACTGAAAGGCATCCTTCGGAATGCATACGTTCCGAAGGGGCAGGTGAACGTGGTCTTCTCTTGGTCCTTAGGATGAATAGCAACTTGGTTATAACCGGAGTACCCATCAAGAAAGCAAAAGAATTGATTTCCCGCTAATTTCTCGAGAATCTGATCAATGAAAGGTAGTGGGAAATGATCCTTCTTCGTGGAGGAATTGAGTCGTCGGTAATCTATACAGACTCTCCACGAGTTGGCTAATCTGGTAGGTATGACTTCTCCGGTTTTAGTCGTAATGGTGGTGAGCCCTGCCTTTTTAGGCACAACCTGAATTGGGCTTACCCAACGACTGTCGGAGATCGGGTAGATTGTAACGACCCGATTCCCGAGTCCCTACGAGACACGAGAACCGGACTGACTAGACTAATCCCAAGACCTAGTCGTCCAATGAGGAAGTAACCAAAAGAGTAGTAAAATAAACCACATTTAGCATGAATATAACTAACAGTAAGAAAATACAGCAGTAAGAAAAGAAATCACTACAGTATATACCACCACAACAGTAGAACAATATTCGCAACTGGCAAACGGTGGCGACAACTAGCTTTTCTTAAGTCGTTGTAGTACAGATAGTTGTGCCATCATTTACTAATATTTGTTACTCGAAAAATACAGTTCTCCCGAGGTCGAACTCAGGGAGCAAGTCGTATTCTAGAGATATACATGTTCTATTACAAAAATAAAGAGAGAGAGAGAGAGAGAGATGAAAGTTTGGCTTCTTCTTCTTTTTTCTTTCTCTGTCTTCTCCTCTTTGGCTCTTGAATCTTTTGTTCTTCCTGTGTTCTTCTTCTTCTTTGTTTCTTCTTTTCCTTTCTTCGGATCTTCTTCTCGTGCTCTTCTTCTTCTTTCTTCTTCTTCTTCTTCTGATCTCTGCAGAGTCTTCACTTGGCCTCTCTGTGTTCCTCTCTTTCCTCTGCCTCGCCTTCCTTCTTCTTCTTTGCCTTCAGGACGTCGTCTGATTGTCCAATCAGACGACTTAAACCGCTTGTTGCTACAGTGTCTCCCTTAGCTTCCTTCTTCTTCACCTTTGCCTGCACGCTCAAGAGTTCAGAGTCAGAGGGCAAAACCTACTCTACCCCCCCA
Source organism: Thalassia testudinum (assembly GCA_037157565.1). Lineage (NCBI taxonomy): Eukaryota > Viridiplantae > Streptophyta > Magnoliopsida > Alismatales > Hydrocharitaceae > Thalassia > Thalassia testudinum. Next base: position 6,282,057 of record JAZHRO010000012.1, on the reverse strand, counting down.
CCCCCCGCGCGTCTCTTTCTCTCTCAGAATTCGCTCTTAGGACAGCTTTTCCAGAGCATCCGGGTAGTCGGGTACGCGGGTCGCGCCCGGGTCCAGGCCCACCGGCGTGCGGTGGTGGGCGAGGAGTGCAGGTCGAGCTAATCGGGTCGGGCCAGGTCCGCGGGGCGTGAGCGCGGACGAGGCCGGGTAGTCGGGCCGGTGAGAGGGACCTCACCCCGTGATCAGGAGGCGAACAGCTTAAGGCAGTTTTTGCCTTTAAGCGCCCGCGTGCCTCTCAAGGTTTCCGAGGTGGGACTAAATGTCCCACCCCAATTGAGCGCCTGCAGCGAGGAAGCAGCGACAGCCGAACTTCACGCGAGGGCTTCCGGCGAGGGCTTCGCATGAGGACTTCGCCTCGGCTGCAGCCTGGCACTTCGCGAAGTCACCCCACGCAGCCTGGGAGCCTGATCTGGGCGTGGCGTGCCTGGAGCAGCAGGTAGGCAGAGCTTCTTCACTCGTCAATGGCGGCGGCGAGCACAGACCCTGTTTACAACAACACGGCCTCTCGGCCTAATCAGATATGCGGAGGACCTTCGCCGTGGCACGACGAAGGTGGTCGGAGGGTCTGCAGGTCGCGGGGCGGAGCCTAAGGGCTGCGTTAGGTCGGATTGTGGTGCGGGAAATGGGTTTGTTCGGGGGGTCTGCAGGTGGCGAGTGGCGGGAAGTGGAAGGGCGGAGGCTGATCAGGGTGAGGAGGCGAAGGTTCTGTGCAGGTCGGCGAGCCGTGTGTGGTGCTGGAGTGATGGGAGTGGTTCGCCGGAGTTTGGCCGGAGGTGGAGAAGGTGAGGGTGATTGGTGGGAAATCGGGGCCGACAGTAAGGGTTTTCAGTATGGAAAAGAAAGAGGGGAGGAAGAAGGGAAGTTATACCTACTAAGCTGGACGAGGAGGGGTTGGAGCAGGCGACAGTCGTATCGACTGCCGCCGGAGAAGAAACTACCCAGAGGAAGGGGCGGCGGCGAGGAGAGGGCCGGAGAGGCGCCCGCTGGGTGCGGCGCGGCGCGGGAAGATCGAGGGAAGGTAACCCTGCTGCTGGTAGTGCGGCAGGGCGACGAGGCGGAGAAGAAACCGCAGGAGCAAGGGGGCGTCTGTCGGAGTGGGAAGGGAGGAATTGAGGGGGTGTCTCCGTCAGATCCGAGCTGGGAAGAACGGCGGAGCGACGGGGGTATTTATAGGGGCAAAACCAGAGAGGAGGGCGGAGGGAGACGACGTGTCTCCCTCGTCGGAGGAAGGAGACCCATACTGTCCGTGCGTTCGCACGGGCGGTATGGGTGGTCGCAGCACTCAGGGGGGTGCTCCTGCGACGGCTGACGACGCAGGGCACCCCCATTTGACCTGGTAGGCTCCCTCCCTTACCCTGTGCGGCGCCATGCTCCGCACAGGGTCGCCGGAGCATGGTGCTGCTCAGGTTTTGCAGGAGGGACCTAAACGCAAAGAACGAAGGAGAGTTAGGGGTCAAAATGTGAGGGTTCAAAAGTTGAGGGCCAAAAAGTAAATATATGAGGACCAAAGTGTAAAGTTGGTCAAGAAGGTTTCTTCTTAGGCTCAAGTTTTTATACATGACTAATTAGGACCTAAGGATTCTGATGGTGAATTTTATTTCTAGATTAAACCTTGTTTGACCGGTAAATTTACGTAAAAACCTAAATTAAGTTGTTAATTGGGCATGATTCTCAATGTAGGTCAAAATGAGTTCCTAAGGCCAAATTGAATGTTATAAGCCCTAGAGATTAATTTTATATGAATTTTAGAGGGTTTATTCTATTTTTACTTTGCCTCTAACCTCATGTATTTAAGTGGGTTTGTTTTTAGGGTTATAGGATGTCATTTAATTCTTCGGAGTTGCTGTAGCCCTTGTTGAGTCATTTCATTCCACTTTTCTTCTTATTAGGTTGTTTTGACCTATGTTTGGATCCTGAGTTACCCTGTTTTCAGATTGGATTGGTGAAATTACATTTTTACCCCTCAGTTTATGTTTTCTTTGCAAACTCAGAATCTCTCTGAGCCAAGCCTTTCTAAGCTTATGTAGGAGCTTTTTCTTGCAAATCAGGGTTAAATGGTGCTAGTTTAGGGCTCATGATGAGGTTCTCATCATACCCCCATGCCTAGCTTTTGCTAGTCCCTTAGTAAAAACTTAAGGTTTCAACCCTTGTTCTAGACCATGAAGTTCTTAATAGCTTCAGATAAGTGTTTTTTCATTTAAACTTAGATTAGGTTAGAATGTTGACCATAGGCTTAAAAGGTACTTCTAGTACCAACCAAGATCCAGATCTGTCTAGCCTTAGCCTCAGTCTTTGGCAGAGATTTTTAAGACCCACAAGAACTAACCTAAGGTTTATTGGACTTTGTGGTTGAAGCACCTCGTGCTTGAAATGATTTTTGCCTTGGTTCAGTTCGCAGTGCGTTTTGCAAGAGAGAGAGATAGAAAGTTTTTCTGTTTGGAGAGTTTTCTCTCTCTTTTTCTTTTTAGTTCTAGCCTAGGATTGGCTTTTCAACACGGTCTGTATCAGATTCCTAGCTCCCATCATCAATCCTCAAGGGTTCCTGGCGATCGATGCTTCGAGATAGCATCGCCCATAGCAACCCCCAGAACCTTGGCTATTGAGATTTCGAGATAATCCCATCCATGGTGTTCCGTGGCCGAATTCAGACCCTGGCAGTTGACACTTCGTGATAATGCCATCCATGGAATCTGAACCAGTAGGGTGCTTACATGCCCCCAGTAGGATATGTAAATATCCTAAGAGACAAGCATCGAGGAGATGATATTTTGTTACGCATCTTCGAGGGTATTTCCCGCCTCTCTGCCCTGGGAACTCGTCCAAATCAACTTGTGTTGATCGGCCTCTCCTACTCTAGGTGTACTTTTTAGAATTTTGCGACGCTTCTGCGTGATTTTGATTTTTACGCTTACTGAACCAGGCTGTGTGTGAGGTTAGGGTGCTTAGGTTACTGAGTCCCGTAAACCAAAAAATAGTTAATGAGGCCAAATACTCCCTAAGCCTTAAACCTAATACTTCAGCTTTTCATTTTCCTCAACCTCTTGAGGAGTGTCCAGATCTTAATGGGTACTAAGAGTCTATTCAAGAATGCCTAAGGTTTGCGTTCTTATTAATCTTATTATGCACTTTTCAGTTATTTTCTTGAATGAGGTCTAGAACTTAGGTTAATTCCTTAGTTCCTTACTAATGACTATCACTTATTTCTCATATTTTGTGCTCTTTTTCTCCTTTTGTTTCTTTTCTCCTTCTCCTTCACAAAATTTCCTTTCTCCTCTTATTCTCTTATTCTTTTTTCGAAAAAATTTTAATTTTTATGGTGTTTTTGGCATATGTGAATTTTTTGTTTGAAACTTTTTCTTACACGTTTTGCACTTTCATACCCCCCCATGCCTAAGATTTGTAATGTCCTCATTGTAACTTAGGGGATTTTTATTCAACTTAGTTCATACATTAGGACAGATGTTTTGATGAGTGAATGGGTCGGGGTGACTGTTGCGGACGATTTTTAATCTCAGATGCAGGCACCTGAGATGGAGTCGGCTGTCCTAAAGTGTGAATTTCAAGTGCACAAAGGTTTTAGAAAATGTTTCAGGTTTTTAAAAAGAATGACGGGCTGCCTCCCGTTGAGCGCTAAATTTGATGCCTTCAGCCAAGCGGGAAATGCGATGGAGAGGGGATGGTGAAATCAGCAGAGTTTTGTAATACAAGCACCTTGATTAAGAGTCTGGTTGGTCCAACCAGGTGCTTGTTCAGATCAACAGGCTGATGATGCAGCCCAAACCCAATCAATCTGGTGGGTTGATAGATGTGGATAAAAAGGTGTGGAACCCACCATATACTATGAAGCTCAGATGGATGTGGAAGTGAAAATGCAGGGTTTGGCTGAGTCGAATTAGCCTGGTCAGAGTAGGGACCCGTAGAATAATCAATGAATGACGTAGAAACCCTACAGGGGTGATCAGAGAATGATGGAGCATGATATGTAGTCTGATCAGTGTTCCAAACCCGATGTGGAAATGCAATCGGCTCGGTGAGAGGTGAATCTGAATAGAAATTGAGTCCGGTTGCGGGTCGGGGTTGGGAAGAGGTTTTGATTAGTTCTGTGTGTGCAGACGAGGTGGAAACTGTGTATAAGGGCTCTTCTAGAAAGGAATGACAGGTGATTTTCTGTAAAGAGTCCTCTGGGTAACTATCAAATGCCTGAAGAGTGTCTGTAGGATGAAAGAAATCTGAATTGAGAAAAGATTTGAATTCTGGGTTGCAATCACTCTTGGCATTTTCTATTTTTGGTTCCTGAGGATCGAAAAGGAATGATTCTGTGTTATCAGTGATCTCGGGAATCAGGACCTCAGAGTCGGAGTCAAAGTCAGAGTCATGTGAACTGAGGTCGTAAATAGGCTTGGTGTGTTCAGGAAGGAAAGTCTCTCCTCAATTATAGTCAGATCTGAAATTGTCGGAGAGTTGGCGAAAATGAGATTCATGATCATGAATTCCACCACAGCAAAAATCATCAGATGTGGAATCAGCAGCCTGACTGGGGTCTAGCCTATATATTAATTCTGGGCTTAAAAAGGTATTCTGTCTAGGCTCAAGCTCCAAGCCGGTAGGATAGACCCAATTAAAACCCTGCTCATCCAACTCCTCAGTTTCTGTATCATAAATTGGCATGTTTTTTGAAAAATCAATCAGATTTCCTGAGGATGTTGGAGAGGGACATTCATCAAATAAAGGCCCAGAATCATATTCTGTAAAAATTTGATCTTTCTCATAAGGGGCCTCATAATCTTCCCAATAAGTTTCAGATCTAGGTTCTAGGCTTAGGATGTGGGTAGAGTTACTAGAACCTAAGTCTGAATAACCTTCGAGGGCAACCTTATCAGAATAAGGGGCGAAATTTATACCCTCAAAAGGTTCAGTTCTGATCTCATTGTTGCAGGAGTTTTGGAACTCTAAGCTTGGCAATTCATGTTCTAGGTTCAGCTCATCATTGTGTTCTCCTGCAATATCCCAACCTAATTCAATGTTGTCTTCTATCTGGGTTGGGATTCCACAACCACTTTGTGCCTCAGTCCTGAGATCTGGGAAACTGGATTGTTCCTTAATACTGTTCCAAGATGGTTCATCCTCTGTTTCTGGTATATACGGGTATTTCTGGTTGATAATTTGTTCTAGTGATCTCATCATTTCTACCTGTTTTATAAGGTCATCTTGGTGTTGTTCCCAAAGTACAGGATTTGTCAAGCATTGAAGGTATTCAGATTGGTGTAATTTTTCTATCTCAATGTATCCTGTCATGAGCATATCTCGGGTTGATCTTTTTGTAATTTCTGTCAACAGAATTTGGGCACAGTTTATGATGAAAGCTGTGGTTGTTGGGACATCAACCTGAATGTTTTCTATTGGTGTTGAGGGTTTACATTTGATTTCATAGAATTCAAGGGCATCTTCAATCATCTTATCTTTCATGGATCTCAGATATTCAGGTTTTTTGAATGGTAGTCTTAATTGGTGTGGCTGCATCTTTGAATCAGGTGGTGGAATCAAGATATAGAATCGAAGTTTGAATCAAGATGGAAGAAGGGGATTTTGTTCAGAATCAGAGGAAAGAGGGGCTATGTGAATGATTTCTGCAAAAACAAGGGAGCCGAGGCTTAGCCTCGGGGAGAGTGAATTTCTATAGGAGGTTTCAAGGACCTCCTGCCAAACACTGAAGGACTGGATGAGATAAGTAGGTGCTGGACCCAATCGAGGCACCCAAAAATTGTTGGGTGACTATAGAGGTGCAGGGCAGATGGACCCCTTGATCAAAAAGATCGTCCACTTGAGAATTACCTGGGCAGCCAGAGAGGGTGAGTCCCGCGAAGACCCCTACACGGTAGAGCGTCCTCACGGATTACAGGGTTTCCCCCACCCGACCTCTCTTGTCACTGAGATTCAAGGTAGACCAGAATGGGGATCTTGACCTCTTAAGTCTACCACTTTTAATTCAAGAGGGTGCTTAGGTTTCACTTGAACTTTAGGCTTTTTTGAGTGCAAAGAGTGACCTAAGTTGAAGGTTAGTTGACCCAAGTGGTCGACTTTACCTGCTAGTTCTGTTAAGAGCTTATTAGGTCTTGTTTTTTAAGGTTCAAGTGTCTTTAGAGAGCCAACTTGTTTTAGGGTTTCTTTGGATAGGTATTTTCAGACAATGGCTTGGGCACACTTCTTTTAGGGTTTCTCAGTTCTTGCTTAAAAGTGTGTCTCTAAATCCCTAATGTTGAATCTTATGTTGGCTCTATTTGGTCCAGTTAGTTCTTTGTTGGGTAATTAGGGCTCAAGCAAGAATGTGTTAGCCCTTAAATACCCTTAATAGTGTGCAGGAATAATGGGTTGAAAACATGCAACTTTTTATGGTTTACTAAGTATAGAAGAAAGGTTAGCCCTATATTGCTTGTTCTTTTCTTTTGTTCCTCTTTAGAATTTAGGGGTTGAGAGGATAGAAAATTACTTGTCCTCGGAGTGGTTGTCGTGCGGTTGCTTGTCTTCTTGATTTCCTGTAGCTGCACAAAAGAGGGGAGATTATTAGAAATTTAAAAATAGGAATTTAATTACCTCTAGAACAGCCGTTGCTCCCCGGCAATGGCGCCAACTGGCAAACTGTGGCGACAACTAGCTTTTCTTAAGTCGTTGTAGTACAGATAGTTATTGCCATCATTTACTAATATTTGTTACTCGGAAAATACAGTTCTCCCGAGGTCGAACTCAGGGAGCAAGTCGTATTCTAGAGATATACATGTTCTATTACAAAAATAAAGAGAGAGAGAGAGATGAAAGTTTGGCTTCTTCTTCTTTTTTCTTTCTCTGTCTTCTCCTCTTTGGCTCTTGAATCTTTTGTTCTTCCTGTGTCCTTCTTCTTCTTTGTTTCTTCTTTTCCTTTCTTCGGATCTTCTTCTCGTGCTCTTCTTCTTCTTCTTTCTTCTTCTTCTTCTTCTTCTGATCTCTGTAGAGTCTTCACTTGGCCTCTCTGTGTTCCTCTCTTTCCTCTGCCTCGCCTTCCTTCTTCTTCTTTGCCTTCAAGACGTCGTCTGATTGTCCAATCAGACGACTTAAACCGCTTGTTGCTACAGTGTCTCCCTTAGCTTCCTTATTCTTCACCTGTGCCTGCACGCTCAAGAGTTCAGAGTCAGAGGGCAAAACCTACTCTACCCCCCCGCCCCCCGCGCGTCTCTTTCTCTCTCAGAATTCGCTCTTAGGACAGCTCTCCCAGAGCATCCGGGTAGTCGGGTACGCGGGTCGCGCCCGGGTCCAGGCCCACCGGCGTGCGGTGGTGGGCGCGGAGTGCAGGTTGGGCTAATCGGGTCGGGCCAGGTCCGCGGGGCGTGAGCGCAGACGAGGTCGGGTAGTCGGGCGGGTGAGAGGGACCTCACCCCGTGATCAGGAGGCGAACAGCTTAAGGCAGTTTTTGCCTTTAAGCGCCCGCGTGCCTCTCAAGGTTTCCGAGGTGGGACTAAATGTCCCACCCCAATTGAGCGCCTGCAGCGAGGAAGCAGCGGCAGCCGAACTTCGCGCGAGGGCTTCGGGCGAGGGCTTCGCGTGAGGACTTCGCCTCAGCTGTAGCCTGGCACTTCGCGAAGTCACCCCACGAAGCCTGGGAGCCTGATCTAGGTGTGGCGTGCCTGGAGCAGCAGGTAGGCGGAGCTTCTTCACTCGTCAATGGCAGCGGCGAGCACAGACCCTGTTTACAACAACACGGCCTCTCGGCCTAATCAGATATGCGGAGGACCTTCGCCGTGGCACGACGAAGGTGGTCGGAGGGTCTGCAGGTCGCGGGGCGGAGCCTAAGGGCTGCGCTAGGTCGGACTGTGGCGCGGGAAATGGGTTTGTTCGGGGGGTCTGCAGGTGGCGAGTGGCGGGAAGTGGAAGGGCGGAGGTTGATCAGGGTGAGGAGGCGAAGGTTCTGTGCGGGTCGGCGAGCCGTGTGGGGTGCTGGAGTGATGGGAGTGGTTCACCGGAGTTTGGCCGGAGGTGGAGAAGGTGAGGGTGATTGGTGGGAAATCGGGGTTGACAGTAAGGGTTTTCAGTATGGAAAAGAAAGAGGGGAGGAAGAAGAGAAGTTATACCTACTAAGCTGGATGAGGAGGGGTTGGAGCAGGCGACAGTCGTATCGACTGCCGCCGGAGAAGAAGCTGCCCAGAGGAAGGGGCGGCGGCGAGGAGAGGGCCGGAGAGGCGCTCGCTGGGTGCGGCGCGGCGCGGGAAGATCGAGGGAAGGTAACCCTGCTGCTGGTAGTGCGGCAGGGCGACGATGAGGAGGAGAAGAAACCGCCGGAGCAAGGGGGCGTCTGTCGGAGTGGGAAGGGAGGAATTGAGGGGGTGTCTCCGTCAGATCCGAACTGGGAAGAATAGCGGAGCGACGGGGGTATTTATAGGGGCAAAACCAGAGAGGAGGGCGGAGGGAGACGACGTGTCTCCCTCGCCGGAGGAAGGAGACCCATACCGTCCGTGCATTCGCACGGGCGGTATGGGTGGTCGCTGCACTCAGGGGGGTGCTCCTGCGACGGCTGACGACGCAGGGCACCCCCATTTGACCTGGCAGGCTCCCTCCCTTACCCTGCGCGGCGCCATGCTCCACGCAAGGTCGCCGGAGCATGGTGCTGCTCAGGTTTTGCAGGAGGGACCTAAACGTAAAGAACGAAGGAGAGTTAGGGGCCAAAATGTGAGGATTCAAAAGTTGAGGGCCAAAAGGTAAATATATGAGGACCAAAGTGTAAAGTTGGTCAAGAAGGTTTCTTCTTAGGCACAAGTTTTTATACATGACTAATTAGGACCTAAGGATTCTGATGGTGAATTTTATTTCTAGATTAAACCTTGTTTGTTTGATAAATTTACGCAAAAACCTAAATTAAGTTGTTAATTAGGCATGGTTCTCAATGTAGGTCAAAATGAGTTCCTAAGGCCAAATTGAAGGTTCTAAACCTTAGATATTAATTTTATATGAATTTTAGAGGGTTTATTCTATTTTTACTTTACCTCGAACCTCATGTATTTAAGTGAGTTTGTTTTTAGGGTTACAGGATGTCATTTAATTCTTCGGAGTTGCTGTAGCCCTTGTTGAGTCATTTCATCCCACTTTTCTTCTTATTAGGTTGTTTTGACCTATATTTGGACCCTGAGTTACCCTGTTTTCAGATTGGATTGGTGAAATTGCATTTTTACCCCTCAGTTTATGTTTTCTTTGCAAACTTAGAATCTCTCTGATTCAAGCCTTTCTAAGGTTATGTAGGAGCTTTTTCTTGCAAATCAGGGTTAAATGGTGCTAGTTTAGGGCTCATGATGAGGTTCTCATCAGTAACATAATATGAACTGCAGGTAAAGAAAGGTACAGCGGAAACAAGAACTACTCACTACAGTGGAACAAAAAAAGAGGTACAAGAGGACAGTGGTAACTCTACTGGACCCTACTCGGCCCAACGTCCTCTGCAGCCACTGACCCCGGGTGCTCCACACCTGGTCCTGAAAGGTAATGAGTATAACACGTCAGCAAAACGCTGAGTAGAGTGGCAGCTAAACTAAAGAAACAGTAAAGTGTACAGTAGCTGTTTTAATTTTATTTCTTCCTTTATTTACGTCTTTCTATTGTTTCACAAATTATCTATTTCTCAGATCCTTCACTTGATCTCGAATGTTCCTTGTGGGAACGATCTTGATTGCAGTCTTTTCTGAACAGTAGAAGTAGCACGTGGTGCTCTCCTGGCCGAGAGAGTCCCCCGTGGTGATCCTACTATCAGTCAACCACCCCAAGGTTACTGACAGACGTAACAGTGACTACGGCACGAGCGGTAAACGCATGGGTAGCTAACCCGCACTGGCACGCCGTCAGTCGTTTCCATTAACGGGTGCGCCCAAAGCACAGCATGTAACCAGTACAGGGCAGAGCCCTCTCAGTAACTGGGGTCCAACCCCTCCACAGTAACCAAACAGGGGCCTTGCCCCTCCACAGTCCGTGCACCCTCGCCTGACTACCCTGGTTTGCCCCAGTGGGCCTAACAAGTCTGTGTAGGAGGCTAGCAGAACCCCGGGGCCCGTGGGGTAGCTAGTACCTCCCTACACTAGTAGCTCTCCTCGGTACTACGTACACGAGGGCCAGCAAGTCGGTACAGAGTGGCCAGTCCTAACCCCGGGTCCCTGGGGCGGCTGGCTCCGCTCTGCACTAAACAGGGGGACAGTCGCTCTCCTTGGTACTCCGTACTCAAGGGCCAACTCACTTCCCCAATTCTATTCCATTCACTTTCCAGGAGTTCTACTCCTAATTCCCTGTAGGGTTCCAGCTCTTTAACTCAGCGCATTCCGATTTCACCTTTCCAGTTTCACGTTCATACATCCCATATTCTTAATCATGTTCATTTATTCATAACAGGCAGCTGTTAATTCAATTCACAGGCAGCTATTATTTCCTTTCCACATTTTCCAAGACTGCAGTATTCATACATTCCACTAGTTTTCCCGTCCTAGGATTCATGCTATATCCTAGGATCTATCATACAATCTAGTTTTCCAGCCCTAGGATTCATGCAACACCCTAGGATCTACCATTCAATCTATTTCTCATTCCTAGGATTTATGCAATGTCCTAGGTTCTATTTATGGTTTCATAATTTAACAGATTATACTTAAAGCCACTCTACCGGTTACAACAGGCGAACTGGGGGCGTGGTCGGGAATCCCGCGTGCCTCCGCAACCCTCGAGACTGCAACGGAACGGGGTCCTATCACAAGGATCAACACAAGGAACTTCTCAAAACAGTATACAGCTACTGTAGACAGGTAGAGGATTTAATTCCAAAAAGAACGCAACTCGAAACGCGGAAAACGGAACCCGAACGGGACCTAAACGGGTCGAAGACGACGAAACAGTGCAAAATCAGACGTCTTAAAAAGTGGATCAGGAATTACCTTGCTCTGCGTGGGCTCTCAGACGTCCAGAAGCCTGCGGGGGCGTCTGGCCTAGTTCCCAGATGTCCGATGGTCACCCCAGACGTCTGGATGTCTTTGCCGTCGTCTAGTACTATAGCCAGACGTCTGATTCGCGTTGGATGGCGAATCACCGACCCTGCGCGTACCCATCTCTCTCTCTCAGTACGATCAGTCGAAAGGAAGGAAGGAAGACGGAAAAACTCACCTTTCAGACGTCTGTACAGTCTTCCAGACGTCTCCCCCGCCGTCTGTCTATAAGCCCAGACGTCTGATTCTGGAAAAGTTTCCAGAACCAAGGCGCGACTTGCCCTCTGCTCGCGACGCCCGGCTGCGCCGCGAGTGCTCCGCCTGCTTCTCGAGCTGCAGCAGGCCTCCCGCGCCACTCCGCGCCTGCTGCGCCCCCCGCCGACCGGCCCTAGCAGCCCCGGCGAGCTCGCCCTCACGGCCGAGCGCTTCCTCCTACACGCAGCACCTCCTCCCACGCTCACCGCGGCTGTCGCCGCCGCCGCTCCCTCACGCTCGCTCTCGCGCACTGGCTGGAAGGAGAAGAGGAAGGGGGCGGAGGTGACGGGAGTGAGGGAGAGGGCGTGGCCTTTTAAGGCCACGCGAGGAGGAGAGAGAGAGTGGACAACGCTGCGCCTGCGGTCGCAGGAGGAGAGAGGGAAAAAGAGAGAGGAATTCGGTTGCGGGTCTGCGCGCGCCTGCGCGCAGACGCAGTCCCACGTGCCACTGAAAAATAGATCCCAGACGTCTTAAAAAAACGTCTTGAGTGCGTTCGTAACAATATAACAAACTCAAAGGAAGTTTCGTCCCCGAAACTTGCGCTAACTAGGGTACGGGAAAATGTCATAAATACCATAACAAACTCAAAGAGGACCGAAGCCGGTCCGAAAGGACGTACTCGCGAAGAGTTCCGGGTACCTCTCCCGCATTGCCGCCTCAGGCTCCTAGGTAGCCTCCTCGTACCGCTGGCTCCTCCACAAAACCTTTACCATGGGTACTTGCTTTCGTCTCAAACTGTGGACGGCTCGGTCTAGAATCTACACTGGCCGCTCGGGGTAGGTCAGGTCGTCGCCCACCTTGACGCTCTCGTGACTCAGTACATGACTTGGATCGGCTACGTACTTCCTGAGGTTGGACACGTGGAACACGCCGTGCACACCAGAAAGCTGGGGAGGGAGGGCAAGCCTGTAAGTAATGGGTCCAACCCGCTCCAGGACCTCAAAGGGTCCCACAAACCTCGGCGTGAGCTTCCCTCTCACCCCAAACCGCTGCAGGCCCTTCATGGGCGAAACACGAAGAAAGACGTGGTCCCCAACCTCAAACTGCACCTCCCTGCGTCTCCGGTCCGCGTAGCTCTTCTGTCTGCTCCTGACAATGCGGAGTCGCCTGTGGATCTGCTCGACTACCTCCTGACTCTGCCGGATCAACCTAGGGCCAACCTCCCACTTGGTCCCCACCTCAACCCAACTCAAGGGTGCCGTACACCTCCGTCCGTACAGAGCCTCGTAGGGAGCCATGCCGATACTCAAGTGATAACTGTTGTTGTATGCAAACTCCGCTAAGGGCAGGTGCTCCTCCCAAGAGCCCCTCCAGTCCAGTACACAGGCACGCAAAAGGTCCTCAAGTGTCTGTATCGTGCGCTCAGACTGTCCGTCCGTCTGGGGGTGGTAAGCCGTACTAAACCTCAACCGCGTCCCCAAGGCCTGCTGAAACTCAGCCCAAAACTGGGACGTAAAGCGGGTATCCCGATCGGATACGATCTCCCACGGAACTCCGTGTAGTCGTACCACATCACGGATATACCTCTCTGCCAACTGTGCTGGTCCCAAAGTGACTCGGATCGGCAGGAATCGTGCCGTATTTGTCAGTCTATCCACAATTACCCAGACAGCGTCGTGTCCTCGCTGGGTAACAGGTAAGCCCACCACCAACTCCATGGTGATGCTCTCCCACTTCCACTCTGACACTGGAAGCGGCTGTAGCGGCCCTGCAAGCCTCTGATGCTCGGCTTTCACCTGCTGACACACTAAGCACTACTGTACGAACTCACCCACATCCCGCTTCATCCCCCTCCACCAAAACTCATGTCTCAAGTCGTGGTACATCTTCGTGTTTCCGGGATGTATGGTGAATCTGGAACCGTGTGCCTCAGTCAGGAGCTCTCTCAACAGCTCCTCGTCTCTGGGAACGCACAACCGTCCCCTCAGGCGCAGCACCTGGTCTGTGAAAGAGAAGTCCCCCGGGTCTCCCGACAGTACTCTGTCGCGCAAGGACTGCAAGTATGGATCGGCCATCTGTCCTGTGATGATGCGGTCTATCAGCTCTGGCCTGGTCTGTCGTGTCACCGTCACTGCCCCACAGTGCCCCCGTAACTCCAGAGGTCGCCAACTGCCCACCTCCTCCAAAAGGCTCCAACTCTGTAACTGTAAACTGGCCAAGTGTGCGGGCGCCTTAAGGCTCAAGGCGTCAGCCACCACATTGGCCTTTCCCGGGTGATAGGAGATGCTGCAGTCGTAGTCCTTCAGGAGCTCCAAACAACGTCTCTGTCTCATGTTGAGCTCCTTCTGATCAAAAAGGTATCTGAGGCTCTTGTGATCTATGAAAATTTCGAAGGTCTCACCGTACAAGTAGTGCCTCCAAGTCTTCAGCGCGAAGACAACAGCTGCCAACTCTAGGTCGTGGGTAGGGTAGGTATGCTCATGGGGCTTCAGTTGTCGCGAAGTGTAAGCGACAACGTGACCCCTCTGCATGAGCACACCTCCTAACCCCTGCAAGGAGGCGTCCGTGTACACAACGAACCCGCCACTACTGTCAGGGATGGTGAGCACGGGAGCCGAGGTCAACCTCTCCTTCAGCTCCAGAAAACACGCCTCACAGGCGTTTGTCCAAGCGAAGGGCACATCCTTCCTGGTCAACCTTGTCATAGGACGCGCAATCTGTGAAAATCCTCTGATGAATCGTCTGTAGTAGCCTGCCAGTCCCAGGAAACTGTGAATCTCAGTGACTGAACGCGGTCTCTCCCACCTGAGTACTGCCTCGACCTTGGCTGGGTCCACCGCCAAGCTGTCTCCAGAGATCACATGACCTAAGAAGGTCACCTCCCTCAACCAGAACTCGCACTTGCTGTATTTGGCGTACAGCCTACGTCGTCTCAGAGTGTCCAGAACCATCCGCAAGTGCTGTCCGTGCTGCGTCTGATCTCTAGAATAGACGAGTACATCATCTATGAAAACCACCACGAACTGGTCCAAGTACGGTCTAAACACCCGGTTCATCAGATCCATGAAAGCAGCTGGGGCATTGGTCAGCCCAAACGGCATGACCAAAAACTCGTAGTGTCCATACCGGGTGCGGAAAGCTGTCTTGGAGACGTCGGTCTCCCTGATCCTCAACTGGTGGTATCCAGACCTCAAGTCGATCTTGGAAAACACCGTGGCACCCCGCAATTGGTCAAACAAGTCGTCGATCCTCGGCAGCGGATATCTGTTCTTGATGGTGACCCTATTCAGCTGTCGGTAATCCACACAAAGGCATAAGGTCCCATCCTTCTTCTTCACAAATAGTACCGGGGCTCCCCAGGGAGACGCACTGGGCCTCACGAAACCTTTCTCTAAAAGGTCTTGCAACTGAGACTTGAGCTCTCATAGCTCAAGTGGTGCCATCCTGTATGGCGCGGTGGAGATGGGGCTGGTCCCTGGTACTAGTGAGATCTCAAACTCGATCTCACGCTCGGGCAGTAGTCTTGGTAACTCGTCTGGAAACACGTCAAGGTACTCTCTGACCACCAGGATGCTCTGGAAGTCTGCCACAGGGCTGGGCTCTGCCACCACACAAGCTAGGAAGCCCTCACACCCCTGGCTCAAAAGCCTCGCCGCCCGAAGTGCCGAAATGCACCTGAAACCTCCGTCCACTGGCTGTCCGTGAAACTCGAAAGAAGGCAACTCCGGAATGGAGAAGACGATCTTCCTCTCAAAACAGTCCACCAAGGCGTGGTAAGCGGATAGCCAATCCATCCCCAGAATCACTCCAAAGTCCTCCATCTGTATCATAATCAGGTCAGCTGGCAGGCTATGTCCCCCGACGCTGACCTCGAAATCCATGTACACCTCCTCAGCTACAAACAGCTGACCACTCGGACCTCTGATTATGAACGGATTCTCTAACAGTGTATAATCCTGGTCCAAACTAACTGCGAAACTGACTGCGACAAACGAGTGCGTAGCGTCGGAATCGAAAAGCGTGTAAATGAGTCTGCCGAAAACTGAAACCATACCTGCTACCACCGATCCCGAAGCTCTGGCGTCCCTGTGTGTCAGGGCGTTGATACGCCCTTCAGCTCTAGATGCGGACGAAGCAGCCACACTCTGCGTCGGACGGGTAGGTGCTGGCCGGTACCCTCTGTTGGTGCTAGAGCACCACGATCATTTGTTTTGATGATAACAAAACACGTGTCATTTAATATTTGCGCTTTGAGTCCTAGATTTCAGGTCAATCGCAAATGGATACGTGATTAGATGGAGTTCGAGCTCGCATCCAGGACGGATTGGACGAGCTTGATGGAAAACAGAAGAGATTCGCGAGGAGCGATAGATTGAAGATGGAAGGACAAGAAGAATAGGATAGAATTTTGTTTAATCCTTTCATGTACTTTTATCTTTATTTTGCTTGCTCTTTTTATTTCCTTAGAACATTATGTTAAAGAGCCTCAAAGTACCCTAACAGTAGTCCTAGGAACACCTGCACAACCCTAGGATACTTAGGTTTTCTGTAGAATACTTAGAAAACCAATATAGGGTTCAAACAGAGTTTCCACATGTCTAATTCCCAAATCAGACGTCTGATAAAGTATTTTAAGACGTCTGACTGTTGTTTCAGACGTCTGATAACTATTAGGCTGGACTTAGTGTTCTGTTTGATGAAATCAGATGTCCAGACCTTAGACCAGACGTCTTAGGAGACGTCTGATGACTTTTCCAGACGTCCAATTAGTGGACCGTTGGCTGGCTTTGTGAACAGTCAAGAATGTGACCGTTAGAGCCTTATCAGACGTCCATAGGACTTTCCAAACGTCTGATAATTGACCGTTTTGCCTCGGCTGACCCAAAATCTCTTCTCAGAGATTTTCTAGCCGTTGCAATGTTTGGAAATTCATTCCCACAGAAAAAGTAGGTTTCCAGATGTCCAGACATAGTGGCAGACGTCCTATATGTCGTCTGATGCACTTGCACTAGAACCCTGTTTAGATCTGATCCAAGTCAGGAAGAGACCCACCAAAAATCAGACGTCTGACCTTGATATCAGACGTCTTAAAGTGAACTTCTAGACGTCTGATGCCAGAATTAGACGTCTGATAAGCCTGTCAGAGCAATGATTGTTCCTGATTTCGGGCTGATTCTCTTGGGCTTTGTTCCCAACGGCTATAGAACCTTTCCTAAGCCTTCCAAAGCCTTCCTAAGGCCTCTATAAATAGAGGGGAACCTTTGCAACACAAACAGACACTAAGAAACACCTAGAGAGACCAAGATACACAAGAAACACTTTGTAATACACTTTCCACTCTCTTGTGTCCCAGCTAGCTCTTGCTCTCCAAGCTCAAGTTCCATTCTCTTGAGAGCATCAAGCAGTTGCGCACCCGCTCTTTCGTCGTTGTTCACGAGAGTGAAGTTGCGCCGTCGCGTGGCTCACGCACCGCGTCATCAACTCGACGCACTCCTTGCAAAGGGGAGTTTCCTAATTCATATAGAAGCTTAGGTTAAAAATTACTTTGTTGGCTCTATAGGTTTATTTGTTATATTTTATCTTTGTTATTTGATTGGGTATTCGCTTTGCGAATTCCCGTCTCCTTCGCGAGACAAAATCCTTCTCGTGGAGAGAAGGGGTTGAGGTACGCTACCCTCGTTTAAGTAGCGTGGTTGTATTGAGGTTGAATCACCCTCGTTTAAAGTGATTCGGTTTAGTGGATTTTGATCAACTTCGTTGATCGGAAAATCCTAACTCGAGAGGGTTAGGTGGTAGTTTTCACCCGGTTTGGGTTTCCACCTAAAAATTCTTGTGTACTTGTGTGCTTGTTATTTTGTGAAGATTGTTTATTTTATTTCAGCAATTATTACGTCACCCCCTCCTGGTAGGGCTGGAAATTACACCCTCCTCGTGACTGCTGTCCTCCTCCTCGCACCTGGTAACCACGGCCTCTTGCGCGTCCTCCAGTGCTCTGCACGGGAGGTATCTGCTGACCTCTTGCCCTAGACGGGCAGTCCCTCTTGATGTGGCCCAGCTAGCCACACTGGTAACAGAGGGGAACCTGACTCCCGCCCTCAGTGGGTCCCTGCTGTTGACTAGGCGGGGGTCCGGTGCTGGCGACTGGCCCCTGTTGAGGGCCCCCAAAGGCCACTGATGGCCCTGTAAAACGTGACGGCTCTCCTGCGGACACCACGAGTCTCCTCTCTAGCCAGCCCTGTGAAAAGTCTGGCTGAAAGGGCCTCTTCCGCTCGCCGTCAGTGTCTCGCGCGAACGGGTTGGTCTCCTCGTAAGTCATAGCTGCCTCTACCACCCTCGAAAACGTAGGCAGCTTCAGGGGTTTGACATACCCCCGAATCGCAGGCCGGAGCCCCTCGGTGAACCTCCAAAGGCGCTCCTCCTTAGTAGCTACCGCTGTCGCTGCAAAGCGGGACAGCTCCAGGAAACGCGTGCGGTACGCGCTCACGGTCATCGTCCCTTGGCGGAGAATGTGGAACTCCCGCCTCCTCTGGTCCTACCACGTCTGGGGAAAGTACTGCTCGCAGAAGAGGGCGACGAACCGGTCCCAGGTCGGCTCGTCCCTCTCCTATCCCCGAACCGCTCTCTACCACCTGTGTGCCGCACTCTCCAGCTGGTACGTGGCAAAGGCCACGCGGCACTCCACCGGGGGGCGAAGGATGTCGAAAATCTTCTCCAGCTGCTCAAGCCAGTCCTCTGCCTCGGTCAGGTCCTCATCCCCCTTGAAGGAGGGGGGCTTCAGCTTCCGGAACTGCCTGAAGAGCTCGGAGTGGCGCTGCAATGGGGATGCTGGTCCACCCCAGGCAATGGTGCCTCGTGCACAGAAGTATCTGAGGAAGGTTGGGGCTGCGGTGGCCCATCCCCTCCCCCGTGTCCAGCGCTGCATCCGTCGAGTGGTCCCACAGAGGACTCCCCCTCCACAGCCCCAGGGTGAGGTGCTCGGGGCGGTGGGTGGAGCTCCTCTCGTACAATGCCTCGTATCAGCCGGGTGAGGTCCTGGGCCTCGACGCCTGGGAGTAGTGGCTGGTCCACTGGGGTGTCGGCAACGGCATGCACACCTCGCCGACCTCGTCCTCGGCTGCGCCCGCGGCCCGCCTCACTGGTCCCACGACGAGGCATCTCCTGCAAGGAGACGCGAAACAAAACGGGACACGTCACTACGGAACGATACCGAATGGATACGTCTAAGAGCTCATGTCAAAAGATATGTTGTGGTGGCTACTCTAGTTATAGACATGTGAATTGGTTATTTTCCAGTCAGTTGATTCACTTCTCGGGACGACCTTGCTCTGATACCATCTTGTAATGACCCGATTCCTGAGTCCCTAGGAGACACGAGAACCAGACCGACTCGACTAATCCCAAGACCTAGTCATCCAACAAGTAACCAAAAGAGCAGTAAAATAAACCACATTCAGCATAAATATAACTAACAGTAAGAAAATACAGCAGTAAGAAAAGAAATCACTACAGTATATACCACCACAACAGTAGAACAACATTCGTAACATAATATGAACTGCAGGTAAAGAAAGGTACAGCGGAAACAAGAACTACTCACTACAGTGGAACAAAAAAAGAGGTACAAGAGGACAGTGGTAACTCTACTGGACCCTACTCGGCCCAGCGTCCTCTGCAGCCACTGACCCTGGCTGCTCCACACCTGGTCCTGAAAGGTAACGGGTATAACACGTCAGCAAAACGCTGAGTAGAGTGGCAGCTAAACTAAAGAAACAGTAAAGTGTACAGTAGCTGTTTTAATTTTCTTTCTTCCTTTATTTACGTCTTTCTATTATTTCACAAATTATCTATTTCTCAGATCCTTCACTTGATCTCGAATGTTCCTTGTGGGAACGATCTTGATTGCAGTCTTTTCTGAACAGTAGAAGTAGCACGTGGTGCTCTCCTGGCCGGGAGAGTCCCCCGTGGTGATCCTACTCTCAGTCAACCACCCCAAGGTTACTGACAGACGTAACGGTGACTACGGCACGCGCGGTAAACGCATGGGTAGCTAACCCGCACTGGCACGCCGTCAGTCGTTTCTGTTAACGGGTGCGCCCAAAGCACAGCATGGAACCAGTACAGGGTAGAGCCCTCTCAGTAACTGGGGTCCAACCCCTCCACAGTAACCAAACAGGGGCCTTGCCCCTCCACAGTCCGTGCACCCTCGCCTGACTACCCTGGTTTGCCCCAGTGGGCCTAACAAGTCTGTGTAGGAGGCTAGCAGAACCCCGGGGCCCGTGGGGTAGCTAGTACCTCCCTACACTAGTAGCTCTCCTCGGTACTACGTACACGAGGGCCAGCAAGTCGGTACAGAGTGGCCAGTCCTAACCCTGGGTCCCTAGGGCGGCTGGCTCCGCTCTGCACTAAATAGGGGGACAGTCGCTCTCCTTGGTACTCCGTACTCAATGGCCAGCTCACTTCCCCAATTCTATTCCATTCACTTTCCAGGAGTTCTACTCCTAATTCCCCGTAGGGTTCCAGCTCTTTAACTCAGCGCATTCCGATTTCACCTTTCCAGTTTCACGTTCATACATCCCATATTCTTAATCATGTTCATTTATTCATAACAGGCAGCTGTTAATTCAATTCACAGGCAGCTATTAATTCACTTCACAGGCAGCTATTATTTCCTTTCCACATTTTCCAAGATTGCAGTATTCATACATTCCACTAGTTTTCCCGTCCTAGGATTCATGCCATATCCTAGGATCTATCATACAATCTAGTTTTCCAACCCTAGGATTCATGCAACACCCTAGGATCTACCATTCAATCTATTTCTCATTCCTAGGATTTATGCAATGTCCTAGGTTCTATTTATGGTTTCATAATTTAACAGATTATACTTAAAGCCACTCTACCGGTTACAACAGGCGAACTGGGGGCGTGGTCGGGAATCCTGCGTGCCTCCGCAACCCCCGAGACTGCAACGGAACGGGGTCCTATCACAAGGATCAACACAAGGAACTTCTTAAAATAGTATACAGCTACTGTAGACAGGTAGAGGATTTAATTCCGAAAAGAACGCAACTCGAAATGCGGAAAACGGAACCCGAACGGGCCCTAAACGGGTCAAAGACGACGAAACAGTGCAAAATCAGACGTTTGGAACTTCTTCCAGACGTCTTAAAAAGTGGATCAGGAATTACCTTGCTCTATGTGGGCTCTCAGACGTCCAGAAGCCTGCGGGGGCATCTGGCCTAGTTCCCAGACGTCTGATGGTCACCCCGGACGTCTGGATGTCTTTCCCGTCGTCTGGTACTACAGCCAGACGTCTGATTCGCGTTGGATGGCGAATCACCGACCCTGCGCGTACCCATCTCTCTCTCAGTACGGTCAGTTGAAAGGAAGGAAGGTAGACGGAAAAACTCACCTTTCAGACGTCTGTACAGTCTTCCAGACGTCTCCCCCGCCGTCTGTCTATAAGCCCAGACATCTGATTCTAGAAAAGTTTCCAGAACCAGGGCGCGACTCACCCTCCGCTCGTGACGCCCGGCTGCGCCGCGAGTGCTCCGCCTGCTGCTCGAGCTGCAGCAGGCCTCCCGCGCCACTCCGCGCCCGCTGTGCCCCCCGCCGGCCGGCCCTAGCAGCCCCGGCGAGCTCGCCCTCACGGCCGAGCGCTTCCTCCTACACGCAGCATCTCCTCCCACGCTCACCGCGGCTGTCGCCGCCACCGCTCCCTCGCGCTCGCTCTCGCACACTGGCTGGAAGGAGAAGTGGAAGGGGGCGGAAGTGACGGGAGTGAGGGAGAGGGCGTGGCCTTTTAAGGCCGCGCGAGGAGGAGAGAGAGAGCGGGAAGCACTGCGCCTGCGGTCGCAGGAGGAGAGAGGGAAAAAGAGAGAGGAAGACGGTTGTGGGTCTGTGCGTGCCTGCGCGCAGACGTAGTCCCGCGTGCCACCGAAAAATAGATCCCAAACATCTGGAAGTGGTTCCAGACGTCTGGCCAGACGTCTGGGACACCTCCCAGACGTCTTAAAAAAATGTCTTGAGTGTGTTCGTAACATAGATGATCCCTGCATCTAACCACTTGATGATCTCCTTTTTCACGACCTCCCACAGATTGGGATTTAAACGTCTCTGCATCTCACGGGAAGGTCGTGCGCCCTCTTCTGAATAAATATGGTGTGTGCAATAAGAGGAACTTATTCCAGTCAAGTCATCGAGAGTCTAACCAATGACTCTACGATGTTGCTGGAGAACAACAATCAGACGAGATTCCTGATCAGGTGTAAGTTTGGAATTTATAATCACAGGAAAAATCTGATTAGAACCCAAAAAGATGTATTTCAAATGATTGGGAAGGGGTTTTAGTTCAAGGATGGGGTTATCAGCAGCAGCGGGTGGTTCAGGGTAAGTGTGAGGTTCAAGGATAGGAGTTATGGGTTTGTCTAAATCTGGATTTGACTCCTCTAATTGCGGTTCAAGATCTTTCTGTGGTTGATGAGGTATAATTAGGTCATTCTCAAAATGTGTTTCATCAACCAAAGTCCTAATATCACATATCTGTTCAATGACACTGCAATTGATTCCCTATTGGGCCTTAAAGATATCAATTTTGAGGGTTTGATTTTCAAATTTCAGCTCTATCTGGCCCACCTCACAACTGATGTTGGCTCTAGCAGTAGCCAGGAAAGGTCTTCCTAGAATGATCGATGTGTCCCTAGGGTTTTCAGGTGCGTCCATGTCCAAGACTATAAAGTTTACAGGAAAATAGAAATCCTGTACTCTTACAATAACATCCTCAAGAATCCCTTTATGTGACTTTATAGATTGATCTGCTAACTGTAGTGTCACCTCAGTTGGTTTTAGATCAGATTCTTCTAGGTGTTTTAGTAAGGATGTGGGTATCAGATTTATGGAAGCACCTAAGTCTAGCAATGCTCTGTCGAATTGGGTATCACCTATTTTGCATGAAATCAGGGGAGTTCCTGGATCTTTTGCCTTGGGTGGGAGTCTGCTTTGGATTACAGAGCTGGCTTGCTCTGATAGTACAATTGGACTCCCACCCTTGGTTCGCGGCTTACGCTGAGGTGTACACACATTCTTTAAGAATCATGCGTAAGCCGGTACGTGGTGAATCACATCCATCAAGGGGATGTTTATTTGGACCTGCTCAAAGAGCTTGACCAGGTCATCCTCTGGTGCCACGGGCTTGGTTGTCTTCTTTCCCTTGGTCAAGGCCTCAGGAAATGGAACCTTGGTTGGTTCTTCTAGGATAGGTCCAGGTCTTTGATCTGGGACAGGGATAGGAACGTCCATGATTACTGTCCTAGGGTTAGGATCACTACCAGGCTTAGAGTGATCTGGATAGGGTGGATCTTGGGTCTCCTTACCACTACGGGTCGTTACAGAATTCAGTCTTGCTTGGTTTTGGTTAGGGTTGGATAGGATGGGTTGCTGCTGGTAACTTGCATAAGAAGTGGAAGCCTCCATCCCGCCAGTTGAAGGAACGGAGGGAGCCTGATAAATCATGTGTGCTTGGCCCGGGTTTGGGTTCATAACGCGTCGCTGGGTTGGCACGTTATTCGGGTTAGGAAGAGGTTGAGTAGAAAGTGTGCCTGGTTGGCGAGAATTTGCCAACTGGGCCAGTTGATTTCGAACCTCTGTAAGTTCTTCCTTGTGTTGTCTTTGAATAGCCGCATTCATCCTCTGAATGTCAGCCAGAGTCTGAAGGATGAGGGACATTTGGTCTTGATTTGACCCTGATGAAAAAGTAGGGTTGGGCCGAGGCTGAGGCGGCTGGTAAGGACGAGGTAGTTGTGGACGGGCCTGAAAGGGTGGTCTTTGAGTTTAGGAATTTCCCGCCCACTAGAAGTTGGGATGGTTTCGCCATCCAGGATTATAGGTGTTGGAGAATGGATCGTTCTGGATGGCGTTGAGGTCCTCGCAGGTCTGAGGAACCTCCAAAGAGTCAGAGAATGAGGGAATGGAATTCCCCTGGCTAGTATAGAAAGGATCGGAGGATCCTCCGATCCGAGAATCAGATGGGGGTGGATACGGATCCATCCCAGGAGAAGGTCGGTGGAGAATGTTTTGCACAGTCTCCCGCATGGAAGGAGGCTGTGCAAAAGAATTATGCGCAGAGGTGGCTCGCTGCAAGTGCTGAGTCAGTTCATCCACCTTCTTCTCAATAATAGAGACCTTGTCCAATAGACTGGCCATCAGTTCCAGATCGACTGATGCAGACAGGCCCTGCGTCTCATGTGCTCCCCTAAGGTTCGTCGATGCGCGGGTATTCATCCTGTCGAATAATCCCATGGAGTCATTATTGATGGAGTTCTCGCATATATTTTCGAGAATCTCCCACACGGTGTCCTCATGTTGACCCATGATGTTCCCTCTACAAGTTGCATTGACGAAAAGACTAATATCCTCATGGAGCCCCTGGTAAAAAGACTGGACTTGTTCCCATTTAAGAACTCCGTGATGGGGGTACTTTCTCATGAGATCTTGGAAGCGATCCCATGCCTCATGGAGAGGTTCTCCTGATTGTTGCGTGAAGTAGGTAATCTGATGGCGCAAGGCATTGGTCCAACCAACGGGAAAGAACTTCTTCAAGAACTCGGACTGAAGTTCTTCCCAGGTGTTGATCGGCCGGGTCTGTGCTTGGTACCAATGAGCGGCCTTGTCCATAAGGGAGAAGGAGAACATCTTCATGAGGAGAATATCCCGATTTTGTACATCTGACCCAAAAGTTTGGGCCAGATGCTTTAGCTGTTTGATGTGCTGGAAGGGGTCTTCAGAATTAAGCCCATGAAATTTAGGTATGGCATGAATCATATTGGGCTTTAATTCAGAATCAGATCCTCCAGTCGGGATTTTGACTCGAGGCTCAATAGCCACCACAGTAGGATTATAATGGTCCTGCATCATAGGACACTGTGGTGGGTGCACAAAGTTCTGGAAGAGGTCATTGAATCGCTGGAGCTGGTGCTCCAGATTGTTCTCTTCCTCAACTGGCTGAGCCATTGTGGAAGAAGAAGGTGAGTTGGGTTCGGAGTCGGAGGAGAGGTCGACGTGAAGTGTTGTTTTCTTAAACAAGGGCACTGAGGCTCGGCCTCAAGGGGAGTGAAGTTCTAAAGGAGGTTTTAAGGACCTCCTACCGAACATACACTGATGGAGAAGATGAGTTTAGCAGGTGCTGGACCGAATCAAGACACCCAAAATGTTGGGTGACTATAGAGGTGCGGGGCAGATGAACCCCTTGGTCAAAAGATCGACCACCTGAGAATTACCTGGGCAGCCAGAGAGGGTGAGTCTCGCGAAGACCCCTACATGGTAGAGCATCTCCACGGGTTACAGGGTTTCCCCCACCCGACCTCTCTTGTCACTGAGATTCCAGGTAGACCAGAATGGGGATCTTGACCTCTTAAGTCTATCACTTTTAGTTTATGGTCAAGGTGCTTAGATTTTCACTTGAACTTTTAGCCTTTTGAGTGCAAGAGTGACCTAAGTTGAAGGTTGGTTGACCTAAGGGGTCAACTTCACCTGCTAGTTCCTTTGAGAGCTTATTAGGTCTTAGGTCTTGTCTTTTAGGGTTCAAGTACCTTTAAAGAGCCAAATTGCTTAGGGTTTCTTTGAATAAGTATTTTCAATCAATGGCTTAGGTACACTTCTTTTGGGATTTCTCAATTCTTTCTTAAGGAGTGTGTCTCTAAAACCCTAATGTTGAATCTTATGTTGGCTCTACTTGGTCCAGTTAGCTCCTTGTTGGGTAATTAGGGCTCAGGCAAGAAGGTATTAGCCCTTAAATACCCTTAATAGTGTGTGCAGAAATAGTGGGTTGAAATTGAAAACATGCAGCTTTTGATGATTTACTAGGTATAGAAGACAGGTTACACCTATATTGCTTATTCTTTTTCTTCCTCTTTAGAATTTAGGGGTTAATAGTGAGAGGATAGAAAATTACCTGTCCTCGGAGTGGTTGTTGTGCAGCTGCTTGTTGTCCTCTTAATTTCCTGTACCTGGACACAAAAAGAGAAGAGATTAATAGAAACTCAATAGAGAATTTATGGCTTCTAGAATAGCCGTTGCTCCTCGGCAACGGCGCCAAAATAGTAACCGGGCAGGTTTAAGCGTGTTTTGTCGTTATGATTATTTATGGTTTACAATCGTTGTAGTATATGACAAAATAGCTACCAGGTTACTACAAATTTTTACTCGGAATAGAAAGTTTTCCCGAGGTCGAACTCAAGGAGCAACTAGAATTCTAAAAGTATAAAAGTTCTCAATTATATTACAAAAATAAGAAGAGAGAGAGAGAGCTAGAGTTCTCTTTACTTCTTCTTCTTCTCTCTTCCTCTTCTTTCCGTCCTTTTTTCTTTCAACTGATCTCCTTCTCTTTCTCTGCTTTCTCCTGGAGAGTCTTGCTTTCTTCTTTTTCTTTTCTTTGCTTTTCTTTCTTCTTCTTCTGCGGCTATGGTGATCTTCTTCTTCTCTGGCTTCTTCTTCTTCTGCAGCCTTCTTCTGTTCTTCTCTTTCTTTCTTTTTCTTCTCTTCTTCTCTGCTTCCTGCCTTCTTCTTTCTTCTTTAGTTGTGGCTGTGCTGATCTTCTTCTTTCTCTTTCTTCTTTCTCTTCTCTGCTTCCTTCTTTCTTTTCTTCTCTTACAGTTCCTCTTCTTTTCTCTTCTTTCTGTTCTGGCCGCCGCCCTTCCGTCGTCTGACTTGATGCTCAGACGACTTAACTGTGGGTTTGCTACAGTGCGGCTTCTTCTCTTCTTCTTCAGCTCCTCTCCTTCCTTTCTTCTTCAGCTTCTTTGTGTGGCTAAGGCTTCGGCCGCTCCTCCTCTCTTCTTCTTCCTTAGCTTGCTTCTTCTTCTTCCTTAGCTTGCTTCTTCTTCTTCTTACTTTCTTCCCTGCATGCACGCACAGTGGTCAGTGCAAAACCTACCCCTACCCTTCCCCGCGTCTCTCTCTTTCTCAGAATCTCTCTTAGGACTGCTCTCCCAGAGCTGGGTAATCGGGTTCAGGTAGCACGCCCGGGACAAGGCCCACCGGCGTGCAGTGGTGGATGAGGAGTGCATGGTCGGGTAGTCAGATCTGTCCCAGACCCGCAGGGCGTGAGAGCGGGCGAGGGCGAGCGAGCGCGTGGCGCGCTGCGTTCGGGTGAGAGGGACCTGACCCCTGTGTATCGAAGGCAGTAAGCCAGATACACTTTTTCAATTTAAGTGTGGGCGCTTGGCCGCACACTTACGAGGTGGGACTAAAGTCCCACCTCCAAATCTCGCGTTTGCAGGCGAGGGAACTACAACCAATTGGGCAGCTGTGAGGCTTGCAACCCAATTGCAGGCCTGGGCTCCTTCGCAACAGCAATCTGCACCACCTGGGACTCGCGCCTGGGCTGAAGAACGCCTGGAGCTATGAGCGAAGGAGCTGCAGTAGCTCAGCAATGGCAGCGAGGGGACTCCGACCTGAAAGCAGAAAGACGGCCTCTCGGCCACATCAGAAAATGGGGGAAGCTTCGCCGGAGTGCGGCGAAGACAATGAGGGGGTCGGTGAGGCATGAGGGCGCGCGTGGAGGTAGCCCTAGGTCAGACTGTGTGCGGGAAGATGGGTTTGTTCAGGGGGTGATTGGGTGGTGATTGGCAGTGAGTGGAGAGGGGGGATCGGTTGAGTGGAGTGAGGGGAAGCTTCTGGGGTAGTCGGCGAAGGGTGAGGCAGTCTGTGGAAGTGGGATGGACTCGCCAGAGAAGGTGATCGGAGACGGAGCAGGTGGAGGTGGAAGTCGCGTGTGGTGGAGTAGAAAGGTAAATTAAGAGAGGGAAATTGTAAGGGAGAGAGAGAGGAAACTTTGTACCTATTTACTCAACGAAGGGGAAGAGAGCAGCGCCCGGCTTGTGCCTGCCAGAGCTGGGGACGAAGATGCCCTAGAGGAGGGTATCGACGACGAGGAGGTAGACGGAGGGCGCCAGCTGGTACGACCTAGTGCGGACGACAGGGTAGAGTAAACTCTGTTGCAGGTAAGACAGCAGAGCGACGTGGAGGAGGAGGAGATCGTCGGAGGCTTCAGGCTCTCTGACCGGAGGAGGAAGCGACGAAAGGTGGGGTGTTTCTCCGTCAGAGGAAGCTTGCAGGAGTCAGCAGACCTTGCCGCTCCTTATAAGGACCTTGGCACGGAGAGGGAAACGAGGTGGCGACGTGCCAGCCTCGCCGGAGAATGGTCGGAGAGGATACCCATGCCTTTCGTGTGTTCGCACAAGAGGCATGGTTGATGGCAGAGGGCATGGGCGGGCTCCTACGACAGAGGACGTCGCAGGGGACCCCCCGTTTGTTCTAAAGGACGGCCGCCCTGCCCTGCGGGACGCCATCCTCCGCGGAAGGTCGCCGGAGGCATGGCGCTGGGCAGAAGTGGCAGGGAGGACCATTCTGCAAAGAACGATGAGAAGTTGGGGGCCTAAATGAAAGGGTTTCAAAAGATAAGGGTCAAAAAGTAAATAGAGAGGACCAATTTGTAAAGTCGGTAAAGATGGTCTATTCTTAGGCTCAAGTTTTTATACCAGACTAATTTAAACCTAAGGATTTCAATGGTGAACTTGGATTTTAGGTTGGACCATGTTTGACCAGTCAATTTGCGCAAAAACCCAAATTAAGTCATTAATTGGGCATGGTTCTCATTTTAGGTCAAAATAGGTTTCAAAGGCCAAATTAAAGGTTCTAAACCCTAGGGAATATTTTTTTATGATTTTTAGAGGGTTTAGTTGATTTTTATCCTACCTCAAATCTCATGAATTGAAGTGGGTTTGTTGTAGGGTTACAGAATGTCATTTAATTCCTAGAAGTTGCTATAACTCTTTTCAGATCAGATCATCTCACTTCCCTCATTGTTAAGCTTGTTTGACCTGTGTTTGGACTCTTAATTACCCTATTCGCATACTGCATTGGTGAAATTATAGTTTTACCCCTTATGATTTGTTTTATTCTTTAACTCAGAATTCTCTAAGTTAAGCCTCTCTTTGGGTTTTGTAGGAGCTTTTTCACACATATTTGGATTAGATTGTACTAGTTAGGGTTCATGATGAGGTTCTCATCAGCGATGCTCCCAAATGTTGCTCGGGTTGCATACGCAAGCAGGGTTGCATTTGATATGCAACGAGGTTTTTCAGTTGCATGGGGCACGTGATGCGGTACCATATTTAGGAGGTTGCCTGCCAAGCTACTAGCCTTAAGAAGAGACTTTGGGGTGCGCACTCTATCCCGCCGGCCTTAAGAGGCAACTTTGGGGTGCATCCGCTATCTCGTTGGCCTTAAGAGGTGGCTTTGGGACTCATCTGTCCACTGTCTCGCCGGGTAATGGTCGGTTACACTAGGATAGTGGTGTCTCATCTTTCGAAGAGACTGACATTTATTGACGTTATGATGAGATAAAGGCCTCAAGAGATGTGTCGACCATTGATGGGACCACCCTTTTTGCGGCAGCGGATACGTGCGCAGGGGTATTAACTGTCCGTAATGATGGTGGATATTTTCTTTGCTTTTAGAGACTTATTTGGAGTCCGCACCAGATACGGCTTGATTTCATTTTTTCGAACGACGCGACACGCAAGGGGGGAATCACCCCTCGTGGGGTTATATATAGGGGTAGTGGGTCATGGTTAATGACCCACCTACCTCGAAGAACGCCTACGCAGAGAGCTTTTACTCTCGACAAAGCGGTATGAAAGGACATCCTTCATCGGAGCAGCATCGTGTCAAGACCTCTTAAAAGCGAAAGCCATCATGTCTGATTTCGCGAGCAAGCGTAAGTCCGTTGCTTGTCCTTCTTCTGGGGTCTCTGCCGAGATGAGGTCCTTGTACGATTTTTCATCGGACTTTCATAGCCGGTCTGCCATTTCGTCATTTTTGTGGGAGTATGGGCTTGATGGGTTGCCTTTCAAGGCTTGTGGGTTCAAGACCCATCTATGTTCAGACGGGATGAAGGACAGGTTCATCATATGTAAATATGCTATAGAGCATGGTCTACGTGTGCCCTTGAATCCCTTTATTTCCTCCTTTCTTAGTTTTTACTGCGTTGCCCCTTCGCAGCTCAGCCCTAATTGTTGGCTGGTGTTAAATGCCTTTACTGCCCTCTGCCTTCATTTGGGGATTGTTCCCTGTCTAGCTTTGTTCCGCCTACTTTTTAGGCTGATGCCCTTGAAAGTGAACAAGGGCAGGCCTCCCTCCGACACTTATACGTTGTATAGTTGGCAGGCTGGATACCAGATAGTGGACCTCCCCAATAGTTTAAAGGGGCAAGACCACCATGTCTTTTTTCTCTCTAATGTTGAGGAGCTTGGGGTCCCATCCACTTGGCAAGGTCCACCTGAGAAGGACTAGCCACCCCGAGCCGAGGATCTTGACCCGTCCGTGCGGATAGATGCAACGAAGCTAGTTAAGTTCGGTCTGATCGCTCAGTCAGAGCTCAGGTAGAAGGAGGTCCGGGAAGCATTGTCATGGGTGGCGGGTGAGTTGTCGACACCATGTAAGTTGGGGGAGGTAGAGAATGACTTTCGCATCGTACCTTGCACCCGCCCATTACTAATATGGTATCTTTGATTACAACCTTGGAGAGGTTTGCTTGGCTGGGAGCGCCCAAGCATCGAGGCGACGTCGCCACCCACCATGACTCGCGGCAATGCAGGGAGAGTACTGCAGAGCCTGGGGAGGGTAGTGGCTCTGCTCATCGGTAGGGACTGATGCGGAAGGAGGAGAAAAGGGCCCTTGAGGGGGCCACGGATGAGCCGGAGGTCACCCTGAGGCGGTTAAGGAAGAGTCGCCGTGTGGAGCCTTCGAGGGAGGAGTCGGTGACATCCTTGCTACGAAGGCTAGATGAGGTCGAGGGGAAGGTGTGCCCTTCGCTCCAGCGGCCCCGTCAGAGCCATAGGAGGTGATCTCTCTTAGTGATTCTTCTTTGGAATGCCTCGTGAGGTAGTTCATCCTGAGGGTACCGTTGATTTTGCTGCTCCATTGGGTTCACCTGGGGCCTTTGCCTTGCTGGCCTGGGAAGTGGCAGGCGTGAGCGACACCTTTGCCTAGCCATACTACCGGTGAAGTTAAACCAGTGTCCAGGTTCTGGTTGATTCCTCCGGGTGGAGGGGCTCAGGTATGATTGAGCGCACTATCAGGTCCATTATGGGATCCGTTCTAGAGGGCGCCTCTAAGTGGTGTGCGCCCGGGCCTCTTGTGACTACTCAGCCGAGGACAACCAGTTGGGACCCTGACTTGGAGAGGCAAGTGTTAAGGGACATGATTGAAGTCATGTCTTGGGCCACTTCTAGGCCTCGAGGAATGGACTGGAACCATGTGTTTTTCTACTACATGCCCGTGGTAAGCTCATTAGGCTTGTTTTTGGTTGCCATTTGTCTCGACTAGGACTACTTGTATTCTGTTGCACTGGTGGCTTTCACGCGGAGATGCTTGGATCATGCTGCATCCCATGTGGTTGTGTTCCCTTAGAGCTCCCTGCCTGACTAGTCCCGACAACGTGGTAGACCTGGTCGCCCAATGGGCCGTCACAACCAAAGCAAAGCATCGGCAGATGCTCTATCAAGTAGTGGAGGCTATTGCTGTGTGGGAGAAGGTAGAGAAGGTGGCAGAAGAGGTGGAGCGAAGGCTCTGCTCCCAGCAGGAGGCTACCATCCAGGCGGGATCGGTTGGAGGGGGAGTTGGAGGAGACTCGCTCCCTGATGAGAGCCTCATCATGAGCCATAACTAGCTCATTTTGACCTAATAAAGAGAATAAAAGCTCCTACATGACTTAGAAGAGGGCTTAATTGGAGGAATAAGTGTTCTGAGAAGAAAACATGAAATAAAGGTTAAAACTGTAATTTTACCATTACAGTACATAAACGAAATTTCTCAGAGACAGAGCATAGGTCAAATGGTCTAAATAAGATAAAAAGTGGGTTGAATCAATCAGAAATGGGTTCATGTGCAATCTAGGAATTAAATGACATTTGGTAACCCTAAAACAGACCCGCTTAATTTAACAAGGTTCTGGTTAGGATAAAAATCAAATATAACCTCTAAAAATCATGAAAAAATATCCCGAGGGTTTAGAACATTCAAATTGGCCTTTGGAACCTAGTTTGACCTAAATTAGGGTCCTAGCTCATCAATTGACCTAAATTAGGTTTTTACGCAAAATATCCAGTCAAACATGGTCAAACCTAAAATCCAACTTCACCATTGGATTCCTTAGGTCCAAATTAGGTTTGTACCAAAATTTGGACCTAAGGGAAGATCGTCTTGACCTACTTTGCAAAATAGTCCACCCAATTACATTCTGGCCCCTAACTTTTGAAAACCCTTGCAAAAACCCCCCCAACTTTTGTTGTCACTTTCTGCATTCCGGTCCCTCTGCCAACGCAGCAGAAGACCCATACTACGGCGAAGTTTCAAGGAGGATTTCTCCTCGCTTTCCCAGGGAGCTGCTCTCAGATGTGAAAGGGGAGTTCCCTGTGAAGTCCCCTATCGCCTGAGCAGCTCCTCATGCCCTATTTCGCACCATACCTCTCGTGCGAATGCTCGAGAGGTATGGGTGTTGTACCTGTGGCAACCTCCGATGAGAGCTTCTCTCATCCACCGTGCATCTGCCCCTCTGCTGGCGCCTTTAAAAGAAACCCCAGGACCAGTTGCTTGAAGCAGACTTGTCTTGGAGGAGAAACCCTCAAACATTCCTCTCTTCCCTCTCCGGCAGGAAACCCACAAGCTCCGGCGACCACTCCTCTTCCTTCTCGTCGCTCTGCTGCCATACCAGCAGCAGAGTTTGCTTCGTCTCGTCTCCCTGCGTCGCGTCG
Organism: Thalassia testudinum; assembly: GCA_037157565.1. Taxonomy (NCBI): domain Eukaryota; kingdom Viridiplantae; phylum Streptophyta; class Magnoliopsida; order Alismatales; family Hydrocharitaceae; genus Thalassia; species Thalassia testudinum. Next base: position 6,250,031 of record JAZHRO010000012.1, on the reverse strand, counting down.
CACCAAGCGCATGCCTCCCTGCCCACTTCCTCATCGCCGCTCTCTCCCTCTGGGTATTTCTTCTCCGGTGACAGTCGATACGACTGCCCGCCTCTCCGGCCCCCTTCGTCCCTGCAAGTAGGTTATAATTACTCCCCATCTTCCCCTCTTTCTTTTCCCCACATTATTTCATTCAAACCGACCCTCGACTGTCCCTGACCACCATCACCTTCCCCGTCTCCGGCCACCCTCCGGTGAGTTGCCCCCGTCGATCCGCAGCTCCACACAACTCGTCGACTGTCCCAGAAGCTCCGCCTCATCACACTGAACGCCCTCCGCCCCTCCACGGTCCCTCCACACTCAACACGCCACCGAACACACCCATTTTTCCGGCCACAGGACGACCTAGGCACACAAGCCTAGGCCGCCCGGTGGCCTACTGCACAGCTCAGCACCTTCACCGTGCCACGGTGAAGGTTCCCCAGTGGTTTGATTAGGCCGAGAGGCCCTTTTAGTGCTTGACAGGTCTGCTGCCCCATCCGCCATTGTTGACGATTCGAGAAGCTCCCAAGCGAGCTCCAGGCTTCAGAGCTCCAGGCTTCCAGCTATTGCGGATTGGGGAGACTCCTGCGAAGGCAGCCAGCTAGCAACCGACGAGAATCGAGGCTGCAGCTGAGGAGATTGCGAGGAGGTCTTCCTGCGGGAGCACGCGAGGATAAGCAACCTGTTAGTCCCACATTGTAAGTTCACAAAGTGCCGCACTGGTTTAAATTGATTTTGTGCATACGGCTAATCGCCTCTGAATCCACTGGGGTGAGGTCCCTCGCCTATCACACCCGCCTCATCCGCGGATTCACCTCGCGGACCTGGCGGGATTCGACCCGACACCACCGAGCACACCACGCGCACCATATCACGCCGGTGCGCCTGGTCCCTGGTACGCAACCTGACCCATTAACCCGACTCTGGGAGAGCTTCCTGTGAGCGGTTTGCAGAGAGAAAGAGATACGTGCAGGTAGAGGGAAGGGTTAGGTTTTGCTGTGCCTTGTGTGCAAGAACAGAGCACGAAGGAGAAAGGCTAAGTACTTAGCCGCAGGAAGGAGAAGGAAGAAGATCTGAAGAGAGGCTGAGCAGAGGAAAAGGCAAGGCAGAGAAGAAGTAGAAGAAGAGAGGTCGTGCAGAAGAAAAGAGAAGGAAGGAAAAAGAGAACTTAGAAGAAGAAGGCTCGCCAAAGAAGAAGAAGAAGGACTAGAAGAAGGACTCAAAAGAAGAGCAAGAGAAAGAAAGAAAAGGAAGAACAGACGAAAGAAAGAAGAAGAAGAAGCAGCGAAGGAAGAAAGGAAGGAAAAGAAGAGAAGCACTGTAGCGGACCTGCAGTTAAGTCGTCTGACCACTGCATCAGACGACGGTTGAGCAGCGGCCAGAGGAGATAAAGCAGAGAAGAACAAGAAGAAGAAGAGAAGACTCTGCAGCTGAAGAGCAGAAGAAGAAGACGAGCAGCCAGGAAGAAAAGAGAAGAAAGAAGAGAAGAAGAAGATGGGAAGAGCAGAAGAAGAAAGAAGAGGGAAGAAGACAGGATCAGAGAGAGCACAAAGAGAAGAAGAGAAGAAGAAGAAGCCAAGAAAAATCTCTCTCTCTCTCTCTCTTATTTTTGTAATCCAATAGAGAAACTTTGTACTTCTAGAATTCCAGTAGCTCCCTGAGTTCGACCTCGGAAAAACTATTTCCGAGTAAAAAAAATCTATTGTAATGACAACCGTAGCTATCTTGTCTTATACTATAACGACTGTACTATAATAAACATAAAGACGCAAAAACAGCCAAAGCGGTTGCCATTTCATTTTGGCGCCGTTGCCGGGGACAACCGCTATTCTAGAAGATATAAATTCTCTATTTATAAGTGCTTATTAATCTCTTCTTTTTGTGTGCAGGCACAGGAAGTCAAGAAGACAAGCAGCCGCACTACAACCACTCCAAGGACAGGTAATTCCTATCCTCTTTCTATTAACCCCTAAATTCTAAAGAGGAAGAAAAAAAGAAAAGTATAAACAATATAGGTATAACCTATCTTTCATACCTAGTAACAGCTGCATATCATCAAAACAATATTCCTGCACACACTACTAAGGGTAATTAAGGGCTAACACCTTCTTGCCTGAGCCCTAATTACCCAACAAAGAGCTAACTAGACCAAGTAGAGCCAACATAGGAATTAACACTAGGGTTTTAGAGACACACTCCTTAATCAAGAATTGAGAAATCCCAAATGAAGTGTGCCTAAACCATTGATTGAACATACCTATTCAGAAAAACCCTAAGCAATTGGCTCTCTAAAAACACTTGAACCCTAAAAGACAAGACCTAATAAGTTCTCAAGGGAATCAATAGGTGAAGTTGACCCCTTAGGGTCAACCAATCTTCAACTTAGGTTACTCTTCGCACTAAAAGAGCTAAAAGTTCAAGTGAAAACTTAAGCACCCTGATCTTAAATTAAAATTGGTAGACTTAAGAGGTCAAGATCCCTATTCTGGTCTACCTGGAACCGCAGTGACAAGAGAGGTCGGGTGGGGGAAACCCTATAACCCGTGGGGACGCTCTACCGTGTAGGGGTCTTCGCGGGACTCACCCTCTCTGGCTGCCCAGGTAATTCTCAGGTGGCCGATCTTTTGATCAAGGGGTCCATCTACCCCGCACCTCTATAGTCACCCAACATTTTGCGTGCCTCGATTAGGTCCAGCACCTTCTAATCTCATCACATCCTTCTGTGCATGTTCGGTAGGAGGTCCTTAAGACCACCCTTAAAACCTCCTTTAGAAATTCACTCTCCCTGAGGCCGAGCCTCGGTGCCCTTGTTTGTGCAACCAACCATTCACATACCCCTCTTCTCTGATTCTGAACCAAGTCCCCCTTCTTCCATCTTGGCACAACTTGAGTCTACATCGAACTTCTGATTCTACATCTTGATTTCACCGCCTGATCTAATTATGCAGCCTAATTACTTAGCATCACCCTTCAAGAAACCTAAATCACAAAGATCCATGAAAGATAGGATGATTGAGGATGCCCTTGAATTCTATGAAATTAAATGTAAACCCTCAACATCAATAGAAAACATTTAGGTTGATATCCCAACAATCACAGCCTTCATCATAAACTGTGACCAAATTTTGCTAACAGAAGCAATAAAAGGATCAACCCAAGATATGCTCATAATAGGATACATTGAGATAGAAAAATTACACAAATCTGAATACCTCCAATGCTTGACAAATCCTGTACTTTGGGAACAACACCAAGATGCTCTTGAAAAACGGGTAGAGATGATGAGATTACTGGAACAAACTATCAACCGGAAATACCTGTATATACCAGAAACAAAGGATGAACCATCTTGGAACAGTATTAAGGATCAATCCAGTTTCCCAGATCTTGGGACTGAGGCACAAAGTGGTTGTGGATCCCCAACCCAGATAGAAAATAACATTGAACTAGGTTGGGATATTGTAGGAGAACACAATGATGAGCCGACCCTAGACCATGAATTGCCAAGCTTAGAATTCCAAGACTCCTGCAATAATGAGATCAAAACTGAACCTTTTAAGGGTATAAATTCCGCCCCTTATTTTGATAAGGTAACCCTCGAAGGTTATTCGGACTTAGGTTCTAGTAATTCTACCCACATCCTAAGCCTAGAACCTAGATCTGAAACTTATTGGGAAGATTATAAGGCCCCGTATGGTAAAAATCAAATTTTTAATGCAGAATATGATTCCAGGCTTCTATTTGATGAATATCCCTCTCCAATTTCCAACTTTCCGGAAGACATGCCAATTTATGATACAGAAACTGAGGAGTTGGATGAGTGGGGTTTCAATTGGGTTTATCCTATCAGCTTGGAACTTGAACCTAGATAGAACACCTTTTGAGCCCAGAATTGACATATAGGCTAGACCCCAGTCAGGCTGCTGATTCCACATCAGATGATTTATGCTGCGGTGGAATTCATGATCATGAATCTCATTTAGAGACTCTCTTTCCTGAACACACCAAGCCCATCTACGATCTCAGTTCACATAACTCATTCTCTGACGCCGACTCTGAGGTCCTGGTTCTCGAGATCACTGATAACATAAAATCATTCCTTTTCGATCCTCAGGAACCAAAAACAGAAAATGCCAAGAGTGATTGCAACCTAGAATTCAAATCTTTTCTCAATTCAGATTTTCTTCATCCTATGGACACTCTTTAGGCATTTGATAGTTACCCAGAGGACTCTCTACAGGAAACCACCTGTCATTCATTTCTAGAAGAGCCCTCATACACAGTTGACACCTCTTCCACACACACAGAACTTATCAAAACCTCCTTTCAACCCCGACCCGCAACCGGACTCAATTTCTATTCAGATTCACCTCTCATCGAGCCGGTTGCAGTTCCACATCAACATCGGGTCTCGAACACTGATCAGACTACAGACCATGCTCCATCATTCTCTGATCACCCCTGTAGGGTTTCCGCGTCGTTCATTGATTATTCTACAGGTCCCTACTCTGACCAAGCTGATTCGACTTAGCCTAAACCCGAGTTTTCACTTCCATATCCATCTGAGCCACATTGCATATGGTGGGTTCCTCACCTCTTGATCTACATTTATCAACCCACCAGATTGATTGGGTTTGGGCTGCATCATCAGCCTGTTGATCTGAACAAGCACCTGGTTGCACCAACCAGGCTCTTGATCAAGGTGCTTGTCTTCCAAAACTCTGCTGATTTGACCATCCCCTCTCCATCGCATTTCTTGCTTGGCTGAAGGCATTAAATTTAGCGCTCAACGGGAGACTGCCCATCATTCTCTTTGAAAACCTGAAACCTTTTTTGACACCTTTGTGCACTTAAGGTTCACCCTTTAAGACAGCTGACTCCACCTCAGATGCTTGCATCTGAGATTAGAAATCGTCCGCAATAGCCACCCCGGCCCATTCACTCATCAAAACATCTGTCCTAAGGAATGAACTAAGTTGAATAAAAACCTCCAAAGTCACAATGAGGACATTGCAAATCTTAGGTATGGGGGGGTATGAAAGTGCAAAACTTGTAAGAAAAGGTTTTAAAAAAAAAATTTCACATATGCCAAAAATACCATAAAAATTAAAAAATTTTTTGAAAAAGAATAATAGAATAAGAGAAGGAAAGAAATTTTGTGGAGGAGGGGAAAAAGAAACAAAAATAAAAGAAAAGAAGGAGCACAAAATGAAAGAAAAAGTGATAGTCATTAGTAAGAAACTAAGGAATTAAACTAAGTTCTAAACCTCATTCAAGAAAAGAAATGAAAAGTGCATAGTGAGATTAGTAAGAACGCAAACCTTAGGCATTCTTGGATAGACTCTTAGTACCCATTAAGATCTAGACATTCCTCAAGAGGTTGAGGAAAATGAAAAGCTTAAGTATTAGGTCCAAGGCTTAGGGAGTATTTGGCCTCATTAACTAACTTTTGGTTTACAGGACTCAGTAACCTAAGCACCCTAACCCGACACACAACCTGGTTCAGTAAACGTAAAAATCAAAATCATGCAGAAGCATCGCAAGATTCTGAAAATCACACCTAGAGTAGGAGCGGCCGATCAACACAAGTTGATTTGGATGAGTTCCCAGCGCGGAGAAGTGGAAAATTCCCCTCGAAGATGCGTAACAAAATATCATCTCCTCGGTGTTTGTCACTTAGGATATTTACATATCCTACTGGAGGCATGTAAGCACTCTGCTGGTTCAGATTCCATGGATGGCATTATCACGAAGTGTCAACTGCCAGGGTCTGAATTCAGCCACGGAACACCATGGATGGGATTATCTTGAAATCTCAATAGCCAGGGTTCCGGGGGTTGTCATGGGCGGTGCTATCTCGAAGCATCGATTGCCGGGAACCCTTGAGGATTGATGATGGGAACAAGGAATCTGATACAGACCGTGTTGAAAAGCCAATCCTAAGCTAGAATTAAAAAGAAAAAGAGAGAGAAAACTCTCCAAACAGATAAATCTTCTATCTCTTTCTTACAAAATGCATTGCGAACTGAGCCAGGGCTAAAATTATTTCAAGCACGGGTGCTTTTACCACAAAGTCCAATGACCTTAGGTTAGTTCTTGTGGGCCTTAAAAACCTTTGCTAAGGACTAAGGCTGAGACTAGACAGATCTGGATCTTGGTTGGTACTAAAGTACCTTTTAGGCCTATGGTTAGCATTCTAACCTAATCTAGGTTTCAAATGAAAAAGCACTTATCTGAAATCATTAAGAACTTCATGGTCTAGAACAAGGGTTGACACCTTGAGTTTTTGCTAAGGGACTAGTAAAAGTTAGGCATGTGGGTATGATGAGAGCCTCATCATGAGCCATAACTAGCTCATTTTGACCTAATAAAGAGAATAAAAGCTCCTACATGACTTAGAAGAGGGCTTAATTGGAGGAATAAGTGTTCTGAGAACAAAATATGAAATAAAGGTTAAAACTGTAATTTTACCATTGCAGTACATAAACGGAATTTCTCAGAGACAGAGCACAGGTCAAATGGTTTAAATAAGATAAAAAGTGGGTTGAATCAATCAGAAATGGGTTCATGTGCAATCTAGGAATTAAATGACATTTGGTAACCCTAAAACAGACCTGCTTAATTCAACAAGGTTTCGGTCAGGATAAAAATCAAATAAACCCTCTAAAAATTATGGAAAAATATCCCCTAGGGTTTAGAACATTCAAATTGGCCTTTGGAACCTAGTTTGACCTAAATTAGGGTCCTAGCTCATCAATTGACCTAAATTAGGTTTTTACGCAAAATATCCAGTCAAACATGGTCAAACCTAAAATCCAACTTCACCATTGGATTCCTTAGGTCCAAATTAGGTTTGTACCAAAATTTGGACCTAAGGGAAGATCGTCTTGACCTACTTTGCAAAATAGTCCACCCAATTACATTCTGGCCCCTAACTTTTGAAAACCCTTGCAAAAACCCCCCCAACTTTTGTTGTCACTTTCTGCATTCCGGTCTCTCTGCCAACGCAGCAGAAGACCCATACTTCGGCGAAGTTTCGAGGTGAATTTCTCCTCGCTTCCCCAGGGAGTTGCTCTCAGATGTGAAAGGGGGGTTCCCTGTGAAGTCCCCCTACCGCCTGAGTAGCTCCCCATGCCCTGTTTCGCACCATACCTCTCGTGCGAACGCTCAAGAGGTATGGGTGTTGTACCTGTGGCGACCTTCGGTGAGAGCTTCGCTCATCCTCAGTGCATCTACCCCTCTGCTGGCGCCTTTAAAAGAAACCCCAGGACCAGTTGCTTGAAGCAGACTTGTCTTGGCGGAGAAACCCTCAAACATTCCTCTCTTCCCTCTCCGGTAGGAAACCCACAAGCTCCGGCGACCACTCCTCTTCCTTCTCGTCGCTCTGCTGCCATACCAGCAGCAGAGTTTGCTTGGTCTTGACTTCCTGCGTCGCGCCGCACCAAGCGCACGCCTCCCTGTCCACTTCCTCGTCGCCGCTCTCTCCCTTTGGGTATTTCTTCTCCGGCGACAGTCGATATGACTGCCCGCCTCTCCGGCCCCCTTCGTCCCTGCAAGTAGGTTATAATTACTCCCCATCTTCCCCTCTTTCTTTTCCCCACATTATTTCATTCAAACTGACCCTCGACTGTCCCTGACCACCATCACCTTCCCCATCTCCGGCCACCCTCCGGCAAGTTGCCCCCATCGATCCGCAGCTCCACACAACTCGCCGACCGTCCCAGAAGCTCTGCCTCATCACACTGAACGCCCACTGCCCCTCCACAGTCCCTCCACACTCACTCAACACGCCACCGAACACACCCATTTTTTCGACCACAGGATGACCTAGGCACACACACCTAGGTAGCCCCGTGGCCTGCTGCACAGCTCAGCACCTTGGCCGTGCCATGGCGAAGGTTCCCCAGTGGTTTGATTAGGCCGAGAGGCCCTTTTAGTGCTTGACAGGTCTGCTGCCCCTGCCGCAATTGTCTACGATTCGAGAAGCTCCCAAGCGAGGTCCAGGCTTCAGAGCTCCAGGCTTCCAACTGCTGCGGATTGGGGAGACTCCTGCGAAGGCAGCCAGCCAGCAACCGACGAGAATCGAGGCTGCAGCTGAGGAGATTGCGAGGAGGTCTTCCTGCAGGCGCGCGCAAGGATAAGAACCAGTTAGTCCCACATTGTAAGTTCACAAAGCGCTGCACTGGTTTAAATTGATTTTGTGCATACGGCTAATCGCCTCCAAATCCACTGGGGTGAGGTCCCTCGCCCATCACACCCGCCTCATCCGCGGATTCACCTCGCGGACCTGGCGGGATCTGACCCGACACCACCGAGCACACCTCGCACACCATATCACACTGGTGCGCCTGGTCCCAGGTACGCAACCCGACCCGTTAACCCGGCTCTGGGAGAGCTTCCTGTGAGCGGTTTGCAGAGAGAGAGATACGTGCAGGTAGAGGGAAGGGTTAGGTTTTGCTGTGCCTTGTGTGCAGGAACAGAGTGCGAAGGAGAAAGGCTAAGTACTTAGCCGCAGGAAGGAGAAGGAAGAAGCTCTGAAGAGAGGCTGAGCAGAGGAAAAGGCAAGGCAGAGAAGAAGCAAAAGAAGAGAGGCCGTGCAGAAGAAAAGAGAAGGAAGGAAAAAGAGAACTCAGAAGAAGAAGGCTCGCCAAAGAAGAAGAAGAAGGACTAGAAGAAGGACTCAAAAGAAGAGCAAGAGAAAGAAAGAAAAGGAAGAACAGACGAAAGAAAGAAGAAGAAGAAGCAGCGAAGGAAGAAAGGAAGGAAAAGAAGAGAAGCACTGTAGCGGACCTGCAATTAAGTCGTCTGACCACTGCATCAGACAACGGTTGAGCAGTGGCCAGAGGAGATAAAGCAGAGAAGAAGAAGAAGAAGAAGAGAAGACTCTGCAGCTGAAGAGCAGAAGAAGAAGGCGAGCATCCAGGAAGAAAAGAGAAGAAAGAAGAGAAGACTCTGCAGCTGAAGAGCAGAAGAAGAAGACGAGCAGCCAAGAAGAAAAGAGAAGAAAGAAGAGAAGAAGAAGATAGGAAGAGCAAAAGAAGAAAGAAGAGGGAAGAAGACAGGATCAGAGAGAGCACAAAGAGAAGAAGAGAAGAAGAAGAAGCGAAGACAAAAATCTCTCTCTCTCTCTCTCTCTCTTATTTTTGTAATCCAATAGAGAAACTTTGTACTTCTAGAATTCCAATAGCTCCCTGAGTTCGACCTCGAGAAAACTATTTCCGAGTAAAAAAAATCTATTGTAATGACAACCGTAGTTGTCTTGTCTTATACTATAACGACTGTACTATAATAAACATAAAGACGCAAAAACAGCCAAAGCGGTTGCCATTTCACTCCCTACTGCAGAAGGCATCTGCTACTGGGGAGGAACTGTTGGAGTAGCTTGAGGGGAAACACGGCGCCCTCTTGGAAGCCCTTGGGGATATGTCTGAGCGCCTCTCGGCTACTCGTGCCTAGGTTACCTCCTTGAAGGAGGAAGTGCAGGTGCTGAAGACCGTGCATTCTTCCTCCGTGGAGGTATACAAAAAGGCTCTCAAGGAGGAGTGCATCCGTTCGAGTGCCTCCATTGATAGGCTTGTTGCGGCAAAGTTGAAGGCCGACCTTGTCGAAGCCTAGGAGCTTGCATCCGAGCAGGGCTTGCGGGTGGCAAAGTTGGAGGGCGTGGAGGGACCTGCAAATGGGGCAAGAGGAACAAGGCTGAATGCCGATGTGGTTATGGACTTCTTTGCCACAAACCTGTCCATGGGCCTGATTTGGGATGAGCTCGCTCGCGATATAGGGAAGCAGACTTTGGCTTCCATTAGGGCCCTTATACAGGGAAGCGAGTCTCCATGGAGGTGTGTACCTGGTCGATCAATCAACTGATGTTGGAGTATGACTGCCTCAAGGAGACTCGTCATATTGCTAACGAGGGCCATGCGGAACAGCCTGCGAAGCATTCTTGGGACGTAGGGGTGGATCAAGCAGCTATCGAAGAGGCTGCGCACCCGGCTACTGCGGAGGTCAGCTGGGCTGAGGTCGCCGATCCAGCAGCTGGGGTTGTTAGTCTGCTTCGCCTCTCGCCTTCGACCAACCAGGGCCCGTTTGAGCTATGGGAGTAGAGTCCTTCGGCAACGTTTTGGGTTCTTGCCTTCTCGGTCTCCCCCTCGTTTGTCTCCCCCTCTTTTTTTTTTTTTGAAGATGGAGATGTAATTAGACAATGTTGCTGGAATAAAAGAAAAGATCTCTTCTCTTTATTGCTTTTGGCCCTCTATGTATGGTATGATGCTCGCATGCTAAGTGCGGCGGATATCCCTGCCGTCTAAGGCTTGTAATTCGTAAAAATCACCTGAGCTGTCTCTACAAATTTTGTAGGGCCCTTCCCATGTTAGGTCTAACTTCCTGCCCGGCTGTCTTGGCATGGAGACTTTGCACTTATGTAGAACAAGGTCTCCCTGGGAGAATTTCTGGGCCTTGACACGCTTATTGTATGAAGCAGATGTGGCTTCTTTGCGCTTGAGGGCCGTCTCGGAGGCTTCATCCCTTAGTTTGTCTAGGAGATCTAAGGTTAAGTGAACTTGGTCATTGTTGGTAACCGGGTTGTATAGTTGCATTCTGTAAGTGGGGAGGACTGTTTCGATGGGTAGCCGGGCTTCCATGCCGTATACCAAGCTGAATGGTGTGTGGCCTGTGGAAGTCCTCTGGTAAGTCTTATATCCCCAAAGAACATCCGGAAGTTCCTCCGCCCATCTCCCTATGGCTGAATCCAGCCAACGTTTGAGCGTTGAGATGATGGTGCAGTTGGTTACTTCGGCTTGTCCGTTCACCCGTGGATGATCTATTGAGGTAAAGCATAAACGGATATCTCAGCTGGTGTAGAATTCCTCAAATTTTTTGTAGGCGAACTGGGTTCCGTTGTCTGTGACTATGTGGTAAGGTATTCTGTACTGAGCTATGATGCTCTTTCGGACAAAGGAAATGACCTTGTCGGCCATAGGGCTGGCCATGGCCTCAGCTTCGACCCACTTAGAAAAGTAGTCGACGGCTACCAAGTGATGAGGTATGGCTCATCATAGCTAAAATCCCCAAGTTAAGCTAGAAATTAGGTTAAACACTACATAATTAACACATGAAAAGGATTAAGTGTGGGAAATAATAGAAATGACTTAAAGCAGCAAATTTGTGTTAACTATTCAAAAATGTAAATTGATGATCCATTTGCAAATTTAACGCATGTACGAGTTCAAAATTTCAAATTGAAAGTGAAATCAACTTCTTAAATGTTCAATTGAGCCTCAATAAAAATCTCATGGCATTTGGACATCATTAGGACCTTGCATTAATAGTTTTTCACTTATGTCCATAGGTCATCGTCATTTCATGCAGAAAAACCTGCCAAGGACCTATTTGTAAGCCGCTGAGGATTGCTTTGAAATTCACAAGGGACTGCACTACAATAATCTTTACCATTAATGAATTTCATCTTAATTCTACTACCCCTTCGCCTTAAGGGTTTCCTCGCAAATTCACCAAAACACCTGCGGGCACACCTTCACTGAGCGACTGATGAACTCAGCAAATTGTAGTCATCATTCTCTTGCTCCTCAGATCCTAGGGCTGCTCCTTCATCAAAGTTTTGTGTGCCTTTGCGCATATGATCACCTTCTATCCTAGATCTGATATAACAGTGGAAAATCAATTTGGACGCTCGCGTCCTCCTCAATCTCACATCCCACCGTTCGCCCTAATTGTGCCTTAATCCACGTTAGCGGTGTCTTGATTCACTCAAACACTTACTTAAGCTCATCCTTGAGCTCGCACGTAGGCTAATCTCTCCCTCCCCTTTGAGTGGTTCCCTTCGTCCACCCCCTCAGCTCCCCTACCTCAATTCCTCACCTGCAGTGATAGAGTAGACTCTCCTCCCTCCTTCAATCGCCTCTAGCCGCTGACTGTTAGCTCTTGGACACCTCCTTCTTCAACTGAGAGTCTCGTCCATTTCGTTGCCATCAACCTCCGGCTAGTGGACCTTGGACACCACCTTCATCTGTTAGCTAGATTTACTACTTTCGTAGATTAGTTTTCCTGCTTTCTAGATTAGTTTTAGTGTTATTTAGTGTAAGTTAGATAGGTAGGAATAGATTAGATAGTGGATTCTGCGATGGATTAGTTTAGATTAGTTTAGATCTAGGTTAGATCCACTCTGACCTCTCTGATCAATACAGATCAGAGAGGAGTTTCCTGCATTTTTGCAATAACTCATACAGCTCCCTCATCATTTCCTGATCACGTTCATTGATTTCCCTTGAGTTTTTTATCACAATTCACCCACTCATATTAGCATCAATCATATATGATGCTCCCTAGCATCTAGATCTAATTGAGTGCTAATTTCATTTGGGGGGTCTCCCATTTATTCCATAAATTCACAAAAACCCCCGATCTGGCTTTAATTGGACCGATTTGCTCGATTTCTTTCAGATTTGTGTTTCAAGGCCAATCTTATGATTTGGAGTCAATTCGAGTTTATTCAAGTTTATTCAAGCAATTCAAGGTTTTAATTTCTAAATTGGGTGTAATGCAATGAATCAAAGATGTTGGATTTGGCTTTTAATTTGTGGATGACCATGCACTCAATTTAAGCCTTGTTTTGGTTAGTTTGACCAATGAGAATCAGTGGTACTGATTTGAGGTCAAACAAGGACCCAAACAATTCTGAATTAATCACTAGATCACCTTGAACGCCAATTAATGGTGTTTAAGCAGATCAGATTATTTATTTAGAAATCAAATCAAATGAAAAGCCCAAATCATGGCAACATTGTATTCTCATTTAAGAGATTTTTCTCAATCTAAAAGTCAAGGTTTAATTGAAATAATTTAAGTGTCTATGTTGGATTTGGGTTTAATGGGAAGTGGATTCATTATTAATCCAATCGATCTCTCTTTTGTTGTCTATGATGAAAAGGATGGATTGGGTTAAGTTGTCCTGAATTGTAGAATTCAGAGATTGATTTTCAAACTTTAATGCAAAAAGAGTTTACCCTGATTTTCTAGTGATTTTAAAGGAATCAGAGGATGGAAATGTTTTTTGATTATATCTAGAGTTTTTATATCTGATCTAAGAATGAATTTGGTTTAAATCATTGTAGTAGCAACAACTTCATTTGTTGCTGATTGGAGCATCAGTACCTCTGATTTCTATGGATTTTTGAATGAAAGATGCTTTTGATGACTGGTCTGAATGAATTGTGTTTGATTAGAACATGATTTCCAATGAGGAATAGTTGCAGCAATAGCTGGAACTCCTACTGCAGCTATATAGCAACAGCAGATGTTGCTGTCATTTGTCAGCAGCTGTTGGGTCGGTCTAAATGAGGAGAATTGAGTTTAGGTTTTGCGAATTAAGGAAGTTGACTTGTGTATATTTGTAGAATACATATGTTCAAGCATTCCTGTACTCTAAATTGGTTGAAATTTAATTAGAATTGCTTGTAATTCAGGTTTAAATCTTCAATGCCAGCTATAATCATGTTTTAACTATCCAATATGAATATTTGATGAAATTAAAGGTTGAAGTTATGTTTAATGTTCATTCATGTTTTATATGATGTGTTGAATGTTTTGACTGACATATTTAGCATTTTCAGCACTTAGGATTCAATGAAAGGCCTTAGGTTTATTATTAAAATACTCATTTAAGTCTCTTATATGTGAACTTTATAAATAAATAAAAATCCTAAAAAAATCACAAAAAGATAAATAAAGATGTCTTGAGTAGGATTAGTAAATTTTCTAAGTTTTTACCAAGTTTTAAGGTAATCTGAATCCCCAACTTGGTAGAACATACCAGTTGACGGTTTAGTATACCGTGAAATTTAACAAAGAGAACCAAACTTGAAAAACACCAAAAAATAATTCCTTTTCTCTCATCTCCTATCTCCCTTAAACCAATAGAAACCATAAAAATCAGATAAATCCCAAAAATACCCTATATACCATGTATATACTTGTATATAACGATTTAAACCTAATTTATATATATATATATATAGTGTACAATATGTATATAATGCATATATATAAATTATATCTATATTCTATAAATGAAATGACCTTTCCTAAGGGTCGTTCAAGTTTTTTCGGAAATGACGGGGGCGTGGTCGCAATTTTAAATCCCCTCAGTTTAGGTGTGTGGGCCTTGCAAGAAGAAAAAGGTTTTACAGGGGATATATGCAATTTTCACATACTCTCTCTTCCCACACAGCACACCCCCACGCACACACCCCGTCACACACCCTCACCTCTCCCTATTTAACACCCCCGCCACCCTCACCATCTCCCTTACCTCTCCACGCCACCATTACCTCCACATCTCCACCACCTATCGGCAACCACCTCCTTCCCTGTCCCCTTTGCAGCCACAATTAGGGAGGAAGGAGGGGAGCTCAAGACGGAGGAGCACGGGAGAGAGGGAGAGCGAGAGCGTGAAAGAAAGGGAGAGAGTGGGTGAAGGAGAGGGAGAACAAGGAGCTCGGAGGAGCTTGGGAGAGGAGGTGCGACCGAGGGAGCTCGTGGAGGGGATTTCCGCGACCTCTTGAAGCAGCTGGAGGAGTTGTTGCGGTCCTGCGGGCAGAAGATCGCACGAGGAGAAGGTTCGCAGGGTGCACTACGGATTTCGCAGTATCAGACGTCTAGGACGATATCCAGACGTCTAGAGGAGCCTCAGGACGTCTGACAGCACGCAGAGTGATAAGGTTTGTCCTTTGTACGTGCCTGCATGCATGTACTTATGTTTTTACGTGTCATGTTTTTAAACCCATGCACATGCGCAAGTACAGGACATGGGAAAGGCGCGTCGCGCACCCTTCGAGGTGCTTTAGGATGTCTAGAGACAATTCCAGACGTCTGACTGCACTCCCAGACGACCGGAGGGAGTGTCAGACGTCTGGGATCTCCCTCAGATGGTTGTGAAGGGGTTCGAACATCTGAAGAAGCTGCAAGAAGCCAAGGTGAGATTTAAGGTGGCTTAAGATGTCTGGGTCTAGTCCCAGATGTCTGATTTTAGTCAGTATGCACATTTTTGGCCTGTTTAAGGCCCAAACAAAGTAGTTTTGCACAATCGAAGTATCGTTGGTTTCCGTTTGAGTTTCTCTACATGTTAGTATTACTCGTATACTATTTTGAACCCATTTAATGTATTTGGTCAATTGTTTAGGTCTCTAGTCAATTGAGTATACGGGTCCCACGGAGACGACGGGATCTGTGATTCGAACCCCCATTCCACCCGTGTATTCCAGTAGAGTGGTTTTCTCTCTAATCCAAGAATTAATAATTAAATTGCATGCTTTAGAACTATTCGATTGAACCCTAGGTTATGAGATGAACCCTAGGGCTAAAAGAGATGAATGCATGCTACTATAGAAATATTCAATTGAACCTTAGGTTGTGAAATGAACACTAGAGATGAATGAGATGAATGTGCATGTTTTGAATGATTAAATTGCTATGATGCTTACTGAAAGTAGAAAACCATGAGCTGCCTGTACCACATTTAATGAACCATGACATGAATGAAAATATATGTGGTGTATCGAATAATCGATTGTGAAATCTTGAGCTTCCTGTTATGCATTTCATGAATCGGATGTGGAAATGAGAAAGTCTATGTACGAACCCTACAGGGAACTAAAAAAGAACTCGTGTGTATGGAACGAATATCGTATGTAGAAAGGAAGTGAGCTGGCCCTCGAGTACACGATACCGAGGAGAGAAACCATCCCTTTTGCATGTAAAGTGAGCTGGTCCTCATGTACGCGATACCGAGGAGAGCTACCGTCACTTTAGTGTAGGGGGGAGCTAGCCACCCTTAGGTTGAGACCCAAAGTTAGGAATGATCCCCTACACTGACTCTGGTTACTTTAGTGTATGGGGGAGCCAGCTGCCCCATGGAGCCCAGGTTTAGGACTGACCATCCTACACTGACTCTTGTTAGGCCCGCTAGGCAAATCGAGATAGTCGGGTGAGGGTACGCAGACTACTGAGGGGCGAGACTCCTATTCTGTTTTGTGTTGTACGTTTAGATGTACTCGCTAGCGGAAACAACAGGCCATGCGTCAGTGCGGGGTAGCTACCTGTGAGCTTATTGCGTGTGCCGTATTCATTGCTGCATCGCGACCGTGACCTCGGGGTGGTAAACCGAGTGTAGGACTACCACGAGGGCTCTCCCGGCTAGGAGAGTGCCACGTGTACATCCTACATCGTGGAATAAATTGAAATCAAGATCGTTCTCTTAGGAAACAAGAGGATTAAGAAATGTTGTGGATCCTATTAGAATAACTAAAACAGAAACACCTAGTTGAGATAAATGGAAATGAATGATTAGTTACTTAATTATTTCTTTAAGTTAAATTGCATGTAAATGGCTTAACCATCACTCTACTCAGTGTTTGTTGATTACGGATTGTATAACCATATTAAGGTCAGGGAGTTGAGCAGCCAGCGCCACCGACTGCCAAGGGTGCTGGGCCTAGTTGAGCCCAGCCGTAGTGTTGTTCCTTTCCTATTCTAGAGCTCTTTTGTAGTAGTGAGTACTTTTAGTATTTATTAACTATTTTCCTCTATTTTTGTTCATGTTATATTTTCCTCTGTTGTAGTTGTGATGGCTATGTATGTTATAGTATTCTTTAGCTTGTGACATGTAATATTTGAGACTTTTCGTACTAATTTTCATTACTGCCTCTTATTTATTTTTGCTTAATTACATTGCATGTGTGATTGTGAAATATTTTCTGCTTTTGGGTGATTTCTCATTGGATGACTGGGTCTTGGGATTAGTCGAGACGAGCTAATTTCAGGTCCTATAGGTAGCTAGGATTGGGTCATAAGAAAGATGGAATCAGAGCAAGGTTGTCTCGAGAAATGAACCAAATGGTCTGAAAGTAACCACTCATGTACATGTAGTTAGGATAGCCATCACAACGTATTGCCTTAATCTTCGCTTCCGACTCTAATTTCCTTATGTAACATGGTATCATTGGCAGTCCATGTTCTTTCTCTTATATCTCTTTGTAGGAGATGCCTCGCCGAGGAGTTCTTAAGGCAGGCCGTGGGCGTGGTCGTAGGGGCAGACGTGCCGGACTTGAGGCACCAGTTGACCCACCCCCTCCTTTCGGGCATCCAGGCCTAGGATCTCGCCCAGCTGATTTGGGACATAGTGCGAGAGGAGCTCCAGCAGCCTCCCCCTCAGGCACCCCTCCTTGAGGACGTGGAGGGAGAGTCCTCAGTGGGATAGGGGAGCCGCTGCAGAGCTAGACAAGTTGGAGGGGGAGGGGGTGATCCTCCACCAACCCCATCACCCTCAGACACTTCTAAGCATGAGCCCTCCTTGCCTGGAGGCATGCCTGTTCCCCCATTGCAGCTCCACCACGAGCTATTTGGCTAGTTCTAGAAGCTGAAGCCCCCCTCCTTCAAAGGGGATGAGAGCCTATCTGAGGCAGAGGACTAGCTGGAGTAGATAGAGAAGATTTTTGACACACTCCACCCTCCTGCAGAATGCTGCGTGGCCTTTGCCACGTACCAGTTGGAGAGTGCAGCCCACCGGTGGTGGAAGGTAGTCAGGGGACAGGAGGGGAGAAAGCCATCATGGGACTGGTTCGTGGCACTCTTTTGCGAGTAGTACTTCCCACAGACCTGGTAGGACCAGAGGAGGCGGGACTTCCACACTCTCCACCAAGGGGTAATGACAGTTAGCACTTACTGTACGCATTTCCTGGAGCTATCACGCTTCGCCTCGACGGCTACGTCTACAGAGGAGGAGCACCTGTGGAGGTTTACTGAGGGCCTCCGGCTTGCTATTCGGGGGTATGTGAAGCCCCTGAAGCTACCCACTTTCTCTCGCGTGGTCGAGGCGGCCATGACCTATGAGGAGATCAATCCGATCGTGCAAGACATTGATAGTGGAGGACGGAAGAGGCCTTATCAGCCCGAGTAGTCACAGGGCTGTCGGGAAAGGAGTCACATGGCTCTCGCAAGGGAGCCGTCTCGCTCTGTGGGGCCACCAGTGGCCTTTGGGGGCCCTAGACAGGGGCTAGCTGACATCACTGGACCCCTGCCTAGTCACCAGCAGGGACCGACTGAGGAAGGAGGTCATTCCCCTCTCTATTACCAGTGTGGCCAGCTGGGCCACATAAGGAAGAACTGCCCATCTAGGGACGGAGCACAGTAAATGCCCCTAGCACCAAGCACTGGAGGCCGATCTGGCGACCGTGGTTACCAGGCATGAGGAGGAGGACAGTAGTCACGAGGGGGGTACCGACCAACTGCTATTCGCCCAACCCAGAGCATGGCTGCTTCTTCTACACCCAGGGCTGAGGAGTGTGTCAATGCCCTGACTCACAGAGATGCCAGAGCTTCAGGCTCCGTGGTGGCAAGTATGGTTCCAGTTTCCGGCAGACTTGTTTACGTACTTTTTGATTTTAGTGCCACACATTCTTTTGTCGCCATGAGTTTTGTCATCAGTTTGGGCCTGAGTAATGTACTGTTAGAGGTTTCGTTCCTGATTAGAGGCCTAGGTGGACAGTTGTTTGTCGCAGAGGAGATCTTTACAGACTGCATGGTCACTATAAGGGGACACAGTCTTCTCACCGACCTGATCGTGATCTCAATGGAGGACTTTGTCATGATCTTAGGAATGAACTGGGTGTCTGCCTATCATGCCCTGGTGGACTATTTTGGGAAGAAGATCGTCTTCTCCATACCGGAGTGGCCTCCCTTTGAGTTTCACGGCCAGCCGGTAGATGGAGGTTTCAGGTGCATCTCCGTGCTTCGGGCAGCGAAGTTTCTAAGCCAGGGGTGTGAGGACTTCTTAGCTTGTGTTGTAGTAGAGCCTAGCCTAATGGCCCACTTACAGAGTATTCCGGTGGTCTGCGAGTACCCCGATATTTTCCTAGAGGAGCTGCTAGGACTACCGCCCAAGCATGAGATCAAGTTTGAGATCTCACTAGTACCGGGGACTAGCCCCATCTCTACTGCACTGTACAGGATGGCCCCGCTTGAGCTGTGAGAGCTCAAGTCTCAGTTACAAGGCCTGTTGGAGAAGGGCTTTGTGAGGCCCCGTGCGTCCCCGTAGGGAGCCCCTGTATTATTCGTGAAGAAAAAAGACGGTACCCTTCGGCTTTATGTCGACTACAGGCAGCTGAATCGGGTCACCATCAAGAACAAGTATCCACTACCTCATATCGATGACCTCTTCGGCCAGTTGAGAGACGCCATGGTGTTCTCGAAGATAGATTTGAGGTCAGGTTACCATCAGCTGAGGATCAGGGAGACCGACGTCTCCAAGATAGCCTTCCGTACTTAGTATGGACACTACGAGTTTTTGGTCATGCCGTTTGAGTTGACCAACACCCCCGCTGCTTTTATGGATCTGATGAACCATGTTTTCAGGCCATACCTCTACCAATTTGTGGTGGTATTCATTGACGACGTACTGGTCTACTCTCGGGATCAGGCACAACATGGACAACATGTACGTATTATCCTAAATACATTGAGACGACGCAGGCTGTATGCTAAGTACAGCAGGTGCGAGTTCTGGTTGAGATAGGTGACCTTCTTGGGCCACGTGATTTCAAGAGACGGATTGGCTGTGGATCCAGCCAAGGTTTTGGCCGTACTCAGGTGGGAGAGGCCAAGCACAGTGACAGAAATATGCGGCTTTCTAGGGCTGGCAGGCTACTACAAGCAGTTTATCAGGGGATTCCCTCAGATAGCACGTCCTATGACCCAACTAACTCAGAAGGACGTGTCATTCACTTGGACAAACGAGTGGGAGTCATGCTTTCAGGAGTTGAAGGAGAGACTAACTTCAGCTCCTGTACTTACCATCTCAGATAGTAATGGTGGGTTTGCGGTTTACACTAACGCCTCGTTGCAGGGGTTGGGTGGTGTGCTCATGCAGCGGGGCCACGTTGTCGCTTACGCTTCGTGGCAACTAAAGCCTCATGAGCATAACTACCCCACCCATGACTTGGAGCTGGCAATAGTTGTCTTCACACTGAAGACATGGAGGCACACTTGTACGGTGAGACATTCGAGATCTTCATAGATCGTAAAAGCCTCAGGTACCTGTTCGATCAAAAGGAGCTCAACATGAGATAGAGGCGTTGATTAAAGCTCCTGAAGGACTACGACTGCAGCATCTCCGACCACCCAGGGAAGGCCAATGTGGTGGCTGACGCCTAGAGCCAGAAGGCTGGCAGCGATTTTACACGGTTTGTTAAAATACGTCGTTGTAACACGTGAAACCGATCAACTTTTAAATTTATATTCCTATATAGGAGAGTATTTAGGGTCGTCCAAGGAGGCCAAATGTTTGCAAAATTGTGATTCTCTTACTTGGAATACAATCTCAACTTTCTTTTTGGTATTTTTCAATATATCATTTTTTTTTATTTTTGAATTAAGACAACATGCGAAATGGTGGCGGGAAGGTGATTTACACTTCAATTTAAAATACTACTTCTAAGTGGCAAGTAGAGCCTCTCCTTAAGCTCACTCTAGGCAAGTGGAGGCCTAGAATAATTAGGGAGAGGGAGTGGGGAATGCTAAAAACAAGCAAATAGAAATGTAAACAAGAAATTTCAAAGAAGGCAACTAGATAATTGAAAAAGTGTTTTACAATAAGGCCTAGTAGAGGAAAGCTTCTACTACTAGAAAATTGAAATAAAGAAAGGAAAACACAAATCCTCTAGATAGATGGTGAAGAAGAGAGCTTCTTGCTCCAAGGTTGGTGGCTTCCAATCTTGAAAAGAGTCCTTCAACTCCTTCCTTACAGTGCTCTGCCAAGGTGATGTCCTCCAAGGCAAGCCCTAAGGGGGCGTGCCCTAAGCTTCTCTCCAAGGGTGGACGTCCACCCTAGGGCCTTCTCCCTTGCCTGGCCATCCTCCTTGAAGTGGAAGAGTCCTCCTCCTTGGCGTGGCCCAAGTTGAAGAGAGTGGGGAGAAGAAGGCACCAAAAGGGCTGGTGATGTGCCCCTTTAATCTCCTTCTCTACTCCTTCTCCTTGGGCGTGGGTATAGGTGGTTTAGGTAGCAATTTACACTAATGGAGGATGCCCCAAAATGGTGGTAGGTGGTGGGTTTTTATAGAATAGGAAGGGGGCTAAGGTGTCCCTTGAAATGGAGGGCCAAGATGGAATGATGGAGGTAGTTAAGGATCCAATGGCCAAGGGTGTTTGGCGCCACCTTAAGAGTCACCAAGGGGGTAGTTATGGGGGTTGACACCCCTTGATATTGGTGCCAAAATGGCTTCTAGAAGAGGGTCTAAGTTGGCACCAAGAAGGATTCTAAAAGGGGGGTTAGGTGGATGGCTAGGATGGCTTATGTGGGTAGGTGTAGGGTGGATTAAGGGCTGAAAGTTGGCGCCAATATAGAGGTGGTTAGGGGTAGTTTTTGGCGCCAACTTAAGGTGTCTTTTGGTGGAGATAATGGGGTGAAGGGATGGCTAAGAGGTGGCGCCAACTTGAGTAGAGTAGCTAGCTTAAGTAGGCTTAAGTTGGTGAAGCTAGCTAGGGTTGACTTTGAAGGTGGTGGATGGCCAAGGAGCTGGTTGTTAGCTAAGCTAAGCTAAGCTAGCTTAGCTAATGGAGGAGTAGAGGAGAAGGTGTTGGAGCTAGGGTTTGGAGGGAGGAGCTGAGGAGGAGAAGTCAGGAGCTGAAACTGGAGCTGGCTGCTGTTGAAGAGGTTGGCATGGAGCTACTCTAGCTGGCTTAGCTTGCTGGCTTGTACCACAATGAGCTAAGGTGAGCTGGGTCAGGTGCTCCTGGGGAGAATCAAGCTGGTTGAGGTAGCTAAAGTAGCTTAGCTCAACTGAGTTGAGCTAAGCTGAGTCCCCGGGAGCTGGACTTGAGCTTCCTGAGCTGGGATGAGTTCTTCTTCAGCTGTCTGGAGTTGAGTGGAGCTGGATGTAGCTGGATCTGAGTTGGGGTGAACTCCTGTCAACTCAGCTGAGCTAGCTAGAGCTCCCTGTGGACTAGTGGGAGCTGAGATGAGCTAGACTCAGCTAAGTTGAGCTGGATCTGAGCTGACTTGAGCTAGGGTGAGCTAAAATGAACTCTCTTGAGCTGCCATTCAGCTGAGATTAGTTGAATGGAGCTGGGATGAGCTAACCCTAGTTCAAGTGAGCTAGGTTCCAGCTGCGGTGAGCTGAATCAAGCTGAGGTGAGCTGGATCAAGCTGAGGTGAGCTGGATCAGGCTAAGTTCCAGCTAGTCTAGGCTTCTCCTTCACCATTTTCCTTCTTGAGTGCTAGGGTTTTAGGGATCTATATATCTGTACATCCCTAACACTCTCAAAAACATATTAAAAAGACAATAAAAAAATGCAATGCATGCCTAACCTATTTTATGCTTAAATGCAGCCCAAAAACCCATTTGCGGAGTAAAATCCTAAGAGCTAGGTTTGTTTTAATGCATAAGAATGATGATAAACTGGTGTTTATCACACCCCTATGCTTATCTTTTGCTAGTCTCCTGGCAAAACTTAAAATGGAATTTTTGGGAAATCTAATTTTTTCGACTTTGGAGGAGAAAAAGAGATCAATGGACCTTGTAGATTAAAACACTGGAGGTACGGGATTTGTTAAAGATAAACATTGGGATTTGTTTTTGGATTCAACCATTAGATAGAACGGGATCAATTTATCCTCCAGAAAATTCACAAATTAACCACTCGATAATTCAGATGACTTGAAATTTTTATTTTTAGGATTTTTCTGGCTCATGAATCTGATTCGCAACTTGCAAAATCCTTTAAAACCTTGTGTCTGTGCTTGTGAAAAGTCAACATTTATAAGGGCGTGTTAATTTATTTATTATTACTTTTTTTTTTCTCCCCCATGAATATTTTTAGCTTAGTCTTACAACAGATGTGTCGGGATCATCATTCTCGTTACCATTCCTAGAGGGGGCTCTGGCGCCAGTACTTCGGGATAGCACTATCCATGACACCACCCAGGAGCTCACAACCCCAAAACACAATGCGGTGAAAAGGGGCACTCCAAGCAAACTCAAGCTCTTGCTCTGACACTATAGGTAGAGCATCGTCCAAGACACTTGAGCTGCTAAAATGCGCTTTAATGCTCCATCTAAAGATATGAAATATAGATATGGAGCAACGCTGAGGGGGTAACATGTTGACATCGCATCCTCAAAGGAGGCATTTTCCTCCTTTTCGGCGGTGGGAACTCAAACCAATGATCTGTTTCAGACTTTTACTAAGTCCAAACAAGGGAGTTTTTCAAATTTTTAGTTATTTTTAAGTGTTGGCTTGTATGTGAAGAGTGACACAAGAAGTTTCTCAAAATATGCAAGTTTTTGAATCAGAGGCTAAGTCAAATAATTTCCATATTACAAAATAGGATCAAGTCACCTGAACTATCATGAGTTCAAGTGGAATTTTATAGAAGGATATCTGATCTAGTCTAAAATAGACCCTGGAATTCTAATGATCAGATCCATATCCTCATCCTTAGTTTGTTAAAGATTAAATCCCATTGTACCAAAAGTGAAATTTTCGACCTTAGTCCCGATTTCAAAATTTTTCCTCAAAAAGTTTTGAACATTTTTATTTTTATTTTTATTTATTTATTTATTTATTTTGTATGCAAGCAGGAAATAAATTAAACAAAAATGCATGTTTTTAGGTTTTGAAAATCCTAAATCGATCGTAAAATTTAAAAACACCCCCCCATGCTTAAGATATGCCATGTCCTCATGCATTAGGAGGGAAAAGGGATCACCTTAGTGAAGAATGGTCAGGTTTAGGAGGAACAAAACCTGGAAAAAAAGAAGAAAAAAGGGAAAGCAAGAAAAAATGATGGGTTACCTCCCATCCAGTGCTATCTTTTACGCCATTCAGCTGGGCGTGAAGGTATGCACGGAAGACGTAAGATCATGTAAATAATTGGACACTTGGATGCCCGCAAAAAAGGTGTCTTCTTCTAGATCTCTAGAAAATTGATTAGAAATAATATTGGGATCAAAGTTGGATGGAAAATGATAAGTGTAACCCGAGTCTGGCCATGGGTTTAAATTAGGTTGGGTGCCAAACTCAGGCGGGATTGGTGGCAGGTCCGTAAGAAAGGGGTCGGGGAAGGAATGGTGAGGATTGGGTGAAGTTAGTGTGGAAAAGTTAGGCGCGTGAATAGTGGGTGGGTTAGGGGGGTATCAGGAATAAATTTGGGGTCAAGACAAGTTTCCAGATCACAGATTTTGCCGACCACTGATTCTGAATCAGAGTCCTCAAAAAAATTATGGTCGGTAAGGGTATCTATTAACATTGTCTCCTCCACCATATTGGAAATTTCAGTATCTGAGTCCTCAAAGAAGTTATCATCATGGAATCTCCTGGAGGATTTGAAAATATCTAAAGTGAGAGTTTGTCCTGCACAAGTGATATCCATTTTTCCTATGTGGCAGTTGATATTTGCCTTTGCAGTGGCCAAAAAAGGGCGTCCAAGGATTATTGGGGAGTCCAGTAATGATTCAGGTGCCTCAATGTCAAGAACCAGAAAGTCTGTAGGGAAGACACAATTCTGGACCTTGACTAAAACATTCTCGATAATCCCACGAGGTTTGATTGTAGATCGGTTGGCTAATTGCAGGGTAACCTCGATGGATTTTAATTCACCGATCTGAAATTCTTCGAATAAACTCGTGGGAATAATATTAACTGAGGCACCAAGATCAAGAAGGGCGCGATTAAATGTAGTGTCATCAATAATTACAGAAATTAAAGGCGCCCCCGGATCTTTCATCTTAGGAGGCAGCTTACTCTGTATGGTAGAGCTTACTGTCTCTGAAAGATGCACCTGTCCTAGATTTTTGGCCTGCCTTTTAGGAGTACAAATCTCCTTCAAAAATTTAGCATAGGCAGGTATATATTTAATGGCATCTAGGAGAGGAATATTGATATGAACTTGCCCAAATAGCTCCATGAGTTCTTCTGTAGTGGGCTCAGATTTCTTTTTTTTGTTGGTGGTGGGGTAGAGAGCTTGTGGGAAAGGGACAGGAATCTTGTCTTGAGATTTTTGTTTTTCTTTTTCTTCCTGATGGGGAGGTAGGGAGTCAATTTGCACAGGTATCTTACCAGGTTCGTGTGAAGGCCCGGGGTCAGTGGTGGTTTTCCCACTCCTCAAAGTAACTGCATGTGCAGTCGAATTATTATTTAGAGGAGGTGGGGGGGCCTGTGATTGCAGAAACCTGGGCAACTACTGAGGCGGTGGATTAGGAGGAGGCTGATTTGGATAGTGTGGATTTCTACCCATATAATGGTTCCTTTGGTGATTGGGGTTGGGTAGGGGTTGGGACGGAAGATGTCCTACAGGTCTTTGCGTGGGAGTAACCCCAAACTGATTGTTCAGATTTGTGATGTTGCGGGTTACTTCAGTCATTTTTGTTTGCATATCCTGCAGGGTTCGCAGCATCTGGGCATTGATATCTTGTTGGGATGGCCCAGGATGGAAGTTTGGATTCGATCCATACCCATTAAAATGATGTGGTTGGGAGGAAACTTGATTATTCCAGGAGTAGTTCGAGTAATTTTTCCAATTGGAAGAATTTTTAAAGGGCTCCTAGATGGCAGAAATATTTTGAGTGGGGTTAAGATCTGGATAGTTGTAATTCCCCAGCGAATCATGGGCAACCTCAGAATAATCAGCAGGGGTAGTGTTGAGATTGTGCAAATTTTCTCTTCATGGAAAGTTAGGTTGGGTTAGATGTGGGTGTGGAGCTTGAGTTGATGTGGCCAGTTTTTCCTTATTTTTCTTTTGATTAATATGCATCTGGTCGAGTTTTTGAGCAATCAATTGAAGATCGTCTTGGGTGACAGGGATAGATTGAGTGCTTATTTCATGAACACCGAACTGCGGGTTTTGGGTTCTACAAAATGTGTTCATGGAAGCTTGATTAAATGAGTTTTCACTCATTTCTTCGAACAGGTCATAGGCACTTTCTGCATCTTTATTTAAAAAGTTGCCGCCACACGAGGCGTCGACAAAATGTCGGATTTGATCTTCTAATCCATGATAGAAGATTTGCACGAGCTGCCATAAAGGAATCTCGTGGTGCGGGCAACTTCTTAAAAGGTCTTGAAATCTTTCCCAAGAATCATGGAAAGTTTCACCAGATTTTTGGTGAAAGGTCGTAATAGATCTTCGTAAGGAATTGGTACGACCTATGGGGAAAGAATTTCTTGAGGAAGGCACTCTTGAGTTGAGGCCATGTTGTGATGGGTCGGCCAATGGTCCTGAACCAATAAGCGGCCTTATCTTTAAGAGATAATGGAAAAAGCTGCATCAGCATATGTCTTCTTGCACATTTCGGGAATGGGTTGTCTGTGCAAGAAGAGTTAGCTCTTCAAGGTGGCTGAAAGGGTCTTCCCTAGGAAGGCCATGAAAGTGTTTAATTAGGTTCAGGACCGCAGGCTTGATCTCAAAGTCCCCCTCCGGTATGACCACCCCTGGTCGTTCCTCATAATAAGACGGATCATAGAAATCTTTTAGAGGAACAACAGGCTGCTGACGGGGTGGTGGGTTTGGCCTTAGATTGGCTAGGTTTTGGATGTTCCTAGTCAATGTTTGTTGATTGGAATTTAATTTATTAATCTGATCAGCCATCAATTTTAAAAGATCAGGTAGGGGGTCTTGATGTTGTGTGTGGGGCAACTCAAGATTAGGGAGCTTCAGGTGTGGGAAGTTACTGGTGGTTGGGTTTTGGGTGGAAGGGTTAGAATTAGGGTTAGTGGTGGGGTTAGAGGTGGACGTGGAAGGGTCAGTGGACCTATTTTGTTGTGTTTCCATTTTTTCAGGAGAAGACAGAAAAAGTGGTCTTTTTGCGTGGGGGGCGAAATCAAATGGTCCTTCCAAGTGCGGATTTTGAGACCGTCGCCCGTGCATAAAATGGAAGAACGGGAGGGGAGGAGAAGAGAAAGAGATGAGAGAAAGTGTGCAATTCAAACAAATAAAACTAGACCTAACTTAAATGTGACTCCCTAATAATAACCTAAGACTTGGTTTATATAGGAAATAAGTAGTCAATAGTGAATACCCGTTCTATCAACAAATCTAGCCAAGTTGCTTAAGGGGAGGTTTGGGCCCAAACGTTTCCCAGGGAAAACCCCAGGTGCTTGTACAAACCCGCGCCTGTTCGTTTGACACGGCCCCTCAGCCTGAACACCAGATATAGATGACAGAATTGGTACTAACTAAAGAAAACTTAAGACCTAAATAGCAAGCCTAAGTTGATAAAGCTTTAGGGGTCAAGTTGCTACAAATTTTAATTAGGTCTAGGATGCTATAGTGCACACGGAATGTGGAGGGCGTTTATTGGGTTGTTGCTCTGTTATTTGATTTTTTTTTTGTGTGCAGGAATTGGAGAGTGGCTCCAATGTAAATCAAGTTGTCACACAATTTTTTTGTATTTTTGTCTTTTAGGATTTGATTTAATTAAATGAGTTTTAGGGTTTTTTTCTTTAAGTTTTCAAACAAGTTTGAAATCTCACAATCAAAGGAAAGACAAGTTATATTGGTGATGGTTAATTTCCTTTAATGTGAGTCTCTAAAAAGAAAGAGAAACCCTAAGCCAATTGTCCCTAAGATAGAAAATTACTACCAATGGATTGATTTTTGGCTTTCTGAATTAAGTAGTGGTCCAAACAAGTCAAACAACACCATTAATTTGAATAAAATCAAACAAGGATTCCAGAAAAGATTTTTGTAAGATTTTAGGTATTGTGGACTTTTCAGTATTACCACCGACCTCAGAAAATTTTTGTTATTTTATATGATGTGTAAAATTTCACAAGGATTCCAGAAAGCTAAAATTCACAAAAATTGGATGAGTATAAAAGTTCTAAAAATTCGCGGATAGTATCAAAACAGGAAGATTAAAGGGTGTGACCCCTCTGCAATCCACGAATTTTTAAAAATTAAATACAAATCTAATTGATCTGAAATTTGGAACAGATGTTCCAAACTTAATTAGGAATCACTCTATGAATTTTTATGATTTTAGGAGGCTTGTGGTGTTAGGAATCGATTTTTCAAGTCCGGAAAGAAATCTGGACCCGAAAAACAGAACACCAATACTTACAATGGAGTGATACTAAAGAAGCATACAAGAAAACAATGGATTTTATAAGGCACCACTCCACTTAATCAAGTTGTTTGGGATCCTAAAAGCCAAGTTTAGTATATTTTTGGTAGTTTTAATTAATTATGTGACCAGAAAGAGGAACCAACCTGAATTTTCACGGGAAGAAAAGGATCTTTGAGCTCTTGCTTCCAGATTCCCGCCTTCCTACTGTAGTTCCTGCACACACAAAAGAAAGAAAGAGAAGGGGATGAGATCCACTTCAAGCAAGAGAAAATTAATTAATGCAAAGCCGTGCCTCCCCGGCAACGGCGCCAAAAAGTGGCAGCGATTTTACGTGGTTTGTTAAAATACGTCGTTATAACGCGTGAAACCGATCAACTCTTAAATTTATATTCCTAGATAGGAGAGTATCTAGGGTCATCCAAGGAGGCCAAATGTTTGCAAAATTGTGATTCTCTTGCTTGGAATACAATCTCAACTTTCTTTTTGGTATTTTTCAATATATCATTTTTTTTTTGTTTTTGAATTAAGATAACATGCGAAATGGTGGCGGGAAGGTGATTTACACTTCAATTTAAAATACTACTTCTAAGTGGCAAGTAGAGTGATGAGAACCTCATCATGAGCCATAACTAGCTCATTTTGACCTAATACAAAGGATAAAAGCTCCTACATAACTCAAGGAAAGGCTTAACTCAGAGAATTCTGAGTTTAAGGAGAAAACAAGTCATAAGGGGTAAAAATGTAATTTTACCAGTATAATCTGCATACTGGGTAATTTAGGATCCAAACATAGGTCAAACAAACCAAATAAGAAGGAAAGTGGGATGATCTGATAAGGGCTACAGCAATTCCAAGGAACTAAATGATAATTTGTAACCTTAAAACAAACCCACTTCAATTCATGAGGTTCGAGGCAAAGTAAAAATAGAATAAACCCTCTAAAATTCATAGAAAAATAATCTCTAGGGTTTAGAACCTTCAATTTGGCCTTCGTAACCCATTTTGACCTACATTGAGAACCATGCCCAATTAATAACTTAATTTGGGTTTTTGCGTAAATTGACCGGTCAAACAAGGTTTTATCTAGAAATAAAATTCACCATCAGAATCCTTAGGTCCTAATTAGTCATGTATAAAAACTTGAGCCTAAGAAGAAACCTTCTTGACCAACTTTACATTTTGGTCCTCATCTATTTACTTTTTGGCCTTCAACTTTTGAACCCTCGCATTTTGGCCCCTAACTCTTCTTCGTTCTTTACATTCAGGTCCTCCCTGCAAAACCTGCCAGCACCATGCTCCGGCGACCTTGCGCGGAGCATGGCGCCGCGCAAGGTAAGGGGGAGGGCCTGCCAGGTCAAATGGGGGTGCCCTGCGTCGTCAGCCGTCGCAGGAACATCCCCCTGGTTGCTGCAACCCACCATACCGGCCGTGCGAACGCACGGATGGCATGGGTCTCCTTCCTCCGGCGTCCTCCGGCGAGGGAGACACGTCGTCTCCCTCCGCCCTCCTCTCTGATTCCGCCCCTATAAATACCCCCGTCGCTCCGCCGTTCTTGTCAGCTCGGTCCTGACGGAGAAACACCCTCTTTTCACTCTCTTCCCACTCCGACAGGAAGCCCTCCAGCTTCGGCGGTTTTTCCCTCCTCCTCCTCGTCGTTCTGCCGCACTACCAGCAGCAGGGTTGCCTTCCCCTGCTCTTCCCGCGCTGTGCCGCACCCAGCGCGCGCCTCTCCAGCCCTCTCCTCGCCGTCGCTCCTTCCTCTAGGCAGCTTCTTCTCCGGTGACAGTCGATACGACTGTCGCCTGTTCCGGCCCCTCCTTGTCCTGCTAAGTAGGTATAACTTCTCACCTTTCTCCCCTCTTCCTTTTCCTCACTTTAAACCCTTACTATCGCCCTCGATTTCGACCAATCGCCCTCACCTTCTCCACCTCCGGCCACACTCCGGTGACCCGCTCCCATCACTCCAGCACCCCACACGGCTCGCCGACCTGCACATAATCTCCGCCTCCTCACCCTGATCCATTTCCGCCCTTCCAATTCCCGCCACCCGACCTCTGCAAATCCACCGAACACACCCACTTCCCGACCCACAGTCCGACCTAGGGCAGCCCTTGCACGCCGCCCCACGCCTCGCCACCACCCGCACGAGCTTCGCCGCACTCTGGCGAAGCTCCCGGCACCTTCTGATTAGGCCGAGAGGCCATTTTGCTGTGAACAGGTCACCCGTCCTCCGCCGCCATTGCTGTGCAGAAGGAGCTGCCTCCGCCTGCAACTGCAGCCTCGCTACGCCCAGATCAGGCTCCCAAGTTGCGTGGGGTGTCTTCGCGAAGAGTCCCAGGTTCGCAGCAGGGGAGAGGGCCTCGCGTAAAGCCGCAATTACCAGCTGGTTCCTCCGCGCAGGAGCCAAATTGGGGTGGGACATTTAGTCCCACCTCGGAAGGCTCTGGAGCGGCGTAGCGATACAAATTGAAAACGTGATGGAGGCTTATCGCCTCAGCACACGGGGTGAGGTCCCTCTCACACCGTCTCACCGGGCCCATCCGCGAGCTCATCACACGGATCCGGCCGACCCGACCCGACTTGTCTGGCACTCCTCGCCCACCACGCACGCCGGTGGGCCTGGACCCAGGCGCGACCCGTACCCGACTACCCAGCAGCTCTGGGAGAGCTTTCCTAAGAGCGGCTTCTGTGAGAGAGAAACGCGGGGGGGGGGGGGGGGTAGGGTAGAGTAGGTTTTGCCGTCTCTGATTGGAACTTTGAGTGTGCAGGCACAGGTGAAGGGACTGCGGAAGGGCTGAAGAAAAGAAGAAGAAGACTGAAGGAAGAAGAGCAGCCAGGTCGAAGCAAAGAGGAAGGAGAAAGCAAAGAAGAAGAAGACAAGCGAGGCAGAGAAGAAGGCTGACGAAGACTGAAGGAAGGAGCACCGAGCGGCACTGTAGCAGCGGCGACTTAAGTCGTCTGAGTGGAAAATCATACGATGCTCTGAAGGCAGAAAAGAAAGAAGAAGAACATCACCACTGCTGCAGATAAAGAAGACAGAAAGAAAAAGAAGAAAGAAGGAGAGACGACGTCCTGACAGCAAAAGCAGAAGAAGAGCACGAGAAGAAGATCAGAAGAAAGAAGTAAAAAGAAGATCTGAAGAATAGAAGGCAGAAGAAGAAGACCACAAGGAGATAAACAACGAAGAAGAAACCAAAAGCCAAAGAGAAGAGAAAACAAAGAGGAAGAAAGAAGAGAAGAAGAAGCCAAATTTTCATCTCTCTCTCTCTCTTTATTTTTGTAATAAGAATTTGTACCCCTAGAATACAACTTGCTCCCTGAGTTCGACCTCGGGAACTCTTTTATTTTCCGAGTAAAAAATTATATATTTGAAATGATGGCAATAACTGGCTATACTACAACGCTATAATAAAACCTAGTTATCTCTGGCCACCATTTTTCATAGAGCCTCTCCCTAAGCTCACTCTAGGCAAGTGGAGGCCTAGAATAATTTGGGAGAGGGAGTGGGGAATGCTAAAAACAAGCAAATAGAAATGTAAACAAGAAATTTCAAAGAAGGCAACTAGATAATTGAAAAGGTGTTTTACAAAAAGGCCTAGTAGAGGAAAGCTTCTACTGCTAGAAAATTGAAATAAAGAAAAGAAAACACAAATCCTCTAGATAAATGGTGAAGAAGAGGGCTTCTTGCTCCAAGGTTGGTGGCTTCCAATCTTGAAAAGAGTCCTTCAACTCCTTCCTTGCAGTGCTCCGCCAAGGTGATGTCCTCCAAGGCAAGCCCTAAGGGGGCGTGCCCTAAGCTTCTCTCCAAGGGTGGACGTCTACCCTAGGGCCTTTTCCCTTGCCTGGCCGTCCTCCTTGAAGTGGAAGAGTCCTCCTCCTTGGCGTGGCCCAAGTTGAAGAGAGTGGGGAGAAGAAGGCACCAAAAGGGCTGGTGATGTGCCCCTTTAATCTCCTTCTCTACTCCTCCTTGGGCGTGGGTATAGGTGGTTTAGGTAGAAATTTACACTAATGGAGGATGGCCCAAAATGGTGGTAGGTGGTGGGTTTTTATAGAATAGGAAGGGGGCTAAGGTGTCCCTTGAAATGGAGGGCCAAGATGGAATGATGGAGGTGGTTAAGGATCCAATGGCCAAGGGTGTTTGGAACCACCTTAAGAGGCACCAAGGGGAGAGTTATGGGGTTGACACCCCTTGATATTGGTGCCAAAATGGCTTCTAGAAGAGGGTCTAAGTTGGCACCAAGAAGGATTCTAGAAGGGGGGTTAGGTGGATGGCTAGGATGGCTTATGTGCGTAGGTGTAGGGTGGATTAAGGGCTGAAAATTGGCGCCAATATAGAGGTGGTTAGGGGTAGTTTTTGGCACCAACTTAAGGTGTCTTTTGGTGGAGATAATGGGGTGAAGGGATGGCTAGGAGGTGGCACCAACTTGAGTAGAGTAGCTAGCTTAAGTAGGCTTAAGTTGGTGAAGCTAGCTAGGGTTGACTTTGAAGGTGGTGGATGGCCAAGGAGCTGGTTGTTAGCTAATGGAGGAGTAGAGGAGAAGGTGTTGGAGCTAGGGTTTGGAGGGAGGAGCTGAGGAGGAGAAGTCAGGAGCTGAAACTGGAGCTGGCTGCTGTTGAAGAGGCTGGCATGGAGCTACTCTAGCTGGCTTAGCTTGCTAGTTCTTTGCTAGCTGCTAAGCCAAGCTAAAGTGAGCTGGCTTGTACCACAATGAGCTAAGGTGAGCTGGGTCAGGTGCTCCCGGGGAGAATCAAGCTGGTTGAGGTAGCTAAAGTAGCTTAGCTCAACTGAGTTGAGCTAAGCTGAGTCCCCGGGAGCTGGACTTGAGCTTCCTGAGCTGGGATGAGTTCTTCTTCAGCTGTCTGGAGTTGAGTGGAGCTGGATGTAGCTGGATCTGAGTTGGGGTGAACTCCTGTCAACTCAGCTGAGCTAGCTAGAGCTCCCTGTGGACTAGTGGGAGCTGAGATGAGCTAGACTCAGCTAAGTTGAGCTGGATCTGAGCTGACTTGAGCTAGGGTGAGCTAAAATGAACTCTCTTGAGCTGCCATTCAGCTGAGATTAGTTGAATGGAGCTGGGATGAGCTAACCCTAGTTCAAGTGAGCTAGGTTCCAGCTGCGGTGAGCTGGATCAAGCTGAGGTGAGCTGGATCAAGCTGAGGTGAGCTGGATCAGGCTAAGTTCCAGCTAGTCTAGGCTTCTCCTTCACCATTTTCCTTCTTGAGTGCTAGGGTTTTAGGGATCTATATATCTGTACATCCCTAACACTCTCAAAAACATATTAAAAAGACAATAAAAAAATGCAATGCATGCCTAACCTATTTTATGCTTAAATGCAGCCCAAAAACCCATTTGCGGAGTAAAATCCTAAGAGCTAGGTTTGTTTTAATGCATAAGAATGATGATAAACTGGTGTTTATCAAAGGCGCCCGCCCACTTGGCTAGATTACAGGCACAGAGTTGGAGACTCATGGAGGAGGTGGACAGTTGGTGACCCCAGGTGTCACGAGGGTATTGTGGGGCAGTGACAATGACGCGGCCGGGATGACTAGAGCTGATAGACCGTATCATTACAAGGCAGATGGCCGATCCATATTTGCAGACACTACGGGATAGGGTGTTAGCAGGGGACCTAGGAGATTTTTCTTTCTCTATTGAGATACTGCGTATGAGGGGACGTTTGTGCATTCCTAGAGACGAGAAGCTGTTGAGAGAGCTCCTAACTGAGGCACACGGGTCCAGGTTTACCATACATCTCGGAAACACAAAGATGTACCACAATCTGCGACATGATTTCTTGTGGAGGGGAATGTAGCGGGATGTTGGTGAGTTCGTCCAACAGTGCTTGGTGTGCCAGCAGGTGAAAGCCGAGCACCAGAGGCTTGCAGGGCTACTACAGCCACTTCCTATGCCAGAGTAGAAGTGGGAGAGTATCACCATGGACCTGGTAGTGGGGTTACCGATTACACAGCGAGGGCAAGACGCAATTTGGGTGATAGTTGACAGGTTGACAAAGAAGGAGCGGTTCTTGCCGATCCGAGTCACCTTTGAGCTAGCACAGCTAGTAGAGCGATGCATCAGAGATGTGGTGCTCCTTCACGGAGTCCCTCGTGAGATCGTATCTGACAGGGATACTCGCTTCACTTCCCAGTTCTAGGTAGATTTTCAGCAGGCCTTGGGGACTCAATTAAGGTTCAATACCGCCTACCACACGTAGACCAACGGGCAGTTGGAACGCACAATATAGACACTAGAGGACCTCCTACGCGCTTGTGTACTAGACTGGAGAGGCTCCTAGGAGAAGCATTTGCCCCTGGCAGAGTTTGCATACAATAACAGCTATCATTTGAGCATTGGCATGGCACATTACGAGGCTCTATACGGGAGGAAGTGTACTACACCCTTGAGTTGGGTTAAGGTGGGGACCAAGTGGAAGGTTGGTCCCAAGCTGATCCGTTAGAGTCAAGAGGTGATAGAGCAGATTCACAGAGGACTCCATACTGTCAGGAGAAAGCAGAAGAGCTATGCTGATAAGAAGCGCAAAGAGGTGCAGTTCAAGGTTGGGGATCACGTCTTCCTCCGTGCTTTGCCCATGAGGGGATTGCAGCGTTTTGGAGTGAAAGGGAAGCTTACGCCGAGGTTTGTGGGGCCCTTTGAGGTCTTGGAGCAGGTAGGACCTATTGCTTATCGGCTTGTCCTTCCTCCCCAGCTTTTTAGAGTACACGACATGTTCCATGTGTCCAACCTTAGGAAGTACATAGCCGATTCCAGCCACGTTCTGACCCACGAGAGCATTGAGGGGGGGATGACTTGACCTACCCTGAGAGACCAGTTTAGATACTAAACAGAGCTGTCTGGAGTCTGAGACGGAAGGAGGTGCCACTAGTGAAGGTCCTATGGAGAAGCTAGCGGTACAGGGAAGCGACTTGGGAGCTTGAGGCCGCAATGCAAGAACAGTATCTAGAGCTTTTCGAGGGTACGTCACTTTTGACCTACTTTGATCCTCTTTAAGTTTGTTATGCATTTTTCCATTCATTTCCACACAATAGTTAGCTCAAGTTTCGGGGACGAAACTTCCCTTAAGTTTGTTATGTTGAAATGACCATTCCCAAGGGTCATTCGAGTTTTTCCGAAAAGGATAGGGGCTTGAGAGCAATTTTAAACCCCTTGGGTTTAGGTGTATGGGTCATGCGGGAAGAAAAATGTTCTGCGAGGGAGATTCCGCATTTTTCACTCTCTCTCTCTTCCTACACAACACACCCCCACGCACATACCCACGCACACACCCCCTTACAAACCTCCACCTCTCCTTATTTAACACCCCCACCACCCTCACCATCTCCCTCACCTCTCCACATCACCACCACCTCCACATCTCCACCACTTGTCGGCAACCACCTCCTTCCCCGTCCCCCTTGCAGCCACGAGTAGGGAGGAAGGAGGGGACATCGAGACGGAGCAACACGGGAGAGAGCGTGAAATAAAGGGAGAGCGTGGGCGAGGGAGAGGGAGAATGAGGAGCTCAGAGGAGCTCTGGAGAGGAGGTGCAACTGAGGGAGCTCGTGGAGGGGAGCTCCGCAATCTCCTGTAGCAGTTGGAGGAGCTACTGCGATCCTGCGGGCGGAGGATCGCATGAGGAGAAGGTTTGTATGGCGCACTACAGAAATATTTTTCCGCAGTATCAGATGTCTGGGACGATATCCAGACGCCTGGAGGAGCCTCAGGACGTCCGGAGCTGGCGCCGGACATCTGACAGCACGCAGAGTGTCAAGGTATGTCCTTTATACTCGTCTGCATGCACGCAGTTATGTTTTTACGTGTCATGTTTTTAAACCCGCGCACATGCGCAGGTACAAGACGTGGGAAAGGCACGTGGCGCGCCCTTAGAGGTGCTTTAGGATGTTTAGAGACAGTTCCATACGTCTGACTGCACTCCCAGATGACTGGAGGGAGTATTAGACGTCTAGGATCACCCTCAGACGGTTGCGGAGGGGTTCGAATGTCTGAGGAAGCCGCAGGAAAGCAAGGTGAGATTCTGAGGTCGTTTCAGACGTTTGGGTCTAGTCCCAGACGTCTGATTTTAGTCAGTATGCACGTTTTTGGCCAATTTAGGGCCCAAACGGAGTTGGTTTTCCGCAAACAAAGTATCGTTGGTTTCCGTTCGAGTTTCTCTACATGTTAGTGTCACTCGTATACTGTTTTGAACCCGTTTGATGTGTTTGGTCAATTGTATAGGTCTCCAGCCAATTGAGTATATGGGGCTCGCGAAAACGACGAGATCTACGATTCGAGCCCCCATTCCACCTGTGTATCCCGGTAGAGTGGTTTTCTCTCTAATCCCAGAATTAATAATTAAATTGCATGCTTTAGAAATATTCGATTGAACCCTAGGTTGTGTGATGAACCCTAGGGCTGAAAGAGATGAATGCATACTACTTTAGAAATATTTAATTGAACCCTAGGTTGTGAAATGAACACTAGGGATGAAAGATATGAATGCACATGTATTGAATGATTAAATTGCTATGATGCTTACTGAAAGTAGTAAACCATGAGCTGCTTGTAACACATTTAATGAACCATGACATGAATGAAAATATCTGCGGTGTACCGAATAATCGATTGTGAAATCTTGTGCTTCTTGTTATGCATTTTATGAATCGAATGTGAAAATGAGAAAGTCTATGTACTAACCCTATGGGGAACTAGAAAAGAACTTGCATGTATGGAATGAATATCGTATCTAGGAGGGAAGTGAGCTGGCCCTTGAGTACATGGTACCGAGGAGAGCAACTATCCCTTCTGCATGGAAAGTGAGCTAGCCCTCGTGTACGCAGTGCCGAGGAGAGCTACTGTCACTTTAGTGTCGGGGGAGTTAGTTGGCCTTGGGTTGAGACTCGGGGTTAGGAATGACTCGCTACACTGAATTTGGTTACTTTAGTGTAGGGGGAAGCCAGTTGTCCCATGGGGCTCGGGGTTAAGACTGGCCAACCTACTCTGACTCTTGTTAGGCCTGCTGGGCAAACCAGGATAATCGGGTGAGGGTGCGTAGACTTCTGAGGGGTGAAACTCCTGTTCTGAGGGGCAAGACCCCTATTCTGTTCTGTGTTGTACGTTTGGGTGTACTCGCTAGCGGAAACAACTGATCACGTGTCAGTGCAGGGTAGCTACCCGTACGCTTATCGCGCGCGCTGTAGTCACCGCTACATCACAACCATGACCTCGGGGTGGTAGACCGTGTGTAGGACTACCACGGGGGCTCTCCCGGCCAGGAGAATGCTACGTGTACATCCTACATTATGGAATAAACTGCAATCAAGATCGTTCCCTTAGGGAACAAGAGGATTAGGAAATGTTGTGGATCCTTATTAGAATAACTGAAACAAAAACACCTAGTTGAGATAAATGGAAATGAATGATTAGTTACTTTTTTATTTCTTTAAGTTAAATTGCATGTAAATGGCTTAACCACAATTCTAATCAGCGTTAGCTAACTACGAATTGTATAACCATGTTCAGGTCAGGGAGTTGAGCAGCCAGCGCCACCGGCTGTCGAGAGTGCTGGGCCTAGCCGAGTCCAGCCGTAGTGTTGTTCCTTTTCTGTTCTAGAGCTCTTTTCTAGTAGTGAGTACTTTTAGTATGTATTAGCTATTTTTGCTCTATTTCTGTTCATGTTATATTTTCCTCTGTTGTAGTTGTGATAGCTATGTATGTTATAGTACTCTTCCGCTTGTGGCATGTAATATTTTAGACTTTTCGTACTGATTTCCATTACTGCCTCTTATTTATTTCTGCTTAGTTACATTGCATGTGTGGTTGTGAAATATTTTCTGCTTTTGGGTGATTTTTTGTTGGATGATTAGATCTTGGGATTAGTCGAGGCGAGCTGATCTCGGGTCCTTTAAGGAGCTGGGATCGGGTCGTAACAATATATTAAATTAAGTATTTAAAATGATTTATTGTATATAAAACTTTATTATATTAATATCTGTTAATTTATATTAACTTAAATGTATACTAAACTAAGTAATTATATAAACCTATTTAAATGTATATAACTGTAACTAATACTATACATTCGTATTTAACTATGTATTATATATTGTATCATACCTGTAAACTAATTTAATTATATATTTACAGTAAATAATTAAGTTATTAAGTTAATTAAGTAATTCATTAACTTAAAATAAAATAAATTAGGAATTTAAGTTAATATTGAGATAATTTATAATGTATAATTGTATAATATTATATTAACTATTTTCAACTTATTTATAATTTTATTTATAGTGTATTATATAATTTATAAAATATTTATGTATAAAACTATCTAAAACATGTATCTAATTATATATAAATTAAAATAAAGTTTTTAAAATATAAAAAAATATGTAATAAATAAGTTATTATGTAAATTGACTCTGTATAATGTCAATTTTATAATTAAGTCACTAATTTATACTTTAATTAAGTAATTAACCTATAAATTACTTGCATAAATAGTTAGCTTTAGATAATTTTATTATATATTTAAATAACTTATTTATGTAAACTAATTATACAATTAGGTAGCCCTATATAAGGGCTTTGTAACTATATAATTTAATTATAATTTATATTAAATTATGGCCCTCAAATCGATGGCCAAAAACCATGAAATCAGTACACGGCCAAGCGCAGCACAGCACCAATTGGGCGATATAACAGTGCCACATCGTTTGTGGCAAACTACTCAAAGCAGTATAAAAGGGTTTCATTATATTGCCTCACTAGTCGACATGCGCTGGGTGCACATCACATTACCCATTACCCTCTCCTTCAAGCATATATACATGAGCATATATTGAGAATTTATGTGGGTTGGGAGCCCAGATTTGTACTGTGCTAGGCCTGAAATGGGCTTAAATTAGGCCTAATATTGGGCTGAAAATATACAAAAGTACACCTAATTGAACTAGGGTTGGCCAAAGTAGAGGTCTGGTCCCGTCCTTGTGATGCTATGTATCCCTCAAAATGGTTGGCCCGCCCATTTGAACATAATTTTTATACAAGTGAACAGTGTTGTGTATGTGTTAAGGGAGTGAAACCTAAATTTGGCTAAGTGTTGGAGAGAAGGAGAAGAGAGAAGAGATGGCCATGAAAATGGTTAACTGTTGAGAGCTCTTGTGTGGGTGTGTGCATATGTATATATATATAGTATATGCATAAAGTATATATGTATATAAATAATGTAAATAAATAAGTATAAGTATGTAGATAAATAACATATACTGCAATATATATGTATATAGTAGTATATAAGAGTGGTATAATATGTTTGAGCTCTTATATACGTATATAAATAACTAAGAGCTTTAGTGATAGATATATATGTCACAGTACATTTATATATACGTTAGTGAGATAGCTATTTTGCCTTAAATATTTTACTAAGGTTTTAGCAATGTTTATATATGTTACTACAGATATTAGTACGTTAATATAATTTAGTATAGTAGATATTATTAGCTATTTTTTGTACCTATACTTAGTTATTACTTATATTAGTTGTAAATAATTAATATAGTGTAGTAGTAACTAGTTTTTGATGCCTATTTGTTGTACATTTGTTTCAGGCATTGTAATACGTATTAGTTGATTCTTTTGTAAGTAATTAACCAATTCTTTCATTTATTTGATTTGTTCATTCATTTTTTAAATAAAATTAACATTTTTGGAATAAAATAACATTTTTTGACTTAGAGAGAGATGTATATCAATAACTACCTTCCAGTGAATGACCTGGAAACAAATCAGTAAAAATTATAAATAAATAAAATTAATGCGACATCGGATTGCATTTATGACATCTATACTACAACAATGAAACATAAAACAATGTTTTTAGTGCAAATCGGAAGTCATTGATCATATTTTTGGCGACAATAGTGCTTTTTTATGATTGATGTCTTGTTTAATCACCAAGATGAATCACTTATGAGTCGACGTTGCCAGGAAAGGACCGACGAAGTCCATGCCCCATTTTGCGAAGGGATGGGTGACATGATAAGCACCAACTTTTCAGGCGGCAAGTGGTGCAGGGTGGCAAACCGCTGGCACTTGTTGCACTTGCATACGAAGGCTTTTTAATGCTGCTTCATTTAGGGCCAGAAGTAGCCCGCCTAGAATAGCCTGGCGAGGGGTGCCTTGTACCCTTCGTGGTTCAAGCAAGCGCCTTCATGAGCTTCTTGAAGGGCTTGAGTCGCCTCATCTTGTGTTAGGTAGCATAACAAGGGGGGTGGAATACCCCCGTTTGTACAACTACCCTTCGATCAGGGTGTATTGGGAGGCCTTGAGGTGGAAGGCCTTGGGTCGGGGTTCTCCCAGGGTCATCTGTCCAGAACTCAAGTAACGATAGGCGTCATCCATGAAGTGGACGACTCTATCGCGAGTGTTCTGGGATGAGGATAGTCGGCTCCTTAAGAGTCTGGAGGCAGATGTCCTTGTCTTGCCTTTGACGGATGGCAGTGGCGAGCTTTGCCAACGCGTCTGCTAAGTGGTTGTCTACTCGAGGTACCCACCTAACGGAGACAGTTTTGAAGTCCACCAACTCCTCCTTGACCTTATTTGTATATAGCATCATGTTTTGGTTCCGAACCTGGCATTCGCAATTTTTTTGGTTGGCAACTAGCTAGGAGTCCGTGTAGACCTCCAACGAGGCGATCCCCATGGACTTTGCTACCTGGATACCTGCTATCATGGCATCATATTCCACCTGGTTGTTGGATGCGGGGATGTCCAATTTGATGCTGTACTTATGAGTAGCACCGTCTGGGGCGGTTAAGGCTATCCCCGCCCCAGACCCTGTTGTCATGAACGAGCCGTCAACGTAAAGTCGCTAGGGGAGTGAGAGGGAGGCATCAAGATCAGTAAATTTGATGACGAAGTTCGCTAGGACTTATGCCTTGATCGCCTTTCGCAGCTGGTATTTGACGTCAAATTCAGCTATCTCCATGGCCCATCTAATCTGCCATGTTGACCCTGTGAGCTTGTGAAGCATCTGCTGAAGGGGGTAGTCTGACAAGACTATTATCGTGTGGGCTTGGAAGTACGGGCTTAGCTTTTGGGCCGCGGTGATGAGAGCTAGCCCCAACTTCTCAATGACAGTGTATTTAGATTCCTCACCTTGATAGGTTTCGCTGACGAAGTATACGGGCCACTGAGTTCGGCCTCAATCGTTGACTAGAACGACGTTGATGGCTAACGCTGAGGTGGCTAAGTACAGGGAGAGGACTTCCCCAGGCTGGAGGGTCGTCAGGATGGGGGGATTTCGGAGTGCATTCTTGACTTCGTCCAGGGCTTTTTGGCAATGGGGAGTTCAGGGGGCGACATGTAGCCTTTGCCCTTTTTTACGCACTCAAAGAAGGGTAGGCCTTTATCGGAAGATCGAGATAAGAATCAGCCTAACAAGAGGATCTTGCCGACCAATGACTGCAACCCTTTCAATACACCTGGTAGCTGTAGGTTTTCAATCGCTTGGATCTTTTTCGGGTTGGCCTCGATTCCCCAGCTAGAGACCAGGAAACCCAGGAACTTTTCGGCCGAGACCCCAAAGGTACACTTGTCGGGGTTCAAGCGAAGGTGGGTGTAACGACCGATTCCCGAGTCCCTACGAGACAGGAGAACCGGACTGACTCGACTAATCCCAAGACCTAGTCGTCCAACGAGGAAGCAACCAAAAGAGCAGTAAAATAAACTATATTCAGCATGAATATAACTAGCAGTAACAAAATACAGCAGTAAGAAAAGGAACTACTACAGTATATACCACCACAACAGTAGAACAACAGTTATAACATAACATGAAGCTACAAGAAAAAAAAGTACAGAGAGTAACAAGAACTACTCACTACAGTGAGACAAAAGAGGTACAAAAAGAACTGCGGTAACTCTCCTGGATCCTACTCGACCCAGCGTCCTCTGCAGCCGCTGACCCTAGCTGCTCAACATCTGGTCCTGAAAAGTAACGAGTGTAACACGTCAGCGAAACACTGAGTAGAGTGGCAGCTAAAACTAAAGAAGCAGTAGAGTGTACAGTAGCTATTATATTTTCTTTCTTCCTTTATTTACGTCTTTCTATTATTTCACAATTTATCTATTTCTCAGATCCTTCACTTGATCTCGAATGTTCCTCGTGGGAACGATCTTGATTGCAGTCTTTTCCGAAAAGTAGAAGTAACACGTGGTGCTCTCCTGGCCGGGAGAGTCCCCCGTGGTGATCCTACTCTCAGTCAACCACCCCAAGGTCGCTGACAGACGTAACAGTGACTACGGCACGAGCGATAAACACACAGGTAGCTACCCCGCACTGGCACGCGGTCAGTCGTTTCCGTTAACGAGTGCGCCCAAGCACAGCATGGAACCA
This sequence comes from Thalassia testudinum, assembly GCA_037157565.1. Taxonomy (NCBI): domain Eukaryota; kingdom Viridiplantae; phylum Streptophyta; class Magnoliopsida; order Alismatales; family Hydrocharitaceae; genus Thalassia; species Thalassia testudinum. The sequence continues at coordinate 6,207,478 of JAZHRO010000012.1, read as the reverse complement.
GTATAGGGCAGAGCCCTCTCAGTAACAGGGGTCCAACCCCTCCACAGTCCGCGCATCCTCGCCTGACTACCCTGGTTTGCCCAGTGGGCCTAACAAGTCGGTGTAGGAGGCTAGCAGAACCCCGGGGCCCGTGGGGTAGCTAGTGCTCTCCCTACACTAGTAGCTCTCCTCGGTACTGCGTACGCAAGGGCCAGCAAGTCAGTGTACAGTGGCCAAACCCACCCCGGTCTCAACCTGAGGCGGCAAGCTCCCCTCTACACTAAGAGGTAATGTGTGCTCTCTTTGGTACCAAGTACCCAAGAGACAACACACTTCCACGTTTCACTTTCTCAGTTCCATTCTATTCTCTTTCCAGGAGTTCTACTCCTAATTCCCCGTAGGTTCCAGCTCTTTTAACTCAGCACATTTAGGTTTCACCGTTCCAGTTTTACGTTCATACAACCTATGTTCTCAATCATACTTATTCCTTCATAACAGGCAGCGGTTAAATCAATTTACAGGCAGCTATTGTTTCCTTTCCACCTTTCCAAGACTGCAATATTTATATCCATATCACTAGTTTTCCAGTCCTAGGATTCATGCCGTACCCTAGGATCTATGCCGTACCCTAGGATCTATCATTCAATCTAGTTTCCAGTCCTAGGTTTCATGCAATACCCTAGGATCTATCATCCAATCTAGTTTCCAGTCCTAGGTTTTATGCAGTGCCCCAGACTCTATTAATTATTCCACAATTGTAACAAATTTGATTAAGTAAATTAAAAGCCACTCTACCAGCTACAACGGGAGTACTGGGGGCGTAGTCGGAAATCCCACGCGCCTCCGCAACCCCCGAGACTGAAATGGAACGGGGTCCTAACACAAGGATCAAACACAATGAGTTTCTCAGAACGGTATATAATTACTGTAAATGGGTAGAGGATTTTATTCCGAAAAGAATGCAACTCGAAACGCAGAAAACAGACTCCGAACGAGCCCTAAACGGGTCGAAAACGACGAAACTGCCCAAAATCAGACGTCTTAAAATGTGGGTCAAAGCATACCTTCGTTCTGTGTAGTCCCTCAGACGTCCAGAAGCCTGCGGGGGCGTCTGGCTTAGTTACCAGACGTCCGATGGTCACCCCGGACGTCTGGAAGTCCTTCCCGTTGTCTGGCACTGCGGCCAGACGTCCGATTCACGTGGGATGGCGAGCCCTTGCGCCCTCCCGAGCAGAACCTGCACGCGCCCACACCTGTTCTCAGTACGATGTGTCGCAGACGAAGGCACGGCGGACGGCCGCATGGCCATACACGCGAAAAAGGAAGAAGGTAGAAATATCTTACCGTCCAGACGTCTGTACAGTCCTCCAGACGTCTTCACCGTTGTCTGGTTGGAAGCCCAGACGTCTGATTCTGGAAAAACTTCCAGAATCAGAGCTTGACTCGTTCTCCGCCCGCGATGCACGGTCGCGCCGCGCCCCGTCCGCCTGCTGCTCTAGCTGCAGCAGCCCCTCCGCGACACTCCACGCTCGCTGCTCCCCCGCCGGCCGGCTCTAGCTGCCTCGGCAAGCTCGAGCCCTCATGGTCGAGCGTCTCCTCCCTCGCACAACACCTCCTCCCACACACTTGCCGCGACCGCTGCTGCCGACGCTCCCTCGCTCGCTCACACTCTCGCACCGGCTGGGAGAAGAAGAAGAAGGACACGGAGGAGATGAGGGTGAGGGAGAGGGCGAGTGGCCTTTTAAGGCCCTGCGGGGAGAGAGAGAGAGAAGCGCTGTGCCCTGCAGGAGGAGAGAGGGAAAAAGAGGGAAGAGAGCGACGGTGCAGGTCTGCGCGCGCATGCGTGCAAACGTAACCCCGTACGTCGCAAAAATTAAATACCTGGCATCTGGAAAGGGTTCCAGACGTTTGGTCAGACGTCTGGGCCACTTCCCAGACGTCTTAAAATCGTTTTGAGGCCGCGTTCGTAACAGTGGGTGTTCCTTAGAATTTGGAACTCCTCAGCCAAATATTCTAAGTGTTGTAGGCAGTTGGATCCCTTCACAAGCATGTCATCAATATACACCTCAAATGATTTTCCTCTTATTGTTGCAAAAATCAAGTTTACAAGGCATTGGTACGTGGCCCCAGCATTTTTTAAGCCAAAGGACGTAACTCTATACTGGAACAGGCCCCTATCCGTGATGAAGGAGGTGTGGGGCCTGTCGGATGGGGCAAGGCTAATCTGGTGGTACCTGCTGTAGGCATCCAAGAAAGACATGTGGACCTGTCCACTACAGGAGTCCACCAGAGAGTCCACCCTTAACAAGGGGAACTGGTCTTTTAGGCATGCTTCATTGAGGTTGGTGAAATTGACGCACATGTGCCATTGGTCGTTGGCCTTTTACACCATTACAACGTTTGAGAGCCATATCGAGTACAAGGATTCTTCTATGAATCCCGCATCTAGGAGCTTTTGTACTTCTACCTTGGTCGCCTACTACTACTTGGCTAACTTGTGTCGACGCACCTACTTGACTGTGCAGGAGCCTGCCTGAATGTTTAGGTGATGCTGGATCAGGGATAGGTCTACCCTGGGCAGGTCGTTGGTGGACCAAGTGAAGATGTTTGCGTTGGCCTGTAGTAAGAGCAGCAACTCTTGAACTTCTGAGGAGGTAAGGTCTGCTCCGATCCGGACGAGGTTAGTAGCGTCGTTGGGATACATTTGTATAGCCATGGCTGACGAACCTGGCTTGTAATGTCCCAAACCTAGAATTTCGAGTCAATTCAGACTAAGTGTATCAAGACAAACCCATCGACACTTTTTGTATACAAATCAGAGCTTGCACGAATTTAAAATGTGTAATTATATGGAAAACCTGTGTATTTTTTGTTTTTGCAATTTGGACCTCGGATCGACGATTCGAAAGTACTGTTAACTTTCTACTATCACGAGAATTTCTACAGTATGTTTCGTGTGGTGATCAGACCTCAGATGTGCAAAATATATGTAAACTACGAATAAACTCGCATACAATGTGTGTTAGGGTTTTCATTTTGCAAAAAATCTCCATTTAAAAATCCACAAATTTTATTAAATTTACTATCTTGTAACAATTACAATGATACATGTTCCGTGAAAATCAAACTTTGTTTGATCTGTCACGGAGGTGCCAAAGTTATAAATAGAAATAAAAACTCTTATTTATTTATTAAAAGTCTTACGTAAGTCGTTAAAATAAATAAATATTTCTTATTCTTAAACCTCCTGCTGGTTCTCTCTCTCTCCTCTCCGTTGCTCTATAAAACCAAACATCGCCACGTATTCCCACGCATACGAAATAGAAAGAGAGAGAGGGAGAGTGAGATAAAGAGATCGAGAGAAAGAGAGACGGAGAGAGAACGAGAGAGAAAGAAGGCGGAAGGAAAGATTGAGAGAAAGAAAGAAAGAGAGAGAGAGAGCTAGCTGAAGGAGGAGGGCCGGCGTGGATCTTCCTCGTGAGGTCGACGAGAGTTCTGATCGAACTCGCCAGAAGAACGGCGCACGGGCGATCGGCTGCCATGCCGGTGGAGGTGCATGCATGGGTTCTCCTCCCTGCATGCACGTCGATGAGAGGAAGAAGAAGACCTGAGGAGGGGAGGAGACGTCAAGGACGGCCTCGTCGGAGGGCTGTCGAAGGTCGGCGGGCTCCGGTGAAGAGTTCCAACGGACGGCGGAGGCGATCCGTCGTGGAGGTGCATGGTGCGTGCATGGGTTTGGAACCCAACACGCAGGGAGGCGGGGAGCATCAGAGAAGGAGGTTACGCTCGGCGGGAAGGTCACCAGAGGATGGGGGAGCGCTGGCAAGTCGCCGGAGTCGTGCAGGGCCGGCTGACGGAGTGAGGACGGACGGCCACCATGGCCGTGCGTACGTCGACAGGAGGGAGCCCGAAGGTGGAAGAAGAAGCAGACGAAGCAGGAGGAGGAGGGGTGAAGAGGTACAAATATTATGTTTGGTCCCTCCGGAGGTTGTGTTATATTATATTATATGTTTTTATTTCCCACGAATAATCCTTACGTCAGTCTAGCTTTGGATCGTATATAAATATATGGGCCCTAGAATGGCAAAAGGAAAATAATGTATGCGCATTTCAAAGTTGTTGTAACCCTCCAATAACATTAGGTAGAGTAGTTTCTATCCTTTTTCATATAGTTTATTTATATAGTGATTTTCTTCATGAATTACACTGTTTAGTGTGCGTTTATACCTCTTGCTGAGACCGGACATGTTTACACATGCTTGTTGCTCTGGGTATTAAAATATTAAATATTAATGATGAAAATCAAGTTGTTAATTTGAAATGTAAATAACCCAAGTAAGATAGTTAACTACTGGATTAAAAGGAGTTAATGACCAATTATTTGACAAGTTCATGAAGTAAATGAATCATAAATTATTTAAGCTTATTAGTTATGACTTATCATTGCATGTACAAAAAGGAACTCTATTTTTAATAAAATCATCATCATTAGGATGGTTAAATAATGATTTGATTAAATCCACGATCAAAATTGGAAAATTTTTGGAAATGTATAAGTTGAAGGATAATGTGAATATTGGTTAATTCTAAAATTATCAATGCGAAATTATTAAGGATGGTTTGAATAGATGAAAATAAAAGATACAGTTATCTTGAAATGATTTAAATAAACAATACGACGGATATGTCAGGAAAACAATAGGAATAGATAACTGATTTCAACCCGCTACTCGCTATATTTTGGTTGTAACTTTGGTCTTTTTAGACCGGTTCTGGACTGGTTTAAGGAGTTGCTGATCTCCCTATGACTCTTTGGTTAGACTTAGCTGCTAACTGGGATAGTAGCTTCACAAGGCTCGAGGTTTGGAGTAATTCTTTCGGCTGGTGGGTGGGTAATTGGTTGTCTATGGTTCAACATGTGTAGCTAACACGTGTTCAGGCCATACAATGTAGCTACCACCCCTTTCCGCGATGAGCCTAGGGTGACGGAGCGTGGCGACTCAATGGATATAAGCAGCTCTCCCAACAAGGAGGGTGGCTTATATTGGTCTTACACCAAAGGAAGTTACACGAAATCATCTCGTGCCCCGAGATATCGATTTATAATTTGTGAACTATAGGAAATTGGGCTTCCAATATACAAAATGGAACTTGATAACAAGACGTCTGATAAATGGATTAATTAAAGCTATAGTACCAATTTTCTCCTGTGTTTGGTTACCGTTGCACTATGCTATTGTTGTTTCTACTCTACTCAATTTTTACTGACGTGTTTTTGGGTTTCATACTCAGGTGTACTTGGCAGTGCGCAAGGAGATTTCTGTTATACATCTCCTTGGACTTATTTTACTGTAAATCTTTCGGTTAGTATTTAATTTATATTCCTTTAAATTTTACAATATGAATTGTTTATTGGCTATGTTTGTATTTTATGATTATGTATTGGGTGATTACAATCTTGTGAGTGTTGGTGCTAGTGTTAGCATACGGTGACTCAGGTCTCGTCGGTTGGCAAGACCTGGGTCGTCACAGATGGTATCAGAGCAAGGTTACTCCACTAATCATAAAATAACCTGGAAGGGCCATACAAACATTCATATTGTATCATGGATGGGATACTTAGTCACAATAGCGACGTGGTATTCTTAGTCCTAATTTTCCACTGTATTTCGACTTAAGTCTCTTCTTGATTTTGATCCCTTCTCCGTCCCGTTTAGTCTTCATGTTTTTCCATCATTAAGGTCATTCCTTCAATCGTTAGGTTAAGCGGATTAGGGATCGCATTAGGGCATTGCTTGATCTAGATGTGATCCAATGAAGTAATGGAGGGGTTTCTTGGTCCATCCACCATTTCTGTGATCATATAGTTTTCTTGGGTTTTTGTTTATGATTTTGTTAGTAGTAAGTTTGATTACTAAGTCGACGAGCATTTTAAATTATTGCATTATTTAGTAGGTTGGTTGTACATAGTTGTGATACTTAATTTACATACCCACGCGGTAATTACCTTTTTGTAAAACCACCAAACCATGGTTCGAGTAAATGTACACGTACAACTTACATATTTTCACGTGGTGATCTATAGTAGGGTATTATATAAAATTAACATCAATCACTTAAATTACTCTCTGCTAAGCAACAAAATATTGCACATTTTGTACCCTTTTTTTGTACTTATGGTTACTTGACGAATTACATGATTACTTGTCCTAATACTCAGTTAATCATGTCATGACATGCATGTTTTCTTGCAAGGGTGAAATAAAAAATAATAATAATATTCTTTTTCCAGATTTAACTTGTAAAATACCTTAGCATACATTGGAATCATATGAGGGGTTAAAACAGGAATTCACTGTTCACCACACGAGTAAAGGATTTTCTAAATGATCAATTATTACCTTACTAATTATTAAAGGAAGATGGCTGTCTTGCTTTCTAAATGTCGTTGGTAACAAATGTTATCTATGAGGTTTAATGTTAAATTCTTATAGAAATTAATTTAGTATAACATTTTCTTTATATGGGATTGAAATTAAGTTAATACTATTTGAATTGGAATGAAATTAGTCCATTACTATTTGGATTAGCTTGGAATAAATCGATGATTGTCCATGTAGTGTAATCTCATTTTTAATTAAATAATGATTGGATGAATATGATTGCTTTGATTTCTGACACAGCGATTGTACTTATTATAATTGGTACAAATAATACATCTGTCCCTTCTGTATACAATATATATATAATAATAAATAAATAAATAATATGATCACTAATTGTGCAGTAATCATAGGTCTTAATTGACCTAAATTAAGTTAGGACTTAACATAAGTTAAGGTAGTTCATGCATGCATAAGCATTATTTGCATCTTTACTATTCTTCCTATAGCTATGCATAGAATAATGCTATAATATACTAATTAGGTGCATTATATAAATTGCAGGAAATAAGAAGCTCAGGAGCTGGATCTGAGACTGGATCTGAAGCTGGACCTGAAGCCAGAGTTGCAGCAGAGCTGGAGCAGAAGACCTAGAATAAGATGTAGTAGACAATAATGTAAAGGGTTGAGGTATGTTTTTTTGAAACAGAAAGGAGAGCTATCGTCCTGCGATAGCAGTCCGGAACAGTATATTATGTGCAAAGCAAGGGAGATTATAAAAAGGATCCCCAAGAATGTATGAGGGACCAGCACTCTCTTACAATATTCTCACGACATACCGGCCTCTCCTGAAAAAGTCTCTCATTCCTTGCCTTCCATACACACCAAAAAGTAGTAGCCATGTGGACATGTGGTTTCCCTCTCACCTCAAACCCATGCCAAATAGAATCCCACTCTGGTAATGGCTCCTGACAAATTTTTCTCCAGATGACATCAGTGACAAGGCAAGAAGAGAAGAGGTGATTTACATTATCAGTGCTCATCTCACATAAAAAACACACATGATGATCAGTAGCCAATCTTCTGTGGCGTAGATCACTTGTGATTAATCCATCTCTCCTGCACAGCCAAAGGAAAATTTGTACCTTGAGAGGAATTTTTAATAACCATATCTTCTTGTCAATGGAATCATGTCTCCATCCCTCTTCAAAATTTAACATTCTATTATAGCCAAATTGGACACTATAGATCCCCTCCCACAGATATCTATCCTCCATACCAGGCCTAGGTCTGAAACTTTCAAGGTCTAATAAAAGCCTTCTCTTTTCTTCCCATAACCTGGTAGCTCTTCTGCTGGACTCCACACCATCCAGGTTCCAACTGCTGCTGCTGCAGGATCAGATCTTGCTGACCGTAGCATCCTTGTCAGCTACTGCAGCAAAAGTTCTCGGATAGAGCTCCTTCAAGACACCCATTTCAGACCAGTCCTCCTTCCAGAATCTGAAAGACCTGCCATCTCCAAGTGATGGTTGCAGCAGATGGAAGTGATCAGCCAAAGCCTTAGTTACAGATTTCCAGAAAGGTGATGGACAGTTGGGTTGAAGTCTGGATAACCTGCTGTTGGAAGCTCCATAGCTATCTCTGATCAAAGTAGACGACGGTTTCAGATCACCTTGCAGCAGCTTAACATCCCATTTGAGCAGCAAGGCATCATTAAAATGCTGCAAGGACTTGATCCCAAGACCACCCATCTCCTTAGGATAGCAGATTTGATTCCATTTGAGAGGCTGCAAGAAACTGCCCTTATGTCTAGCTCCCTTCCAAAAGAATCTCTTCCTCATTACATCCAATCTTTTCCAAATGGATCTTGGTGCTTTGAAAATGGAAAAGTAGAAGACAGGGATGGAGGTGATCACCAAATTGAGCAAGATAAACCTTCCACCTCTGGATAAGAATCTGCTATGCCAACCATCAAGTTTCATAGAGATCTTGTCAAAAAGGCAGTTCCAATCACCTCTCTTCAACCTGGAAAACCTCAAAGGCAGCCCAAGATATCTGATAGGAAGACTGATGCGGGGAGTCATCAGGATGGCTGCTAAGGCTTCTTGCTCCTCCTCAGATAAACCAAAACAGACCAAACCAGACTTGTCCCTATTTAACCTCAGTCCAGAAAGCTCACCAAAGATATTAACCAAATGATGTAGAGCCAACGCTCCATCCATGGATCCTTCAACAAAAAAGACAGTATCATCTGCATACTGAAGAATGGGAGCCAGACTGTTCCTACAAGATAGTGAATATCCTCTGACAAGACCTGCTTCAGAAAGCTTACAAGCAAACCAAGCTAAACTGTCAACTGCCAAATTAAAGATTAAAGGGGCCAGGGGACATCCTTGCTTAATGCCACATTGAGGCTGGATCCATGCACCACAGGGTTTCCCATTTATCAGAGGGGTAAAGGAGGCAGTGGTAATACATCTCTTAACCCAAACTATCCAAGTAGAGGGAAAGCCCTTCTTTTAAGCACATCCCATAGATAAGGCCAACTGATTGAATCATAAGCCTTACGAAAGTCAACCTTCCATAGGAAGGCCTTGCATCTTCTCTTATGCCAGCCACAAACCATCTCTTGGGCCAAGATGAAAGATTCTTGTAGGGATCTACCTGGGAGGAAAGCAGACTAAGCAGGATGGATCAGATCTTGTAATATAGGCCTCAACCTATTAGCCAGGACCTTGCCAATCACCAAATACAAGGAATTAAAAAGGGCAATGGGTCTAAAATCCTAGAAGGATTCAACACTCAGAGTTTTTGGCAAAAGAAACAGATAAGATCTATTAATTCTTTCAAAGCCAAAATTGCCACTTTGGAATTCTCTAATTGCTTCCATAACCTCTGAGCCCACAATGTCCCACAGTTCTTTGTAAAAGAACACCTGGATTCCATCAGGACCAGGCGATCCTTCGCAGTTGAGGTCTTTAATAGCCTTTAGTACTTCAGCTTCAGATATAGGTTCAATCAGGTTGGACACCTGAGACTCATTAATCATGTGCAGATCATTTGCTGTCATTCTCCAGTTGCCCCTACCTGTAGCTCTTGAAGATTCCTTGAAGTATCTGACGGCCTCAGCTCTGATATCAATGAGGAGGTAATTCTCTGCCCCTCTATAACCATTGACGAGATCAGATTTGTTCTCCTCCTAGAGCTAGCAGCCAGATGAAAGAATTTGGTGTTTGCATCCCCCTCACTTAGCCATAGCTTCCTAGAACGCTCCCTCCAATCCATCTCCAATTTCAGGTCTTCTTCAATTACCACCCCTTGCCATCTTCTTCTATCAGCAAGATCCAGTTCAGATAGATGATCCACAGCTTCCTTGGTATCCAGTTCTTGAATTTTCAGCAAGGCCTCATGACGCTTCTGATGTCTGAGAATTGAGACAATTTCTCCATACTCCTTCAGTATGCCTTTCAAAGCCATAAGCTTAGAAGCTAGTCTGGAGGTGGCCGTGCCTTCACCCTGCTGTGACCTCCACCAGTTGGCAAACATGTCTCTGAACCTTGTTTCCCTCAGCCAAGATCTCCTAAATTTAAAGTAGGATCCAGCCACCACCTGCTCACCATCGTCCCACACCAAGGGTGTATGGTCAGAAAATGGACGTTCAAGACCACACACAAATGACATCTGGAAGAGATCCAACAGCTCAGCATTCCCAAAAAATCTATCAATCTTGGACATGAGCCCATTACCATTCCTCCAAGTGAATTTAGCCCCTGATGAGGGAAATTCGCACATCCCCAAGGCCTGGACCACCAACTGAAATCCAGTGGAGGAGCTGTCGACCACCCCATTAGGTCTGTCACTCCCCACTAAAGTACAATGAAAGTCACCTCCAACAAGCCAAGCCCCCCCACCTACAAAGTCTGCAGCCAGATTCCAGTCCTCCCACAGTTCCTGCCTCCTGTTAGGATCGTTTGGCCCATACACACCTGTCACATAGAAGACACCGTCCCCCTGGCCTCTTGTGAATCTACAGGTCAGAAGATGCCTAGCCACAAACACCTCCTGCAAGCACATCATCTGTTTCTTCCACCAAATGGCAATTCCCCCAGATTTGCCATTGGAATTGACCACCACAAGGTCATTTGTAGATCCTGCCCTCATCTCTTCCCATGCCCTATCAGACTCACAATCAATGTGTGTCTCCCGAAGGATGGCACAGTCGATTTCCCATTCACGCAGATATCTAAGTAGAGACCCCCTCTTGCTTCTATCGCGCATCCCACACACATTCCAGCTTAGAACCTTCATTTGGGAATCAGGTATGTCCCCTTCTCAGCTGCAGAAGTCCTGCTAACCTTCATCACAGTTGCAACGACTGATTCATCAACCTTTTGTGTGGGAGTGTGCCTTCTTAGCCTCAGCTTATAGGGAGGTTTCCCACTCCTAGCAATAGGAGTCTTTGACTTCGAGTGCACAACTTCAGCCACAGGAGAACAAATCTTCAAGTTCAAGGAACTTACAGAGGGGTCCACATAGCAGAATCAGCAGGCTCATTAATCACATTCATAGTCAACCCTTCATCAGGCTCACCAAGAAGGGTTTTCAGATCCTCAACCACAACTTCATTAGACATAATCATTTCCTTCCCATTAGCATCCACCATTGCAGCTGCCTCTTGGATCAGGGGTACATCAGCTACATCATCCAGAGCTTCAGACCTCATCTCCACAATTCCTAGGCTCCCCACCTCATCTACCAATTCCCTCTCTTTTGAGCATTCTGCCACCACCTCCTGACAATCACCATGTGGTTGCAAGGAAGGGGCTTTGGTCTTCAGCACCTCAACACAGGAGGGGAGGTCTTGGATCAGAGGTACTTCAGCCACACCTGCCAAAGCTTCAGTCCTCGTCTCCACAACTCCCAGGTTCCCTACCTCATCCACCAATTCCCTATCTTTAGAGCATTCTGCCACCATATCCTGATTAGCACAGTTTGGTTGCAGGGAGAAATTTTGGTTTTCAGCACCACAGCATAAGAGGGGGGGTGATGTCTAGGCATGACCTCTCGATTTGCCACAATAAAATTCAGAAGGAGCATCCAGGAACTGCCCCCACATCTGAGGATCATTTTATCAGGAATGGTACCAGCCCTGAAGACCTTCACCCTCACATTCAGAACACTGGCATCTCCTTCAGTCAGACCAACAGCAGCATCCACGGCCACAGATGCAAACCCAGCTATCATGTTTTCCACCACCTTCCTAGACCTTAGATGCAAAGGCAGACCTCTGATCTCAAGAACACCAGACCTGGAGGTTGCTCCTTGAGGGGGACGTTCAAGCAAAGATCCATGTAAAGGGTTGAGGTATGTTATTATGTTAAGTAGGAATAAAGTAGTAAATTACGAAGAACTTAGGTCCATCTTAGCCCTAGGACAGCCTAGAAGCTTCCCCAAGCCTTAGCCACCCTTAGATTAGGTCACTGTACACTAGGAAGCCCTAAAACCCTATTTTTAGCCTCTATCTGGACGTCCAGATGAGTTACAGGACATCCTGAACCTTTAGCCACAACCTGGGCACCTAAAATCCACTTCTGCAACATTTTAAGACGTCCAGACACTTGGTTTGGATTGGACATCCAATTTCCGCAGACAAAACCTTAACTCTTCCCTACCTCTATTTGGACATCCAGACAACAAGTCTGGATGTCTGACTTTTCATTTTAAGACGTTTGACACTATTGTTAGACGTCTGGAACTGCTCTATAGTTCCTGTTTCTAAATTCAAGCTTGGATCTTGAATTTCTAGGTCCCTAAACCCAATTCCAACCCCATAGGAACCTAAATTAAGGTACCCTAACTCTAGTACATGACCTCTAGACCTCCCTAAGGACCTAATTAGGTCCTCACTAAATCTAATTGACTTGGATCTTAACCAATTCCATCAGCCTATTCAAGTGGACTCATTGAGTCCAATTGAGCCCTCCAATTGGACTCAGTGAGAGTCTAATTGACCTAGACCTCACTTAATTGAGTTTTTTTACTCTCAATTATGTTTTCACACATCCAATTAAACTTGTATCAAGTTTAATTGCATTTTACCTTAATGAATTAGGGTTTACAACCCTAAATTGAGACCTACCTTGACTTAAACCCACTAGAACCTAACCTGATCAACCTAACCACCTAGGTTTCGACCCACACACACCCACACACACCATCTACACGAAAATACCCAGCCTAGAGTTCTCTAGAACTCTCTACCATGTGTTGTTGCCTTGGTTGCTAAAAATAGCAACTAAGATGCATTCAATTTTTAGATCCATCAAATGTGGATCTAAAAACCACCCATCCATCCTCTTTCTCACCCTCCCACGAGCTCCCACCATAGGCCTCTCTAGAGAGTTCCACACTTCTCTAGAGAGCCTCCCTTGGGTCTACTTAAAGGACCTTTGGGTGGCCATTTGCACCCATCTAGCCTTTGATTTAGTTTTAGCCTCATTCCACCTCCATCTCCACGAGCACACCATGGCATCTCCATCACCTCCACGCCAGGCCTAGATCACCTCCAACCTCTCTCCAAGGGTCAGCCTAAGCACCATTGGCCGCCTCTCCTTCTCCTCTCAACCAAGTCAAAGGCCATCGAAGCCAACTCCGAATGCCCTTATTTCTGTTAGCTAAGTAGAATAGTTCTTCATAGATTTACCGCTTTACTATTGCTTAGTAGTGTAGCTCCATATTCTCCCCCAATGATGCATGCATAATCCCTCCCATAGATTCATGTATGCAGTCGTTTTCTATTAGCTAAGTTATTACTTTCAAGCTTTCCTGTACAAGCTTTCCGTGAGCTTCATTTTGTAGCCACCATGATGCAATCAATGAAATCATCTTTTATATATCTCTATGTCTATGTGTGAAAATCACCATGAGCTTATTGTCATATTTCCTTGTGATTAAAGTTGCATGCGCGAAATTTGTATTCTTTTGCAACTAAGCATGTCATGCATTAATTTGAATTATTGTAAACTAGCATGCATTTCTGAATAAGTAGAGCAAGCTAGATCGAATTTAAATCTACATTTTCTAAATTCTTCCTAGAGATGAACGACCAGGACTCAAGTCTCGTTATTTTATAAATTATTTTTGACGAGTGTTTTCATACACTATACTACGATAAGATCTCTGTTTTCAAAACATGTGTGAGAACCGCCATCTGTCAAATGGAGCCATTGCCGGTGAGGCAATGGAATTGATTTTGATCTTTTGAGCTTTTAGTCACAAATATTCCTCTACTTGTTTGTTGGATGTGTAGGAAAGCAGGAAAAACAGGATCTGCACACACATCGGGCACAGAAAAATCATCAGGTGCACATCTCCTCTTATATTAGGATTTTCCTTTTTTGAACCCTAGGTTAGATTTTCTTTTAGCAATTTCATTTGAAAAAAAAAGCCTATTTATTTTTGTTAAAAGAAAATAAAAAAAAGTCTTTGTAGTTATATTAGGTGTCTATTTAAATCTTAGGTTAGTTTGCTTGAAAATTTTTTTTCTTTTTTTTTAAAAAATCTTTTCCCTTAAAAAAAAATTTTCAAAAGTTTTTGAAAAAAAAATCATTTTGGTGGAAAGTTTGAATTTTGAATTCAAACACCTTTTAAAAGCTTTCCTGCCATTATTTAATTTTCGGCTAGATTTCAAATTCTGACTTAAAAATTCAATTGCTGAAAAATTAATCAGCAAAAAATTCTGAAATTCAGGCTATAGATTTATTTTCAAAGCATCTTTCAAATGGCACCATTCATTTGAAGAAATGCAAAGTAGAAAATTTTTAAAAACTTGCGAAGTGCAAGGGTGTCAAACTGACCCAGATTTGAAAATTTTCAAAATGCAAAAATCAATTCCGAGTAATCCGTGAGTTTGTATTAACTAAAAATGGTGCGGTTTGAAAGCTGATCTCATTGGCTTTAATTTACATATTTTTCCTGAATTTTTGAAGATCATTTGATACTGTTTCAAAGCAAAAAATCGACCAGGTGTCAAAATTCAAGATTTAACCACCTGATGTTTGAAAATCTCTATAAATAAGATTGAAATAGTAAAAATTACAAAAAATATTCTCTGAAAAGATAATTGAAAAATAAATCTACTTGCCAAATTTCAACTTATTCTGATTCCAATTTTTATCAAAGAATTGTTCTTATTTTCGTGGTCTGCTGAAAAAAAAAAGAAAAAAAAGAAAAACTCTAGAATTGCATGAACCCCAGGTTACGCCTTTAGGGTTACACTCTAGAGACCACACATTTGGGCTGACCTAGACTAAGTCAAGTTTAGTGTTTGGCCAGTGAGCTTGATCACCTTGTGGGCCACTCACCAAACCCCAATGAAAAAAAAAGGTTAAAATAAATTTTAAAACACGAAATAGATCTGAATTCGTTGTCGTACTATTGGGTGGTTTTAACTACTCTTGCCAAACCTGGTGACTAAGTCTGCGGGGTAGTGTCAAACGACCATGGCTCGGGGGTCAACGGAATCGGAGGCGTAAGCCGAAGGAAGAACCTTCCCCTTATTCCCTTCGTAACCAGACTGGCTAGGTTAACTTGAGAGGCGGGAATTACTTTCAATTGGTTGAATGACGAATTTTCTCTTTAGGAATTAGAATTTTAAACGAAAAATCAAGTCATCTGATCATAAGGATCATCTGATTGACAAGGCCTTAGCCTTGTCTGGCTGGCTACACCAACCTAGGGGTTGGTTGGTGTATGCGAGGAAGAAGGTCACTCAGACCCCAATTGGTTGGATCTTGGGAGTTGATCCCAAGGAGGTGGAGGCGATTCATCACTTCGCCCAAACCATCTTCTCCCCCACCTTTTTCTTCCACTCGCTTAGTCGCAGTGGCTAACCTTGGATCTGGACCTAATCAGGATCCAGAAGAGCTAGACCCACTAGCTTATCTGTGAGTCCGGGTGATGGGAATACCATCATGAGCCATAAACTAGATCATTTTGATCTAATTAAGTCAGTAAATGCTCCTACATAATTGCCAGAGAACCATATTTCACTACAAATTCATTCTGAGGGAAAGACAAGAAAATAGGGTTAAAACTGTAATTTTACCATCATATCTTGAATGCAGTATAACCATGGATTTTCTAAGGGGTTAATTAAGGGTCAAAGTGGTCCTAAAAGACTAACAAGTGGGTTAGAACAGACAGAAAAGGGTTTTCATGTGTTTTGGGAATAAAATGACTTTTGAAACCCTAAAAACAGACCCGCTTAATTAACTGAGGTTCTGGTCAGGATAAAATTCACCTAAATCCTCTAAAATTCATATAAAAATATTCTTTAGGATTTAGTACCTTCAATTTGACCATCAGAACCTGTCTTGACCCAAAAAAGAGTCTCAGACTAACACTTGCCCTAATTTGGGTTTTTATATAAATTACCCAGTCAAACATGGTCAAAACAAAAATCCAACTTCACCATTGGATTCCTTAGAACTAGATTAGGTTTGTACCAAATGTTGGACCCAATATGAGATCATCTTGACCTAGTTTGCAATTTGGTCCAGTCTGAGTCTTTTCTTTCACACACATGCCCCTAACCTTTGAATTCCTTACAAAAAGGCCCTATCTTTGTTGTCACTCTTTGCAAATAGGTCCCTCTACCATTATCGCAAAAGAATCCTTCTCCGGATACCTTTGATTGTAGAGAACTCCTTCTCTACTGAATCAATCCTTTCCAAAATTGGAAGGGAGATTCCTTGAGGAGTCCTCTTTCCACTGAATCTGTCCATGTGTCCTAAAACTTTCCAAATCTCTCATGCGAACTCATGGGAGAATTGGGTATCTCAAAACTTCCATCTTCGACAATGTTTCCTAAGCTTGGAAGCTTGGCTTCCAAGCTTAAACCAACCTCTTGAACCCTATAAAAGGAGCCCCAAGGCATGGGCGTATTCTTCAGCAAGTTTTTGGGAGCCAAATCACCTTAATCCCTCTCCTTTGGCCACCAAAAAACCCTGCTCCAGCGACCTCTCTAGATCTCCCTCCTCCGGCCGTCTAACCATCAAATTGGATGGCCTAAGCTCTCCCTCTCTTCGTCGCAACCCTCCCCAGCCAAAGGGAGGGCATTCCTTCGTCTGCATCATCGTCGTCGTCTCACTGCTTCTTCCTCCTTCTCTGGCTCCAGTCGATCAACACTGGAGCCCTCCGCCTCCCTATCACCTCGCTAAGCCCCTCTCCTGCTCTCTCTCTCTCTTTCTATTTCGCCTTCCCATTCTCTGCACATACGCACGACCACTGCTTCTCCCTCAGCGCACTTCATCTTCTCCGCCTCCGGCAATGCTCCGGCGATGCCTACTCACTGCCACACTACACGAATCACGTCGCTATCACCCTCATTAGCTCCGCTGTGCTCCACCGCACAAAAGCCCTAACACCTCCTCTCCTATTACCCATCCTAGCACCTCGACGACCTACCCACTGCCACACCACCATCTTCGACCTCCACACACCACCATACACCCTCTCATGACACGCCACTGCCACCGTCACACTCGCCGTGCCACGACGATCCTATTGAACCATTTGACGCGGCCATAAGGCCCTTTTTCTTGAGTTTAAGGTAACAGGTTATCGACGCCATTGGTGAAGCTTCAAGTGAAGCTTGAAGCCTTGCTCTAGGCATCACGAACCCCAGGTGAAGTCCTGGGCACTGCGACTTTGCTCCAATTGGAGGGAATACCCCCAGTAGCAGGTGCAATCAAACGAAGAGACCTTGATGTCGTGCTGTGCAAAGGAAGGGTGGGACTTTAGACCCACCTTGGAAGTTGAAGAGTGCCCGCACCTGCATAAGTTGAATTTGTCGCATTAACTGTTCACCTCAACACACACAAGGGGTGAGGTCCCTACACGCGTCCTCATGCGCCTCGTCTGCGACTTTGACCCCGTGAATCTAGCCGATCCAAAAACCCGCCTAACCTAAGCACTCCTCGACTGCGACCCACGCCCACAGCCCTGGTCCCGGGTGCGCTCTAGGTCTGAAAACCCGATAACCTGGTTCTGTTGGAGGCTTTGACCAAAGGAGAGAAAGATAGGATAATGTGCGAGGGCAGGGGGTTTTGCTCTAAGAAGGATTGGCTGACACTTAACCAAAATTGAGGATCCTTCCCCCTCTACGTGAAGAAGAAGAGTAGAAGAACAAAGCAGAGAAGCAGAAGGAGAACAAAGCAGAGAAGCAGAAGAAGAATAGAAGAGTAGGGAAAGAAAGAAGAAGAAGAAAATAAGAGGAGCCGCACCAAAGAAGGAAAGCAAGAAGAAGAAAAAGAAATCAGAGAAAAACACTGTTCATCAGACGTTTAAGACATCTAATTGAATATTTAGATGGTTGAGATCATTTTATATATAACTATTGAGTTCTATATGCCATTATAGTAGGGAGTAATTGGTGATTCAAATCACCATTTTACTCCATTCTTTTTGCAGTTTGATACTTGATTTTATTGCTACATTATTCCGAATCAATGTCTGTGGCAGAAATGATGTTAAGATGGATGTGTGGTCATACAAGAAAGGACTGTATTTCAAATGAGATTATTGGAAAAAAGGTTAGGGTGGCACCGATAGAGGATAAAATAAGAGAGGCACGTCTAAGGTGCTTTAGACATTTACAAAGAAGGCCACTAGATGCTCCAGTTAGGAGATGCGAGAAGTTGGAGGCTGAACCCACTAAGAGGGGGCAAGGAAGACCAAACAAGTGTTGGAAGGAAACTATTAAGTATGACCTCAATTACTTTAATTTAAGCCCTGAAATGGCTGAAAATCGATCTGTGTGGAGGCAAAGAATCCATATAGCCGACCTCACTTAGTGTGGGAAAATGCTTGGTTGTTGTTGTTGTTGTAATTTCTGATTATAATTTTGCATCTCCATTATTTTAAATTGCAATTTTGAGAACTGAATTCCTACTTGCTCTCAGCGAACAACCTCGTACTTTTTTGAGTATAAATTTTATCTATTTTTCACGAGATTTCAACTATACTGCAACGTAACGATTTACAACCTAATTTCGAGCGAACAACACCGGGTCATTGAATCAGCTCAACCTTGGGATCAGAACACAAGGTGACGAAGATGACTTTTCGCTTCGCATGACCCTTCTCCTCGAGTTACTGAAATGGTTAACCCATATCCTGACCTTGGATATTATGACCCATACCAGTTGGTCCCTCAAAGGACCGCATCCTATAACCAAGGGTATGGGTTTCACACTCCTGCTTCTCACACATGGAATATGCGTAGACCTAATTCACCCCCTGGAACCCCTAAAGAACTGCCAGTGCATATGCGACTGCATTACAGAATACAGAGCTGTAGCTAGCGCTAAGGAGAAGGCCGCATTCTATCTACATGAAATCCAAGCTATCACTGAGTTGAACGAAAGACAAAGCTGGATTCTGTATCAACAAGCTGTGATGGAGCTCCTTCAGGGAACAACAGGGATAACAAGGCTAATTGGACAAAATCGAGAAACTCAAGAACTACTGCTTTTGAGATATCAAGTGGAAATAGCCTTGGAGGCCTCGAAGAATCTAAAACGACTACGCAGAAAGGATACACAGGAGATTCTTGGGAGTAGATGTTGGGAGATCATTCAGGGGAAGAAGAATCTAGCTTGGATATGAGACAGGAGCAGGAAATGCTCCGAATGGGTTCATTTGAGAATTCCATTCGAGAAACTGAGGAAAGGACTGATATCTCCAGGACTGAGCCACAATCAGATTCTCCTGAATCCTGGGAGATACCTCTTGGGTTAGATAACCCAACCGTGAAAAGGGAAGCAGATCCATTTGAGGATATGGATCTTGAGGCAAACATTACATGTGACACTACTGATTAGCTTAGGCCACTTCACATTGTAGGTGAACCTGTGCTAGAGCCAACATCTTCTGATCTACACTCTTCTTCTTTCACCTACATCCCTAATTCGGATGTTAGAGATTCTGAGATGACACTTTCTATCCTTGATCCTGACATCCGAAGACCAGATGTAGCTATGGATGACTTGACCGAAGAAATGGATATGCTACCTGAGGCAGGAATTACTGAGGAACCCAATGCATATGAGGGTGAAGCTTTGAGTAGAAGGAGCTGGGGACACACCTACAATCCTAGTCAATCTAATGGATGGCTCGACTCAGATTCGGAAGAGTCAGCTTTCGATGAATCAGAGATGAGTATTGATGAGGACGAAGTAATTTCTGACGAGGATTTCAGTGACCTCCCCACAGATCTTCTACTTTCACGAATACCCCCAACTGATTCAGAGCCTGGAGAGGGCATGATCTTTGATGTCAATTATCATTATGAGGATTCCTATAACTCAGATTTTTGGTCTGAGATACATTTTGATCTACTCCCTCAGTAACTTCTTGCTGAATTGTGGGACATGATAAATCAGCTAAATCAACATCATGATCCCCCCTCTAATTATCCTCTATTCTCCACTACTACGCCACAAATTCTTATAGCTAGAATTTTTGGAGTAGGGGTGCACAATCAACTGGTTCGCATCTCCAAACCACTGATTCTGGGAGCATACGAGCACATCTTTATCTTAATCTTGACCGGCTCTTATGCAAGAACTGATACATCTGATTGAGTTTTCGCCTAAATGGAGGCGTTAAACTCAGCATCTACCCCACATTCATCCATCACCTTATACATACTCGCTTTATACATAACATTTTTTTTCTTTTAGCATATTTCCTTTTCGCATATTGCATATTGTCAGGTTGGCTGATGCTAAACGTTAAAACTTCAGGAGCAATTCCAGGTGATTTCTACTCATTTACTCCCTGATATATTTATTTTCTTTTATATTCATGCATGAGGACATGCAAGAACTTAGGCATGGGGGCTAGATACGACAAAACTGAAAATTTTTATGCCAACATTTAGGAAAACCCCAGAGTTGCATGTCAAACGTACTTTAAGACCCTAAATAAAAGAACCGACTCCACCTCCAATGTTCGCATGGGAGTTAAAAATCGTCCGCAACAGTCATTTCCGACTCATCCACTCACCTCTTGTTCTAAATTTAAGGTCAAGCTGAATGTAACCCGATAAGGGAAATTTCATGAAGTACGAATATAAGAGGTTACTTGTTTATAGCATATATATATAATGCATCCATGAATAAGATTATCTTAGTAAGAGAATGCATTAGGGATTTTATCCTTGAGTTGATTCCTGCAATCTGGAATCTAGTATAATTTTTCACACACACGTAAAATTTGCAATGGATTCACGATGAAGGCTGATAAACGTCATTAGTCTGTCGAGAAGCAGTGCTTCTTTTCCTGAACCCTTGGATAGTGTTTTGGGAGCTAGGTAGATTTTCCTCCAAAAATCCATCAAACAGTGTAAGATGGGAGTAGAGTGTACTGGTGCTCTAAGATTAGTGTAGGAAATCCGGAATCCTAGATAATTAGGTGATGATACTCAGAGATTAGGCACAGTTTTCGCACTCAGTTCCTGCATATACATTTTTCTGCGAAATATTGAGAGCCACCAAATAAGGTAAATACGTGGAGAGCAAGTTTTCATAAAACTAGGGCTAAGATGGATGGTTCGACCATTCTTCACAAAATCCTCGGCTGAAGGAGGGTATTGATGTTAATGTCAGAAATACACTGTCCTACCCGTCTCTCCTGGTGCCGTGAGTAGGCACTTCCACCAAATAAGCCACCCAATGTCTCTTGAGTACCACCAATCCATAATAATGCCTCCTCAATAAAGTTCATGAATGTGTGCTAGCTTGTGTTGTGTTGAAAAAGAAATTATACATAGAAAAGAAAAAAGAAGAAAAATAAAAAAAATGAAAAAAAAATTAGAAAAAGAAGACAAAGCAAAGAAAAAAGTGTGTGAATATTTAGTGTTTATTTCAGTTACATTGAGGTGATACCACCAAATATGGCCTTAACCTATTTTTCTGTGTTTTTGACCGCCTGAATACTGGCTGAAGAATTCCGACTTAGTGTTAAGGTTATGAGAACTCAATTAAAGCGTTAATGCCAAGTGAGACCACCAAATATGGATCATACGTGAGAATCTGGTGAGATTGTAAGCTCTAAAAAAAAAACAGAGAGAGAAAGAGAATGAATACAAAGGAATCAGAACAGAGCATAGTTTTTCTCGTCTTTCTCTGAGTTGAGTTACATGATAATCCAGGAATCTAGATTCTAAAGTACTAATCTTTATGTAGCACCAAGTGAGAGTGAGCCACCAAATAAACACCCGTATCCCTCAGACATTCTCTACCCAAGCTTAAAGCTAGGGTGGAATTCATAGAATATCTTGAATACCTCGAGGGAAGAAGTCCGCCTATCCGTCTAGAATTTTACTAGGGATCAAGATCAGGCTTTAGAGGTGAATCAAGTCTTTCACTCGAATCTGTTGCAAAAGCTACATAGCTTCACTTTCACATTTGTCTGGATTTCTAGAACATAGGATGAAAAAAAAAAGGAGAAAAATCTCTAGGCATACACTTGATAAAATAATCAATCCCTTAGGGAGCCTTATGTGAATAATTTAGTCTTGCATTTGCTAAGGACTAGCAACATTTAGGCATGGGGGTATGATTGCGTAGCAATCATAGGTCTTAATTGACCTAAATTAGGCTAGGACTTAGCATAAGTTAGGGTAGTTCATGCATGCATAAGCATTATTTGCATCTTTATTGTTCTTCCTATAGTTATGCATAGAATAATGCTATAATATACTAATTAGGTGCATTATATAAATTGCAAGAAATAAGAAGCTCAAGAGCTGGATCTGTGACTGGATCTGAAGCTAGACTTGAAGCCAGAGTTGCAACAGAGCTGGTGCAGAAGACCTAGAATAAGATGTAGTAGACAATAATATAAGGGGTTGAGGTATGCTATTCTGTTAAGCAGGAATAAAGCATTAAATTACGACGAACTTAGGTCCATCCTAGCCCTAGGACAGCTTAAAAGTTTCCCCAAGCCTTAGCCACCCTTAAATTAGGTCACTGTACCCTAAGAAACCCTAAAACCCTATTTCCAACCTCTATTTGGATGTCCAGATGAGTTACAGGACGTCTTGAACCCTTAGCCACAACCCATGCACCTAAAACCCACTTCTGCAGCATTTTAAGATGTCCAGACACTTGGTCTGGACTGGATGTCCAATTTCTGCAGACAGAACCTTAACTCTTCCTTACTTCTGTTTGGACGACCAGACAAAAAGTCTGGATGTCTGAATTTTCATTTTAAGATGTCTGACACTATTGTCAGACATCTGGAACTGCTCTCTAGTTCCTGTTTTTGAATTCAAGCTTGGATCTTGAATTCCTAGGTCCCTAAACCCAATTCCAACCCCATAGGAACCTAAATTAAGGTTCCCTAACCCTAGTACATCACCTCTAGACCTCCCTAAGGATTTAATTAGGTCCTCACTAAACCTAATTAACTTGGATCTTAGTCAATTCCATCACCCTATTCAATTGGACTCATTGAGTCCAATTGAGCCCTGATCTTAACACACACTATCCAATTAGACTCAGTAAGAGCCCAATTGACCTAGACCTCACTTAATTGAGTTGTTTTATTCTCAATTAGGGTTTCACACATCCAATTAAACTAGTATCAAGTTTAATTGCATTTTACCTTAATGAATTAGGGTTTACAATCCTAATTTGAGACCTACCTTGACCTAAACCCACTAGAACCTAACCTGATCAACCTAGCCACCTAGGTTTCGACCTACACACACCATCTACACAAAAATACCTAGCCTAGAGTTCTCTCGAACTCTCTACCATGTGTTGTTGCCTAGGTTGCTAAAAATAGCAACCAAGATGCATTCAATTTTTAGATCCACCAAATGTGGATCTAAAAACCACCCATCCATCCTCTTTCTCACCCTCCCACGAGCTCCCACCATAGGCCTCTCTAGAGAGTTCCACACTTCTCTAGAGAGGCTCCCTTGGGTCTACTTAAAGGACCTTTGGGTGGCTATTTGCACCCATCTAGCCTTTGATTTAGTTTTAGCCTCATTCCACCTCCATCTCCACGAGCACACCATGGCATCTCCATCACCTCCACGCCAGGCCTATATCACCTCCAACCTCTCTCCAAGGGTCAGCCTAAGCACCATTGGCCGCCTCTCCTTCTCTCAACCAAGTCAAAGGCCATCGAAGCCAACTCCGAATACCCTTATTTCTGTTAGCTAAGTAGAATAGTTCTTCGTAGATTTACCGCTTTACTATTGCTTAGTAGTGTAGCTCCATATTCTCCCCCAATGATGCATGCATAATCCCTCCCATAGATTCATGTATGCAGTCGTTTTCTATTAGCTAAGTTATTGCTTTCAAGCTTTCCTGTACAAGCTTTCCGTGAGCTTCATTTTGTAGCCACCATGATGCAATCAATGAAATCATCTTTTATATATCTCTATGTCTATGTGTGAAAATCACCATGAGCTCATTATCATATTTCCTTGTGATTAAAGTTGCATGCGCGAAATTTGTATTCTTTTGCAACTAAGCATGTCATGCATTAATATGAACTATTGTAAACTATTATGCATTTCTAAATAAGTAGAGCAAGCTAGATCGAATTTAAATCTACATTTTCTAAATTCCTCCTAGAGATAACGACCAGGACTCAAGTCTCATTATTTTATAAATTATTTTTGACGAGTGTTTTCATACACTATACTACGACAAGATCTCTATTTTTGAAACATGCGCGAGAACCGCCATCTGTCAAATGGAGCCGTTGCCAGGGAGGCAATGGAATTGATTTTGATCTTTTGAGCTTTTAGCGACAAATATTCCCCAAGTACTGGATTTGAACTTCAAACAATGCCCCAAACATCAAAGATTTCAACTTCAAGGATTGGATTTAGGGCATCATGTCCTTCCTGGTCATGTTTCCTAGAGTTTGGCAATTGATACAAGACCTAAAAAAGTTGTACAAGTCACGGAATAAAGACGGCCAATACAATCCACTCTGCAGTACCTTGGCTGCCGTCTTTTTTCCTGAGAAGTGACCTCTACAAGCAAAAATATGGCAGAATTCTAGTACACTTGTGATCTCCTCGTCTGGAATACAATGGTGGATAACCTAATCTGTGCAAACTTTGAATAGCTCCGGGTCTTACCAAAAGTAGTATTTGGCATCGGAAATCAACATATCCCGCTTATGCTTAGGCCAATCCATGGGTGTCTTCTGATGGCCAAATAGTTGACAATATCTGCAAACCAAGGTAGTTTGCAAACAGTCAAGAGAGTCTCATTAGGGAAAGAATCACATAGTTAAGGAGTTGTAAAGTCTACAAGGATTCTGGAGAGATGATCTGCTACTACATTTTAGGCACCATATTTGTCTTTGATTTCTAAATCACATTCTTGCAGCAGAAGGATCCATTTGATTAATCTGGGTTTTGCATCCATTTTAGACATCAAGTGCCTTAATGCAATGTGATTTGTGAAGATTGTGACATGAGATCCTAGTAGGTAAGGTCTAAACTTCTCCAGAGCAAACACTACGCCTAGCAACTCTTTTTCTGTAGTGGTGTAGTTTCTTTAAGCCTCATCCAAAGTTTTACTAGCATAGTAAATCACAGACGATTTCTTGTCTACCTTTTGTCCCAAGATTACCCCAATGGTATAATCAGAGGCGTCGGTAATGATTTCGAAAGGATGATCCCAATTAGGAGGTTGTAAGATGGGTGATTATGTAATAGCCTCCTTCAGCTGATTAAAAGCCTTTAAGCAATTTGAATCAAAATCAAAGGATTGATCTTTTACCAGCAAGTTGCTCAAGGGCCTCGCCACCTTAGAAAAGTCCTCGATAAATTGACAGTAAAATCCCACATGTCCAAGAAATGATCTTACTTGCTTAACCAACGAAGGTGGTAGGAGTTTGATTACAGTGTCCACCTTGGCTTATCCACTTTGATTCCCTTTTCAGACATAACATGGCCAAGGACTATTGATAGCAAAAATACGCGATTTGTTAAAATTGTGTTTTAGTCGTTGTAACGTGTAAATCCGCTTTCGCTTTTAAAATTTATAACCTAGATAGTGGGGTATCTAAGGTCATCCAAGGAGGTCACATTGTTTGCAAATCAAATCCCTTGCTTTGGGAAATGGAAATCAACTTTCTTTTTGGTGTTTTTAAATTTATATTTTCTTATGTTTTGAAATAACGAAGAATACGCTAGTTGTTGGCAGGAAAGCAACTAACACCTACAATCACTAAGCTAAAACCTAAGTGACAATTAATTCCTCCCCTTAAACTCACCCTAGGGATGTGGAGGCCTAAAGTAATTAGGGAGAGGGAGTGAAGGGTGCTAGAGAGAGAAAACAAATGCAACAAAAGAATTGTAAAGAAAGCAACTTGATTTAATAAGGAAGATTGTTTACAAGAGAACCCTAGTAGAGGAATGTTTTCTACTACTAGAAAAAACTACAAAAATGACAAAAAACACCAATCCTCCTGTAATGATGGTGAAGATGAGAGGCTCCTTGCTCCAAGCTCAGTGGCTCCTAGGCTTGAAAAGGGGCTTTCCAACTCCTTCCTTGCAAAGCTCCACCAAGATGATGTCCTCCAAGGCAAGCCCTAAAGGGGGGTGTGCCTATGCTTCTCCCAAGGGTGGACGTGCATCACCCTTCCTCCTCCAAGTGGAATGCTCCTCCTCCTTGGCGTGGGACAAGAAGAAGAGAGAAGGGGAAGAAGGCACCAAGGGGGCGGGTAGGATGCCCCCTTAATCTTCTCTCCTTCTTCTTCTTGGCAGTGATAAGTGGGTGGATATAGGATAGAAAATATACTAATGGAGGATGGGAATTATGTGGTCGTAGGGTAGGGTATTTATAGGATGGGAAGGGGGTGGTTATGGTGTTCTTTTGGAGGGAAATGAAGGGGTGCTTGGATATTTTTGGAGGGAAAAATGGGAGGGAAATGAAGAGATGCCTTGGTTTTCCCTCCAAAAATACCTTCTAGAAGGTATTGATTTTGGAGGGAAAAAATGGAGGGTCGAGATGGGTTTTGATGGTGGATGTAAGGTGGTGATGGAAGGGATAGTTGACACCAAAATAAAGTAGGAGTAGGTGGTCCTTTTGCTGTAGCTTAGGTAGTAGGGTAGTAGGTTTTGGTGCCATGGAGGTGGACTAGCTAAGCTAAGTTAGCTTAGCTAGCTTAGCTAGTAGGGAGTAGGGTTGGAGGCATTTGGAGCTAGGGTTTTGAGGGAGAAGAGCTAGAGGTAGTTATCTTGAGCTACACTGGAGCTGGTGGCTGCTGAAGAGAGCTGCAAGGAGCTACCTTAGCTGGCTTAGCTTGCTAGTTCTTTGCTAGCTGCTAAGCCAAGCTAAAGCAAGCTGGATTCTACTAAAAGGGGCTGAGGTGAGCTGGGTCTAATGCTCCCGGGGAGGACATAGCTAGTTGAGGCAGCTAAGGTAGGTTGCGCTAAGCTGAATCCCCGGGAGCTAGATTTAAGCTTCCTGAGCTAAGATGAAGTCATCTTCAACTGGTTAGAGTTGAGTGGAGTTGGATGTAGCTGGTCCTGAGCTGAAGTGAACTCTAGTCAACTCAGCTGAGCTAGCTATAGCTCCCAATGAACTGATGGGAGCTGAGATGAGGTAGACCTAGCTAAGTTGAGCTGGATCTGAGCTGACTTGAGCTAAGGTGAGCTAAGATGAGCTCTCTTGAGCTGCTATTCAGCTAAGATGAGCTGAATGGAGCTTGGATGAGCTAACCTTAATTCAAGCGAGCTGGATTCCAACTATAGTGAGCTGGATCAAGCTGAGTTTCAGCTGGTTTAAGCTTCTCCTTCACCAGTTGCCTTCTTGAGTGTTAGGGTTCTAGGGATCTAACAATCTATTTATCCCTAACACTCACAAAAACACAATAAAAAATGCAATGCATGGCTAACCTAATTAATGGCTAAATACAACCCAAAAACCCATTTGCGGAGCAAAATCTTAAGAGCTAGGTTTGTTTTAATGCATAAGAATGATGATAAACTAGTGTTTATCAATTATTCCCTCCTTGACCATGAAGTGACACTTTTCCCAAGATAGATCAAGATTCACCTCAATGCATTTTTGTAAGGTCTTTTCAAGATTGATCAGACATTATTCAAAAGATACCCCGAACACAAAAAAATCATCCATAAAGATTTCCATGAAATCACCCACCATGTCAGAGAAGATTGCAAGCATGCACCTTTGAATGGTCACTGGTGCATTGCATAATCCAAAAGGCATTCTACGGATGGCAAGTGTTTCAGAGGGACATGTGAAGGTGGTTTTCTCTTGATCCTCAGGGTGGATAGCTACTTGATTGTAGCCGGAATAGCCATCTAAGAAATAGAAGAATTGTTGGCCGGTTAGTCTTTCTAGGATTTGATCAATGAAGGGAAGTGGAAAGTTGTCTTTCTTGGTTGCACTATTCAGTTTCCTGTAGTCGATACAGACTCTCCAAGAGGAAGCTGTGCGGGTTGGAATCAATTCCCCATTATCGTTAGTAATCACAGTCAGCCCAACTTTCTTAGGAACCACTTGTACAAGACTAATTCACAGGCTGTCGAAGATTGGGTAGATTATTCCCACATCTAACCACTTAATTATTTCCTTTTTCACTACCTCCTACATGTTAGGATTCAATCGTCTCTGCATTAGCTGGGAGGGTCTCGATCCGTCCTTAGTATAGATTTTATGGGTGCAGTAAGTGATGGAAATACTATCATGAGCCATAACTAGCTTAATTTGGTCTGATAGAATTGATAAAAGCTCCTACATAACCATCAGAGGGTCATACAAGCATAATAATCTATTTTGAGAAGAAGATCACAAATTAGGGTTATTTCTGTAATTTTAATTACATTTCACAAATACAGAATAACCACGGGGTATTTCAGGGGTTTATTAAAGTTCATATGGTCATTAATGTCTAATAAGTGGGTCCATGCAGACAGTAATGATTTTCACGTAATACGAGAATTAAATGGCATGTGAAATCCTAAAAATAGACCTGCTTAATTTACTAAGGTTCTGGTACAGATGAAATTCACCTAAACCTTCTATAAATCATATAAAAATATTTTATAAGGTTTGGTATCTTTAATTTTACTATTGGAACCCATTTTGACCTAAAATAAAGACTCAGACAAATATTTACCCTGATTTGGGTTTCTAAGTAATTTACCCAATTAAAGTTTGGGCATTACCTAAATCCTATTTCACCATTAAATTCCTTGGGTCCAAATTAGGTTTGTACCAAAACTTGGGCCCAATAAGAGATCATTTTGACCAAGTTTGCATTTTGATACAGTCAGACTTTTTTCTCTCACACACATGCCCCTAACTTTTGAATTCTTTGCAAATAGCCCCCCATATTCTTTATCTTCTTTGCAGATTGGTCCTTGCCGCCATTGGAGGTCAACCGACCTCCAGGCGAGCTTTGACCGGACCAAATCCTACTCCAATGGCAATCAAATCCCACCAAATTTGGTGGGATTGATGTTCACACCTATACAAACCTACTGGGATGGATCCTAACTCCTAAAACCCTTTGATACATGCGTGCAAATGCACGGAATAATGGGTGCTTCTTGATTTCCTAAAGAGCAAATCAGAGCTCTTTCCTGATCTAGAGCCCTCTTTAGAGCTCTATTTAAGCCCTGGAACTCCTGCCTTACCTCCTTTGCAAGTTCTGGAGAGCCAAATACCTCTACTTCTCCTCCTTCGGCCATCGGAACCTTTGCTCCAGCGACCCCTATCTGCCCTCCTCTTTCGGCTATCCAACCATCAAATTGGATGGCCTTCTACCTTCCTCGTTCTCTTACGCAGCTCTCTGGTCAAAGAGGGACTGCCTTCTGCTTCTTCGTCGCTGCTACCTCACCAGACTTCACCATCTTCTCTGGCTCCGGTCAGACACAACCGGAGCCCTTTGCCTATCTCCTTCCCCTCTAAGTCTCTCTTTTCTCCGCACAACTTACTTACAACCACTGCACCACCCTCCCGTACTTCATCATCTCCATGATCGGCCGAACTCTGACGAGTTTGTGAGACCTTCACACACCTCCGTTTACCACGAAATCACTTCCACAAGCTTCTCTCATTCACGCTTGATAAAACCCCTCAAGAAATTAAGGGGTTCGCCTTCCTAATTGCCCCATCGAACCCCTGAGCCTGCACGCATCTTCCCTGAGGTCGCTAGACCTTCTCAGACACCTTAGCACTACGCTGAGGCCCTCGTCACACTCGCCGTAGTCCGGCAATCCCCCTGGGCGATTTTAACAAGACCACGAGGCCATATTCTTGCTTTCAGGTGACTGACCGGAGCTCCACCGTAGCCCTCGTCTTCTCTGGTCCCATCCACTCATCTCCAGCCCCAACTCATCCAGTTGCAGTTCGCAATCAACACAAAGCCTTCATCTACAGCTGTCCAGGCATCTAATCGAAGTCACCATCTACGTCTTCTGCCTCAATTGGAAGCTCAACCTCCTACTGCTGCTATGCGAGGAAGCCTCTGTAGGATAGTCCCACATTGTGGAACACAGACATGCCCGCAGCACATAAGAGGAATTTGTGCCTCTGCTTAGTTGCCTCCGAGAGCACTAGGGTGAGGTCCCACTCACACGCTCCACACACGTGTCCTCGCCTGCACTCATGCCACGTGAGTCTGGGCCTTGATCTGATTACTCGGCTACCCGGGTTCGGTCTGGTTTGCCTATTCTGAGAGAGAAGAGAAGAAGGAGAGCGAGAGGTGGGGGGGTTTTTACCTTTGCACCTCTGCTCTCTGAGAGGCTTTCGTGCCTCTGTGGTGTGCTTGTGCCTCTCATTGAGGCTTGAAGGAGAAAAGAGGCCTTTGCCTCTGTTGCTTGTTCTAAGCTACGGTTGCATTATTGAGATACTTAGTTGCCATGGAATATTGGTTGATAATCACTGTTGATACATTTGATATATTTGAAGGATTAATTGGTGATTCAAATCATCATTTTAACCCATCATTTTTGCATATTGATTCTTGAATTGTTGATATATGATTCTTGAATAAGTTTTGGTTACAATTGCTTATATCTTTTACTTAGAATTGTGATCTTGAGATTGATTTGCTGATTGCTCCCTGCATTTGACCTCAGATTTTCATTCGAGTATAAATTTTATTTGTTTTCGCGCTTTATCGGCTATACTACAATGTATCATTTTTAAGACCCGATTTAGAGCGATAAATAGTAAGTGGGACTGATTCCCTTCAGATCATCTAATGTTCAACCAATTTCTCTACTGTTTCTTCCCAAAACTTGAATCAATTGATTTTCTTGAGTTTGGGTTAGATGAGAGCTAATGATTGATGGGTAAGTCTGATCAGATCCCAATAAAAACATATTTTAGATGATCTGGAAGAGGTTTAAGTTCAGGTTTGTGTCCTTGGGATAAAGGGTCCAGTGGTGGATCACAGTTACCCTTAAGAGGTCTTGGAATCAAGTCAGTGATTGGTGGGCTGACCTCTTGATTGGTTTGGGTGTCAAGGCCTATAGGATCAGATTGGGTTATTCCTAATTCCATACAATATTCAACGGTATGGTCCTCAGAATCTTCTATCATTCCACAGTCCTCAAATTGTTTGATGGCCTTAAAGATGTTAATCTTTGTTTTCTTATCCCCGAATTTGATTTCCATACTGCTAGATTCACAATCAATATTTTCTTTGGCAGTAGCTAAAAATGGTCTTCCTAGAATTATCGGGGTGTTCTTCAAGTTCTTTGGTGCCTCCATGTCAAGGAACAGGAAATCTTCAAGAAAATAAAAATCACGGACCTTGACAATTATATCCTCAACAATCCCCCATGGTGTGGCCACAGATTGATCAGCCAGTTGTAATGTGACCTCAGTAGGTTTTAGCTCTCCAAAGTTAATTTTTTTGTATAACATAGTGGGGATCAAATTTATGGAGGCACCTAAATCTAACAAAGCCCAATCAAAAGTAGTATCTCCAATAACACACGAGATCAGAGGGGCTCTTGGATCATTCTATTTTTGGGGTAGGTTTCCAAGGATAACTACACTAGCTTGTTCGGATAACACTACCCTTTTAGCTAATTTGGCTTGGCGTTTAGGTGTGCATATTTCCTTTAAAAATTTCGCATAGGCTGGGATATTCTCAATAGCCTCAAGGAGTGGTATGTTCACCTGGACTTGTTTAAAAATATCAAGCCACTCCTCAGATGGATCAGTTTTCTTTTTCCTAGGTTTGTTCAAGGCTTCAGGAAAGGGAGCTTAAGAGAAATCATGAGTGTTTGGGTCCCAATCCTTGTTTTCTTGATCTCCTAGGTCAGATTTGAGCTCCTCAAGATCTTGTCTAGGTTTAGATTTAGAGGGGTAAGGATCTTGGATCTGTCTCCCACTTCTCAAGGTTACCGCACCAACAAAGGCGTTAGGGTTAGAAGCTTAAGGTGGGTTATGCAAAATAGGTGGAGGTTGATTAGGGTTAGCAAAACCAAGTGGGTGCTGGGGAGAAGGCTAAACTATATGTGCCTGTTGCTCCCATGTGTTGCGCTGGTTAACCCTATTGAAGTTTCTTGGGTTTGGGATGGGTTGGGATGGCAGGATGTCGTGTTGTCTAGCACCAACTAGCTGATCCAGTCGTCCCGTCAATTCTGTCCTCAATTGATTCATTTCTTCCTTATGTCTCAGATTCATTTCTCTCATTTCTTTGAGGACTAGACTCAGATCAGAGGGCTGGTTTTCCTGAGTAGGTTTTGGCTTATTTGTGCGTGGCTGTGTGTACCTACTAGGTTGTCCATAAATGTTTGGCTTAGTCAAGTTAGGACCCTGGGCGAGTTTCTGACATGATCAAGCAAAGTTAGGATGGTTGCCTCATCCAGGGTTGTAAGTGTTTGAATAAGGCTCATTTCTAGTGTAACCTTGGAGTGTATTCACATCCTCAGGATAACTAGGTGTTGAGTCAGAAAATCGCCGCAAAAAGATTGAGTTTTGTAAACCTGTCATTGTAGCATGATTTACGAGAAAAATCTGTCAACAGATAATTTTAACCGAAACTCAAAAGGAATTCCAGGTCGAACACAGGGAGGTGGACGTTTGATTAAAAATCGCGTTTGATTTGTTGTCACGAAGCAAATTAGCTGGTCGAATTAAATCTAAACTAGCTATCTACTTAAAGAATAATTAATAGAAGAGAGAGAGAGAATGATACAAATAAGGACAAAATAGAGATAGAATAAACATGGATTTCATAACTACAGAGTAATGTTCAGTACAACTAATCACTATACTAAATAGCTGGAAATATTACAACTAGAAGGCGGTAAATCTACTCTAGAAATTAGTAAAGAGAAGGGAGGTGAGAAATTATCCTCTTCGACGGTTGCTTGGAGGATGAGTCGCGTTGACATAGTGCCCGGAAGAACGTGGTGAGATGTGGGACGAAGGAGAATGACGATGGACGATGGAGAACAGGGCAGGGCAACGTCACAGCGGATCCGCTTCCCGAACGGCAGTGAGAAGACAACCGCGTGATGTTCCATTAAGGAGGTGAGAAGATGGAAAATTATTTTTGTAACTTTGATGCAGCATCCCGGGTTTGGGACCAGCTCGTAGAGCCTTTGAGGGGGTGAGAGAAGAAAGGAAGGGATGAAGAAAGTGTAGGGGTCATAGGGCTATTAATAGGTGAAGAATAGAGGGGCAATTAGGTTATTTCATGTTTAAAACATTAATGTTAGGGTCTTTAGTGATGGATTTATTCATCACTAAAGCCCTAAACGTGGCTTTAGTGCTCATGCTCGCGCGCCTCCTCTCCTTCCTCTACTGTCAATGCACGCCCACGATTGAAAAATCTTAGCCGTCCGATCTTGCGATCGATAGCTTTGATTGCTCGAACCCGCACCTTCATCAACGTATACACACGATCAGATGATTTTAGCCGTCCAATCACGAGATCGGATGGCTTAGATGCTTGCGCCCGCTTCTTCCTTAATGCGCGTAGGATAGCACGTACACGAACCGTGTGCTCTGTGTGCGCCATGTGGTCGCTCCATCGGCCTTTCATCATGCATCGGACGGCCCAATTTCGTCCACGCCTCCTTCTCGCTTTGATTTTAAGCACGGGGGGGTTCGATCCCTCGCTGCTTCTTATTTGAGCGTCAACTCCACTGTGCTATGCGCATGGATTGGTGCAAGGACATCTTCTGCGTCCGTGTTTCATGGCCATTGGATCAAGATCCAACGACCCAGATTTGCCACATGCCTAAGGAGAAAGAGTCGAGCAGAGACGTACAGGTGAGTTTGGATGGTTGGGATGGTGCCATGTGGCACCATCTTGTCCGTCCAACTTCATATGCTCGTAGGTGGTGCCACAGATGTCAAATTGGATCGATTTTTACGTCGTAGGGCTGCGATTGTCGATCCGAACCCATCCATGCCGTCGGATTTGTCATTTGAAGTATGGATTTACACCATCTGACCCTTTGACCTCTGATCTTTCTCGGACGACATCTGATACTATGGAAATCTGATCGGGGCGATTTTGGAGTCATTGAACTTCGATCGTCGCCTTGATCAGATCTGTATGGTTAGATCTTCAATCTGACAACCCAATATGATATTTCCCTATTACCTGACCATAGAGAAAGAAAATTAACCTAAACTTTATACAATCTAACTTAAATGTATGATGATGCATGTTATGTAATATTTATAATGTATGATTCAACTATACGCCTAAGAACACGCATAAATAGACGGTTTATGTGATATAAACGTGTTTACATCACACCCCCATACCTATCTTTTGTTAATCCCTAACAAAACTACATTGTAGGATCTGTAAATCACAAGCACACTAGAAGGGGAGGATGAATAGTGTGGTAGATAAAAAATTGCAAGACAAATCAAACCACAAAATGCACAAGATATATAGTGGTTCCCCTCACTTGGGTACTCCACTACCTAAGTCTCTCGACTTAGGATTCTTAACCCGATTCCCTCAATCCAGAGGGAATCAATTTACTAAAACTTGAGGTAATTAACGGGTTACCTCAACCCAATTACAAGATATTAAAAAGAAATAAAGATACAGGTGTAAGCAAATTGTAAATAAAAGCTTACAATTAATCCCTAAGTCTCCAACAATTATATTGCTTAATATGAGTATGTAAATAAATCTAAAGAGAATAATAAGGCGTAAAACAAATGAATTTATTAGAGAGAAACATAATCGCCTTGATGAATTATTGCAAGTGGAGGGTGGCCTTGAGTGAATTGCAACAAAACAAGCTCTTTTGCAGCTAGTAAATTGAGAATTGAAGGTGTAGGCAAAGATAGAATTTTATCTTCTTGGTTGCGTGCAAAAGACACTCAAAGAGTGCTTATATAACCCACTAAGCACCTTTCCTACAATTACTAGCCGTTAGGGGCAATTTGGGAAGATTAGAGATAGGTTTAATTGCATAATAGCTGTTCAGATTGGTCACAACGGTTAGTTGGTACCGGTACTAAACTTTTGGTACCGGCACTGACTGCCTACAGTCAGCTCAACTAAGTTGCTAGGTATCGGTACTCATGATGAATATCGATACTTGTGAGTCACAGATATGGGTCCAGTAACCTACATGTATTGGTACTAGTGATTAGTACCGGTACTTGTAAGGTCCAAGCAAAAATCAAGTGCACGAACTATGACCACTTGGTACCGGTACTTACGATGAGTACCGGTACTTGTTGTTCACAGTTTGGGACTTAGGCCCAAACCTATGCCTAGCATGTATCGGTACTTATAACCAGTATCAGTACTTGCTACAAGTACCAAATATTGTAAGTGTAAGTCAATTTTTAGAGATATCCAACCTATTCTAAGCGACTTTATTTTGAAAAAATCGATTTTGAGTTTTGAAATAAGTGAATGAACAATTTTCTGAACCCTAATTATCTCTACTTTGATTTTAACTCCTAGATTATGTTTTACTTGTTAGGAGACGTACAAAGATTCTAAAATACAATTAATACAACAAGAACTATAGTCTTCTAGCCTTCTTCCTTCATATGCTATCTTATTGCTTGCATCCATAGATTCATTTGACTTGTAATACTTCATTAACACATTAGATTTTAAAATGATTTTGTTAACACCAAACACAGAAGAGAGATGGAACTAGGTTCCAACAATCTCCCCCTTTTTGGTGTTGACAAAACAAACAAGATACTCATATTTAGAAATAAACAGAGACTTAATAAGAGAAGAATAAAAAACTCCACAAGGAGTGAAAAACCTCCTCCTCAAACTAAGCTCTCCCTATTTTAAATATGAAGTATCTAATCATTTCTCCCCCTTTTTGTCAAGCAAGCAAAAAGATGAGCAAATAATAGAAATAAAACATGATTATTTCACATAAGCAAACAAAGCATGATACATGAATAACCAACTCTATTTAATCATCATAACATGATAAAGTTCATAAAGATAAGGCTTGAAATAATTTTTAACACATAATTGTCTAAAAAGTCATACAAATTTAACAAGCAACAAAAATGAAAACTAAGCTAATTTCTAAGACATTTTCTAATAAGCATTTGCACATGTCCACCACCATCATCATCATCATCATTGTCGTCGTCATCGTTGTCGTCATCATCTTCATCTTCATCATCACTTTCTTCATATGAAACTTCTTCGTCATCTTCTGTGTCTTCTTCTTCATCATCATGAAGAACAGGTTCTTCCGCCATTGAAACAGGAGATGGATCTTGAAAATGTGTTTGTACAAAAAAAAACACATTTAAGCCTGCAAATACCGGTACTGCTAATGGATACCAATACTGGTTAGTTTCTGTTCCAACCAGAAATTTAAGTTAGTACCGGTATTCATCTTCAGTACCGGTACCTACTCACTAAAGCAGGCACTGCTGCGCCAAGCTAGTACCGGTACTAGTGATGGGTACCGGTACCACCTGATACCCGACGAGAACAAATGCAGCAGCGAGAAAGGATTTGAGAGAAAGAAAAATGCAAGATGTAGAATGATTTATAATAGCAAGATTTACTTAGGAGATAAGAATATACCTAGAGTAGAAGCTTGGAGGTGATCCTTCTTCTTCTTGGCAAGGGCTTGGAGAGACCTAGGGTTTTGTTGAGACAAAATGAGGCAAGTGTCTGCACTTGGCCTCTTTTATATGAGATGGGTTATGTGCTTGTCACATGACCACTTAAGTGGTTGAAAGAGGAAAAATTTATAACTTAGGTGTTGAATAAATAATGTAGTCAACAACCCAAAGTTAAGCAACCATATTGCAAACAACACTCAACTGTTTCCAGACATATGGAAATATTACAGTTTACCCCCTTTTTTTAAAAAAAAGCATGGGTAAATTGTAGTGAGGCCCTCAAAGATTTTTATAAATACAAATAAATTCCACATCAATCAAATTATTAGTTTTGAATCTCTTTTATTGTACAAAGTCCTAATTTTCTTCTTATAAAGCAGAATCTCTCTGCTACAAAAGGTTTTGTAAAGATGTCTGCCAATTGATTTTGTGTGTCAATGAATTCTAATTGAATTAATCCTTGAAGCACATTATCTCTAAGGAAATGATATCTAACATCTATGTGCTTGGTACGTGAATGATGAACTGGATTTTTGGATAAATTTATTGCACTTGTATCATTACATAAAATTTTGGATTGCGCAAAAATCAATCCAAAGTCAGACAAAGTTTGTCTCATCCAAATGACCTGAGAGCAAGCAAGTAAAGCAGCAATATACTCTGCTTCAGTCGTAGAAAGTGAAACACAAGTCTGTTTCTTAGAGAACCATGAGACTAGAGATTCTCCAATAAAATAACATGTGCTGCAAGTGCTCTTTCGGTCTGTCCGACTCTCTGCATAGTCAACATCACTATAGGATAATAGATCTAAGGATTGTGCTTTAGGATAAAAAAGACCAAGATCTTTTGTGTTGTTTAGGTATCTAAATATTCTTTTTACTACATTAAAATGAGATTCCTTAGGTTCGGATTGGAATCTCTCACATAAACATGTAGAGAAAAGAATATCAAGTCTAGAAGCTGTAAGATATAGTAGTGAACCTATCATGCCTTGGTATTTCTTTTCATCTACCCTCTTACCGGATAAATCTTCACCAAGAGAAGCAGATAGAGCAATCGGAGTCTCTTTGCCATTTACATTTTCAAAGTCAAATTTCTTGAGAATTTCAAGAACATATTTTGTTTGACTAATGTAAATTCCTATGTCCAATTGTTGAATTTGGAATCCTAAAAAGAATCCGAGTTCACCCATCATACTCATTTCAAACTCAGTCTTCATAGTCTCACAGAAATGTTGACACAGGGACTCCTTAGTTGATCCAAATATAATTTCGTCAACATATATTTGAGCAAGTAGGATGTCATTTCCTTCTTTTACAAAAAGAGTTGAATCAACAACTCCAATCCTATATCCGTGCTAAAGAAGAAAGGTCCTAAGCTTATCATACCAGGCTTTGGGAGCTTGTTTAAGTCCATATAACGCCTTATTGAGCTTGATACCACTTGTAGGATCTGTAAATCACAAGCACACTAGAAGGGGGGATGAATAGTGTGGTAGATAAAAAATTGCAAGATAAATCAAACCACAAAATGCACAAGATGTATAGTGGTTCCCCTCACTTGGGAACTCCACTACCTAACTCTCTCGACTTAGGATTTTTAACCTGATTCCCTCAATCCAGAGGGAATCAATTTACTAAAACTTGAGGTAATTAACGGGTTACCTCAACCCAATTACAAGATATTAAAAAGAAATAAAGATACAGGTGTAAGCAAATTGCAAATAAAAGCTTACAACTAATCCCTAAGTCTCCAACAATTATATCGCTTAATATAAGTATGTAAATAAATCTAACGAGAATAATAAGGCGTAAAACAAACGAATTTATTAGAGAGAAACACAATCTCCTTAATGAATTGTTGCAAGTGGAGAGTGGCCTTGAGTGAATTGCAACAAAACAAGCTCATTTGCAGCTAGTAAATTGAGAATTGAAAGTGTAGGCAAAGATAGAATTTTAGCTTCTTGGTTGTGTGCAAAAGACACTCAAAGAGTGCTTATATAACCCACTAAGCACCTTCCCTACGATTACTAGCCGTTAGGGGCAATTTGGGAAGATTAGAGATAGGTTTAATTGCAGTATAGCCGTTCAAATTGGTCACAACGGTTAGTTGATATCGGTACTAAACTTTGTTAGAACCTTGTTCCACATCTTGTTTTGGTGTTAACAAAATTATTATGAATTAATGTTTGCATTAAGTGTTTTTCAAATTTAGGTGAAGGAGCAAGGCAAACAAGAAATGATGGAGGCATGATCATGTCATGGAGGATGACAAGGATGAGTCGAGGAGAAGAAGATCATCTTCGACCTTAGTTTCTGTAGTTTAGATTTTATTTTCATAGATTGTATGCCTCTTAACAAGATAATGTAACTTAGATCGTAAAAATAATTAGAGATAAATTAGGATTAATATTGAGATTATTTTCAAAGAACGTAATTGATTAAATCATTTAATAAAGGTACTTGTTAACCCACAAGTACCGGTACTAAAGTTTAGTACCGGTACATGTGAGTTACAGGTTTGGGTTTTGTCAAGAAACAAACCTGTACCCTGCAAGTACCGGTACTCATGATCAGTGATATAAACATGTTTACACTACTTAAAGATGTCTATTTATGCATGTTCTTAAGCATAGGATTACATTACATACTATAAATATTGTATAGCATGCATCATCTTGCATTTAGATTAGTTTGAATAAAATGGAGGTTAATTATCTCCTTTTATGTTTATGGATAGGGAAAACTTTTTATCGGGGCCTCAGATCAAAGATTTAACCATACAGATCTGATCAGGGAGATGATTGGAGTTCAACGACTCCAAGATTGCCCAAATCAGACATCTGTAGCATTAGATAGAGATTAGGGAACCCTAGAAGATCAAGGGCCAAGATGGTATGAATCTGCACTTCAAACGACAAATCCGACCACACAAATGGATTCAGATCGACGATCGCAGCCTAATGACGTGAAAATCGACTTAATCCGACAATCATGGCACCATCTACATCATCCAAAAGATGGACGGCCAAGATGGTGCCACGTGGCGCCATCTCGGCCGCCCAACCAACCGCCCTCAACTTCTGAAGATGCTATCACCCACGAATCTCCACCGTTGGATCAAGATCCAACGTCTGAGATTGCACCCAACTGGCACGCCCGTCCTCTGAAGCTGCACCTAAAGGAGTCGCCTTGACCGTTGGACTCAATCCAACGGTCTTGATCGCGTGCGCATGAATTCGTCTCCGCGACACAAGAGCCGCTGTAGCGCAGTGGGTGAATGTGCTAGTGAGAAGGCGAGGCGCGCATTCGAATCACCGCGAGCGAGAAAGAGGGCGCGAGGAGCATCGGATCACGATCGAGCAGTCACGAGCACTCAATTGCACCCATGTGATATCGCACGCCTACGCCTTACGTGAGATCAGACGCGGAGCGCACGATGCAAAGGCACTGCGAGGCGCGAGATAAGCCGTCTGATCGCTAGGATCAGCTGAACGTGGAGCGCGCATTACGCATAAGTAGGCGAGCAGGCACGCGCGCTCCACCCCACTACGCCCACGATGGAGCTTTAGCAACGGTTTTATCTGTCACTAAAGACCCCTTATTTAATGTTTTGAGATTTAAAAGACTAATTTGCCTTCATTCCTTGCAACTATAAAAGGAGGCCTCCTCCATACGAAATCTTCATCCCTTCCTTCTCTTCTCTCCCTCTCCAAAGCTCAAGAGAAGCTTGTCCCA
Organism: Thalassia testudinum; assembly: GCA_037157565.1. Classification (NCBI taxonomy): domain Eukaryota; kingdom Viridiplantae; phylum Streptophyta; class Magnoliopsida; order Alismatales; family Hydrocharitaceae; genus Thalassia; species Thalassia testudinum. The sequence goes on along the minus strand of JAZHRO010000012.1, from coordinate 6,167,245 downwards.
CACCCGAGATGCTTCTCGCGAGATAAAGTCAAATTTTCGTCCCCCTTTCGGAAGCAGATCCCAGAACGACGACGATGTGCTACCCCGTTCCCGTTCTTCCCGCTTCGTTCACCTTTGTCCTACTCCGTTCCCTGTCTTCCAGGCGTCATCTGATGATGTAATGGTGTAATGTGTGTAATGTAACACAATGGTTGTATGATGATGAATGATTATTGTTATCATCATGTCGTTGTAGTATAGGGTGTATAATATAACCTTAAGGATGTCGTATAGTGGTGAGTATGGGTGAGTACCAGTCATTACAACCATTATTATCATTTGCTTATTTATCTAATTTTTACTGATTTTGTTCCAGGTCGTTCTCTGGGAGGCAATTTATTGAATTTAATTCGGTCACTCTTTGATTATCTCCAAAATTGTCTTCTTATTCAAAAAGAAACTCTACATTTAAAGAATGAATGAATGTTTTATTTACCTAGTTACTAAGAAGTGCTTGCAAAAAAATATTAACTATGAACAAGTATCAAACAATCTATTATTATACTCTAAACTATGTATTTACAAGTTATCCTATTAGTACTAACATAATAGTACATAATACATTAGAATGCAATGGTGTAGAAACTTAACTTACTAGTCTTTTATTTATAGTGACATATATATCAGTTTTAGTGACAGATATAAACATCGCTAAATCTCAGAAAACACTATATACAACCTAAAGAAGCAAACTGAGGTCTTTAGCGACATTTATGGTGTCGTTTTATTCTGTTAGTAATTATGTGGGTTTACTTATACGTATGTATATTACTTATTCTACTGCTGTATGTACAGTAAGTCTTTTCTGTTCTTGTTATCTCGTGTGTTCCTTCTCTTAAGTCGTCTGTCCTTTCAATTTCTTCTGTGTGGTATTTCAGAGGCTGCGGTGGAGACGGGGTTAGGCTAACGTCCTAAGTGTAAAATGTGTTTAATTAGCGGGTGCGCTTTTCGAGGGATACACAGCACCCTACGGGTGGGACCAGACCTCTACTAAGCGCGCCCTAATCTCAGATTAGATGGCTTAGTTACGTTTTCAATCTCAGCATCAGGCCTCAGCCCAACGGCCTCAAAGCTCTCACACTCGGGCCCCCGGCCCCACAGACATATCGAAGTTCAGCACACATCGGGTAATCGGACCAGACATAGCAGGCAGTTTTTCGGGCGCCCTGCTCCTTGACAACTGCTTACGTTATTACATAAATTATATTTATATGGCTACGTTTGGTTTGCAGCACACGATGTGGGGCTATTCCAGCGCCACATCGTGCGCTGGAAATCAAATGCAGCTGCGTCTGTGTGCGTTTTTGGCCCTCGATTTGGGGGCCATAAATTATTAAAAAAAATAAAATAAAATATGGTAAATAAAATATTTACGTAATACTACATAATTGATTAATTAATTTTTAATTTTAAATATTTTTACTATACAAATAAATTCGCTAAACTAGGCTGATTATACAGGTTGATTTAGGTGATTAAATAGTTAATTACTTATAAAATAATTAGTAAATGGTCTAATTGACCTTAAACATTTTTAACTTACATACTTAAGTATTTAATACATATTTTTATTGTATTTTTACGAATTTATTTATGTTTTATTTAGGCTAAAATAGCAGTTCTGGGTGTTTAAAATTAAAACTAAGTTACAGTAAGTTATACTAGGTATAATTATACTTTGACTAACTTAAATTACTTTATATATATATTCCCAAGTTTATAGATTTATTTACTTGATTATTGCTCTAACTTATTAACTTAGCTACTAAATAAGTAAATATAAATCTGTACATACATATATACATAAATCAGTAAATACATGCATAATAGATTAGTATATATACATATTTTTACATAGATTACATATGTATATGAATTTCTGTACAGGTTTTATACATATTTACAGTATAACTATGTATCTAACTTACATAATTAGGCTATATGTTATAGTTATAATACTATGGATAGGTATATTTACAGTTTTAAAATAAGTCTATGTCATTAGGCTTTTGTATAAAGTTAGGGAATTAGAGTTGATTGAGTGTTAGTGCTCAATTAAGACAGCAGCCACAGCTACTGTCAGAAGAGATGGAGAGAAGAAGAATGTATTTAGTATGTGTTGTTTACAGTGGCAGTGGCTTAAGCCACTGTCAAATGGCTAACTGCTGCTGCAGTTAGTCCACTTGAAGAAAGGGGAACAAAAAATTCACAGATGAAAGGGGAATTTGGAAGAGAAGAGAATTTAGAGATGGAGGGAAATGTAGCTGCAAGTTGCAGCATGTTGCTGTATAACTGGGAATAAGATTAAATTCAAAACAAACTAAACATTGAAGAGATGAAATCCAAATCTGAAAGGGGTTTAAATCTCACGAAAATCTCATGTAAATTCAGCTCAAATACTCATTAGGAAAAACCTTATCAGAAGCATCCTTTCATATCAACATTCAAATGGCATTGAGTTAGTCTTCCTAATGCCATAGACAGCATGAAGGAAGACTTAGCTCGATCAATTAAAACCAAAGAAACACAATCCCAGTTTCTTGCAACCTTAAGGAGTATGGAAAACTCCTTAGGTTAGAGAATCACCATACAGAAATGATCATCAACACAAATAGTGTATGGCAGTTCTGAAATAGCAAAAAGAGACTAAGAATGCATTAAGGAAATTTAATGGAAGCTGGCGAATGCATTCAAAACAAAGTATAAACAGAATCATGAAAGGCTCCTCTGATTGGTTCTCTGTCACCAGAGAACTTCTCAGAGTCCTTGCCCACAATGAAAACCAAAAATCCCTTCAATTTGTCAGATCTGTCAAAACATTTCAGAGAGTAAAAATCCTTTAAAATCCAAATCAAAAGTGCTCTGACAAACTGAGGCAATCCATTTAAAACAGAGGGGCTTTTGTGAAACAAATGGAGTGAGTGAGAAGCCCCAAATGGTGCTTGTGACGCCACTTTCAGATCTGAGGCAGTGCGCCATCAGATCTGAAATTGGGTCAGGATGTGTGGGTGATTGATGAAAAATTTGTCGTTAAAAGGAAAAACAAGAATCAGAATTTGGATGATGGAAAAACAAAACATGAAGAGGGAGATAAATTGAACAATGAACAGATGATTCTTCCCCTCTGATCTGGACTGATCAGAGGAGGTGAGGGAGGGGATCTAATACTAATTCTACTCCTAAGACTAATCTAACTACAGCTAACATTAAACACTAACAATTAAAACTAAATCTATTCTAAACTACTGCAAACTAAATCTAACACTACTTGTGCAGAATTAAAAACCTAAACTAAAAGGAAGAATGGGACCTATGGGTCCTTAGCCGGCGGCTAAGGAGAAAGAAAGGAGGAGGGTGACTCTAGCGGAGGGAAGAGTCTGCTAGTGAGACTCCAGGGTCGTCCTCAGGTGCTACGAGGTCCTTAGCGACGAGGAGGGTCGAGAGCAGGCGATAATTCCACAGCCGGTGGCTGTGAAATCAGGGTCTAGATGAGGAGGAGAGACTGGAGTGGACGAACTGATCGCTAAGAGATGTAGGAGGGAGCGATCCTTTGCGCACGACACCACTGAGGTGCTTAAATAGCAGCTCAGTGACTGGAATCACCGCAAGGGTGAGGTTAATCAAAATTAGGCCGGCGGTGAGGATGAGATGAGTAGAGCACGGGGCGAGTCGAGAGGGAAATCTGACAGTCAGATGTGATCTGGGAAGAGAGGTGAACGCACGCACCGAATCGCGTGAAGGTTCCAATAGAATCCAGCCGCAGATCGAGATCAAAAGTGCGATGGACGGTCGAGAATGGCTGTGTTCTTCGCGTGCTACAGTGCGCGTGAAGAACACAGGCTTCTCTCTGAAATGAGGGAAAACTTGCAGGAAGACCCTTGAACGAAGGGGTAGAAGAATAGAGTGCAGGTCCAAAAGTGAAAAGAACTATAACTGGAAGGGCCTTGCAGTCATACAGAAGGGTCCCTGCGGCTTGCAAAAAGGTCCAAGAAGGAGTTTTGAAGGGTAGAAATGTAATGCATGAAGGACCTAATTGTAATATATTTATTTCTAAGCCTAAATGATGTCCAATTGCTTTCAAATTTTTACATGTGCTTAATTGAACATTTAATACATTTATTTTACATCTGACTTATCTTTTCAAACTTGTTTATGTGTTCAATTGATGCATGGATCATCATTTGTTCTTTAGTTTTCAGAATATCTCATTTTTGTGACCTAATTAGGAGGTTTTAACACACATTAAAAGTTTTAGGTCTTTTCTTTAATTCCCACACTTAACCCTTTTTATGTGTTAATTTGATATTGTTTTGCTTAGTGTCTAGCTTAATTTCGGCCTTTTAGCTATGATGAGTAGCCACTCATCATACCCGTCCTGCTCATCCTCCAAGCGACCGTCGAGGAGGATATCTTTCTCCCCATTCTTTTTACTGCTTTCTAGTGTAATCATTTTCCCGCTTTCTAGTCGTAATGTTTAGTGTAACGAACAATCTCTTTGATGATAAATTCCATGTATATTCTACATCTCTTTTTGGTTTGTAATATTCTCTCTCTCTCTTATTCTCTTTCTCTCTCTCTCTCCTATTTATTGTAAATAGTTATATAGTTTTTAATCAATTAATTTACTCGTGACAAATAAAACAAACGCATATTTTTAAATCAAATGTCCGCCTCCCTGAGTTCGACCCAAAATTTCCATTCCGGTATGGCTGCCTACAATCAGCCCAACTAAGTCACTAGGTACCGATACTCATGATGAGTACCGGTACTTGTGAGTCACAGATTTGGGTCCAGTGACCTACATGTACCGGTACTAGTGATTAGTATTGGTACTTGTAAGGTCTAGGCAAAAACCTAGTGCACAAATTGTGACCACTTGGTACCGGTACTCACGATGAGTACCGATACTTGTTCACAGTTTGGGACTTAGGCCCAAACCTGTGCCAAGCATGTACCGGTACTTATGACCAGTACTGGTACTAGCTACAAGTACTAAATATTGTAAGTCAATTTTTAGAGATATCCAACCTACTCTAAACGACTTGATGTAAACACATTTATACTACTTAAAATGTCTATTTATGCATGTTCTTAAGCATAGGATTGCATTTCATGATATAAATATTGCATAACATGCATCATCTTGCATTTAGAGTAGTTTGAATAAAAAGGAGGTTAATTGTCTCCTTTTATGTGCTTGGACAGGGCAAACATTTTATCGGGGCCTCGGATCAAAGATCCAACCATATGGATGTGATCAGGGCGACGATTGGAGTTCAACGACTCCAAGATTACCCTAATCAGGCATCCATAGCATCATATAGTGACTGGGGAACCCTAGAAGATCAAGGGCCAGGATGGTGAAGATCCGCACTTCAGATGACAAATTCGACCACACGGATGAATTCGGATCGACGATCGCAGCCCAACGACACAAAAATCAAGTCAATCCGACATCCGTGGCACCATCTACAACTTCCAGAAGATGAACGGCCAAGATGGCGCCACGTGGCGCCATCTCGGTCGCCCAAACGGCCGCACGCATTCTATGAAGGCCTCGCACCTGCTCGCTCTCCGCCGTTGGATCTTGATCCAATGGCTGTGGTCGGCCACGCTCAAAAGCGTCCGCTCGACCATCCGCTCTCCGTGGCGCAGCGGTCGAGCGCGCTTACGCGACCAGCAGGCGCAGGTTCGAGCCGCAGCAGAGGGCTAGAGGCATGGGCGATTGGGCGCGGGCAGGCGTTGGATCGCGATCGGACGGCTGCGTGCGCCCAATAGCATTCACGCGCGGTGTCATGCGCGATCACACGCACTAGGCCAGCGCAGCGCAGTGGGCGGAGATGCATCTTAAGTCGTCCGATCTCGCGATTGGACGGCTGAGAATCAAAGTGCGTGCGATGGCGTTGAGCACGCGGGTAGCTGAAGCGACGCTTGGGCGTGGAATCTACGCCCACGTTGGGGGCTTTAGTGACGGATTTATCCGTCACTAAAGACCCCTCATTTATTATTTTGAAGTTGTAATGTCCATTTTGCCCCCACTCCTTGCAACTATAAAAGGAGACCCCCTCCATACGAAATTCTCATCCCTTCCTTCTCCTCTCTACCCCTCCAAAGCTCAAGAGAAGCTTGTCCCACACCCGGGACGCTTCTCGTGATTTCTCTTCGCTTTCAACATTTTGGCGCCGTTGCCAGGGAGGCGACGCTCTTTGATTTCTCTTCGCATTTTGTAACTTACAAATCATTTACTTCACTTTTCTCCTTTCTTATTGTAATTGCAGGTACTCTTTTGAGACGAGCAAAAGCGGTAGATTGGAGTAAAGTGCTATGGAAGGTTTTGTAAGTTATCCCCCATTCTTTCCCCCTCCATAGATTTCATTCGTCACATTGAATCCAAATTCCAATTAACCTAGGTGTTTGCATAAATCCTAGGAATAGTTTGGTTGTTTGGATTCTCACTCACATTCATTCCACCTTCATTTATATAAAAAAAAATAAAAAGATAATTCTGTGGGGCAATTTTCAACAAACACACAACGTACACCCACATTCAAAGGCACTTAACCAAATTGATTTGTTTCTACTCAACTGGGTTCTGATCTGTGGAACCGGTACACATAAAGCAACACATAAAAGAGTAGAAATCATTCTAGGTTAACCATCTTTGTGTGCCTAACTTAATGGTGCATTTGTGGCCAGTTGTTTGAGTTGTTTGGGCCGCACCACTTCAATTAAAATTAACTCATCAAGTAGCTGCCAATTAGGTTCAACTCTTAGGGATTTACCAGGCACTCCACATTCTTTTTAAACTTTAAAGGAAAATATTTTCACCTGTGCTTGTAAAACTTTGTGTGCCAGTGAAACTTGTTTGAAAATACCTAAAGTTGAAACCTAAAAGCTACTAAGCAAGATTTGAACCTTAAAATTCACCACATCAAAAATAATCTTGCTTGAAAACCACTGGTTGTGCATGCACACACAAATCAATCAATCATTAAGGGCACAACCCATTTAAAGGGCCCATCACATTCCAAAGCACATTCAAACCTAGCCCTAAATAAAACAGAGTAGACGTTGGCCTTAAGGAATGAACTCGCTCTTCAGAACTCAGAACGAGATTATTTTTGATTAGTCTGTTTCTACTATTCAACCTGATGTCTAACTAGGGGAGCAAGGTCAAACGATCACGGCTGGGGGGTACACTAGGAACCGGAGGCACAAGCCAAAGGAAGAACCTTCTCCCCAGTCCCTCCTTCTAATTGGTTGGATTGAACAGACAGAAGTAGATCAAATCGTTCCTTTATCTCAAGACGGGTTTTGGGAGTCTGTAGGTCTGTAGGCTAACCCATTTAAGGACAGGTTTGATTGTTTGTATTGCATGGTACCTTTCTTCCTCCCGTGTCTCATGAATCCTTCCATATATTTCACGCATTCCCGCTCTTTCCCTCCTGTTGTGAATTATCCTCAACATGACGATTATCCCAACTCATATTGTAATCAACCATCAGTCAGTTGGGATAATTCGGATTGGGGATACAATTCCGGACCCCCATGTTTAGGGTCTAACCCTGAACACTTTGATTCTGATTTCTATCCTTCTCAGAGCTACATCGATTATAGATCGTCTTCCTTTCATGCACAACCTAATACGATCTACAATCTTGAAGGATACACCGATCCTTACCCATCCTCTAATTTCACTGCCTTTAGGTCATCACCATCTTTTCAACAATCTGAAATGACCTATTATCAGGAAGGGTATAACGAATCTCAATTCGTTAATTCCCCTGCATTAAGCCCAAACCCGCCCAACCCTGAACCAACTCATTTGGTTCAGGTTAACCAGGTTCAAGATAAGGTTCTGGCTAACTTGAGGAATATCATTCAATCTTTAGAAGTTCAGCCAATACCTTGCATTGAGAGATTGGAGCCCCTGATTGAAATGATTGATGATTTAAACAAGTCTTTGTTGGATTGGCTCCAGGATGTTAAGGATAAGAACCCGGGTGAGTTTCTACTTGGGAAATTAGCGAAATTGAGGATGAGATTCGTGGTTGCTTTGATTCAATCTTGGAATAATTCCCAGGATGAACCCTCTTCAGGAAAAACAATGACAGAACCCACTCAGGCACCTGTTGGGGGGGACATGTGTTACGAGGCTGACCAGATTGAATTAAAGCAATCAATTAAGGATGATCTGATTTCTTCACCTGAGAACTCTGAGTCGGGTTACGAGGAAACGTATGACTCTGGGGAACACAAAGTGACAACTGATTTTGGGACATACATTGATACGGATCCTGATGGTGAAGATTCAAGTTGCGAAGTCTCACGCGAGTATTCTAAACACGATTTCTGTGAGATGATTGGGCCTAAGGAATCTGATAGATCATTTGATAGCCCAATAACTGAGGAAACTGATCTTATTAGGGCACACATTACGGATCCAGAATCGCATTTTCTGGAGGAATCAATTCAATGCCCTGATTATCAGTTACACCCTATTGAGCTTATTGATGATTCTAATTCTGAGATAATTAGACCCAATCAATTTTGATTCTGCCACATCATTTAGACTTGGAGATTTCAGATGGGGTGATGAATATACAAGAGGTCCTGGAATTTGATATGCTGAATAAGGAGGGTAGGAGCTGGGAAGTTCTGATTTGGGAAGTTAATTTTGGAGGAAATGGAAGATTGGATTGAAGGGTTCCTTTTAAGCTGAAACCATCAAATCAGAACCCTTACGACATTTGTTTCGAGGATGTTCAACTCAAGCACACATTCAACGATTATCCTTTTGAGATTCAATTCTCTGTAACCCGACTTTTTGGTCTTGGGTTGCATCCTCATAAATCGCAGGCCCGACCCCGCTTGCATTCTGATTTTAGGTTTTGGGTAATTTTTATCCAGAACCTAAGATATTCTCGATTATGGGGTGTGGGTCTGCACCACAATCTGGTCCACATCTGTGGACCTCTTTTGATAGGTCAGAGGATTCTTTTGTTTATTTTAATTCTGACCTGCACTTGTGAATTCTTCATTTCTTTTCTTTGTATAGTGTGCCTAGCTGAAGGCACTAAACTCAGCACATATACAGTTCTTTTTAATTTTTCATCTCGGCACATACAGCACATATACAGCACATATTCAGCACATATAGTGGACCTGACATTCACGCAATTCAGGTGCTTTCTTCGCTTTTCCACTCTATTTTATGTCTTTTTAATACAATGAGGACATTGCATTAGATAGGCATGGGGGGGTGGATATTTATCTCTGAATTCATTCGTCAGCTCTGTAGATTTGTTTTCTTTTATTAAAAAAAAAATCGAAATTAGGAAAGAGAATTTGGGTTTAAGAAAATTTTCAATCTTAGGAAATACTACATTAAGATCTGAACACAAAGACCCTTCAGGTCTTTGGACTTAATTAGCCTGTGTATCCACTAAAATGTGGATTTGTCTTTGAGTCCTCGCCATCTTAATTCTATTATAATTGGAATAAATAAGTTTGGGTGATAAGTACACAACTTATCAACCCACCCTCTGATTTGAGGGAATTTTGAGTCTTAAGCATCTACACACTTTGCACTGACTCGTTGTTCGACGATTTTAACGGAAATTGGGTAGCTAATGAACCTTCTAGGGTGATATGGCTGGCAAGTTATCGTGGGTAACAGGCCATAGGTATGTTGTCCAGAGCCCAGTCACTAGACCTTTCTCTTTTTGCTGCCTTTAGGTAAATCTTAGACCAGGGAAAACACCTACTCAAAAAAAAAAAAAAATCAAAAAAGAAAAGGAGAAAAGAACAAAAAGAAATAAGCCACACTTCACTGCACGAGTATGGCTGACAAGTTGTCGATGGTAACAGCTCATCGACCGGTTGTCCAGAACCTAGCTCAGAAAATGCACTAAAAATTCCCAAAACACTTAGGAAGAAGCGGAGAAGTAGAATAAACCGGGGAGATATACACTGGATTCACCCTTGTGTTGACCCCATAAAAAATAAAAGTAGGGAGAAAGCTACTAGTTGTAAAGATACACCTTTAGGCAGAATTCTTTTTGAGGTCACCTAGAGGCGTAGAAATCCGAAGTCCGTTTTAATTGCTGGTCAACGAGTCTATCACAATCACAATAAGATGCTTAAAACTTAGGGTTCTCATCAAATCTTGGGTGAGTTGAATGGCTGTAGAAAGCCAATCTTAAACCCTAAAATTTGAAAATCCAAAAAAAATTAGAAAAGAGTAAAAAGAGAAAAAGAAATTTTTCTTTGAATAAGGCGAGGGCTTGAGGCAGCCCGCATTTTGGCTGATACCCGGGCGCTGTTGTGTCTTTGAAAGTTCAGTTCCTAAGTAGACAATTTCTTAATGATTGAAAATAACTCAGGTCCAAATAATCCAACCTAATTCGTTTATAAATAGCATAAAGTTTTTGCTAGGGACTAGCAAAAGATAGTCATGGGGGTATGATGTAAACACATTTACACTACTTAAAATGTCTATTTATGCATGTTCTTAAGCATAGGATTGCATTTCATGATATAAATATTGCATAACATGCATCATCTTGCATTTAGAGTAGTTTGAATAAAATGGAGGTTAACTGTCTCCTTTTATGTGCTTGGACAGGGCAAACATTTTATCAGGGCCTCGGATCAAAGATCCAACCGTATGGATGTGATCAGGGCGACGATTGGAGTTCAACGACTCCAAGATTGCCCTAATCAGGCATCCGTAGCATCATATAGTGACCGGGGAACCCTAGAAGATCAAGGGCCAGGATGGTGAATATCCGCACTTCAGATGACAAATCCGACCACACAGATGAATTCGAATCGACGATCGCAGCCCAACGACACAAAAATCAAGTCAATCCGACATCCATGGCACCATCTACAACTTCCAGAAGATGGACGGCCAAGATGGCGCCACGTGGCGCCATCTCGGTCACCCAAACGACCGCACGCATTCTACGAAGGCCTCGCACCCGCTCGCTCTCCGCCGTTGGATCTTGATCCAACGGCTATGGTCGGCCGCACTTAAAAGCGTCCGCTCGACCATCCGCGCCTCGTAGCGCAGCGATCGACGCGCTTACGCGACCGGCGGGCGTGGGTTCGAGCCACAACAGAGGGTTGGAGGTGCGGGCGATTGGGCGTGGGCGGGCATTGGATCGCGATCGGATGGCCGCGCGCGCCCAATAGCGTTCACGCACGATTGAACGCGCGGCATCACACGCGATCGCACGCGCCAGGCGGGTGCAGCGCAGCGGGCGGAGATGCGTCTTAAGCCGTCCGATCTCGCGATCGGACGGCTGAGAATCAAAGTGCATGCGATGGCGTTGAGCACGCGGGCAGCTGAAGCAGCGCGCGTGGGCGCAGAAGCTACATCCGTCACTAAAGACCCCTCATTTATTATTTTGAAGTTGTAATGTCCATTTTGCTCCCACTCCTTGCAACTATAAAAGGAGACCCCCTCCATACGAAATTCTCATCCCTTCCTTCTCCTCTCTACCCCTCCAAAGCTCACGAGAAGCTTGTCCCACACCCGGGACGCTTCTCGTGAGATAAAGTCCAATTTTCGTTCCCCTTCGGAAGTGGATCCCACGACGACGACGGTGTGCTGCTTCGTTCCCGTTCTTCTGCTTCGTCCTCCTTCGTCCTGCTTCGTTCTCCTTCGTCCAGGCGTCGTCCCGTCAGGCTCGTCCTCCAAGCAACCGTTGAGGAGGATTTCTCTCTCCCTATTCTTTTTACTGCTTTCTAGTGTAGTTTTGCTCGTCCTCCAAGCAATCGTCGAGGAGGACATTTCTCCCTCCATTCTTTTAATGCTTTCTAGAGTAAATTTATCGCTTTCTAGAGTAATTGTTTTATGCTTTGTAGTTGTAAGAGTGAAATGAACAATCTTCTTAATGATAAATTCCTTGTTTATTCTACATCTCATTTTGATTTCTCTGTGTAATATTCTCTTTCTCTCTTACTCTCTCTCTCTTCTATTTATTGTAAATAATTAGATAGTTTTAAATTGAATTATTATGTGACAAATAAAAAGAAACACGTAGTTTTTAAATCAAACGTCCGCCTTCCTGTGTTCGACCCAGAATTTCAATTTCGGTATAAATTTTATTTGTTGAACACGAATTCTTCGCTTTCGAACTACAACGACAGGTTTTCCAAAATCGAACACGTTAGCGTAGCGATTTGCACGTTCAACATGACTTTATTTTGAAAAAATCAATTTTGAGTTTTGAAACGAGTGAATGAACGATTTTCTGAACCCTAATTATCTCTACTTTGATTTTAACCCCTAGATTATGTTTTACTTATTAGGTGACATCCAAAGATTCTAAAATACAATTAATAAAATAAGAACTATAGTCTTCTAGTCTTCTTCCTTCATATGCTATCTTGTTGCTTGCATCCATAGATTCATTTGATCTGTAATACTTCATAAACACATTAGATGTTAAAATGGTTTTGTTAACACCAAAACACATAAGAAAGATGAAACTAGGTTCCAACATACATGCTATTTATAAAAGAATTAGAATCAAATTTCTTGGGCAAAAGTTATTTTTCAACTCTTAGGAATTTCAACTAAAACCTGAACTACAGTGACACAACAGTGCCTGGGTGTCTGTCAAAATGCAGACCGCCTCAAGCCCTCGCCTTATTCAAAGAAGGATCTTTTTCATCTTTTCTTCTTTTCTAATTTTTTTTGGATTTTTGAGTTTAAGGTTTCAAAGCAGCTGTCTACGGCCACTCAACCCACCTAAGACTCGATGAGAACTCTAACTTCTAAGCATCTTTCTGTGTGAAGTGCTAGACTAATTGATCGGCAATCAGAACAGACTTCGGGTTTCTACACCCCTAGGTGACCTTAAAAAGAATTCTACCTAAAGGTTTATCTATCCGACCGGTAGCTTTCTCCCTATTTTTATTTTTATTTGGTCAATACAAGAGCGAACCCAGTGATATCCCCTCAGTTTATTCTACTTCTCCACTTCTTCCTAGGTATTTGGAATTAAACGTGCATTTTTGTGAGCTGGGTTCTGGACAACTAACCAAGGGGCAATTACCCAAGATAACCTGCCAGCTATACTCGTGCGGTGAAGTGTGGCTTATTTATTTTTTTTGCTTTTCTTCTTTTTTATTTTTCTTTTTCTCTTTTTGGATATTTTTCTTTTCTTTTTTTCTAAGTAGGTGGCTTCCCTGATCTAAGATTTACCTAAAGGCAGCAGGAAAAGAATGATCATGTGGCTAGGCTCTGGATAACCGACTAATGGGCTATTACCCACAATAACTTGCCAGTCATACCACCCTGGAAGGTTCATTAGCTACCTAATTTTCGTAAAAACCATCGAAAAGTGAGTCAGTGCAAAGTGTGTGTAGATGTTTAGACTTAAAATCCTCTCAAATCAGAGGGCGGGTTAATAAGTCGTGTACTTATCACCCCAACTTATTTAACCAATCTAAAATAAATTTTCAAATGGCGAAGACTCAAGAAACAAGTCCACATTTTAGTGGACACCCGGGCAGATTAAGCCCGAAGACTTGAAGGGTCTAAGTATTTAGGTCATACAGTTTTATTCTCTAAGATTGAAAATTTTCTAAAGCCTAAGTTTGAGAGTAGGAGAATATCCTGTGGATCGTAACTAAGTACTGGAGGGGAGGGGTGAATAGTATTGCTTTAAAATATATGCATAGATTAAAAAATAAAGCACCAAAGATTCATGCACAGAGTACACCTGTTTATAGTGAAAACCTAATCCAGGTGAAAACCACTACCTAAGCCTCCCAGCTTAGGATTTTTTCGACTAGTCCAAGCGAGTCAATCCACTAGACGTATCACTTAAACGAGGGTAACACAACCTCTTACAACCACTTCCCTTTTTATCCTGAAGAGAAGCAAAAACAATAACCACGGATCTACCCAACAAACTTGGGATCCATAAATCAAAACAACAAAATAGAATAACATGAATAACTTCTATGGAACCTCAATAAAGGATCAAACTAATTTTTCGCAGAGGTTCGAAGCGTCGTACTTTTGAAGAACGTGAAGAACGGGGTGCGAAAGCCTTTGGAATAAGCACGAGAAGCTCTACTTTTTGAATGGTATTCCTCTTTGAAAGTTATGAAAGAATGAGCTGCATGCAACATCTATTTATACTAAAAGTTTTGCTTGAATAGGAAATTAAATTGGTTGATCAATTAAGGTTAATTGGTCGATCAATTAAGATGGTTGGTCGATCACTGATTGATCGATCAATTAAGTTGATTGGTCGATCAAAAGGATATTTCTCAACTTCCTAAAATGGACTGATTTGATTTGTTAATGAAGTTGGTTGGTCGATCAAAGTGATTTGATTAATCAATTTGCTAATTTGGTCGATCAATAATCCTAAAAGCTTGGTTTTGAAGAGATGCACGAAAAATTTATTTTTGAGTTTTATTTGAGGTTCTTTACAATAATGTTCTAGACTCAAATAAAGATAAAATGACACACATTAACAACTATCTGCACTTGACGTGAAAGATGCTTTAATACTTTAATTCGAGATAGTCATGAAATGTTAGTCTAGCAATAAACATAATTTTGGTATATCAAAATAAAGGTGCTTACATTCTCCCCTTTTTTGATGACAATAAAATTATAATTATGAAATTTAAAAAATAGTTTTGCATAATATCTCCTCCTTTTTGTTTCAGCAAAAAGTAAAACATGTTGCTGTTGATTTTACATTTAACTTCCCCTTAAACATGTAATTCAAGCATCATAAATATCATGCAATATAAGAGAGCTAAAGAGAAATATAAAACTGAGAGAGATAATCTTCATGCATAAATAAAGAGTCTAGATAAGAAGTGCATAGAATATAAATGTTCTGGGAAGTTATATATGCCAAAATAAAGATAGAAACAAATATAACATCTAATCATCTAATGATGCCATGAAGGCATCCATAGTGCTATGAAGAAATGCATTTATCAGGCAAATTAATTAACTCTTTTAATTTAAAGAAACCTAGTAAATGACAAATTTTATTAAACCTTTGTTTTGGTAATGGTTTTGTGAATATATCATCTAGTTGATTTTCTGTGCCAACAAATTCTAAATTGACATCCCCTTTTAAGACATAATATCTAAGAAAGTGGTGTTTAACATCTATATGTCTAGTCCTAGAGTGTTGTACTGGATTCTTGGATAGATTAATGGCACTTGTGTTGTCACACAAAATTTTATTATTCTTATAAGATAAGCCAAAGTCTTGTAATGTTTGTTTCATCTACAATAGTTGTGAACAAGCTAAAGACGCTACTACATACTCTACTTCAGTTGTGAATAGTGATACAGTGTTTTATTTTCTAGAGAACCAAGAGACTAGGGAATTTCCGAGAAATTGACAAGTTCCACTAGTACTCTTCACTGTAATCTTCATCCCAATCAAAAGTGAATGTTTGGAGAGCGCTTCTTGGATCATCTAACTCAAATTCTGTAAAGGATTCATTCTCTGGGTGGAGGTCACTCTCAATATCTGCTAAGCCTGATTCCTGGAGGTCCTCAAAACAAAATGTCTCCATATTCATGGAATCTGAATCCAGTATGTCACCATGTTTCCCAAAAATCCTTGGGTATGTCCTCAAAATCAAAGGTGAAAGCCTCCACTATGCTCATGTCAGTAAGCTTGGTCAAATCAAGATCATCTAGCACGTGAAAAGTTTTTGATTCTGGCACCAGGTTTTCCATTAATGATATAGTCATGAGGTCCTGGATAAAATCTAGTTGTTTTGCCGAGCATTTTCCTTTTGTTGCCTCGAAAATACTAATCTCAGTATGTTGATTTCTTGAGGCAATTATCATATTCCCTGATTCACAATTGATTATGGCTCCTGCAGTAGCCAAGAATGGTCTTCCCAAAATCACCGGCATATCTTGTATCTGTTGTGGCGTATCCATGTCGAGAATTAGGAAATCAGCTAGGTAGCTAAAATCCTTAACTCTAATTACCACATCCTCTACCATCCTAATCAGTGTGATCAAGGTTCGATTAGCTAGTTGTAAAGTAACATTAGCGGGTTTTAGCTATCCGATCCATAATTTTTCAAATAGGGTGGTAGGGATGAGGTTGACTGAAGTGCCATGGTCCAGTACAGCCTGCTTGAAATTTGTACCACCAATCTTGCAGGGGATTTGCAGGGTGCCTGGATTGGATTTCTTAGGAGCTAGACTATTTTGGATTGTGGTACTTACACTGTCAAACAATACTACCTTCCCTTGTGATGGTTCTTCTACCTCTTTTTTGGACAAGTCAAGTGAGGTAGGATTGAGAGTGAGGATATCAAGTAATGGAATAGTGACCTGTGCGTTCCTCAAAGGTCCCGTTACATCAGTTTCCAACAATCCTCTAGTGTGGAAGTGGGATAAGATCTGGGATAAGGAAATCGATTGGCTATCTTTGGGGATGGGTTTTTGTTCTCTTCTCATGCCCATAACATTGATCATTGCACAATCATGATGCAGAGGTGAAGGAGAGCGAATTGGATTTTATTACTGAAGAGTAGGATAGGTTGTGGTGTGATTCTGGTTAGCTGAGGTAAACACACAGGTATGAGTAGATGGGCTTGGCTGAGTATAGCATGCTTGACCCTGGATTTGGTTCACAACGTGTTTTTGGGTTGACATGCTGTTTGGATTAGGCAAAGGTTGGGAAGGAAGTACGCCAGATTGGCGAGCATTTGCCATCTGTGCCAGCTGATTACAAACTTCTACGATCTCGTCTTTGTGCTATTTCTGAATGTCAACCAAGGTTTGAAGAATCAAGGCCATTTGGTGTTCCTTGTTAGGCCCTGATTGGAAATTTTGATTAGGCCTTGGTTGAGTGGGCTAATAGGGTTGTGGGTTTTGTGGTTGGGGTTGGAATTACGGTCTTTGATTCGAGTTATTTCCCGACCACGCGAAATTGGGATGACTTCGCCATCCAGGGTTATAGGTGTTTGAGAAAAGATTATTCTGTACGGCATGGAGATCCTCGTAAGTCTGAGGAACTTCAAAAAAATCAGAGTATGAGGGTTCAGAGTTCCCCCAACTATGGTAGGCTATCCTGAAGTTTTCTCCAAGACCATAATCAGGAGGGGGTGGATAGGCATCCATCCCCTGAGAATAGTAGATATTGTGTGTAGCCTCCCTACTTGAGGATGGGTGTACATATGGACTCTGTGGTGCAGCAGTGGTTCTGTGTAGATGTCGATTGATGTCTTCCACCTTCTTCTCAATACTTGAGACCATATCCAATTGACTGGCTACCAACTCTAGGTCAACAGATGCGGACAGGTATCGAATTTCATGTACCCCTCGTTGTTTGTCAATGCACGGGTGGTCGTCCGATTGTAGAAACCCAATGACTCATTGTTCAGGGAGTTCTCACACATATTCTCGAGAATTCCCCAAATCATGTCTTCATGCTAACCCATGATGGTGCCACCATAGGTTGCATTGACAAAAAGCTTGATATTGTCATGGACCCCATGGTAAAAGGATTGGACTTGTTCCCACTTCGGGACTCCGTGATGGGGGCATTTGCACCAAAAAAGATCCCAGGCCTCATGTAGAGATTCTCCCGCTCTTTGCGAGAAGTGCGTGATTTGATGCCGCATAACATTCGTCCGACCAATGGGAAAGAATTTTTGCAAGAAAGCGGTTTGGAGTTCTTCCCATGCATTGATCGGATGCGAGTATGTCTGAAACCAGTAGGTCCCTTTGTCAGCTAGAGAGAAGGAGAAGATCTTTAAGAGTAAGCCATCACGATTTCGTATATCTACCCCGAAGGTGTGGGCTGGATGTTTTAGATTCTTGTTGTGCTGGAAAGGATCCTCGAAGTTCAAGCCATGAAATTTTGGAATCATGTGAAGCATACTAGGCTTGAGCTTCACCTCGTGTCCTCCCGCAAGAATGTGGATTCGGGGTTCGATCTCCACCGCAGTAGGATTATAGTGATCTCACATTTGAGGGTGCTACAGTGGGTTGATGTAGGCATTGACCTGATCTCTGAAATCGTAGAATTCATATGTAATGTTAGGTTGTTCTTGGTGATGATCCATGGATGTGGTTGGAGATTCGGGCTCAAAAGGGGAAGAGTCAGAGAAGATATTGATGTGGTCGGGTAGTTGCATAAACAAAGAAGTCGAGGGTTGGCCTTGACGAGAGTGGAAAGCTAGTGGAGGCCTCAAGGGTGGTCTTAAGGACCTCCTCCTGAGCATACACCAATGGAGTAGATGAGGGACAGAAGGTGTGATGGACCCAATCAAGACACGTAAATATCTTTAGATGACTATAGAGGTTCGAGGTGGATGATACCTCTGGATCAAAAAGTCATCCACCTGAGAATTACCTAGGCAGCCAGGAAGGGACAGTCCCGCGAAGACCCCTACACGGTAGAGCATCCCCACTGGTTACAGGGTTTCCTCCATCAGACCTTCCTTGTCACCGCGGATCCAAGTAGACCTGAATGGATAACTAGAAATCTTAAGTCTACCAATTTTAAGTTAATATGAGGTGCTTTGGATTCCACTTGAACTTTAGAATGAATTTGTGAGTGGTGACTTAATTTGAAGATTGGTTGACCCCACAAGGTAGATCAACTTCACCTAATTGTCCTTGAGATTATCAGGTCCCAATTTTAGGATTCAAGTGATGGTTAGAGTTTGCTTTTAGGGTTTGCTTGATTAGGTAATTTCAATCAAGGTTTAGGACACACACAATTTGGGAGAGTAGATTCTTCTTTAAGCAAGTGTGATCCTCAACCCTAGAGTGGAAACCCTAATTTTGGCTCTAATTGGTCCAATTAGTTTTATCCAATTTTGGCATCTAGGGCTCAATCAAGAAGGTGAGTAGCCCTAGGTGTCTTAAAATCCCTAAATAGGTGCAGAAAATCAGGATCAAGATTTTCTAAAATGAATCAAATCAGGCAACTTGAGATGATTAGTTCTAAGTATGAAATGCAAGTTTATCCTAATTGATTTTCTTCTTTTTTAGCTTTTTTCAGAATCAAGGGCTTAATGGAAAAGGAAATGAAATTTACCTACCCCTGAAGTGTTTGATGCACAGCTAATTCTCCTCAAATGAATCCCTACACAGATCATAGCCAAAGAGATAGAGCAAGTTAGTACCCAATCAGAAATTGTAATCAAAGAGATCAAATTGCACGTTGCTCTCCGGCAATAGTGCCAAAATGTTAATCGGGCTAAGACGGGGTTTTAAAAATCATTTTGTTATAGCATAGCCGAAATAGCTTAATATCAAATACAATTTATAACTCAAATGAAGCCTGAGGTCGAACACAGGGAGCAAGTGTTGCAATTAATCTCAAAGATCACAATATCATCACAAAGATGAGCAATTTATAATGAAGATTCCATGCAAGAAGAATATATATATGAGAATCGATGTCAAGGTGCAAAAAGAATGGGGTAAAATGGTGATTTAAAGCACCAATTACCCCTTTACAATTATATCAAATAAATGCACAGTATCAACTAAGTAATTCTACGCAAGGTAAGTAAGCAGTATAGCCTCAAAAGCACAAAGTGGTGAAATAAGACGTCGGGTGCTCAAAGCAGATGACTTAAACATTGTTGCTACAATGCTCTATATGGAGCTTTTCTTATTGTTCTTCCTTTCTTCTTCCTCTACTTCTTTTCTTCAGCTCTTCTTCTCTCACGCACAAAGGTCTTCATAGCGACTAAGTGTTGAGTCTCCTCTCTGAAGAGCAAAACCCCCCTCCTCTTTTATTTTTCCTCTCTCTTCTCTTTTAGGTAACTGAGTAGGTAATCAGGTAATCAGATATCCAGTTGACCAGGCTTGCAGGCGTGGGGTCGCAAGAGAGGAGTGAATAGGCGGGTAATCAGGTATGTAGGGGTGTGCGTTGAGCATGTGAGGGGACTCGACCCCCATGTTCTTGGGCGATAGGATATGAACATGAAAACAACTTATATGCCCTTGAATGCTCGTCAGTCCACGATGTGGGACAATCCTGGCCCTGTTCTTTGCGTGCGAGCAACTGCTGAAGACACATCCAATTGAGGTAGCAGGAGTGCTCGAAGCTCCTAATTGAAAGTCTGGATGTGAACCTGGAGGTATTTCGTGTCACCTGGAGGTCGCACCTGGAACCGATGTAGCAAGAACATAGCGTCGAGCTCTCTTGAAGGAGCTCTGTTAATGGTCACGATGGCCTGCGAACTTGAAACACAAAGCACGACCTTGAGGCCTCGTCAGAGAAGCTAAGTAGGAGCGCAAAGTAGCAACAAAGGTGGTGGTGGCGGTGGTAGCCGTGAATGAGGTTGGAGGTGCCTGGTGGAGACAAAAATCGAAGGCGGAAGATGGATTGTTTGATGGAACAACTAAGTAGCCAATCCCCTCAATTTCTTGAGGGCTTTTGGTTGCAAGGACGCAGCAATGGTGTAGGGACTGGAAGCGGGCGAGTTGGTGGAGTGTAGCGGTCGCTAGGGCTCGCCGGAGGTATGCCGGCGAGGTGGAAGACGGAGGGTGTTCGGGAGAGTGTGTGGTCGAAGCGGAGTTGTAGTAGCACGGTGATGATGAGTAGTCGGAGTAGAGTCGATGGGGCTAGCTAATGAAAGATGAGGAAAGAAGTTGGCACTGGGTCTGGTATAGTTGGTGTCGGAGGAGATGAATGCTTCAATGAGAGGGAACAGCGACGATGGAGGGTTAGGAAACACCTCACTGGTATGGCGAGGTGAGGAAAGACGTGGGGAGTTGTGTTAAGACCCAAGACATCAAACACACTTTAAGACGTCTGGGAGTTGGTCCAAACGTCTGGACGCCTTCCCAGACATCTAGAAATAAATTTTGGCGTGCGTACGATTGCGAGTCTGCACGCGTGCCACGGGCAAACTGAAACCCGTCGCCCTCTTCTTTTTCTCTCTCCCCTCGCCGACCTGCAGACGCCTCCCCTATTCCTACAAATACCCCTCTCCCCTCTCCCTCGTTCACCACCCCACTGTCTTCTCCTTCCTCCAGCGTGAGCACGAGAGCGAGAGCGAGGGCAGCAGCTGCTGCCGGGGGCAGTGTGGAGAGGAGAAGTGCAGCGAGAGGGAAGAAGAGGGAAAGCGCGCGAGAAAGAGAGAGTGCCCGCTGGAGCAACTTGAGGGCGGCCAACGTGCATGCGGAGGAGCATCATGTTGGGGAGATCTCCCCTGGTGCTACTGCAGCTTCAGCAGCGGACGAGCAGCTGCGCGACACGGCTGTGCGCAGCAGGAAGAAGGTGAGGAAGTTCTGATTCTGGGAATTTTTCCCAGAATCAAACTTTTGGACCTACATCCAAACGGTGCGGGTGACATCTGGAGGGAGCTCCAGACGACTGAGAGTTTCAAAATTTCTCCTCTACCTCCTTTTGCGGATACGGCCATGCAGGCCATTCCATTGAAGTTCTGAGATGTGTCGTGTTGAGGAGGTTTTCGTCGCGTGTGCAGGTTTCATTTCGGGAAGGCGCGGGGACATGCCCTCCCACGTAGTTCAGACGTCTGGGCACGGCACCAGACGGCGGAGAGCGTCTCCAGACGTCCGAAGAGGTGGTCGAACGTCTGGAACTGGGTCTAGACGATTCGGTAGGATCCCTAGACGTCTGAGGAACAACGCAGAGTGAGGTATGACTTGGACCACTTTTTAAGACGTTTGGAAGGTGTTCCAGACGTCTGATTTGAGTCAGAGTTGTCATTTTTGACCCGTTTAGGGTTCGTTCGAGGTCTGATTTCCGTGTTTGAAATTTCGTTCTTCACAGAATGAGTCCCTCTACTTGTTTGAAATACTTGTATCCTGTTCTGAGTGGTTCCTTGTGATTGATCCTTGTGTTAGGATCTCGTTCTGTTGTGGCTTTGGGGGTTGCGGAGGCACGTGGACCTGCCGATCACACCCCATTACTACTGGTTTTGCAGGTAGAGTGGCTCCCCTTAGTTAATTACTAATGTTAATACATCTCTGAAATAAATGATGGATCCTAGGGTATGGCATGAATCCTAGGACCTGAAAACTAGATTGAATGATAGATCCTAGGGTATGGCATGAATCCTAGGACCTGAAAACTTGATTGAATGATAGATCCTAGGGTGTGGCATGAATCTTAGGAATAGAAACACTGAAACAAATGTCTTGAATGCCTGAATTGCAGTCTTGAATAAGTAAATAGAATAATGATAATTGCCTGTAATTGGATAATAGCTGCCTATGAATAAGTAGATAGAATAATTGCTAGTAATTGCTACATATAATTCTTGTTGTTGGAAACTAAATTCGAGCTGCTTGTATATAAATGGATATTAAATGGTGGAAACGCGAGCTATATGCGAATAAAACTGAAATGATGGAACCTAGTATGGCTTGGCCCAAGCAATATGAGCATGAATCCTACGGGGAATTAGGAGTAGAGCTCCTGGAAAATAAATAGAATGGAATTGGGAAAGTGGATGGGGAAGTGAGCTGGCCCGTGAGTACGGAGTACCAAGGAGAA
The DNA here is from genome assembly GCA_037157565.1 of Thalassia testudinum. Classification (NCBI taxonomy): domain Eukaryota; kingdom Viridiplantae; phylum Streptophyta; class Magnoliopsida; order Alismatales; family Hydrocharitaceae; genus Thalassia; species Thalassia testudinum. The sequence goes on along the minus strand of JAZHRO010000012.1, from coordinate 6,144,692 downwards.
CGACTGTTCCCCTGTTTAGTGCAGAGCGGAGCTAGCCGCCCCAGGGACCTGGGCTTAGGTCTGAACACTTTGTACCGACTTTTGGTCCTCGCGTACATAGTACCAGGGAGAGCTACTAGTGTAGGGAGAGAGCTAGCCACCCCACGGGTCCTGGGGTTCTGCTAGCCGTCCTACACCAACTTGTTAAGCCCACTAGGCAAACCAGGGTAGTCAGGCGAGGGTGCGCGGACTGTGGAGGGGCAAGACCCCTGTTTGGTTACTGTGGAGGGGCTAGACCCCTGTTACTGAGAGGGCTCTGCCCTATACTGGTTCCGTGCTGTGCTTTGGGTGCACCCGTTAATGGAAACAACTGACCGTGTGCCAGTGCGGGGTAGCTACCCGTGCGTTTATTGCGCGTGCCGTAGTCACCGTTACGTCTGTTAGTGACCTTGGGGTGGTTGACTGAGGGTAGGATCACCACGGGGGACTCTCCCGACTAGGAGAGCACCATGTGCTACTTCTACTTTTTGGAAAAGACTGCAATCAAGCTCGTTCCCACGAGAAACATTCGAGATCAAGAGAAAGACCTGAGAAATAAATCAAGAAAGAGTAAATAGAGAAATAAAGAAAGAAATTAAAAACAACAGCTACTTGTCCACCTTTACTATTTTTCTTAACTAGTTGGTTGCCACTCTACTCAGCGTTTTGCTGACGTATCATATTTGTCTCCTTTTTCAGGACCAGGTGTTGAGCAGCTAGAGCCTACGGCTGCGGAGGGTGCTGGGCCTAGTAGTGCCCAGTAGTTGTACTTTTGTTGTACCCATTTTTCTGTAGTAGTGAGTATTTCTGTTACACCTTGTACTCCTTTATTGTAAACTTCATATTTCTGTACCTGTTTTCAATTCTCTATTGTTGTGGTGGTATGTATTGTAGTAGTTCTTTTCTTTACTGTTGTACTTTTGTTACTGTTAGTTACTTGCATGGTGAATATGGTTTATTTTACTGCTTTTTGGTTACTTTCTTGTTGGACGACTGAGTCTTGGGATCAATCGAGTCGGTCTGATTCTCGTGTCCTGTCGGGATTTGAGAATCGGGTCGTAACAAGTTGGAACCGTCCGCCTATGGCATGTGGTGGCTGGCAAAGAGGCCAGAGGTAGGGGGGTCATCGGAGCAAGCTTGGAGCGAGCTGGAGGTAGAGGAAAGAAGAGGATTTTTGGCTCAAAAACTTGCTAAGGAGGTGAGGAAGGCCACTTTGGAATCCCATGATGAGGGCGTTTCCTAGTTAAATCGTTAAACCTCTCCCAAGCCTCATGTAGTTGTTCTCCAGGGTTCTACTTAGAGGTTGTAATGATACATCTAAGGGCGTTGGTTTTTCCTACGGGAAAGAATTTCTTTAGGAATGTGCTTCTCAGATCTTCCCAGGTTAGGATTGGTCTACCAACAGTCTTCAACCAATGAGCAGCTCTATCTTTTAAGGAGAATGGAAACATTTTCATCTTCAAGGTACCCTCACTCATGTTCCTAGGGCTAAAGGTCCTTCCTATGTGTAGAAGTTCTTCAAGGTGGTGGAAGGGGTCATTAGAATCGCAGCCATAGAAGTAGGGAATCAGATTGACAATCTGAGGTTTGAGTTCAAAATCTTCCCCATCCTAAGCTACTCTGACAAAGGGTTTAGGTTGGGCTTAGGAGGGTTGTAAAAATCATGGAGAGGCCGGTCAGCTCTCCAAGTTTGGAGTCGGTTGATGGCCTGCACAATGACCCACATCTTCCTATCATGGTGCTGGTCCTGCTTAGTGATTTGCCTTTGTAAGAGGGTCATTGGATCCAGATTTTGTTCTTCATCTTCAATCCATCTTCCTCGTGGTGACTGGCCATTGCAGAGGGTTCAAATTCAGATTCTAAATAAATAGGTCTTCACCTAGGTTTTCTTTTTATTGGTGATAGCAAATTTGGATTTTGAGATCTTCTACCTTGCATGCACTAGAAGAATGTCTGTAGATGAGAGGGAGAAGACAGATGAGAGATTCCCCACCCTCGCAATACAAGCAATTAGACTAGACCTTAGAGTGTAAACCCTACATAGACCTAATCCTGGCTCCCCAAAACATGACTAGGTTAGGTCAACCCTTGAATTACTTGGCTGGCCAGAAGGGTGGGACCCCGTAGGACTCCTCGCACGGCGGAACACCACTAAGGGTTAACGTAGTTACCAC